>CM066157.1:0-2500000 GCA_033617975.1 Populus alba x Populus glandulosa
AAACCCTAAACCCTAAACCCTAAACCCTAAACCCTAAACCCTAAACCCTAAACCCTAAACCCTAAACCCTAAACCCTAAACCCTAAACCCTAAACCCTAAACCCTAAACCCTAAACCCTAAACCCTAAACCCTAAACCCTAAACCCTAAACCCTAAACCCTAAACCCTAAACCCTAAACCCTAAACCCTAAACCCTAAACCCTAAACCCTAAACCCTAAACCCTAAACCCTAAACCCTAAACCCTAAACCCTAAACCCTAAACCCTAAACCCTAAACCCTAAACCCTAAACCCTAAACCCTAAACCCTAAACCCTAAACCCTAAACCCTAAACCCTAAACCCTAAACCCTAAACCCTAAACCCTAAACCCTAAACCCTAAACCCTAAACCCTAAACCCTAAACCCTAAACCCTAAACCCTAAACCCTAAACCCTAAACCCTAAACCCTAAACCCTAAACCCTAAACCCTAAACCCTAAACCCTAAACCCTAAACCCTAAACCCTAAACCCTAAACCCTAAACCCTAAACCCTAAACCCTAAACCCTAAACCCTAAACCCTAAACCCTAAACCCTAAACCCTAAACCCTAAACCCTAAACCCTAAACCCTAAACCCTAAACCCTAAACCCTAAACCCTAAACCCTAAACCCTAAACCCTAAACCCTAAACCCTAAACCCTAAACCCTAAACCCTAAACCCTAAACCCTAAACCCTAAACCCTAAACCCTAAACCCTAAACCCTAAACCCTAAACCCTAAACCCTAAACCCTAAACCCTAAACCCTAAACCCTAAACCCTAAACCCTAAACCCTAAACCCTAAACCCTAAACCCTAAACCCTAAACCCTAAACCCTAAACCCTAAACCCTAAACCCTAAACCCTAAACCCTAAACCCTAAACCCTAAACCCTAAACCCTAAACCCTAAACCCTAAACCCTAAACCCTAAACCCTAAACCCTAAACCCTAAACCCTAAACCCTAAACCCTAAACCCTAAACCCTAAACCCTAAACCCTAAACCCTAAACCCTAAACCCTAAACCCTAAACCCTAAACCCTAAACCCTAAACCCTAAACCCTAAACCCTAAACCCTAAACCCTAAACCCTAAACCCTAAACCCTAAACCCTAAACCCTAAACCCTAAACCCTAAACCCTAAACCCTAAACCCTAAACCCTAAACCCTAAACCCTAAACCCTAAACCCTAAACCCTAAACCCTAAACCCTAAACCCTAAACCCTAAACCCTAAACCCTAAACCCTAAACCCTAAACCCTAAACCCTAAACCCTAAACCCTAAACCCTAAACCCTAAACCCTAAACCCTAAACCCTAAACCCTAAACCCTAAACCCTAAACCCTAAACCCTAAACCCTAAACCCTAAACCCTAAACCCTAAACCCTAAACCCTAAACCCTAAACCCTAAACCCTAAACCCTAAACCCTAAACCCTAAACCCTAAACCCTAAACCCTAAACCCTAAACCCTAAACCCTAAACCCTAAACCCTAAACCCTAAACCCTAAACCCTAAACCCTAAACCCTAAACCCTAAACCCTAAACCCTAAACCCTAAACCCTAAACCCTAAACCCTAAACCCTAAACCCTAAACCCTAAACCCTAAACCCTAAACCCTAAACCCTAAACCCTAAACCCTAAACCCTAAACCCTAAACCCTAAACCCTAAACCCTAAACCCTAAACCCTAAACCCTAAACCCTAAACCCTAAACCCTAAACCCTAAACCCTAAACCCTAAACCCTAAACCCTAAACCCTAAACCCTAAACCCTAAACCCTAAACCCTAAACCCTAAACCCTAAACCCTAAACCCTAAACCCTAAACCCTAAACCCTAAACCCTAAACCCTAAACCCTAAACCCTAAACCCTAAACCCTAAACCCTAAACCCTAAACCCTAAACCCTAAACCCTAAACCCTAAACCCTAAACCCTAAACCCTAAACCCTAAACCCTAAACCCTAAACCCTAAACCCTAAACCCTAAACCCTAAACCCTAAACCCTAAACCCTAAACCCTAAACCCTAAACCCTAAACCCTAAACCCTAAACCCTAAACCCTAAACCCTAAACCCTAAACCCTAAACCCTAAACCCTAAACCCTAAACCCTAAACCCTAAACCCTAAACCCTAAACCCTAAACCCTAAACCCTAAACCCTAAACCCTAAACCCTAAACCCTAAACCCTAAACCCTAAACCCTAAACCCTAAACCCTAAACCCTAAACCCTAAACCCTAAACCCTAAACCCTAAACCCTAAACCCTAAACCCTAAACCCTAAACCCTAAACCCTAAACCCTAAACCCTAAACCCTAAACCCTAAACCCTAAACCCTAAACCCTAAACCCTAAACCCTAAACCCTAAACCCTAAACCCTAAACCCTAAACCCTAAACCCTAAACCCTAAACCCTAAACCCTAAACCCTAAACCCTAAACCCTAAACCCTAAACCCTAAACCCTAAACCCTAAACCCTAAACCCTAAACCCTAAACCCTAAACCCTAAACCCTAAACCCTAAACCCTAAACCCTAAACCCTAAACCCTAAACCCTAAACCCTAAACCCTAAACCCTAAACCCTAAACCCTAAACCCTAAACCCTAAACCCTAAACCCTAAACCCTAAACCCTAAACCCTAAACCCTAAACCCTAAACCCTAAACCCTAAACCCTAAACCCTAAACCCTAAACCCTAAACCCTAAACCCTAAACCCTAAACCCTAAACCCTAAACCCTAAACCCTAAACCCTAAACCCTAAACCCTAAACCCTAAACCCTAAACCCTAAACCCTAAACCCTAAACCCTAAACCCTAAACCCTAAACCCTAAACCCTAAACCCTAAACCCTAAACCCTAAACCCTAAACCCTAAACCCTAAACCCTAAACCCTAAACCCTAAACCCTAAACCCTAAACCCTAAACCCTAAACCCTAAACCCTAAACCCTAAACCCTAAACCCTAAACCCTAAACCCTAAACCCTAAACCCTAAACCCTAAACCCTAAACCCTAAACCCTAAACCCTAAACCCTAAACCCTAAACCCTAAACCCTAAACCCTAAACCCTAAACCCTAAACCCTAAACCCTAAACCCTAAACCCTAAACCCTAAACCCTAAACCCTAAACCCTAAACCCTAAACCCTAAACCCTAAACCCTAAACCCTAAACCCTAAACCCTAAACCCTAAACCCTAAACCCTAAACCCTAAACCCTAAACCCTAAACCCTAAACCCTAAACCCTAAACCCTAAACCCTAAACCCTAAACCCTAAACCCTAAACCCTAAACCCTAAACCCTAAACCCTAAACCCTAAACCCTAAACCCTAAACCCTAAACCCTAAACCCTAAACCCTAAACCCTAAACCCTAAACCCTAAACCCTAAACCCTAAACCCTAAACCCTAAACCCTAAACCCTAAACCCTAAACCCTAAACCCTAAACCCTAAACCCTAAACCCTAAACCCTAAACCCTAAACCCTAAACCCTAAACCCTAAACCCTAAACCCTAAACCCTAAACCCTAAACCCTAAACCCTAAACCCTAAACCCTAAACCCTAAACCCTAAACCCTAAACCCTAAACCCTAAACCCTAAACCCTAAACCCTAAACCCTAAACCCTAAACCCTAAACCCTAAACCCTAAACCCTAAACCCTAAACCCTAAACCCTAAACCCTAAACCCTAAACCCTAAACCCTAAACCCTAAACCCTAAACCCTAAACCCTAAACCCTAAACCCTAAACCCTAAACCCTAAACCCTAAACCCTAAACCCTAAACCCTAAACCCTAAACCCTAAACCCTAAACCCTAAACCCTAAACCCTAAACCCTAAACCCTAAACCCTAAACCCTAAACCCTAAACCCTAAACCCTAAACCCTAAACCCTAAACCCTAAACCCTAAACCCTAAACCCTAAACCCTAAACCCTAAACCCTAAACCCTAAACCCTAAACCCTAAACCCTAAACCCTAAACCCTAAACCCTAAACCCTAAACCCTAAACCCTAAACCCTAAACCCTAAACCCTAAACCCTAAACCCTAAACCCTAAACCCTAAACCCTAAACCCTAAACCCTAAACCCTAAACCCTAAACCCTAAACCCTAAACCCTAAACCCTAAACCCTAAACCCTAAACCCTAAACCCTAAACCCTAAACCCTAAACCCTAAACCCTAAACCCTAAACCCTAAACCCTAAACCCTAAACCCTAAACCCTAAACCCTAAACCCTAAACCCTAAACCCTAAACCCTAAACCCTAAACCCTAAACCCTAAACCCTAAACCCTAAACCCTAAACCCTAAACCCTAAACCCTAAACCCTAAACCCTAAACCCTAAACCCTAAACCCTAAACCCTAAACCCTAAACCCTAAACCCTAAACCCTAAACCCTAAACCCTAAACCCTAAACCCTAAACCCTAAACCCTAAACCCTAAACCCTAAACCCTAAACCCTAAACCCTAAACCCTAAACCCTAAACCCTAAACCCTAAACCCTAAACCCTAAACCCTAAACCCTAAACCCTAAACCCTAAACCCTAAACCCTAAACCCTAAACCCTAAACCCTAAACCCTAAACCCTAAACCCTAAACCCTAAACCCTAAACCCTAAACCCTAAACCCTAAACCCTAAACCCTAAACCCTAAACCCTAAACCCTAAACCCTAAACCCTAAACCCTAAACCCTAAACCCTAAACCCTAAACCCTAAACCCTAAACCCTAAACCCTAAACCCTAAACCCTAAACCCTAAACCCTAAACCCTAAACCCTAAACCCTAAACCCTAAACCCTAAACCCTAAACCCTAAACCCTAAACCCTAAACCCTAAACCCTAAACCCTAAACCCTAAACCCTAAACCCTAAACCCTAAACCCTAAACCCTAAACCCTAAACCCTAAACCCTAAACCCTAAACCCTAAACCCTAAACCCTAAACCCTAAACCCTAAACCCTAAACCCTAAACCCTAAACCCTAAACCCTAAACCCTAAACCCTAAACCCTAAACCCTAAACCCTAAACCCTAAACCCTAAACCCTAAACCCTAAACCCTAAACCCTAAACCCTAAACCCTAAACCCTAAACCCTAAACCCTAAACCCTAAACCCTAAACCCTAAACCCTAAACCCTAAACCCTAAACCCTAAACCCTAAACCCTAAACCCTAAACCCTAAACCCTAAACCCTAAACCCTAAACCCTAAACCCTAAACCCTAAACCCTAAACCCTAAACCCTAAACCCTAAACCCTAAACCCTAAACCCTAAACCCTAAACCCTAAACCCTAAACCCTAAACCCTAAACCCTAAACCCTAAACCCTAAACCCTAAACCCTAAACCCTAAACCCTAAACCCTAAACCCTAAACCCTAAACCCTAAACCCTAAACCCTAAACCCTAAACCCTAAACCCTAAACCCTAAACCCTAAACCCTAAACCCTAAACCCTAAACCCTAAACCCTAAACCCTAAACCCTAAACCCTAAACCCTAAACCCTAAACCCTAAACCCTAAACCCTAAACCCTAAACCCTAAACCCTAAACCCTAAACCCTAAACCCTAAACCCTAAACCCTAAACCCTAAACCCTAAACCCTAAACCCTAAACCCTAAACCCTAAACCCTAAACCCTAAACCCTAAACCCTAAACCCTAAACCCTAAACCCTAAACCCTAAACCCTAAACCCTAAACCCTAAACCCTAAACCCTAAACCCTAAACCCTAAACCCTAAACCCTAAACCCTAAACCCTAAACCCTAAACCCTAAACCCTAAACCCTAAACCCTAAACCCTAAACCCTAAACCCTAAACCCTAAACCCTAAACCCTAAACCCTAAACCCTAAACCCTAAACCCTAAACCCTAAACCCTAAACCCTAAACCCTAAACCCTAAACCCTAAACCCTAAACCCTAAACCCTAAACCCTAAACCCTAAACCCTAAACCCTAAACCCTAAACCCTAAACCCTAAACCCTAAACCCTAAACCCTAAACCCTAAACCCTAAACCCTAAACCCTAAACCCTAAACCCTAAACCCTAAACCCTAAACCCTAAACCCTAAACCCTAAACCCTAAACCCTAAACCCTAAACCCTAAACCCTAAACCCTAAACCCTAAACCCTAAACCCTAAACCCTAAACCCTAAACCCTAAACCCTAAACCCTAAACCCTAAACCCTAAACCCTAAACCCTAAACCCTAAACCCTAAACCCTAAACCCTAAACCCTAAACCCTAAACCCTAAACCCTAAACCCTAAACCCTAAACCCTAAACCCTAAACCCTAAACCCTAAACCCTAAACCCTAAACCCTAAACCCTAAACCCTAAACCCTAAACCCTAAACCCTAAACCCTAAACCCTAAACCCTAAACCCTAAACCCTAAACCCTAAACCCTAAACCCTAAACCCTAAACCCTAAACCCTAAACCCTAAACCCTAAACCCTAAACCCTAAACCCTAAACCCTAAACCCTAAACCCTAAACCCTAAACCCTAAACCCTAAACCCTAAACCCTAAACCCTAAACCCTAAACCCTAAACCCTAAACCCTAAACCCTAAACCCTAAACCCTAAACCCTAAACCCTAAACCCTAAACCCTAAACCCTAAACCCTAAACCCTAAACCCTAAACCCTAAACCCTAAACCCTAAACCCTAAACCCTAAACCCTAAACCCTAAACCCTAAACCCTAAACCCTAAACCCTAAACCCTAAACCCTAAACCCTAAACCCTAAACCCTAAACCCTAAACCCTAAACCCTAAACCCTAAACCCTAAACCCTAAACCCTAAACCCTAAACCCTAAACCCTAAACCCTAAACCCTAAACCCTAAACCCTAAACCCTAAACCCTAAACCCTAAACCCTAAACCCTAAACCCTAAACCCTAAACCCTAAACCCTAAACCCTAAACCCTAAACCCTAAACCCTAAACCCTAAACCCTAAACCCTAAACCCTAAACCCTAAACCCTAAACCCTAAACCCTAAACCCTAAACCCTAAACCCTAAACCCTAAACCCTAAACCCTAAACCCTAAACCCTAAACCCTAAACCCTAAACCCTAAACCCTAAACCCTAAACCCTAAACCCTAAACCCTAAACCCTAAACCCTAAACCCTAAACCCTAAACCCTAAACCCTAAACCCTAAACCCTAAACCCTAAACCCTAAACCCTAAACCCTAAACCCTAAACCCTAAACCCTAAACCCTAAACCCTAAACCCTAAACCCTAAACCCTAAACCCTAAACCCTAAACCCTAAACCCTAAACCCTAAACCCTAAACCCTAAACCCTAAACCCTAAACCCTAAACCCTAAACCCTAAACCCTAAACCCTAAACCCTAAACCCTAAACCCTAAACCCTAAACCCTAAACCCTAAACCCTAAACCCTAAACCCTAAACCCTAAACCCTAAACCCTAAACCCTAAACCCTAAACCCTAAACCCTAAACCCTAAACCCTAAACCCTAAACCCTAAACCCTAAACCCTAAACCCTAAACCCTAAACCCTAAACCCTAAACCCTAAACCCTAAACCCTAAACCCTAAACCCTAAACCCTAAACCCTAAACCCTAAACCCTAAACCCTAAACCCTAAACCCTAAACCCTAAACCCTAAACCCTAAACCCTAAACCCTAAACCCTAAACCCTAAACCCTAAACCCTAAACCCTAAACCCTAAACCCTAAACCCTAAACCCTAAACCCTAAACCCTAAACCCTAAACCCTAAACCCTAAACCCTAAACCCTAAACCCTAAACCCTAAACCCTAAACCCTAAACCCTAAACCCTAAACCCTAAACCCTAAACCCTAAACCCTAAACCCTAAACCCTAAACCCTAAACCCTAAACCCTAAACCCTAAACCCTAAACCCTAAACCCTAAACCCTAAACCCTAAACCCTAAACCCTAAACCCTAAACCCTAAACCCTAAACCCTAAACCCTAAACCCTAAACCCTAAACCCTAAACCCTAAACCCTAAACCCTAAACCCTAAACCCTAAACCCTAAACCCTAAACCCTAAACCCTAAACCCTAAACCCTAAACCCTAAACCCTAAACCCTAAACCCTAAACCCTAAACCCTAAACCCTAAACCCTAAACCCTAAACCCTAAACCCTAAACCCTAAACCCTAAACCCTAAACCCTAAACCCTAAACCCTAAACCCTAAACCCTAAACCCTAAACCCTAAACCCTAAACCCTAAACCCTAAACCCTAAACCCTAAACCCTAAACCCTAAACCCTAAACCCTAAACCCTAAACCCTAAACCCTAAACCCTAAACCCTAAACCCTAAACCCTAAACCCTAAACCCTAAACCCTAAACCCTAAACCCTAAACCCTAAACCCTAAACCCTAAACCCTAAACCCTAAACCCTAAACCCTAAACCCTAAACCCTAAACCCTAAACCCTAAACCCTAAACCCTAAACCCTAAACCCTAAACCCTAAACCCTAAACCCTAAACCCTAAACCCTAAACCCTAAACCCTAAACCCTAAACCCTAAACCCTAAACCCTAAACCCTAAACCCTAAACCCTAAACCCTAAACCCTAAACCCTAAACCCTAAACCCTAAACCCTAAACCCTAAACCCTAAACCCTAAACCCTAAACCCTAAACCCTAAACCCTAAACCCTAAACCCTAAACCCTAAACCCTAAACCCTAAACCCTAAACCCTAAACCCTAAACCCTAAACCCTAAACCCTAAACCCTAAACCCTAAACCCTAAACCCTAAACCCTAAACCCTAAACCCTAAACCCTAAACCCTAAACCCTAAACCCTAAACCCTAAACCCTAAACCCTAAACCCTAAACCCTAAACCCTAAACCCTAAACCCTAAACCCTAAACCCTAAACCCTAAACCCTAAACCCTAAACCCTAAACCCTAAACCCTAAACCCTAAACCCTAAACCCTAAACCCTAAACCCTAAACCCTAAACCCTAAACCCTAAACCCTAAACCCTAAACCCTAAACCCTAAACCCTAAACCCTAAACCCTAAACCCTAAACCCTAAACCCTAAACCCTAAACCCTAAACCCTAAACCCTAAACCCTAAACCCTAAACCCTAAACCCTAAACCCTAAACCCTAAACCCTAAACCCTAAACCCTAAACCCTAAACCCTAAACCCTAAACCCTAAACCCTAAACCCTAAACCCTAAACCCTAAACCCTAAACCCTAAACCCTAAACCCTAAACCCTAAACCCTAAACCCTAAACCCTAAACCCTAAACCCTAAACCCTAAACCCTAAACCCTAAACCCTAAACCCTAAACCCTAAACCCTAAACCCTAAACCCTAAACCCTAAACCCTAAACCCTAAACCCTAAACCCTAAACCCTAAACCCTAAACCCTAAACCCTAAACCCTAAACCCTAAACCCTAAACCCTAAACCCTAAACCCTAAACCCTAAACCCTAAACCCTAAACCCTAAACCCTAAACCCTAAACCCTAAACCCTAAACCCTAAACCCTAAACCCTAAACCCTAAACCCTAAACCCTAAACCCTAAACCCTAAACCCTAAACCCTAAACCCTAAACCCTAAACCCTAAACCCTAAACCCTAAACCCTAAACCCTAAACCCTAAACCCTAAACCCTAAACCCTAAACCCTAAACCCTAAACCCTAAACCCTAAACCCTAAACCCTAAACCCTAAACCCTAAACCCTAAACCCTAAACCCTAAACCCTAAACCCTAAACCCTAAACCCTAAACCCTAAACCCTAAACCCTAAACCCTAAACCCTAAACCCTAAACCCTAAACCCTAAACCCTAAACCCTAAACCCTAAACCCTAAACCCTAAACCCTAAACCCTAAACCCTAAACCCTAAACCCTAAACCCTAAACCCTAAACCCTAAACCCTAAACCCTAAACCCTAAACCCTAAACCCTAAACCCTAAACCCTAAACCCTAAACCCTAAACCCTAAACCCTAAACCCTAAACCCTAAACCCTAAACCCTAAACCCTAAACCCTAAACCCTAAACCCTAAACCCTAAACCCTAAACCCTAAACCCTAAACCCTAAACCCTAAACCCTAAACCCTAAACCCTAAACCCTAAACCCTAAACCCTAAACCCTAAACCCTAAACCCTAAACCCTAAACCCTAAACCCTAAACCCTAAACCCTAAACCCTAAACCCTAAACCCTAAACCCTAAACCCTAAACCCTAAACCCTAAACCCTAAACCCTAAACCCTAAACCCTAAACCCTAAACCCTAAACCCTAAACCCTAAACCCTAAACCCTAAACCCTAAACCCTAAACCCTAAACCCTAAACCCTAAACCCTAAACCCTAAACCCTAAACCCTAAACCCTAAACCCTAAACCCTAAACCCTAAACCCTAAACCCTAAACCCTAAACCCTAAACCCTAAACCCTAAACCCTAAACCCTAAACCCTAAACCCTAAACCCTAAACCCTAAACCCTAAACCCTAAACCCTAAACCCTAAACCCTAAACCCTAAACCCTAAACCCTAAACCCTAAACCCTAAACCCTAAACCCTAAACCCTAAACCCTAAACCCTAAACCCTAAACCCTAAACCCTAAACCCTAAACCCTAAACCCTAAACCCTAAACCCTAAACCCTAAACCCTAAACCCTAAACCCTAAACCCTAAACCCTAAACCCTAAACCCTAAACCCTAAACCCTAAACCCTAAACCCTAAACCCTAAACCCTAAACCCTAAACCCTAAACCCTAAACCCTAAACCCTAAACCCTAAACCCTAAACTTTTTTTTGAATAAAAGTTAAGTTGTATAGATCCAAAAAAAGTACATGATACGAGAGGTATACCCCAAGTATTACAAAGGACCTAGAAGGTCAACAAAAAGGAAACAAGCTTGTACATCTAAAGAAAACATACAAAGCAGCATAAACCGTTGAAACGGTTGGTACAGAAATAATCAAAACTCAAGTAAGATCATCGCTCAACTGGAAGGTAAAAAGGATGGTGCCACACGATGAGTAGTATCCTTCTTCTTTTTCCTCCTAGTAACAAGTGTAAATCCAGTGTCATCACATCCAACAGAATGTGCAGCAGAAGATTCTGGAGGACGTGCTCGAGATGGTGTCATCTTAGGTAAATATGTGGGAGGTACCTGAGATGAAGAACTGGTTTCTGAAGAAGATGGCAAAGCCATTTGCTTACTAGTAGTGCACATAGGCAACTCTAGAGGCGTTGTCCGAACATGGTTGTTTGTGGACAGTGGAGGAGTTATCGGGTTAACATCACCAAGATCAGACGGCTTCAGCTGACTCTCATCTAAGGAATCAGAGGCTGACTCATCTGAATCTGTCTCATCTGAACAATCTGTATCTGTCTCTCCTGAGGAATCTGATTCTTCAGAGGACATCTCATCTGTGTTTGTGTCTCGAGAGGTAATGGCTTTACCTTTACCCTGATGACTAGTAGAGGCATCACCGTTAAGCTGCTTAGCATCTGTGTTAGAGGCATGTGAGGCATTACCTTTAACCTGATGACTAGGAGAGGCATCACTGTTACCCTGCTTATCAGCTGAAGGCTGACATGAGTGACCAAAAACATGGCATTTTTCACATCTCTTCGGCTTCCATTCATAGTTCACATGAACTTCTCTGATAGTATTGGAGAACTCAAGTTCAAATTTGTGGACAAATGGTAGAGATGCATCTACCTCCACACACAACCGCGCGTAGTCTAGGCGCTTACATCCAAGTGTCAACTCATCACAAGAGAGTGGTTGGCCCACCATACTGGCTACCTCACTTAAACCCTCCTTTGTCCATAAAGGAAAAGGTAGATCATATATCCGAATCCATACTGGAAGTTTGGTGATCTTGTTCATGTCGAAGACAAACCCAGAATGCCATTTCTGAAGAATAATAGCTTTCCCACCAAACATCCAAGGACCATTTTCAATGACCTTTTGAAGCTCATCTTCTGTTTTGAAACGAAACATTGTAAATCCATTGGCCAAGGATGTCACATCCTCAAGGCCAAACCTCTTCCATATCCTGTGAGCAATTGAATTCATAGCAGAATAAGGAAGCTTAAAACCAGGAAAAAAACCGACTAGGCAACGATGCCACACCGTAGAAGACTTCTCCCATAGTCCCCTAGTCATTTTGAGACGAGAGCCAACCGGCTTACGAGGGATGGGGTCAAGAGTGCATCGAGTATTAGAGTCGGTAACTCTAATCTTATCGGCCCAAAAACCCGAGGGGGGAGTGGGTCGGGTAGAGGTTGGGGAGGCTGTGTTTTGGGTGTTTTGGTGTTGGTTTGTGGGATGTTTAGTAGTTGAGGGGGTGGTGTTAGCTTTGATTGTTTGGGTTTTCGGAATGGAAGCCATGGCAGATTCTGGCATAGCTTCAGCAAACAATTAATCCACAACCATTCAATCAATCGCAAATCCCAACGGTTCAAACGTAGACACAGATGTTATGTATAACATATTCAAAAATCAGCATGTTTCAACGGTTCGATCTCCACAGATATCAATTTTACTGAAACTGACCTGAGATTGACGACCTTCAGTTGAACATGTAGAAATCGTTGTTGGAGGCTTTATTTCTAATCTCCACCGTTCAGAATGAGTATCCCAACCAGACGCATCACATATCCAAAACTCAGCTTGATCCAACGGTGGAAAAGGGAGAAATATGCCGGCGGCTGTGACTGTTCCGGGAAGGATTTTTCCCGAAATCTTCAAAAGGCTAGCTTTCACAGGCGGAAACAAATATGGACAATCCCTCTGGTCAGTATGTAGGCAATATAGATGTTAATAACATACCAGAAAATAGGCTTGATCCAACGGTAGAACAAGGAGAAATCGGCCGGCGACTCTGACAGCTCTTGGGGGGTTTCCAGAAAATTTCAAAAACTTTCAAATGGTCAGATTTCTTAAACGGCGGCAGCTATCGACGATCCCTCCGGTCAGAATGTAGACAATAGTTCAGTGCACAACATAACCAAATCCTGGCTTGATCCAACGGTGGTCGCCGGAGATATGGCTGTCGGAGCACCGCCCCTTTGTATCTTTCCTCTCTAACCTCTCTCTAGCTTCTCTCTCTAGAAAAGCACAAATGAACCCCCCCTAAACCCTAAACCCTAAACCCTAAACCCTAAACCCTAAACCCTAAACCCTAAACCCTAAACCCTAAACCCTAAACCCTAAACCCTAAACCCTAAACCCTAAACCCTAAACCCTAAACCCTAAACCCTAAACCCTAAACCCTAAACCCTAAACCCTAAACCCTAAACCCTAAACCCTAAACCCTAAACCCTAAACCCTAAACCCTAAACCCTAAACCCTAAACCCTAAACCCTAAACCCTAAACCCTAAACCCTAAACCCTAAACCCTAAACCCTAAACCCTAAACCCTAAACCCTAAACCCTAAACCCTAAACCCTAAACCCTAAACCCTAAACCCTAAACCCTAAACCCTAAACCCTAAACCCTAAACCCTAAACCCTAAACCCTAAACCCTAAACCCTAAACCCTAAACCCTAAACCCTAAACCCTAAACCCTAAACCCTAAACCCTAAACCCTAAACCCTAAACCCTAAACCCTAAACCCTAAACCCTAAACCCTAAACCCTAAACCCTAAACCCTAAACCCTAAACCCTAAACCCTAAACCCTAAACCCTAAACCCTAAACCCTAAACCCTAAACCCTAAACCCTAAACCCTAAACCCTAAACCCTAAACCCTAAACCCTAAACCCTAAACCCTAAACCCTAAACCCTAAACCCTAAACCCTAAACCCTAAACCCTAAACCCTAAACCCTAAACCCTAAACCCTAAACCCTAAACCCTAAACCCTAAACCCTAAACCCTAAACCCTAAACCCTAAACCCTAAACCCTAAACCCTAAACCCTAAACCCTAAACCCTAAACCCTAAACCCTAAACCCTAAACCCTAAACCCTAAACCCTAAACCCTAAACCCTAAACCCTAAACCCTAAACCCTAAACCCTAAACCCTAAACCCTAAACCCTAAACCCTAAACCCTAAACCCTAAACCCTAAACCCTAAACCCTAAACCCTAAACCCTAAACCCTAAACCCTAAACCCTAAACCCTAAACCCTAAACCCTAAACCCTAAACCCTAAACCCTAAACCCTAAACCCTAAACCCTAAACCCTAAACCCTAAACCCTAAACCCTAAACCCTAAACCCTAAACCCTAAACCCTAAACCCTAAACCCTAAACCCTAAACCCTAAACCCTAAACCCTAAACCCTAAACCCTAAACCCTAAACCCTAAACCCTAAACCCTAAACCCTAAACCCTAAACCCTAAACCCTAAACCCTAAACCCTAAACCCTAAACCCTAAACCCTAAACCCTAAACCCTAAACCCTAAACCCTAAACCCTAAACCCTAAACCCTAAACCCTAAACCCTAAACCCTAAACCCTAAACCCTAAACCCTAAACCCTAAACCCTAAACCCTAAACCCTAAACCCTAAACCCTAAACCCTAAACCCTAAACCCTAAACCCTAAACCCTAAACCCTAAACCCTAAACCCTAAACCCTAAACCCTAAACCCTAAACCCTAAACCCTAAACCCTAAACCCTAAACCCTAAACCCTAAACCCTAAACCCTAAACCCTAAACCCTAAACCCTAAACCCTAAACCCTAAACCCTAAACCCTAAACCCTAAACCCTAAACCCTAAACCCTAAACCCTAAACCCTAAACCCTAAACCCTAAACCCTAAACCCTAAACCCTAAACCCTAAACCCTAAACCCTAAACCCTAAACCCTAAACCCTAAACCCTAAACCCTAAACCCTAAACCCTAAACCCTAAACCCTAAACCCTAAACCCTAAACCCTAAACCCTAAACCCTAAACCCTAAACCCTAAACCCTAAACCCTAAACCCTAAACCCTAAACCCTAAACCCTAAACCCTAAACCCTAAACCCTAAACCCTAAACCCTAAACCCTAAACCCTAAACCCTAAACCCTAAACCCTAAACCCTAAACCCTAAACCCTAAACCCTAAACCCTAAACCCTAAACCCTAAACCCTAAACCCTAAACCCTAAACCCTAAACCCTAAACCCTAAACCCTAAACCCTAAACCCTAAACCCTAAACCCTAAACCCTAAACCCTAAACCCTAAACCCTAAACCCTAAACCCTAAACCCTAAACCCTAAACCCTAAACCCTAAACCCTAAACCCTAAACCCTAAACCCTAAACCCTAAACCCTAAACCCTAAACCCTAAACCCTAAACCCTAAACCCTAAACCCTAAACCCTAAACCCTAAACCCTAAACCCTAAACCCTAAACCCTAAACCCTAAACCCTAAACCCTAAACCCTAAACCCTAAACCCTAAACCCTAAACCCTAAACCCTAAACCCTAAACCCTAAACCCTAAACCCTAAACCCTAAACCCTAAACCCTAAACCCTAAACCCTAAACCCTAAACCCTAAACCCTAAACCCTAAACCCTAAACCCTAAACCCTAAACCCTAAACCCTAAACCCTAAACCCTAAACCCTAAACCCTAAACCCTAAACCCTAAACCCTAAACCCTAAACCCTAAACCCTAAACCCTAAACCCTAAACCCTAAACCCTAAACCCTAAACCCTAAACCCTAAACCCTAAACCCTAAACCCTAAACCCTAAACCCTAAACCCTAAACCCTAAACCCTAAACCCTAAACCCTAAACCCTAAACCCTAAACCCTAAACCCTAAACCCTAAACCCTAAACCCTAAACCCTAAACCCTAAACCCTAAACCCTAAACCCTAAACCCTAAACCCTAAACCCTAAACCCTAAACCCTAAACCCTAAACCCTAAACCCTAAACCCTAAACCCTAAACCCTAAACCCTAAACCCTAAACCCTAAACCCTAAACCCTAAACCCTAAACCCTAAACCCTAAACCCTAAACCCTAAACCCTAAACCCTAAACCCTAAACCCTAAACCCTAAACCCTAAACCCTAAACCCTAAACCCTAAACCCTAAACCCTAAACCCTAAACCCTAAACCCTAAACCCTAAACCCTAAACCCTAAACCCTAAACCCTAAACCCTAAACCCTAAACCCTAAACCCTAAACCCTAAACCCTAAACCCTAAACCCTAAACCCTAAACCCTAAACCCTAAACCCTAAACCCTAAACCCTAAACCCTAAACCCTAAACCCTAAACCCTAAACCCTAAACCCTAAACCCTAAACCCTAAACCCTAAACCCTAAACCCTAAACCCTAAACCCTAAACCCTAAACCCTAAACCCTAAACCCTAAACCCTAAACCCTAAACCCTAAACCCTAAACCCTAAACCCTAAACCCTAAACCCTAAACCCTAAACCCTAAACCCTAAACCCTAAACCCTAAACCCTAAACCCTAAACCCTAAACCCTAAACCCTAAACCCTAAACCCTAAACCCTAAACCCTAAACCCTAAACCCTAAACCCTAAACCCTAAACCCTAAACCCTAAACCCTAAACCCTAAACCCTAAACCCTAAACCCTAAACCCTAAACCCTAAACCCTAAACCCTAAACCCTAAACCCTAAACCCTAAACCCTAAACCCTAAACCCTAAACCCTAAACCCTAAACCCTAAACCCTAAACCCTAAACCCTAAACCCTAAACCCTAAACCCTAAACCCTAAACCCTAAACCCTAAACCCTAAACCCTAAACCCTAAACCCTAAACCCTAAACCCTAAACCCTAAACCCTAAACCCTAAACCCTAAACCCTAAACCCTAAACCCTAAACCCTAAACCCTAAACCCTAAACCCTAAACCCTAAACCCTAAACCCTAAACCCTAAACCCTAAACCCTAAACCCTAAACCCTAAACCCTAAACCCTAAACCCTAAACCCTAAACCCTAAACCCTAAACCCTAAACCCTAAACCCTAAACCCTAAACCCTAAACCCTAAACCCTAAACCCTAAACCCTAAACCCTAAACCCTAAACCCTAAACCCTAAACCCTAAACCCTAAACCCTAAACCCTAAACCCTAAACCCTAAACCCTAAACCCTAAACCCTAAACCCTAAACCCTAAACCCTAAACCCTAAACCCTAAACCCTAAACCCTAAACCCTAAACCCTAAACCCTAAACCCTAAACCCTAAACCCTAAACCCTAAACCCTAAACCCTAAACCCTAAACCCTAAACCCTAAACCCTAAACCCTAAACCCTAAACCCTAAACCCTAAACCCTAAACCCTAAACCCTAAACCCTAAACCCTAAACCCTAAACCCTAAACCCTAAACCCTAAACCCTAAACCCTAAACCCTAAACCCTAAACCCTAAACCCTAAACCCTAAACCCTAAACCCTAAACCCTAAACCCTAAACCCTAAACCCTAAACCCTAAACCCTAAACCCTAAACCCTAAACCCTAAACCCTAAACCCTAAACCCTAAACCCTAAACCCTAAACCCTAAACCCTAAACCCTAAACCCTAAACCCTAAACCCTAAACCCTAAACCCTAAACCCTAAACCCTAAACCCTAAACCCTAAACCCTAAACCCTAAACCCTAAACCCTAAACCCTAAACCCTAAACCCTAAACCCTAAACCCTAAACCCTAAACCCTAAACCCTAAACCCTAAACCCTAAACCCTAAACCCTAAACCCTAAACCCTAAACCCTAAACCCTAAACCCTAAACCCTAAACCCTAAACCCTAAACCCTAAACCCTAAACCCTAAACCCTAAACCCTAAACCCTAAACCCTAAACCCTAAACCCTAAACCCTAAACCCTAAACCCTAAACCCTAAACCCTAAACCCTAAACCCTAAACCCTAAACCCTAAACCCTAAACCCTAAACCCTAAACCCTAAACCCTAAACCCTAAACCCTAAACCCTAAACCCTAAACCCTAAACCCTAAACCCTAAACCCTAAACCCTAAACCCTAAACCCTAAACCCTAAACCCTAAACCCTAAACCCTAAACCCTAAACCCTAAACCCTAAACCCTAAACCCTAAACCCTAAACCCTAAACCCTAAACCCTAAACCCTAAACCCTAAACCCTAAACCCTAAACCCTAAACCCTAAACCCTAAACCCTAAACCCTAAACCCTAAACCCTAAACCCTAAACCCTAAACCCTAAACCCTAAACCCTAAACCCTAAACCCTAAACCCTAAACCCTAAACCCTAAACCCTAAACCCTAAACCCTAAACCCTAAACCCTAAACCCTAAACCCTAAACCCTAAACCCTAAACCCTAAACCCTAAACCCTAAACCCTAAACCCTAAACCCTAAACCCTAAACCCTAAACCCTAAACCCTAAACCCTAAACCCTAAACCCTAAACCCTAAACCCTAAACCCTAAACCCTAAACCCTAAACCCTAAACCCTAAACCCTAAACCCTAAACCCTAAACCCTAAACCCTAAACCCTAAACCCTAAACCCTAAACCCTAAACCCTAAACCCTAAACCCTAAACCCTAAACCCTAAACCCTAAACCCTAAACCCTAAACCCTAAACCCTAAACCCTAAACCCTAAACCCTAAACCCTAAACCCTAAACCCTAAACCCTAAACCCTAAACCCTAAACCCTAAACCCTAAACCCTAAACCCTAAACCCTAAACCCTAAACCCTAAACCCTAAACCCTAAACCCTAAACCCTAAACCCTAAACCCTAAACCCTAAACCCTAAACCCTAAACCCTAAACCCTAAACCCTAAACCCTAAACCCTAAACCCTAAACCCTAAACCCTAAACCCTAAACCCTAAACCCTAAACCCTAAACCCTAAACCCTAAACCCTAAACCCTAAACCCTAAACCCTAAACCCTAAACCCTAAACCCTAAACCCTAAACCCTAAACCCTAAACCCTAAACCCTAAACCCTAAACCCTAAACCCTAAACCCTAAACCCTAAACCCTAAACCCTAAACCCTAAACCCTAAACCCTAAACCCTAAACCCTAAACCCTAAACCCTAAACCCTAAACCCTAAACCCTAAACCCTAAACCCTAAACCCTAAACCCTAAACCCTAAACCCTAAACCCTAAACCCTAAACCCTAAACCCTAAACCCTAAACCCTAAACCCTAAACCCTAAACCCTAAACCCTAAACCCTAAACCCTAAACCCTAAACCCTAAACCCTAAACCCTAAACCCTAAACCCTAAACCCTAAACCCTAAACCCTAAACCCTAAACCCTAAACCCTAAACCCTAAACCCTAAACCCTAAACCCTAAACCCTAAACCCTAAACCCTAAACCCTAAACCCTAAACCCTAAACCCTAAACCCTAAACCCTAAACCCTAAACCCTAAACCCTAAACCCTAAACCCTAAACCCTAAACCCTAAACCCTAAACCCTAAACCCTAAACCCTAAACCCTAAACCCTAAACCCTAAACCCTAAACCCTAAACCCTAAACCCTAAACCCTAAACCCTAAACCCTAAACCCTAAACCCTAAACCCTAAACCCTAAACCCTAAACCCTAAACCCTAAACCCTAAACCCTAAACCCTAAACCCTAAACCCTAAACCCTAAACCCTAAACCCTAAACCCTAAACCCTAAACCCTAAACCCTAAACCCTAAACCCTAAACCCTAAACCCTAAACCCTAAACCCTAAACCCTAAACCCTAAACCCTAAACCCTAAACCCTAAACCCTAAACCCTAAACCCTAAACCCTAAACCCTAAACCCTAAACCCTAAACCCTAAACCCTAAACCCTAAACCCTAAACCCTAAACCCTAAACCCTAAACCCTAAACCCTAAACCCTAAACCCTAAACCCTAAACCCTAAACCCTAAACCCTAAACCCTAAACCCTAAACCCTAAACCCTAAACCCTAAACCCTAAACCCTAAACCCTAAACCCTAAACCCTAAACCCTAAACCCTAAACCCTAAACCCTAAACCCTAAACCCTAAACCCTAAACCCTAAACCCTAAACCCTAAACCCTAAACCCTAAACCCTAAACCCTAAACCCTAAACCCTAAACCCTAAACCCTAAACCCTAAACCCTAAACCCTAAACCCTAAACCCTAAACCCTAAACCCTAAACCCTAAACCCTAAACCCTAAACCCTAAACCCTAAACCCTAAACCCTAAACCCTAAACCCTAAACCCTAAACCCTAAACCCTAAACCCTAAAACCCTAAAACCCTAAACCCCAAACCCCAAACCCCAAACCCCTAACCCCTAACCCCTAACCCCTAACCCCTAAACCCTAAACCCTAAACCCTAAACCCTAAACCCTAAACCCTAAACCCTAAACCCCTAACCCCAAACCCCAAACCCCCAACCCCCAACCCCCAACCCCAAAACCCTAAACCCTAAACCCTAAAACCCTAAACCCCCTAAACCCCAAACCCCAAACCCCAAAACCCCAAACCCCAAAACCCTAAACCCCTAAACCCTAAAACCCCAAACCCCAAACCCCAAACCCAACCCCAAACCCCAAACCCAAACCCTAACCTTAAACCCAAACCACAAACCCTTAACCCTCAACCCTGAAACCCTGTACCCTAGACCCTGAACCCTAAAACCCTAGATCCTAGACCCAAGACCCAAAACCCTAAACCCTAAACCCTAAAACCCTAAATCCTAAAACCTAAACCCTAAACCCGAAACTCGAAACCCTGACCCTGACCCCTAACCCCACAACCGAAGAACCCTAAAACCCTAAACTCTAAACCCTTAACCCTAACCCCTAAACCCCTAAACCCCTAACCCCCTAACCCTAAACACAAACCCCAAACCCCTAAACCCCAAACCCGAGACCATAACCCCTAAACCCTAAACCCTAAAACCCAAAACCAAAAACCCAAAACCCTAAACCCTCAGCCTTGAACCCCGAACCAAACCCAAACCCCAAAACCTAAACCCTAAACCCAAACTCCAAACCCTAAATTCTTTTTTTAACCCTAAACCCTAAGCTCAAACCCCAAACCCAAAGCCTAAATCCTTTTTTAAATCCTCAAACCTTAACACCCGAACCCCTGAACCCTTAATCTTGAACCTTAAAACCCCAACCCGTTAACCCCAATCCCAAAACCCTGAAGCCCTCATCCCTGAAACCTGAACCCTCAACCCGAACCCAAACCCAAAATCCAAACCTTAAACCCTTTCTTTTACCCTTAACCCTTAACCCGAGCCCAAACCCAAAATCCAAACCCTAAACCCTTTCTTTTACCCTAAACCCTCAACCTTTAGCCCTTAACCTTGAACCCAAAACTAACTCCTAACTTTAAACCCAAAACCATAAACCCTAACTCCTAACTCTAAACACCAAACCTCTAAAATCCTAGACCCTAGACCCTAAACTTGAAACCCAAAATCATAAACCTTAAAACTTTAAACGTAATCCTGAAAACCCAAAACCCTGAAACATGAAAACCCTAAAGTCCTATACCTTAAAGCCCTAAACCTAAATCTTGAAACGCTTAACCCAAAACCCCATAGACTAAACCCTAACTCTTTTTTTTTTTTTTAACTTTAAATCCTAAAGCCCTTAAATTACACTATTTTAATAAATAGTATTTTCACTCGTTGTTTTCACTCATAGTTTTTGTTAAAATTAGTTCAAGTTTATTCAAAGATTATTCATTACCTAATTATTCAATCACATAGCTGACTGATTGAAAAAAACTATTCTTTGAGTTACTAACAATTTAAAATTACTTAATAATAAAAAATAAAAACCAAGAAAAAACAAGATTTGAGATTTCAATGCTTCAATAAGATGCCCATGTCGCCGGCTCCGATGGTTTCAATTCCTGAAGCAAGTTTGACTCAAACCCTCCTATTTTCTGTAATAGTTTACCGATGAGGTCCCCGGCTATGTAAGATGCACCCGAAGCCATAAGCCCAATGCTAAAAAAGTATAATGCAGTTCTGATGTATGGCTTGGGTTGCTTCCTCTGAACGTGGGCCTTCCCTACAGCAAGCAATATGATGCAGAAAAGAGAGGCCCCACCAACTGCTGCAAGCTTGAGATCTCTATCATCACTCTTCCGAAACGAGAATCCATACATGACAGGGGGCAGTAGCCCAAAAACAAGGAATGATAAAATAGATACTGTTGCATGGAATGAAAAGTTGTCCCGTCGTCCTAGTGTTTCTTGGTAACGATCCTCCTGCTCATTCACTTGATTGGAACGATCATTTTTCAGATCCACAAGCTGCAAAAACAATACCAAAACTAGATGAAACAAACAGAAGAAGACTCGAACTTAAGGCCAAGTTTACTCACATTATGACCAATTATGAAAAGTCCTCCAATCAAATTTGCCAAGCCAAGAGCTATAATGTTCACTGCAGAAACAACAGGTCAATAACGTCACAAGTTGTCGTTGCTGATCAAATATTTATTTCTACTGAACTCAAAAGGAGAAATGACAAACGAAATATGAGACATGAAATATAATTTGTTGAAAGGAAGCTTATGTTCACACATACTTCAGAAACAGATTGATTACACAGGTTCCTCATACCATATAAAAACAGAACCACATTGAAAATGTTGCAAATTAATTCAAAAGGTGATAATACTAGATTGAATTTGTTCAGAAAACTAATCTGTACAATTGAGTTGAATTTAGGGATAAAAAAATGACACTTACAATTTGCAGCACCAGCACCAGCAGCAGAAGACACTACACTTAAACTTGTAATTGATTCTATTAAACCGCCATACACAATGCTTTTTATAATTTCCCATTGCCGGGATTCACCTACTCCAGCACCAGGTTCACCCATATTTGTCGTGTTCGTACTGTTCAGCAAACTCGTGGATTCTACTGAATCAATACAGACAATCTCAGAATCTCCACCTTTTCGTGGCTCTTTTTCAATGGTGACCATGACCTCATTTCCTGCATCATATCTTCATGTCAAAACAGTTTCACAGGTAACAATAATAATGAAGACATTTCTAGCTCGACCAGCTGGCATTGCAACTGTTGATCTCTGGTGTAAGGAAAAAAACACATTCTAGAATAAAATTTGACAGCAGAATCTAGTTACAATTAGGAAAACCTCTCCAGTTCAAATGAGGGAGAATTTCAAGACCCCTGAGTCTTGTTCATACCTATAATTTTGTTCTTCACAGAATTAACTGCATCTTCTCCAATATTGACTCTCTCCTTTTCAGGCCTTGAGGTTCCTTGGCTCAAAGAATTTAGAGCACCTTTTCCAACTTCATAGTATTTCAAAGCAGCATCATTTATAAATCCTTCTTTAGAATACAATTGAGAGGGTAATGAGGTTCCTTGTGTTGACGAGGCCCGACCATTTTGTAAAGGTTTTTCATTCCCTTTTGCCATGTTGAAATTTTCTTCTATTCGTATCTCTGACTGCTCAAGGATTAAAGACATGGAAGTTGAATACTCTGGAGGATTCACTCCGCCTTGCCAGGGTTGGAGTGATGCATTTTCCTTTAGGCCCTCTATGCTACCTGAAGAGTATGGTAACTGTTGAACAGTATCCACGATAGCATGGTTCACTGAAGACCCACCTACACAAGATCGCGCAGAAAAAATTTAGCATGGTGTATTAGTCTCACTGTGGTAAATTTACTGCTGAAGCAACAAAAAAATAAAACAAATGGTGCGCAGACATTCAGAGCACAAATGTGATGAGAACACAATCATGCATGTGCAGCCACATCAAACAAAGAAAATTGCACTTGCACACAGAAACTCTTAACACGTGGGTGTCAAGACCACAAATCGCTCACATTATATTGGCTCACCCAAATAATGTGGTAAAGTGAAAGTCCACGGTATGATACTTTTCCTTGGCATTAGACTGGCCCACAATGAATACAGGCATATTCAACTCAAGAAAAGACAAGACCATAAAGCCTTCCCAATCCCACCAGTACGAAATTCACAAAATGAAATATAACTACGCATTAGGAGGTACAAAAAATTGGATCATATAACCAAAAAGCATCTTTCCAAATCATCATGACTCCTACTCATTCTTTTAACAAGGAAATTCACAAAATCAAATATAACTACGCATTAGGAGGTACAAAAAATTGGATCATATAACCAAAAAGCATCTTTCCAAATCATCATGACTCCTAATCATTCTTTTAACAAGGGAACTTAAAGTTCTGTCGTACCTGAGTTTTCAGATGCATCACCTGATTTCTCTCTTGCACTGTTCAATGTAGTTTCAGCAAATTTTGTTTCCCTTGAAGAAATTACAATCCCCATTCCATCTTTAAGAGATGTACCCCCCATATCATCTAATCCTGCAATAGAAGAGGATTCAACTGGTGGCAAATCAATAGAAAGGCGAGGAGAATTTTGATCTGCAAGTATCCCATTCCTAGTTGTCAAATTGGAATTGAGGTTTATTCCTTGTGGTGATTTATCATGCAATAATGGCTCCATTGTTGAAGGATTCAGAGATTCTGTTCCACTTTGGTGAGGCTTAGAATAAGAACCTTCTGGATGTTCTCCAGTTTTGACTGTAGTTCTTTCAGCATGTGGCATTACGGCATGATCGCTGCCATTTGAGGATGAAACATTGTTAGGAAAACCTGATGAGGTGTCCTGATTCATTCCACATACTTGAGTGTGGTCCGCTGCAGCATTACCTGCAACAGCATATCAACTAAGCATTCCTGTGGTGTGAAAATCCTTGCATTCATGTAAGTTTTAACATCTGCACACAACTACCTGATGTACATTGGTATGGTCTCAGCCGGTCTCATTAGGCATGATATGTAATTAACTTTGGCTGGAATCGATATGTCAATAAATTGCATACTTCTAGTAACATTACATGTGAAAGAAACAAGCAAAGCAAATTGATAATGCCAAAGGTTCTAAAATAACATTCCTAGAAACAACCTCTTTACATAGAAATGCAAATTTAAATCTCAATTGTAAAGATCAGCATATTGCAACCATGAGATAATGTGATCTGGCTTGTTCCAATGTTAAAGTCAATTAAATATTATTAAGTATTGCTAGAAATGCCATCTTACTTTAACAGTATCATTGTTGCTAAATCTTGGTAGCAAGACAGCATTTCCAAGTGTAACTAACAATCTCTCTCCCCAGTCCCAACTCACAAACATCAACATGTTAAAGTAACAGCAGTAGGCCAGGCTTAAAGTTAATAAGAAACAAGATGCAAAAAATGTTTCCCGTCAAAAAACAAAGAAGCAAGAACTATAGCCAAACGAGAGTATGAAACCTTTTCCAAACAAGCAGCGTCATGTTTAGAATTTCAGAGCAAGCATTAAAGGCACAGGGAACAATCCTGAACAATATAAAATGTCTCAAGCAAACATCATTGTGCTAATGAGTGAATTGCAGATAAAATAACTGCATTACCTTGCTCAGTGGTTGTTTTCCTCTTATGCGTTGCAAAAATAGATAAGAACCAGTTTGTGTTGGTTGTTGATATCTTCGGAGGAACTTGCTCATTTTCATTCTCAGTGGATGATGCCCGAAACAATTTAAAACCATTTCCTGGATAATTCAACAAAAGAGTTAAACTAGCAGAGCAGATATGGCTCTTGAGAGTATGCATAAGTCAAGAACGTTGGATTTGGATCCTAAGTCATTGACGAGAGCTTCTTAGTATTATAGCCTCGGTTTAAAAATCCATCCAAAAATGAAGACTACCCAAATTGGTGGAATCCTGTGCGCCAATAAAATGGGGGGAAGAAAAGGAAAATAAAGAATAAAGATAACTACCCTCAAACACTAACTCATTATCATCAGCCAAATGGCAGAGCATTTAATACACTCATCATCATTTTTTTTCCTTCAATCAGAAAAGACATATTCACTAAATGATACTTGATACCGTCATGATAAAATCAATATTAAATTGAATCACTGAGAAAGCAAAGACTGCCTAAAAAGCATTACAAAAAGGATACAAATTAGAAGCTACCACGAACGACTGAGAATCGAAATATCTTAGGATCTGAATCAAGATTTTATCAACCACGTTTCATTTTGAAACAAAGTGAAACAGAAGTTGGTAGCATTAAACAGTAAAGAATTAAAAAAAAATGTGTACATGTGATATGTAGTTAAAAATAACAAACACAACTTCGACAAGATAAGAAATCACAACCTGAAGAATAAACTATCAGACTAAGCTTTGGTGATATGTGCACACATCAACTCGCATAATAAGGACTCTTCTATCTCTCATCATGACCAACTAGTGTTTGATAGGTTGCTAATTAATGCTCATTCTAAGCAATAACATCCATATAAAGGTATATCAAGACATTTGAAGCAGTAACTTCCTAAAAATCATAAGCAGGAAGCACATCAATCACCGTTCTTACAAGCTACCATGCTTTAGATAATAAAAGATTAACATAATGCATATTTTTCAGTGTGCAGAGATCACTACCATACCTGCAGGAATAAAGAAGCTGAAACATGATAAGCATCTGAATACATCTGGTTGTCTATCACCATTGTATTCATCGACTGCAGGTGTTGGGATATCATTTGAACCAATGTTCGCTATATCATGACTTGGACCATCGGCTGAATCTGCAGAATTGGCATCTGACTGAGAGGGAAGAATTGTGTCAGCTTTTGTGTGTTTTGGTTTACGGGGTACTTTATGAATCTTTCGTGTTCTTCTACGAAGGATAACCCTTCTGGTTATACAAGAATTACAATTAGGGCAATACAAATCATGTGTATTCTGCTTCTCTAACACCTTCTCAATATCTAATTCTGTCACTTCCTGGTCTGTTTCTTTTATCAAGTCCAGATCTCCAACTACTCTAGTTTCACTGTCAGAGGGTTTTGATTTAATATTGTGTTCTTCAAATGTACCTTCTAAAGGTGTAAGCCCTTCATTGTCCAAATTTTCCCTTGATTGAAGATTGATATCTTTGATTAGACTTTTCTGAATCTCAGAATTCTTTATAAGGACTTCCACATCTCCGGGACTTGTCTCAAAAACAGAACATGTAACACCACCACATTTCACGTGTGAAACTCCATCAATGGAATCAGCAACTGCATTCATGCAGAAGGCGAGCATTTCATTAGCAGAACATGGATCAATAAACTATATGCACAGTTACAATTTCGATACACAAAGATATCTGAAGAATAGCGGTGGATCATGCAAAAGTAGCAAATTCACGATAGTGCGATGGCAAGTGGTAATGTTGGTTATCATCCCGTAATTGATACATCTCATTTATTTATAATAATCTTGAATCCCGTATCTACAGATAGGCAAATTTTGGTAATGAGAAATGATAACATAAAACGAAAATCTCACAAAAGTAGCATCCTGTGAGAACATTACGGAATTGGGATCATGCTGCAAATAGGAGGCTGATTAACTTAAGTTTATCCTACAATTGTTGGCATGGACTAGAAAAGGCAGCATGCTGGAATATAGTAGAATAGAACCGAAGGGCAATGCGAATATTTAGCAGTTTCACTAACAGTAAGTGGTACTCCCAAGCTGAGAAATATTTGGCAGCTACTGACCTTAAGTGTCAAAAACGAAACGTGGTTCCTGTTTATTGAAATTTTCGAAATCTATGAGCGTGTGGGAGCACTGTTTATGATTCTGAACACGACCAATCCACGGAGTTCCAACGTTGGAAGTCCAGTTGCAGTAGCATTCCAATTAAATTATTGAATTAAAAAGAAATGGCAATCGATACAACAATTGAAATCAACAGAAAGAAATCTTGATTTCTATAACTTATTTGGGTGTCCAAGAAGAAGAAGAAGAAGAGGGTTAAGGTATTATTGATTTAAGTAAAATTAAGCGGGAGGGAGGTCGGATGGATTTATTGGAAAAGAAGAGAAATGGTGACAAGATTTAGGAGCAGCATACCTTGGTGTTGGTTAAAGTAAACGCTATCTAGATGGTGGACTCTCTCCTCATCCCCTCCGTGTTTATGTGGAGATCCACATGGAGATGATGTCAAAGAACCATCTCAACCCAATAGCTTAAGCTGTTAGGTGAGGTCCCAGGATATGATTTATATTATGTTAGAGAATAATATAAATCATATCCTGGGACCTCACCTAAGAGCTTAAGCTTTTGGGTTGAGATGGTTCTTTGACAGATGATACTCCTACTTTCGGAGTCTCTGAGTGGTCATTAATGCTGCTATTGCTTCTGCTGCTAATAAGGCTACTAATTCCATTTCCATTTTCATTACCATTGCCATTACCATTGGTAGAGGAAATATTGACGAGCAGAGTAGTAGTATCTGCAGCAGTGTTGCTGTGCTGAAACTGCCTGGGTTGCAGAGACAGCACTTCCTCCTCCTCCTCCAACACTAATTTGTGTTCCTGGCGTTCCATTGGTATTTTCTTAGCGAGGGAGGGAGTAGGTGATGCCATTCTACAATTTCTACTTGATACTTTGAGAGAGGGAGATGTCTCTGAGGTGAGGCTGAGCTATTTTGTGTCAAACGAGTGCTTGATAGCCACTCGCTGCTTTTAGGCCTTTGTTCTTACTTGTCCAGCCCACAATAAGGTAGTTGTGTTTAGTGCTGCTACCTTTATTTCCATTTCTACGGGGAATAAAGAAATATTATGATAATTGTTGCTTAATTCATCATGTTTTGAATTCATCATGTTGATTTTATTTCTCCCTAACACGTGTGTGTTTTGCAAATGGTTTATCTCATTAGAAACTAGCGGATTTTTTATAATTTCACTATCCATTCTTGGCGGGGGCGGCAAATAATAAGAGCTCACGGCTACGGAGAGATGGCCCAAAATTATCCAAGAGGCTGAGTTATTTCTCCTAGAACAAGCCCAAAACGCAAAGACCTTAGAATTTTAGGCCAGCCCGCCTAGCTCATTTTGTTAAGCCCGTGGAACCTTTATTTTTTTATGGTTGTGTACTTGTATTTGGGGTGGATTGGGATATTATTTTTTCACAAAAAAAAAAAAATGATGCATTGATTTGTTTTGTTTTGTGCATATAAAACCGGGGCTTAAGGTTTTTTTAATTTAAAAACTTATTTTTTTTTATTTAAAAATACCTACAAAACAATTTAAAAATCATGATAAACCTATCAATTGCTTAAAAAAACACCACAAAAACTAAAATCAACTTAAAATAAAAAATATATCCGAACTCATATTTTATTTTCATGAACTTTCAAGATTAAAAAAACACCTAATATGAACTCTTCTCATCAAATCAAATAATTTGACACAAATATCAACTGTTTTGGTGGCATAAATCGGTGATAACGACGTTTCTCTCTTACTCTACTGCCAGAATCTTGTGATCTCTTTCTCTTCTCTCTCAACCAAGGACAAAAAAATAATAAAAATGAGATTTTATACCAAAATTGAATTGGAAAAAATTTGAGGTGCTCAAATTTAAAAATTTATGTAATTTTTAAAGTTAGAGGACCAAAATGTATTTTTCCTGAAACTTTTAACTTGACAATCATATTTTGCGCCTTTTTCATTTTAGTTCCTTTTTTTTAACTTCACCCTTAACTAAAAAATAAGAAATAATTGATTTTCAATTAGGATCAAATTGCATAAAATAAAACTTTTAGAACAAAAATGAAATTGCAAAAATCACATAGTACCATCCATGGTATTTTGTGTGTAGGTGAACAAAGGTGGCTTCTACAGTAAAATACCCAAAGGCTCCTTCTACACTAATTAATTCCTTGCATGCAGTCAAGGAATCCTTTTATATAGTATATTTTATCCATGAAACCGTTTAGCACTAGGATTGGCGATGAATAATTGAAGATACAGTATACCAGAAAAAATAAATTACCGATAAATCCAAATTTAATAAGATTAAAAAACCCAGTAAAATATCTCTATGGACTCGGAGTAACACATCCAAACCCAACTTTTATCACTAGGTTTTTAACACGTCCAGTAAAATATCCGATAATTCAAGCCCATGCTGACGTGGGCTCAATATCAGACGTGCTACCCAGCATCTTTGGTGATGAGCGTGCACCCAACATCCACATGAGCTCGAGCTACCATGTTTAAGCCTAATATACTTGGATTTAAGTAGCATACTTGAATATATTTTTCAACTTTAATGAGCTCATTCACTTTACCCGGAACCAGCACTTCATTGTAAAAAATTTAAAGACCTTATATGAGTCTTTTAGTATTTTATATTAATGTAATACATATTATTTTGAGTTGAATACAATTTAAAATATCATAGGGATTAAGTGACTCGTTAACCTCTCCTTTCTATAAAAAGACAAGATTCATGGGTTATAAATACCCCATGAATCTTTTAAATTTCAAGTTCACTATCTTTTAATTCTCAATATTTTTTAGTGTATATATTCTTAAAGTATATTTATCTAAAATATCATTGTTTTTTCTTTTTAAAAAAGTACTTAGCTTCTAAGAGCCTTAAAATCTAACAAATAGGGTCTTTTACATATATTAATCATCTTCTCTAGAGAAAATAAATTAAGTTACTAGCATCAAGAAATTAACTAGTTATTTAACACACAAACCTAATTTTTAAGATACTTGAATTTTTTGATACTTTTTATATATAACTTGATGTATTTAAAAGAAATAAATTGAACTCGTGATGAATCAATAATATATAACAGTGTGTGTATATCTAAATTAATTTTCTTTCTATATTTTTGGTGACAAGATCAATGATAATGAGCAGTGCTGTCAGTCTTATGTGCAAACACATCACAGTTTTAGTTAGAGAGAGGTGGATGCCATCCATATGCGAAATTAATAATATTGTGGGTGTGTGATGGATTCCCTTTAATTTCAACTATATATGTGTGCGCGCGCGAGAAAAATCAATTTGTAAATTCTTATCTCTAGACCCTTGTGCATGTTTTATGCAGAAAGTTGGCTTTGCTGACATGAATAGGGCTTAAGAGATGCAACCGAGAGCAAAACTCCACTCTTTTCCTCTGCATCCCGGGAATATCCACCTACATATTCCTTATTGCACATTGATAACTGTGAAATAGGAATATAAATATCCTCGTATGTAAGCTAATTATTATACCTATTTACAGAATGCAAGTGAATCTCAAGTTGTGTATTCTAGCGTAGCGTGGAATCAATTACAAGAGAAGCTATAGCTAGCACCCAGAGCTAGCAAAATGCTCAAGATGTCCCCCAAACCCCAAGATCTTGTCATAGAGGTGGAGGAAAACAAGAGTAGTAAAGATATTAATGTAGTTGATATTGAGAACGAGAAGAAGAAGGATAGGAAGATCATCAATAAAGTACCTTCACCATTTCATAAGCTGTAGAGCTACGCTGATGCGGTGGATTGGCCACTTATGCCTCTCGGAACCTCGGGTTCTATCATCCATGGCACGGCTCAACCCATAGGGTATCTCTTGCTAGGTAAAGCCCTCAATGCATTTGGAAGCAACATCGGAGACGATGCTGCCATGGTTAAAGCCCTCGACAAGGTATGTATGTATATATGTAATATTCCCATGCATCTCCATTAATTTCCATGCAAATCTGTATATCTATCTATCTATCTATCTTCAAAATGTGTACATCTATATACCTGTAGGTTATTCCGTTCGTGTGGTACATGGCCATCGCCACCTTTCCAGCTGGAATACTGGGTAAGTTGATTTTATGAATCCCATCATTAGATCTTAAAAAAAAAAAAAACTATTTTCAACATGCATGCCAAGGCAACTTATTCAATGTATTGATCGAAACACAAAGACGTCAATATTGACTTTGTATCTCACGTGAATGTACATGCCCTTGGAATTAATTAAATTTTGCAGAGGGCGGATGCTGGATGTATGCGCAAGTGAAAGGCAGTTCGCACGATTAAGATTCGCTTTCCTTGAAGCAGTCCTTAGCCAGGATGTCGGGGCTTTCGATACAGATTTATCAGGCGGAAAAATCATCACTGGAGTCACTAACCACATGAGCATCATACAAGACGCTATTGGGGAGAAGGTACGTGCATATATATTTCGATCAATTTCACTTTAATTTGCTGTCCGAAAACTGATGGAAATACAATATTCTTAAACACTACAGTTTACGTATAGAAGAAAAAACAGAATTAAGATGGCAAAGTTAAGTAGAAAGATCAATAATATTTTATTAACTTCAAATGCCTATATATAAGCTTACATAGAACTTGGAATGAATTGAAACTCTCAACAAACTTGAGAGATTATTGAAATTTGAAATCCTAGACTAAGCAAAATGTTAATGCTGCAAATCTTGAAGAAAATAAACTGTTACAAAATTCAAATATTATAACTGATCTTAATTCTATCCTTCTAAAGGCAAAATCTCATAATTCTAACATTTCTCCTTAAAACTTGCCTTAGACAAACCAAGTTTCATCCTCAGAAATTCCAGTCTTGATCTAGGAAGAGTTTTAGTCATTATATCAGCAAGTTGAACATCTGTTGGACAGTAGTGTAGCTTTATAAGCTTGTTCTTCTCAGCTTCTCTTATAGAATGAAATTTCACATTGATGTGCTTGGTTCTGCCATGTTGAACCGGATTTAGAGCAATAGCAATGGCAGATTTGTTGTCATAATAAAGCTTAGTTTCTGAGCTTTGTTCTTGACCCAAATCAGCAAGCAATTTGTTCAACCAAATTGCTTGATTTGCAGCAGCTGCCACGGAGATATACTCTGCTTCAGCAGTTGATTGTGCCACCACCTCTTGCTTCTTTGCATTCCAACAGATTGCACCTAAACCAATATTAAAAACATACCCAGAGGTGCTCTTCATGTCATCAACACTCCCTGCCCAGTCACTGTCTACATAACCAACTAGATTTACTCCTTATGTCTTCAAGTACCAGATGCCAAGATCAGTTGTTCCTCTAATGTACTTCAACACCCTTTTAGCAATTCCCATGTGAATGTTGCTAGGTGAGCTCATGAACCTTGACAGCAAACCAGCTGGAAACATCAAGTCAGGTCTAGTTGCTGTCAAGTATAGCAAACTGCCCACTAAGCTTCTAAATCTAGAGGGATCTTCAAGTTTCTCACCATCATTCTTTGAAACCTTTTCATTTTGTGCCAAAGGAGTTGCTACTTCTTTGCATGACTCAAGTTTGAACTTTTTGAGTATATTAACAACATATTTCCTTTGTGAAACAAAAATGCCCGAACTACATTGATGTATTTCCATTCCAAGAAAGTAGTTCATAATGCCAAGATCAGACATTTCAAAAACATCTTGCATTTCAGTTTTGAACTCTTCCAACAACTTTTCATTGCTTCCAGTAACTAGCAAGTCGTCTACATAGAGTGATATCACCAGCTGCAGATGACCTACATCTTCTTTTAGATATAAGGTAGCTTCATTTTCACTTCTCTTGTGTCACGACCCGAATCCCGGATCTGTGACCGGCAACGTAGGAGCGGTGTCGAAAGGACACCTCACCTACGCTAAGCCTCAGAACGGACATATCAAAAGAACAATTTGTTCAAAAATACGCAGCGGCTCATAATATTCAAAAATATTATATTATTCAAATACTGATAAAACCGAAAAATAGTTATTAAAACAAAAATAATAATTCATAATACTCATTACATTGTCAAAATCCAAATTTAATTAAACCAAGGTAACAGTGGAGCGTCTAAGACATCAAATCAAAACTGAAAGGAAAGCCTCGCGAACAAGCAAGGCATATCGACCAGAACTGAAGAAGCAAAAACACTCAACAAAGTCCCAGAAACTAAGAACCTGAAATAATATTAAAAATAAGAGGTAAGTTCAACCAACTTAGTGAGAGAATAACATTTAATATACATTTCAGATATTTTAGATATTAATAATTTGTACGATGATTTATCTTAATATACATATACATATACATATTATCATAACGTAACATATTATCATAACGTAGTGGATTACATGTCAGAGATCAGATGACACCCGAAGGTGACCAGATGACACCCGTAGGTGACCAGATGACACCCTTCGGTGACCAGATGACACCCGTCAGTGACCACTGTAGGATGATCAATCGCCACAGGCTAATGCCTCTCTCACCAGCTAGGTATACAGAATACTATGTGCACACAGGCTAACTATTCTCCGTTAGCATGGAGTTACTGACAAGTCCCATATCAAGGCATAATAGATATTCACAGAATCATCAAAGAAATGTATATCATATCAAATAGAATTTACTTTGACAGATTGCGAGTGCAAATTCAAGAATAAATGAGTACTCGAAATATAAAGCAACATATATAAATATTCAAGAAATTTACTAATTGTACTCATTGTATAATCAACATACACATTTATTTATATTATATGCATATTAAAGATTATTCCACTCACCCGGAAAATACTGAACTAAAGGAATGTCAGACAAAAGACCCGAAAATCCGATTAAGGATCGTTAGGAGAACCTACAATAAAAAATATGAAATATACTCAAAAACAAATCAAACAAAAGATACCAATGCATAAAATAAACTGGGCTTAATCTCTCAAGTTTAGGGACTAAAACGACAATTTTCCAAAAAGGGACCAAAACGTAATTGTACTAAAATTTGAGGACCGAATTGTAAATACATGACCATACTGAAATTTATCCACTATTCGTCCTTATCTTTGTCCAGAATCTTGAATTATGCCCCAAGGTCCAAAATGTGATTTTATCAAACTTTTAGGGGTCAAATTGTAATTTGTCAAATTGGAGGACCAAACTGAAAATATCATATCTTCCTAATTATACTGAAATTTTGCCCTTAAATCATCCTCAGTTCTGTTCAGAACCTCAATTTATGCCCCAGGGACCAATCTGTAAAATTTCTAAAGTTTAGGGACTAAACTGCAATTTCCGCAAATTGAGGGACCAAACTGAATTTTCGTCATCTTCAACCTCAAACCCAGAATTTCAACAGATTACCTACTGTTATCCCCTGATTTCTAACATAATTTCACCATTCAAACAAAAGCATAACTCAAAATCATTATCCTTCAATTCAATCTCTCAAAATCAACTAATTAATCAAATACCCACAATAATCAACTTCTAACCTTCAAATTAATTCATCAATTAACTCAAAATACAAACTTCAAAACTCTACAATTAATCAAAACCGAAATTTAACATATTATACACTTAAAACCATAAATCTTACCTTTTTACTTATTTCCTCTACTTCTCTTCTCCTTTTCCCCTTATTTTCCCTTCTTTTCTCTTCTTCTTCTTCTTCCTCCCTTCTCTCTTACGGTTTGTTCTTCAAATTTTCAGATCCCTCTTTTTTTTTCTATTTATATTTATCCACTATTTATCCAATTACCATAATACCCCTTATTCAAATTTACTCACTCTTTAAGCCTCCAAGGGTTTTATTGTATTTTCCAATCCCTTTAACTCAAAATATTACATCTTGAATCCTAGTTGAATCAACTGATTGTCAATTCTGCTGTACTAGGCCCTTGGTGCTTGCTTCAAACCATAAAGAGCCTTGTGTAGCTTGTAAACTTTGTGTTCATTACCAACAACTACAAAGCCTTTTGGTTGCTGGACATAAATTTCTTCAAGTAGTATTCCATTTAGAAAAGCAGACTTCACATCTAAATGATATACTCTCCACCCGCAAGAGCAAGTAGGAGCCTTATAGTGTCATGCCTAGCTACTGGTGCGAAAGTATCTCCATAATCCACTCCAGCAACTTGAGCATAGCCTTTAACAACCAATCTAGCCTTGTGTTTGAAGATTGAACCATCTGGATTGAATTTGGTTCTGAAAACCCACTTCACTCCAATTTCCTTTTTATCTTTAGGAAGTTCAGTCAATCTCCAAGTTCCATTTCTTTCAATGGAATCAATTTCTGACTTCATTGCTTCAATCCAAGCTGGAACTCCTGCAGCTTCAGTGTAGGTTGTAGGCTCAGCATATACAAGATTACATCTTTCGTACACATCAGACAATTGTCTAACTTTAAGCATTGTTGTATCTGAAGTTCCTTCAATGTCTGGTTGATCTCCAGTTTCTTCTACTGCTTATTCAAAAGCAGCTATGGTTGTGCAATGAACTTCCTTTAAGTCCCACTTCCAATAAGAATTTTCATCAAAATGAACATCTCTGCTAATCTGAACTTTAGCTGCACTCAAATTGTATATTCTGTAACCTTTAGATTCTGTTGCATATCCCACAAAAATTCCTTTTTCAGCTCTTTCATCAAGTTTTCCTTTTCTGGCAGATGGCACATGAAAATAGCACAATGATCCAAACACTTTGAGGTGTTTGACAGTAGGCTTAACACCAGACTATGCCTCCAATGGTGTTCTGTCTTGAACAGACTTAGTTGGAAGTCTATTAAGCAAGTATACTGAAGTATTTACAGCTTCAGCCCATAGAAACTTTGGCAACTTCTTTTCAAACAATATATATCTGGACATCTCCATCACTGTTCTGTTCTTCCTTTCAAAAACTCCATTCTGTTGTGGAGAGTAAGGAATCGTCAGCTGGTGTACAATCCCAGCTTCTAAACAAAATACATTAAACTCCTTCAAAATATACTCTCCACCATTATCAGTTCTCAACACCTTGATCTTCTGACTACTTTGAGTTTCAGCCATACTTTTGAAGTTTTTGAACATAAATAGTGCTTGTGACTTGTTTTTCAGAAAATAAACCCAAGTCATTCTACTGAAGTCATCAATGAATAGTATATCATAAGAAGCTGTGCTCATAGGTCCATATATGTTTGAGTGGACTATCTCTAGCATGCGAGTTGCTCTTTTGGATACACCTTTAGGAAATGGTTGTCGATGTTGCTTTCCCAGTTCACAACTTCTACATGTATGAGCAGTAACATGAATTGCAGACATGTTTTCTACCATCCCAGTATCATACAACAACTTTAATGAATTGAGATTGTAATGACCAAATCTTTTGTGCCAAAGAATGCTTTCATCAATCTTAGCACTAAACACATGTCCTTTAACAGCATCAAGCTTCAAATAGAAGCTATTACCATCCATTTTGATTTTTGCTATCTCTGAATTATGTGTATCAGTGATAAAGCAAAATTTCTCTTTAAAAGAGACTTCATAACCATTCCTGAGCATTTGTGCAACACTAAGGAGATTTTGATCTAGTTCAGGAATGAAAAAAACATTTGTTATGGTTTTAATACCTCTATTTGTGCTGAATGCAACAGTTCCTTTTCCTTTAGCTTGGACAATATCTCCATTTCCCAACTTAATCTTCGGTTGAACTGATCTGTCAATAGAGGAAAAGATTGATAGAAATTTAGACATGTGACTTGTACAGCCACTGTCTATAAGCCATGTATTCAGTTCAGAGGTATTGCTAGCTTGTGTTGCCATAAACAAATGCTCCTCCTCATCTTTGCTTTCTTCAGAAACATTTGCTTGTTGTTGTATTTGTTGCTGAGATTGTTTCTTCTTGATTCTGTAAAATTTCTAACTGTGACCGAGATTATTATAGAACAAACACTGAAGAGAAGGTTTCCCCTTAAACCAACAATCTTTCTCAGTATGGTTAGTTCTTCTGCAATAAGAACATAGTGAGAAAGTCTGTCTTTTTGAAGGTATACTTGATTTCCTTTTAGCATGCTTGACAAGTTTGTTTCTAGGTAGGTTACCAGCACTCCTTTCCTTGTTGTTTGCTTGGAAAGCCCCTTCAACAGTCTCATCATCTCTCATATGAACCCTTTGCTCCTGAATATGAAGTTTGCTAATTAACTCAGCAATAGTCAGACTTTATAGATCGCAGGATTCTTCTATTGCTGAAATCTTAGCTTCAAACTTTTGAGGAACAGACATCATAAGTTTTTCTACTACCTTATGATCTTCAAATGTGTTTCCAAGAAGCCTCATTTGATTTACAACATCCATTAATCTGTCAGAATAATCTTTGACAAATTCATTGTCTTTCATCTTCATCAACTCAAATTCTCTTTTAAATGCAAGAAGTTTAACTGCTTTGACTCTGCTGCTGCCTTTAAATTCAACTTGAAGCTTATCCCATACTTGTTTTGGTGTTTCCAGATTCATTATTTTTGTGAAAATATGATCTGCAAGACCAGAATGAAGACAGGTAATGGCTTTGTCCTTCTTGAGTTTTTCTTCTTCATGTGCTTTCATTTGAGCAATTGTAGGATTTGCATTCAATGGTGGAGGATCAGAATCAGTTGCCATAACATTCTATAAGCCATGAGATCTTAGATAAAATCTCATTTTGACAGCCCAAATATGATAGAGTTCACCACTAAACATTGGAATTGCAGATACAATATTGTTTGAAGAAGACATTGACAAAAAACAGAAAGAAAATAACTCTCAAGTGTTTCGCTCACCCTCTCTGTGTTTGCCTCACCCTCTCTATTGTTATCACTCAAAAGAAAGAAAATTTATTTGCCCCACAGCCCGTAGGATCTATATGCTCTGATACCACTGATGGAAATACAATGTTCTTAAACACTACAGTTTACGTATAGAAGAAGAAACAGAATTAAGATGGCAGAGTTGAGTAGAAAGATCAATAATATTTCATTAACTTCAAATGCCTATGTATAGGCTTACATAGAACTTAGAATGAATTGAAACTCTCAACAAATTTGAGAGATTATTTGAATTTGAAATCCTAGACTAAGCAGAATGTTATTGCTGCAAATCCTGAAGAAAATAAACTGTTACAAAATTCAAATATTATAACTGATCTTAATTATATTCTTCTAAAGGCAAAATCTCATAATTCTAACAAAAACAAAGATATGGTCCTAATATAATTTATATATGCAGTTGGGCCATTTTCTATCGAGCTTCGCAACTTTTTTTTCTGGAATCTTAATTGCTGCCATATGCTGTTGGGAAGTGGCGCTGCTTTCCCATGATTGTTCCTATGATTCTTGTGATTGGAGCCACTTACACCAAGAAAATGAACACTGTTTCAAGAGTTAAACTGCTGTACCTTTCAGAAGCTACCTCTATGGTAGAGCAGGTAACATATATATCCAGCTCACAACATATATAGGGCAAATTAATAAATTAAGCTGTTAGTAATATACATGATCGTTGTTTAATTGAGTTGTTTCCTACCTTTCATCATACATATCACAGACCGTGTCTCAAATCAGTAACAGTTTTTGCATTTGTTGGGGAGAGTTATGCAATCAAAACTTTTTCAGAGAGCATGGCCAAGCAGCTTTCCAAAAGCAAAGTGGAAGCACTGATAAAAGGAGTTGGAATAGGAACGTTTCAAACAGTCACGTTCTGTTCTTGGGCACTCATCATATGGGTTGGTGCCGTTGTAGTCACTGCCAAGAGGGCACATGGCGGTGACGTCTTAGCTGCAATTATGAGCATTCTCTTCGGAGCTATGTAAGTAGTGGCGTCTTCTGAAGGATCCCTCCTTCGATGAAAAGACAGATGGATCTAGCTTTTTTTATTCAGATGCGTAAACAAGGATGACTTGTTTGATCAATATGCAGATCACTCACTTACGCTGCTCCAGACATGCAAATCTTCAATCAGGCAAAAGCTGCGGGAAATGAAGTTTTTGAGGTTATCCAGAGGAAGCCTCTCATAGCTAATGATTCAAAGGAGAAGACTCTCGTTAGAATGGATGGCAACATTGACATACGTGATGTACACTTTGCATACCCATCCCGGCAGGACGCACTGATACTCAAGGGATTTTCTTTGTCAATTCCATCTGGAAAAATGGTTGCGTTGGTGGGAAGTAGTGGGTGCGGGAAGAGTACTGTTATTTCCCTAATTGCTAGGTTCTACGATCCCTCCAAAGGTTTGCAGCTCCTCCCATTCAACGAAAATGATTAAACTACAATTCAAGGAACCCTAATATGTATACACACACACACTAGGATACATGCATAACGTATCCATACATCCAAAACCCTAGATCCTAAAATTGTATATGCCATGTGCATCAAGTTTAAATGCATGAAAACAGGAATGGATGCTTTTCATGAAAAATACATGATTGAACCTGATCTGTCAACCCTGACAAAATGTGCAACCCTTTGCTGCCCAGGGGAGATCCTCATCGACAATCATAACATTAAGGACCTTGATTTGAAATTCCTGCGAAGGAACGTAGGAGCAGTTTCCCAAGAACCGTCCCTTTTTGCTGGGAAGATCAAGGATAACTTAATGGTGGGAAACATGGGTGCTGATGATCAAGAGGTTGAAAACGCAGCTATGATGGCAAATGCACATCCCTTCATTTCTCAACTACCAAATCAGTACTCAACAGAGGTCATTTACTTGCTCCCTATCCAGTCGCTCCACGCGAACCACTATTTTAATTACCAATGCATCTTGGTTCGTTTTTTACCACAGCCTCCAAAACAGAATTTTCTGTGATTAGTATGAACTTTCTCATAGATATAAGAGCCATTGCAGAGCGAGCACAGATACAACGATGACCTGCATTGCAGAATGAAATAGTTCACTTAATTACCAGGAGCATGGACTTTAAGCGATGAAACACGGTGAAACACAGATACAATGTGTTCCTCCATCTCTGTGAATACTTCAATTGATACACCTGTAAATAATATGCTACAAATTTGTTCTATATTGAAATTGTTATGTGTGACTACAATGACAACATTCAGGTAGGCCAAAGGAGATTCGAATTATCTGGGGGACAAAAGCAGAGAATTGCCATAGCAAGAGCTATTCTAAAACATCCTCCAATTCTTTTGCTTGATGAAGCCAAAAATGCACTCGATTCGGAATCAGAGAAGCTGGTTCAAGATGCCCTTGAGAAGGCTATGCAGGGAAGAACAGTCATCTTGATTGCACACAGGATGTCAACTATTATTCATGCAGATATGATTGCGATTGTAGAGAATGGACAAGTTATAGAGACAGGAACACACCGCAGCTTACTAGAGACCAGCAAAGTGTATGGTAAACTTTTTACCACGCAGAACATCAGCACAGCTAACAACTCAAGGTTGGTTAAGTCCTCTTCCTTCATCATAAATTCAGTAACAGAAAGAGTCTAATTGAATAATGTGAACCATATAACAGAACTGCATAGTCTGAAGAATCAGAAGTACCAACCAACAGCTTTTATCTGCAGACCTTGATCAACATGAGGAACGTGGAGAACCCAACAAGCACCTTTGCAAACCTCCCTTGCAAGAGGACCAGAAAGGAAGGAAGGAAGGAAGCTAGCCCATTCTTCAGAATATGGTTTGGATTGGAACATAAAGATCTTGTAAAGACTGTCATTGGCTCTGTTGCAGCGGCTTTCTCTGGTATCTCAAAGCCCTTTTTCGGGTACTTCATTATAACGGTTGGAGTGACATACTACAAGGAAGATGCAAATCGCCGTGCTGGTTGGTTTTCAATCATGTTTGCTCTAATAGGACTCCTTTCATTATTCACGCACACCTTGCAGCACTACTTCTTTGGAGCAGTAGGAGAGAAGGCAATGGTAAACCTCAGACAAGCTTTATATTCAGGTATCTGTTCTGTCAACCAGTACCTGCATCATCACTTACATATTTTTGTCATATAACCTCGCATCACCATTAATCAATCTCTGTTCCTGATCAAGCCATAAATATGCAAATTAAACCTGTTTTTGCAGGTGTTCTACTCAATGAATTAGCATGGTTTGAGAAACCTGAGAACACTGTTGGTTCACTTACTTCTCGGATTATCCACGACACCTCCAAGGTCAAAATCATAATTTCTGATCGCATGTCAGTAATTGTCCAATGCCTCTCCTCCATTCTGATTGCAACAATTGTTAGCATGGTTGTCAATTGGAGAATGGATCTGGTAGCTTGGGCAGTGATGCCTTGCCATTTCATAGGTGGACTAATTCAAGCCAAGTCTGCCAAAGGATTTTCAGGTGACTCTGCTGCTGCACATTATGAACTTGTTGAACTTGCTTCCGAGTCCACAGCCAACATAAGAACCATTGCATCATTTTGCCATGAAGAGCAAATTCTCAAGAAAGCCAAGATATGTCTGGAAAATCCAAAAAGGAGGAGCAGGAAAGAAAGTATCAAGTATGGGCTCCTTCAGGGCGTCTTCCTTTGTTTATGGAATATTGCACATGCCATTGCTCTATGGTACACAACACATTTAGTTGACAAACATTAAGCCACCTTCTTAGATGGCATAAGATCATACCAGATTTTCTCTCTTACACTACCTTCAATCACAGAATTATGGACACGGATCCCCACTGTCATCTCTGCCATTGGTGTACTGGCTCCTGCATTCGAAACCCTTGACCGGGAGACCGAAATTCAACCAGATATTCCAAAGAGTCCAGATCTTGAAACGATCATGGGGAGAATTGAATTTCAGAACATCCAATTTAACTACCCATTACGACCAGAAGTGACGGTTCTCCACAACTTCAGCTTACAAATTGAAGCTGGATTAAAGGTGGCACTTGTTGGGCCAAGCGGATCCGGAAAGTCCTCGGTTCTGGCCCTTTTGCTAAGATTCTATGATCCAAGGGAAGGAAGGCTTTTAATTGACAAGAAGGATACAAGAGAATACAATCTGAGGAAATTGAGGAGACAAATTGGGTAGGTGCAACAAGAACCAATTCGTTTTAGCTCCTCAATAAGAGACAATATCATCTATGGGAATGAAGGGGCTTCGGAAACTGAAATTGTGAAGGTATCAAGGGAGGCAAATATACAAGAGTTTGTAAGTAATTTTCCTGATGGGAATGATACAGTTGTAGGGGAGAAGGGCTGCCAACTTTCAGGTGGACAAAAGCAACGGATAGCAATTGCTAGAACCCTACTAAAAAGGCCTGCAATTTTGCTCCTCGATGAAGCAACGAGTGCCCTCGACATTGAGACTGAAAGATCTATAGTGAGTGCTTTGGGATCAGTAAAAATGAACGACAACAGGGGCTCCGGGTACACAACCACACAGATCACAGTTGCACACAGGATTTCTACAGTTAAAAACTCAGATACTATAGTCGTAATGGATAAAGGTGAGATTGCTCAGATGGGTAGCCACTCGGCTCTAATAGCGACATCTGATGGATTATATTCGAGATTACACCAGCTCCAGAACTGAATAGAAAAGTGATCCCTCTTCCATCATAGATGTTAGTTTACTGCGTGAACTTTATATATCAACTACAAGTCAAAGCATGATGTAGATGCAAATGTCCTTTTCATCATTAAAAAGAAAGGGATGAGATTTAATTAATTACCAATGGTCAAGGATCAAAGAGAAGCACACAAATTTGAAATATTCTTCTAAAATGCAATGAAGACGCCATCTATTTTCTTGAGCTGCTCCATCTCCTGTCCATTTGCTATCCCAGGATCAATGGGACACAACTGGAAAGAAGGAAGAAGAAGAAAAATCCGATGTGAAGCTTCCACGTGAAATAACAGCATGGAGAGAAAAAACAGGTTAACTAGAGGAGTAGAACCTGGTAATGGGGCTTCTTCAATCTCCATGTTCAACAAAGGTTTCCAAACTGAAAACTTGTCATATGGATTGAATTATTTCAAAAACCACAAATTATAGGATTCATGTCCTTTCCACAAGTTATGTGACAACAATTTCTCAGCAGAAATGTATCAAGATAGAAAGGCTAGAATTTAACTAGCTCAAACCTCTGGATATTTGGGGGATACAAAGTACAAAGAGCATTATATTTTCTGGATTCATTACTAATATTAAGGCCAAAGAGGAAGAAAGATGGAACCAATAAATTATTCTTGTAAATGGCTGATCCTGATCACTGTTGCAGTGAGACATGAATAGGGAAGCATGTTAAGGTTTTGAATATTTTGGTGTCCTTTATTACATGTTCAAGAATCAAGCCGAAAACGCAGGAGGTTTATTACTTACATGAGCAGGGTCCAAAATCAAGAGGTTGTACTGCAGCACTTTATTCTCTTGACGTCTGACTTGAATCCCAACAATAGTCATTGAGTGACCATCGTGTTGGTAGTACAAGGGTCTACTCATTAATGCATCAACAACTTAAATCAATTCAAGAATTACATTTTCTCATACTTGATAAAACTATGTAGCAAATAGTAAGATGCATGGCAAGAATAGCTTGCGCTCTGTTGGTAATGACAACATGTCGATTTCAGGCAGATTTGGTTAAGCTTTTCTTAGAAAAATAATTCCACATCCCATAGAGAAGAGCCCGATGACCCTCATTCTTTATTGGAAATTTATTTGCCACAGAATAATCACTTCCACCAGCCTTGTTGATGGTAGAGGATCGAGACATGTCATTCACAACAGATTCTAGCTGCGAAACATCACAATTTCGACCCAGCAGATAACTATCCATGGGTCCATAAACCTGAGAAGCTTTTCTCTTGCCTCTGGCATTTGTTGTCATGAGAGGTGAGGGAAGACTGGTACTGGGAACAGAAAGAAAAAAGCTTTGCAATTCCTCAGGACCAAAAGAGCCAAAAGGGGAAGCACATTCAGTAGTTCCAATTCAATGTCTAGAACCATAGACGGAATTGTTGAAATGATGAGAGCCAATGGCATCAAAACCTTTTTTCCCAGGCAATCCTTAAGCCATCTATGAAAAAGGGAATTTCGGAGACAAAAACAGAGCCACCAAACAAAACTTCTCTAGCATCTTGTCTATGGGAAAGCAAATGGGAACTAAGCATTTGGGTGTTACGCCAACCACAACCCATCCAACATCTTCAGAACGCAAGCTCTGAAAATGGTCATCACAGCCAGACAGTAAGGCAGTGGTGTTGGCATCAGCATGTAATTCGAAACAGTTGGACAACAAGGAAATGAAGCCACCCGGGGGTTGACATGGTAAAAGGAGCTCCTATTCTGCAAAGCAATCAAACAAGAAATCTCTTCAGCCATGGTGTTGTTGTCTAGAGCTGTGGGTGTAGAAGATGGAGGCGCAAGAGAAAGTTGTTGGGTATCAACAAATTGCTCATCCTTTTCAGTATCAACAACAACACCACCATCATCATCCTTGTCAAAGTGGTTGTTGGCATGCAAGCATCCACCATCGAATATTTATAATTCAATACACAGGAAGGGAGGAAAGATTAATTACCTTTGAAGCTGTGACGGAGGAGGGGTTAAGGGACAACTTGCAAGAGAATCCATTTTATTATTTCCTTTATTATATCCTATCCATCCTGCATTGCAAGATATAATTATAGTGTACCAGGCAGGGCGCTCAGTGTAAAACTTTTTAAAGGAACCAAAGAAGAATAGGATTATATCATCAGGAAGGCAGACGTGGAGGCAACGCGGCATAAGTAGGAGTAGAATACAAGAAAGCCCTATTATTTTTAATATCAATGCATAAAATCAATAAAAAATATATATATTAATATAATGTTTTTCAGAAACACGTAGTTAGTTAAAATATAAAAAAAAATCAGAAGCACGTAGTTAGTCACTTGAGGCTGTCCTATCATCATTCCCAACCCAACCGATGCCTGCCTACTGCCTGCCCTCCGCGTTGTCCTTTACGGATAACTAGTTTCTTTGTCTTAATTAAAACTCCTAATAATTAAACGATAATAACTCAATTTTCAGGACAAAAAGAGAGGCAAAATATCAGTTTTCCAATGGATTGAGATAATGAAGATTTATTCTCCAAAAAAAAAATTGAAATTAATTATTCAGTCGAGAAGTAACGAAGTTAAATAAGAATTTCTTTATGAAATAATAAATACGCGTGGCCTTTCTCTCTCGCTTACAAGTTGTTAGTTTGTTACCCATAGCTGTTGCAAACGTAAGATTTTCACATAAAAGATATTTTAAGCCTCAATACATCTTAAAAATAATTTATTACTACAGCAGGCAGTTCATCCTACCCTCCAATTCACAAATTCTTAAAACTAGCAACTACTTGCCATCCTTTCCTTCGGGAACTTGCTTTAGCTGACTCAACAGAACCGAACCAAAAACGGGTCCCGTAATTGCGCCAACGTTCGACATTCATTCCCGTAATATGTTAATCTCTATCTTCACAGAATGGTCTGTCATGTTATAAAATGTATTATGGTGGAGCTTCTGTTGTTCATTATTTTGATTACAACAGTTCCTTCGTGCACCTTCCCTTCCTAACTCAAAGTCTCCCTAAGATAATGAACCCGCCAGAACCAGCTGCAGTTAAGCTTCTTCTTTGCTGACCGCCCGACTTCCACTCTTAGAGAGTAGTAGGTCTTTCATTTCTCTGTAACTCCTCAGCTCTTCCAGAGCATCTCCTGTTTTTCTTGGCATAAAAAACCCAGAAGTTGTGCCTATCCCTTCCTCTACATCAGTCCTCAAGGATTGGGATGAGTAACAACTTGGATCTTGTCGCAGGGGAGGTGCTGTCCGCAGCATCTGAACAAGGATACCAACAGCAGCATCTTGAGATTTTTTCCCTACTGCTGCAGTGTGGGAACTGGACTCAAAATAAAATGCAAAACGAAGGTCATGGTGATGAAAAGAAATAAGAAAAATAACCCAGCAGCAAAAGCATTGAACTTCAAAATCTCAGGATTGAAAAGAAAAGCATCGTAAACAGGTGAACTTGTGCACAAAGAGCAAATGCACAAACAAAATGATGAATCATGGAACGTCAAAATACCAGGATTGAAAATAAAAGCATCATTGCGTTTTCTCTCAACTTCATCAGTGGGAGATATCATGGAACAGGTTGTGCCAAACTGCAAGCAAGTTAATGCTATCTTTCTTCAGACATAAAATCTCTCTTGTTCATTTGAGAGTATCCTTGCATTTAAACTTCGCTTTTCCTACTACCTGTTTTCTCCTTAGGTCTCCCTTGTCAAATTTATTAATTTTCCATACTACTATTAGCTTAGATAACGTAATATCAAACAAAGCATTCCACATCACCCCCTCGACTTAAAACAAAGAAACAACAATAGAGATGGAACTGATAACAAAACTAATCGAGAAAACTGGAACAAACTGAACTATCCATCTTTCAGGAGAAGTATTTCATGCAATCTAGAGACCAATCACAAGGCTTTACCCAATAGATCCAAACTAAACATGCAACCAACATAGAAGAGATGTTCATACTGAAAATATCCACATGAGAATAAATAGTGGAATAAAAACTGACCATACAGATTCATAACCACTTCATATATGGTTACGTAAACACTAATTATGCCTGCCATTTTATCGTAGCTGAAAATTTGAGGTAAATATAGGTACCTGGCATGGGAATCTGATGTGTCGACATCATCAACGTCAAAAGGACATGAGAAATCGTCATCCTCTAAATCATCTTGGAAAGATAATCTACTTGAACTTCTTGAAAAACCAATGCGTGGAGAACCACTAGAAGATAACAATCCTGAGAAGCGCCCTGAATCATCTTTGCTATCTTTGAGCAGCTACAGAACAAATAAAATTAGCCTCATTAGTCAGAACACGATTAGATAGATGGAGTTTGCATGCAGGATTGAAAACCGTTAAAAACAGGTCGATGGGTGCAAAGACTACCTTCTGACCAGAATAATGATTTACATTGCCAGAGTTTAACTCGGCAAACCTTATAGCTTCTGATTTCTTGAATGATCGAATCCCAGAAGGAGACTCCTGTGATGATGAATCGTGTTTTGTGCTTCTGGGAGATAAAGGTGGAAGAGAATGCCTACTTGAATCAGAAAAGTTAGGAGAAAGGTATCTAGAACTTGTGCCTGATATAGAAAGTGGAATAGTTACGGGTGCAGTTTCTGAAGTAACGCGAGCTAGCACAGGACTACCATTGTAGAGGTGTGTTGGGGTAGAAGGGGACATTGATGGTGAGAATGGAGGGGAAATCTGGTACTCATCATAACAAGTAGCCTTTTGAGGAGTTGGTGGTCGATAGTTTTGGGCTCTATGACCATAAATATCAGTAGGAGAAGATGGAAAATCACACGTCATGCGAGATGTGCGATAAGGTGGTGGAGATCCACCAAGTGGTTGGTTCATCATATGAGCTGCTCTATGGTAACCGCTTGTCCAGCTATGAGGGCGTTGAAAAGGAGAAGAAACAGGTGGTTGCATTCCTCTCAGGGGAAAGGATGTAGCACCAACTCCCTTCTCTGAAGAGGGGAAAGACCTAAGAGGATCAGTGGTAGGGCTACCAACATAGTCCATTATAATCTTTGGTGGCATAGTTGTGACAGGCTCAAGCTTGAAATCAGATAGTGTTGAACGATAGGTCACAGATACACAAAGGCTGCCAGGCAGGGCCTCAACAGGGACAAAACTGAGCTCCTTCATTACTTCCTCATCTGCACTGGAAAAGGGTTCGCAAAATGAAGAAACTTTGTAAATGATATCAAAATTGTAAGTTTGCTTGGATGAGCTTAGCTGACGAAAGATCCGGTATGCTGGGAGAAGCCTCATGTGGGAGTAAAGGGAGCGTAAGAGTATGATTGACTTCTTATATGTCTTCTTGTAAGAGGCAGGTCTTTCAGCGGTTTGGGGAGGCATAACCCGCAGAGACTCATAGTGAACAACCCACCTCTCTAAAACTGTCTCGACAGATGTCCCGGGGTCAACATAAAAATTGTGCATGGATGAAGATGGAGGAGACGGCTGGTGAACAAGTATTACATCAATAACCATGGGATCCATGAGATTTCTATGCCAAAAACTCAAGTTATCTAGAGCAGCAGGGCGGTCTCCAAGAGCTAAATTGAACCATTTGTCACTCTTTTTCACATGAGAAATGGAACAAAAGTCCCGAGGGTGATTATGGGGATGAAGAGAGGGAATCCTGGAGTCCAAAATGATGTGCAAGCTCTTCAATAGAAAATGGGAAATGATTTGTTCTAGTTTTCCAGAATCATGGTGAGAATGACCATGCATATCCACGGTACTTGAGGAAAATCCCGATGACAATCAATCAATCAATAAGATAAAACCACGATTCTCTGCTCTGCTCTGCTCTGCTCTGCTCTGAGGTTAGGGATAAACAAGAAGATTAATTTTGATTAAAGGGGAAAAATGGAAAGAAAGGAAATATGGAAAAGGTGGAGTAAGAGGAAATGAAGCTAAGAATGGATTGGGCAGCTCTGCTCTTGAGAAGCCAGTTGACCAAATGAATGAAGCTAGCTTTTATGTTATATTATGCAAGCATACAACAGATTGTAGAAGAATGAAAAAAATAAACAAAATGACGATGGATTAGTGAATAGTAAGAAGCATAATAAAGCAATCGAAGAGCAACGGATCAGATCAGATGAGGCCGGGAGTGATAGCTCAATAGACAGATAAATGTTGATCCAAAGGGCAGCAATAATTATCAAGAACAAATTCAATCTGATTCAAGATTTTATGATATTAAAAGAAAACAAGAAAACCTTGATCTAATAACGCAAGGCAAGCAAAGCGATCTTGATGTAAATCAATAAAATGTTTATAAAAAAAAAGGGGGGGGGGAATGGAAAACTCACCAGCAAAGAAAAAAAAACAAAAAGAAGAGGCGTGGGGGAGAAGAGAAGGGAAGGGAATGATTAGTAATTAATTTTGTGCCGGCAGAGAGAAAGAGAGAAGTGAAACAATCCAACACACAACAAATAAATTATGCGAGATGGTTTGCTGGCTGGCGTAGGAAGAGGAGGTAAAACACGCACGCACGCACGAACGCGGATAGAGAGGAGGGAGAAACAGAATTCCTCGCAGCAGCAGGAGGTAAAATGGTTAAAGAAAAAAGGTTCGGAGGAAAGTGAAGCGAAGCAGTGGTGGAAGTGGAAATGGAAATGGAAATGGAAGGGGTTTAAAAGGAAGATGAGTTCGTAGTTTACACTGCTACCTAGAACTTGTCACGATGATCAAACAGATCCAATGATGGAACACTTATTCACCCATCCATCCTAAAACGCTAAACCCATCTCAAAAACCTCCCCCCTTCTCTCCTCCTCCTCCCCCACCCTCTCCCCTATTAAAAATACACTACACACTCCTCCGCTCCACCACCCCTTTCATCAATTATTAGCGTTGTTTAATTATCCCATTAGTCTATAAACTCCAGTTAAAATCATCTTGCTGTTGTGTTTTGTTAGTTTATGAATCGTGAACTAAAATTAAAATAGAGATGATTGGTAGCCATGACGCTAATCAAACCACTGAATAGCCCCACCAGCCCACGAGGCTTAAAATCCAATTTCGTTTCTTGTTCTGGTTTGAATTTGGGCTGGGCCTCCAAGGCTGGAAATATTCGTAGCTACGAGGATTGCAATCTCGTTGTCAGATAACTAAATTACAATGAGGACTAAGTTACAATGAACCTGGACTAAATAGATTTTAAGAACCTGAGGACTAATATTAAAAAAATATAAAGATTAAATATATAATTTAAAACCTCGAGAACCAATTACCTTGAAACAAAAACTTGTTAAAATAAATATAAAAGTAGGTGCATGATGTATCAATATATAATAGCAAGCAAAGCACATACGTAAGCAAAACAAACACGCGGAGACGAAATGGCAAGTGCTAGTCTTTCGGAGATCGGGAGAGAAGATACATTGAACCTGGACACAACTGGTTGAGGCTATAAGAAAACCACAAGGGCAGAGACTGCTTGCCATCCATAAACCAAGCGAGATAAAATTAGAGTGGCTGATCTTCTCGTAGCAAACCAAGGAAGAAGAGAGAATAGTTGTGGTGGTAGTAATGGGGCTGGCCAAGGATAGAGATGATCAGGAGATGATGCTAAAGAAGAGAAACGCGGAGCTGGAGAAAGCCCTCGAAGAAAGCAAACGGAGGGAGGAAAAGATGATTTCAGAGCTACAAAGGACATGGGAGAGGCTCAGAGTGGCAGAGGAGGCTGAGGAGATGCTCTGCTCCCAGCTGGGTGACCTGGAGGCCGAGGCTGCCAATCAAGCCCGTGCCTACCATTCCCGCATTCTCTCTCTCATGAACGAGCTCTCCCAAGCCCACGATCTTCTCCATCTAACCAATTAATACCATCATCATCGTCAACATCCCCTGTTCTTTTCTTCTTTTCGTCTTGGCTCCTCAACAAGCATATGTGTATCTGGGAGCGGGTAGATATGTTTCTTGCCTGTACCTTTGTATGTTGATTAGGTCTCTCTCTAGATGATTGAAGACTCCCTCCCTTTCCCAATTCCAGGAGAGTCAATAATTTTGTACATTGTTTTCTCTTTTTCCTTTTTTCGTTGTTCTAGAAAGAGTGGATGGAATTTGAGTATTCGCCCTGCCTTGATTAGTTTCTTCTTTTTCTAGTTTTATTTCAGCAGTGTTTTCTCCTGCATCGTCGTAACCTTCTCTGGAAAAATCATTGTATGAGATGTACCGAAGCATGCATGGCCAATGGTAACATGTTATACAGGGGTTCTGACAGCAACTCGCCTTTTTTAGATTGGCAGCAGCAGAACTGTTTAATTAACTGTTTTTACCCGGGCAGCCAGAGTTTGTCTCTGATTCGTTCATAAAAAATTTGGTGATAACGAACTAACAAAGCTCAGTTGAGCAATTTGTATATTGTATTGGTTTAAATTAATTCATTCAATTTATAACCGAGTAATGAAAATAACCATAGTAATTTATCTTCTTTTTTCCCTTCTCTTTTTCTTCCTGGTTAGGCTTTAATTGATATTCGGTTGTCGGGTTGGATAAAATCTAAGTTTAAATTAAAAAAAACTGTAAAAAAAGAGAGGAAATTAAAAATAAAAAAAGATGCCATATATAGATGTCAATCACCCGAGGTTAATTGTAAAATTTATGATATAGATCATACCACAAAAAGGTAATTTGGTTAGGCAATATATCTTTATTTTTTATTCATTATTTTATCTTTAGATGGGTCTTAATTAGTTTTGGATGAGATGAAATTTGAGATCGAATTGAAAAGTTATTAAAAAGACTAAATTAAAAATCTATAAAACAATTGATGATGAATGCTTTTTTTTAGAAAAATCATATTGCATTGACTTGAGTTAACTTAGAAAACTCACAACCTGAATCTTAAACATGCTATTATCTTCTTCTTATCATGACTCCTTGGCCATTTTCCTTTTTCTTTTTTTGGAAGAATTTTTTTTTTTTGTGCTTTTTTTTTTTTTGTGCCATCTTATATCTTGTGCAAGAACTTATCACAAAGTCTCTTTTATTTTTGTTAGCAAACACAAGAGAATCAACACGGGAAAGGCTAAGTCTAGTAGGACTAGACTATCACTCGAGGTCTATTTTTAGGATGAAAAATTGACCCCGTGACAAGTTTCTCTTGTTAGACTTTGTCATCTTGTACTTCATTTTATTTTATTTTATTTTTCTTTGGATATCATTTGGTCATCCACATGATCTTAAGCTTCTTCTTATCATGAGTTGATTTATCATTAAAAAAGAATAGTAAATAAAATATTTGGTAGATAATGAAGAAGATTAAAGACAAAATATTTTAAAAAGGTCGGATAGACGACATAAAGTTGCTTACCGAAAAAGTAGAAGTTAATATTTAGAATAATATATGATCGACTTGCTTTGATACCAAGAAGAAATTTAGAATGTAAGAGGATGTTATAATTCAATAATTTGATATGTGTGTTACACTCATGTGGAGTTTATATAGTCATATAACAAGATACAAGGAAATAAAATAAATTATAGAAAATTTGCTTGATCATCTTTTTTGATTAGATGATTGAAATATTTTTTTTCATTGCCTAGAGTTGTTGAATTCCTAGATCTCTTCCTTTTATTAATTAGAAAATAAAGAATAATATTTATCTTGATTATTTTATTAATAATTACATCCTTCAATATTCAGTTTATTAAAAATTTGACTTAACAATTTATTGTGGTTTACTTTCTTTATGGTTATCTCAATGTCATGATCTATATCACAGGTTTGATGGATTAACCTAATTGACTACATCATCGTTGTGTTTAACCTCTACCTAACTTTATTTGGCTTCATGGATTAAATCGTAAGAAAAAACATTAGGAGTGAAATGAAAATATAATGATATATTGTATTGACTTGAGTTAATCTGTCTAGAAAATGAGAATAACCATAATGAGTTAACTCGGTTGGACAATTTATCTCTTTCTTTTTCCTCTCATTTTCTCCCTGGTTAGGCCTTAATTGGCATCTAGTTGGATGAAATTTGGGAATAAATTAAAGAGATGTAAATGAATTGGGAAGGAAATTTTTTTAAAAAAATTCCATATAACATAGACCTTGGTCACCCTAGGTTAATCTCAAAATTCACGATATAGGTCATGGACATAACCACAAAGAGGTAATTCAATTGGCCAATTTTTTTTTTCATCCCTTGTTTTCTCTTTTATTAGTCTTTAATTGGGCCTTAATTAGCATATGGTGGGATGAATTTTGTGACTAAATTAAAGAGCTATCAAAGAGACTAAATTGAAGAGTTATAAAAGATTTAGGGATAAACTTTTTCATATTGTATCGACCTAATAAGATAATTTGGTTGGGCAATATGTCTTCTTTTTTATCCATGATTTTATCCTTGGTTGGGTCTTAATTAGCCTCGAGTTGGATGAAATTTGAAACCAAATTGAAGAGTTATCAAATAAACTAAATTGAAGAGCTATAAAAGAATTGATAATAAAATTAAAAAATATATATCATATTGCATTGACCTTAATCAACCTAGGTAAACTTATGAAATTCACGACAAGGATAATGGATACGACCACAATGAGGTAACCAAGTTAGGCCTTAATTAGCCTTGGGCATGATGAAATCTAGGAGCAAGTTCAAGTTTCATCAAAGAATTTGAGACCAAATAAAAAAATGTGTGAAATATGGAACTAAATTGAAATTACATAAGAGAACTAGGGGGATTTTCTGGCGTGTGCACGAGCCAATGTGTGAGGAGGCCGCCGTGTTGAGACAACACTTGCGACCTTTGAACTTCGATGGTGATCTTTTTTAGTGTCGTCAAAATCATCTTGTCGAGCTTTTCCTCCTAGGGTGACGCATGTCGATGGTTAAGTCTGGATGACCTTTTCTTTCCTCTCCTATCTTTCCTTGATTTTTATGCACAAACTAAAAAAAAAAAAAAAAAAAAACCTTAGGCGATCCAGAACGTTTTATGAGTATATGCAGTGTTTGCACTCTAGATTTTACCCACTAGTTTTAATTATTTGTTTAATTTAATGTAATTTGTAATTGTAATATTTATTATTGGGTAAATTGGTAAGGGTAGAACTCAAGACAGGTTTCGTGGAACCAAGTTCTTTTTTTTTGTTGCTTTCCCATTATCATTTTCCCGGTTTTCTAAAGAGGGCTTATTGAGATTTCTTTTTATTCTTATAGACTAAGGTTGTTAATTTCATTTCATTCCACTCAAAATGATTAGTATATCTCGCACCATTTCAAAAAATAGAATAATTAGGAACAAGTATTATCTCGCTCTGAATGTTGGTTCATTATGGATTTCTTGACCAAATTCTGGCCAAGATGTTTCAGTTTCATTATGTTCGTTTTATTTTGTGAATATTATTTTTTTTTTTTTTAGTTTCATCATATAATATCTTCAACATTTAGTTTATTATGAGTTAAATTTTATCATTTATTTTGGTTTATTTTATATGAAGTTATCCAAGTCTTGTTACCCAGAACACAAGTTTTTAATATATTTTTTTAAAATATTATTTTTAACTTTTTTTAGTCAAACCATGTTCTTACTAGTAATTCAGGTTATTTTTTGATTCACCAACTCAATCTCATCACATCAAGTTAAATTCCATATTGTTTTTTTTAGCTACTAGAAAAACATTAGTTATGTCAGGATCATAATCCCCATACTATTCTCAAAGAAATGAGATCACTGGTGATTAACTTTCCTAAGACATATTGGTTTGCTTGCCTTCTTGAAAGGAGTCGAGATAAAATAAGAAAGGAAAAACCCCATTCAATTTGTGTTTTAACTCTCAATTCTTGTGACAAGGATAGAGAGTAAAAATACCCCTATTATTTTTGTATTTTAAAAACATATTTGAAAAAAATATATTTTTTATTTATTTCTACACCGTTTTGTTGTGCTAACATAGAATTAATTTTTAAAAAATAAAAAAAATTATTTTAATATATTTCTAAATAAAAAATACTTTAAAAAATAACCACTAGCATACTTTCAAACACCCCCAAAAAATGCCCCAAGAGATGGTGAAATGCAGTTCCATGCAAAACCTTGCTTCCCAAAAGTCCAGCACAATACACATGCTACCACAGTTGCTTCAACCAAATATAACGCCAGATTAGAGTTTAGACACTACCACTGCATTCACTATACAAGCTAAGCGTATTATCATTCAATTCAAGGCTCCACAGCAATCAAAAACAAAATTTAAAGCTTTAGGATGTTAACGAAGAAATTCCTTAGATGATAGAACAGCAATTGAATTCGAAGGATGATAGTTCACGAGAAAAAGGCTATCTTATTAAAGACACAACAACTACTCCCCCCCCTAATCTCTGTTGTATTAAAAACAAAGTGCTCTCTCACAGCTAAACCATTTGTTTTAACACATCATCAATCACGGCTTGCCTGTCTTCTCTCTCAGCTCCGGGTCCCTAAACACAAAATATTATTCAAAATCAGATAAAATACAACAACCAAAGGTAATAGTGTCGTGGATACAGTATGAGGCAGACCTTTGAATATGATCAAGAATGAGAAGCCTTGGTCCAGGTGGGATTCTCACATCTCTAAGAGCACTGTAACCGAACACACAACATAGCAATCAATGATCGCCACAGATCTTTTTTAAAGAAATAATGATATATTACGTGATAAATATTGATAGAACACAAAAGCAAATTGATCGTAGATAAGGTGAATGAAGACTAGATCATCTAACAACTTGCCTATCAGTCAGTAAAGGCAAGGTGTGATCTGTTAACAACCCTTTCTTAAAATTCTTCTCATAATTTTGGAGGCCAAGATTACTTAGCATGGATCTTGTTCTGGCATAGTGCAAATCTTCAGTTGGTGGTTGAGAGAACTTCTCCCCCAGCTAAATCACATAAAAGTTTATTTCAGCATTGGCAAGGGTAAAACCAACAGAAAGTTGTTAGAGAACATGGTTTAAAATCAGAATATAAGAATGATCTCAAGATAGAAACAAGACTCCAGAACAGCTTGCTTCTTTATATGAATGCAAGAAATATTTTTGATAGGACTAATATCAAATAGAAAGCTTTTTCAATCCATACTCACAACTTGCATGGGAAAAGAAATAAACTGAAAGCGTGTGATTCTGTTGAAAAGAAAGATGAATCTTAACTTAAATCTTTACCTTGAAAAGACCACCCTGAACTAATGCAAAGAAAAGTCCAGAAGTGATTGCATTTGTAGCATTGTTTGGGCCACCCATGCCACTCACCAATGAGAACATGGCACCAGAACCAAAAGCTGCGACCATGCTGCAACAATAAATTTATAATATTTAGTGGGATAGGTAATCATCAACCATGCTTGAAATGCTCCAATAGAAATTTGGGGCAGATGACTCCAGACACGTATTGCATGTCTTTTAATCCAAGAGTTAAAAAGAAAAAAGAAACAGAACAATATTTTGGAGAGGCCATGAATACACTTGAATACTCTAAGGCTGTGAAGGCATGGATACATTTTTGTAGGCTTCATTAATATTTGAATAGTGAAAGATAGGATGACTTTAAAGCACCTTGGGATAAGAAATCTTGAAACTTAAAGTACCTTGAGCTAAAGAAAATTGGAGATTTTTTTACCCAATCTCCAGCCATATATGGTATCCTACCACAAAAGTATTCCATTTCCTACACTGATTTTGGATTTCCATGAATCTGTTTCCTGAGTAAGATCTATACTGGTTGTAGAATGAGATGATGAGTTTAATACATGACAATAACGATATATCATTGACAGACACATTAAATCAGGCATTGGTCCATTCATTGCTAGATTTTCAGGCATTCTAATCCATCTATTCTATTCCTATGTCTTTTCTTTTGATACAACTATAGAATTCAAACCCAAACTCTTCCCTTTTCAAATAGATTCCATTAGAAGTATACAGTAAATAGATTAAAAAATTTGGTAACTAATATCTGTGCAGCTTAGTTTATACATCTGTAGTTCTTAGGATTCAATTGTGTGCAGAGAGTCACCATAAAATACTAAATGAATTTCAACTAAAACAACAGTTTACAAGGTCGATCATCCTCTTAAAGAGAACATGAAGACATGAAAAAAGAGTCTTGTCTGAAAAGAACGTAAACAAAGGAAAAGGGATGCAGAAAAAGTTAACCTAGATTGGACATCCTCCTTGCCACGCAATCTCTTCATGATACAGGCTATACCAGCATTAGTTCCAGTCATTACAGCAAAGTTGCGAGCTTGTATTAAGGGACCGCCGGCTAAAGCCTGTAGGTGAAGCATATTGTTTGTTAAACATTAGCAAACTCTTCATGGAAGCAGTCTCGATTAATTCCAGTCACCATATAATCAATCTACTTCAATATATTGACTAGAAGTATAACTCCAAGGATAAACCAATTCTGAAGGATTTTTCCCCCCTCCACCACATTCTTCCTTGGAATGCTTAACCGAGTTTCAAGAGAAAGTATGTGAGACATAGAACTCATATGAACCACAGAGAAAGTCACCATTTTCATTACTGGAAGCAAAAACTGCTCGGTAGATTTTGCCACAGGGATCCTCATCTACCTTGTGAGCTAGTATTCCAATTTCCAAGCGCATACAGCATTAAAACAAACAAAGGAAGAAACTCTACCAAAATATATGAATTCAGAAGCAAATAATACATGCCACCCCACAATCATGTTAAGGAGAGAAAGATCAGAAAAATTAACTCTGATCCAGTAAAGAGTAAAACCCTATTTTATTTAACTCATGCACTTTCATAACAATCTCCTAGTAACTTGATGATGAAACTTATTCTATGTTATCTGAGGAAAACAGTATATCTCTTTAAGATATTCATTTAGGGTAATTAATCTTCTCCCATTTCAAAGCACAGCAATTCAAGTGCGGTAAAAAGATAAACCCTTTTGTAAAAAAATATAAATTAAATAAACAGAAAAATAAATAAGAGCGAGAAGTATGGAGTGAGGTATGTGAGACAGGTAGGGTACTTGAGCTTGCTTGAGAGAGGCCATGGCTTGAGGGTTGAGGGCAGCCTGAGGAGGAGTTGGCATAGAGGAAGAGATGTCAGGGGTGATGGTGCCCATTATGGCTCCGATGGCAGCGCCTTGAACACCGCTGGTGGCGGTGACAACGGCAGCCTCGACAAGCAAAGACTGTTTGGACAACCAAGACTTAAAGCCATCCTCCAATTCCTTATACTTGAACTGTACGAACTTAACTGGGTCTTGATTGGGCAGCAGTTTGGACACAATTACTCCTTGTTTACCTTGCTGCTCCATTTCTTTTTTTCCTACCACTTTGTTGCCGCCGCTGCTGCTTCGAGCTATTTGGATAGAGAAAGATACGGGAGAGGAGAAAGACTTCACTCTCCTTTTTCTTTTGTTTTTATTCCCTTTATTTCCTTTTTTTACAGCTTAGGTGTTATCGATTTTCCTCTGTTTTTTTTTTAATAACTTAAATTACGTAAAAGTAATTCCTTCTAGAAAATAGTTTTATATAAAGTATATTTTTGAAAATTAATTTATTTTTAATATTTAATAGTATTATAAAAAATAAATTAAAAAAATATTTTCTATCATTTAGCAATAAAAAAATGAGTAAAAAGGTTATTAATATATTTTTAAATTTTTTTAAAAACAAATCTAACAAATAAAATAATAAAATTAAAAAATTATTTAATTTTTAAATTATTTTAAATAAAACAAATGACAATCCAAAAAAACAAAAAAAAATTATAAATTATTTTAAATAAAATAAATAATATAAAAATAAATATAAAACCTAATTCATGAAAAATTTTAGTTAAAAAAATAAAATAAATAATAAAAAATAAAAAATTAAGAACCAAAATTAAATTCTAAAAAATAAAATTAAATATATAATAATTAAAAATTAAATTTAATATAATTAATAAATAACTAAATATTTTTAAATTTTTCACAGTATTCTACAGATTGGCTCCCTTCTTTCCAGGTCTCTTCTTTTCCCTTTTTCCCAGCCAGCAACCAAGAACATTAACCAATAATTATGTGTCATTTCATCGCAACTGCATACGAGTATTGCTCAATTATGCTCTTGTTATAGCGTTTCCAATTCTAACTCGCTAAAGCATTCCCTAACAGGCCTCAATTCTGACATTGTCCTCTGATTCAGCCTCTTCAGCCAAGGCTAGTCCTTCTAGGGGTGATACCATTGATTCTCCATCCTCGGACGAAGACAACCATCCAGTTGCTCCAACTACTACTGACTCTCCGTTGAATAAGATTTCCAAAGCAAAAGGGGAGCAAAGAAAAAGAAAAGAAAAGGTGAAACAATACATTTTATGTTAGCGAAACATTATTGGTTTCTTCTTCAATGGTAGATACAGTACCATCGCTTGTGATAAGCCTTAGATATGGTGGTTTTTCTCACAATTTCTTCTATTTTCTTCAATGGTTCTTCCCCCCCCCCCCCTTCAAATTCATGCAGTATTGGCTTTCAAGTAATGCACTTTGTTTTTCCTGTTGATGATTCAGGGGATGGGGATGGTGGGCAAGATATTGAGGATGGCACATCTGCAAAGCATACTGAAGAACGTCATGTAAGAACATTTATACCAACACATCTTTTGTGTTGGTTTTATTTTTCTGCCAATAGTTTCTGATTGATCAGTACATAAAGCTGTGAAGTATATACCATAGCCTGTTTTGGGAGTTGACTGAGTTTGCGGGAGAATTCTGTCCAAAGCTGGATATCACATAAGAAATGTTGCTTCTGCTAGCTATACATGGCTCCTATAGTGAAGGAATATTGTCGTTTAATAGTTATATGCCAACGAAAGCTTTTATGTATTGCCAAAATTGATGTTAGATAACACTGTGGCTGGTTTCAAACAGCAAACTGAGGGAGTTTACCTTTAATTTTCTGCTAAAAGCTAGAGGTGTTTCTAAGAGTGACATCCTTCTTGGTTTCACAAGTGAAGGAATCAGATGGTTGGCATGCCGCCTCCCCCACACTTATATCCTCTGCTATGCTGATTCTGGTGTGACGAATTTTGGTGTTGATATCTAATTTCTGACCATTCATTGCATTCAAACGATATTGTATACAGTCAACTAGTTTTAGACTTTCTTTCTACCACTATTGGCGTGCGGAATGTTTCTTTAATAGGAAGCCCTAGCATGGTTACTGGTTTTGAATATTAAGTTCTCTAAGGCCTTCATGTGCTACCTACACTGTGGTTATGTCCGTTCTAATATTCTCTTATTATCAAATTAATTTGTCAAAGTTCCTCCAAGATCTCCCTGAATTGAACTCTCTCTATCTCTATTTATTCAACTGTCTTTCTATATATTGTGACGAATCAATAAACATGCAGCTTAGAGGAGGTAATGCTGTTATAGTTAATGATCACATAACTCGTTGGAAGATGTCTAGCTTGCTATTTATATGCTTGGTATTACTGACAAGCACAAGGATGCTAACAGGCATCAAACCATTCAGTTTGGGAATTATCATTGGACTCTGAGTCTTGTCATGATAATAGCCCTATATGGGATGTCAAAAAAAGTAAAATTGAAGAGTGTGGAAACGATGAGGATCCCATGTCTTTGCACAATAGAGCAGTGTCTCCAGTAAAAAAAGGCCTCAAAAACTAAATCTCTGAAAACTCCAGAAGGAGAGGGTCATGCTCCAAAGAAAGGAAAGAAGGGGAAGAATGAAAGCGATAATGTGCAAAGTAAAGGTACAAGGAGAAGAGGGCACTTGTGGTGAATTTTACATCTCTCCAAATTTGATGCATAGATCTTTCTCTCTCACATATTCTTAGAATGTGTTTGACTGACATTACAGGAAACCATGGTGATGTGGAAATTACAGAGGAAGTCACATCTGAGAAGCTTATCAATGCTCATGTAAGAATTATCTGTAGTAACCAATATTTCTACCCCTTGCCCATGCTTCACTCAATTCACCCAGTAACATAAGCATGCAGGTTTCTACATCAAGGTTACCATTGGTGCTTTCTGAGAAAGTCCAGCGTTCCAAGGTAGGTTTCCAATTTGTCTTGTTTATCACTTCTTGTTCATCTGCTTTAATTATAGATATCATTTAACTTCCTAACTTCAAAGTGCTATCTTGGATATATTATTAGGTATTTTCTCTCAATAACTTTTATGTATTGTTAGGTCACTTAAAAAATAGTTTTTATGTATTGTTAGGTCTTTTCTCTCAATAACTTGTAGAAATTCAAATAATTAAGGTTTAAAGTCCTGGGATGAGAGAAGTCCAGTTCTGGGAAGAAGCAAACTACGCACTGCCAGCTGCTTATTTTTGTATTGCTTAGTTATTTGGTCTCTTGGGGAGTCCTTAGACATTGTTTTCTGGACCATGTACCACCCTGCTTAATAATGGGCTTGCTTCTAGTTTGGTGGCTCTGTGATTTCACCACAAAATATATAAATCTATGTATATAAAGAAATGAGTACATAAATTTATCCATGCATGCGGAAGCACATTAGTGATTAATTAAAAGCTTTCTGGTACAGGCACTTGTTGAGTGTGAAGGTGAATCCATTGATCTAAGTGGTGAAATGGGGGCTGTTGGGCGACCAGTGATTCCAGATACCCCATCTGGAGATTCTGAAATGCACCTAGACTTGAAAGGTATCTTTTGTTTTGTTATGATGATTTTGGTAGGATTTTTCAAACATTTCCCCTGGTAGAACCAGAAGAGAGCCCAACCATTTCTGAGTGGCAGAGTGCATTAGATTTCAGAAATAAAAGGTTTTTTTTCTCTTCAGAATCATCATGCATGATTTCCCAGATTTTGCTCACAGCAATCATGTTGATGTTGCTATAACTAAACTTCATTAGAAAGTAGCTCGAGCAATCTATGAAAAGATTCCCAACAAAAAAGTTATACTGTTTTATTTCCCCTACATTCTACTCGACCATGTTACTTGGTGTCGTGTGCTTTACTTTTCACTCTCGTTTTTCACCTCTGCTTGATTTTTGGCTCAGTTTCGATATCCACCTTAAAAACCTCGTCCTTGTGATTTTTTGTTATGCATGCCTCCATAAAGAGCTTGCTTCTGATTTGTTAACTTTATTTTTTCAGGCACAATATACAAAACAACAACAGTTCCTTCCAGAACATTTTACGTTGTATGTCAGGGATCTCTACTTGAATTCTTTTATTTGCAGATTTGACACCCTCCCCTCTTTTCACTTTCTCGTCCCCATCTTGGTCCCCCATGATTTCCATGGGTTCTGTTCTACATTTCACTTTTGAAAGGGATGATTGCGTGATATAGCATGTTTCCCTTCCGGTTCAGGGTAGCTTTGGTCAATCCAAGGCAAAGGTGTGCCCTATTTGCTCTTCAGATTACTCATTCTATGCAGATAAGATGGTTTTCTATTGTTATTTTTGTTCTTGTGCTTGATCAGATAGAGGCTACCATGAATGACTTCATTCAGCTTAAAACGCAGTCTAATGTTTATGAATCTGAAACTGCAGTTGAAGGTTAGGGTTTTTAGTTAATGGTTTCTTTAGAGGGTGTTTGAGAGTGTAGCAGCGGTTGCTTTTCAAATAACTTTTCGTGCCGAAATGCATGCTAATGATGTTTTTTTATTTTTTAAAAATTATTTTTGACATCAGCACATCAATTTTAGCAAAAAAAAAATTAAAAATTTTTGGGAACACAGGTTGAACCATGTTCCCAAACAGGCTGTTAATGTAATTACTTTATTGAGAAATATTCCTTTGAAAAAAAAAAAAGACTCACTTTTGTAGTTCGCTGAAATGACTTGTATGAGCAGGAACGCTTGAGGGTTTTTCTTTCTTTTCTGAAGATGAGACTGACAAGATAACAAAGGCTACTGCTCATCAAACTGATCAGAATATGGACGTTGAAGAACCATCCAATGGAAAGATTAAGAGAAAAGCTGAGAAATCATCTGTATGTTTCTAAACCTTTTCTAATAATTCAATGTCTTTAGTGAACTGCCAGAACCGTGCTTTTGCTTAGCTTTGCAATATATTCCATATGTGCTTATTTATGAAAGTTCGGATGCAGGGAGTGGCTCGAAAGAAAGGTAAAACTGCAGGTGGAAAGCCGTGCAACGTATGATATATCATACATGCTTTGCATAAATCATGAACCATTAATGACCGGATATAACGTAGCTGATTGAGGTTGATATAGAAATCACAATTAGATTAGTTTTCTTTACTTGCTGGATTTAATCATCATAGCTTGTTTAATTTATTTTGGAATAAACTGATGGTTATTTTACGTTCGTTTTTCATACCAATAAATTGGTGTCTGGGCGCAACCTACCAATTTGCCGCTTCTACAATAGAAACACTATAAACTAATTCAATTTGAGAGCTAATTTGCTGCCATGATTCACATGTTCTAATAGAAATTGTGAACCAATTCAATTACAACTTCATTATGCGAAAGGATGCATTTCCATGGAATAGCTCTTAGTGCTCTTGGCTGATTGTACTCTGAGGCCAATCCTTATGCAAGATTTGTGCAGTTCACCGATCAGATACAGGCAAGAACGTGTTTTGTGGAATTGCTCCATCCTGGCAAGGCTTCCATCTATGTTCATAACGTTAGATAGAGGATGAGAAGAAGGAACAGCAGTGGAAGAGGCTGGAGTATGTTCGAGGAGGAAAACAGCTTCATTGTCTCCCCATTACCGGGATTGGGAATCATGGTAGCTGCGTGTGCCCCATCAGGTGTCTTTATCCTGTGTCAGAGATCCATTCGTAATCATTACATTTCTTTGAGAGAAGCAGGAAAAACAAGATCTATTTGTGATCCCAGCAGAAGAAATAAATAAAAGAGGAAAAGAAGCATTGCCCCTTGGCTGTGGGGCAGAAAACGATGGCATAGTCATCAGCCTTGCAAGTGAAAATGCTGGTACCATCGTCGAAAGCATAGCTATAAGCCCTTGGACAAGCTCGCTTGAAAATGGTCGAGTAAAAGGAGGGCTGGCATGTGGTCGGGTTGGCAAACTCCCCGCCGCAGCAGTACTGGTCCAGCCCAAAGGCCTTACATGCGCTCTTACATGCAACCACCCCTCCCTCTCCACCATCACCACCGACCACCTGAAGTTCCTTGGGGCAACCTATTGAAGTTTCAGGGATGAGAGTTTCAAGGGATGAGGTCATTTTGTTACCGAGTAGGAAGAATGTTCTTAATGAAAACCAGTTGAAGTTGGAAAATCTTACCCATGTTGATATCTGAAAGACAGCCAGTGGCATTGCACGCTCCATGAACCCCAACGGGTGCGGCAACAAGAGGCAAATTGTAGCCGTCCACGAGGCTGACATCATAGTAATCTTTGGCATCCCCTGTGCCAAGGGTTACCTCAAAGAGCGATGCGGGTGGAGAAGCACCCATGCCATTACATTCCAGCCTCCCCCCGCAGTCCCCAGTTTGACAGGTGCCGTTTCCAGACTCATCAAATGTGCAACCTGTCCTTGCCCATATCCGACCCGACCACCCTGGGACACTGGGAACGCGCATGCTGTAACCAGAATCCAGGCGAAATCCAGTGCTTGCAAGCTGCGGGGTGCCTGCGCCTGCTAGGGTACCAGGCCATATGGTATAGGGGCAGTTGTTGGTTATTGTAAACGCGAAGGAGTAGGAAACAGGGATTAGGAAAGAAAAGAAAATTAGAGGGGAAAAGAGTACCGTCCGGGGCATCTTAACGGGCATAATGAGAATTCTGGTGGATGAGGTTAGTGGCTTGTCAAAGCAGGCTCGCTCAGGAGAGACGGGTAGCGTAGCAGAGGGTTTGCATTTTGCTTACGAGGGCTAACTCCTAGATATGGGGGGATGAGAGTCCAACAGGGAGAGGAATTACGTTGCTTTGCTGAGCCCCGAGCCGCCATATCACTTTTCTGGGTTTGGTATTTCTTTTACCCAGATGGCCTCTTGCCGAAGCAATTCCTTCCTTGATAAAACTGCATAGCACATTTTAGATGATAGCATCAAAGTCACGCTCGCTCGTGTCTCCCCCACAAAAAGCAAAAAAGATATATTCTGAGCGCTTCTCTTCAACTGAAAGAAACATAAAAAAATACGAACATATTGAACGAAAAAGGAGAGAATTGCCCTGATGGGCTTATTCAATCACAGTCCACACCATCATGTGATTCGGATCGCAACCCTCGCCCTTCTCTCTGTTTCCTTTCCCTCTTTTTCATCTGTGATCATATTATTCCTTTTGAAAGCCCAATATTAAAACCACCTTTTGTTCATCGCTGATATGAATGACCAGCACACCAGATCGTGAGATCACACATACGAGAAGCATTTACAAGCAAAAAAATAACTAGTTAATGCTTGGTCAAATTGACGAGAAACAAGGAAAAACATTCTTTCTTGGCCATTATCAGAATTCGAGGATACAAGTGCTTATGCAAAATGCATCAATCTGAAGACTCCCCCCATTTGGGAGGTACAAAAAAAAAAAAAAGAGGCCGAGAACAGGGAAGTTTCAGACCAGAAGGAGACGGCTATGTACTTTGTTCAGGAGTTTCAGACCAGCCCAGATACAAAGCTCAACTCCCTCTAACACCATTAACAAGTAACCATGATAGGGGTAGCCCTATGTGGACTTGCAGACTGTTTTCATCTTGATTCCTGATGTCTAAAGCCAGCGCTTCGCCTGGCATCGATGCATTCAATAGGTTAAAGCCAGCGCTTCTCCTACAACTTAGCTAGCTGCTCTTCAGGGCTTCAAAGCTCACCAAAAATATAAAACTTCCTTTTGCCTCCGCATTCACAGTCCGATAGTCCTACCAATTAAGTTCCATCTGCCACGTTAATAGACAAAACAGGATTAGTTAAGGTAGGTAGTAGGTACTCACAACTAAAACAGACAATAAGTTAGTGTCTGAGAAACATCAGTACTACAGCTCAACATCATTTAATAAGCAAGAAATCTGACCCTGAAATACCTGTATCATAAAGCGGAGGGGCTGATCTGTTAAAAAACAAACCAGCAGTCAATATAAGACGATCATGCATTTCAATTTCAATTTCAATTCTTCAACAATGGAGGGGTGAACTGCAGATAAGTGCAGCATCTTCTCAATCCATCAGCAGTTCTACGCAGCATCATTCACCACAGCAAGAAATGACAGAATTCCTGTAAAGGACAAAATAAACTCCCTTTTAGGCTTTACATTTTCAGAAATATTCTCGAACAAAACAATTCATTAATCACAACAGAAAGGTATATTTAAAGTCTCCTGAATTGTATAAACTCCAACCCCTGCAAAATTAAAAGTATATTCAGGAAAGCATTCATCATAGGAAAAGCAAAACTAAGTAAACAACAACAAAGAAAAGCAAGTAATCACCGCAATATTTGTCTTCAGCCTGCAATAAACCAGAAAAAATAAAGCAAAGAAGCAAGTAAGATTGACCACAGAACAATGCAAAAAAGACCCTTGAACTGAATAACCTGATAAGACTATGCTGCATAACCAACAGCACCCAACCACAACCACCATCCAATATCATAAAGCACAGAAATAGCACAGAAAAATTAACACATAAACTTAAACAGCAAAAACAGAGACCGATGAAGCTCAGTAAAATCAATACAAAGGTAACAAAACAAACGTGCACCAAATAAGCACATCCAGAACAACAGATCAGAACACGTACCACACACAAAATAATTACAAATTGAAGTAAACCATATTGCTAAAAATCAGTACTACACTATACAAGTCTTCCAAAAGACATGAAAGCACCTGTAGTTTGTTAAGAGTTCAAAAAAGAAGAGGAGGGCTTGAATGAAACTAAATTAAAGGGCTTGAATGAAACTTAATTAAACTCAAGGTTTATACGAGAGTGGATGGAGCGAGTTCAAGATCCCCTATCAGAAGTCAAGCTACGCTATTGGAACCGCTAAATTGCATTACACATGAAAAGTGAATATAACGTTCCTACATAGAGGAGGACTCTTATGGTCCACCGTAATAATTACCCAACATTAAGTTCCAAGTCATCCATATCCGTTCCATGAAACATATAAAGGAAAAACTTCGAAGGAACATTACGAATAGAAAGAGAAAGGGTTATTTCAAGTATACGATAATTATATCTAGCTCATATCCATGCCATCTCCAACTTGGCTGCAGATTGGACTGACAGCAGAGAAAGATCTCTCGAAAGGAGAAGGATGAAACTGTGCATCACGCCTGCGCTTGAAAGAACAGCTATCAGCGGGAGCACTGCTATTCTCAGCATCGAGCTTCCTGCGAACTCCTCTGACAGCCTGCTCCTCAGCTGGGGAAAGGGGGAAAATCTGGCGACTAGCCCGGCAAAGGGAAGAATGGTTGTCATACAAAATTCTCTGGTTACAGTTCTTGTCACAGATGTGAGTGAGACCAGTGAGCCTGCAACGGTACATGTTGCCAAAGACATGTTCATTCTGACACTTGCAGTCACATTTGTGGACAGGAATTGGGCCATCAAGGCCAAGGATAGTGGAGAGATAAACAACATTGGCAGGAGCAGACATCATGGATTTACCAAAAACCTCCATTGGCAGCTTGAAAGGGTTCTGCAAAGCCACCAACAGAATGAGGTCAAGCTCAACTGAGATGTAACTGAAGTAGTGCTCGAAAGAAGAGGGTCCAGGTTGTCCTCTCTGGCTTTTTTTATATATACCAAATCTTCACGCTTTAATTCAGTAATGAAATTGAAAGGAAAGGAATTGTATGCCCTGCTCTCTCTCTCTCTCTCTCTCTCTCTCTCTCTCTCTCTCTCTCTCTCTCTCTCTCTGTAGGAAGAAAAGAACAGGAGAGGGGACTCCGACAAGAATTCGAATTCCAACTATCATAAATATTTACAAACACCCAGCAGACACTGAAAATTGTGTCTGCGCGTTTCACGTTTCAAACATGCTATAACAAAACAAAACAGATCTGAGCTACAAGATTAAGATTGAGATTATTTAAAAAAGAGGAAGATGTACAGGGTAAAAAAAAGGAGTTTATTGAAGAAGATGATAAAAAAATAATAATAATAACTGAGAAACAATAATAAGTTAAAAAAATAAAAAAAACTTACCTGATCTGATCTGAAGCAAGCAGTTGAGATCGAAGACGAAGAAGAGCTGAGGCCAAAGAAAAGAAGAAACAACGCTACCACTCCTCACCTACAAAACAACCTAACTTACACCTAACACACGCACTCTCTCTCTCTCTCTCTCTCTCTAAGAATAAGAATACGCAGACCGAAAATTAAAAGAAAAGCAAGAAAATGAAGGTGAATGGCAGGATTGTGCTAGGAGAGGGAGGGGTACTTATAGAATTTTATTCATAAAGCCTCTCTCTCTTCGTGTTGACTTGACCCTTCCTTTGCACATACAGACAACACGTATTTATTAGTAAGTACTTTACTTTATTTTTCTTTCTTAAAAAACATAAACGGAGGGACTAGTGGTATTATATTCATAGATAGATAATATAATTTGGATTATAAAGATACATTATACATACCGAGGAGTTAGATATTATCATCATCATCAAGAAGCTACCATCTCATACATATATGCACTCTTTTTTTTCAAATGCATCCGAAGAATATCTCCAGGATGTATTTTAAAAAATTCCAGCTTGAAAAGCTGTATATAAATCAAATTTTATTAAACACTAATCTAAAAATTAGATGGTGTTTTTTGTTTAAAAATATATTAAAATTATTTTTTATTTTTATTTTTATCCTTTTCAAACTAAATATATCTTTAAAATGTATTCAAAAGAAAAAAATAAATAATGACTAAATACATGTAAGGAAAATGAGAGTGAGATTTGGTGTCTTGGTTTGGCATAATATATTATGGTAATAGTTTTAAAAATAAAAAATAAAAATGGTAAGCGCTAAGGAAGCTAACCAAAAAAATGTGGAGATTATGCGGAATGGAAGATGATGATAATAATAAGTCTCTCGCTTCTCACGTGTCTAACGGCTATCTCTGTCTCCACGCCCTTCCTGTTCTCATCTCATATCACATGTATTTTCTTGGATATTACCTTCCCTTTTCTTTTTCTTTCTTTCGTTTGGTTCCTCTGTTCAAACGGGTATCGACTTTTATCGTCTACCCTATCAACATTTAACAAGTATCCCTCACTAATCAATATTAAAATACTAGTAACGAGTCTATTTAAATTCATCGTGGATGGTATTTTGTTAGTGGTTATTTTTTATATTAATATATTAAAATAATTAAAAAAATTAAAGTAAAGAAGAAAATAAAAAAATTAATTTTTAAAAAAAATTATTTTCAAAACTCAAAACTAATAAAATCATGAATTTAAAATCATTTTCACAATATATATATATAAAAAGTACCCTAGAGTGGCCAACAACCCTCTTTTTTTTAGATAAATTGAGTAATTAATATACAAAATTAAAATAAATAATAAATTAATTTAGTAGCAAAAAGTTTTGACAAAATAGTGTGCTATTTAAATGATATCACGTAATATCTCGATTGAGAAACACAATAAAATTTTAATTAATATCATTGCTTACAAACGCAATATCACTAATATAATAATCTATTGGTTAATACAATCGGCTAACCAGTTTGGCGATATATATATAAAAGGGAGTTATAAGGGATCAGTTAATTACAGTAGAGTAAGTTATTGTGGGCTATAAGTTGTGAGTGTTTTCACTGTTTGAAAGCACTGTGGGTTGTAAGTGCTTTTACCGTGGATTACACTGTTTGGGTTTATACTATAGGAAAACATTATACACTTACACTGTTTGGGTTTATACTATAGGAAAACATTATACACTTACCGTGGACATAAACACATTACACTGTGGATGACACTATAGCGCCTTGGAGGGCATTGCTTTTGCTGTGTTTTTAGTCAAGAATTATGGTTAAGAGCATTGCCTTCTCTACCAAAACCTATTGGGTTTGGCTTGATAGTCGAACCACATTGTTTGGTACTGTAATGTGAATTATTTTAGACTATAAGTAATTTCACTGTGGATTGGAATGTTTGGTGAGGCATAGTGGCTGCAGACCTCACAGCAAAGAATATCAAATTTGTTTTCATAAAAAATATTAAAGAATCTAAGACTCGAGAGTGTTGGGTCTAGTTGTAAAAGGAGACCAAAGAGCCTTGGGCCTGGCTATAATACCAGACCCAATAATAATATTTATAATATTAACAATAATATATAACTTGTTTGGCGTAAGTTTATATATATTTTTAATCTATTAATTCTTTTTTTGGTTTTTCTACCATATTAGCACTAATTTTTTTCAAATATAATAATAATAATTTTTAAGTTTACTCTTCAAATCAAATCTATGGTTGCTTTTTAATATATATATATATTTTCAAATTTATTAATTATTATATTAATGATATTAACTATAATATAAATAATAACATTTATAATACAAATAATAATATTTTAAATATTATTAATAATATAAAACTTACTCAAGTTTAAATGGGTCTGACTGCAACACAAAGTCCAAGAGCTTGGGGCCCCTCATAATTAACAGACTCAAGAGCCTTGGGTCTAGCTTCAATTTGAACCTATTAGACTTGGGTCAGGAAGCAAAACCCAAAAACCTTGGGTCCGGACATCAGATCCAAAGGTTTAGGTGTGGACATCTAACTCAAGTATCTTGGGCTAGACAAGGCTGCAAGACCCAAGGGGTTTGGATCTTTGTTCATGTCACTCTAAAACAATTTGAGTCAGTTAAACCTTTCTAGCTTTAAGTTTCTTGGATCTAGAAGGACATGCCATATCTAAGTTAACAACAACATCAATAATTAATTTTATCTTTGAAATCAAATTTATGTTTTTTTTATAATAATAAAATTTAAATAATATTTATGATATTAATAATAATATTAAAATTATCTACCCTAAATTTTTATAGTTTTTAATCCCTTCATCATCTCCCGCTAAGTACTGGTTTAGACCTGACTTTGCCTCTAGCAATCGTTAACATGCATGAGAATTTTTTTCAGCTTATAAGATGATGTGCGTATGAATCTTTGTTATCAAGGAACTTAGTTCCAAAGGGTTAAAAAATGTCGTAAGCATTTGTTTGGTTCATGTGTATATGTACATTCTACTGTGCTTGAGATTGGTTATAATATACTAAAATTTATGGAAACTTCCGATGACACTAAAAATTATCAAATACATAATTGAAATAGTTTGCAAATCATGTTTGTTTTCTGGAAAATAATTTTCAGGAAATGATTTTTCAAATTTTTCTGTGTTTATTTGCTATTAAAAAAATTGATCAACAGAAAACACTTTCCAGTCAAAAAAAAATTTGGCTTTGTTTTCAGGAAAATGTTTTTTTAAAAAATTTGAACGGAAAACACTTTCTAAAAGTTATGAAATTTTTTAAATGTCATATTATTTACTGATTATATCAAATTTGGTCCTCAAACTTTTGATTGCTATATATATATATATATATTTTTTTTTTTGTTTTAAATATTTATTTTTCAATTTAATCTCTTAAAATTTAATTTTTATATTAACTTTGTTCCTCATTTTTATAATTGTTATTTGCTTTTTCCTTATTATTTTTTATTAAAATTTTTTATCTATCAAATTTGGTCGTCATTCCTTTGATTGTTACTTATTTTATTTGAAATAATTTATGAAATGTTAATTATTATTATTTAAATTTCTTCATCTTTCATTTTTTTTAGATTTGGTCTCTATTATTTTGATTATTATTTAATTTATTTGAGATAATTTATAAAATTATATTTTTTTCAATTTCATTATCATTTAACTTTTTAATTTGTAAGATTTGTTTTTCAGTATTTCAATAAACTTGAGAAAAATAAAACATTAATAAGTTATTTTCTAACTCATTTTCCATGATATAACTAATTACTGGAAAATATTTTCCAACTTATTTTTTATTACACTGTGGAACATTATAAAATAATTAATACAATTTTTGTAATCCACATTGTATCTTTAACTATTTGGTTTGTATATTGATGTGGCCCATAACAATATGGTTCCTTTTTCTGTTTCAAGAAATTCAAACCACAAGTCAATCACTTCTTTAATTAGAGATTTTAGTTATCTAGTTACTGGTTGCAAAAGTGCTAAAAATATTATGGGACACGAACACAAAACATTGTTTATATATATATATATATATATATATATATATAATTATAAATAATGAATGATAATTTAAATCATTAAAAAATTGACCTTTAGCTTATATTTTAATTTAATTTATATAAATTTTTAGTTAAAGTTTATTAATTAAACTTTATTTGCTAAATTTAATTTAATTATTATCAAGTATTTTATAATAGACTATAAATTCAATCACTTCTTCTAGTTAATATTTTAATATTTATATTTTAATATTTTTTAAATATTAAATAATTTTAATGATTAATTAAAAATATTACAGATTTTATAAATCTTTTAATCTCCATTCTTCTTTTTCTCTGGTTATTTCTTTTATGTTTTAAGTTTTTTATTGATTATTCGATATCAAATTTGATATTTATTACAATTAAACAATATACATGTTTATGCTTAACCCTAACCCTAGATCCGGTTTGATTTTAAAAAAAAAAACTGTTCACTGTTCATCATCTAAACTCAGCCACCGGAGATTCTGCATCAACGCCGATCACAGCCAAGACACCAAATCAACCCACAAGTACACGCCGCTTTACTGCCTTCAACAACCCGCAACGTCGCAGCCACAACAGGTCGCCCACGCCAGGAGCAGTAAATCTTCGTCGGCCGCGACGCCTCAGCCAATATCATCTTCTCCTCGCCACCGGCAGAACTGACATACATACACCACTCCGCGCCACAAAACTCATCACATCCAACACCGATTCTTGGTTCACCTCAGCAAAGGCAGGCAGCGCAACAGATCTTCATCTGCCACCGTCCACAGTGCCATTGCCCTTTGCAGCAGCAACAGATCCATGCATCAACAGACCCAACGTCCAGCAACGACACCACAGCTCCTTTCCTCGCGCCGCCGATCCCAAGCAGAATTACAGATCCACGTTCTCTTGCGCCATCGCCGTCCGTAGCGGCAACAAATTACAGAAGGCAGCGAAACAAAAGTTCTCAATGCAAAATTAATTAACCCAGCCACGTCATCTGACATCTCAGCACTCTAGAGCCACGTAAGCATAACTAGACACGTCACCGCGACACAACGTCATCCTTTCACCGCCACGTCATCCAGACCGCCACGCCAGCATATTTGCCACGTCAGCGAAAGCAAATTCCAGCTTCCTCCATCCATCTAGCCAGTGAATCACTTTGAATTTTACCTTTTCCGGTTTTTCATTTGTCATTTATCTTTAATACTATTTTTGTGCCTAAAAAAAAATTCTTACTTTGCGTTCTTTAATTGTTAAATTTTGTTCATCAACCTCTTTCATTATTAATATTTAAATATTTTATTTTATTTGATAATTTATTTAATTAAAAAAATTTTATTGATGTTTTTTTATTTTTGATTAATCTTCACATAAAAAAATAAAATTAACTTTATTTTTATGATATCAATTTCATTTTTAAATGAGTATTGCATGTATCAATGAGTCTAACAAAATAGAGAATTTTTTTATTCTAGGTCGCTAACTACTTAGCTGAAAACTTGGAAGCATCCTTATTTTGATTCTCTCCTCTGGCGAGCACAAGCTTATCATCATATTTTGAACACCCAGTGCATGTGAGCCGTGTCATCAAGTGCTAATCTTGTTAGACACCTCTTTTTTTCCTGAGCTTTACTTATCGGAAATTTCGATTTCATTAGAGACAGAACTTAAAGGCTCAGAATGGGACTATGTTGCTAGCAATGATGTTTAAATTCAGAGTTGATCGCTTACTTCACATTATATATTGTTATTTCAGTTTGGACCTTGGAGTTTCTCCATCCACCTAATTTGGTGATGATACATGTTTCTTATTGACAGAAATTTGGTGCCGTTGTTTTATTTTAATTTTATTGGTTCTGGGTTGTGAGTCTACTCATTTACTTTGGTTGTCCATTTCTCCTTTTCAGGGTTTAGAATGTTCCGAGTACATGTAAACTAGTCTTTCCCGTGCACAAAGTCCTTCTCAGTGATAAATTTTGTTAGATTTCGTGCTTGTTTCATAAAACATATGCCAAGTACCATATTCTTTATGCTGATTTTCTTTATCCCGGCAAAATTGTCTTTTCGAGCTAGGTAAAGGATCATGGTGGGATTTAAGAATAGGTACAAGGTAATGGAAGTTTTCTTGGATCCAAATCGAGATCTTGGAGTTGATGATCCTATTATAATAACACAATATAATGTTTCAAAAGCGATTAAAGACAGTGTTCTTGTAAACTTTGGGGAGTGTGGTTTGGCTTCATCCCTTGGATCGCTCCAAGGTACGTAATTTGTTGCCAGTTCAAGTTTTCCGCTGCTTGCAAACTTCCCTTAACCTCACTGTAAAATCTTCTCTCACCCTTCTAAATCTTGGTTATTTGCAGTCAAGTATGTGAATCCGATTACCAAGGTATGTATCATCAGAACCTCACGAGAGGAGTACCAAAAGGTCTGGTCTGCAATTACCATGGTTAGGCGCATTGGTAACTGCCCAGTGCTATTCAACCTGCTAGATCTAAGTGGTGAGTTTCTTCCTTTTCTTCTCCCCTCTCTCCTTTTTGAACCGACCTAAGCGGTAAGCTGAAAACTGTTCATTAGCAAATTGATAATGAAGAGAACTAGAACAAAGAAAAAAAAAAATAGTTAAACCCGCAAACTTCCTGCCATTTGTTATCAATTTGATGTCCATGCAGGTTCAGGTGTTTTTGCAACATTATAATCTTTCAGTTGATCCCAAAATTAAACTATTTCCAATTGATCACAATGTTCCAATATGTTTTATTCTGATTTTACTTCCTTTGCTTGCATTGGATCTTTTGCTCAGCTTTTCTCTTTAATTTTGCTTGTTCTTTTTGTTCCAGGAAGTATCAAGGCCTGTAAAGTTGCTGCCTTGAAGTGTGATGAAATGAAATTTGAGCACTACAAACTTGCAGCTGGAGCACCTCTCTCTGCTGATGTTAATCAGCACATGCAAAACTGTCTTGAAAAGATCAAGATTTTGGAGCACTGAGCCTTGCGTTGGTAGTAACCTACTGGCCTGCCAAATTTTGGAGCACTGCTTTGTTTTGCACAACTCATGAACAGTTTCAAACTGGCCATTTCTGATCCATCCCTTTGGGCTTTTCTTTGTCTCTGGGGTTGTTGAATCTGAGATGTTTGAAATGATACTAGCTGACCCCTTTTGTTTTGGAGCATCATTTCAGGAACTTGTCCAGGTGAGTGCCTGTGAAGAACCTTTGAGATCCTCTGTACCTGGACCTTGGGCACCCTTTATCAAAGCAGCTGCTTTGTGCCTTTTTTTTCATTTTGAACTTGTGTACTTCTGCCATATCGTTTGACATTTTGAAGGTGAAGTTTTATCTGGCAATCATTAGCAAAAGCTGATACATGTTTGGGAGTCCACATCTAATAATGATTAGGAGGATTTGCGTACTGACTGATTGTTCAAATTAACGGAATTCAGTTTTCATACAGTTCTACACTTGGTGGAGAGTATGGACTTGCCCTCAAGTTATTATTTGTGATTACTGACGCCATGTTTCTTTTCCAAGTGAATTTTCTCTTATTTAGTTTCCCCTGAGTAAAGAGGGGATGCGATTTTGATCCCAGATTGCTAAGCGTCAGGCCAAGTGACTTTTTTTTATCAGCTGGGCTGATGACCATTGCCCGCACACGCACACCTAAAAGTAAAGCAATGGTGTCATGTAGATGCGTAGTCAAATGTTTGGTGCTGGTCGTCAAAGGCAACCTTAATGAGAATGCTCTTCAAGGATTTTATACTGGCAGCTAACAAGAACAAAAAGCCGACAAGGATCTAGATCCAGGAATCCCGTTCTTGACTATATTTATTTATTTATTTATTTTTATTTGCATATGTAAAGATATGCAAACAATTTATAAATCCTTAGCTTAATATTCTTACATCAAATAAATACATATTTCTTAGATTACAATGTAGGAGCTGGGATTCTCTTGCTGATGACTGGGATGGACGCTTGCTAGAGAGGGTGATGGGTGGGAGACGAAAGGCAGGCAGCTATAAGTCATAGGTGGAAATTTGTGTCTGCGTCCGCGTAAGAATCCTACTACTTGCACTATCAATTACTATTTAAAAGATAATGCAACAGGTGTCACCCATCCACCCATGTATAAATATCCCTTGAAATCTCTGGCCCAGCCCAGTCTATCTCTCTTAACTCAGTCCACATGCAATACAAGCTCCCGTGTTACACCTGGATTCCTTCTACCCCCCCTCTCTATATATTCTGCAGCCCGCATCAAAAAAATCAAGTGAAATTAATTAAGGATTGAATGGGGAGAACAATTCTCGATTACACACTGGTTCCTTTGGGACTTGTTACGATGGTGGCATACCACACATGGCTTCTTTATCGAATCATGAAGCACCCCACCAAGACTGTCATTGGCATCAATGCTATCAATCGCCGCTTCTGGGTTCGGGCCATGATGGAGGTCGACTTCCACATATCCATATATCCCTATCCATTTCTTATTTTCCTTGTATCTTTCTTGATCATCTTTTCAGGATGAAGCAGTACTGACCATCAGGATTTAATTGTAATGGTGCAGGACGTGTCCAAGAATGGAGTTCTCGCAGTGCAGACACTGAGAAACAATATAATGGCATCCACCGTCTTGGCATCAACAGCCATCATGCTCAGCTCCCTTATTGCCGTTCTCATGACAAGCGGCAGCGGGGACAAATCAGCCAGGAATTTTGTGGTTGGGGACAGGAGTGAGTTAGGGTTGTCTATCAAGTTCTTCTCAATACTGGTGTGCTTCCTGGTGGCATTCTTGCTGAATGTGCAGTCAATCAGGTACTACAGCCATGCAAGTATCCTCATCAACGTGCCCTTCAAGAAGATGTGCCTTACTCATCGCCACCAGCATCTCAGCACCGAGTATGTGGCTAGGTCCGTGAACAGGGGTAGCTATTTCTGGTCATTAGGGCTGCGTGCCTTTTATTTCTCGTTCCCACTCTTTTTGTGGATCTTTGGGCCCATTCCAATGTTTTTGTCATGCTTTTTCCTGGTTTCCATGCTCTATTTCCTGGATGTCACCTTGGAAATTGGGTGGGCTGTTGGCGACGAGGACGACGATGGCGGCCACAAGGACGTGGAGTCCCAAAGTCAAGTTTGATTTTTCTACTAGAGATGTACTTAATGTGTACCAGATTAAAACAATAACGAATGAAGTTAGGGATCCAGGCAGCAGCAGCAGAAAGATACAAACTGCAATTCATTTTCAATACCAAAGTTGACTATGAACAGTACCATTAAAATTAATCTAACTACTGGATAGATCCTAGTCAACTTACCTTGCGTTTCAATTTCCAAAAGAAGAAGAAGCTGTATCTGTGTTTTCTATTGCTATTTTGCAGACTATGCTTGTGTGCGCAACAAGTGTTCCCCCTTTTTTTTTTAGTTGTTTCGACCATAAAAAGTCATAATAATCGAATCAGTTTACGCAACAATCTTCAGACACAAAGCCCTTCACGTCCACCTTCGCATATCTTCGGAAGTCAGTGTCTCTTTTATTATTGTGTGTAGAATGTTGAATTTCGGGCACCACCACAACTTGTTTGTTGGATTGTTGAGGTACTCCTTAATTTGTCATTTTAGGCCTTTGAAATTTTTTAAATACTTTTTAGCTTTAAATTATTATTATATTTTTTTTGAATTGTTTTGTATGCTGATGTTGTTGTTGTGAAGAATAAATTTTTAAAAATAAGAATATATTATTTCAATATAAACGGCCGGCAACACATTAGAAGAAAGAAAAAAAAAAGAGGAAAGGCCGAATAGCCTCTCTAGAACTATGCAGAACAAAAACAAACATGTAAAATTAAATCCCATTCTTTCCCTGGGGCTATTCTACTTACCCCGAGCACTACGAAAATGGGACGCACGCTTGTCAGTCTTGGTTGGCTGAGCAACATGAAAATGGTGAACTAACCTCCACTTTCCAGCTGAATCTCTGTAGTTGGTGGGTTCTTTTATTAGAAGGACGGTATCTTCCAAAGTGCAGAACTGGTAGATGCCAAAAGATCGTTTCTTGCATCAATTTTCAAGGAGCCAGGTCAAGACAGGACTCCTCATCCTTCCCATTGTGTGTCGGCCGCATTCTGACCACAATTGCAAATCAAGAAAACCAGCGCATGCTTCCTACATTGATTTATTATACGCCATTGTTACTAATGTTCAATCTTTCTTTTATAGGATCATGCCCTTCCATTATTAAACCAGATATTTAAATTCGATGAAGGACAGTACTATTTTACAAGTACCAGCGCATGCTTCCCACATTGATTTATTATGTGCCATTGTTATATTTTAAATCAGCACGCTCTCTGCTTTTGGCAAACTGCATGTCTTAGCATTAATTTGCAGTCCAAGTCTAGATGCATCAAGTTTCGTTACGAACTGAACAGGTTATCGTAAGAAAACATACAAATTTAGCAAAAAGAGTTTGATGTTTATATTGCTAACAATAATATCCACATAGTAATTAAAGGCTATCCAAATAGGAAAAAAATAAAAAGAAATAAAGAATACATCATTAACTCTCCTCACCTTTACAGGTGGGCTGTTAACAATTCCAAGAATATTGATTGCACTCACTGACTTCAAAGTTCCTTCTTTGAATCTCAGTCTCCAACTGTTTCCAGCACTGTCATTAGTCAACTGTTTCCAGCACTGTTAACAATTCCAAGAATATTAGTGCCTTTGTACCTCTCTCTATGTATAAAGATAGAATGCATTCGCTAATTCATAGTATTCGACACGGTACAGGTATTAAATCACATACAGGCATGTATACGTGTGTGTGTTTGCGTGTAACCACTGATATACTGAGATAATCCACTGTTTCTGAAAAATGACGTAATGGTATAGTTTTTACCACATGCAGGGAGCAATCTGTGAACTAAGAAACGCTCTTACCCATGATGCACATGCAGTGTGCTTATTTTCCACTATTCAACGCCAGTCTCAGTAAATTTCAACTTCAACTTCATGTTGCATGGATCCACTCCCAGAACTGTTGCTTTCCTTCCTAGTGAAGAGATTTTAACCACATCATTAACCGCAGGAAGCTTGGTTATTACTGCTGTGAACATACTAAAGTTCAGGCGTTTTTGCTTAACATAAACGTCTAAGAAAGAACATGCTAGCACTAAGAGCTTCTTCCCAAGGAAACTTGTACTTTCCTGAGTTTCGAAAAATACCTGATGGTTGTTTATTAATCTCAATAACTGAAGTCCTCATATCTCCAACAGGCTATCCATTTTTATCTGCTGTTGTAAAACAAGATCTAAAGCAACTTGAAAAGAACAATATGCTCGTGGAAAATGGTCTCTGAGCGTTTCTAAATTGGAAGGTATGCATTGTTCTTGCGGTGCTTCCATAGCAAGGATTGGACATCGAGTCATTGCTCCAAATGCATAATATATATTAATTAGCAGGTTCAGATATGGACTAGGAATAACTTGCTCCTTTATCGTCACAAAAGATCTCCGTCGCCTATGAGGATGAACGCTTATTAGAGATTCACACTCACAAATGAGGCAGCAACTTCATTTATGATAGAAAAATTCATATGAAAAAAACTGCTTGTACAGACACCCCAGTTTAAAACAAATAAATTGTATGAGCAGAGAATTTCAGATCTTGCTTATTATTATTTGGATGATTTATGTTCCATATATTTCATAACGCACATCTCAATTGACATCATGAAGAACAATCTTATATGTAGTCTTTAAGCCACAGGTTCTCATGACATCAGATGATGCTGTCCCTCGTACAAGAACTCTTGACTATCTCGCTTGAATCTTTCCATATCAATTATGACCTGAAGATACATTGTCCTGTAAAATATACCTCACACAGGATAGTCCATGCTACCTCATTAATCTCTGCACTAGGAGCTCCATAAAGTTCTTGGGCATTAAAGACAGCTACAATGGGGAGTCCGAGTTAGTTTTTCAGATATATTGATTACCTATACGAAAATCAGAAGCTGTTAAGCTATGATATTTAGCAGCAGAAGATACAAACAACAATCCTAACTAGCTGGAAAGAGCATCCTGAACAACTTCTAAGCGCAAGGGAAGGGCATGTTTAAACCAATGAGCTTTCAAAACCAAACTAGCGGGATACCGAATCCAAAATATCTTTTACACACATATATGATTATAGATGATACAGGATAGTCTAAACCATCAAGAGATTGGGCTTTAACTTATGTTTTAGTTTAATTTACATATGAACTTTTAGTTGGGTTTTATTAATTAAGTTTTATTTGACGGGTTTGATTTAATTATTATTGAATATTTTATTTAGTGGGCCATATGTCCAATCGCTTGTTCTAGTTAGAGTTTTAGTATTTATATTATACTTTTCTAAATGTTAAAGAGTTTTGATGATTAATAAAAATATTGCAGACTTTGTATATCTCCAATCTCCATTCTTCTCTTTTTTAGTTTTTTTCTTTATCTAAAAGTTTCTTTCTTTCCTTATTTTAATTCTTTTATTTATTGTCTTGTATCAAATTTGATATCGGAACATGACTTTTAATTTTTTTTACAATTAAATAATATACATGTTTATGCTCAACTCTAATCCTAGATCCAGTTTGATCTAACAAAAAAAAAAACAATCCTACTGTTCTAATAAAAAACACTGTTCACTGCAGCGCCTAGAGGATGTGTTTTGGTAATCTCCAAGGCATACTTGTTGCACAACGTGCAAATTTATTAACAGTATGCGATCAATTTGAAAAACCTCCAGATGACTGATAATATGCAAGATACTGGACAATTGCATCAAGAGAGAGGTTCTTATTCAAAGTAAGAAATGTTATCAGCAATTCATAGTGCTCTAGCCTGCATATCCATCATTCTAAAGAATCAACAAAATAAATTGTGGAAACGATATCATCCTTACACTCATACGTTTCAAGTAGCGGGAGGAGGTAGATAAAGATTGGGACAAGGACCTTTCAACATCATCAGTATCTACTTACTATTTTATTAATAATATGTAAGATATCTTAATATATGAACGATTATTTTAGATAGAGAGATATGATGGTTTATTATGTTTTTAATATTATTATTACAATATAGCTAAATTATATGGGGAAAGTTATGTTCATCAAGACTCATTGCACTGTGAAATGGAGTAGTGTTAGCAAAAATCTTGTTCATCAAAATTCATAGCTTTGTGGATTGAAAAAGTGTAATGACAGAGCTGTCATTGCCATAGAGAGTTGCAAAGATTGTAGAGGGATGGTGGGGTTATCTTTTTATTATGATGCATTTGGCATGAAGAGATGGTTTAAGAAAAAACAGTCAATGCAAATTTTAATAGGGCATGGCAGGGTTGCAGGCCTCAGGTTACAGACAATTGACGTTAAGGTTGTCATGCTCTGCCACATAAAATTCCATATAATTGTAGGGGGTGGGGTTGTTTCCCATGTTGTAGAGACCTGGTGTTGCGGCTGTCATACCATGGCGCTAGGGCCAGACCTGAGCGTCTGGGGTTTGCAAACCTGCTCACCTGGGTCTACAGACCTGTGCGTCTGGTACTGCACACCCGCACGCTAGGTGTAGACCATCATACATGTGGTTTGTATACCCGCTCCCCTAGGTCCGGATTCATTGGTAATGCATTCGTGTCCATACCCAAAGCTAATGGATCTTATATCAGGATCCAATCCACGTCCGGACTCAAGGCTAATGTCTTAAAAAATATGCCACCTCAACACTCCAGAGCCACATCGGTGTTATCAGTCACTTCACCAGACGCCATATCAGTAAACCCACCCATGTGATCCTACATTGCCACGTTAGCTGCCATGTCATTAAAGATCCATCTGCGATCGAGAATTTGATGATTTGAATCTTGATTGGTAAATTATTAAAGATTTGTTGAATTTTATTGTTTTGGTATGCACTTGTTATTCAAAGTTGTCTTTCATTAATATTATTTTTTTGCCTAGCAAATTTTTTTTCCTACCTTGCATTTTAATTAAATATAGTTTAATAGTTTTTGGCATATGTTATTGGTGTTTCCTCTTCTCCAAGGTGACTAGAAAATGCAAATGGTGATTGCTGGAGTGGTTATTTTAAAGTTAGAGATGATGAGTTTGGCTGACAATTTACTCAATAATTCTCTGTGCATTGCACTGATTTTAAGGTATCAATAACATCAGCTGATACACGTTTGGGAGTCCGCTGTATCAATCGAAAAACTGAGAGATTATCACTGTACGTGATCATAAATTCAAGACAGGTCTGAGAGAGAGGAGCACGCGTCTCACACGAGTGAAGTGGCGTGCGCGTGCCGACTCCACTTTATATACGGCCGCACATATAAGATCATTCTAGAGAGAGAGAGAGCGTTAAATTGGGCATGCCGCCTCAGTTGAATTTGGAAGGTCAAGCAAACAGACAAAAAGAAAGAAAGAAGCAGCTAGTTTAGGCGAGGCAGTGAGAAGAAGCTACTACCAATCGGAAAGCTCCTTATCATTCTCTCTGATCTTAATATTTGTCAAGGTATTTTTCACGGATTCAGCGATTCATTTTGCTTTCATTTCATCGGTAATGTATTATTTTAGGGCTTAGGTTTTGGTCTTGGTTGTTTTATCTTTCTCCACGATCTTTTCCCTTCACTATTTTTCTTTTATTTGCTAGTTGAACCCATTTGTTTGATCTTGTAATCTAGTATTATTTGTTCTTTTTGTCGAATTTCTATGATCCAGGGTTCTTACAGCCGATAAAAATGTTAGCCTTTTATTTTATTTTATTTACTGATCAGAGCTGTCGATCTTGATTACTTAGTTTCTAAAGATTCATGTAGGTTAATGATGAACAATTAATTTAGGCTTCTGAGGTAGTCCCCTGTTGAACAGTCATTTTTACTGCAGAAAAGTGAACAAATGTGTGTAAAGGGGGAAAAGGAGCAGACTGGGTATATGGGAAATAAACTATTGAGCGGACTGGGTGAATGGGAAATGAACTATCGATTGTTGTTTAACTTGGCCCAGGAATGTATCGTTCTGGCTTCAGCATTTAGTTTTAAGTAATGTATGATGATAGCATTCTTTGTCTCATTTGTAATGGCTATAACCATCACATTTCAGTTTCAAATGTGGTATTTTTTATTTAATTTAAATGGATAGGGATCATTAGAGGACTTCTTTAATAACTACAATATACAATAATTGGTTTCATTGCTGTAATTTTCTTGATTCGGTCAGAAATGTATTGAAAGCTTTTGAAGGTTTATGTTCTTATGTGTACATGTGTATTTGTGCTCAGGAAATGTCTTTCCATGAAAAAAAAAGTACATACCCCAGTCTTATAGGAATAAACTCTTAGACCAATGGAACAATCTAAGACAATGGAATAAGTCTATCAATGAGTATATAACACAGTTTAACGATTACATGATGAGATGTGCCATAAAAGAGAATGAAGCCACGGCTTTGTGTAAATTTTGTAAAGGCTTGAATGATGATCTTAGAAGAGAAGTTGTATTTCAAGGTGTATCTACCCTTGACCAAGCTTGTATCTTAATTCAAGAGTATAAGTTGGTCACGAAGAATCAATGGATGAATCATAAGGACTTTATAGTATCCTTACTAGGTCTCAATTCATAAGTAGTGATTCTTTGTTAGGTACTCCACCCCACAAGCCTAATTCTATATTTCCCAACTTTATAGGAAATTGTTAATAATATGCTTATTCGTTGTCATTTGCCTGTGGAGCTTGCTGTGAGTATTTGTTACCACTAGGTTCTGTGAGCTCTTCAGGTTCACATTTAGAAAGCGTTGCAAGACTTTTTCTAAATATACTCAGAAGCCTAGCCGTTTGCTTCCTCGTGCTCTTTTCTGGTTGATTTGAAGTGGAGACACTGAAGTTTTTGAAGGTGAGGATACAATTATTTGTTATAAAAAGTCTCATCACAAAGATTTTATGGAGTTAAGATGGAATAATGCTAGGTTTGCCCTTTCTTTTACTTGTGAACTAGTCTTTCCCGTGCACAAAGTCCTTCTCAATGATAAAATTTGTTAGATTTCGTGCATGTTTCATATAACATATGCCAAGTACCATATTCTTTATGCTAATTTGCTTTATCCCGGCAAAATTGTCTTTGCAAGCTAGGTAAAGGATCATGGTGGGATTTAAGAATAGGTACATGGTAATGGAAGTTTTTTTGGATCCAAATCGAGATCTTGGAGTAGATGATCCTATTATAATAACACAATATAATGTTTCAAAAGCAATTAAAGACAGTATTCTTGTAAACTTTGGGGAGTGTGGTTTGGCTTCATCCCTTGGATCGCTCCAAGGTATGAATTTGTTGCCAGTTCAAGTTTTCTGCTGCTTGCAAACTTCCCTTTATATCACTGTAAAATCTTCTCTCACACTTTTAAATCTTGGTTATGTGCAGTCAAGTATGTGAATCCAATTACCAAGCTATGTATCATCAGAACCTCAAGAGAGGAGTACCAAAAGGTCTGGTCTGCAATTACCATGGTTAGGCGCATTGGTAACTGCCCAGTTCTATTCAACCTGCTAGATCTAAGTGGTGAGTTTCTTTCTTTTCTTCTCCCCTCTCTCCTTTTTGAACCGACCTAAGTGGTAAGCTGAAAACTGTTCATTAGCAAATTGATAATGAAGAGAACTAGAACAAAGAAAAAAAAAGTAATTAGACCCGCAAACTTCCTGCCATCTGTTATCAGTTTGATGTCCATGCAGGTTCAGGTGTTTTTGCAACATTATAACCTTTCAGTTGATCCCAAAATTAAACTATTTCCAATTGATCACAATGTTCCAATATGTTTTATTCTGATTTTACTTCCTTTGCTTGCATTGGATCTTTTACTCAGCTTTTCTTTTTAATTTTGCTTGTCCTTTTTGTTCTAGGAAGTATCAAGGCCTGTAAAGTTGCTGCCTTGAAGTGTGATGAAATGAAATTTGAGCACTACAAACTTGCAGCTGGAGCACCTCTCTCCGCTGATGTTAATCAGCACATGCAAAACTGTCTTGAAAAGATCAAGATTTTGGAGCACTGAGCCTTGCGTTGGTCGTAACCTACTGGCCTGCCAAATTTTGGAGCACTGCTTTGTTTTGCACAACTCATGAACAGTTTCAAACTGGCCATTTATGATCCATCCCTTTGGGCTTTTCTTTGTCTTTGGGGTTGTTGAATCTGAGATATTTGACATCATACTAGCTGACCCATTTTGTTTTGGAGCAACATTTCAAGAACTTGTCCAGGTAGAGAGCCTGTAAAGAACCTTTGAGATCGTCTGTACCTGGATCTTGTGCATTCTTTATCAAAGCAGCTGCATTGTGCCTTGTTTTCATTCTGAACTTGTGTGCTTCTGCCATATTGTTTTGCATTTTGAAGGTGAAGTTTTATCTGGCAATCATTAGCAAAAGCTGATACACGATTGGGAGTCATCTAATAATGATTATTATGAATGCTACTGAAATGTTATTGGCCACAATATATCAAATCACATAACAATTTATTCCAAGAGATGGATCTTTCTTTGATATACATTCTCTATTTCGAATTTCTGTAAAACAGAAAAAATGAGTGGATAAGGAATGAAAATCTCATCCATTAGTTAATTTGGAGAACTTACTTGGCAGTAAAGAGTCTCATAGATTGCAACTGCATTAGTACTGTCGCTGATGTTATGAAGATGGCTTAATGACCATCACTAAACTGATGCGTAATCAAATGTTTGATGTTGGTCGTAAAAGGCAACCTTAATTAGAATGCAACGATCAGCTAACAAGGACAAATAGCCAAGGATGGTCGAGTTGCTGCTCTAAGGATCTAGATCCAGTAATCCTTTTCTTGTCTTTTTTTTTTTTTTTTTTGCTTATGGAAAGAGATGCAAACAACAAATCTCATCAATTTATAAATCCTGACGCAGCTATAAATCATACATAGGTGGAAAGATGTGTTTCCGCGTAAGAATACTACTGCTTGCACTATCAATTACTACTTAAAAATAATCCCACAGGTGTCACTCATCCATGCATCCATCCATGTATAAATATCCCTTGAAATCTCTGTCCCAGCCCAGTCTATCTCTCTTAACTCAGTCCACATACAATACAAGCTCCCGTGTTACACTTGGATTCTTTCTACCCCCCTCTCTATTCTGCAGGCCGCATCAACAAAATCAGGGGAAGTTAAGGATCGCATGGGGAGAGCAATTCTTGATTACACACTGGTTCCTTTGGGACTTGTTACGATGGTGGCATACCACACATGGCTTCTTTATCGAATCATGAAGCACCCCACCAAGACTGTCATTGGCATCAATGTTATCAATCGCCGCTTCTGGGTTCGAGCCATGATGGAGGTCTTATACATATGCATATATCCCTATTCATTTCTTATTTTTCTTGTTTTATCTTTCTTGATCATCTTTCAGGATGAAGCAGTACTGACCATCAGGATTTAATTGTAATGGTGCAGGACGTGTCCAAGAATGGAGTTCTCGCAGTGCAGACACTGAGAAACAATATAATGGCATCCACCGTCTTGGCATCAACAGCCATCATGCTCAGCTCCCTTATTGCCGTTCTCATGACAAGCGGCAGCGGGGACAAATCAGCCAGGAATCTTGTGTTTGGGGACAGGAGTGAGTTAGGGTTGTCTATCAAGTTCTTCTCAATACTGGTGTGCTTCTTGGTGGCATTCTTGCTGAATGTGCAGTCAATCAGGTACTACAGCCATGCAAGTATCCTCATCAACGTGCCCTTCAAGAAGATGTGCCTTAGTTATCGCCAGCAGCATCTCAGCACCGAGTATGTGGCGAGGTCCGTGAACAGGGGTAGCTATTTCTGGTCATTAGGGCTGCGTGCCTTTTATTTCTCGTTCCCACTCTTTTTGTGGATCTTTGGGCCCATTCCAATGTTTTTGTCATGCTTTTTCCTGGTTTCCACGCTCTATTTCCTGGATGTCACCTTGGAAACTGGGTGGGCTGTTGATGACGAGGACGACGATGTAGGCCACAAGGACGTGAGGTCCCAAAGTCAAGTTTGATTTCTCTACTAGAGATGTACTAGACCAAAACAACAACGAATAAAATTAGGGATCTAGGCAGCAGCAGAAAGAGACACAGTGCAATTCATTTTCAATACCAAAGTTGATTTGAATTGCGTTTCAACTTTCCAAAACAAAAGAGATGCTGTATCTGTGTTTTCTGTTGCTATTTTGCAGTCTATGATGTTGTGTGCTTTAAATAATAAAAGAGACACTAACCTCCGAAGATAGGCGGAGGTGGACGTGAAGGGCTTTATCTGAAGATTGTTGCGTAAACTGATTCGATTATGACTTTTTATTGTGGAAACAACTAAAAAAATGTAACACTTGCTGCGCACACAACTTGTTTGTTGGATTGTCGAGGGACTCGTTTGTTTTTGGATAACTTTTAGCTTTAAATTATCTTTTTTAATTTTTGGATATTTTATATAATGATGCAAGAATAAAATTTAAAAAATAAAAATATATTATTTTTATATATTTTCAAACTACAAAACAAACATTATTTCTAGAACAAAAACAAACACATATAATAATGAGAGGTGCAACTTAACTTATTAAGTTCTAGATTTGCTATCTAGAGATCGCTGATTCGAGTATCACAAACTTTAGGATCATTAGAAGTTTATATAGTTATTATTTTTAAGATCCGTGAAATTAGTTAAGGTACACACAAACTGGTCAAACATCTACATTAATAATAATAATAATAATTAAATCCCATTCTTTCCCTCGTGCTATTCTACTTTCTCCCGAGCACTACGAAATTGGCACACACACTTGTCACTTTTGGTTGGCTGAGCAACATTAAAATGGTGAACTAACCTCCACTTTCCAGCTGATTCTGTAGCTAGTTGGTGGATTTTTATTAGAAGAAGGTATCTTCTAAAGTGCGGTGGTAGATGCCAAAAGTTCGTTTTCTGCATCAATTTTCAAGGAGCAAAGTCAAGACAGGACTCCTCATCCTACTCTAGCCCACTTCCCAGTGTGTCCCGGCTGCACATTGACCACAATTGCAAATCAAGAAAACCTTATTACTAATGTTTGATCTTTCACTTATAGGATCATGCCCTTCCAATATTAAACCAAATATAAATTTGATGAAGGGCACTATTTTACAACCAGCACATGCTACCCATACTATATGCTATATTAAAATGAGTGGAAAAAACACTCATTTTACTTTGGACAACACTATAAACATACATTGTTTATAATGTGGACATCATTGTAGTGCCTATGGAGGTCATTATCTTTTTTATGTTTAGTGAAAAATTAATGTTGGGTTTGGCTTCTTAGCCATATCCAAATCACTTCTAATAGATGCTAGGTTTAGCTCTATCCAATAGCGTTGAGTCATGTTGCTAACAGGACCCAATAACCAAACTCAAAGTCAGACCCAAAAGCATTAGGTCTCGTTGTCCAACCAGACCCAAGGAGATTGGATAAAAAAAATTAAATAATATTTTTCTTTAATACAAATTAATATATTTTTATATTATTTTGATGTGATGATATAAAAAATTAATTTTAATGTGATGATATAATTGACTATGTTGAGGTTTTGATGTGATGATATAAAAAATCAATTTTAAAAAATAAAAAATATCTCAATATATTTTACGAAAAAATATATTTTCAAAAATCACCATTACATAATAATATAATAGCTAGCATATTGGTCTGCTCTTCACAACAGGACAATAACACTTTTTTTTTTCAAATTTAAAAATGTTTGAGTTGGGTTAAAAGCATATAATGTATTTGCACCATCACCATCTTCAAATAAAGTATTTTCTACAGAGGAACCATCAATAACACATAGTAGAGCAGCGTCCATTCCTAATTTTTTAGAGACTTGGATGAGTTTTTGATCCATGAGGAGATACAATCGAGTGTGCTATTGAATGTTTTTTTTTATATTATTTTTTGAGTGGAAAATTAGTGACATTTTGCACTGGATTTTTGAGGATTTAGGGTTTGGTTAGATTCAATTGTGATTTTATAATGGAGGTTAAAAAGAGAGGTAGATTTTTAGAGACTTAAATGTTATTTCTTTTTTTTCTTTTTTCTTTTTATTTTATTCAATCAATTTAATGTTTTATTTTTCAAAATTCAATATCTTGGTCTAAATTTGTCTCTTGTTTTTTCAAGTTTTGTTTTTAGATGTCATTAATGATTTTTTATTGATTTATTAACACATATAATTCTTAGTTTATTTGATTACATGCGTGCATAAACTTTTTGATTTGATATATTTCTTAAACCACCAAAATACATTGAAAAAACCTGCATAGATAATCTTTTCAATATTTGATCGGCGATGAAGCGCGGGTTACATAGCTAGTTGATTTATTATATGCCAATTGCTATGTTTTAAATCAACATGTGATGATTTTACAAAAATCACAAACAATATTCTGGAATGAATAACTTCTAGAGACCCCTGTAGATTATTTACAATGTATTCTACTACTTTCACTCTTAGACAGTACCAACCTCCTCCTTAATGGACATATTCAGGAGTTGTAAATTTTCTCTTAAATGAATACTTGCATAAAGTTCTTTAGAGACCCCTAGAGGGGTGTTGTTGGAGGACTTTCAAAAAATCAAGTCACTTCAAGATATATTATATGGTAAAAAGATATTAATAAATGCATTATCGAGCTTTTATGAAGATAAAACAGAAAGAAAATAAAAAGAAGAAGAAAAAGATATAAATGTAGATGTAGATGTAGATGTAGGGGAAAAAAAGATGGAATGTGTTTATGTTTAAGAATAAAAGGTTTTTGAACCCTTTTTTTTATGTACTCAAGCTTATTTATATACTACATGTTTTGATTTGCTTCATACCATATGTGAAGGGTAAAGATATAATATATATATATATATATATATAAACATAACTCAAGAAGAGTTGGTTGTAGAAGCGTCATGGCCGAACTTGAAGCTGAGTGTGAGCGTATTCCAGCCCAATACTAGATTTGTGCGTGTAGAAAACATAACCCCATTCTAGATTATAGCTTTTGTGTGATGGACTTTGAAAATAGAAGGTTTTTAGACAACCATGACCCATCCGCATGGTCTCTGCTTTTGGCAAACTGCATGTCTTAGCATTAATTTGCAGTAGAAGTCTAGATGCATCAAGTTCTGTTAAAATAAGACGAACTGCTTATCGTAAGAAAACATACAGATGTGGCAAAAAGAGTTGGATGTTTATATTGCTAACAATAATATCCACCTGGTAAGCGCTACCCAAGACAAAAAAAGGAAAAAAGAAAAAGAAATAAAGAATACAGCATTAATAACTCTCTTCGCCTGTACAGGTGGGCTGTTAACAATTCCAAGAATATTGATTGCACTCACTGACTTCAAAGTTCCTTATTTGAATCTCTCAGTCTCCAACTGTTTCCGGCACTGTTAACAATTCCAAGAGTATTGGTGCCTCTGTACCTCTCTCTCTCTCTATATATATAGAGCGAAGGAGAGATAGAATGCATTCGCTAATCCATAGTATTCAACACAGTACAAGTATTAAATTACATACATACATACATACAGGCATACATGTGTTTGCGTGTAACCACTGATTTACTAAGATAATCCACTGTTTCTGAAAAATGACGTTATGATAGTTTTTGCTTAACATAAACGTCTAAGAAAGAACATGCTGAAACTTGTACTTTCCTGAGTTTCGAAAAATACCTGATGGTTGTTTATTAATCTCAATAACTGAAGTGCTCGTATATCCAACAGGCTAACCATTTTTATCTGCTGTAGTAAACTGGCTATCACTTGTAGATAATTGTTTTTTATCTGCTGTGGCAGAATGAAAAGTTTGTGTTGCATGTGCACGAAGCTGCCTTACTTTCTTGTTCGGTATCAAGCTCCCTTGCCTTCCTTCTGGCAAGCTTTAGTTTCTCATGATCGAAGGTTTCTTGAGAGCCTTAAGATGAAAAAAAGATACTAGATAGAGCATCAACAAATTTACAATCGCTGCTCTTTTTTGCCACTGAGAACCAATATAACCGATCGAGTCTCTAAAAACAAAGAAAAGGGAAAGATGATCCATATTTCTATTGAAGAAATAAAACCGACTTCACGAAATTTAATGGTCGATCAGGGAAAAACACTCTTTACTGAAAAACTGGAGAGGAATAAAACAAGATCTAAAGTAACTTGAAAAGAAGAACGTGCCCGTGGAAAATGGCCTCTGAGCCTTTCTAAATTGGAAGGTATGCATTGTTCTTGCGGACCTAGTTTGAGATGAGATGCAAAGTCACTTTCCCTGTTTGTCAAAAACCTTTTCTTAGGAAAGTGGCTAAAAGATTACTAAATTTTCATTCCCCGCCTCTGTACTTGATTTAAATACCATGTCCTTGAAGCCCAAATGAGATAGATTAAAAAAAAAAAAAAAGGGGAGACAAATAGCATCTTCAAGGACTATGAATCAAATTATAAGAAATTCACACATCCAATAAAGGTGGCCAAGTCATCATGAACCCAAGAGGAAAACCCGGTTCTCCCCAGAGTGTCCTTGAATTGGATGAGCTGCTACAGTGCTACTCCCTTTGATAAAGAGAAGATATCAAATTGAAGGGTGTGTTTTTGGTAATCTCCAAGGTATGCTTGAGTTATTAACAGTATTTGATCAGTTTGGAAAACCTCCAGATGACTGATAATATGCAAGATACTGGACAATTGCATTAAGAGAGAGGTTCCTATTCAAAGTAAGAAATGGTGTCAGCAATTCATAGTTCTCTAGCCTGCATTTCCATCATTCTAAAGAATCAACAAAATAAATTGTGGAAACCATATCATCCTTACACTCATACGTTTTAAGTAGCGGAGGAGGTAGATAAAGACTGGGACGACAATGTAGGATCTAAGAGTATTATATATATATATATATTTATAATTAATAATATTAATATTAAAAATATTATAATTTGCCTTATAAATATTATTATTTTTATTATAATTCAAATTATTAAAATAAAAAAAAAAACTAATATTACTATTGAAGAAAAACCATCATTGTTTTAAAAGATTAAAACATATAATTCAAAGTATTCATATAAAAAATATAATTATTTGTGTTATAAATATTTTTTTTATATAATTCAAAGTACTCATATAAAAAATATTGTTATTTGTGTTATAAATATTCTTGGGTTTCTTAATATAATTATTTGTGTTATAAATACTATTATTTTTCTTATAATTCAAAGTATTCATATAAAAAAAATATAAGTATTTGTGTTATAAATATTATTATTTTTATATTAAAATTTAAAATATTAATATAAAAAATATTATTATTTGTGGTATAAATATTATTATTTTCTATTATAATTCTCTTAGATGGTCTAAACGCAGTACCAATTAGCCTTGAATCTTGTGTCAGGATCTAATTTTGTTAAGTCTGGTGTCAGGACCCAATGCTTTTGGATCCTATGTCAGTATTATAATTAAAAATATTATTACTAATGAATGAATACAATGGGACCTAAATGCCATGATATATGAGTTCAAAAGACACATGTTATGAAGTTTAAAGGCAATCTAATCTATTTTTCCATAAGGAAGATAAAAAGAAACATTAGGAACTATTTTGGATAAAAATTATAATGGTGCAGTATAAGGATGTCTTAGACGGCAATGTTATAAATATGTAACGGTAGAGATGGTGTTAGCTTGAATTTCCAGTGGTGACTTGATAGATATGTGTTTAGACAAGTAGTAGAGACTAATAATTTTACGAGTCAACATATGAAACATATAAAATCGGGTTGAAAACTCGAAAAGCAGTAAAATCAGTCAAAACCGGTCAAATTTGCTCAAAATTGGTCCAACTCATTAAAATCGGTAAAGCCATACTGATTTCACGAGTTTGATAGAAAATTAGAATTTGCTGACTCCATCTTCAATTCTCTAAATCACTCCCTGTCCCCTTTCCCCAAATCGTGTAGATAACATTAATCTCAAGTCTAAACCCTAGCATATTAACACCAGGAGCCCTGTCCCCTTTTCTTTTTCTCCAAATCGCCTGAGACTCTCAACCCTAGCAGATTAACACCAGCAGCTGGTTCTAGTGTTCCATCCACTCTCCACTCACCAGCAACGCAGCAAAGATCTGGAACTTTCTTGGCGAGATAAAGGTAAAAATTTATTCCTAAATTTTGTTTTTTCTACCTTGTCTGGTATTCTCGGTGTGATGCTATAAGAAATCAGGTCACAATTTAAGAATGAGAATAGAAATGTCATCGGTTCAATTGGGATTGTGATAAACCATTTTGCAATTCTCTGGTTGTTGAATTATTTTAAATCATAAAGGATGAATGGCTCTCATATTTTAAGCACATTTTCTGCAAGTATTTCTTGTGAAGAATCAGCATAGATATTGTGACTGAATTTGGTTATTAGTGATGGTTTTGCATTCAAATGGTAAGCTGTTGAGCCTCCAAAGTCCAAAATATTTGATATAGTGAAACTTTTAGTTTTAATTTAGATATGTTTCTGTAATAAGAAATCAAATTGTCATATCAAAGTTTTTCCCCGCATAATATCATGTGCAACTACTATTATTTTTTAATTGCATTATGGGTGTGTTGATTCAATAGGTCGAACCATACTTACTGAATTTGTAAACTAGATCATAGTTTAGCATTTTTAACAATATTGTTTTCAACTATCATTTTTTCTTGTCAACATCTTTCTACAATAATATTCAACTACAAACAACTGGAAGTTGTCAAGTTTATATGTAGCACAAGGACTTAGGTTTATGAAACATTTTGTTAAATTAAATTATTAAACAACTGACAAACCACAAAAAGACAACTAAATTCAGTTAAACAATTCTTATCAGAAAATAATTTTGTTCATTGTTATTAACTTTTGTTGATTGAATTCTGACTTTATTTGGATAAAATAGTGAACTTGCATAGTCATTGAATTGTACAATTGAGTTGAGTAGTTTAGTATGTGATGTAGTCTCATGAAGTCCCTTGTTCTTCATGGTTCGTAAAATATCACCGAGATCAATAGCTATGGGATGTCTTATTATCCTTGCTTTGTTATGATCCATTCTCTCCAATTATGCTCTGTTTGAACCTTAGAGTCTTTTGAATCTACATAACCATAACATTTATTTGAACCTTGGAGCCCTTCTGATAAAATTAATTTGCACAACCATAACATGAGTCATGGCTAGGGGTGTTCAAAAAAACCGACCAACCGATTAAACCGAGAAAACCGAGAAAAAATTAACCGAAAAAACCAAACCGATAGAAAAAACCGAATAAACCGATTAAAAACTTTAAAAAAACCACCCGGTCCGGTTCAGTTCCGGTTTTAAAAAGCTTAAACCGATTGAACCGGACCAAATCTAACCGGTTTAATTGAATCTAAAACAAAATATAAAAAGAAACATCATAAACCTAAATAATAAATACCTTAACCCTACAAAACTTTGCCAGCCGTCGGCCCCCCTCCAAAACCTTTCCAGCCCACTCACCATCCCCTTTCCCTTTTCCCCAAAACCTTTCCACCCCACTCACCCTCTCCCTTCCCTTTTCCCCCTTCCAGCAACCCCATCCCTCCTTCCCCACTCTCTCTCCCTCCCAAAACCTTTCGAGCTGCTCACCCTCTCCCTTCCCCCTTCCCTTTCCAGCAACCCCATCCCTCCCTCCCCGCTCTCTCTCCCCCCTTCCTCTTTTCCAGTGGCCCTACCCCTCCCTCTCTCCCTCTCCTCTGTGCACAAGGCTTAAAGATAGATCCAGTGATTTTGATTCAATTAAAGGAGATCTTTCATATCTCAACCGAAGAGCTTGGATTCAAAGTTTTCAACAAGGATTTTTTGAATGTGATTCGGCCAAGTTTGTCTAGTGATTGTGATTCAGCCAAGTTTTCTTTTATTTAATTAGTTTCGGTTTTTCTGGTTTCTAAGGCTAAAAAACCAACCCGAACCGAACAAAACCGGTCCGGTTTGAACCGGTTTTCGGTTCGGTTCGAGTTATATTAACAAGAAATGGTATTTTCCGGTTCAATTGAATTTTTATGTTAAAACCGGACCGAACCGGACCATGAACACCCCTGGTCATGGCATGGCCTCAGAATTCAATAAACAATTGAGAGTTGTCTAGAATCCTCCGTAGACTTTAGGTGAACAAAGTTTGTGTTTTATTCTAAACTAATTGAATTAAAGAAGCTTAAAAAAAGGACAGTTAGTTAGGCCCAAACAAAATTTTGGTATGTAAATGAAAAGGGAAGTGTTAGAGGAGGAGTTTATAAAGCTGAGAGATAGAAGATACTTCTGTAGTCAATGGTACCAGGCTCTTAGAGCCTGTTTCAGTCCGTATAGTGCCTTGTGTAATCGATATATATGATTTGGAAAGCTGGGATGGATGTAGCCAAGCGGCTGTTGCATGTAGATCTCTTCAGTTAAGTTCCCATGAAGGAATGCGTTTTGGATATCAATTTGATGAACTAGCCACTGGTTTGAGACAGCATAGCTGAGCATGAGATGGATGGTTGTTGGCTTTATCACTGGGCTAAATATGTCATCGAAGTCAACTCCATATTGCTGGTGATAACCTTTGGCAACCAGCCGTACCTTCCTTCGTTCAAGAGAGCCATCAGAACGCCATTTGGATTTGAAAATCCACATGGAGCCGACAACGTTGAGGCCAGGTGTTGCAGGAACTAAAGACCAAGTACCATTTTTCATGAGTGCAGTGAATTCTTCATCCATAGTTGCACGCCATTCTTGGTGTTTAGAGGCTTCTGAATAGCAAGTTGGAGATTCAGGTATTGTACCTGTTACAAGAAATGTTTGTGGAAGAGGATACTGAATGGTGCCATCCAAATTCTTCTTTGGTTTCACAATGTTGTTCTGAGATCGCGTGACCATTTGATGAGGACGATGCGGAGGGAGATCTTCAGCAGCAGGGATTTGTTGGGTTGGTAGTGAAGTGAGAGCAGGAGTGGCGAGAGGAGGAGAGGAATGAAAGGTGGGTGGTGAGTCGGTTGGAGAAGGGGAAGTGGAGACTGAAGGATAGGGGTGGCACTAATGTTTATAATATCGGTGTTGGTACTAGTAGTAGTAATAATAATTTTTTAGCTAGATGGTAATGATTTTGATAATTGTTTTAGGAATAAAGAGGAAGATAAATGCAATGAAACTGTGTTTAGTTTATATGACACACCAATAAATTGTTTGTTTTAGGTTTGTTAAGTTTTAGTTAATGAAATTCTATGGATATAATTATATTATATTGTATTTTTAAGTTATCTAAAAAACCAAGCCGTATAACATTTGGGATTGAGGTTACCTGTCACATTGCCACAAAACTGGTTCTTACCGAGTAAAACTCTTATTTGATTGTATTCCTCTTCTGTAAATTGAAGAAAGTTCTGGTTTGTGTTCTCTGCCTTGGTGGGTTTGATCATACCGTGAGTATTATTAGCTGTGAAATGTTTCTTCCTGCTTGGTGGCTTAACTGCTTTGCCATGAAATTTATGCCCTGATGGAAAGCCAATGCTGTAATAGTAGTGGTCAACTATATATGTGTATGTCCCTCACAGTGTGTGCAATACAGGGATTTCCCTTCGCTATTTGTAGGTTGTCTATTCTCTGTGTTCTTTATGCTTCTCTTCACGTGCATGACGTGAATAGTGCTGTCACGAGTATCAGCAAGCTGTCATTGTTTTTCTTCTTAGAGTAGTAATAGGTAGATTTTTTTTATACTAGGAAGTGATTGCCTCCAAAGGATTTGTCCATGAATGGCTGAGTATATGTCATTCATTCAACCCCACGAGGGACTAGAGGATTCGTTCTTACTCTTCCCTTTCAGCAATCTGCTTCAAACCTGCACAATTACATGTAGGTGGATCGTTGCACGATCCTAGCTCGTCCCATGAGTGTTGTATAGTAGGCTGCTCTGGACTGTTGTTGTTGACAGTGCTCCACGATACCTCGTTTGAGTTCAAGAATACGAGAAAAATTTTCTTGTAAGAATCGTTCATTAAGATTTGCCCATACTTCAGCAGTTGTGTTGGAGAAAATCACAGTATTGGTCAGGGTTGGATTGATTGAATTGAGGATTCAAGACTTCACGATTTGATTGCATCTTCTCCAAGTCTCCGTACTTAGGATCCTTCTCCAATGGTTCTATGATTGTCCCGTTAACAAAGCCAAGCTTGTTCTTGGCTTCCAGAGGCATCATCATAGCACGACTCCACATTGCATAGTTGTCACCTTCCAAGAGTTGAGTGACGATAGCGTGCCCAGTGTGATTTGAGAGGTGAATATAATAGGGTCCCTTGAAATCCATAATCTCTGTCCACTTCCTTTCTGATGACGTTTCTGTCATGGTGGTTAACAATATTGGCGGAAGCAAAAGTGAGCAATGTCAGGCACAAGGATGGTGCGTGGATACCATAATAAAATTGGTATTGCAGAAAAGAATAGGAAAAGCTTATATTTTCTTTCTTGTCTTTCTCTGTTTATAAAGGAATAACATCTAGTCTGAAAAGGTAAACTGTAAAAACAAATATCTAAAGTTTAGCACCTGGTTACAGTAATTACAATCTCATTTATTTGCTGAAATTTGATCCACAAATCAAGATTTAATTGATGTTGGTTCTGATTTCCAACAGGAGAAGACTGTAGCCACGATGGAGAAGGATAGCATAGATATGAAATACGACACTAGTTAAGCAAACTGTATTTCCTTTTCACTTCAGGTTGGGAAGAACTGGTAATTCAGAACCAAACACAGCAGCAAATTCAGGCTTATAGCAGAGCAAGAATGGTTATTTTGTCAGTTTGTAACATCAGGTTGAAAGTTATCTTAGAAATTAATCCAAGCAATTCATGGTTCTTGATTTTGAACTAATGACGTGTGATTTTCCATCTTAAGCTGTCAAATATACATAGCGGCAAATCAAAAGCAGACTACATCTACAAACCCAGAAGAAAGAAGAAAAGGAAAGGAACTGTTCCATTGGAAGGGTTGATGATGTAAATTTATTTTCCCTATTTCATTAGAATGATGAATTCGGTTCATCACTGTGGCAAATGTTTCTTACACGCGCTAAAATGAAGTAATTTCCTTAAAGGGGAAATTAATCGAAGAGTTGACGATCCTGCCACGCAAGTTTGGACAACAAAAGATGTAAAAAACCAATAATCTTACATTAACAATTGGACTTTCTGGCACATCTGATTATCTGGTTTATACTTGTCTGTCAACACAATTTATTTCGTTTCAGATCAGACGGTAGCCGGAGGAGTCTCTTTGCTTGCTTCTTTGGTAGGAGCAACATCTGATTCCTTCTTCTCAGTCTCTATGGCAGGAGGGGTTTCCTCTTTCTTCTCAGGTGCAGCGGCGGCCTCAACCCTGTCCTCCGATTTGGCAGCAGGGGTTTCATCTTTCTTCTCGGGCTCGGCGGCAGGAGTTTCGTCTTTCTTCTCGGGCTCGGCAGCAGGAGTCTCCGGCTCAGCGGGTTTCTCACCCTCCTGTTTTTGCTCGGAGACATCTACCAAAGGTGCTTCAGTCTTGATCTTACCTACCTCCTCCTCCTCCTGCATTGATTCACATAATGTGGATTATAAGACTCATTCATGCATTCACAATAAAAGATCATCAACACCAAAAGAATGAAGAAGATAAAGTTAAGGTAATTAACATACCTTAGCTACGGTCTCGCCCTCAGCCTGGTCAGGGTTGACAGGAGCGTCACTTGGGAGGGGCTCTGGAGGCAAATCTTCAGAGCCCTTGAATTTACCCGCACAGCCTCCCATGATGTTTATCACTTGTGGAATGGATGCGGGATTCCGAGGCGGCAGAGTGATTAAAATCACAAACACAAATGGCTATCGATTCTCAAGAAGGTGATTTGAGGTTGAGGGATCAACTTTGATTACGATAGGGGTGCATAATATATAGTTGATTCATTTTCCGTATTTGGGACAAATTTGTTTGGCGAACCTGTGCATGACCTTTTCCTATGGACAGCATGCCTCTGTTCGGCGATTTTCATGTTGGAGCCAGACAGCCAGTTATTACAGTTAAAAACTGCTGGATTCGTTGCTTCCAAGTGTCTTTCCCTCGCTTACTCCTCTCCTCCTCGTAACACTGATTTATTATATTTTTTCTTGATTATATTTAGAGACTGTTTTCTCACTTCAGCTGTCCCCAATCCGTAACTACTCGAGTCTAGGAAGAGACAAGCAAAATTGGACTTGCTTAAGTTTTGGCCATTACATTAAGCTAGGGCAACAACCAGAATTAACCGGAAAAACTTGCATCAACTGGCGGTTTGTATGGCTGTTGCCTTCAGGATTTTAGTTATCAAACAATGGAATAAGGTCTGAATAGGATAAAAGAAAACTTTGGGAAACAAACTGAAGGGAAAAAACACAGACGGTGATGGATCAATATTTTTGTTTTTTACTTCAATCCTCTTTTCTAAAAGAGTAACAAAAAATAGAGTAATAACCTAACATCTTTAGATTCAAGCAAGTGCTGAGCTTAAATATTTATAGGTCATGCAAGTTACCAGATCCATCATCATGGGCTCAGCCAAGTGCTAAGCCCAGATATATATGGGTCTGACAAGTTGCCAAACCTACCATCTTCAAACCCAGGCAAGTGTTGAGCCTGTGATCTTTTTTAACTCTGAAGAATATTGAGCTCTATAATTACTCTGATAAGCTAGAAATATTTAACTCTGATAAAACAAAGATATTTTATTCCATGACGAGTCAAAAATATTTTGTCATGATGATTTAGAAATATGTTGTTTACACTTTAACCCCTTCTTAGTGATAAGTCAAATGGACTATAAAAAAAGATTATAATATCTCTTGAAGGCATGTTCTTCTTTTTCTCCATTTCTTATTATATATCTATTCTTAGCATTCTTCTCTAAAGATGATTGTATTTTCTCTAAAACAATACTCATTTAAGCATTGGAGAGTCCCTAAATTCACAAGAGATGACTTTTTACAGCTATAAGATATTATCCATCAGCCACCTTGACTGGAGAAAATGATTCAGATCATTAGAACCAGGAGATTAACCTATTATCCAAGTTATTATTTTAGCCATCAAGCCTATTGGGTAATTTCGAACCTCATCGGTGACACCATATGTGAGAAAGTGATTAAAAAAATCATTGATTTTTCTTTCAAGAGTCGGATTATTGACATCCTTAATCACCATCAAAGGTAGATCATCAAAGAACTATTGAAACGAGATATGTCACAGACTTTCCTATAACGACTAGCACACTTGCTTTGTCAATCCATTAGCAAGTCTTCATTACCTAGGAAAGTCTAGACTTTCCTATAACGACTAGCACACTTGCTTTGTAAATCCATTAGCAAGTCTTCATTACCTAGGAAAGTCTAGGCAATAATGTGATTGTTCTAAGTTCGAGGAGGACTTCCTTCAACTTGCCCATGAGCTTAGTAAGGCAATAAAATTCAGGTTGTGCACATGTCCATTTCACGAGCGTGGTTGGAGCCTCGAGATTTTGGAAAGCTTTTGATAAAGTAGAGGTGGAGTATCAATTTAAACTATATTATTAGAGAAATCTATTCAGTGACCTCCTAGAAGATATCCACTATAAAAACTCTATTCTTTCACCTTTTAGGCCTAAGACTATGATCTCATCAGAAGTGTCATAAAATTGATTATACCTTAAGGAAAAATGTAAATATATAATGGTCACCAACTAAGAATGTAAATTTCTTATATGTGAATTAAATTGTTCAAAGTAACAATGGTTTCTATTCTCTAAAAGCTCCCTAGGGCACAAGCTCCCTATCTTTCCAAAGATGGGATGAATTCACTCTTTATAGTGTGATTGCACAATTACCTTTGAAAAAAGCAATGTCTCCCTAATGCTATGACATAGTTTATCTTGGAAGTGATTAACATAATCTTCCTAGTGTGATTGCACATCTCTTCAAAGATGGGATAGATATTATCTCAACAGGGATGCATACGATTTTTTCAGGGCACAAACCCCTCATCTTTCAAAGGATGAGATTGATTTATTCTTCTTAGTGTGGTTGCAAAATTATCTTGGATTAGACAAGAACTGAATTAAGTGTGATATTGTAATTATATTTGAACTGGACCCTTCTTAATAAAATCATAAAATCAAGTGATAAAATTTGTAATATCTCTTTAAAATTGAGAATGAATAATAATTTCAATTGCATATCCAATAGGGAAAAAAAATATTTTTGCTTATTTTTGTTGTATTTTGGATTCTTATGATATGATTTAAAAAAAGATGTATTTCAATTATTTAATTAATAATCCTAAAAATAGTTAATCTAATTTGATGGGTAAGTTTGAGTTATACACACACAGCACAAGTGTAATATAAAATGAATGAATTTGAGATAATAATAGGAAAGATTAATTATTATATGGCAGCCACATGAAGGTAATCATAGAGCAAAACATTATATAGTTTTAAATCATATTATAATTATTACAAGTACAAGAACCTTGGATGTTTTATATATGATCATTGGCCATCCTCTTTCTTTCTTTCTAGTTTATTAACAAACATAGTAGTAATTGACATTTTTCTTTTGTTGTTAATTTAAGAATTTTTATTTATTTATTTTCATGTGAATATTACAAAGGAGGAGTATTTTGAAAGACGTGTGTGTGGTGTAAGCTTTGCCTTACGAGGCAAGAAAAGCACACAAGAGCAGACAGATAAAAGTTGGCGAACAAACCTAAAGAAAAAGAAAAGGACACATGAGATGGGCCAGGCGGCCAACCTCAAGCAGCTAAGCTAAGATTAGTATATGCCTTCATTCTGTAATTACCTTTCCTTTATGTCTTAATTTCCATGATTTCATCTTCTTGACGGGAACTGGAATTTCCCATGATTTATCACTTCCGTTCCCAGAGAAGAAGAAGATGATGATGATGCCATCCACATTGTTAATACATTTCCTCCTCATTACCTCCATTGCCCTCTTCTCTGCCCCCACCGTCCGATCAGATGCCAATCCAATCCGATTACCAACCCTAGACCACAACAACGATGATGATGATGCGTGCGGAGAATGGAGCAGAAGATCCCCTGTCTCCTCCTGCCCTGTTAAGTGCTTCCGGCCAGACCCAGTTTGTGGCGTGGACGGTGTGACTTACTGGTGTGGATGTGATGATGCACGATGCGCAGGGACCAAGGTGACCAAGAAGGGTTTCTGTGAGGTTGGAAATAATGGGGCTGCTGCTCAAGCTCTGCTTCTTGTTCATATTGTTTGGCTCATTGTTCTTGGTTTCTCCATCTTGTTTGGATTATTTTGATTCCAATTCCCGTCTCCTCTTTCTGCCTCTTTTTGTATATCTGCACTTGCTCCATGTTTGAATATGAGAGACAGAGCTTTGAGGTGGGTTTTCCCGGCCACTGTATCGTTTTTTCTCGCCTTTTCTTTTTCTGTGAACATGTAGTAGGAGTTAATACACATTAATGGCATGCATGAACTCAACTATTATATTTTTCATGTTTTCTGTTGCTTTACTCAACTATTTTACGGTATTGTTCTTTTCATTCTTTCTTGATACAGCCCTGCTTTTACTAGTTATTCTGTTGCTTAATCGTGCATCCAATTTGAAAAGGCGAATACATGCCCTCTTTCCCATGACTCGAGATTTTGATTGCTGCAGAGTTTGAGCTTCGAATCCCTCAGGCCCTCCCTCAGTCAAGGGTCTTGGAGGTTCCATTTTGCTGGGGCCACATTGTTTTGCGCACACTGAGTTTGGAAAACAACTATTCGGGGTCCAGACTTCAGAATCATCCTGCATACCCAATGCTTGTCGGAGAAAACTTGTCTTTGCGTAGAAGCTAAATGCATGCTTTTACCCTCTACCCCGTAATGATCATCTGTTCAATGGTTGTCCAGCGCCTCTAATAAAACACCTTCACAAGTTCAAAAAGAAACAGAAACCAGCTTGATAGACAGATAGGAAATATGCACAGTGAGTACCATAAAACGGTCATCACAACATCTGCAAAATAACCTCAACGGTTCCTGTTCTTGCCATATAAATTTGTTAGCAAAACTCTCCGTCCATTTGAAGTTGGTAATGTGAGAAAACCATGACAATAGAGCAAATAAAAGAACAAACTGAATGTTTTCCGTAATTCCCCCCAAATTACTAACAGTGGCCTATGTTCAACTTCTCTCTTTGAAATACTAAACTTGGAATCGGACTTTAATTAGTCATACAACTGACAAAAAAAAAAACCATGGCTGGCGGTGGTTCCTTTGTTGGATTTGTTTGGCAGAATCAACTCTAGCCTCCCTTCATATTCCTTAAAACTCTATTCAACTTTCCCCTTTTTGCGGCTCTGAAGTGAAAATCCTGGTTCGCCATTATCTCTAGCACTCTCACCCGTGGAATTGATTGCAAAGGAGGAAGCATTGTCCTCTAAAACTGTGGTAGAATCCACGGATTCAGCAGATGTGCTTTCTGCTAATGAGGAAGACCCATTACGACCACCATTGGAAACATTACCAAGCAGGCTCTTGTACATAGTGAAAGCTTGAGCCATGATATTGGCAGGATTGCCAGTAGCGCTGGGAAGCAGTATTGTTGTTCCCTGAAAAAAAAAAAAAAGGAGAAAACATTAGAAAGTTGTCAACTAACTGCTTATCAAACTATACAATCATATGTGCATCTGAGTAAATCTCCTTACCTCTTTGGCAATGTTACCAAAAGCTCCCACATATTGCTCAGCAATTTTCAAACTAGCTGCCTGCAAATCATGCCACAAACTTGAGCCTTGATGCACATTAGACATGGCACAATTGATTCTCTAGCATATGCTAAAATGATTGAATCATAAATCATATAAATGGTATAAAACATGTGTAAAATTAACTAATCTAAGGAATATCTCTCTTTTAGATGAGATTTTAAATCCCAATGCAACCACATCACAATCTAAGTAAAGAACCTCACCTCAACTCCCCCACTCTTTTTAATATACTCTGACACGATGGCAATTCCTTTGGCTGTTGCTTGTGCTTTAGCAAGAATGGCTTCAGCTTCACCTGAAATATTAATGATAGGATTCCAAGGTAAAATAAAACTATATAAAGATAAGCCATAATATTGCTTGATCAAGTCTGGTTCATTATTAAATACTTCAGAGAAGTTAATGGATCTAGAAAATGAAATGCTAGAGGATTACATCAAACTTAACAATCCAAGGCAGCCAAAAGAGAAAATTAAGAGCCCAAATGCCCAATCTATTTTATTCGCAACTTGTTATTAGCACTGTCATGTAAAAGTTTCAACAGATTGGAAAGTCTGATGATAACAAAAATGTTCTCACATCATGTGGTTTGTTTAAAAAATAATACTATACTTGGTATTAGCACTGTCATGTAAAAGTTTCAACAGATTGGAAAGTCTGATTATAACAAAAATGTTCTCACGTCATGTGGTTTGTTTAAAAAATAATACTAGCGATGTTACAGCCATCCCTAACAAAACCCAATCATAATCAATGGAGTAATTCACAAATACATAAGGACATAAGAAAGACAAGGATTGAAAAAGAGAATGAGATTGGCTACTTATAGGATAGCTGTATCAAATAAGCCATAATATTGCCTCATGAAATCTGTTTGCTTATCTAATATTTAATAATGGCTTGTGGGTGTAGAAAATGAAATATAGAGGAGCATCAATGGATTATTGCACAAACACGGACACAAGAAAACTAACCTTGTGCTTTGTTAATGATAGCTTGTTTCTCTCCTGTAGAAGGATGGAGTTTCCATAAAGAAATAATGGTAATTAGATGATGAACATTAGAGAAGTAAAGTGTGCTCTATTTCAAAACAGTACTAGAGAGGTTACAACTGTCTCTAAAGAAACTTGCAATCAATGAAATTCTTACAGCACATAAGAAAACTAACCTTGTGATGCCAAGATCTCAGCACTCTTGTGACCATCAGCAATATTAATGTCAGCCTGTCTCTTTCCTGTTAAAAATCATCAATACAAAAGTTAAGCATTAAATTGGCAAATGAAGAAATATTGCAATGCCTCAGGACAAGGAATAAATTATTTTAAAACAGGTTGCCTAAGATGGTTTAGTCATGAACGACAAAGATTTATAGATAAAACTGTGAAAAAAAGTTATTGCATTATGTAAGAGCAAAGATGTGACAGGGGCAGGAAGGAAATGTGACAGGAAGGAGCGTTGGAAAAGGACCTAATTGTGAGAAGATGGTGTAACAATTCTGTAAAAATGGATAAAAAGTATGCATGCAAGCAATTGCAACAAAGTTTGATAAAAGTAGAGTTTAGTTAAGCTGAGCAAAAAATGGAAAAACTAACTTCATTTACTACCTTCGGAGTCTAGAATTTGAGCTCTCTTTCTACGTTCTGCTTCGGCTTGCATCTCCATAGCTTGCTTTACTCCACGTGGAGGAGATATATCCCCTGAAGAAGAGAAGACAGTGAAGCATTTACAGCAGATGCAACAGAAACCTAACATAGAATATCAAATTAGATAACTGCGGCGGGCTTACTTATTTCATAGCGAAGGCACCGGAGACCCCAGTCTGTTGCAGCCACATTAATGGACTCCTGCAGAAATGATGACAGTTTTCAATAATCAACAGCCTTAGAATTATTGAATGAGAAACATTATCAAAACAATCAACGCCTTTTCTTCGTCAATAAATAAATGAGTGAGTGAAATGCAACCCGCTTTGAAAACCAGTAAGAAAACAAGTGAGAAAGGTGAAAGAAGTGGAGGGATAGCATACCACAATCTTTTCATTGAGAGTGTCTCTTTCTTCAAAGGTCTTGTCAAGAGTAATCTTACCAAGCTCACTACGCATAGTGGTCTGGGCAAGTTGAACAACAGCATAGATGGGATTCTCAACACCATAAGAGGCAAGTTTAGGGTCCACAATCTGTTCAATAAGATTGGTTTTTTGTATTAGTATTAAAAGCTGATTCAATAAATAAAATAAAAAGAAAAGAAGAAAGGGGACCTTGACATAGAGGACGCCATCGATGAGAATGCTGACATTGTCTTTGGTAATAGCAGACTGATCAGGAATCTGAATAGCCTCTTCCTTCAAAGAATGAACATAAGCAATTCGGTCCACAAAAGGAATCAAGAAATGAATCCCAGATGGCAGCGTCTTCAAATACTTTCCAAATCTCTCTATCACAAACGCCTTCTTCTCCGGCACAATCCGTATCCCCCAATTCACAGGCGCCGTTATCTCATAACTATTATTTATTTAATTAATTGCTAAACAAACAAATTGAATCCAAAATAATAAGAGAGGTAATGATGTAAGCACCTGGTGAAGGGGTCGCGGCCGGTGCGGAGGAAGCGGACGGAGAGGCGGTTGTTATGGGCTAAGTGAGAAGACGGAGGGTGAAACAAGGGAGAATTAGAGGAGGAAAGGAGGGTTCTGGGAGTGGTGGTAGCCGACAAGGAGGAGAGGTGGTGGTGGAAGGCTCTTACGCCGTGGTTGATCAAAGAAATGCTACTGCTGCTGCTTCTTCTCCACATTTTTTTTTTTTGTTTGGCTCTGGTAGCTGGGCTTGGCTTGGCTTGGTGTTGAGAAAAAAATAAAGAAAAGAAAAGCCCTCGTTAAACCTTTTATTTTTTATTTATTTCTGTGCTCCTTTTTCCCCAAGAAAAGAAAAGTTACTCATCTGCTGCGAGTGACTGTGACTGCTGCCCCTCTCCCCAGGTCTGTAATTCTTATTTTGTCAACTTTTTTTTTTTTTTTTTTTTTTAGAAATTGTGTTTTATAAAAAAATTAATTTTTAAATAAATTAATTTTTGTATTGTTTACTTGTATTTAATTTTTTTTTGTGAAGTTATCTCTTTTGTTTACCCACTTGGAATTTATGAGTTGGTTTTCTTTCTAGGATTTAGGATTTGGGTGGCTTAAGAGAAAATGAAAACACTGTGAAGCAGCATAAACACACAACCATTAAAAAAAAAGAGCCATGATGCGGTGAAGATCAAAATGTTCAGCAGCAGCATCAATTATAACACATTCCTTGCTTCCCTTTTGCTAAAAGCATTTTCACCTTGCAATTCACTGAAACCCCGCCCGCCCTTGAGCTTGTTCGTTATAAATTCCACAGCTTTAACCAGCTCGTTGCATTTCTGTGCTTGCTGCTCTCTTTACGGAACTGGTTTTGGTCACCCTTTTGGTATTTGCTCCATTCTCAAGAGTTTATGCTTTGAGCTACCATTGCTTCTTTCTCCAGCGATTGTTGACATTGATCCTAGGCGTTACGAGGGCAATTAAAGCTTGTTTTCTTTCCATATCTTTGACGCCCATATACGTTTGGTGCATCTTCTTTCTTTCCATGTCCGTCGTCGACTTCTCCCTCTCCCAGTTCCCTTTTTTAACACTACAAGAGTCCCACCGCTCAGGAGGAAAACCTATTAACTAATCAAATACGCGAGAGCAAGATCTTTTGAGGCCGATGGTCCTGCAACAAGGATACAAGAGAAGAAGACATGATAAACATAGACAGATTGAGTGATCTACCTGACCACCACATTATCCATAAAGTTCTGTCTTTCCTTTACCTCGAACAGGCAATCCAGACTTGTGTGCTTTCTAAGCGATGGAGATTCCCGTGGACTTCTCCTCCCTGTCACAAATTTGATAGCTACCGTCCAGAATCTGTGGATTTCTCTCGGCTCGACCTCCCCTCCCCTCTCTTAATTATGCTGATAATCATGTCCGTCGACCATCATCCGATGATTTGGAGCGCAACTTAAAGGAGACTCCGAACTTGATCAACATGTTCCGAGGGCTACACGATGCACAATTTGTAAGGATATCTTCTGAGACCATTGAGGTCCTCAATTTGGTTCCTGGCTTACAAGCACGACAGACAGACCTGCCCCTTCAAAAGATTGAAGTCTTTGAAAGTGCATGGCGAGGATAACTCGTTTGTGATACCTGATCATGTGCAGATCTACTTGGTGATGAACTCCCTGAAGAAACCTTACACATGGAAGGCAGTTTCCTTGCAGAACCGGGGGATCATACTGATCACCTATCCACATCCCTGCTCGCGGATCTCACAAGACTTTAATGGCGCTTCTTTGCCTCTTTCAATCTATGTTATTCTAAAGGTTTTTTGTAATATTTTGAAATTGCAAGAGCTTATGCCTTGTTTTCTGCCATGTGATCCGTTAATTGCGAAGTTCAATCAACATCAGTGACTTAATTTGTTAGTTAGGATGCTGAAAAACTTTTGCCCTTTAAGATTTTGCGGAATGTATATAACTTCAAATAAATTCATTCTTATGTACATCTATTCTAGAAAGAACTATATCAACAAAGAATTAATGAGCCTTTGCCTCCCATGGGAGGTAGGGGGCATTTTAACTGCTAGACTTTCAAGACCAATTACATTACACATATTCAGCTCGAATGACGCTGAAAATAAACCTTAATATCCTAAAAAGAATGATTTTAATAGTTTCTCAGAACTCCAAAATGTTGAGATTGGAATTCATGAAAAGACGAGCCTGTTCAGTGTTCAGGAAAGCTTCTTCTTTATTGAACTCTTTCCAAAAACAAATTTCACCTAACGTTTCTATGATGGTCAAAGATTTCAACCAGAACTTTCCCAAACAAATAAATGGCCAAACTGTAGCAAAACAATCCTTCCTATTTCATGGAAACACAGATTAAACTAGAGGTTTTGAGTGTGCCAACAAATATGGTTCAGTTTTAGTTCTTACCACCAGTACACAACTTCATAAGATGAAAGGAAAAAAAAAAAAAAACCCATGCACATTGCGTCAGATGACTTCCGTTGAACAGCAGTGGGCACTTTCTCATATCATCCTTTTGGCTGCTAAATACTGCTTTATATGCCTTTGCTTCATAAGCCTCTCTGCTCAAACAAGCAAGGTAAGCAGAGGAAACTATCAAGACGAAGTCCATCTGTGACATCAACTTACTCCTGGTGTTGATGCAGCTGTATCAAACATCAAGCTCCACCTGCATGAAAGTAAGAGGATTTAAGAACCCTATTTTGAATATGCATAGCTAACAATAATTCAAAGTAGCAAACAATGTGTTTCAAGATACATATCTAGAAATTTTCTACGTTGTTCAACTTTCAGGTTCCTACCTAGGAAGTCCATTAATTTCAGATGTTATCGATACATGCAAGTGATAGATTCCAGCTCCCCAAACATGTACACATGGTATTCCAAATTTGAGGATGTTGTGCCAGTGTTTATGAAAGCTGAAAAGGTTTCGATCAGTTCACTACTTGATTGAGATCAAGGAAACAAACATCAAGCACAATCTCCTTCTCCAGGCTCTCCCAAAAAAAAAAAATATGGAAGAAGCTATTACTAATATTCTCTGACCAGCTTGAATTACTGGAGGAACGGGCACAATTTCAAACTCTTTTCTATTGAATTTGAAGTTTTGGAAAAACATAATACACTAAAATGCTTGGGACAGTGCACACATAAAATAATAACACAATTATCATGTCTAACCAAATCCTACTTAAGAACAGGTGCAATTAATTAAAGAATTGCAAGGCAGATTAATTTTCAGCATTTTAGAATGTCAGAACCACCAGATAACATAAACAATGTGGCTACAAATCAACTATATATCTAGCTTAGGAAGAAGGTGACTGATGGCATGCCAGAAAAATCAATAACATTGAATCAAACAGCTGAAGAATACAATCAAAAGTCAAATTATATGTAGGAGATAAAAAAAAAAAAAGTGGACAGATAAGTACCTATAGGTAATCTGCATATATAGTTTTGGCGTGAGGAGTGCCGCCAAGTAAGTAGGTCATCACATGAGGAGGCACCAAAGGTTTATTGTTGGGGGCAACTTGCAAAGACTTCAATCTTTTAAAAGGAGAAGGTTCTTGTTCTAGTAAACCAGGAAATGAACCAAGGACCTAATTACAAGAGACACCAAAATTCCATGTAAGAGATAACCATCAACAGCTTTTTCAAGAAACTGAAAAACAAGGAATCATGCTTGCACCTCTGGCTGTCAACAAAGTACGTGAATATAATTATTTACAGCTCTAATATTGATAGAAATGTTGCAGATTAATCAATGAATTATTTTGGCAGCAATGTAAACTTCTTTTAATTGCTTCAATGTGACTAAACCTTTAACACAGTGCTGAATACAATTACGGCTCTAATATAGTGTTCAAGCAACAAAGCAGCAGGACTAGTAATATCTAAGTTGATGCACAAGATATGTACATCTAACTACCTCAATGGTTTGAGAATGTAGCATGACTGATTGAGCATTCCCAAGCCCTTTGAACATATTGATCAAGCCCAGATACACCTCTTTCTTCTTGTCTTGCTTGGTACAAACATGAACACGGGCAAAATTAAGGGAGGGAAGGTGGAGTCCAGAGAAATCCACTACATGAGAGAGTTTGTAGACGAAAGAGATGAGCTTTGGTGCAAAAATATCAATCCTATACAGTAATCCTGCTAGATTCATATATCCAAGGCCTACAATTTCTAGGTTAAGTAACTGGAGCCCAGAAATTTTCAAGACCTTTGATGACAGAAAACTGCAAGAGCGTAGGCTTAGATTTTTCAATTTCAGGCAACTCGCAAAAGGATCATCGAAATCACTTGGATTGGTAAATGAACAGTGGGAGAGACTCAAGGAGATGAGATTCGGGAGAGCAAAACCCAAAGCTTTAAAATTGAATCCAGATAATTGTAGGGTTTTCAACGTTTGACATGTTAAAAATGCAGGCGGTAAAGAGAAAGATCGGATAGTGGAATGACCATAATTTATGACCATATTCTGAATGTGATGGGAAACTGCATATTTTATAACCATATCCAAGAGAGAATGATGGGGGCTCCAAGTGGAATAGAGTTGAATCTTGTAAAGATTGCTGTCCTCACGGGTAGATAACACTCTACTCACGAATCTATTGAAAGTTAAGAAGTTCGTGAAATCCATACAGGTTCCATTGAAATTGAGATCAGTAAGCGAAGTCCACAAGAATCTCCACCTTTTGGACAATACACTTGTCTGGACAGCACATCTGAGGTCAACCAAGGATAGAATTTTATGAATTATGCTATCAGGTAGATCACTCAATCTGTCTATATTTTCGCTTCTGCAGCTACTTCTAGCTTTATCTTCCTCATTTTCCATTCTTCTGCTCTGTTTTCTGACTCTACAACAACACAACGTCCAATTCCAGGCTCCTCAATTTTCTCAATAAGCTGCAGCGAGTCGGGAATTTATCCAGCATAGGATGCTTGGTCTAGCCTGATTCTGAACCATAGAAGAATGTAAAGGTGAGCCCAACTCTTGACATGAAATTAGCGAGCAATCAAAACTAAAACAAAGAAAAAGAAAACATGAATCTCATATAAATAGATAAATCAATGGTAATGGTTGATCATTCTACCCTAGATTAATTACAATGAATGATATTACGATACTAAATATTCACAATTTTATTTTTTTAGAATATATTTTCTTAATCAAACATTACCATTGATGTAGCCAATATTCTAGAGAATTTCAATCCAATAAGCCATTTCTCTCCCGTCAATATCCTTCATTGTCTTTGTATATTTATATAAACGAAATATTCTACATGCCATTTTAATCTAAGCATTCCATTCAACTTAAATCCAATTATCCAAAATAGTTGATAATCAGTTGCAAATAAGAATTTCATAATCCTACCAACCTGAAAATCTGTCAACAAGCATGAACCCTAAAGAAACATTTCTAATATTTTAGGGATGCAAGGACCGTCTTCAATCTTTACAGCACACTGCCTGCGTTAACTCTACCAAAAACCCACCTTTTCCTATCTCAAACCCATCAATCCTCAAAGATTATCTTCCAGAATCGATTGTTAAAACAAAGAATAACTTATCTCCAACAATTCCTCACCAAATTAAGCAAATAATACCTCAAAAAAAGGAAAAAGAGTCCCAAATCAATGCAGGTATAGAAAAAGAACATGAAAAGGTATTCCTTACCAGAAATTGAGATTGCTTTTGATAATCAAGCTGTAGAGTGAACTGAATTATTTCATTCTTTCTTCGTTTTATTTTCTTTCTTGTTTTTTCTGTTCACTCTCCGCCGGGTCTGCATATGTCTCTTTCATGTCCTCGTAGATACAGAGGATTTACTATTAAATAAAATTTATTTTTTACCCTTTCATATTTATTCCCACCAAGCTCCAGCAGCACCCCACGTATTAATGCCTTCTTTTTATTTATTTTATTAGTTATTTGACCGCTCCCGCGAGTTGTAATTTTTTAAAAACAAATCATAGGCATATAAGCTAGTTTTACGAAAAACTTTAACTATATATCAAAAATTTTATAGAAGTATTTAATTAAATAAATTAATAATTATTTATGGAATAAATAAATAAAATTATTAAAACTAACAAAAAAATTAAAAAATTAAGAGATCCATATAAGTTAAAATATTTAATACCTCAATAAAAAACATTTAATCAGCTATGTTTAATGAGTTTATTTATAAAAATTAATTTATAACAAAAATTAATACACATAAAATTTATTAAATTAAATAAAAAAAATTGCAAAGCTGCATATAATAAAAATATAAATATTTTTATTTTTAAAAATAACTTTAACCTATATAAAGTATATATAAAAAAAAAAACAATATAGATGAATTATACTAACCTCATAAAAAAACTAAACATGCTCAATATATTAAAAAACATTGTCATCTCAAAATAGCTAAATAAGCCAAAACAATTACAAAGAAAATGTATTAATCAAAACATAAATACAAAAAAATATTTTATAAAAAAATATAGAAAAACAATAATATATATATATAAAAAATAAGATTAGATGTTGTAGGCCTTCAGGTCTAACGTTTGACCCACGAAGAAAGGCCTTACATGCGGGCCTGCAAGTCCAACAGACCCACATGCGGAGGCTTTTTTTTATAAAGTTAATGAGGCGAACGACGCATCATCTGCTCCATTTTTTTTTTCAAAAAAGATAAATAGACGATACGTCATTTATAATTGTCCAGAATAAAGCCATTGTCGTGGCAAAAGAGAAAAGGCTCTTGTCTTTTCAATTCAAAAATCTATTTTTAATTTATTTTTAACCCAAAATACCTAGAAAACACCTTTGAAACCTTACCTAACCAATTCATTACCTTCAAAAACTAAAAAAGAAAAAAATAGCCTCAAAACCCATAATCAACTTGAAATCCAAAATCTTTTAAAGCTCAGATTTTTTTAGGTATTTTAAGGTAAGAAAACACTTAATCTTAACTCTTCTCATCATATAAAATAATTTAACACAAAAATTAATTGTTTTAGATATTGGAATCGTCCCCAACAATGACTTTCTCTTTTTAAACCAGAATCTGGCAACCCCTTCTCTCCCCTCCAATAAATAAGCACTAAAAATAGAAAAATAAAGTATGTTATCAAAATACAATGTTTAAAAATTATAGGGATCAATTACCTACCAACTTAAAAAGTTAGGGGGCTAAAATAAACTTTTCAAACACTTTGCAAAGCTATCATTCATATTACCCGTATTTTTCACTTAAGCTTTTTTCTTTCAATTCAACCCTCACCCCTAACAAATATGCAATTGGTCTTCAATTTGAGTTTAAAATAGCTTAATTGTGTAAAATAAAAAGTTGAAGACCAAATTAGTTTTTTAAGAAAATCTCACTATTATGTTCCACTGAAAGGGGAACAATAAAGATGGCTGCATGAAAACACAACGCGATTTATATTATAGGTAATATGTCGAAAAAGAAAAGAAAAAGGAAACGAAAGTGCTGAGAGGATGCCATCTCCTTTAGATAATTTACATCGTGGAATTATGCTTTCATCTCCAACATAATTATCAATGCATAATTATTTTTATCGTTACTTTTATTATAATTATCTTGGTGCTACGGAAGTCCAAGTGCCAGCGAGGAGAGGAGAAGAAAAAGCACGTTGAATTTGATGAGATCCTCAAGTTCGTGACCAAAGAGCCTTTGCTCTTGGAGAAGCTGCGAGAGCTTGCAAAATTTGATTGGGTTATTATTGAGTTATGATTGTCTTTCTTATGCAGACAGTCTTTCCATGACCAAGAACCCGAGATTCTGCAGTAAAGATGTGCTCCTTTGGAAATGTTGGAATGCTTGACTGAGGAAATGGATCGCGAAGTTGGAATGCTAGTCTTTTTGTGCATTTCGTGGTCACAACCATGAAGACACCATTAATCACGAGTAAAGAAGATGGCTACTGGGGAAAGAATGTCCATCAATAAGCTCTTAGCCTCTTAGTGTCTCGGATATGAAGTTTTCACATCAGAAGAAAAAAGGAAAAAAACCTGCAGCTGTTCACGGAACTTTGCACATCAAGCCCACAGAAAGACGTTTATATTGTAGAAGTGAATATCCAGTCCACAACTGTCGCAAAGGTTCAGAGACTCACTCTAATTGAAAATTCTGGAGCAGTGAACTGTTTTATCCAAATATGAGCTCATTCCTGAACCTCCACTTGACATAGCCATAACTGGTGCTCAACTCTTATCATGGACATCTCTATCGCCAAGAAGTTTTCCCCTGCTCTCAAAGGTAAATACAAGTCAGGATCCAAACTTCGGTCAAATGGGACAGATGTTGTCAGAAGTCCAATTTTAACTTGTTTGAACATAGGCAGAAGCATCGCAGAAGTTATGTCGTGCAAAGCTTCTCCAGAGAAGAATTCACAAGAAATTAGGAAAACCAAACATGGCAGCATGCAAAGAACCATAGCATAAGATGAAAATAGAACTTCTAACAACACAAAGAAGTGAAATCCACTGCAAAGAGGAAGTGGTTAAAGACTCAAGGCCACATGAAAAGAAGACTTTATGTTTTTAACTATTTACTCCCATCTTATAAATTGCAAGGTGACTAAATGGTTTGGCTTCTCATCCCAGTGAAAGCTGGGATAAAACACACTGAAATTCATATTTCAAAAACTAATAACCAGTATAACCATGTCACTACATGTCATTAATGTGCAATTACAAGATCTCGGACACTATATCATGCTCTCTCAGAAGCCTTAGCAGTATGTACACAACATTACCAAAAACGTGGGTTTTCTAATCTGTTTCACAGGAAGATCTTCTTTTCGAGGTCTGGTTATTCAGTCAAGGATGGTTCTCTGGCTCGTTCCACCACCAAAGGCTCTAATCTCTCAGCTTCGCCATTTCCTTTAGGTATGATGAGACCATACCCTCCAGCTTTTCTTTTGTAAATGATATTTATCTCACCTGGACTCAAGCACACAGCAATTCAACCTCTATACAACAAATTGCAGAGGATTAGTGAAAAACAAGTTGAAATAAGCAGCATAAGTTCCTACCAGTTTCTTCATCCCTGAAACCATAGAAATCATGATGCACATGTTCCAGCTGCTCAATAGCTTCCGAAACAGTCAAGGGTGGCATGTCAAAATACTTCGTGCGAACAACCTGAATTGGGTTTAGAGAGTGAGTCTATTCCAAACAGTTAGGGATGTTATGGATATAATTTCAACTATTGATATGGAGCATGGAGCATCAGAACCAAGCCGTAAGGAAGAATTTTCAGTGCCAAGCCATAATTTGAAAAGATTGAGACTGAAATCTTTATGTGGACAAAAATAAATTTTTGTGAAACAATTTCCTTTTGTAGAGTCTATAAATGAGCAGCTAGCAAAATTAATACGGCATTGGCCATGGCACAAGGTATGATGCTAACTATCTGCAAATTAGACATGCCATACTGGTCATCAGATGGTAGAATGGAAAGGGCTATTTGTGGCTAATAGAACCATTCTATGACCACATTCAATGAACTCACATGTACTAATGAGACCTAAATTTGGTGACACGAAACAATGCATACTAACCAAACACACGCAAAAACAATAAACGGCAACCTAAACCACGACATTAATTTGATTAAACAAAAATTTAAAAAACAAAACCTCTTCAATATAGTCCTCATCTTCTTGCTGTGAAACTTCATCTGCATCATCCTCCACAACTTGTTGCATTGGCTCCCTAACCTTCAACCTATTAAACCCTTTCATGTGTCTCCCATGATCAGACTCCTTGTCCTTGATCTTCCTCAACTTTCTTTGAATAATAGACGACACCAAATCAATACTTGCATAGATTGTCTCTGCATCCTCCTCCGCCCTCACCACTCCATGCCTCTTTGTGAACAAAGTCACCTACAAATAAAAACACCCCATGAAATAAAAAAAATCACCATTTTAAAGCAACCCAAGGAGCAAGAAAGCTAGCTTTCAATTCAATATGTGAATGGTACCTCGCATCGTCTAATCCTTGGACCTTTCCCCAACTCTCCACCTCTAACAGACAACCTCACATCAACTCCCCTTACAAGATGACTACTTTTTTGAACTGCCTTCCCTACTTTGTCTTCCACGTGTTTCTTAACCGTATCAGATAGCTATATCAAACCAAACATTTTGTTACATTCACAATATGGACAATTAATAACAGAAACGATCAAAACTTTAATCTTTATAGAATTCAAAGACAGGATAAATCAGAAATGCAAACGCAGTAGTTAGACTTTTTAGAGAGTAAAACCTCCATGTGTTTGCCTTGAATGATTAATTTGACAGATGAAAGTGGGCCATCCCATGACATCGTAATTGAAGAGCCACCATGGCTCAAAGGGATCTTTGTTTTCCTTTTAATCTCAACAAAGTTGACATTTTTGCCTAAAAACCTGGACTTTAGAAACACTTTTGGGACTAGGGTTTTTGTGGAGTTTACAAAAGAAGAAGCTGGTGAAGGAGTGGAAGTTGTTGATGTTAAAGGGGCAAGTCGGTTGTTAAAGCTTGCATGCAAAGTGCCTACAAGAGAAGCCATTGGCAAAAATTTTTTCAGGTTTGCTTGGATTGAATGAAGGAAAATAACGAGGTTTTGCCCTTTGGAGAGGTTTCTCACTCTCTTACAAGAGAAATGGATAAGGAGACACGTCGGCTGATGGATATTCATATTGGGTTTGGTTGGTCCCCGCTAGATGTGGAGTGAATCCTTAGGTTCATGAACCCAAAGCTTCAATCTTTGTGTTTAGTGGATAATTCTGGAAGAGGACCCACTTTTTTCATTATGAAATGGGTTTGTGGGCCCAATGTGTCGGTGCCCATATCTTATTTCTTTGTGTTTGAAGGGATGACCTAGCTCTGGTCTCCAATTTCTTCTGTACAGAATTTGTGACAAAAACCAAGAAAAAAAAAAGAAAAGGAAAAGGAAAAGGAAAAGATATGGAAATATGTATAATTAGAAGGGTCTGATTATGGGCAGCTTGGTGGGTTTTATGCCAATCAAGCTCTAAATTTTAGTCATCAAGTGCTTAATCAATGGACTTGTTAAGAGAGGAAGCAAACCTTTTTAGTAAGTGTTCCCTCGTCCATGCAGATTAATATATTTTTTAATGTTAATTCTAAAATTTGAATTTAAGAAATCAAGAAAAAGAGCAAAAAATTCTTAGTGATCAAAGCTATCAATTGGGGTTAGGCCAAACCATTGTAATATCAAAGTATTATTGAGATCTTGAGCTGCTAGCAACCATATGGCAGTGTTGGGTCCTCACATGTGAAAAGAAGATTACTCAATCATGTTACTTGAAATTTCCATAATTCTATAGCTGTTTTGTTTTAAGACGCATGGTTGGTGTTAAGATTATTTAAAAGATTTTTATTATAAATTAAAAAAATATAACTTATTTAATGTGAACTTGAAATATATATATAAGGTTTTTTATTCCATACTTAAAAAATAAAATGTATTTATATAATAAACTTTATAAAAAAATAGTAATTAATAAAAAAAATAATAATGAACTCGCACATATAAAATTGAGCTGAGCAAGAAGAGAACTTTGGATTTCCCCTCCACGCGAGGCAAGATTGGTACTTTCTAAAACTCCTTTTGATTACTGTAGTAATTTGTTTTTGGCTCTTTTATTTTAAAACTTTTTTTATATATATATCATGCATCCTTACAATCAAATAGCGATGAAAACCATGATTTTTTTTTTTTTTGTATTTACAAAACTTGTTAGTGTTTGTTTTCGCTTTTAGGGCTATTTCTGTAACCCTCGCTATAAAAAAATAATTTATTAAATTAATTAGTTTTGATGTTAATGTATCGTATTCTAGCATCGAGAATAAATTTAAAAAGATGAGAGAAGCTCTTGCAAGCAAGCACCCCGTGAAAGGAAGACAGAGGTGAAATGGGAGGCCCTTTGGTTTTGATGCCATTTCCGTCGACAGCAGAAGCAAAGACCAAATAAAAAAAACATGTCATTTCTAGCTGACAATGTCAAAGACAAAAGCCATAACCACATATCAAAACCATTCTTAATGCTCTTCCACGTGGACAAATCCTAACCATGAGATGACAACTGTCTCCTTCAAAGCACCAAGAACAAAAAAATATCTTAAGACCCCAACCCAGCAAACAAAGTATCCCACACTAAAAAAAAATAAAAAATAATTTTAAAAAGCAACAAGTAAGAGGGGAAAAAAAAAACAGGAAAGCCATATTCCCTTTTAATCCATAAACATGGACCGTACACTACAGGCATTTAGATATTTTGGATGCTCGTAGGGATGGCACGCTGTGGATCCTAAGATTAGACGGGATAGGCAATAGACTCTGTATCACAACCATTGGATCTTCGCCTCATATTAAAGGTGGTGGGTTTTTTTTTTTTATGATGAAAAAGAGGTGGTGGGTTATTTCAGATATTTCTTGGAATATTTAGATTTTTTTGTGTTTTATGCTGCACCAAGCCACCAAGAAGACCACGAAAAACCGCGCACGCACACGCAAAAAAAATATCGAGGCTAAAAAATGTCGAAACTTTAGAGGCAGGGAGAGGCTGTAACATCATGGGAGAGGTAGTGGTTAGTAGTGGTGAAGAATTGGAAGTGAAAACAGGAAGTGAAACAGAGGAGGAGAAACAGAGTAAAGAGGAAACAGAGAGTGAGACAGGAGAGGTGAAGAGGAAGAGGAAGAAGAAAGAAGGTGAAGGTTCAAATAATGGGTTAGTGAGATGGGAGAGATTTTTACCAAGAATGATATTAAGAGTTTTGTTAGTTGAAGCTGATGATTCAACTAGACAGATAATTGCCGCTCTTCTTAGAAAATGTAGTTATAAAGGTAAGTTGCTTGGTCTTGTTTCTAAATTTGGTTCAATTGCTTCTTCTTTTCTTTTTTGAATCTTGTGTTTATTATGTGATTGGTGAACTGGGTTCTTGTTCGTTTTGATGCTTATGTTGATTTTTTAAAGCATGATAATTGTGATGTGGGCTTGTCTTTGTTTGATGGAGAATCATTTTTGTTTGTAACATTATGGCTCTGGGACTCAAGTTGCAGGCTTTTTATATGTATATGTTGGTCTAAACTTGATCTTTGAAGATGAGGTCTGTTAGTTTTATGTGAAAGTTATGATTTGAGGTTAATTTATTGTTAAGCTAGTTATTGGTTGCCATGGTTTCTGTTTTGAGATGAGGAAAAGATCTTCTTTGTATTACAATGAGAAATATATTCTCTTTCCTTTTTTTATCTCCTCCATCTATTAGCTATTCTGGTTTAGATGGATAAGTTGGAATCAGTACAAGTAAAAACTGGAAAAGTACAGGTGCTTTTAATCAGTTCTGATGCATCAGGTAGCGAAGGAAAGCTCTAAAAAGCCAACATACATGCTCATAAAGGAAGTCTAGGCTTAATTTGAGAGGAAAGAAAAATAGCTAATCAAGATTTGAATATGAATGAGCCTAAATTGCCCAAAAACAATGACCCTGGAGCTCACAACGGGTCCGAAGCCAGTGGAATGGTGGATTTTGACCTTAAGAGTGACATTAGGAAAAGCTTTTCATGTATATCTTGCAGGACTCTTACTCTGAGTAAATCAAAGGTTATGGTCATTTCAGTTAGACACTGTACCAAAAAAAAGAAGGATAATTATCATTTAGACCTTCTTGAGTTTCCTAAGCCATTCATGTTCTCTTCAATGCTTTTATATGTGATGAAGCTTGTCTGATACTCGCTAAATAAATGTTTAACATGGATTCATTATTGCTTTGAGATCCTTGACTTGCTGGGTCGGGCTTCTAAGGAGTATTAGCTGATTGCTTCCTTTGAATTTTTTATTTTATTTATACTTGCTAATGCCACAATATATTCAGCACAAAAATAGGCCACACACTAAGATGATATTCATAACATTTTATAGCATGCTTCATTTTGTAAGTACTGAGATGATTTTCTTCTCTTTTTTCTTTTCTGTTGAGCAGTTGCTACTGTTTCTGATGGCTTAAAGGCATGGGAGATACTGAAAGAAAGACCACACAACATAGACCTCATATTGACCGAAGTGGATTTGCCTTCAGTATCTGGATATGCTCTTCTTACTCTTATTATGGAGCACGAGATTTGCAAAAACATTCCAGTCATAAGTATGATAGGAAGAATTAATTTCTAGATGAATAGAAATGATTTGATTATCCCCAATTATAAGGGAACTTACACCGATGTTTTTGGGTGATTTGGCAGTGATGTCCTCTCAGGATTCAATTAAAACAGTTTATAAATGCATGTTGAGAGGTGCTGCTGACTATCTTGTTAAGCCTATTAGGAAGAATGAACTGAGAAACTTGTGGCAGCATGTATGGAGAAAACAATCTGTACGCCTTCTTTGCACTTGATCATTTTTATAATATTTTCTCTCCTTTTTCATTTTAGTTGAAGGCCCATTCTATCTAAGCCCTAATCAGTTCCTATTTCTCAGTCCCTTGGTGGAGGAAATGGCCCCCATGATGAAAGTGTTGGACAGGATAAGACTGAAGCAACTTCTGAAAATAATGCTGCCGGCAATCATTCAAGTGGTGAAATGGCTTCTATCCAGAGAAGTAAAGAACAAGCGGTGAAAAGGAGTGATTCTCAGGTTAGCACTCTTTTCATATATCAGACAGCACATGATGTACTTGGTGCTTGGCTTAGCATGAAACCTATCTTAAAAGATGTTGCTTTATTCTTTCATATGCTTCTGTAATAAAAGCATAACTATCATACTACCAATACATATTTCTTTTATAAATAGCGTCAAGTGATGATTTAGTATTAAATGGAAATAAATGCATTTCAGTTCCTTTTGTTGGGAGTTTTGTTTTGTATAGTCGACAACGCTGTGAAAATTTCAAGCCAATCCAACCTATTCAGGTTAGGTTGTGGGTTCTTGAAATGTTATTTGGGAAACATGAGTCCATTCTTCAGTTATAGCCTCAACTGAAACCCCTTCGTCAGGTTTAATTTGATTGAGAACTCCATCTTTTAAATCTTTAGTCATTGTTTGAATTCATCCTCATAGCTGGGCCATTAATTTATCTCAATCGCTTATTCTAGACTTATTCAGATTCCATATGAGAATCTTCTTTCGAATGGATTGACTGTCCATCTAGAACACTGATTGCCTTAGGTGAATTTTGCTCCTGGGATAATTGAATAGCTCAATAAGCTCAAATGTATGTATCATCAGGGACATACATATCTGCATCTAAGAGTACATTTATGGTTAAAAGAAATTTCCTTCCAGTTTAAGTTGGCTACATGAGGTTTGATGTAGAGAGTGCATGTTTCCTTTCTCTTGCAGAGCTCTTGTACAAAGCCAGGCTTGGAAGCTGAGGGTGCCCACATGGAAAACATGCAGGAATTTTTGCAGCCAGTATGGAGCAAATTTTCATTGACTGACATGAATATGCAGAAGCACAAAGAGCATGTGAATTTGGGTCAGAAATTGCTTGTGCGTGATAGTGAAGCTGAAGGTAAAAATACTGAACAATTTCATCTAGCAATATCATATTTGTTAAAGTCTGTAAGGAGAACTAACATTGTGTATGTTTCACTTAAATTAGGTTCAGCTACAGCTGTCTGTGAGGATTCTGATAAAATTACGGTGGACAAGGAAATTACTCCAGGAAGTGGAAGAATGACAGCTAATATTGCCATTGAGGGCTGTGACAAAATTGGTGCCCTTGCCAACTCTCCTAGAGAAGCCATTGACTTCATGGGAGCATCTACGAATCACAGTTCTTTCAATAATGTCGAAATCCACTTTGGTTCTTCTTCACATTTGGATCTTTCCTTGAGAAGATCTCATCCTAGTGGTTTTGAGACTCAAGTTACAGAAGAAAGACACACTCTCCAGCACTCTAATGCATCAGCCTTTATTTGGCGAGTTCCTATATCTAGTTACTCTATCCTTGATTCATTTCATGTTTAAGCAGTTACTAAATTATCAGGAGATAAACTGATATAGTCTGTAGCATCTGCTTTCTAATGCATTCATCGATGTTCTTGCAGGTACACTAAGAGGGCTTCGCAGCTTCCACATTCAGCACTGGCAAATACTGGGAATCAGGAAGAATTCAGGGCCAATTATGACGGAAACATATCCAGTAATGTTAATGGCTACAACTCTGATGCCTTGAGCCTAGCACCAAGTACTCGAAGAAGTGCTATCTCTCTTGCTGCTGGTCAAACCAAGGAATATGAAATTGTAACTTCATCTTCCGGCAAAAAAGTATTTCCGATCCACATTCCTGTGAAAGATACAAGGTTCAATAATCTATGCAACAGTTATGGTGCTGTGCTTCCCCCAATATTTTGTAAACAATCAGATTTATCACCAATGATGAGTCAAAGCTCAGCTAGCCAGAAAGAACCCATCCATAAAGTGAACCCATTTCAATGTTCCAATTATGGGAGCACCTCTGTACAGCTCTGTGATCGACTTGGTCAAAATGCAAATGATTCCATCAATGGTTCTCTACAAAAGCAAGAAAACAAATTGGATTCTTTGGAAGGTAGAGAACATATTTCTTCCGCCGCTGATCAGAGTGCAAGTAGCAGTTTCTGTAATGGAGCCGCAAGTCACTTTAACAGCATAGGCTATGGAAGTGCTTCTGGAAGCTTTAGCAATGCTGATCAAATTGCTAATGTCAGGGCTGCTTCTGAGAGCAAGAATGAAGAAGGTGTTTTCACACATAACTCAAACTCTCATCGATCTATTCGAAGAGAAGCAGCTCTAACCAAGTTTCGCTTGAAGCGTAAAGAGAGATGCTATGAAAAGAAGGTATGTCATCTTCTCCACTGCCACAGCAACTAATAATACTTTTAGCATTGATTCTTGTCTGGTTTCATTGACAGAGTGAGAAATACTTTTAGTTACAGTAATTAGAACAGAAAATATGTGATTCATTGTGCTCACAAGAATTTTATGTGCAGGTTCGGTATGAAAGCAGAAAAAAACTTGCTGAGCAGCGTCCTAGGGTAAAAGGACAATTTGTACGTCAAGTGCACATTGATCCTTCACCTGCTGAAACTGACCAGTAGAGTGAGAGTTCAAGTTATAGTATGATACTGTAATTACAGTCAATTAGAGTGGATTCTGTGATAACTTAGACTTAAATTACCCGGCACTGATTGTTTCTGCCTTTTGCTCTGTGAAATCTAGAGGGGACAATATGTAAAGAGTATGAAGATGTTCCCGACATCACATTCATGCTGAGCTGATTTCTGGATATGACAGCTTAGCTTTCTATTTCGCAGGTTTTTCTTCCGCACATTTTGCGAGGAACATCTTATCTTAATTTTTTACTGGTAGGTTCTGTTACCTCAAAAACACGTAGGTATCTAGTACACGAACTAGGAAAAACTGCCATCTTCACGTCTCAAAATATAGTAGGACCAAACCAGCTCATCTGCACCTGGCTTCTTTTTGGTTTCTTTGGCCATTTTCCTGACTACATTGTATCTTTCAAACCATTGTATTACAGATGCTGTAATTTGTTTGATTAAGCTAGTAATAGCTTTGTAAAACTGCTGTCTCAGCTATACAGATACTATAAACAGGTTTATGTTTATGTCTAATGGCTGTGAACAGTGTCTATTGTTTGTACATAATATGAAATGAGTTCCACTAAGATAGCGGCTATAATTTGCGACTCACTTAGAATGCCTGGAGGCTGGAGCAAATGTAATAGTAATTGAGCAAAATCCATTAATCTGATTAAATCAAGCCATGGTTTATGGTGCAGTCTTTTTGTTTAATCTGTCCGAAAGCTTTTGATTCTCTTGAAGGCTGGGTAAACGTGCTTTCACATCGTTGTCGAAGAACTTGTCCTTCGTTTGTTTCCCCGAGTAGGTCAAGATTTTAGGTTGAATGGACTCTATTTTTTGTTTCCTGTGACCAGGACAGTAGGCAAGCTTGGCAGTCACCGATGCAACGATCACAAGTGACTCCTGTTCCTGTGGGCTCAAGTGTGCTTAACATGTTGCATTTGTTCCTTCTCTCTCCTAGTGTTTGATGTGGTGAAAGTGAAGTTTCAAAAAAGAGTAGTTAAAAGCAGAGGCCATTAAGGTTGCTTGCTTTTTCTCGACCTTTATTTACTGTGCCAAATGGCTCTCTACTGACCAATAATGCAATGGAATATTCCAAATGTTGAAAAATACGTGGGCTTGAAAACAATTCAATTCAAGGGGGGGCACTGCCATGGATGGGATGTGCCTGCTGTGATTTCAGGATCTGATATAGCTTTTTCTGATTGACTGTTGCCTAAATATTGCTAGCCCACCACCACCCTAGAAAAGAACGCGCAAGGCAGGATTGGTGGAAACATGACATTGTCCATCCACAACTACTGCCTCTCGGAGATTTCAATCCTTATCTACACAAGTTCTTAACTTTGCTTTATAATAGAAGTTTCATCCACAACTGTGAATACATGATAATAAGAAAATGATTACTAATTAAGAACACATCAAATTACTATTTTAATGTCCCTTGCTATCATATATAATACATATATCTCCATCATATATTAAGTGATATATATAACCGTAAGTTAGATAGTTGACGAGTTCTTTTTTAATAGGTTAAGCATACAATTCAGCATTATATTTTATAACAAGGAGAAAAAAGCAAATTCTGGCCAGAAAAAGAAGAGCAAGTGAGAGATCACTAGGATCCTGTGGCCATCTAGCTTTCTTGTTTGATTGGAAGACAAGAAAACAGCAAAACATAAGAGCCTTTCAAAAGTGAACCTAAGAGGATAAAACTACTCTTTCCCTTGATTTCAAACCTCTAATGGCTTGTGGGCACTGCAAGTAGGGTCAATGGTTCCTACTTCCTAGCACTAAATATTCCTTTGGAGATCCTGATTAGGGGTCCCATGGCTTCATCGTGCAAGGCTTACCTGACCAGTGCACTGATCAAATGATTGGTATTCGTGGCATGCATCGACGGCAGCGATACACGACATCGAATTGTCAAACGGCTGAGATTGTAACAATCATGACACTGATAGTTTCTCAACATACTTTCTACTGTATCAACCCTTTTCTCAAGCAATAAACAATGGCAGCCGCTTCCTGAAAGCTAGTTCAGAGATTCTCCATGTTTTCTCTTCTTTGAACTCTCTACAGTGCACAGCTCAATAAAACAAAAGACACCCACAACTTGAAAACTCTTAATTAGTCAATCTGTGGTTAGTTAAACGAGACTATTATCACCATCAACTTACAATATCTTCATCAAAACTTCATTTTCAACACAATTAGTTGGCTCTTAGCCTTTTACTAGAACACAAGCTGAGCAAGTAAAGAGAGTTATGGAGAAGCCACTAGGCCATTGCATTATTGCTTTCGTACATTACATACTTATCACCACTACTCCACAAGAAAGGCTACTGGCTACTACACTATCGAGTCTTGCTCTTTTAAAAACCTTACTTTCCTTACAATTATCATTAAAGTGTTTCCAACGTATCCTATCTTGTCAATCACCATGTTAGATATACGATCCTTCCCTTGTAAAAGCATGCATACAATAAAAACCTGAAAAGTAAAGGTTGTTGAGAAAATGCATGAAGCATGAACATTGTTTGGTAGAGGTTCCCAATCTTAGATACTGGGACCCCAATCAGATGTTCAATGTCCCTCTTTCTGTAAGTATTTAACCAAAATAAAGCAGAAACTGAAAACAATAGCTCTTCTGATAGGAATTATAGGAGTAGCTGTAATAATCCTGATATCCTATGTACCTGAAAAAGGACTACTTTCATACTGCTCTGGTAAGGTTATAACTTTGAACTGAGCTTGGAAGTGCAAATGACATGGTAAAATGATCCATCAAACGTTAGTGTAAAATGATCAAACAATGACAAAATGAGCATTAATGTGTTATGGGGACGCATAAATTCCGTAGAAGCAACTACTTCCTACCCTAACAAGTATAAAATAGCTTGCACCTTTTGAATTTCTAATTTCATATAGGAAAGTACTATTGACTTCCAAGGTAATGAAAACCAAACAAGTCAGAATGCTTTTTTTTCTGAAAAAGGGTAACCTTGTCCCACCTCAATTTGGTCTTGGCTGTGCATTGTACATGATATGATCCGTTGCATTCAGAGAAAGCAGGGAGCATTAGTTGAATGATCCAACGGTCGAGATGCATGCTTGACATATTAATGGAATTTATAACCATGCATTGAGTTAAAGGTAAATTCAAGAAGCTTATAAGTAACCATCTATTAGCAACTCCCATAATCGGGACAAGCACCAGTCAAAAGCATGACAGCAAAATAATTGCTGCTTCGTGTGTTTCCCAGTGCTCCTTTTTATTAACCCCGTCATTTCTCCCTTCCTTAGCCCTGTAAACTTGCTGTTCTCCTCCTCTCTCCTTCCCTCTCCCTCTGCTTTGCCTCCCTACTGCAAATGTCTCTAGTCGCCATAAAATCTCCAAAACACTGTGCTAAGCAAGGACTTATCGTCGACAAGCTCTACAAAAAGCTTTTCTTTGCCTTCTCAGGAATCTTTACCACTCTTCTCTTACTAATACTGATGATCTGGCTTATCCTGCGACCTGCCAAGCCTGAGTTCACTCTCAAAGAGGCTGATATCTACCAACTCAGCCTCTCTGGTCCTAACCTTCTCAACTCCTCTATCCAACTCACCCTACTTTCTAGGAACCCAAATCAAAAGGTCAGCATTTACTACGACGAGTTACAAGTTTATGCTGCCTACAAGGGTCAACAGATAACTGTTGACACCTTCGTTCCCCCATTCTACCAAGGACATCAGGATAGCAATCTATTAACAGCATCTTTGGTTGGAACTGGATTACCTGTGGCTCCATCCTTCAATTACGAAGTGGGGCGTGATCGAACTGCTGGAAAGCTAGTTCTAAATCTAAAGGTGAATGGAAGAATCAGGTGGAGGGTCGGAACTTGGGTTTCAGGGCGATACAGAATTAATGTTAATTGCCTTGCCGTTATGGCTCTCGGAGCTACTCTCCCAACAGGACCTTTGAGTTCAAGGCAAGGGTCTATATGTTCCACCACTGTCTGAATAAGATCCGCCAGGCAACAAACTAAGTTGCTTGTGAGTTACTTCGCACTACCTGCTAAGTTAATTAAGTTCGAGTTCTAAATGTTTTTGCATCTCCCAAGTGTTGTAAATTAATTATAGTACATGATAAGACTAAAGTTAAGATGATAGTGTCACTGAAAGTTTGTGGATTATGCACTTTATCTTTCATCATTGCAACTTTGATGTCGCTTAGCATGTGATGGTTGAGAGTGAAAAAGCAGGATTCCAGAGATTCTTTTAAGGTGGGTTTTTATGGATTGAAGAGAGTTTTGAGGGGTTCTTGTTTCAACTTTGCTTCTTTGCATGTCCTCTTAGCAGAAAGAAACGGCGAGAGAATGATAGAGATGATAATCTGAGGAGAAAAGGAGATAAAAGGCGGGAAATTTACACTCTACCTTTGCTAAGAATGAAATATCCACGTCAATCCCTCAGCTTTAATACTCACAAGATAACATTATTCTAGCCACAATTACTGGGTCCCTATGGCCATTAGATTTCTGGAATCTTTTCTCAAATTCACTTTCTTTTCTCTGGATTTCAACCATACTCATGTTGTGGAATTGGATCTGTATGCTAATGAATATACTAAAGAACATACTAATTCCAGGTAATGGAATTTGCTGTCTCTAAAAGAGCTGAAAACACTATATTAATCAAACACATCCGATGCTACGAGTGAAGATTGAATTCAAGATACCGATATTTCTTTCCCTTCTTATCCCAGCTATCCTCTCCCCACTCCCCTTGTCCATGTAAAACAAAAATCATTCAAACTATCCAAGGTAAAAGTGTAAACCAAAGCTAAAATATGTTCTACACGAGAGGCCAAACTTTTGCATATAAAGACAGGAATATACTATTATAAATTCTTCCCTCATGGAAGGACAAGGGTTTAAAGGAAGCACATACATGTGCCACCAAGTTTAATATTGCAATTCTTTTTTCTTTCTTTTTTCCCCATTTGCCTTTTATTGGCAGGGTCTAAACATCACAGCCAAATATAAGCCAACTATCAAACATCCAATACCATTTTGTGACTAATAAGTGACGTTGTGGTGAAAGAAAAATGTGATACAGACAAAGATAGCCCCACCGCTATTTTTCTTAGGAAATATAAAATTTAAAGAAACAAGAAACATCTATCGCCACAATTTTTCGAAAGTGATCAACATTTTCAAGATCTCAAAAGCTAGCTACTTTCAACCTCATATACGTTTCTGGTAATTAATAAACCTTGAGAACTTGCTTTAACCAGGTTAAATGCAGCACCGCTCAGCTAAGGGGAAGAGAGGCAAACATGAAGCAAGCATTACTGTTAAATGCGGTTGATAAGCCTTTCAGCTCAAAATATGGCATCTATTCCAAATTAAAGCACTCTAGGACGGCACCAAACAAACATTCATATTCTTTATTCTTTGAAAATCCTTCCAACCCATCAACATATTTAAAAACTCAGGATCAAAAGCAACTTAAAATACCAACTCCACACCCCTCCATAGCCAAACCTTCAATTTTGTCCCTAATTCTCAAGCAGCAGCAGCACCACCACCACCACCACCACCACCAAACAGGTAAATCATCTCAACCAAAACCAGTTGAATAAAACAAAAATTACACTTCATCGTAGTTGGCAAAGAAATTCCATGGTTACTGTCCTACCATTTTGGGGTTCTCCACAGCATAAACTTACAATCAAAATGTGCGATTGAGGGAGGAAGAAATATGGAAGCGATATCCATGTGGAGAGATAGATAGAGGAGATGAAACAGATTGAGCTGGAGAGAGAGGACATGAGACACAGATACAGTATCTTGGGGTCAAATTTTCATAGATATATTCGAGTGGTATTTTTTCGAAACACAACTACTTTGCTAGTTGAACTCACTTGAAATTCGATTAAACTGAATTTTATGGCGTAAGCTTTCCTTCCAAACAGACTAGAAAACTAGAGAATATCTGTACTTTTGTCTAAAATGGTAGGTCATAATCACCAGCAGGCTCCAATGTGTACAGCGTACATTCCCTTCAATGGGTTAACAGAACATGCAGGTATGTCTGCTTGTGCCCCTTGGGGGGGGGGGGGGGACCTAAACAGCAAAAAAGAGGTTTTCTACCAATACTCCATTTATTCAGATGACCTGAAAACAACTGAAAGTGTTTTCTTTACATAATGTTGTGCTTGGAAATGACTAAATTTTAGCTTTTATAAAGGCTCAGCTATAAAAAAAAATGAGCAAGCATGTGGAGTCAAACTCACACGTGTATCATTCCTTTCCATATGTTTGTTCACTGAGAGAAGCAGCTGTAAAAGGTATAGGGAAATCCCTTTGAAGAAGCAAATTCTCACAGTTTTAGGTGTTGAGGAGAGAAACACCATGCAGGAAGCTGGCCTGGTTTTTTGTCAATGACACAGGAAGCTGTTATGATACAGCAATTGTTGCATTGGGGCATGCACATCCAACTCCACAGTACTCTTATGGACTGAACGCTCTCACCACAGGAAGGAGCAATTCCTAGCTATTAAAAGCTTGCTGTGTTAATTGGTTAGCCCTGCAACTACAATCCTAAACTAACACTACAGGGATTCTGCTCTAGGTCATTTGCAACCAAAGTTAGACACTCAAAATTTCCATCCAGAACCCTGCCACCATCGCTCAATTACAAGCCTAAATCTTGCCATCATCACTCAAAAACAAAGAGCCTCAACTCATTCTATAATTGCAAAGCTATAATCACCAAAGGCTACATAACCAAAGGACTGCCAAAACCTGAATTAAAACTAAAGCATGGAGCTTGTAAAGCAATTACTACTATAAGGTTCTGAAATTATAAATTGATAAGAAGAATGATTCTAATACTATCAATCTCAACGACATAAACCAATAAAAAAAATATTCATACAAATTCAAAATGAATCTTGTAATATCTGATATTCATATCAATCCCGTAAACTAAATAATAACAATACTTCATACAAAACTAAGACTGGTATAATATTGCTATTCATCATCTCATTTGTCTCAAAACAACATGATCGACAATAAGAGCCATTATCGGATCGTGTTCAAAAAATAACAAGTTGACCTCAATTGCCATTCAAAAACTAAAACTGATAATCCATCAAGAATGAACTGAATCAGAACTAACCCATTTCCAAAAATGCTTCTTAACAGACACAGCTTTCTCAGCAACCCTCTTCTCCTCCGAATCAGGATACTCTTCAGCCTCTTCAGTACAAAACTCTCCATCAGGCAATCCATTCACTTCTACATCCGCTGAATACAACACATACCGTGCCGGCAAGCCCGGATAAGACATTGAATTTCTCTCCTCAACTTTCTCTTTGTAAGAACCATTCACAATATTAATACTAACTTCATTACCATCCTTCAAAATTGAACCGAGCTCTTCATTTATAGCACGAAAGATTGCATCTTTAAAAGACTCGTTAGGCTTCATTTTCTCTGATAAAGGTCTACACCTATTTCTAACACTGCCATCGGATAATTCTTGATGGGATTCAATCAATGTTTGATTCTTATTGATGATTTTAACAGTAACTACATTAACTGTGCGAATTGGAGGAGTAGAGTCAGCTAAAGAGGTCTCACCTTGAGAGATTTCGAGCCAGAGATTGTGGATATTTTTGGTGCCTGGTTTGATACCCCATGAGGCAAAGGAGTCCGATGGCAGGCGAGGTTTGAGCCAATCAGAGAGAGATTGTGGGGTAGAGAAATGGTGGCTGTTTTTCGTCTTTCTAGAGACAGACATGGAGGGAATTTTCAGGAATCTACGAGGGCTTGATGGGAAGGAGAGAAAAGGGAGTTTGGGGAAGTGGGGTTTGGGGAAGGAGGTTAAGGTGGTGGTGGAGGAGGAGGAGGAGGAGAAGAGGAAGATAATGGAGAGTGCTGTGAGGAAGAGGTCAGGGAAAGTGGTGGCGGGTTTGGGGGTTATGTGTATTTGGTGCGGTGGTGGAGGTGGAGGGGTTGGTGACATGACAATAATGATGCTTGTGTTGTGTTGTGGTGCGCAAGGCAATTAGCAGCGTTTAGTTTTTGTAAGAGATTGGGTTTTTGAGATTAGGTCCACTGCGAGAAGGGTGAAGGGAGAAGGGAGAAGGGAGAAGGGAGGAGGAGTTTGTGCGTAAGAAATCGTGAGAAGCAGAGCATTGGATTTGAGCAGAGGGCCGCTATGAGTTTCGGATCAGATAATATCCCTTTGTTGGCTTCTTGGTTGATGATGCCCTCTGGTGTCAATGGCTCCGCCACTTCATATATCATTATAAATTATTTTTTAAAATATTTTTTATTTAAAAATATATTCAAATATTCTTTTATTTTTAAAATTTACTTTTAATTTCTTCATATTAACTCTCCAATAAAAATGTGCTCTAATTTATTTTTTATTTTTATTATTTAAATTATTATTTTTCATTTTAAATTCTATTTTATTATTAATTTAGTTTTTTCATTTTTATTTTTCAAAATTGATTTATTAGAAATTAATCTTTATAGATGTTTTATTTATAGCATTTTTGATCTAATAACCCGGATCATAAGTTCGAAAAGCCTTAATTTTTATTTTTGGTTTTTTTTATTTTATTGTTTAATATATTTTTTAAAATAACTTTATAGTCTTTCTAATTTGTTTTAATAAAGTTATTTCATTTACTTGAGCCATAATTTATTTTTTATTTTTTTCTATGTGAGCTTTTATTTTGCTTATTAAATTTTTTTTTTAATTATGTATGTATTTATTTTTTAAAGATAGCATTCTGATTTTTTTATATATTTTTTATATAAATAAAATTTATTTTTTAAAAAATATTTATTTTTATATAATATTTATAATACATGCAGCCTTGCATAAATATCTTGTTTTTTATTTTATTTTATTCAATCAATTTAATATTTATTTTTATTTTTATTATTGTTTTATTGAATAAAAAATAATTTTAATAAATATATTCAATAAAAACAACTAGCTAATTGTTTTATATTATGAGATTAAATATTTGTTTTTTAATTATTATTAATAATTTGTTTTTTATTTATAAAAATAGTTCTTAAATTATTTAATTAAATAACTGTATAAAATTTTTTAATTTAAAATTTTTTATATGAGACAACAAGTTGAAAAAAACCTAGATATATATATTTGTTTTATTTGTATTAGAGATAGAGATTAAAGTTTGGGTATAAAATTACTAAAATAACTATAAAAAAACAAGAAAAATTTACTGATTAAATTTTATCCATAAATTATACTCAACCCCAACCTCAAGCTAAAACAACCATAATATATCCCGCGGTAAAACGCCGACGGCAAGAGCATCCAAGGACTCCTCAGCTATGATAGCCAGCAGGTAGAAATTTTTGCAGAGCACTAAATAGCTCGCCATTTTAGATTTGTGAACAAAACTCGCTGGATAGTGAGTACTGTAGCACTCTCCAATTTACAGCGCTAGACGAGAGGGAATGGCGGGTCAGAGCATCCACGCTCATGATACCCAAACTTAATCCTTAGCTATAATAGCTAGTATGAGTGAAAAAAAGAATAGCATTATATTGAAGATACTGCAGAAGATATTCCAGCTGCACCAAGAGATCATGCAGATTCCAGTATTATAATACTTTCTAATGTAATTTATTTGTTGCTTAGATTAGACATGATTTCATGCTCTGTTATTATTAGTCTGAAATCCTAGCGAGATTCTTGGAGAAATTATGTGCAAGATTGTATTTCCTTGTCACATAATTTCCCACTATATATACATGTATAGAACAACATAATAAGATACGATTGAGGTTTTCCTTTCTGTAAAACACCCTCTTGAATTTCTTTATGGTATCAGAGCAGGTTCTTTGATTTTTTTTGTTTACCATAGGCAGAGTCTGTTGTGCTGCCATGGAAAGCCATTTGAAAGAAGCCATTGATGTTGGCTCAAAATCCTCTACACCAGTTAGTTACTCAGAAGACACAAATACCTCCCACAAATTAACATCCGTATTATTGAATGAGTTTAACTACCTTCCTTTGTCAAGGGTTGTAACCATTGCCCTTGGTGGAAGATCAAAATTGAGTTTTATCAATGGTTCTGTTGTTTCTCCCGAAGTCAGTGATCCAGAATATGAAGCATGGTTGTTCAGAGACCAGCTGGTTATGTCATGGATTCTTAACTCCATGGAAAGAAATCTTGCTGAAATATTTAGTTTCTCAGAATCATCTTCTGATCTATGGGATGCTATTCGTGACATGTATGGAAATCAAAATAATTCTGCCAGGATTTTCCAAATCCATCGTGAAGTTGCCAGTCTTCACCAAGAAGACAAACTTTTTGTTCAACTGTTGTGCAGTTTCAAAAACTTGTGGAATGAATTGGAAATGTACAGGCCTCACACTATAGATGCCAATATACTACGAAGAAGAACTGAGAAGGACAAAATTTTTCAGTTATTGGCGAGTCTCAGTCCAGAATTTGAAGATCTACGAAGCCATAATCTAATGAACCCAGAACTACCAACTTTTAAATCAGTGTGTGCTACTATTCAACGTGAAGAAATACGCAGAAAAGTAATTACTCGAGAAGCTAGTGTGTCGGACACTCGTGCTTATCAAACCAAGTTGCTGCCGCAAGACATGAGTTCTAGAAATGCTGATCATAGTCAGTACAGACCACTATCTGATAACAAAGCTTACAAAGGGAGACGACCTGATTTCAAGTGCCAACATTGCCACAATCTTGGTCATCATGTGGACCGTTGCTGGCTTCTACACCCCGAACTAAAGCCAAAATTTGCAAAAGATTTCAGGAGGTAACCAAGACGTAACAATTCCAAGTCATACCTTGCTCACAGTAATTACAACCCCACTGAGATTAATTATGCTACTCCAGGAACCTTGATATTTGATTTTGCAAATTATTTGCAAGACAAACAAGTCCAGGGCAAGTCACTTGATCAACAAACCAGTCAGGACCAGAAGCAATCAACTGCACTCCTTAGCCAATTTGCTGATTTTCTAGCAGAGACAGACCCGAAATATAATCAAGGTAAACTGTTTGCTTTCATGACTGCGTTAGAACTTGTAAATTTGCATGACCTTTGGATAATTGATTCTGGTGCCACTGATCATATGTCAAATAAGTTAACTAGCATTCATGATTTTAAATCATTCGTTCGTCCCACTTTTGTGTCTGTTGCTGACGGAAAAAATGCTTATGTTAAGGGAAAAGGTAAGATCAACCTACTGTCCAATAAGATAGAATCAGATGTCCTTTTCATACCTTCTTTTCCATTTCAATTGCTTTCTGTTAGTAAAATTACAGCTACTCTCAATTGTGAAATAATCTTTACCTCATCCAAGGTTGTGTTTCAGGATCTTGTCACCAAGAAGATGATTGGTAAAGGATTTTTCTTACATGGCCTTCAGGATCTTGTTTCAGGATCTCTCATAAACCTTCAGCCCCCAGGAGTTTTCAAGCAACCATTAATCATTCACATGAGCACCTATTATGGCATCGTCGACTAGCGCACCCTTCAGAGTTTGTTCTTAGTAAAATAAAATCTGTGCTCATACAAGAGCCTCTAAATTGTGAGATTTGTCATTTTTTGAAATCTACGCGACATCCTTTTTCCCTTTCGAAGTCGAAAACCACTCGTGTTTTTGAACTTATTCATTCAGATGTATGGGGACCCGTTTATGCTTCTATTGATGGTTTTAAGTATTTTGTCTCTTTCATCGATGATTTCTCTAGAGTAACTTGGGTGTATCTGCTAAAAACTAAACATGACGTATTTGATTGTTTTAAGGATTTTCATTCATTCATCCTTAACCAGTATTCTGCTCAAATTAAAATCCTTCGATCTGATAATGGCACCGAATATATGTCCAAAGACATGTCAAAATATTTATATTCTAACGGAATTGTGCATCAAACTAGTTGTGTTGGTACACCTCAACAGAATGGGGTATCTGAACGCAAAAATCGCGATCTGCTTGAAAAAACTCGTGCTATCATGCTTCAAATGAATGTTCCAAAACATTTCTGGTCATATGGAATTCTTACAGCTGTTTATCTTATCAATCGCTTACCCAGTCGAGTGCTGGAATTTAAATCTCCTCTTGAAGTTTTGCAGAATAAGGTTCCGGATATATCACACATCAAGGTGTTTGGCTGCACTTGTTTCATGCATTTATCAGCTACTCACCGGGATAAATTAGATCCAAGAGCACGCAAGTGTGTTTTTTTGGGCTACTCCGCAACCCTAAAAGGATACAAATGTTATGACCCCTTGTTGAAGAAATTGTATGTGTCCAGAGATGTTAGATTTATTGAAGGCACATCGTATTTTACTGCAGGAACACCGGGAGCAGTTTTTTCTGAATTTTTCCCCTTGCCTAGCATTGAGAACACTAATCAACTTTTGTCTACTGTTACTAGCATTGATGGTGTCCTTCCCAATCCGGACCAACACACTCAGTCTTCCACTGGATTCATACCCAGCAATGATCTTCTAGCGGAAACTAATCCTGCATCTACTCCCAGCAATAATATTCTGCAGCAACATCACTCACAGACTGACCACCAAATTCAGCTCCAGTCTGCCTCTGTTTCCAACAGATTCCAGATTGATCATATTAGTAACTCAGCACTACCTGATACTCTTGATGCCTTGCCAGTCACCAGAAGAGTTTCTAGTCGACCACGTCAACCACCATCACGTATGCAAGACTATGTCACCTACAACGTGAGGTACCCTATTTTAAAATTCATGTCTTATCATCGATTGTCTCCAACACACAGTGCATTCCTTACCTCTATATCTAATGTTCATGAACCGAAGAGCTTCAAAGAAGCTCAATCACAGCCCGTATGGCAGCAGGCCATGCATGAAGAATTGAAGGCTCTTACTGAAAATCACACATGGACTATAGTCTCATTACCTGCTGGAAAGGCAGTTGTTGGATGTCGTTGGATATTCAAGACCAAGTTCAAATCTGATGGAACAGTAGATCGCCACAAAGCTCGTCTCGTGGCACAAGGTTTTACTCAAAAATTTGGTGTGGATTACAAGGAGACCTTTGCTCTTGTGGCCAAGATGACCACTGTCCGAGTTTTACTTTCAGTTGCTATCAACCAGGTCTCTCTTCCAAATGGATGTCAGCAATGCATTTTTACATGGAGATCTTGAAGAGGAAGTATTTATGAAGCTTCCTCCCGGACATCCTCATAGTGGAAACTCTACGTTAGCTTGCAAGCTTCACAAATCTATTTATGGCTTTAAACAGAGCTCTCGTGTTTGGCATACAAAATTAAGCATTGCTCTTGAGAGTCTCGGTTTTACAAGAAGCTCTGCCGATTACTCTTTGTTCATTAAGACTAATTCTGATCATACTCTGGCTGTACTGATATATGTTGATGATCTTATTATAACAGGGAGTAATGATGCTTCCATAGCCCAACTTAAACGGTCTCTTCAACATCAATTTCCAATCAAAGATCTTGGTTCATTGAAATACTTCTTAGGCATTGAAATGACAGCCTCCCGTAAAGGTTTTTTTTCTCAATCAGCGCAAATACATCATTGATTTATTGCAGGATGTCGATATGCTACACACGAAGCCTGTTGCCAACCCCTTAGACAACAAATTAACATTAGACTCTTCTAGTGAACCTCTTGTGTCTTGCACTTATTATCAGCAGATTGTTGGAAAACTCATCTACTTAATAATCACTCGACCGGACATTACCTTTGCTGTCAGTCTTGTCAGTGGTTACATGCATGTTCCAACAGTCCAACATCTTGGTATGGTCAAACATATCTTGCGATATCTGAAAGGCACCATTGGTCGTGGCATAGTTATGACTCGCAATGGTCATACCAACATCATGGGATATACTGATTCTGACTGGGCAGGAAACTCTTTTGATCGTCGATCTACCACTGGCTATTGTATGTTTGTTGGTGGTAATTTAGTATCATGGAAAAGTAAGAAACAATCTGTCGTCGCTCGGTCAAGTGCTGAAGCTGAATACCGTGCTATGGCCTCTGCAACCTGCGAATTGATATGGCTTAAACAACTTCTTGCTGATTTCGGTTTTCATGGAGTTACTCCTATGACATTGTTTTGTGACAATCAAGTTGCCATGCATATTGCGTCCAATCCGGTATTTCATGAACGTACAAAGCATATCGAAGTTGATTGCCATTACATCCGTCAACAGGTTCAAGCCAAACTTATTCAACCTCAGTATGTTTGTTCTCATGATCAATTAGCTGATGTGCTCACAAAAGCATTGTCATCTACTCAATTTCACCGGTTATTGGGCAAGCTTGGATCTATCAATCCGCTCGATCCAGCTTGAAGGGGAGTATTAAAGATATTGAAGATACTGCAGAAGATATTCCAGCTGCACCAAAAGATCCTGCAGATTCCAGTATTATAATACTTCCTAATGTAATTTATTTGTTGCCTAGATTAGACATGATTTCATGCTCTGTTATTATTAGTCTGAAATCATAGCGAGATTCTTGGAGAAATTATGTGCAAGATTGTATTTCCTTGTCACATAATTTCCCACTATATATACATGTATAGAACAACATAATAAGATACGATTGAGGTTTTCCTTTCTGTAAAACACCCTCTTGAATTTCTTTACATTGTTACTCTCTATTTGGCTACCTATTCTAACTCTATGAACAGTACTCGCTATATGTAGCGAGTATTGTAGCACTCCTCGGTTGGTAGCGAGAAAGAAGGTGATCGCGGGAAAGGAAAGAGTGGAGGATGGGGTTGTGCTTCTAGTTTCTGTTTCGGTTGCTGCTCAGTCTATGGTGGTGGCTGAAATGTTATGGTGTTGTGTGGGATGAGTTGGAGCTATTCGGGTTGGGTGATTTGCATGTGATTTTGATTTTTTTCTTTGGATTCTTCAATTGTGTTTTTGGCTTTTAAACTTTGAAAGATTTCCTTTTTAATTTCTGTTTTTACATTTGTAGATCTTGAAGCTTAACCACACATTCTAGATTTAAAGAGAGAGAGTGAGAGCGAGAAAGTGATTAGCAGCAGCAATGGAGGTGGAATTGAAAGAGATGCTTAACGATCTTGATTATTTGAAGAAATCACTGTCAAATCCTTCAAACCTGGCTTCTTCAATTCATAAGGTAATGGGATTGCATGAATTATTTTCTCTTCTCAAGTTAAATGTGTTTGGTAATATTGTTTTTTGAAGTTATATGAAAAATCATGTTTGTGCTCGTTATTTTGAAAAACTTGTGAAGTTGTTGGGTAATCGTCTGTCCCTAGTGATTCTTTTGTACTGCTATATTTTTTGTTCCCCAGTAATTCATTCATCAATGCTAACCATCAATTTTTTATTTAGTTGGATATGTGATAAACTTAGTTTCTGAGTTTGTGACTGTGCAAGTGAAAATATTTTTTTCTCATGTATGTTGCAAGCAGTTCCTCATTTGAGTCTGTGAAATCAGACTCTTTTGAACATCGAAAACAAACAAGAGAAAGGAGATAAGATTCGAGGGAGATGTTTGCAAAAGATGAGATGCAATTTGGATGGTCGAATCTACTGTCAAACATTTTGGTAGGCTTGACACTCTTGTAAATGCTGCAACCAGCAATTTTCTTATGATGAACACAGGAGATGGCTTGGAGAGCCAACAAAAAGAGTTTTAAGGAATGGCAATTTATTTCATTGTTTGGATGGTGCTCATTCTGAACATATTTTTAAAGAAGATTTTATGTAAATAATAATCACTAATCATTTCAAAAAATAATAAAAAAATATTCATGACTGTATTTTGAAGAGCATGAATGTGATATCATTTTTTAGCTAGCAATTTTTAGCTATTTTGGCGCTAAAACTTGGGTAAAATGTAGAGAGCATGGTGCTAGATGCTCTAAAAGGGTTGACAGTAGCATACCAGGGTTTCTTTCTTGATTTGTGTCACCCTCCTCATTTCTCTTCTTCCATACTTTGTTCTTTGTTGGCTCAGAAGGCACGACAAATAGATCTAGATGGTTGGCACAGATCCATCTCTCTCTATGTTTTTTTGAAGAAAAGATGGTGTGAATTGATTTTGAGAGAGAGACTCTTCAGCCTCTTCAAAAGTTCAAGGTGTCGAAGTTCAATTCTTTCTCTCAAAACTTGATTGTGTTCAAGGTTGTTGTATATGAGCAGACAAAAAGGGTTTTTTGGAGCTAGATTTGGTTATGGGGAAATGGGTAGAAGAACATATTTATTTTGGGTTCATTTCTATAATGCTGTGAAAAAACCGGGGATTGAAATTTTCAGATACCATCCCACAATAATCAATTATTATGATCTTGAATTGAATTACATAGAGAAACGTGCAATTCTTGCTCTGATGTGTGAACTGTGCTGTTGTTCTATACAAGGAAATATATGTAAGTCTGAATTACAAAGTTTGAGCAAATATTAGGGTGTGGGTGTTCCTCTTAGAGCGTGCGTTTCTTCTAATGTAAATCTTTAGAGGTCAGCCCTGTTTCTTATAATGTTCATTGGTTTCTCAAGCTATCTGTTCTCAAGCGGTGTTTACTAAAAGCACAGCTGATTTAGTAAAACTGGAAAGACAGTTTTCCTAAGCCTATGATGTGAGGCAACGAATTATGAAACTTTTTCATCTGGTGCTTACCCAGACACAAAAATTTCCAACGTAGAAATGTGGTTAACATTTTTTGAATCTTTGAAATTTGATGATTGGCTTTTGAATGCTTTAATGGGACATTGATGTGTGAGATCATAATATATACGAGGCAATATGTCCCAATTTCTCTTGTTTTTGGTGATTACTCTGAAGAATGTGAATGTCGCCCCTTTATAAGTTGCAATGGCTTGTTTCCTTGTTTGTGTAATCCATGGCGGGTAAGTAATTTTTTTGCAACTTGTGATTTCTAGATAAACAATTCCTTTTTTTTTTCTTCCTGCAAACAGCTTGTCTCGAACTTTTGTTTAGAACATAGGAAAAGTGAGGCACAAACTGCGATGCTGGGCTGTGCTTTGTGAGAGTGGATGAATCACTGTATTATATAGGAGAGAAAGTATTACACCTGCCTGCCTATTCACGAATCATGGCAAATCATGAGCTGCTGCAAAGAACTTTTGTTTATTTCCTTGTGGTGATGGAATTGTTTTTCCAAAAGTTTAGGATGTTGGATCTATACCATGAGCAAGATAATATCCTTTCATATATAGTTATGTCTATTTGATGAATAGTGAACACATAGAATGCATCTTTTTGCTAGTTCAGAAAAGATAAGAGAACGTTGTTGTGAGATCAGATCCAAAGGAAGCATGCCATAACTCAAGATCATATGAAGCCACGACTTGTAGAATAACTGTTGGATCATGGACATGACTTGAATACATACGATGCTGTACATTTTTCCATTTCCAATGCATGCAATCAATGCTGCCCAGCATAAAGCTATATGACCTTCAAGTCTCCAGCGAGGATTGGAAGGACCGTGTTGTCGTGATAATCATCTCTCACTAGCTCGTTGCTCGTTGCTCGTTGCTCCAAACAATTCTAAATCATGAAAAAACATTCCAAATAAGAATTTCTTAAAAGCCATAAAGACTGGATGAACAAAATATATAGTTGGGATGGAGAAGGTGAGAGAAATGATGAATGAAAATAAAAGTTTAAGTGGTTTATTCGGAAGTAAAAATGAAGTTGTTGTTAAGAACATAATTGTTGAAATATAATTATTAAAATATTCAGGATTTTATATTTTAAAAAATATAAATATGATAATATTTTTTATTTTAAAATATTCATAATATTTCAAAAATAACAATAGTTATTTTGTGTGGATGCTCTGCGGCAGAAAGCTTGGCAGCAGGCGGCAACCAGGTTATCTAACTAACGAGTTAGGTAGAAAGCCACCCACCGCACGTGATCCATCCCTCTCCTACGGAAGCTTGCTCCGAAATTCGGTTCAGTTGAAGGAGTCTGAACTGTTGAATTTTCGCCTTCTCCCCCACTCTCCTTGAAAATTCACAAATCCCATCTTCAAAACCACGAGAAACCCAATAATACCCTGTTGACCCCATCGCCAAAACACCCCAAGAAAACACAGAGATCCAATCTCTTGCATGAACGATGGAGAACTCAACCCAAGAATCCCACCTAAGATCAGAAAACACCATAACCTATGAATCTCCATACCCTCTCTATGCCATGGCAATCTCTTCGACCCCATCTCGCACAAACCAACACCAACGCATTGCCTTGGGCAGCTTCACTGAAGACTACAACAACCGCATAGACATTGTCTCTTTTGACCCTGAAACCCTCTCTGTCAAAACCCATCAAAATCTCTCTCTTGAACACCCTTATCCACCCACCAAGCTCATGTTCAGCCCTTCCTCTCTTCACAAGTCCAATGACCTTTTAGCCTCTTCTGGTGACTATCTTCGCTTATGGGAAGTTAGAGACTCTGCTTCTATTGAGCCTGTTTTTGTGCTCAACAATAGCAAGACAGGTGAGTTTTGTGCTCCGTTAACTTCTTTTGATTGGAATGATATTGAACCTAAAAGAATTGGTACCTGTAGTATTGATACAACCTGTACGATTTGGGATATTGAAAAGGGTGCTGTTGAAACACAACTTATTGCTCATGATAAGGAAGTTTATGATATTGCTTGGGGTGAAGCAAGGGTTTTCGCTTCAGTTTCAGCTGATGGGTCAGTTAGGATTTTTGATTTAAGAGATAAGGAACATTCTACTATTATATATGAGAGTCCTAGACCTGATACACCCTTGTTGAGATTGGCTTGGAACAAGCAGGATTTGAGGTATATGGCCACCACTTTGATGGATAGCAATAAAGTTGTGATCTTGGATATTAGGTCCCCAACAATACCTGTTGCGGAGTTGGAGAGGCATCGTTCGAGTGTGAATGCTATTGCTTGGGCTCCGCAGAGTTGTTGTCATATTTGTTCTGCTGGTGATGATTCACAGGCTCTTATTTGGGAGTTGCCTACTGTGGCTGGACCTAATGGGATTGATCCAATGTCCATGTGCTCTGCTGCTTCTGAAATTAACCAGCTTCAATGGTCTGCTGCACTGCCTGATTGGATTGCCATCGCGTTTTCAAATAAAATGCAGCTTTTAAAAGTTTGAGGTGAATCAATATCAATATTCGTTTTTGTTTTATCTTCAATGTTAAATTGTAGTGTTATGGAAACTTGAGCGTGTTTCTAGTTAACAATTGAATTGCTCCTTACAAAACTACAAAGTACCCTCTTTTATGCCTGTCTACCATTTTAATTCATGCATGCTGTTTCACAGTTTGGTAGAATTGTAATTTACCTTGTGCAATATTATTACTGCAATCCATGCTGTTCAGAGTTGGATGTGCAAATTTTGCATCTTTCGGTACTTGCCCCCCCTAGCTTCTCTCAGATTCGAGGCTACTTTCGGGTTCTTAGTTTTCAGTTCGTGTTGGGTTTTGCACAACTCCAGGACTTTCATTCTCAAATGTTTGCTCGGTTGTCCATGTTCCCTTTGCTCTATAGCCTCACCTGCAATTTTCACCTGACATTGTTGTTGAATGGCTTGGTCATGATCCGGCATCTGGCCGGGTAATATTTATGGCCATAATGCATGCACCCCCTTCAACAAAAGTCACCCTTTCAAGTCTGGTTCTTCCTTTAGTTTTGGAGACAGATTGATTGCTAGTGATGAAGGATGAGCAGGGGTGGCTCCTGAATGGCCTTCCCATGTTTGTGTCAAATCAGATTCCCATTTATTTTGTAACGGATAAATTCAAGCAGGTTTTAATTTCTTTGTGGTTCATTATGGAGAGTTTTGAACATCAATGATTCCCTTCTTCAATCAGGTCAGGTTCATGGACCTATCTTCCTTACTACGCTGGTGCAAAGCTTATTGTTGTGTTCTGGGTTTTGTGGCTTATAACAATTACATAGGCACCTGGTTTTTAGCACTTCGTTCGTACTTCTCCAATCACTCAAAACAGTTAACATCTCATGGAAAATTCGGCAACTGTTATCATAGAAAGTAGGGGTGAAATGTTATATCACTGTAAAGGTTACCTTTGGCTGCTCTGCTAACTTTCCTCCCTAGATGTTAAGGATCTTCTGTTCCCACTTGAAAGAGCATAGCATACCATGTTTGGAATATTCAGAAGCCATAATTTTGATTTCAATACTGAGGCTCAGTGAAAGTCTGATTTATGGAAAACTTCCACGGCAGTGATCATTCATTGATGCACTTCAATTTCCTTGCGAGGATGAATTTATAACAGAATTTGAAGTCGATGCGTGTAACTCCTAGCGTTGTAGTTTCTGCTGCCAGTTGTGATCCAGTTTTGATTCAAGTGTGCAACTGGAGATTGAAAATGGCTATTTTCAAGCGTGGTGGTGGGAACTTTTTCCAGTAGAAAAGGGCTTTGTGAGATCATGCAATTCCAGTTGACTGGATTCCTTACTTATAAATGGTGAGAAATATGCATACAGGAGTGGAGGAGACTTCCAGTGCTCAAATGACCAAGGAGAGGGATTAAATCCTGCAATGCAGCACGCCATTATATGCAGCAAGTCTTGCTTTGTGATGTCACAACAAGCCCAAGTCCAGATGGTTCGAGCATGTTAGAGAATGCAGTTACAGCTGATTTTTATTTTACAGTGGTTTTTATTTGTAAATATATTAAAATAATATTTTTTATTTTTAAAAAATTATTTTTTATATTAACATATTAAAATGATTTAAAAACATAAAAATATATATTAATTTAAAATAAATAAATAAATAAATTTAATTTTTTTTAAAACATAAAAACAAGTATATTTATCGGCTATAAAAAAAACCCTTTTCTAACCAGAAAACCTATAGAAAACATCTTGCCTTACGTCTAGCCCAACCAATTCGAGGATTGAAAAAAGAAAGAAGGCCCATTCTTTTTGGCAATAATCAATAATATCTTCGCAGTGGCGGTCGAAGTAATTCCCTGCAATAATCAATAATATCTTTGCATTGGCGGTCAAAGTAATTCCCTGCAATAACCAATAATCGGTTTTTTGTTTTGTTTTGTTAAATTTAGATTCTTTAGTTTTTAAAATATTTTTTAATTAAATTAAATTTAATAATTTTTCATCATCCAATATTTAATTTACGAATATTGAGCTTTTTAATTTAGTTCATGTCTATAATTTAATGGGTTATGAATTTAAAAAATTAACCCGAATTTATAATTGTTTTTTCAATTTTTTCAGTTTTTTTTTCAATTTCATCCGTTAACATTCTATTATTTTTATCTATTCACTCTCTAAGCAATTTTTCTTTGATTTTGAAAGTAACAAGGATTAACTTGAAATTTTTTTCCTGATCTTTGTTGAATCTAACTTTTTTAAAAGAAGATTTATCTTTTAATTAAATGAAATTAATTATGTGAAAGTAAACCGTGATTTTTGGTATTTTGTTTTTATTTTATTTTCGGGTTATTGTTCTGATAATATATGTGATTTTTTTCAATTACCAAAGTTTTAGATTTTTTTAACTTCTTTTAAAACATCAATAACACATGAATATCTTTTATATATATATATATATATATATATATATATATATATATTAAAAAAAATTAACTTGACTCACAACATAGCGTAGGCTATTTGTCTTGCTAGTAGGATATATTTGTAGATGCCGATTCTGATTAAGACATCCAAGTTCCGTGAATGCTTTTTGGTCACGAAGTTTTCCTTTTATGTGCCATGTTCTGGCAAAATTATATGGTAGAGATTGATTGATTTCAAGGTGGATGAGGGTGACAATACATGAATAGAAGACACGTCCTAGCAATAAATCAGCTTCCTAGAATTGTTGTGGAAAATGACCGGATGCTTGATAGAGTTTCAGATTATGATCTAATGTTATTTTATTATTATTATTATTATTATTATGGATCGAGCATTGATGAATGAGGTTATAAGGTTATGGTTGCTACTACATTTCTAAATAAAAGATATTATTTGATATTTTAGTTCTGGAACACGAGTACAACCATAATCGCGCTGGAACCTTAATTGATTAAGTTGGAACAGTGGATGATAAATTTAATAGAAGGAAAGAAAGGGACATTAGTGATATAAATTAATCTTTGATAACCATAAGATGGACAGTGATTGTTAAGTAGGTGGCATATATGGCCATGAGAAATGAAGAAAAGTCACATGGAGCAGTGCACCACCACACTTTCATGGCAGATATATAGGGAGGGGAGGGGACCTTCTAAAAGGCAATATATTTTTCAAACACTAGCTAGCTAGCTGGTGGCGCTTTGGTCTTTTTTTCTTTTTCTTTGTTTTTTTATTTCCTCTCTTCAGACTTACCTAATCTTGTGTCATGGAGATGAGGTCATGTGCTTCCCTCCATGATGATGCAATAAATCTTTATCACATGCTTGGCTTTAATTTAACCTAGTTCAACTTGTTAGATCTTGAGTTTGCTTTCCAAGATTATCGGTTCGAATCTCGTAAATTTCAGAGTTAATAAAGACTTACATGATTATTAATTTCATAACTCATAAGATTATTTGAGGTGTGCATAAACTGGTTTGAAACACCCATATTAATCTAAAAAAAAATATTTACCCATTGATTCATGGAATTTCTTAATAATTAATTGGGTTGTCGCTTCCGAGAAACATTACAAGGCAACTAAGATGATGGAATGATTTCGTGTTTAAGTCAATTAATGCTTCAATCATATTCAAGTAAAGAAAGACTTGATGCGTTTTTCGTTGATTACTCTTATTTAAACTAATAAAATTATTTTTTATTAACTTGGTTCAAACATCTATTTTAATAAAAATAATAAAAAAATTAAAGGTGCAAATTCCGAGTTGAAGGACCACTTTGAAGCTTTGGATAGTCTCCACTCTATAGAGAGAGATGTTAATTATAGGCTGCTTGAAGCCTTGAACTTGGGGGTGAAGTTTTTGGACATTAACGGTATAAAATTATTTGCCGTAGAGTTCGATTCCATGTAGATTATTCCTTGGATTTTCACGTGTTTTAGCATATGTGAGCACATTCACCAATGAAGCATGAACATGGGTGCAATATATGAACACGACGACACGATGCTGTATAATGATATAAAAAGGCTTCTAAAATCTTAGTATATGTTAATACGTTGTTCTTTTTCAAGTATATTATATATTATACAATGTCTTGAAAAAAACTAGAAATAACTCTTAAAAGATCAATATAACTAATGATAATATATGATTAATTGAATAAAAAAAAAAGGTAAGTTGTTAAAATAATTCAAATCAAATAAAAAAAAAAGCTAGAATTCTCAACAATCTATTTATTATAAATACTTAAAGTTAATTTAAATATAAAAAAATTATATATTGATTAAACTAAAAATATTATTCTATTCTTAATAAATAAAACTAAATAAATATAATTTAACATAAACATCATGATGTTTATATATCACCGGATCCATGATATTTATTGTCTTCCTTTTAAAATCAAGTTATTATTACTTATCTCCCTTTTCATTTTTTTTTAATTTATGATAAAATTATATAGTTTTTTAATTTATAAATAACAATATCATATTTCTGAAATGAAAATTAAAAAAAAATAATCAAAACACTTTCATTTTAATTTTTTAAATATCTCTCGTCTAATAAAAACATTATTATTTATCATTACTGTACTGATAAACATTATTAAAAAATAACAATTAAAAAAGCTCTATTTAGTTTAATATTTAATAGTATCTCAATTTATATACATACATATATATATATATATGATGCTTTGTAAGCTTAAAAAAATTGCTTCAAATATATATATATATATATATATATATATATATATATATATATATATATATATATATATATATATATATCCATGCCCGTAACACATTCAAACCGTGTGCTTAAAATATGGAAGAAAAGGCGTCAGAAATAAAAGTTCAGCCGAAGATAATTAGATGTCGGCTAATTAAAAAGATGGGATGGAATGGAATGGATGCCATGAGTGAAGGAACGACCGCCGCAGTGCCGCCATATCTCTTTATTAATGGAAGTGTGAACTGAAAGAGAAAAGGTTTCACAATTGGCGGCGCTTCCCTCACCACCGTCAACAAACATTTGATTAACCAACAGTCAAAACCACTAATAAAATAGAATGAGAGGCAACATTCCATTAACCAACATTTTGAACCTAACTACTCAAGTAGAAAGGGACTAGGCCTTGTTTCGCCTATTTGAATCTTTTAAATATGTTTCTTTTTCTTAATATGCATTTGAGATTTTTAATTGTTGTCGGCTAGGTTATAGAGGTTTAATTAAAGGTGTGTTTAGTAACCTGGTTCAATTTGTTTTTTTTTTTAAATACTTTTTATATGTGTGTTTTTCTTTTCTGATGGTTGATGTAAAGAATTAAGAGAAAAAAAAATTATTTTAATGTATTTTCAATTGAAAAACACTTTTAAAAGATATTGTATCATTAAACACACACTAAATATTAGGTAATATATATTGTCAAATCAGTTTTATGTTAATTATGCTCTTAATTTTTTTATTTTTAAATAATTTTCAAAACATTTTTTTTTATAGAATGAATTGTTAAATGCCTTAAAGGCCGGAGATGTTATTAATGGTTAAAAAGGGTGTCTATTAAATGAAAATAAATAAATAAAAACATTATAGACATCACCAATATATATATAGTAATGTTATAAAATTTATAATTATATATTAAAATCTCTTAAACTTCATGACTCTTGGTTTTAATTTATTGATTTTCATGACAATTGGATTTCTAGTGTCCTTTAAATAGACTTCTTAAGCTCTTGTATAAATAGACTACTTGTTCAATTTGATTTTTTTAATGTCCTTATTTCTTCTCCTATAAATAGACTACTTCTCTTGTATTCTAATAATTAAAAAATATATATAAGAAAATATATTGAATTCTTTTTTAAGTTTTCTTTTGAATATACATGTACTTGCTTGTTCTTTATTTTTTTTAACACATTATCAGCAAGAACGCTCTACTTAATTTATATTGAAATCTTGGCATGCATGAACTCTTCTATTACGTGGCTTGTATCAATTCATTTTTTCTTCTTTTCAATATTGTTTATACTTTATAGAATATATTTGGTTCTGTAACTTTTTTTTAATAATTTTTCTTTCCTTTTTATTCATCAAAATTTAAAGTTTCTGAAGAACTAGTATTGTAAGTTCATAAAAGAATTAAATAAAATAAATAAAATTCTTAAAGACCTAGTATTTTTAAAGAACTAAATAAATAGCGGTCATAAAAGACCTTTTCTTTTATATTCATGATTTTATTCAATAAGTTGTTTTTTTAAAAGATAATATCGAATCTAACAAAACTTGAATTTACCACTTTTGATATATTTGAGAATTTTTTTTTTGTCATGGATCTTCGATGTTGAGATTCATTTGGAAGCTATGAATCTTGGAAAGACCATCAAAAAAGAAAATAACGCTTTCTTGCAGGATCGCACCAAAACAATGATTTTTATTTGCCACCATCTCCATAAAGGATTAAAAGTTGAATATCTCACAATAAAAGATCCTCTTGTTCTGTGGAAAAATCTAAAGAAAAGATATGACCACCAAAAGCTTACCATACTTCCTTAAGTTCATTATGATTGGTAGCACTTAAGGTTGCAAAATTTTAAATATGTTAGTAAATATGATTAGACTCTTTTTAAAATTACCTCACAACTAAAATTATGTGGTGAAAATATCATAAAATAACAAATGCTAGAGGAAACATTTTCTATATTTCATGCCTCAAATATTATTATGCAGCAACAATATCGAGAATGTAATTTCAAAAGTTATTTCAAACTAATTTCATGTCTTCTTGTGGCTGAATAAAATAATGAGCTTTTGATGAAAAATCATCAATCTCATCCCACAGGTTCTAAACCATTCCCTGAAGTGAATGGAACCTTTGTTCAAAAGACAAGAAAGAACTAAGTGTATAGATATGAAAAAAAAATGGAAAAGAAAAGGAAACAATCCTTCAAAAAGCAACATACCATACCATCAAAAGTGGAGACACAATGAATCTAAACAAGAAAAGGGTAAGAATTTGAATAAACATTAAGATAAGTGTCATAGGTGTGGTATGTATGGTCATTCATCTCACACTTGTCGCACACCAAAACATCTTACATATTTATATCAAGCATTTTTTAAACAAAATGCAGTTGAGACTAATTTTATTTATAAAGAAGATCTTGAAGGTCATAATACTTATCTTGATGTTAATGCTTATCTTAATGTTAATCCTTATCTTAATGTTTATGATTTCTTTGAAAACTCAGATAAAACATATAATATGCTTAGTGGTGGAATTCTTGGGGATGATTAGTATTTTTTTTTATTTGTATTAGGATAAATAATCTCAATTTTATTTCAATTAAATAATAAACTTTAATTATATTTTGAATAGAGGCATGACTTTTCATAATGGAGATTTATGTCTGGTAAACAATGCAACAATGCACATAATTCTTAAGGAAAAGAAATACTTTGAATATTTGACATTAACCAAAGCTAATGTCACTACAATATAAGATCTAACAAACATATGATTAAAGGCTCCGGAAGAGCTAATATTTTGTTACCAAATAACACATAACTTGGCATCAAAGATGTATTATATTCATTTGAGTCCATAAGAAATTTATTTATTTTTAAAGATATACGTGCTAGTGGTTATTATATCGAAACAATAGATGAAAAAAAAAGAATATATTTATATTATTTTACATATTTCAGGCTAAAAGCTTGTATTTGAAAAATTACTTGCTTTTTCTTTTGAAATTTATTATACGATCATGAAATCTATTGAAATAAATGTTACGATATACTAGAAGTGTTTCGAATAAAAAATATTTATGCTTCGGCATGATTGACTTGGATATCTAGAATCAATAATGATACGATAAATTATTGAAAACTCACATGGTCATCCTTTAAAGAACTTTAAGATTCTTTTACCAAGTGAAAATCTATGTGCTGCTTGTTCTCAAGGTAAATTAATTACCAAATAATCTCTTTTAAATGTTGTTATAGAATCACCATCTTTTTTCGAAAGAATTCAAGGAGATATATATGGATCTATTTATCCACCATACAAACCTTTTAGATATTTTATGGTATTGATTGATGCATCAAGTAAATGGTCACATGCTTGTTTGCTTTCTAGTCGAAATGATGCATTTGATAGATTGATAGCACGGATTATCAGACTACAGATGCAATTTCTTGATTATCCAATCAAGAAAATTCAATTGGACAATATTGGTGAGTTTCCTTCTCAAGCATTTTATACTTTTTGCACTTTTATTGGAATTAATGTTGAAAATTATGTTGCCCATTTACATACTCAAAATGGTCTAGCAAAATTTCTAGACCATTACTTATGAAATCAAAATTACCTACATATGTTTGGGGACATGTTTTAATATTACATATTGCATCATTGGTTAGAATTAGACTAAGTGCTTACCATAATATTCTCCTTTGCAACTTATTTTTGGTATACCACCAAATATATTTCATCTATGAACTTTTAGTTGTGCGGTTGTTGTGCCTATAACACCCTCACAAAGGACTAAAATGGTTCCACAACATAGAATATGAATTTATGATGATTTTTATTCTCTATCTATTATTAGATTCCTTGAACCTTTAATTGGTGATGTTTTTAAGGCATGTTTTGAAGATTGTCATTTTGATGAGAACATTTTCCCATCATTAGGGAAAGAAAAGTTAGTGCTTGAAGCAAGATAAAAAATTATTTGAAATAACTCGAAATTATATCATTTTGATCCAAGGACAAATCAATGTGAATTTGAAGTTAAAAGGATAATTCATTTAGAAAATATTGCAAATCAATTATAGGATGTTTTCAACAATAGTGAAAAGATGATTAAATCTCATATTCTAGCTGCAAATGCTCCATCTAGAATTGAAATTCCTGAAGGAAAAAGGGCAACATAGTAGTAAATGAATCTATACCACGCCTGAAACATGAAAGACCTTTTGGTGCCAAGGAGAAAAATCCTATAAAATAAAAATTACAACAAATAGATTATGATACTGTAAAAGATTTCTTATCCATAAAACAGACAATAAATATTATATCAAAATCATCTCCTAATATTGATCCTCCTGAAGAGGCATCTCTTGAAGAGATACAGATAGCTGGAAATAATGAGATCTTCATAAACTATGTTTACACATGAGAGAGTTTAGATCAAAATAAAATTATCATAAATGTTGTATTTGCATTTAAGGTTGCTTTTGGAATTACCAATGAAATTGAACCACAAATTGTTGAAGAATGTCAACATAGAAATGATTGGCTAATGTGGAAAGAAGCAATCCAAACAGAGTTAAACTCACTTGAAAAACGTGAAGTATTTGGATTTGTAGTTCATACACCTAAAGGTGTTATGCTCGTTGAATAAAAGTGGGTATGCTCGTTGAATAAAAGTGGGTTTACATTAGAAAATGAAAAGAGAACAATGGAATTGTTCGATATAAGGCAAGACTTATTGCGCAAGGTTTCTTACAAAGACCTAACATTGATTATAAGGAAACTTATTCTCCAGTTATAGCTGCAATCACTTTCAGATTTTGATTGGTTTAGTAGTCTAAAAAACTCTAGATAGGCTTTTAATGAATGTAGTTACAACATATCTATAAGGATAATTAGATAAAGATTTCCGTATAAAAATCCCTGAAGGATTCAAAATGCCTGAAGCTTTTTATGATAAATCTAGAAGTGTTTATTCTATTAAACTATAAAAATATTTTTATAGGTTGAAGCAATTTGATCGAATATGGTATAATCATCTTAATCAATACCTTTCTAGAAAATGGTTTGAAAATAATGAGATTTATCCATGTATTTTTATTAATAAAACTACATATGAATTTGCTATTGTTGCAGTATATGTTGATGATTTAAATCTTATTGGTACTCTTGAAGAGCTCATAAAAAATACAACCTATTTGAAAGATGAATTTGAGATGAAAAATCTCATAATTGTTTTTTTGTCTTGGTTTATAAATTGAACATCTTTCAAATGGAATATTTTTCCATCAATCGATGTATACAGAAAAAGTATTGAAGCACTTTTACATGGATAATGTTCATCCTTTTAATACATGTATGGTTATTCGATCACTTGATATGAATAAAGATCCTTTTCGACCGTTTGAAGAGGATGAGAAAATTCTTTATCCAAAAGTACCATATCTTAGTGCTATTGAAGCACTTATGTATCTTGTAAATTATACAAGACCAGATATAGCTTATGCAGTCAATTTATTGGAAAGAGACACTTTCACTCCCACAAAGACATTGGAATAGCTAAAATGATGTTATTTTATAGTGGATCAAATTCATAATTGATTAAATATGCAAATGCATGTTATATCACAAACAAGTTATCTATTTACCTATGGAAGTACTGCAATTTCTTGGAGATCTGTCAAACAAATATTAGTGGCGACTTCATCAAATCATTCAGAAATTGTTGCAATTCATGAAGCAAGTTGAGAATGTATATAACTAAGGTCAATTATTGAGCACATAAAAGAAAAATATGGATTGTCAACCATTAAAAATAGTCCCTCAATATTGTTTGAAGATAATATTGCCTGCATCACTCAACTTAAAGGAGGCTACATTAAATGAGACAAAACAAAGTATATATCACCAAAGTTCTTTTATACTCACGAGCTTCAACAAAAGAGAAAAACTAATATCAAGCAAATCAGGTCAAATGATAATTTAACAGACTTATTTGCAAAGTCTTTATGAGCCTCAACTTTCAAGAAGCTTATCTACAATATTGGAATGTATCATCTTAAAGATTTATCATAAGACATGTACTTTTAAGGTGAAGTTAGTACAAATTGTACTCTTTTTACTATTGTTTAGGTTTTTCCCATTGCGTTTTACTTTGCAAGGTTTTGACTACGCAAATTGGTATTTTTGTGAATCCTAAAGTATTCAAATATGGATCTTGAAGCATCTATATTAAATCTTCTATTGAATTCTAAAGTATTCAGAAATCACATAAAAATGTTGTACTCTTCTTTTTCCCATGCTTAGGTTTTTTTCCATTATGTTTTTTTTTTTTGCAAGGTTTTAATGAGACATATTTTGAGTACATGGTCATTCAAAGAGAAGTGTTATAAAATTTATAATTATATATATTGAATGTTCATTGGAATCTCTTAGACTTCATGAAATTTGGTTTTACTCTCTTGGTTTTTCATGATACTTGAATTTTCTAGTGTCCTTTAATGTTCTCATTTCTTCTCTTATAAACAAGCTACTTATTTTGTATTCTAGGGATTGAAAAATATAAATAAAAGAAAATATATAGATTTCTTTTTTAAGTTTTATTATTCTGAATATATATATATGTTCGTAATTATTCTTTGTTTTTTTTACAAATACATTATTTTTATTTATTTGATGAAAAGAGATTTCTTGAACCATTTTGTGCGACGTCTACAACTGAAGAAATAAGATTCTGTCCCTGAAATACGCAAGTATACATGAAAGAGAAGTGCTCTGGATCCTAGAAGGCAAGTCTTAGTCGCAAGGAGAAAGATCAATAAATCCAGTCTTAGTCGCAAGGAGAATCCATATATATATATGCATGCACGCACACTAGTGGAGCCTAGACGAATGCATACACACTCACCAACTCCATGGTGAACCACAGCCAACATGCCACCGTTGTTGCTGCAACCCCACGTTAGGGCTGGCCCCGTCAAGTCTTCGCACGTTATCTCTCTTTCTGTTTGAGGTGCTTGTGCTCTTGGCAGCCGACCCTTTCTCTCTCTTTCATTATCACACATGATATGGATATCCTCCTTTTCATTTTCCACACAAGAGAACAAAATTAGCTAGTGTTGTCAGGAATAGATAACGACACTAGTGGCTCAAACTTAGGGTGATATGCGTTCAATGGCAGTGGAGGATCCTCCTTGAGACAGCGGAGGGGCATGCAATTGCAGCAGCTATCTACGATATCTTTCTTCTTTTTTTTATTAAAAAATAAAAATGGGACAAATGTGGGCGGAGAGGGACATACCATATGGGCGGCTCAAGGAGGAGCAGTGGCTTCCATTGATTGCTTGGGCTGTCCCTTTAACTATTTCCAAAGATAATCATTGAGCTTGACTATGAATATATAGTTGCTCACACACAGCTGGCTTAAAGTGAATTGTCACTTTGGATGAACTTATTAATGTGTATATATGACAAATGAGGCTTAAGTTTACAGGGGGAGGTCTTGAATTGTTGTTCAAGTTATCTGTATGTTATGGCTGACTTTGTAGGTTACAAGTATAAAAACAATTTATTTATTGTGAGCCGGATGCCATTATACAAGGGTTTATTTTTCATGGCTTGGTAGTAGCATAGCAATGTTTAGTGATAGAAATTAATGGAAGGTGATGAGGTTTACTGAGAACCCAAGGATGATGATATTGTACAAAATTTATTTTAATTAAATAAATTATAGGTGAATAAAAAATTAATTTTAAAAAATATTTGGTTTTCATATGTAAATAATCATTAGTTTTTTAGATTTAATTCTTGATTTATAATGGCTAATTAAAGGTTGATAATAGTGAGAATTAATTTTTATTAGTTCTTTAACCTTTTAGCTTTCAAATTTCACTATAAAGAGGAAAAGGGGGGTAAAAGGAGAGTTTCTTGTCATCACTCATTTTTTACCTCTATTTTCAATATATTTTTTCAATAGTGAAAGAATATAGTGAAAACTACTAGAGAGAGAGAGATCGAGAAGACAATGATAAAGAGGACCAAATCATCAACTAAGCATATTTTCTTTCTCATATGTTTATTTACCTCGCTACTGATCAAGGAGTGAAGATGAGACAAAGGAGCTTTGGATCAACCAACTTACAAAACTCCAGCAGTGGTGACGCGTGAATCTATACGTTGGTGGTTGCATGGTTACACGTTCCACCACCATTCCAGCAATCCTCCAGCCTTGATCTCACTAGATCCTAGACACGCTAAACACCTTGAAAGATCAATTCGTAAACTCAAATAATATTATTTTTTTTGAAAAGTTGCTAAAATGTTATGAAATTTAGGACAAAATAATCATTGTTGTGTGTAATATTTGGATTGTTTGGACATTATTGACTTGGATTGATGTGTGTTTGTGATTTGAGATGATTTTCATGAATATTGGATTGTGCATGAATATTATGAGATTTTATTTTGAATGAATGGAATTATTGTGTTAGGGGCTTGTTAATTTTCTTGAGTATTTGATTTGATTTGTTTTAATATGATTGAATATGGGCTGATTAATTTTGATTTTGTATGTTGGTTGGGTGGATAAGATAAGATGATTGAATATAGCCCTTAAACTTTGAATTTGGGAATTTTTAGATCATCGTGAAAAATCTTGAGATGAACATTATATAGAGCAATTATTTTTCTAAAGTTTTTTTCTTAACAATAAGAATTGATTAATCTACCCAATATGGCATGGTCTAACCTTAGGCTCTGTCTTTTGGATGTTGATTTTTTTAAAAAATTTAAATAAATAAAATATGGTTTTAAAGGTAATAAAAAAAATAAAAGACAATGATGAAAAAAATAGTAATAAAACCATCCTTGTATTAATTTTTTGTATTAGTTGTTAACTGACCGAAGATGAAATAATCTTATATTAGATTCTGTCATTCAGATGGTGGTTATCGAATAACAATACTAATTCATTCTTGATCGGTGAATTAATTATTTCTATTAATTATCGATTGATCCAAGATGGTAGGGCTCAATATTGGATCATGTTCTTTGGATGTCAATAATTGAATAATAGTACCAATTAATACATGATCTATAGGATATTAATCAATAAAACTTTTAGTCACCCTATAACCATTTTAATCTTTACAAATTCAATTCAATGTTCTTATCATTTATCAAGTAGCCCAAAATGGTATGGTCCAATAGTGGGTCCTATTCTTTAGACGCTAATTAATAGATAATATTTATTTTTCAACTTACAATAAACCGTATATATAGGTTTCCTTATCATTTCCAAATAACCCTGGAGGATGAGGTTCAATAGTAGGCCTTGTCCTTTGGACACTGTTTTGTGAAAGATAATAATACTCTGAACCTGAATAGCATACATTTTAATTTAGGCAAACAACCAACAATGTAGCTTAATTTAGGTAAGATGTATATGTTAATGTCTGTCTTTCTTATTACATAACCAACCTCTTATCCAAAACCTTTGAAGACTAGTTAGGGTTTCTAGTTACCATAAAACTAGGTGTCGACTCATTTTTCCTATTTTACCCCTTTTACATGTTACCTCGTCACGATGTCCACATGTAGCATTTCTAACTAGAATTTCATAGATTTTTCCACTCTTTCCCACTTCATTTTTAGTGTTTACATTCTCTTTTATGTTTTGGTTTTCCTCCCAAATCTAAAGTTTATGTTCATATTGTTGAAAGATATTGGAGTTTCATATTTTTTATGTGCATCTAAACCAAGGTGTTGTTGTTGAAATCTTGGGAGTCATATTGCAAGTATTCTTTTTTTATTTTAATTTAAGCATGTATATTTTTATTATCAGCATGCAAGCTAGGAACTTAAATTAATATCATTTGTAAGTTTGGATATATGCTTAGCATATATGCTAGTATTATATTTGTGTTGAAAACATGTTTGCCATATGTTATTATTTTGCATGCTTATCAATTTGAACTTGTATGTAACTCTAGGCTTCCCTTATAAACTTTCTTATATTTAACATACCTTGTTATGATAAACTAATCATTATTTCTCACTAGTCTAATACACACACACACACACAAACTTTGGTACTACAATCTTAGGACTTTATCCTTATATTAGACTTTTTTTAGTTTATCTTGTGAAAAAAATAATAATAATGAAAATAATAATATAAATTAATTATGAAAGAGGTTATTAGCATCTTTAAAGTATAAGTTACCATTTAACTTTCTTTTAAGTTGTTATATTCTCACATATGGATTTAATTTTATTTCTATATACTTTAATCTATAACCTTTAGGTATGTTATGATTTAATTTTTTTAAGTTAATTTTAGAAGGTTTCTATTTATTAGTGTTTTATAATTATATTTTGTCTTTTAAAATTGCTTTTCATGCTATTTGGATGGTTTAATGCATGTCTTATATCTTATTGATTTATATTTATTAATAAGTGAATACTTAATTTGTTTATGATAGTTTATGTTATCTTACTTATACTTTATAAGATTGACATCAAAGTTATCTAGTTGGTTTTGTTTGCATATATGTTCCTGTTTATATATATAGAAAGTTAGTGCGGTAGATAGATGTAGTCTAGGAATTTTTGTCTAAGAAGATTGGATTTTAAGCGGAACCGTTTGTAACCCCTCCATTCTTTTTTGAGAACTTACTTAGTGAAAGTATTATTCACACGATACTATTTTTGCATACAATATAATTTGTAAGTGAAATAATGATAATTAAATAAATCTCAGTGAATAAAATAAGGCTTAACATAGTAATCCAAAAAAACAAATGATTGTGGGTTTTATCCTGCATGGTTTAAATATTTTTTTATTCAAAAAACTGCTCTTTTACAAGTTTTATTGTATTACTTGCTTATTGTGGAGATAAAATATTTATTTATAAATATTGTTGGCTATTGTTATTTATAGATTGTATCATGTCTTCTACTCATTCTATTTAAGATTTGGTTATGTCAACCAATGCTGCTTTGATAAGTATTACTTCAATAGTGAGGATTCTATCATCACCTTTTATAGTGTTTGGTGAGAAACTTGAAAGGGTTTGACGAGAGAGCTTATGTATAATACATCGAGATAAATTAGTTTAAAACCTTTAAAAGATGAAAAAGTGTAATGATGATAACTAAACTTAGCTGATTGAAGATCCTAAAATCTAGATTCAAGTGGACAATAAGTCATATAACATTCTCGGTAGCAATAGAAAATTATTATTTTCTTGCTTACTTCTATGATAAAATAAGTGCTAGCTGCAGTGTGATAAAGGGTGAGATGAACTCTTATTGATTTCTATATTTTGGTAAACCAAGTGAGTTATAACATAATACTTTTAATGAAAAATCTCCTATATGAGTGAGAAATATGAATATTTATATGAGAATTTCAATAAAAGCTGAATTTTCTAAAGCACTCATGAATCCAAGAGTTGTTCAGGGCTAAAATGAATATAACCAAAGAAAATATCTAGATAGAGAACTATGTGATTACTATTGTCATGGTTTATATAAATATTGAATAGTTCAAGACAACACATTCGCTATTTAATCGAGTAAACTGGCAGGATTTCACTAAGAAAGGTTCAAAGCCAAAAGTTATCTATCTTGATATAGTAATCTACCATATCAGTATCTCTCAACAAATCCTTGAATCGTTTTCAAATTAATGAGATAATTTCCATTCAAATAAGGGACTGTTGGAAATTTGTTTTAATTAAACAAATTATGGGTGAATGTGAAATTAATCTAAAAAACCCTTGGTTTTTCTAATCAAAGAACACTTGATTTTTCTAGATTTAATTCTTAATTTATGGTGGCTAATCAAAGGTTGATAATAGTGAGAATCGATTCTTATTAATTCGTCAACCTTTTAGCATCCAAGATTCACAATAAAAAAAAAAGTGAAGAAAGAGTTTCTAACTAGAAATTTTCAGATTTTTCCGCACTATTTCTCACCTTATTTTTAGTGTTTTTATTCTTTGTAATACTTTATTTTCCCCTTCAAATTTAGAGCTTAAATTTATTTTGTTAAGAGATATTTGAGTTTCATATTCTTTGGTTCAAAGACCTTGTTTAGAAGTGCATCTAAACCAAGGTAATGTTATTGGAATTTTGAAAGACATATTACAAACATCCTAGTTATACAAGTGGAGAGCAATAAAGTTTTAAAAACAAAGGATTCATCATTGACAAGAACAAAGGTCGCATTACTTTAAAGTGTTTAAAAACTAAGTACTCTATTTTATTTCAATTTAAGCATATATGTTTTTATTATTAATATGCATGTTAGGAATTTGAATTATATTGATTATAAGTTTGATTTATAAAACAAACCTCTGATAAGACACTTTCCGCCAATGATTTTCCATCGGTAATGAAAATACCAATAAAATTTTGCCTAATCAAGTACAAAATATTTCGTCAGCGATTATTTAAGATAACAACCCATAATAGTTAGTAGGTCACTATTGAGTTAAAAAAGATATTATGTAAGTCATCTATTAGGTTTGGGCATGTCATAACGCTGCTAATTATAGCAAAAGAAGGTGTGAATATAAAATCAATGCTTTAAAAAAATTAAAATGATCACGTCCAGAGTATGATTAATGCCATTAATCTCATTAACCTTCACATATATAAAAGATGATAGAAAAATATGGAGTATAGATGGTAAAGGCCACTATGCTGTTAAGTTGTGTTCTACTATCTTTGATAGAATCATTTACCGAGGTTTGAAGGCATACAATACCGTTATTTGGAATGATGTTTCTCCTTAACAAACTGAATTTTTCTTTGGTCAGCTATACACAATAGGTTATGCACCTGCTCCTTTTGTATTACAAGGAAAATTCTCATGATGCAGGAAGTTATATGTTTGTTTTGTATTTTTGAGTGAAAAATGACAACTCAATTCCTTTTTCATTGTTTAGTGTCTTAGAGATTCTAGAATAAAATAGTTGGCCAGCGAGGGCTTTCATGGGGCACCCTTTTTTCCTTTGATGATTTTTTTCATCAATTGTAAGGAATGATTAAAGGAAAGTTTCAGCAAAAGGTTTGGCAAGTACTATTCTATGGAATAGTACGGACTATCTAGCATACTAAGAACAAATTCATATTTGATGTAATTACATTGGATTAGGATTATGTTTTTTGCTTTTTATTTCACAATGTCGCATCTTGGAATTGTTCATATAATCCTAGTTTTGTTTATACTAGTATGGATTTGTTAAGAAATAAAAAGTGTGTAGGGTATCCGAGTAATTAGTTCTTGTATCTTGTTATGTTACCATAACTATTGTTGTATTTTTTTTTTGTTTTGCAGGATTTCTATCCACTAGATGACCAACTTAATATAATTCTTTGATATCCATAGAAGAAGAAGAAAAAGAAGAAGAAGGGGGTGTGAATATTAGTTTTGTTTCCAACTAGTCCTTGTTGGAAAAGTCATGATTTCAATTTCTATTTGAAGTTCCTATATGTTAAAACTTTTATTTCAAGGTTCTTATGCGTTTAAAATCCCATCAATATTGAAGTGTGCGTGTGTGCATATATACTTCAACGTGGCAATGCCTTGAATACACACTTAATTGTTGGAATTTTTGGAATGAAGTGTTTTTTTTTTCAAGAATAAAGAAACAAAAGTCAAGTGAAACTTAATTACAGCAACTCAAATTGAGATTTTGATAAAGCACATGCACCAAAATTATCATCATGTGTATTTTATACCACTTGCAAGGGCGAGAGGGTACAACAAAAGAAGGTTAGGTAGGAACAGTAGTTATTTGAACTCATCCACGCAATATAAACATGGACTAAATCTTAAAGCAAAAAAAAGAGAGAAAGATCTAGTGGCCCAAACAATTTATTAAAATCTACGAGAAAAAATAGATTAAGAATGTTGACCACTCACCGGCCCGCAACCTAACCTGTGAATTTTCCTGTCCGCAATGGAAGCGCAATGCAGCACAGATCATCATGACATGACAAAAACCCTTTTTATCAGAAACCAAATGATGCTCCTGTGAGTGGTTTGTGCTCCCTCCACTTTAATTCCCACGATCTGGGAGGTCTTAAGAAGGCACTCCCACTACCCTTTTGATACTTAACACCATATATATAGCAGAAAGTGATGGCGGGCCTCTAATTTGGCACTTAACAAGAATTCTAGATTCTTCAATCTCCGGCAACCTTTCAAAAACTCAAAGAGCAACAACAACGGTCGCTTCTGGCCACAGAACCACTTTCAAATTCTCATCCCCACCACCCGATCTTTACTAGGACGTGTGTGCGTTTGATAATGGGGTAGTTTTCGCATCTGCGATTCGAAAATAAAGTTTGAATTCTAATCTCTTTTATCAAAATTCTAGCAGAGAGTTTTTATCCATGTATACAGATTATAATTCATTAGTTATTCCAGATAAATCTGAAAAAAAAAAAAACCAGAGGTTTCTTGTCCTTAAACCCGTGAGGAGCTCAGCACACCACAAATAATTTCTATCCATATTCAACCGGCCAATTCGAGTGGAATTCGATATATGGCCTAGCTACCTCCAAGACAGAATCCACATAGGATTTGGTCAAATTCAGGGGCCCCATCAGACCTTGAAGCCCCTGCACAACAACAAAGCGCAACGAGAGATAATCCCAAATATTAACCAAATCTAGAGAAGAAGAAGAGAAATTAGACATAATTCATGTAAATCAAATCAATCATATTATAAGAAATTTTATATTTTTTTTATTCATGTGGGACCAAAGCATCATCGATTATAATAAATTAAGTTAAATCATACCCTAAGCGACGACCTGAAGGCCATGAGTTCTTTTTTTTTAGAAAAAATAAAAAAGAGGAAATAAAAGGGACCGGCATAGCCTCCATGTGCAGATATAAATACATGTGGTGCATTACAGAGCTCTCTCATCTTCCTGGAAGCTTACATAGCTACAGCAACTCCAAGCAGCAAAATCATAGTTTTTGTGCCCACCTTTTAATTTATAATAACTTGCTGTCTTTTTCATCCTTCGTTACTGTTTTTAATTAGTAACATGGATACAAAAGTAATTTCCTCTGGCGTCCATTACACGAACTTGCCGGCTAGCTATGTTAGGCCGGAATCTGAGCGTCCCAGGCTGTCGGAAGTTTCAACGTGCGAAGATGTTCCGGTTATAGATTTAGGTTGTCCGGATAGGAACCAAATTGTCCAACAAGTTGGTGATGCCTGCGAGCACTATGGCTTTTTCCAGGTAAGCCCACTTTCTATAACTTCTTGCTTCATACACACACACACACACACAGCCAGCTTCATGATTTCGCTACGATGATTAGATGCAGTAGTAATATATAGAGGTATATATAAAGAATGTTCTTCTGGTTTAATTCTTAATGTCAGGTGATCAATCATGGAGTTTCCTTGGAAGCGGTGGAGAAAATGTTAGGAGTGGCCCATGATTTCTTCAGCTTGCCGGTTGAGGAGAAGCTGAAGCTGTACTCAGATGACCCATCAAAGACAATGAGACTTTCTACAAGTTTTAATGTGAATAAGGAAAAGGTCCACAACTGGAGGGATTATCTTAGACTCCATTGCTACCCTCTTGACAAATATGTGCCTGAGTGGCCTTCTAATCCTCCTCCTTTCAAGTGAGTACTCCCTCCTCCTCCTCCTCCCTCTCTTTCTCTACATACTCACACACAGTAGAGTAGATCCACATACATGGAGAGCTATGCTTCAGACACCCTAGGTGCATGCACTAGAGGTGCCTGGATTGATCTGCCACGTCCCTTTCTATAATAATATTTGTTATTTCTTTTTCATTGTTAGCATTTATTAGCGAAAATGCCCCTAGAAAAATCTTCCTTGAACAAGTAATTAAAAAATAACAGTATTATGTGTAACTAGTTTATATATATAAAAAAATTGGATACTCGCATTAAAAAAAATATAATAAATATATATATATATTAAATATAATATAATTGATTGACTGAAAATGACTGATATTCAGATATCATATCTTATTCTATAAGAACATTCTAAAGATATTTTTTAAAAAACTTATAGTTATAAAATCAAAGGAATTATTTAGTTAAGGTATAATATTAATTTTGAATACTATCTATCATTTAAAATATTTTATTTGTATGAAGATTTTAAAATTTCTCTTTATCTTGAAATAAAAAAAGAAAACCTAGAGGGAAACGTATCGTTAGGGTTTGAATTTAGGTTTGACTTTTCTTAATAAAATCCCCACTTGTAATTAAAAATAATAAAAAAAATTCCACCTTCTTCTAGTGAATGAACCCCTCTTGATATTGTTGCATAGCAGTATGAGCAATTTAATTAAAAACATCATTTAAGAATTTAATAATAACTGTTTTTTATTTGAAAATATATCAAATAATATTTTTTTAATTTATTTTTAATATTAAGAAATCAAAACAATTTAAAAATAATAAAAAATTTAAATTTTAACATTAATAACATGGTAAAATTCAATACCAAACAACCCTAGGAAACTCTAGGTTGCGTAGAGGATGTAATCATTCCAAGTATAAAATTCATTTTGCAGGAGTTAGATTGAATTAAGATCTTATCAAAAACATCTTTTCAAGGAGTTGTCGATACTTTTACTGTATAAATCTTTCCGAATTCACGATAAAGCTATGAACAGTAGCATTAAAATCCAAAACAAAAGGCATAGTGTCTATATATGGATAGATCCTAGTCCTACTGGCCTAGAAAACCTCCGTCTCCTTCCTCACAGAAGCAAGAAGGGTGTTGGTTTTGATCAAGTTAAATTTAATCAAGAAAAGTCAACTCTCCCGCTCGTCAAGTCATCACCCCAAATAATCTTCTTGTCGCCCAGGAAAAAAAATAATCCTGTGGTCCTGACGAGGAAGTCGATGGGCACGTGAGCACGTGCAGCTCGAAAGAGGAGGATTCATTGGATCTGTAGCCGTACTTTTCTACGTCTCTTCCTAGCTAACTTGGCCTTCTGCTCATCGATTCTGGGTTTTTCACGCACAATTAGGGGTGAGTAAAAAAACCGAGAAACCGAAAAAACCGAGAAAACCGAGAAAAAAATAACCGAAAAAACCGAGAAAACCGAGAAAAAAATAACCGAAAAAACCGAACTGAAAAAAAAAACCGATTAAACCGATTAAAATTTTGAAAAAACCGACCGGTTCGGTTCGGTATCGGTTTTAGGTTTATAAAACCGAAAAAACCGAACCGAAAAAATAACCGGAAAAAAACCGAGCCAAACCGGAAAAACCGAGCCAAAACCGGAAAAAACCGAGCCAAAACCGGAAAAACCGAGCCAAAACCGGAAAAACCGAGCCAAAACAGGAAAAAAATGAGCCAAAACCGAAAAACCGAGCCAAACCGGAAAAAACCGAACCAAACCGGTTTTTCCCCTAAAAAAACCGAACCGAACCGAACCGAACCGAAACCGGCCGGTTTGAACCGGTTTCGGTTTTTTTTTTCAAAAAAAAAAAAATTCGGTTTGGTTACTTTTTTTGATAAAAACCGAACCGAACCGGTTTTGCTCACCCCTACGCACAATGCTGTTTTTTTTTTTTTAAAGTATTTTGAGAAAAATTTAATTTTTTTTATTATTTTTATTTCAAATTAATTCTTTTTAGATGTTTTTAAATTATTTTGATGTACTGATATCAAAAATAATCTTTTAAAAATAAAAAAAAAATATTATTTTAAAATATTTTAAAATAAAAAATACTTTTAAAAATAACTGCAACCATACAATTAAATAAATCTTTATCAAACAAATCCTTATCAAATATGGATAAAAAAATTAATTCATTTTGTCTGGATCATAGTTTTAGCATTAGCCATTGAAAATTATTACACACTATTGTTAAAGATATGAAATCTAAAACTTTATTATTTTGCTTCTTACTTCATTTGAATTATAATTAAACTATGTTCTAGGAAAAAAAAAATTTTGCTGCCAAGGATCGAGTACCTTTTTGCTTGCCATGTCCTGCTAGGTCATGACATAGTAATGACAAAAAGTTTAACATTGGTTTGTCCTCGTATGAGAGGAATTGACCATGCTTTAAAACATATTTAAATGGGGTTTGTTTCTATATTTTTAAAATATATTTTTTAAAAAAATTAAATTTATTTATTTATTTATTAATTTTAAATTAATATGTTTTTAATATTTTTAAATTATTCATGTGATGATATCAAAAATAATTTTTTAAAAATAAAAAAATATTATTAATATATATTTATATATAACAAATATTTAAAAAATAACCATAACAATACTGTCCACTAAACTCTTAATAAGCGTACTCTTGCTAAGACATATATAGTGGTTAATTAACTTAATTCTAATCAATTGTACATAATATATTTAAATTCAAAACAGTATTATCACGAATTATTCAATTAAAACAACAACAACAAAGTCCACCTACTCTTCTCGCAAATTATAATTATAATTATAATTATTTAATTTTATATTTTTAAAAGTATAATTATTATTATTTTTTAAAGTATTTTTCACTCAAAAAAAATGTTAATTTTTTTATTTTTAAAATAAATATATTAAAATAATTTAAAAACCTTAAAAAGATATTAATTTAAAATAAAAAAAATGAAAAAAATTTAAATTTTTTTAAAAATATTTAAAAAAAACACTTCCATGCTATTAGTTTTCTTCAATATTAAATCGTGGGTGCTGATGCCGGCATGCTCTAGACTCCAAAGACTTTTTGTCGTTTAGGCAACTTAGTGTCAGAAACCTGGCAGGGTGGATCCAAAAGTTAGTGTGGTTCGATACGCTCCTTGGATGCCGTGAAGGTTTTGTTTTATCTTATTTTTTTATTAAAGTTTACATTCTTTTATGTTTAAAATAAATCTTAAAAATAAAGAAATATTATTTTAATATATTTCAGAAAAAACAACATCAAAACCATATCAGTCACTCGTGGCTGTCACTCACGATGAAATTGCAATCCGTGTCAAGTACAAAGAAGGAGACTTTAAAATATTATGGTGGGCAATTATTTTCTAATACAACGCTCATGACTCACTATTGGTGCACCTGATGAGATCACATCCATCGACACATTTTTTTTTATTTTTTAAAATCTCGTACACATAAAATAAGCAATAAGGTTGTCTTAGCTAGGTGGAATATGATGTCATGTCCTCCAATTGTCGTGACGTAACAGAACTGATCGATCATGTGATCCATCTACGATTGATTGGCCTTGTGATGAGGTATAAGAATCTCTTCTCACTGAATTATTCCATAGTCCTTGGATTTTGCCACGGTATAACATAGTCCTTGGATTTTGACACGTTATAACAAAGTCCTTCATGCTTGAAGACTTTCATGCTTAGAGAGAGTCCTTTTACTCTTTGTGACCATCATAGACGTTTTGGTATTTCTACCCTAATAAAGTTATAGATTTGAAAAAGAAGAGGGACTAAGCTGTAAAGAGTTATGAAAACCCAGGATAAAAGCATGATTTATTCAAATCTATTACAGTTTAACAAGGTAGGGAAGTTTGCAAAAGTCACAGTTATTAGTTAGCCCTCTTCTAGAAAGATGATGCTTGCACATGACATGGTCGGTGTTGGAGCAGTCTATTTAGGGCTCAAAGGGTGTTTATTTTAGTTTTTGTAGTCGGGTATAATTTAATTATACACAAAACTTAACTATAAAAGTTAATTTTTTTTATTTTTTTTAGAATTTTAATGGGTCTAGAAACTCAACCTCCACCTCTAAAACAAACATAAACTAATCAAATTTAATCACGGCTCTCTTTCTGTCGGGGCACCGACAGCGTGTATTTATGCTCATGTTTGTCGATGAAATAAATAATAGTAAAATCTAGAATCAACTCACAGAGGCTATAGACTTCCGGTGCGAATATTTTAATTATTAATCAATAAATCATAGAAAAACTTGCACGAAAATGTCAAAAAGTAAGGAAGTAGGTTGAGCTTGAAGATTGTCCAAGAGGACGAGATAACCACATCGTTTCACAGTCCAATAGCGTTAATGCGTGCCATTTGGATAGGGCCAGTGATGTGGCTGAAGTAAAGCAGTGAGAACTCTCATGTCTCCTTCTCCTGCTGTATAATCAATAGACTTTTCTTTGCTTCTTTGAACAAATATATAATTAATAAGAGTTGGGTGGTGGATGATTCTGAACGCAAACTCGGTTTCATCGTTTTTTGGGAGACGCGATGACAATTATTGTAGAAACATGCCGGGGCAGTTGATGTGTTCCTGCATCTGAGGCTAAAAGTCTTGCCTGCATCGAGACTTTCTTCCATTTCTTAAATGGGAATCTTCTCGTATTCTCATTAGATAATTCGGAGGCAATGACAAAGAGACGACTTAACTTTCACACCGAATCCACTAGCTGTATAATCATCTTTCATGTAGTCGATTCATTCCTTGAGCTAATTAGTTCTGGAAACAAATTTCAAAATCGAAAATTTTAAATTATGGCACAGGTATCTTCAGATGTAACTGAGTCTGTACAGCTAAGATCTAATGATGTGGCATGTGTTGTATCCATAGGGAAATTGTAAGGAGTTACAGTATACAAGTTCGAGAACTTGGGTTTAGAATACAGGAACTGATATCAGAGAGCTTAGGCCTCGAAAAGGATCACATAAAAAACGTTTTGGGTGAACAAGGACAGCATATGGCTGTAAACTTTTACCCTCCATGTCCAGAGCCAGAGTTGACTTATGGATTGCCAGCACATACAGACCCCAACGCCCTAACAATCTTACTTCAAGACCTATCAGCGGCAGGCCTTCAAGTCCTCCTCAAAGATGGAAAGTGGGCTGCAGTTAATCCTCATCCGGATGCATTTGTCATCAACATTGGTGACCAGTTACAGGTAAACCTGCATTTCCTTTGGTTTTTTGTTTTCCTTTTACCAAGGAGGACGGAAAACGAGTGCCGTTGAGCTGCAAGGCTCGATGGCGACGAACATTTTCATGTCCTTTTTTTTTGTCAGACACATGCTAGCAACTTAAGTTCAAGGGTCTTCTTACGACTATGAATGATTGCAGGCACTAAGCAATGGAAGATATAAGAGTGTGTGGCACCGAGCCATTACCAATACAGACAAGGCAAGAATGTCAGTTGCTTCCTTCCTCTGTCCGTGTGATAACGCATTGATCACCCCACCTAAAGCTCTCACCGATGATGGAACCGGAGCCATATACAGGGATTTCACGTATGCTGAATATTACAGCAAGTTTTGGAGCAGGAACTTGGATCAAGAACATTGTTTGGAACTTTTCAAGAACTAATTAATAGCAGTACATTTATTAATAAGTGGTGCTCATATATCACCTTACTATTGTTGCAATTTGCTAGTAAATCCAGGTCGTGGAGGAGGCAGTTATTGTTCTTTTTCTGAGATCCTGGACTGACACATCGCCCAAACCAGCCTTAAATTCTTCTTCAGTTTGTGAGATGATGGCTGCAGCAGGCTAGTTTCTAGCATACGCAGTGTTTTGTTCCAAGCATCAGGGTTTTGCTGCGAGTTATAGGGAAGATTATTTGTTACTGTCTCCGATGATGTTAGACATTCGAATTTGGTCCACGCCACCTCCTGTTGATCTTGAACTTTGATTCATGTACTATTAATAGATGTTCATCGGTAATCGTTGTTGTAATCAGACAGAAACTTATGCAATTTATTTTATGCTACCATTTCTCAGAATGTTGAATCTCCCTGCTCAACAACAGTTCTATATATAACATCATTACCAGCATCACAGCCTCACTAAGGTTCAATGATCCTAGGTGCTTTCTTGGGACAATATTCCATTCAAAGGCTTATCAAAAGTCATCCAGCCTCCAGCTTCAGTTCCTGGGCCATCATGCTCTGCTAAAATTTGAGGCCAAGTAATTGGCTCAGGCCTAGACGCAACCATTATAAGGCAACTATTAACAATTCATGAGAGGGTGATAAAATGTTATCCACCTCCAACTCTTATGTCTAACACCATGGTCTCCCCCCTATTAAGATTCTGATCTGGGAAAAAATATTCAGTTCATCATCATCAGCATCATTGTTAGACCGAGAGAAATGTAGATTAATATAAACTGAAGGAAAAAAAAAAGCCATTACAAAGACAAGCCTGGATTTTTTTAAGGGAGAGGCAGAGTTCCTTTAGACAGAAGGAAAATATTGAGGTGATAGTTGCCAAGAACACCAAACTCATGCAGCGACAGAAACCAGCTAGCACTGATTACGCCATAGCTTACAAACTTTTTCCTATCTACCAAAAGAGCAAAGAAGCATAGTTTATTTCAGCCCAACCCATTGAAATACAAGACAATGAAGAAGGCCAATCCTGAACCTGACTAAGCCTTTTGATTTCCTTCTTTTTTTTCTATTTTTTTTATTGTCCATTTTAATGTCTCCTTTTCTTTGTTGTGTACTATAGTCGAGAACTTACAGTAGATTCACAATATTTTAATCATTGGATGCTCGCAATCAATTTCGAGTCCTCAAACTTCAAAGTTTGAGATGATTTTAGACCAGTGAGTTTAAACTTAGACGATCCATTTTGCTTCTAATTATGAACTACTCAGTGCTAAAACAACCTAAAACTGTCAATTGAAAAATATATGAGATAAAAAATTGATGATGCATGTACTTCCTTTTATTCACCTCATGTCGTGAAGACTCGCCTTCTCCTCCAGCATGTAAACCCTCATAATAAACTTTCATAAAAAAAAAGAAAAGATAAAAGGTTGGGGTTAAAAAAAAAAGAAGATAAAAGGTTTTGCTGCGAGTTATAGGGAAGATTATTTGTTACTGTCTCCGATGATGTTAGACATTCGAATTTGGTCCACGCTACCTCCTGTTGATCTTGGACTTTGATTCATGTACTATTAATAGATGTTCATCGGTAATCGTTGTTGTAATCAGACAGAAACTTATGCAATTTATTTTATGCTACCATTGCTTAGAATGTTGAATCTCCCTGCCAACAACAGTTCTATATATAACATCATTACCAGCATCACAGCCTCACTAAGGTTCAATCCTAGGTGCTTTCTTGGGACAATATTCCATTCAAAGGCTTATCGAAAGTCATCCAGCCTCCAGCTTCAGTTCCTGGGCCATCATGGTACGTCTGCTAAAATTTGAGGCAAAGTAATTGGCTCAGGCCTAGACGCAACCATTATAAGGCAACTATTAACAATTCAGAGGGTGATAAAATGTTATCCACCTCCAACTCTTATGTCTAACACCATGGCCTCCCCCCTATATATTAAGATTCTGATCTGGGAAAAAATATTCAGTTCATCATCATCAGCATCATTGTTAGACAGAGAGAAATGTAGATTAATATAAACAGAAGGAAAAAAAAAAGCCATTACAAAGACAAGCCTGGATTTTTTAAGGGAGAGGCAGAGTTCCTTTAGACAGAAGGAAAATATTGAGGTGATTGTTGGCAAGAACACCAAACTCATGCAGCGACAGAAACCAGCTAGCACTGATTACGCTATAGCTTACAAACTTTTTCCTATCTACCAAATTAAAGAGCAGAGAAGCATAGTTTATTTCAGCCCAACCCATTGAAATACAAGACAATGAGGAAGGCGAATCCTAACCTGACTAAGCCTTTTGATTTCCTGTGTTTTTTTTATTTATTTATTTTTATTGTCCATTTTAATGTATCACTTTCTTTGTGCGCCTCTCTAACACTATGATCTACGACTTGTAAAAGATTCATAATGTTTCAATCATTGGATGCTTGTAATTAATTTCGAGCCCTCAAACTTCGAAGTTTGAGATGATTTTAGACTAGTAGGTTTAAACTTAGATGATCCATTTTGTTTCTAATTATAAACTACTCAGTACTGAAACAATCTAAAACTGTCAATTGAAAAATAAAAAGATAAAAAGATTGGTGATGCATGTGCTCGTTTTTATTCATCTCATGTCCAAGTGAAGATCCACCTTCTCCTCCAGCGTGTAAACCCCCAAAATAAGAAAACGGTCAATTGTACTAAAAACAAGAACAAAAAGGTTGGTAAGAATGGCGGCACATGGCATGGTGACGGCGAAAAAAAAGTGAGTACTAGGGAAGGAGCTGTTATAGAAATGAAAAACAGATTCCGTTATAAAAACAAGCTGCAACCATTGTTGGATAATGCTGCAGTATGGTTCAGAATTGATTGCTGAAAATATTGTGATCTCTCAACTCAAGATAAAGGAATCGAAGAAAAGGAAGTCGATGGACCTTTCAGAAATTGTTGGAGTTGATGAAGATGATGATATAATCCAGATTAGCCAGAGATTTAGAAATCTTCCAGTAATCAACTCAGAACCTACAAGGTCACAAGATCAACAACCTCACCAGATATCCAGAATCAGGAGACGTGGCTTGCGACAGCAACGGCGCCTCCAGTGCAGAACATGGAGCCTGAGTTATCGGCAATCGTCAACCGGGGAGCTCAACTGTCACAAGATCAAGAACTGCAGCAGATTGCTGAAAATGTGGACACGTGGCTTCAGGCGGGTGTTGATTCATGTGAGGATGATGCGGGTTGCGCCACTGAAGATTCTTTCACCACCATTGATCCTGCAGTGCAAGTGGAGCCTGGCCAAGTAAACTTCACTGAAGAACCAACTGTCACTGAAAATCTGGAGACAGAGCTTGAGGCAGGAATTGTTCGAAAAGAGGATGGTGTTGTCGAAGCTGAAGATATTTTTCGTGATTTGACAGATATTTCAGATTACTTAGAAGCTGCTATCTTCAATGGTTATCATATCAGCCAGATCATTCAGGATCTCGACCAGTTTATGCCGAGTCTCGACGACAATCCAGCTGAAGAATCAGGAGACGGGGCTTGGAGTTTTCCCTACTGAAGATTCGTTCGAGTATGATCACGTTGATTTAGGGAGCTTATGGTCACAAAGACTGGACATATGTCTTGGTGCAGTGCTCGTTTCATGTGTTCTTTGTTTTTGTTTTGGTAGGGCTATAAACACGCAATTTCTAACGTTTAGCACTGCATTTTAGGTTTAGCTTAGTTCGCAATTTGTGATTACAAACACTTGAATTTATCAATAAAATATAATATTTTCTTTTTATTGTACAGTATGTTTTTCCTTTGTTGCAGCTATGTTTAAATTCATGAAGCTGCTAAATTGGCCCTTTCAGTTTCTTTCAAACTTTCTTTTGAAAACTCATAAGGAATTATCAGCTTCTCATCTCTCAATACATATATATATATATAAACAATAAGATCATTGATTCAACTTGATTTGAGGATTTGAGATTTCAACAAGAGGAAGCGTTGGGTGGCCGTTTTTCTCAGCTAACAAGTCATCAATTTTCTGCAGAATATCAGAGGGGGGAGAGCAACAATAACTGATATTTTTTCATTTTTCTCTATTGTTACTGGGCATTATAGTCCCTTTTATACATTCAAGCCTTCGCGAAAATAAACCATAGGCTAATTTCTTATCATACAAACAAATAAATTAACTACCAGAAGCCTGGAAGAGTGAGTAAACACTTACATTGACAATAATTTTATCTCTGCTGCCTCGTCGGAAGCTTCTGTCGCCAATATCTGGGAGCAGACACCAGGTTCTTTGACGGTGTCCTTGATTATGCTTTTGACATCTGCACTGCTCATTACATCCCAAAGGCCATCGCATGCTATCACCTGGAAATTATACACATTGCTTTCATTTACATCCAATGGAACATCAGAAGATGCTTTCATTTGTAATCATTTTGACAATGATAACAATTAACATTTATAAGGGCTATCGGGTCATTTTTTAATGTTATAGGATATTATTTTATTAGTTGATTTTTATTTATGAAATCTGAGAAAATATCTTAAATATAACATTTTATGTATTATCTTATTGACCAAAAAATATATAAAAATCTATTTATTTTTTATGTTATTTATTTCAATTTTATTTTATCCTTTCATGTAAAAATAAAATAAAAATAATATATGGTGAAATTTGATCGGTAAAAAAATAATTATTTCTATAAGTACCCTGAAGAGAAAAATAATAATTTTATTATATAAATTTATAATAAATTTTGAATGTATGTACAGTGATTTCATGATTTTTTTTGTTGACTCAAGTTTCCTTTTGATTTACTAAAAACACAAAAATAGCCCATGGGCCTAATTCAAGCTAAAATCTTCAGATGGCTGATTTGCGGCCCAATAATTAGACCCGACCCCGAACCCTCTTGGAAAGAAAGTAAACCCAAACTGATTCCCAACCCAGACGCAATCCGCTGGTGTCCAAAATTCAGGGTTTAAGGCGAATTAAAGCATAAACCCCTCTTTCACCACCGGGAGAGTCTATCGGAGATCATCATCATCAAGCCGTTCTGCTCAGACCAAAACCTCTCTCATAAAAAAAAAACCCACTAATGGTTGTCGTGCAAGCCGATTCTCTGTCTGAGTAATTCCTTCTCTCTGTTTCGTTATGGCGCTTTTGTTTTTTTAAAAAACTGATTTTGGTTACTGATTTTTTCTTAAAAAATTTGCAATTTTTTTAAAATTCTGTTTTAAAGGGAGAATGTTGTTGACCATTTAATTGACAAGCAAAAGCATGCCGCCGCACCAGTAAAATCCGCCGTCAACAAATTCCAGCTTCTCCCTGAATTTTTAAAGGTAACCCAACTTCTGTTATTTAAATATGAACGTAATTTGTTTTTTCTTATATATTTTTTATGTGAATTTACAGTGTGTTACTGCTAGAGGGTTTTTTTCTTAAAGAAAATTTTTATGGTTTTTGATAGGTGAGAGGGTTAGTGAAGCAGCACTTAGATTCGTTTAATTATTTTATAAATATTGGAATCAAGAAGATTGTGCGTGCCAATGATCGGATTGTGTCCACAGTTGATCCTAGTCTTTATCTGAGGTAATCATTCATTTATCCATTTTATGTTTTGGTTGCTTTCTCTGGGTGCACGGTTGCACAAGCTGGTAAAGTCTGTTTATTTTGAGAAATGAAGCAGCATTTAGAAATAGGGAAAAAAAAGATCATCTGGGTTTTTATTGTTTTTAATATTTTGTGAGATTGGATTCTATTAATTGTGGTACCTTGTTTTAATATTTTTTTTGGTCTTAAATCTTGTAGGTTTACAGATGTTAAGATTGGAAAGCCTTCTATGGTGGTCGATGCTATTAGTGAACAAATTACTCCTCATATGTGTCGCTTATCTGACACGACGTATGTAGCCATTCCTGTTCTTTTCAGTTTCTTAATTGATTTTTTTTCTCCTGGTTCTTTTCTTATGTTCCATTTTTTTAGGTAAAAGAAAAACTTTGTAAAAGTGAATAAAGCTAGACAAATCTGCATGAAAGAACTTAAAGTATGAAGATTAAAATAGAAGGCCTTCCAATGCATTTGTGTACTGATTTAGAAAATCCTAGAAATGTCACTGTCAAAGAATCATCTTAACCCAATAACTTAAACTATTAGATGAGGATCCAAGATATGATTTATATTATTCTCTAACACACCCTCTTAAGTGAAAATTCTTTAGGGTTGAAACTTGTACAGGTCTACATTACCTTGTGCTTAATTTTTATCAAATAAATAGGGATGGTGAGATTTGAACTCGTGACCGCTTAATCATCAAAGCTCTGGTATCATGTGAAAGAACCATCTTAACCAAATAACTTAAACTATTAGATGAGGTCTCAAGATATGATTTATATTATTATCTAACAGTCACGAAGTGGTACAAGTAAAGATGGCTACAAAAAAAAATCAAGCTTGCAATGGCCATTTGCAGGAGTAGAACTAGGGTTTTAGGTATCAGGGTGCCAAAAACTAATATACTATGATACATTTGCAAATAAAATAAACAAATAATGGTTATAAAATAGTACTTTTTTTTTTTTTTTATGGAAGGAGGAGGGTTCCCAAATTGCATATTTTTTTAGAAATAAGCATTAAATTCAATGGCATTAACTTTGCCAAATTTTTAGGGTGCCATGGCCTGCCCCTGGTAACACTGAACCTGTGTAAACTATGCACTTATCCTGCCTTTTCTGATGCAAAATCAAAATGGGGAGTGACATTATTTCAAGGAGAGTGCAAATGGTTACTTGTCCAAAGCTTCACTCTCTCTAGCTTTAGCCCAAGCCCTTATCTGCCAATTCTATTGACTAAATATGCTTACCAGTTGTTATGCTCCCTCTTGATCCTAACCTGCACTTGATGATGCCCTTCTCAATTCGAGAACTTAAGAGACTTCCATTAATCCATTTGAGTCCACATTAGAGATATTTGAATATGATTTCATCATTCGCCACATCAGACCTTCATCAATTTTCTGTGTTCTCTTTTGTAATTTTACAGAGTGGTATAATGATGATGTTCTAGCTCTGGTGTGATGAATGGGGATATATTTTGTTGTCAGAAGCAGGAAACACAGGAAACTTTGGTTTCGGCATGTTGGTGTTGCAAGAAGGAAAAAAAACCCAAATTTGTTTCTTCTGTTTTCCTTGATTAAATTTGTTGATAATTAGCGCATTAAACTGTTTAGCTATCCCTAATGGAACTTTAAACTTGCAATTTGCAACCATTATGCACTTGAATCATATGTCTTCTAAGTTGTACGAGTTTTTGAATTTGTGAGTTTCAGGTATGCTGCACCGATATTGGTTAATATAGAGTATATTTCAGGAAGCCATGGTCGGAAGGAGAAGATGATAAAGGTAGCAAATTGTACTTTGATATCTAATGATTGAAGACGTGTGATTCGGATTTTAAACAAAGTAGTTCTTGCAGAATGATGTTGTCATTGGAAGAATGCCCATAATGTTACGAAGTTGTTGCTGTGTGTTGTATGGAAAAAATGAAGCTGAACTTGCGAGACTTGGTATGTGTGCATAAACTCAAACATTGCTTTTGCTGCCACTTATTTCCTCTTGCTTCTTCCTTTCATATTCATTCATTTTTCCTTTGAATTTAGGTGAGTGCCCCCTTGACCCTGGAGGATATTTTGTTGTCAAAGGAACTGAGAAGGTGATATTCTGCTTGTTGTTTACTAATGCCTTTTGACATCAGGAAGAAATAATCTATTTAATTTGTCAAAATAAAGTTTATGATTGTGTGACATATTTTGCATTGATTTGAACTATGTGTCTTAATGATGCTAGGTCTTATATTTACATATTGCATAAAGTTAGGGGTTATCATGAGCCTTAGTAATGATGCTAGGTCTTATATTTACATATTGCATAAAGTTAGGGGTAACATGAGCCTTAGTGTCATAAAGACTGAATTTTTATAAATGTTATGATGCCTGGATCTTGAAGTAGCTATATCTATAGGTAGTTTTTTCTAAAGGGAAATTTATTTAGTTGGCATTTCCATATCATTATCAATTATGGATAACTTCTAAATCATTGATGATGGATTTACTTTGATATTATTTTTTTCATTTCTATTATACATTTTTTTTTCTATAGGAAACAAGGTCGCATTCATCATATTTTAGCAAAAGAACATAGAAAAAAAAATAAGTGAAGCAAATTTGGTCGTCATTTTCCAAAGTGAGAAATATGTGAAGTTACTTTTTTTTTAGATAGATAAGCTTTCTGCTAAAAGAAGAAAATAGAAAGTCCCAAAATCAAACTCTCAGGATTCCAGAAAGTTCATTGGGGACCTACCTATTAAATAGATAATGTAACCATTTCTGGACCAACCTTTTGAATCTTTTCAAGTTTTAAGTACTGGAAGACATCATCACATATTGGGATTTGGTAGGAAATGATGATAGAGACATGAAAAAGTGAAAAAAAGAAATGGAAAAAGTGGACATTGCTCGGTATTTGATAGCTAGTGGTTAGATTGGAATTTTTTAAAACAACGGGGTTACCGTTGGAAAACTAAAAAAATATAAAATTCGAACTGGAAGATTGCTGATTTTAGAGGGACTAAATCGTAATTCACCCATAAAACAATTTTTATTTTAATTAAAAATGTTTTCTTCACTCCTTGATTTTAATTAAAGTGAACTTGGTTGTTTTCTTTTATATAATGATTATATTCTGTCAAAGAATAAAAGGAAAACAATCACATTTATGTATGTTTAGCTATTTATTACTCCCAAGTGAAGTGCTACTGTATGTTCTAAAAGTTTAGGGGAGAGAAGTGGACAATTAGATCACAAATGCTGTGGGTTGAACTCACAGAGAACATTTAGCTTTTCAATACAATTTGAGAAAGTTTGTCTCATAGTAGAATTGAATGGAGGAGCACGATAGTTTGGGAGCGAGATTTAGTTGAATTGAGTCATAGTGTAGTAATCATTCGAATGACTCTTGAATCAATTGCATTAGTCGTTTTTGGTGAATCAAGTGCACTACAAATATTCTAAAACTTTTTGGTGAATCAAGTACAAATATTCTAAAAGTTTATCTTTGTGGAGGTCTGGTGATGAACACCAATACTATTTTATCAGTGTCAGGAAATTATATGACTCACGAATTGCAAAATAAGTTGTTCAAATGAGTTCAAAATTTCCTTTTTCTTCAGCTTTTCATTACATATCAACGATTGAGATTCTCGAATTTATTTTATTTTATGTGAGGTGTCTTGTTTATACTATTTTTTTTTTCAAGAGCTCATGTGAACTTCCTTCCTTTGTCTTTTTTTTTTTAATAGCTCTGATACAATTAATCTCTTTTAGGTGATTTTAATACAAGAGCAACTTTCAAAGAACAGAATCATTATTGATAATGACAAGAAAGGGAAGTGAGTTCTTATATCTTTGTTCTTATCTTTACCTCTCTTTCTTTCTCTCATCCCCTTGCATTCTTCTTCTCTAACACTTAGGGAGCTAACCAGAGATCACATTAGAAGTGATACTGAACTGCAGTATATGATTTTCAATTTATTAGATTCAACTATGTCTTTGTTGAAGAATGGGATGGCATTTCCTCTTCTTTTTGACTGGTTATTTTGACCCTCCCTTTCTTTCTCTTCTCCCTTTCACGTTTCTCTCTAAATTAGATAGAGGCAACTGGAGATTACTTTAAGTGATGCCTAAATGTAATGGATGATTTTCAATTTCTATAGATTCAAAAATCTTTGTTGTAGAATGGGATGATACTCATTTATCTAATATGACACAAACACATTTATGGAGGTTCTCTGTAAAGACACCAAGAAGTCTTGATACCATGGTAAAATAGGATAGAGAAGTCCAACAATGAAAATATAATCATCTTAACAGTAATATGTTCTTGTTAATGAAAAACATTACGAAATGAGACATTCGTAAATGTTGTGAAATTCCTTAACTTATATAGTTACAATCAACTTGTAAAGCTTTTATTCTTTTATGTGTACCGTATGAATCTTTTTCTCTTCAACCTTTTATCTTTGAGCATAGATTAGGTGAAATGCATTTTTTTTTTTAATATTAAGAATACTTAATCAAGAGAATAAAAAGACACAACTTGGATACTAAAGATACTTATGGGATGATTTATTCCTATAATTACCAAAATCACCAAAATCTTTAGTTGTCCAATAATGAAACTCCCTAAAAAGTATAGTGGGTAGAGGATTTTAGAGAAATCTAAAAAATTGGTTTGCCTTCTGAAAATTTTTTAGGAGAATTTTGGCTGATAAAAAAGTCATAGCATTCCACTCCATAAGAACACACCAAATCACCACAAGCATAGGAAATCTTTAAACAATTTTGCTATCTCTCTGCCTCTCAAACCCATTTAATGAGTTGGATGAACCTCACAAATGTCGTGGGCTAATACATTGATCACAAAAGTGTCAAAAAGACAAATCCTACATTTCAAGTAGTAAAACGTTGCAAGGAGCCAAAAGAAAAAGTATTTGGCTCTCTCAAATTTTAGACACATCATGCACACGTTGAGAGACATTGTTGATCTTCTCATATATGATATATCATTTGTATTTATCTTCTTGGGATTATTGACCAAGAAAAATCTTCGGTTTAGATGGTGATTGATAGATACCGTTCCTTCCAAATGTGCTAAAATTAGATAAATTAGAAAAACCAATTGAGTTGGCATGATGCATTTAAAGACATGCAAAATTATTTGTAGCTGCGAAGTATTGGTAAAATGCAAAAGTTTTTATGCCATTTTGGTCATTTGCATTTTATATGTTTTTTTTTTTCAAGGCCTTAAAAGAAGTGGACAACAAGAGTAAGGATTTATCGTAACTAAAGAAATTTTGTTTCTCATGTTAAGTTTCTACTTGAAGAACTCGGGAAATGTTATTCCCTTCTAAACTATAGAAACTCATACTACCTTGACCAGGTCATCATAAGGAAATCTACGAAGTCATTCTGGGATAACTTGTAGCGTGATAAAGACTAGAAAGATGGCACACAAACATAGACCACTATAGAAGAATATCCTCTCTCCCTAATTCTTTTACAAGTAACTATAGAATCTTTATGCATATTAGTGTTGTCAAGGAGAAAGGTGCTAAAAGGCGCCAAGCCTGTAAAATGCTGAAGGTGCATGCTTGAATGAACCAAGGCAATGTGCTATAAATTTAAAAAAGTAATATTGTATAATATAAATCTAAAATATACATCTTCCTAGTTAAGATTAGATAATTAGAAATCAAAAGAAAATATAAAATACCATAAAATAGTCATATAAAGTATATTTTTCACCCTTAAAACAAAATAAGATAATTTAAAATAGTAAGTAGCCAAATAGACTAAAAAGCAAAATTAAATACCAATTAAAAAAAACAAATAGGTCAAAAGAAAAATCAGTTAAAAAAACGAAGAGCTTCAAGCAAACGCTAGCCTTAACACCTTGCCCCACTCGCAAGGTGCTTCATTGAAATCCAACCTATGAGGCTAATAAAGGCGTCGGGCCTCACCTCGCCTGGAGCGCCTAGGCGAGTGCCTCAGTGTCTGTTGATAACACTAGTGCATATATTGCTATTTCAATCTTGTTATCTTTGATTTACAAACAATGTCCACCAACCTCAACTAATAAAGAATCCAAACAATTAGGAAACCCATATAGTTTATCTATCTTGGTCCAATGTTTCTAAAATCAGAAGAATCTTGATTACGAGCATTGGATTCTAATTTGTCATATGGCACACTTCGATGGTTTTGTGTCAAATAATATCTCACTATAAAAGTGTGAACATTATTCACAATACATTTACAGCTGACTATTAGAGATTCTAAAGCAATACAAAAGGTCTATCCTAAACTACAGAGTTATTCAGAAACACATTAAAAATATAGTTATATTTGGAGGAAAGCAAAATATAATCTTGATACATATTTTTTATTTTGGAGTAGGAGTCTTCTACAATGTTGAGATTGGTCTTCAACGACACCTTAGAATTCCTTCTAGCATGCATTCAATAATTTTTATGAATTCCACAATTTTCCAACAATTCATGCTGGATAGCTAATGTTCTGTCATGGGACTTTCCAATCAAGTCCATTGCTGTTGCTAATGCCCTACTAAATCTATGCCATTCTAGCATTCCCATTTTATTTTTTTGTAACCTGGATGAGCTTATCCTGTGAGGGCAGCTTTGGTGATATCGCCAACTGTTTTGATGATGAATCCTTGTTTAATTGATATCTGTTGCTTTTGATGTTTTCAGTTCTTAGTGTTGGCTTACAGTTTCTTATGGCCCCCCCACCCCCTGTTTTCAGCATAAATGCATCTGTTACAAGTAGCACCGAGGCGACAAAAAGCAAAACAGTCATTCTGATGGAAAAGGAGAAGATGTATTTATGTCTCAACCAGTTTGCAAAAAAGGTCTTTATCAGAATGATTTCTGTTCAGATCCAGCCTTTCATTTTTTGTTTTCAAGTTGTTTTATGTTTGGGTCGTAATGTTTTTCAAAATGTTTCTTAGATTCCTATAATGGTGGTAATGAAGGCTATGGGGATGGAGAGCGACCAAGAGGTGGTACAGATGGTTGGAAGAGATCCTCGGTATAGCGCGTTGCTTTTGCCCTCTATTGAGGTAATCTACATCATGTAATTCTTAGTAGAAAATGTCAACTAACTTTCAAGATAATTTTAATTTTGGATTTGTTCATAATGAATTGGCCTTTTGCCATTGAACATTCATCATATCCCAGGTATCTAGGATTGCTGTTTCATAATCTAAATTTGAACTTCTATTGAATATATTTGAAGTTTGTTTGCTAAGTTGGTAATGGCCTTTAAAATACAGGAATTGGAAAATTTGCATTGCATTTTGCAATTCTATCCTTGTGTCAATTGGAAATTTTTATTGAGATTAACATTGACACAACATTTTTGGTTTTTTTCGAGATGGTTTAAGATTTTAAATTAGTTTCTCATAGATGTTTTATGTGATCAGATTTTTTATTTTTCCCCTGATTTTTTAGAGATTTTTATGACTTTGTACTAGTATGCAGCAGGTTTTCAAGCAATATAATTTTTGTGGCATTAACTTAGTTTCTGCTTTCACACTTAAAGCTTGAAGTTAAATATGATTCAGTTATAATTGCAATAAGATTGCTAGCGCTTTCTTGTTTTCCAAATCATGTCAACCACCGGATACCACTGTTGAGCCATGCTATGTCAGATGCTAATGTAAAAATTCTAATGTCACCTTGGAAATCAGCATTTCCACATGTATCAGAGCCTCATTTTTCTTGATGTCCTTGCTGTTTGACTTGATTATGCTTGATAAGGAAATGCAGAGCTCTTGCAAACACATTATGGGTGAATTTAACATGAATTGCAATATCCTGGGATTGAGCATCTCTTATTTTGCTGTCCTCTCTCTTTCATCAGTTGTTTGCTTCTGTAAATGGGTGCTCAGTATCTGATTTGTGTTTGACTTTTCTTAATGATCTGAAATGCAGGCATAGTTTTAGTGCTCTCTTAAAAATAGATGTTTCCCTCTTGTCAGGTCAATGTAAAGTTTTTATATCCTTGTTTAACTGGATGGCTTGAAAGATGTAGAAAACACTTTCCCTGTTGGTTCTTATCTTTACCAACTCTGCTTCTGTTGACATTTCTTTTATTCTAAACTTCCCCTCTTCTCTCATTCCATTTTCCCATATATTAAACTTGCTGCTGGAAGAGAAAATTGGCAAGAGTTTGTGTTTCATATCCCACAAACCTGCCTGAGGGGAGACTGATGTGGCAACTGCAGATAAAAAGTCAAATGGGTTTCGATTAAGCTAGTGAGAATGTAGTTTGTCCTGCATGATTATTATAGTGGCATATTTTCTTCCTTGTAATGATACAAATTGTATTGGATGAGAAAGAATGTCAAACATATGGCTTTAATGTTTTTAGTAGTGGTAGGTTTTATTTTTAACATATCCCATAAATTGCTGATAAATTTTTATCATAATTTTATTCTTCTTGTCTCAAGTATACAAATTGGACTGCTGCAGCTCTTCCTTTCCCAAACCCTTCCTTTCCTTTCCTTTCCCTTCCTTTCCTTTTCTTTTAATCTTTCTTCCTTTCCTTTTTTCATTTTCATTTTTTCTCATACCTTTTGGTTTTATGCTCATTTCTATCGTTCATTTTATTTCTAGGAATGTGCAAGTCATGGTGTTTACACACAGCAACAAGCCTTGGAATATCTTGAAGCAATGGTATGTCTCTTACTTGCATGTTGCAAGAACATTCATAACGCCATCATATTCCATTATTAAATGTATTGATCCTTGATGTTATCTGGGTGTCTCTAAGTTGTATGTCGAACACCTACTGATGCTGCCACTTAATTCCATAATTGAAAGTGGTAATGCTTGAAGTGAACATATAACCAACTCAGCCTCAAGCCTAAATTGGTTGGAATAGTACAATGATCTGCCTACATCACTTTTAGTTATAGCATACAAATTATTGTGTACTGGAGCATCAACCTGCATTTGGTCTCCCTCCATCCTTTCTCTGTCCTAATACTTCAATTTGTTTGCTTTGGTCGTTGGTAAATCCACAGGTTGAAGTTTTATATGCTGAAATTATGTTAAATCCCTGCAAATTTTTGAAAGAGAAGAGCAAGAAAGGGATAAAACTCAACTGTCAATAATCAAAGTGTCAATCATGTAAATAGGCTCCATCAAAACATTCAATAGGTACTGTTGTTTAGGCACCAAAAAACCATAAAACAACCAAAATATAAATAGACATTCCCAAAAAAAAATCCAATTAAATAAGATGCTAACAAATTCTTGATAGATCTGCTCCATCTGCTTCAAAGGAATAATAAAACTCTGGATAATCAAAATATAATTCTAGAAGTCGTGTGGTTCAGCTAAAAAAAAAAACAAGCCCTCAATCCTAAGGTTGGAATGTCAAAGTAGCATGAACTCTAAAATCAATCTTTGTTTCTCACTTAATATTGAAGAAGTTTGAACTTGTTCCCTTTTCCCCTCACTTTCAAAGTGATTAGAACTTCAATGCATGCATTTGCATTGTTTATATTTTGTTTAACCATTGGCATGAATTAGAAAAATGTTGCATACTTGGTTCCAATCTCCCTTTCAAGAAATTGTGCTCATCACTTCTTTACCATCTCTGAGCTTTCTTTTGACAATTTACTGATCAGTGGCTGTTCTTGTTCCTATACTTGTACTGTTATTGTTAATTATTCTCATTATGCTCATCTTGACTTGGTTTGCCTCTTCTTTCTCGAACACTAATGGTAGCACTTGACCCATGTCGAGCCCTATGTGTCTCTTCATAATGCTCTTCTATGGAACATAATCTTGATTCCTAGTGTTAAATTCCCCACCATATGATTGGTGCCCTGAATAGATATGGTTGCCTATGTGTCTCTTCAGCTGTTTTTTATGTCTTGAAAATGCATAACTCCCCCCACCCGCTTCTCTTCTTCCAAGATGTTTGCTTAGATGAGAAATTTTATTAAGAAAACAAGTCGCTAACAATTAAGATCCTACATAGAAAATCATGGATCCACATCCTTACCTGTGAAACGACCATCTAGTGTTACCAAGCATAAATAACTGTTCAGGCATGGTTGGGTTGAATTCCTTTAGGTGCTCATAACCTCTTCCAAGCTGCATTTTGCTTCTTTATTGCGAGTCATTTCAACAATCTTTTTTGTTTTACAAGGAAGCTATCTTTTAATGTTATAGGTTTTTGTTTGATGGTTTGTGTATCTTTCTTGACTTCATAAACCCATATAGGCTAACTTCATGTGATTGTTATTGTCAACATCATACTTGTCTTTTTGGCCAATTTTTCATAGCAGTTGCTTGCTCTTGCAGGTGAAGAGGTCTACATACTCTAGTTCATCGACTGAAAAGGTAGCCTTTCCCCCTTCTCTCTATGTAATGCATGTGTGTGGAGTAAATATTATAAATGCTACTTCTTCGTCTGTAATAATATATATGCTGCATCTTTGCCTATCTAAACATCTATAGACATGAACTATTGTTATTTTTCTGTTGTTGGCACTTCTATTTGATATTGGAATGGTTTGGTGTTTTCAGCAGGAAAATAGAGCTTTGGCCATTCTTCGAGATGTATTTATTGCTAATGTTCCGGTAGGATTTGTCTCATTTTTAAAATTTGCAGAATTTTTTTATTTGATTGTTAACCTTCTCTTGTGCATTATAGGTGCGCAAGAATAATTTCCGCCCAAAATGTATATATGTAGCGGTAATGTTGAGAAGGATGATGGAGGCTTTATTAAACAAGGATGCAATGGATGACAAGGTAATGGATTTTTGGATGTAAGCCATGAACACTTTGTTTTTTATCTTATATTTAGATAAACAATATAAATGCAAGTTTTGGAGATGAATTCTGATGGTTGTTCAGAAGCCATTCAAACAACAGTAAGAAACCATGCTTATCTTGAGGTGTGAATATTTTACACCTTTGAACATGTAGCCTTCAATCTTGTTCAAAAATATTCCATGACAAGCCTCAGAGATTGGTTTTGTTGGCTAACAACCAACCATATCCAAACATCTATTTAGAACATAATTCAGGCATTGGACAGGCCACGTGCCCATGGACTAACGACCTGCCCATCATGAATTTTGCATGAGGATGTTTGCTTTTAAAAATCAACTACTTTAGATCAATTGCTTCGATGCTTTTGATGCCATGATTGCCCTTTTCCTCTATGCTTTGCTTTACAAACTGTTCTGTAGCTTTGTCTACTGAAACGGGCTGATTGGTCTGCCATGTAATCAATGTAAATGTTCTAGATTGAGTGTGTTAAAGCACATCTTTCCGAGTCTGTGGATGGATGGGTGCTGGTAGATGACAAATATTTTTTTTTTCTGCGTGTAGGATTATGTGGGTAACAAGCGATTGGAGCTATCAGGCCAATTGATTTCTCTGCTTTTTGAGGTAATGTGGATCCAGATCATACTTAGTGAACTGCTATGGGTACTATAATTGGCTCTCAAGCTTCCCCCTCCTCTCTCAATTTGCTTTGTAGGATTTGTTTAAGACGATGATTACTGAGGTCCAGAAAACAGCAGACACTCTGCTAGTCAAACAAAACCGATCTAGCCGGTTTGACTTTTCCCAAGTAAGTATAGCTGCAAAATCAACTCTATTTGTGACCTGATATAATGGATTTTCATATCTTGATTATAAAAATCAAATCAAAGAAATAATTTAGCCTCTTTTTTTTTGTTGGAATCTTGTGTCTGCTGTTTCATTTAACACTGATTATGTTAAGTTGTTTTTGGAGTAAGTTTCACTGATTTTTATTTTAATTTCCTGTTATAGTATATAGTTAGAGATAGTATTACCAATGGGCTTGAAAGAGCACTCTCTACTGGAAACTGGGATGTCAAACGGTTTAGGATGAACAGGAAAGGCGTGACACAGGTTCTGTACTGAGTATCCCCTCATTTTGCTTTATCATTCCTTTTGCACATACTTCTCTGTTTCTTGTTGGTATCACAATAAGCTGACAGAGAATCCTCTGCTAAAAGGTATTAGTCAGGTTATCCTATATGGCATCGTTGGGCCACATGACCAGAATTTCACCACAATTTGAGAAGTCCAGGAAAGTAAGTGGACCCAGGGCATTGCAACCTAGTCAGGTAATATTGATGTCTCCACACTGCCCTAAGAAATCTTGCAAAATTGTCATGTGTTTCTTAGGGTAATATTCAGTCTATTGCTGATGGTTTTTCTTTTTCATTTTACTGATTCCAAGTTTTTTTTTTCCTAGTGGGGTATGCTCTGCCCTTGTGATACTCCAGAAGGAGAAGCTTGTGGACTTGTGAAGAACTTGGCCTTAATGACTCATGTTACAACTGATGAAGAAGAGAGCCCATTAATCTCTCTGGTTTGTCCTCAGTTAAATTTCCCTTTGTTCATGAGCAACACAGACGCAATGTTTTACATGTTTAAAATCATATGAAGTCTTACCATGAATTTTACTTAGAAAGTTTATATGTAGTGAAGTACCAGCATTTGTGGCTCTCAATGGATAACTTGCCTCCCAGTGGCCAGAAAATTTTGAAAACAAACCTTGTCAATAAAGGATTGCCATGTATTTGAATAATATAATTTCAACTCAATTATCCTTAAATGATGTATGCAAAGATTCTTCTCTGAAACTCTATTTTTGAATCCCCCTCTATAAAACCCATATAACAGCCAGTGGAAAGCAAACATCCATATCTCTCTAAAAAAAAACCACTTTCTGTTTCTTAGCAGCCAACTCTATGTCGATTAGTCTGTCATGAAACAAGTATCTGTTAGCTCTATTGCACTGTGCATGAGCTAGCAGGTGGTTCATGGTTGACAAATTCAGCATCTTCTGTGAATTTTTCATTTCCTCTATCTCTCACTCTCATGAGATTGTCAATGGGAAAACTCCTACCTGAAGTTCTCTCAAGCAAAAGAGATGCTTTGGCTGGAGCTTTAGACTTCAATGTTTAATTGCTTGTCAAGGAAAATTAGGCCTACCTTCGCTGCCCCAATATTTAGACAAGGCCGTGTAAAAATATTTAACACTAAAACTGCCTCATTTAGCTATGTCCAGTTAGTTTATACATTCTGCATATAGTTTAGGGTGTCAGTTACTATTATTGACATGTACGTATAATTGTCTAGCATTTATGCATATGCTTTTTGGTCCTGTGAGCATTTTAGAAAAGAACTATGGCTTTTGTAATTTTGCTGCAGTGCAAGTGTTTGGGTGTAGAAGACTTGGAACTTCTCTCTGGAGAAGATCTTCACACGCCAAACTCTTTTCTGGTTATATTTAATGGGCTTATTCTTGGGAAGCACAGAAGGCCACAGGTAAGATTTCTTTTGCATTGAGCAGATGTTGATGTCAAAACCTTCTCGTTCAATTCATTGACTTTATCTTCCTGTTTCTCAAAACACTTGTTTAGCAATTTGCAAATGCCATGAGAAAGTTGCGAAGAGCTGGCAAAATTGGCGAGTTTGTAAGTGTCTTTGTGAATGAGAAGCAGGTAATTTCTTCTGTGACATCAATTGGAAAAATCTTTCTGACAGTGTTCTTGTGTGTCAACTATGATGAAACGTGCTTCCTGGATAGTGATTCTGAAATGGAACAGGATTAGGTTTAAACTAACTACAAAATAGGCCAAATCATATATCTGAATCAGAAGGTAAAACACTAATAACAAATTGCATCAACAATCATGTTTCTATTATGATGAGCAAAAATAACAGATAATTTCAGACTCTTGGTAATTCTGTGAAGAGTGTGGTAGATTTCTTGTCAATTGCTTCTGTGGGTTTGTGGGAGAGGATATAATTAGTAATTCTATGGTTGCGTGCCATCAGTGAAGTCCTGTGATGTGCACTTGGTTGGAGAGAAATGCTAGAGTATTTATGAACCAGCAAACTTTGAGATAATTGTTGTGGAATGGGATATTTTTCCTCTCCTTGTGGTGTCATGCTTCTGGAGCTTTTACGGGTATTTTCCTACTTAATATTCAATGAAATTGAATGAACTTAACTATTGGGATACTAAATACAAGACCCTTGTTTTCAGATGTTTCCCTACTAAAAAGTAGGTTTTGAACCCCCCCCCCCCACCCACCCCACAATGCTTAAGTAACAAGCATTTTTAAAGACTTAGCTCAAAAGTGGTTTACCAGAATGGGTGGACCGTGTCCCATATTTCCTGATTTAGTGGGCAGAGTCCTGACTTTTTCCAGAAGAAATGGCACATGGGTTTGTATGCTTATCTGTTTACTCCTTCTCTAAGTCCATGTGTCTAAGCCTGTTTGCTCCTGACTTTACATGGAAGATACCCACACGGACAAGGAGGCACTGAGGCTCAAACACATGATCAACCCTCAAAGAGGATGTGCTCACCAATGGGCTAAGACCCTTGGTCTGTACCTTTGAAAATATGCATGAGAGTACACAGTTTGTAATACCTGTGTAAATGTCATAATGCATTGTAATACTGGTAAGAATGGTTGGTATAAAAAGTGCTTTCTGCTGATTCATTAGGATGGTATAATATCTCATTATCTGTGGTCCGCAAAGGTAATCTTGTCCACCTATATGAAAGACACATAATAAAGCTTCAGGTTTTGCTGTGAAAGTAGGAAATTCATTAGTAATCCTAAAAATGACCGACTCGACCATCCTCTTTATTTATTTAGCTATTCATTTTGCTATTCTGCATTGTACAATTGAGTAGACTATCTTGTCGTGGACTGCAAATAACTGATATTTAGCAAAAAATGTCTGCTAGCATGCTGTGTACATTGCTTCTGATGGAGGTCGAGTTTGTCGTCCGCTGGTTATTGCAGACAAAGGTGTATCAAGGATTAAAGAACATCATATGAGAGAGTTAATGGTGAGTTCATTTATTCTATTAGGACCAAAGGAAAGGATGGTACTCTAAACCTGATTTAATTTCCATTTTCTTCAAGGATGGAGCCCGCACTTTTGATGACTTCTTACATGAGGGATTGATTGAGTATCTTGATGTCAATGAAGAGAACAATGCTTTGGTTGGTCTTGAAATCACTATTGAGAAACTGTACTATATTTTCATTATCTTTCTCTTTTTTTATTTACAAGGACCTTTTCCATATTATTATCTGTTTTACAGATTGCTTTGTATGAATGGGAGGCCACTCCTGAGACAACCCATATTGAGATAGAGCCTTTCACGATATTAGGTGTTGTTGCTGGGTTAATTCCTTATCCTCATCATAATCAGTCACCAAGAAATACATATCAGGTTTGTTGTCATTTTCTCAATATTAAAGGTGATACATTTGCATTTCAATTTCTAAAAATCACTCCTTTCATCTTGCTTGTATCATGTGGCAGTGCGCTATGGGGAAGCAAGCTATGGGAAACATTGCATACAACCAGGCAAGTTCTTTTATGTCATTGATTTGGTCGAATTATTACATTTTATGCAGGCTGCAACTGTTCTTGCATGTGCCTTTGCATGTTGCTGGTGGTGTGGTACTGCTACCAACATGGTCAATAAAGACAAGATCCTTTTAAATTTTCCAACTATCTCTACCTTTGAGCACTATATGGATAAAAATCCATATGTATTGGAACACATTGGAGTGATGTTCCCATGAGTACAACTGATTGAAAAATTTACAGAATTTCATTATGGATCCATAGATGAATGAATTATCAAATACTAGATGTTTCATTGCACAACTGAAGGCACTTTTTTATATGAAAATATGCTAATTAGTATCATTGTTATCACTGTTGAACTGCCTAACTACATTTTCAACTTTGAAGCATGCAAATTTGGTGTTTCTGTTTCCATAAATTAGTCCCAGAAAAATTGCTTCATACAGTTTACATGAATAAATTTCAACCCCACAAAAAAATAAAAAATAAAAGAAAAATGTGGGTATACTTTTTAAGTTGTTCGCATAATGTGGCTGAATTATTGTTTAACCAGTTCAATAGGCTAGTGATATCTCTTTTCCCATTTGAAGTAAGAGACCATGATCAACTCGTGGAAGCAGAGGATATTGGATAGTTTGTGGATGGCATTAATTCTCTTTCCCAAATCACATTGGATTCAAAATGATGGGCTGAGTTACCTTTTCCATTCTCAAAGAATCCCAAAGTGTTTTCCACAAGCTTTTTTCTTAATAAATCTCCAAAAGTTGGTGCTTCTGCTCTTGTTCTGTTGTTTATGTGACTTTTATTTCCATTGAACGTATTGTTATTGACTTGTTTCATCCAAGTTTAAACAATGAGCAAATGTCTAAGAATGCTTGTTGGTTCCTTGCATCTTTTTTGTTATTTTCACTTTTTGATGAATGGCTGTGGTGATATTTATGTAGGTTTCTATAATAAGAAATGTTCTGTTCTTGACTAGTGATCTTCCTGTCATAGCAGTTAGGCCGTATGGACTCGTTACTTTACCTATTGGTGTATCCTCAACGGCCTTTATTGACAACAAGAACAATTGAACTGGTAATTATCTTCCTATTATAAATGCTGTGGTTAGGATCGTTGGCTGTGAACTAATCAGTTTGCTTCCAGGTTGGATATGATAAGCTTGGGGCTGGTCAGAATGCAACAGTTGCAGTTATGAGTTATAGTGGCTATGACATAGAGGATGCAATAGTCATGAACAAGGCCTCTCTAGATCGTGGTTTTGGTCGATGTATTGTTTTGAAGAAGTACAAAATTTTGACATCCTTAATTTTTCGATATTTTATTATGATGGCATCCTTTCTCAATGTAATTCCCTGTGTGATTTCACTTGCCTTGATAGAGTGTTAGTGGTTGCTTATTTTGGTCTTTGCTCTATGACAGATACACTTGTACCAATCAAAAGTATGAGAATGGTGCATCAGACAGAATCTTAAGGCCACGAAAAAATGAAGAAAGAGAGAGGGTATGAAACTACCCCCCCTACCCATTCCCTTTTCAGTTTAGTGTTTCTATCTGTATTATTCTTTTAGTTTAGTTTGCTGAACATTTGTTGGTTTCTGAATTTCATTTTCCCTCTCTTGGATGAACAAGAAATATTAATAGAAAAGATAATTGTGTCTAGAATCAGGCTCTTTCAGTGTTGATAGTTTTAGAGGCAGATTGTTCCTGTGCGTCCTTAGGGTTTACTGATGTAGGAAGAAAAAGAAAAATTAGCAAACTCACCAAGTCTGGTTATCTGGACCGTAATGCCAGAAAAGAAAACAAGGTTCTTTTTAGAACTCACAAGATATCAAATTGTCCATTTCTTTTTACAGCCGTAGCAGCCCTTAAATACTAAACAAAACCCTAAATTAAAAGAAATAGCTGATGCAGGATCTTTGAATTATGATACCTAAATACTATAGTTTTTAGGTCATAGTAGATTTGGTGGGTTAGGGAATTGGGGAATAGGTTATAGGTGAGGGTTGGGATACCTTTAAGGGTAAGGTGATCAAACTAGATTAAAGGATGAAGGATATAAACGTTATACTATGAATTAAATTGAATAAAAAAATTACTAGTCACACTAGTAGTGTTTCTATGTATCACACCTAGAAACTAGAAACCTAAGCTCCATGCACATGGTTCTTCGCAATGGATCCTATGATAGACTGGATCATACAATCTCAAACCATATAGTGAAATTCTCATCCATTCATTCATCTCAATGGGATCTTACAAACAACTTGCACACAGAGCAAGGAGGTCAAGCCAAATGGGTATGTTTGCCTTAGCATTATGATTTTCCCCATCTTCAATCATATAAAGGTATATGATTTAATTGTTTCAGCTTCTGCATCACCAGCCCTTAAAAATAACTAAATCTTCATTGTCCAAATGTCCCTAATAAATAATGCATAAATAAACAAGTAAAGGAAAAAACCCTAATTGTTTATATAAGTGCAGACTCCACTAACATGAACTACTACTTAGAATTTGCCCTGCATCATTTACCTTTGCATTACTTAGAGATCCCTTTTGGAGTATTTTTTTTTTGCTTAGAATTTTTTAGAGAGGCTTGGTGGGTGAAAGGTGTTTTTTTCCCCTTTATTGCTTCTCCAGTATTCCTTTAGGGTATATGTATTTTTTTTTTTCTATTAGTGCTGCTGAATGTGATAAAAGATATTGGGGGAACAGGGGTTGGGTTGTTTAGTAAATGAGGAGGCTTGTAAGCCTAGTTAGAGGAAGGCTGAGGATTTTTGACATGTTGTTTGAAAACATTAACCGAGTCATGGCAGTTTACTTTAGAGCCTTGTTCTATTTGGTATTAACTGATTTGGAGCAAGTATGATTTTTGACAAAAATGGCTGGGATGTTAAGGTTGCAATATCATTTGTGCAATCCTAAGAAGTTCATTTCATACATTGTTGTTGTTAATTTTTCGTATCTGGTTAAAGGAAAGATGGTAGTGATTCCCAATTTCATTTTATAGCACTTCTGGGGAGGAGATATTCCATTGCTTGAAGCCTTTTCCCTTTTGTTGTCTTTAGAATTTGATTAGATTACAGGAGAGAAAAAACTAGAGTTCATATTCTCAATTATTTATCACTTCAAGTGTTGGATGAAAGCATTTATGGACTCTAGAGGGACCCAACACTTGCAAGTCTTTCTTTGGCACATTTTGTTTGTTCTCCTAAACCTTCTTTTCCTTGGTCTAGTCACATTTGGAACACCAAGACATTTTAGGGTTATTAAGTTAAGACTTGCATTTGTTTGTCAATCCATAATATTCCAGTGACTTACTACTAGGGAGAAGATTAATGAAAGCATTGTGTTTTAATTAGGGATCTTAAGCACTATAAAACTGGTGAGATGCAGGAAAACAGTTTTAATTATTTTTTCTAATATAGATCACAATGAACCCTATAACAGTGAGATAATTTGTCTTGTGTTTTATGCTGTCCTTCATGGTGTTACTTGTGTAGGTGTTGGATGATGATGGACTTGCTGCTCCTGGGGAAATTATTAGGCATGGTGATATCTATATAAATAAGGAGTCCCCAATTGAAACAAGGGGGCCTTTAAAGTCTGCAGCAGCTTTAGCAGATGTGTCAGTAGTTTACTCCCTCAATTTTAATTTATTAGTTTTTTCTTTTTTGGCATCATTATTCCTCACCTGCATTTTAATTTCCAGAAAATATCGGCCTTGTGCCCAAATATTCAAAGGTACTGAAGGGGAGTCATGTGTAGTTGATAGAGTTGCTCTTTGCTCTGATAAAAACAACAATCTATGTATCAAATATAAAATCCGCCATACTCGTAGACCAGAGGTACGGAATGTTTTCTGCCTAAATGTGGGAAACATGTTTCTTCAACTGGAGTTTATGGTGAATTGACGCAGCATCATTTTGTTTTCACTTATCCAACCAGGTTGGTGACAAATTTAGTAGCAGACATGGGCAAAAAGGTGTTTGTGGAACAATCATTCAACAAGAAGATTTCCCATTTTCTGAACGTGGTATTTGCCCCGATTTGATCATGAACCCGCATGGGTTTCCCAGGTATCCTCTAATAGTTAGTGTGCTTTTCTTATCACTTTGTGCTAACTAAAGAGAAGAAGAAAGTAACTTTTGGGCTCTGAATAGTGGCTACATACATGTATTCGGTATCCATAGGATATCAAAATATGTAGGTCTGTGATCCCTAACAATGCTAAAATGCTATTGCATTCATGCATCAATAATTCATCAAAATTGTGTTCCTTTCCTGCCCCTTTTCTTATATCACTGAAGATCTTAATGCGTTAGGCAAAAGGCAACAATGTATCGAATTTGTGTTCCTCTCCTGCCCTTTTTGATCATTTGCATGATCATCTATTCATCTTATGGAACAATAGTTGATGAGCAAAAGCAAAAGGAAAAATACCAACAAGTTTTGTCATAGTTTTGGATGACAAATGACTGCATATTTCTGAAATATTTATGTTTGTAATTTCAGAGTACTCTCCAATACAAGGATTTGCCAATTTATCCATCACTAGTCCATAATCTTAGCTTAGAATTTTCAAGTACTTTAGGCATCAATAATGTGCCATGTTTTTCCTTAGATTGTTTTTCTAGTAATGTTACATGTGCTAAATTGCGAGTTTCTTTGTTTCTTTATTGTCTATCTTTATAGTTGTAGGTTGTAGCCTTGGTACATTATATATGCTGTTATTGATTATCTAATTAACAAGCAATAGCATTCTTCTTTTTCTTTTTTGTGCTTCATAGTTGATGCTTGAAAAGTGTCAACAGACGTTGTTTGCAAAGCATTTTAACTGTCTTTTTTTTTCCAACTATAATAAGAGTTTTGATTATTATACATGCATATTATCCCCTTATATCATGTGGACCATCACAGAAAAAAGGAACTTAAAAGCACCCATTTATCTGAGTAATGAAAGTAGAAAATTTGAGGATGACGAACTCAACACATATGGAAGTGGCTTTTGTAAACTGATTGAAGCAACACACATCACTTGTGTGGAGAGTCTATTATTTTTTCTTGACATTTTCTTAAAAATTGTAGTTGTAATGAGAGTTGAAGATTTCATACACAGAAAAAAGGTTTAAATTTTAAAAAGTTATTATTTTAGTAAATGATTGAAGGATGCATTGATAAGTTCATACTTAGGAGTGTAATTAAGAATGTATAAAATAATTCAAATTTTTGTGTTAAAAAAGATCTTATTGTGTAACGTATAATAATAATAATAATAATAATAAATAATAATAATAATAATAATAATAATAATAATTAATAATTATTATTATTATTATTATTATTATTTATTATTATTATTATTATTATTTGTGTCTTGCTTTTTAAAACTTAAGTTATTGGCATTTTTTCAAATAAAAGAACCAATAGAATTTTATTTTATTTATATAGGAAGTTGGAAGCAATAGTGAAAGGAGTTTATCTCCAATGATTTGTTCGTGAAGGTTACCAACACCATTACCTTGCCAAATTGAATTTGACCAGTTATAAGCATTTCAAACGATTTCCTCAAAGCAGAGTGGGAGGGAGTGGGGACAACTTCTTATTCATATGTATGCAGATTTTAGTAATGCTTTCCACCATGCCCTTTTCAAGGATTTTGACCATGTGATGAGTAATTCTTCTATTTTAAATGGAAAGATTTTACGTTTATTTATTACAGTTACAAGTATTATCAGTTTTTAGTGATGTTTTGAAGTCTGCACATTAGAGACAATTGACTATGTTCTCAATTATTGACACCTGTGACTGCATTGATTGTATGTATTACTTGTGCTAAATCTGTGAAACCAAATCTGTGTTTGCAACAGCTCTTAAGCATGCAGATGAGCAAAGAAAAAGCCAATATATAATAGGCAGATTGTAATTGCAATAACACAACACAAGATGGAACTACTGTATGATATTATTCATGCAATATGTCACATGGGCACTTTACTAGCTTCTTCAATGTGGTGCTTCACCTCATCGCAATCGCTTGATTCTTTTTTATGATTTTTGACAACTAATTCATTTCACATGCACACAAGTTATAAGTTGTCGTGTGGTATCTTTTCAATTGATAGGAGTGCAAGATCTACGCAAGTTAAATAATGTAATTGCGTTCTTGTTTTTTATATAGTCGAATGACTGTTGGGAAGATGATAGAGCTTCTTGGGGGTAAAGCTGGAGTTTCATGCGGTAGATTTCATTATGGTAGTGCATTTGGAGAACCAAGTGGTCATGCAGACACGGTTGAAGCTATAAGGCACTTTCGCACTTTCTCTCTCTTATGTTCTTTGCTTTTGGTCTATGTTTCTTAAACTTTATTGGTCTATGTTTCTCAAACTTTATTTTTCTTAAATCCATGTTCTGCTTCATGACAGTGAAACACTTGTTAAGCATGGCTTTAGCTACAATGGCAAGGACTTCATTTATTCAGGTTTTTGTGCTTACCCCTAAGACGTTACTTATGAAATAGAACTTACATGCACTTCTATAAATAATTCGTTTTGATTTTCTTGAAGCATTCTGAATTTGATATTTTTATTTTGCAAAATGTAAATTATTCCAATAAATGAATACTGGCATTAATGAGACAATACCTCGTTCCAAAAGATAATTTGATATGCTAGTCATGATTGAGTGAAGAAGTGACTGTATATACTTCACGTACTATGATTTTCAGTTATGGACATGGCTTTCTGCATGCCAAAATTTCAACATGTCCTAAAGACATAGTTCTTGTATTTTTGTTAAATGAATTTTAAATATTATAGACTATTTTGAGGGTCATCAGACTGAACTGTGCACTTAAGCAGTGATGCATCTTGTTTCTTTGTCTTGGTTGTGTCAATGGAGAGTCTTGCACATAATTAAACCAATAAATTACTCTGCCATTGCTTTCATTAGTGCCATAATGACTTGAGGAGAATACATCATTTCCCCTTTGATTCTCAAATGCCTGAAAAACTGGAGATGTCAATCAATATTCCTTTCTTTCTTTTTTCTTTTTTTATTTTCAAAAGATCTGAAAACACTTTCTATGAAGGAACCAAGAACTTGGCACCACTCCATAATCGCATATATATAAACACTAATATATTAGTAATAATACTTTAAAATATATAATTTTATTATAAATAATAAATTACTAATATATATCAACATATAATATTAGAAATTGTTTTAATTTATATAATATTTCTAGAAGATAACATTATAATACACATCATTTTATACTATTCAATAATCATATCTAAAATAATATAAATTCTATCATAACATAGGATACCATAGGAAAAAAATTATTAACAATGCACACCAAAACATTGGAAGATGTTTTCCAACTCAACTAAACATTAAAAAAACATGCATTTTTTGTAATTCATTTTCCAAAAGGATTTCGTTCATCACAAACAAGCATGGCCTTGATTTTTTAGTGACTTGTTTTTTTTGAGGTTCCTCTAGGAGTGCCATTCTTGGGGGGTTGAATTAAAGGAAACCTTTCGCCAAGCATGCTCCTGGTTTTATTTCACAAACCTTCCCACTCAAGTCATGTAGGTTAAGATATTTTATCAAGATGGCATAGCGTTTATCTAACAAACAAAACCAATTTGGTATATCCTTCACTGCCCTCTCCATATACCAACTTAAGCTCTTGGTTTGGATTCTCCAACATGGTCATCCTGACACCTCAAAATTTCCCCAGGTATCACAGGTTGTCCTCTGCAGTCGTATATTTTCATGGGACCAATTTACTACCAGAAGTTAAAACATATGGTGAGATCTTAAGCTTTCTTTCTGGTGTGACATTGTTCATCTGTACTTGGATAGCTGTTCATGGTTGTTATTATACTTATTTACTGGTTGGTACTTGGATGCTTCAAATCTATAGCTTTCACATTAACATAAAGGTGCCAGAAGAGATATGGAATGTTTATAATGATGGGTTTAAAGTTTGCTGTGTATTCAAGTTATTGATTTTACTCTGTTAAACAAATGTTCTCTCCTTTACGCATTTGGGGCTTGGGGTATTCTTCCAAGCAAAACATTTGAATTCAAGTTCTAATTATTGTTTCCGTACTTAAACACAGAATCTGCTGATAGTGTCTATGACATAGCATCTACTCTTTTTTCCTTCACATATCACATGTAGCCCTGTCACATTTCATTCTCTGCATCTCTTATTTATTCAATTAGCACAGTACTCTCGCTTCTTCATATGTTTTACAATGTATATCTTGTGGTGACTAGGTCTTAGATAAAATACATGCTCGAGGTAGTGGACCACGAGTCATGCTAACCAGACAGCCTACTGATGGGAGAGCTCGAAATGGAGGTTTTCTTTTCCAATGCCAAGATACTTTTATCAATTTATGTTTCATGTTTAAGAAGATTTCGACTTCAGATAAATGTTTGTTTCCCAGGTCTTCGAGTGGGAGAAATGGAAAAGGATTGTTTGGTGGCATATGGCACTAGCATGTTGCTTTATGAGCGCCTAATGGTTTCCAGTGATCAATTTGAAGCTCAGGTAACTTTTATTTGTTTTTGTACTCTACATGCACATAATGAATTTTAGCATGGAGTGCTTAATGAAACAAAGTGCACACAAGTATTTTCTGGCATCCATGTTGAGAAACTATCAATTTTATACGAGGGAAGAGGAGTTGCTGCTTTAGTTGTTCAAAAAACAATCACTTGGCACATCATTGCATGTTGAAGTTACCTGCTCAATTGCTCATCGATCCAACTGCATTTATTTGTTTTTTGAAACTCTCCAGTTGTATAACTGTCTCATTGGACACTTTCACTAGCTATAGGTATTTCCCTGGCTATTGCCTTCTGGACCTTAGCTTTCAAATTTTTATTGAACAACATTTGAGGATCGTTTTCTGTACGAGTGATGCTAATTTTACTGAAAGTGTGTTCCCAGAATCAGTTCCCAAAAGATCTGATTAATTAGATGTGTGGATCTCTCTGTGGGCTCTTCCTATGAACAAATGAGATTTTCTGGAAGTGGCTTCAGGAAAACGCTTTTGGTATAATTAGCCACCATTCTTCTTTATTAGACTATTAATTTATTTGATAGCAGAAATTTCTAGCTTAGACAGTGATTGATCCCAAATGTGAGGAGTTACTAAGTTATGCTTATTATAGCCACTAAGTCTACTAGATATTTGTATCTTCTGTATAATAAAGAAGAAAGGTGGTCTATTATATTTCAATAACAGCTGATAGCATCTCCATGTAATGCAGGTTTGCAGAGCTTGTGGCTTATTAGGCTATTACAATCAGAAGCTGAAAGCTGCAATGTGTACCACGTGTAAAAATGGGGAAAAAGTTTCTACTATGAAACTACCGTATGCTTGCAAGCTCTTGATTCAGGTAAGTGTGTTTTCGATCCATTTTTATACATTCAAAACTTTCTGCTTGTGTTTTTGACGAACCTTTACCAATGAATGGTCCATTTTCAGGAACTTCAATCAATGAATATTTGTCCTCGCCTAAAACTGGCCGAAGCATGATCTGATGGCTAATCTTACAGTTACCTCGAATGTGAAATTAAAGAGATGGATCAAGCTCATGAATCTCGTGGTCCAACATTTGTTACTAAGTAGTTTAGACAAGAGGTCTGTCAATGCAAAAAGTCTGATAACAAACATGTCCTCACACATCATCCTTGCTTCATCTGATAGTGGAGCTGTGGGACGCTTTCTTCACAAGTCCCTGGATGACGCAAATGACCTACCTGTTCATCTCTCCTTCAAGCATTCTCAGGTACTCCGAATATCTGGCGCACTTAAATCAGTCAAATACTGGGCGGGTAAACTTCCTTTTCTAATACCGTACCCCATGGAAAGTCAAATCCCCACTGCCTCCTTAGACGAGATGTCTGAACTATTAGACAATGGGTGTGCCCGACCATTAGTGTGTGATAATACCATATATGAAATGGGTATTTGAAGGTTTAGCAGTCCATTAGCCTACTCATGAATCTTGGGATCTGCCTGGAATATGTAGAAGCCGAGGAATGGATCCTAGATTATAAACATTGTGAGGTGAATCCACAAGACACTTGAAAGTGAATAAAACGTATTTTATAGGAACAAAAGTTAAATACAGTCTCTTATTCGGAGTCAAGAATGGAATATGTTTGTTTAGTCCTCACGGCCATGTTTAAATGACCATTGCTTTGGAGAGGAGGATGAGGGCGGAGGTCCGAGGGGCACCACCACTGAGAGATGGTTTTGTTTCTTTCAAGGAAAAAAAAATAAAAAAATTACATCCACCCATATTCATGAATCTACCTGGTGGGGAAAAGCCATATCTTAGTCTGAGCTGTGACGCACCCTAATTTTTCATGCATGCGTAATGAACAATTGTTTCATCTTTACCGTACAACTGTTACCAAGAAAGAAAGAAAAAAAGAAAACTACTGGTGGTAGCACGGCGTTCGTCTTCATATTGACTAGGGGCAAAATAGTCTTTTTAACTCTTAAGGCACGGTACAATAATTAAATTACAGGATCTGGGATTAGATAATTACAACATTAATATATAAATGGCCATAAAGCATTCCTTCACATCACATTTATCTTTATTGTTGGTTACAGAGACTAGAAGAAAAACCTTTCCACATAATGGCTCGGGCAGAACCATTTTGGTGTCCAAATACTATGTTCCAAACGGATTTTTAAAAAAATTAAAATATATTTAAAAATAAATTATGTTTTTATATTATTGATATTAAAAATAATTTAAAAAAAATAAAAAAAATATTTAACATGTTTTTAAATAAAAATATCTTAAAAAAACAATTATTACTTACAAGAAACACACATAGTTTATGTCATCGTGTCACGCGTTTATGTAGGTATGTCATTATAGGCATATTTTAGACCGGGGATGAGAAATTGAGCATCTTTAATTTGTGTTGAAGAAGAAATAAATAAACATGCAGACAAGCTGTCGTTATTCGAATAAACAAAAGATCGATCTGATTTGTTTGGAAGTCAGCGCTACTTTGCTTTTTTAATTATTATTTATTTTAATAAGCACGAATAACTCTCCGTGTTTTTCTAATATGAAAAAGGCTGGCATAAGATCACGAAGAAGTCATAAAGACAAGAGAATAGCATATAATATTAATGATCATGATCTTGCAAGATAAATGACGAATTGCTTTCTTTTTCACTACAACTTACCTCTATAAGAAATCTTTTTCATCAATTGCATGAATAAGAGATCTTAGAGGTATGGAGGTAATTTGAAACAAGAAGCAGACAGGACACGATCTTATTTGTTTCACAAGAGATTACAAGCAATCACACCTTTCAAAGCCAGCTGGCAGACAGCAACTCCCTTGTATATGGAACTCGAAATAGCTGGGACTTTGAGCCTTAGGCCTGCTTGCGGAATTCAATCACGTGCGTATTGAATGCACAGCACATCACTTCGAAACCCTTAAAACCAGCTCCCCTGGCCAAGCCCTCAAATTCCTTGTCGGTCCTCTCTTTTCCTCCGGGGTTGTGTGCCAGCATTATGGCGTCAACGTGCATGACTCCCTTGGTGGCAAGACTTGTGTCAGGAGCCACGGGAAGAATGCATTCAACAAGGATCACTTTCCCGTTTTCCGGCAGCGCATCATAGCAGTTCTTCAAGAGTCTTAGGCAGTGTTCATCGCTCCAATCATGACATATCCACTGTGAGAGCATACAAGCACCACCCCCATCAATAACACAACTACTCAACGTGCATGGATTAGTGAAAATAATAAATTCAGTATTTTACTGCGATTGAAAGACTCTTGTCTAATTACCCAGCTCATTCTAGTCGTTTTATAGACTAGAAACTTGTTAAATTCGACAGACGATGAGCCTCATGACAGTGGATCATGAATGTTTTATGGGTCTGTTTGTTTGTGTGTACAGCCAACCACGCGGTTGTTAGCCATGGCGTGGGGAATGGAATGAGGAAGGTGACTTCATAGTGGTTTCAATAAATAAATAAAAAAGCTCACCTTCATGAAAACAGCATCTGCTTTGGGCACACTAACAAACATGTCACCACCAACATTCTCCACACCTGCACCCATTATACATGATCTCTATCAGAACTCATAAGCAATTGCAGGCAAGTGGCGCGTGCATTACCACACCCAGTACTGGCCATCCACCAAGATAATCCAAGTGTTGGCATTAGACATGAGACAATGCATGTGAGTATATACCAGGGAAAGCTGGGGCATCCGCAATGACATGAGGCAAATCAAAGTTGATGCCCTTAATTGAAGGGTACTTGGAGACGATTGTGCTAACCACAGCACCAGTCCCGCCGCCAACATCCACCAAGGATGCGAGGCCTTCAAAGCCTTTGTAGCTCTCAAGAATCTTCTTCATGGCCATTTTAGAATGGTCAGACATTCCCTTGTTGAAAACCTTGTTGAATCTTGGATCCGTGCCATGATATTCAAATGCAGTCATTCCGTAGGCCTTGTTAAATGGAATTCCTCCTTCAAGAATCGCGTCTTTCAAATGATACCTGTAGCACTAGCAGAACCATGTCACACTATTATCTTCTTAATTAAGAAGCACAATCTACCTAAACAATGAAGAATCATTTAATCAATTCAATTATTTAATTATTCTATGGTAGGTGTGATATTAATAAGATGATTGAGTAGCATTAATGTTAGCCTAAACTTGTAATTAAATTTTAAAATCAAATTCAGTACAATTCTTTGGATCGGTAAAGGGCGATAAAGATTAAGACCTCTTGAAGAATGCGGTGAAGAATACTTACCAACTTTCCATGAGGACCTTGTCCTGGTTCATGAGACAGAGAGGGCTAACAGAGACACCATCTTCATTCTTGGTCAAGAATTTACAAACAGAAGCAAGACCATAGAGTCTCTCAACTTTCCCATCAGGAAGATCTCTTAGAGAGCAAATAAGAATGGAGTAACTAGCCAGAAGGCGCAAGATACGATCTAACATGACAGGTGCATCAGGGTTTTTGGTAGGGAGATGAGAAGCTATATCAGATGGGGACAAGAGAGCACCAGGGCCAGCTTTAGCCATGATTTCAAGAAGGTCGAGTTCAATGGCTGTTTTGAGGACCATAGGTAGAACTGAAGAACTGATCAGTTGCATGGCAAAATTCGCTTCTTCATCTAATATCTGAGCTGGGGACATCTGAGTTTCACCTGTTGAACCCATCGTGATCAAGATTGATCAATTCTTTTAAGGGAACAGAGGGTTGAAGAAGGTGTAGGAGAAGAGAAGAAATGCTTTGGGAGGGTATGTGAACGCTAGGACAGGGGTGTGCAGTGTATATATATTTGGTGAACTCTGGAAGTACTCAACCACCTCCTCTCTTATCATTACTGCCTTAAAAGGACACAGTACCTCCTCATCGTACGTGGCATCATCTTGATCAAGTTTAAGTATAAAAAAGGTTAGGTCTGGAGGCTATTTGATATGGTCATCAAAGCAAATGTTTTAAAAATACGGTCGTCGCTCTTTGCATCTGTCAAACGCCAGCCATGGTGGTAGCTGTCACTCGTCGGTGTTAAATAATAATAGTTATTTATCAGTCAGATCAACATGGCAGTATACTATAATTCCTAAGGATTTTCTCTCGAAATCTCATTATAATGTTTTCTTAAGAACAAGGTCGCTATCAATCAGTCGAAAACCTACCTACCACATACATTCAATAATTAAGATCATGCTAGCTCCACGCTCGTACCGCTTGAGGTAAACAAACTAGCTGAAGCTTCCATATTTTTTTAATCCAAAACCTAGAAGAATTCATAATGACAAGTGGAGATTTCTATCACTTATTCTAGATTTATTTCGGATAACATCCCAGCATATAGCTCGATCTGTTCTAATCACTTATTTTACAAGATTGATTAATGGAAGCACGCCTACCCCCTGCATGTCTAATATTCTAAGATCGAGATAGATAATGGTTAATTTAATTTTTACCTTCTATCGAGGTGTGTTTTCCCAAGGTCGCATCATATTTGGTAGGTTTGGCTTTAATTATGAGATGCAATATACCCCTAAGAGCATTTAATACATAAGTCAAATGAAAAGCTAAATATTAAAACAATATTATATTATTTTTTTTATGTTTATTTTGAATAAAATATTAAAATTTCTTTTTTTTATATAAATATTATTTTTATATATCTTTTAAAAACTAATAAAGTGGAGCCACTAAAAAAATAAACCAATTAAATATAGCCATATAAAAAAAATAACATTAAACTTATTAAAAAATAATAAAATATTAGCTTCTTTTATTATAATATAAATGACTCTTCAAATAATTTTTTTTTAGAATAAATATTATAAAAAAATTATATTTATACTATTTAAAATATTATTTTATCAATTTAATTTTTTTATTGGAGATTCTGGAAGTACAAACTTATTCACCCATAAGTAACCCTGCACGACAATCAAATTCACCCATAAGTGCCCCTGCACGACAATCCACATAACTCAATTATGACTCCGTGCATAGATATTCATTCCTTGTCCCTCCAAGATTCTTAAAAATTCACTTCTTGTCTAGAAAGTTAGCCTTATTTTCATATTAAGCCCTTGACATTTCTAACTTAGCCCCCACGAGAGTTTGGGTCGCCCTTCACCCTCGATCTCTCATCGTTCAAAAGAGAGAGAAGAGTGGTGGCATATGTAGTCTCATGGAGTTATTCAGTACATCAAAAGTTGTATTCTTTCTTCTTCTTTTTTCTTACGTAAAAGTGAGATTTAAATAATTGTATAGTGCGTGGGTTGCATGTTGAACAGATGAAGTTTATACATTGGAGGAAATAATTTCTGCGTATAGTGTCCTCTCGACGAGTGCATAGATTCATCCTATGTGTCTCGGCCATCAGAGCGCAGGGGCTCACCATCTATGGAATTAGGAAAGAACTTGGCTATTTTGCCCCATAAAATGATGGGCTACATTGCAATGTCAAGAAAACATTTTCTGTCGAAAATTATGTTCCATGCGAGCCAGGATTTCGTTTTGTTTTGGACTTTAACTTTGTAATAGATTAGCCTTTAAATCTCAACAACAAATACTTCCTCAGCCCAACAAAAACTTCTATGGCAATATGTGCCTTCTTTGAAAAGCAACGGTCTCATTTCGTACAATATTCTAGTTTTTGAAATTTGAGTCGGTGTTGTACCAGTGTATTGTTTATTGTCCTGGAATGCAAATAGACAATCATGGAGGTTAAAGAAGAAAATAAGACTATCAAATCAGCTGTAATTGAGATAACGAGCTTGTTTGGCAGTGTGGTTGCGGTTGCTTTTCAAATAGCTTTTCGTGTCAAAATGCATGTCAATGATATTTTTTGATTTTTTAAAAATCATTTTTGACATCAGCACATCAAAATGATTTGAAAACACTAAAAACATATTAATTTGAAGTTAATAAAAAAATAAAAAAAATTTAAATTTTTTCAAAAGCGCTTTTGAAACGCAGAAACAAACAGGCCCGTTAACATCTTCACCGTCTCCAGACGGGACTCCCATCAGACCCATATTTTGTTTGAAGAAAACAAACACGGAACACATTAGAAAGTTTGATGAGATTGAGGATTGCTTTATCCTTGATTTCGACCCTTTTGATATTGACACTTCTCTTCATCGTATCTCCACTCTCTCTGTCTCCTCCTTCACTGATGATGGTGGTGGTGTCGATGACCTCTCCGTTGTTGCTGAAAAAGGCCAGGTCGTTTTTTATTCTTTATTTTATTTTGGCTAAGTAGGATAAAGGGTTTTGATTTTTTTTTTTCGTTGATAGGTTATTGATGGAAATGAATTAAACTTAAACAAGTTTATGTAAAGAAAAAGAAATAGATTTAAGATGGCGGAGTTAAGTAGAAAGATCAATTGTTTTCATTAACTTCAAATGCCTATATATAGGCTTACATAGAACTTGAAATGCATTAGAACTCTCAACAAACTTGAGAGATTATTGGAATTGAAATCCTAGATTAAGCAGAATGTTTCTGCTTCAAATCCTGAAGGAGATAAACTGTTACAAAATTCAAATATGAAAAACTTATCTTAATTCTATCTTTCTAAGGGCAAAATCTCATAATTCTAACACTCTTCCTTGAGACTTGCCTTAGACAAACCAAGTTTCATCCTTAGAAATTCCAGTCTTGATCTAGGAAGAGCTTTAGTCATTATATCAGCAAGTTGAACATCTGTTGGACAGTAGTGTAGCTTTATAAGCTTGTTCTTCTCAGCTTCTCTTATAGAATGAAACTTCACATTGATGTGCTTGGTTCTGCCATGTTGAACCGGATTTAGAGCAATAGCAATGGCAGATTTATTGTCACAATGAAGCTCAGTTTGTGAGCTTTGTTCTTGACCCAAATCAGCAAGCAATTTGTTCAACCAAATTGCTTGATTTGCAGCAGCTGCCATGGAGATATACTCTGCTTCAGCTGTTGATTGTGCCACCACCTCCTGCTTCTTTGCATTCCAACAGATTGCACCTGAACCAATATTAAAAACATATCCAGAGGTGCTCTTCATGTCATCAACACTCCCTGCCCAGTCACTGTCTGCATAACCAATCAGATTTACTCCTCCTGTCTTCAAGTACCAGATGCCAAGATCAGTTGTTCCTCTAATGTACTTCAACACTCTTTTAGCAATTCCCATGTGAATGTAGCTAGGTGAGCTCATAAACCTTGACAGCAAACTAGCTGGAAACATTAAGTCAGGTCTAGTTGCTGTCAAGTATAGCAAACTGCCCACTAGGCTTCTAAATCCAGAGGGATCTTCAAGTTTCTCACCATCATTCTTTGAAACTTTCTCATTTTGTGCTAAAGGAGTTGCTACTTCCTTGCATGACTCAAGTTTGAACTTCTTGAGTATATCAACAGCATACTTCCTTTGTGAAATAAAAATACCCGAACTACATTGATGTATTTCCATTCCAAGAAAGTAGTTCATAATGCCAAGATCAGACATTTCAAAAACATCTTGCATTTCAGTTTTGAACTCTTCCAGCAACTTTGCATTGCTTCCAGTAACTAGCATGTCATCTACATAGAGTGATATCACCAGCTGCAAACCATCTTCATCTTGTTTCAGATATAGGGTAGCTTTATTTTCACTTTTTTTGAATCCTAATTGAATCAAATGAGTATCAATCCTGCTGTACCAAGCCCTTGGTGCTTGCTTCAAACCATAAAGAGCTTTGTGTAGCTTGTAAACTTTGTGTTCATCACCAGCAACAACAAAGCCTTCTGGTTGCTGAACATAAATTTCCTCAAGTAGTATTCCATTTAGAAAAGCAGACTTCACATCTAAATGATAAACTTTCCATCCTTTTTGTCCCGCAAGAGCAAGTAGGAGTCTTATAGTGTCATGCCTAGCTATTGGTGCGAAAGTATCTCCATAATCCACTCCAGCAACTTGAGCAAAACCTTTAACAACCAATCTAGCCTTGTGTTTAAAGATTGAACCATCTGGATTGAATTTGGTTCTGAAAACCCACTTCACTCCAATTGCCTTTTTATCTCCAGGAATTTCAGTCAATCTCCAAGTCCCATTTCTTTCAATGGAATCAATTTCTGATTTCATTACTTCAATCCAAGCTGGATCTCCTGCAGCTTCAGAGTAATTTGTAGGCTCAGCATGTACAAGGTTACATCTTTCATACACATCAGACAATTGTCTAACCTTAAGTACTGTTGTATCTGAAGTTGCTTCAATGGCTTGTTGATCTTCATCATCAATACTTTGTACTGGTGATTCAAGGGCAGCTGTGATAGTCTGTTGAACTTCTTTTAAGTCCTAATTCCAGCAGGCATTTTCATCAAATTGCACATCTCTGCTGACCTGAATTTTGGCTGAATTCAGATTAAGAACTCTATAACCTTTTGATTCTGTTGCATATCCCACAAGAATCCCTTTTTCTGCTCTAGCATCCAGTTTTCCTCTTTTGGCAGATGGAACATGAAAATAGCACAATGATCCAAACACTTTTAAATGTTTGGCAGTAGGCCGGACTCCAGACCATGCCTCCAATGGTGTTTTGTTTTGAACAGACTTGGTTGGTAGTCTATTAAGCAAGTATACTGAAGTATTTACTGCTTCAGCCCATAGAAACCTTGGCAACTTCTTTTCAAACAATATACATCTGGACATCTCCATCACTGTTCTATTCTTCCTTTCAGAAACTCCATTCTGCTGTGGAGAGTAAGGAGTCGTCAGCTGGTGCACAATTCCAGCTTCTGAACAAAAGGCATTAAACTCCTTCGAAATATACTCTCCACCATTATCAGTTCTCAACACTTTGATCTTTTGACCACTTTGAGTTTCAGCCATGCTTTTGAAGTTTTTGAACATAGATAAAGCTTGTGACTTGTTTTTCAGAAAATAAACCCAAGTCATTCTGTTGTAGTCATCAATGAATAATATAAAATACACATTATTATTCAAAGAAGCTGTGCTCATAGGTCCACATATGTCTGAGTGAACCAGCTCCAGCATGTGTGTTGCCCTTTTGGATATACCTTTAGGAAATGGTTGTCGATGCTGCTTTCCCAGTTCACAACTTCCACATGTATGAGCAGTAACATGTATTGCAGACATGTTTTCTACCATTCCATTATCATACAGCAACTTTAATGAATTAAGATTGTAATGACCGAATCTTTTGTGCCAAAGAATGCTTTCATCAATCTTTGCACTAAACACATGTCCATTAACAGCATCAAGCTTCAAATAGAAGCTATTACCATCCATTTTGATTTTTGCTATATCTGAATTATGTGTATCAGTGATAAAGCAAAATTTCTCTTTAAAAGAGACTTCATAACCATTCTTGAGCATTTGTGCAACACTAAGGAGATTCTGATCTAGTTCAGGAATGTAAAGAACATTTGTGATGGTTTTAATACCTCTATTTGTGCTGACTGCAACAGTTCCTTTCCCCTTAGCTTGCACAATATCTCCATTTCCCAGCTTAATCTTCGGTTGAACTGATCTGTCAATAGAGGAGAAAATTGACAGAAATTTGGACATGTGACTTGTGCAGCCACTATCTATAAGCCATGTATTCAGTTCAGAGGTATTGCTAGCTTGTGTTGCCATAAACAAATGCTCCTCCTCATCTTTGCTTTCTTCAGAAACATTTGCTTGTTGTTGTATTTGTTGCTGAGGTTGCTTCTTCTTGATTCTGCAATATTTCTCACTGTGACCGAGATTATTACAGAATAAACATTGAAGAGAAGGTTTCCCCTTAAACCAGCAATCTTTCTCAGTATGGTTAGTTCTTCTGCCATAAGAACATGGTGAGAAAGTCTGTCTTTTTGAAGGTATACTTGATTTCCTTTTAGCATACTTGACAGGTTTGTTTCTTGGTAGATTACCAGCATTCCTTTCCTTGTTGTTTGCTTGGAAAGCCCCTTCAACTGCCTCATCATCTCTTATATGAACTCTTTGCTCCTGAATATGAAGTTTGCTAATTAACTCAGCAATAGTCAGACTTTGCAGATCGCAAGATTCTTCTATTGCTGAGATTTTAGCTTCAAACTTTTGAGGAACAGACATCATAAGTTTTTCTACTACCTTATGATCTTCAAATGTGTTTCCAAGAAGCCTCATTTGATTTACAACATCCATTAATATGCCAGAATAATCTTTGACAGATTCATTGTCTTTCATCTTCATCAACTCAAATTCCCTCTTAAATGCAAGAAGTTTAACTGCTTTGACTCTACTGCTGCCTTCAAATTCAACTTGAAGCTTATCCCATACCTGTTTTGGTGTTTCCAGATTCATAATTTTTGTGAAAATATGATCTGCAAGACCAGAATGAAGACAGGTAATGGCTTTGTCTTTCTTGAGTTTTTCTTCTTCATGTGCTTTCATTTGAGCAATTGTAGGATTTGCATTCAATGGTGGAGGATCATAATCGGTTGCCACAACATTCCATAAGCCATGAGATCTTAGATAAAATCTCATTTTGACAGCCCAAATATGATAGAGTTCTCCACTAAACATTGGAATTGCAGATACAATATTGTTTGAAGAAGACATTGACAAAAAACAGAAAGGAAATAACTCTCAAGTGTTTCGCTCACCCTCTCTGTGTTTGCCTCACCTTCTCTTATTGTTATCACTCAAAAGAAAGAAAAAATTGTTTGCCCCACAACCCGTAGGATCTATTTGCTCTGATACCATTGATGGAAATGAATTAAACTTAAACAATACAGTTTACGTAAAGAAAAAGAAATAGATTTAAGATGGCGGAGTTAAGTAGAAAGATCAATTGTTTTCATTAACTTCAAATGCCTATATATAGGCTTACATAGAACTTGAAATGCATTAGAACTCTCAACAAACTTGAGAGATTATTGGAATTGAAATCCTAGACTAAGCAGAATGTTTCTGCTTCAAATCCTGAAGGAGATAAACTGTTACAAAATTCAAATATGAAAAACTTATCTTAATTCTATCTTTCTAAGGGTAAAATTTCATAATTCTAACAGTTATAAAGTTTTGATCTTTATTGGATTTTTCTTTTTTTGCTGTATAGGTGGCTTGTAGAGATTATCCACACTCAAGGCATCTTTGTATTAAATACCCATTTGATAAAACCCCACATGAGAGCTATTGTGAACTGGTAAATTATTAGAGAGGATTGTGTTTCGTGCTTGTTAGTTTTTAATTATTCTGATTTGATTTGATTGCAGTGTTATTGCTATGTTTGTGATTGTGCTGCTCCATGTAAGGACTGGAAGGGTTCTAAATCAGCTCATTGCAATGCTTAAGAGAAAGTTGGTGATTGGAAGGAACAAAGGAGGTTGAAGGGAAAGGAAGAGATCAAACTTCCAAAGTCATAGGATTTCTGGTTTTGCTAATGGTATCTGACACTTACATTGTAAAATCTGATCCTTTTGATGTCAATTAGTGAAATTCATGGTTAGAATTTGACGTGTTGCTGCTAGGTGCTAGTTGGCAGTATGTTGAATGCCGTAATTTAAAGATGCAAATGTGATACTACTGTCTGTAATTTTTTGCTAGAGGGTGGTAAGGAAGTGGTCATAGGCCATATGCTATTCTAAATCCATCCTGTGGTTGTCTTAACTTTTCTCTAAATTGCCTTAACCCTTACTCGTGTTTAGAGAGAGTGCATCATAGTACTTAACTGGAACCTTTTCAGTTTCTCATATTGTTTTGAGCTTTTTTTGCAGAAACTGAAGCTATTTTTTATGGATTATTCATGTTTGTCTTCTTGCTCTTCTTGATTCTTGAATGCGCAGATTGCCAAATTTGGATGAACCTTCATTTTACTTTTTGAAGCCTTTGCTGAATCATGTTTCCGTGTGAACTAGTGGGAAATTAGGCTTTCTTTGTTTTATAGGGGGGTAGTGGCTATATCTTGCTGTTCAGAATATCTGTTGTGGAACTTGGCCTTGAGGATGTTTGGATGGTGAGATATTTAGTAATTCATGCCTTTCTTCGAAACCTTGGACCTCATGGCATCGCTGGTTAGGTTAGGAAAACTGGTATCGGTCTATAATACCTGTGTCAACGGGGTAATTGTTTTCCTTCAACACCATCCACTTCTTCAATCTGTTGTTGCATCTGCATCTTTTCACGCATAGCTTGTTGCAGCTGCAACTTGACTTGAGATATAATCATCATCTTACAATTCTGTCACGTACGATCGCTTCTGTCAATTTGGTACCCAAAGCCTGTCTATTATATTTTTCTCTGCAATTTTTACCTTGGATACTTCACCTCTAGAACTATATGACATTTGTTTGCATATTGTTATTATTGTAGTTTATATTGTGATTGAATTAGACCCTTTTTTTTCTGGAATGTGAGACACCACAGGAAGTATCCTCTGCTAGCAGCAAATGTCTTACTCCTATCGTTTCTAGAGGGCGTGTCGTGATAGTAAAGGGTTTAAGATTTGCATAGTAAGTCTCGAGTTCAAGTCAGGGCGTGCACCTCTTATAAGAGTTTAGAACAGCCAGGGTTTTACTCGCTTATCAAGGCCCACAAAGTGCGCTTTTCGAGAAATGGGGTTTCCTTGAATCAAAAAAAAAAAGTCTTACTCCGATCCTTCATGGTCTGGAAATGGCTGGTTCCAATTGATCTTGGCAACGCTGAACTAGTTAGCATGAAACCAAATTTATGAAGTTCTTATGATGAAGTGACTCTGTTGTATTAGTTATATAATATTAAAAATCCGGTTGTAACCCATCATTTTGATTTATAAAAAAATTAAGGTTGATCCAATAAAAACTCGCAACCCGGGTCTTGGGCTGGGTTTAAAAACACTAGTATAGACAAATTCATTTAAAAATGGGCCTAAGGAAAAGGTCCATTTCTCTTTAGCCCACAGGAAGAGACCTCTATATCCCTACCTTCCTTACTCTTCACTCTTTCTCGCTCGCTCTCTCTCGTTATCCCAAAACACAAGTAAACCAGCAGCAGCAGCCAAAACCATGTCACCCGGTCCCGTCGTTGAGGCTGAACCCGCCGCCGTCTCCACCACCGAGGAGGTCAAGTCAACTGTGGAAGAGACTCTGCAAAAGAAGCCTCCTCAGGTTTTCTTTTGCTTATGTCTTTAATCTTGATAGTTACTTGTCTATTATTTGGTAGTTTATTCTGTTTGTATATTCAAAAGCAGAACGAGGATGAGCCTGTTGTGGAGGACGTGAAAGAAGATGGGAAGGAGGATGAGGATGAGGACGAGGATGATGAGGACGAGGACGACGATGATGACACCCCCGGTACTTCCTTTTCTCATTTCTCTTATTGGGTTCTTGTTTTATATTTCATTTGATACGTTTTTTTTTTTCCCACAAGCAATTATTATTGATTTGTGAATCTGGGTTTTCTTTCTTGAATTTTTGTTTTCAGTCTTCAAGTTGCTTTAGTGAGTTTACTTTTTTTTTTCTCTGCAAATGTTGTGTCTTTGATTCAATTCTTTGTTTGACGATTCATTGTTCGAGGAAAAAAAAAAAGAATTTTCCTGTCTATTTGGTTTGTGAGGTGACTGTAGCAAATAAATGGTTTAGTGTCTAATGCTTACATGCTTTTGGTTTATGAGAATTGGAAGTGTATTGAGTTTCTTTCAATTACTTATTTCGTATGTGAGGAAATCGACTTTTGAAATATGATGGAAGGTATCTTTGTGGCCCAATACGTGAGAGTATTTTCTTGTCAAGTTATAATGCTTTTCCTGGGGTAACAATCCTTAAAGTTTCCATCTTTTCATGTTATTAGTGTCTTTTCGTAATTAAAGTGTTTTGTTTATCTAGTTGCATTACAGGTCCATTTTGTCTGATTTGAAACGATAGCTTATGAGTTTGATCTCATATAGTCTTAACCTTTTTTTCTTAAGGTTCATTTTAAGTATCGGTTTGGTTTCGTGACTGTTGTTTTTGTTTTAAATAGATGGCATTGTTCTGTTAAAGTTAATGATAAGAGTGCTGTGAGATGCAGGTGCTAATGGGACTTCAAAGCAGAGCAGAAGTGAGAAGAAGAGTCGCAAGGCAATGTTGAAGCTTGGCATGAAACCTGTTACTGGTGTTAGCAGGGTCACCATCAAGAGGACCAAAAATGTATTATCTTGCTTTAGTGTTAATTCTATTACTTTTGTTCTTGAACTTTGGCTGCCTATGTGATTTTGTGCTAGTAACCAATTATTTTTTCTTTGGCCTTTCAGGTACTCTTTTTTATCTCAAAGCCAGATGTCTTCAAGAGCCCAAATTCTGAGACTTATGTCATATTCGGAGAGGCTAAGATAGAGGATTTGAGCTCTCAGCTGCAGACACAGGCTGCTCAGCAGTTTAGGATGCCAGACATGTCATCTATGTTACCAAAATCAGATGCTTCTACTGCAGCTGCTACAGCACCACCAGAGGAAGAAGAGGAAGAAGTCGATGATACTGGGGTGGAGCCTAGGGACATTGATCTGGTTATGACACAGGCTGGGGTTTCTAGGACCAAGGCTGTCAAGGCTCTCCAGACAAACAATGGGGACATTGTCAGCGCAATCATGGAGCTTACTACTTAGGTTGGCTACTTGGTTACTCGCTTATTTTCAGTTTATGAGCTCTCAGAACATTTAATTAATGGTAGTCAGATTGGCTCGCCATCTCCCAGGAGAATTATCCATTGTGTCAAGTTTGAGATTATTGCGGTCATTATGCAGGCCTTTTGTTTTTGTAGTATGATCTCTTATTTGTTAGACGTGCAGATTGATATAATCAACAATAATAATTAGTTTAGAAAATCCGCTGTCAAAACCTTGCCCAATGTACATGTGTCTTGGCACTTGTCCAAAACATCATTCTTCCAGACACTAACTCTTATCACCAAATGCTCATTCATTTAATTCCATCTGCAGGACTCAAACAATCCACATGAGAATTTTCTTGTCTTAAACCTTATTTTCCATTTTACTTCTTCCAATCGTGCCATCCACCATGCATATATGCTATAGAGTATATAATTATTAACATTACACAAGCCACTGGAGCTCAGTAAATTATACCAAAGATCTTCTGCTCCGGAGGAACATAACAGCAAGGCCCTCCAGTCTGCACAAAGCATTTAAACATGTTGAAGTATATATGTTAGCAAAACTGATACCGTAGAGGCTAACGAGAGCAAGCCTACTTACTATAGCGATACTATCCCTTGCTGCAAATGCGAGTATGTCAATGTTGAGCTTTTTGTATCAAGAACTCAATGTACTCAAACCATCCTACAAGAATTTCTATGAAATCCGCGTAGAAGCTGAGAACGAATATCTTGACAAAGAAAGACAAGAGCCCATCTGCATACTGTACAAAAAATTTGCTTCTTGGAAATCATATTTCGTCACAAATTCTGACAAAAAACGTGAAATTAAGCCATATACATGGTGACCATGTCTATTTATAGATGAAAAAACAATTTACGATCGGTATCTCAAATGTATCGTTCATTCATTGCAAGATATCATTGAGAAGGCAAGTGGAAGCCCGTTTCATGAAAATTGGGCTTTATATAGTTTTTAAGAGCTTGTTTGACAGTGTGGTTGTGGTTGTTTTTCAAATAGCTTTTCGTGTCAAAATGTATGCCAATGATATTTTTTGATTTTTTAAAAATTATTTTTGACATCAGCACATCAAAATGATTTGAAAACACTAAAAACATATTAATTTGAAGTTAATAAAAAAATAAAAAAAATTTAAATTTTTTCAAAAGCGCTTTTAAAACGCAGAAACAAACAGACCCTAAATAGCGATGCAAATAACAAAAAAAGAAATTAATATCTAATAACTTCATCACATTTTATTTTGGAAACCTCTTACAGTATACTGATCATTTGTTGCCTCAGTTACTACAGAATACTAGTAAATAAGATGTAAAGCCTTCATGTGACGAAGTATATATATAGCATTTGCTATAATTGCCTATTGACTTGAAGTCTTCAAGCTAGCTTCAAGGGTAGTACGTCCAACAATTCACCTCCTAACTTTAGCTGTTGATCACCCTACAGTTTGCCCTAATCTCTCCGGCGTTACCAGTCAAAACTTCAACTCGGCCCATTTTTACCATTGCTGCAGCAAACTTTGTCTTCCAGCCTAAGGGACTCCTCGAATTCGAATTCACTTGACTTGCTGTTGCCGTGTTTGACAAGAGAGTTTGATCTGATGTGAACAAGCCTCGGTTTGCTAGGATATCTCTGTAGTAATTTACATCACTAATGGTTGGAGTAATAGTGTCCATCGGCACCACCAAGTTAGGATCTGTACTTGCTTGTGGGCACTTCTGCTTCAAACTGGCTGCATATGTGGCATTCAAGCTTGGGTCTTGGCTATTTGTTCCATTGAAGTTGTATAATCTAGTACTGAAGGAAGTGCAATGTGAACGACCGATGGTATGTCCTCCTGTTAACATGTCGTAATTAGTAAGTTGTTAATAATCTTGTCTTAGAAGAGTGAGATTGATTCGAGGTTAATTGTACTACCGGATAGTGTGACCATTTCTTCTTGTGATAAACCCTTCTTTGCAAAGTTTTGAGTGAGTTGATCAACATTGAAGGTGGGAGGAGGTAAGTCTGAAGTCTCTGCGGCTAGCGAAACTGTGCCATCTCTCCTTCCAGCCGGAACATCATAGCTAATCCCTCCAGTCTGCACGAATAATGGAAGGGTTCAAGGTTGAAGCATGTCACATACCACTTCAGTTTCCTAAACAATCCACAAATGCTAAGCCAAATTAACGTTTCTACTTACTAAATCAAAGCTATCCCTTGCTGCAAATGCCAGAATATCAGCACATGAAACGACTCCTCGACATTCGGCTTCCAGTTTAGCCTTTGCATCGTCGACGACTTCATAACCACGCAGACTGTTGTTGTTGGCAGGAGACTCCTTTTCTGCTGTGTTTGATGAGGTGGAGTCGAGAAGCACAGAACCTTCACAGCCCTACATTAGTAAAAAAAGAAAGAAACACATCTAACCAGGTTAATAACCTTCGAACAGGCAAAAAATTAAGTTTACATGCTTACAGCAACCCAGGATTGCGGTTGCAAAAACATGTTAATAATTACTTTAAGCTTTTTGGATCATGTTATGATTTTAAATGTGTCTGTCATGTGTTTTTTTGGCTAGAAAATAACTTTGCTCGAGTGCGTGCTAGCTAGCTTATGCTTACCCTAACAAAACAGTCATGAAAGTGCATTCTCACAAGGCCAGCAGCCACACCTCTATCCTTGTTGATACCATCTCTAACAGCATTTCTCACAATCAACTCAGCCCTCCTGCATGAATTTCTATAAAACCCTACTTGAAGCTGAGATTGGACACTTTGACAAAACAAAACAGCCACCCAACAAACTACAGATAGCTGAGTTAGCTTCTTGGAACTGATCATCATTATCCCACAACTTTACACTAGCTATATCCTCGAACCTGAATTGTCTACTTGAAGGCTATACCTATTTATAGTTGAAGAAAGGAAACGCTGTTCCACTTTCACACACTTGAATGTGGAATAATGTTTGGTGCAAGTTGAGAAGCCACAACTGGACCGCAATCAATACATATGCTTATACTTAAATGGCCAGCCAGCGTCGAAGAAGTAATGTCTGTTGTCCGGAAATAGAAGAGAGGACAAGTTGAATCGTTTTCATGACATTTGGAATCATATATGATTGGATTTCAATTCAGCATCATGCAAAAGAATTATCAGGTAATCAGACAAAGAAACCTAATGTTTTGACTAATTGAGTACTGGGATAAATTCAGCTACAGTGAGGGAGGAAAATTCAGCAAGAGGGGCTAATTAAAGGTTTTAGTAAATTCTTTTGTGGATTTATATGAGTTTTCAAAATCTAGATGAGAATGGCTTTAATTTGTCCTATTAAACCCACTTGTGCGAGGTGATCCCCCCCTCATTTGTCTATATATGTAGGAGCATTCTATAAATAATAATAATAATAATAATAATAATAATAATAAGATGTAAGCTTTGGATGCCAACTTAGTCAAAATTAGATAGCGATTTGATTACTATACTATCTCGAGATAGAAAAAACATGTTTCTCCATAACTACTCTTTCTGGAGATGGATATTGAGGCAGGAAAAGTAATAAAATGTGAACCAACCTAATGCCACTTGCGATCATTGTTTGCATGGAATTAGCCGGCACTCCAAACCAAATTTGAGACTTGGTGTTGGAGATTAATAAACTCACCTTCAAAGGAGATTAATTCGTATAGTATCATCATATCTGGTTTTCTTCAAGGATCATAAACTATTCCAAAACCACTGGCAGTTCATATATATATATATATATATATATATATATATAGACACACACACCTTTTTTGTTTTCAAAACCAAAAGTACAAAAAACAAGGGTTTTAATCGCTTATATATTATGAGAATTAATCTCATCTCTTTTAATAGGTGATTTTTCAAAGACAAAACTCACTATATAATGTAACTGATCATGTTACCTAGGAGGCTAGGACAATATTTTTTAGAGGAATTATCATATGTGAATGCGGACACATATTATTATTAACGTTGTTCATGAGAATTCCAATCTTGTTGTGCTTCCCAAACCCCTCACTTGAAAGTCTATAATGGTGTTGCAATCTCATATTATCTAAGAGACGAAGATTTTAATCGTTTATATATTAAAATATCTTCTTTAAAAAATATATATATTTTCAAGAAAAAAACTTGTCATGTGTCAATCGAGACAATAACTCTTGAAAGGTTTATCCGTGGCGGAGTAGATATAGAGACTGCACATTGTCTCCATAATTTTTGTTTTGGAAACAATAACCAAATGTTTTTGAAATTTCCTTCATTAATTAATTCTAAAAGCAAAAAGCTCTATAAAAGGACGTTAAATACCAAACTTTCAAACAAGCAAGCTGCACACAAAGATTCCACATTTGGAATTTTCCTGCAATAATTTAGGCTACCGACGTAAAAAAGTAAAAAAAAAAAAAAAAAGGGCCCAGGATTAGTCCCACGGCTGTCAAAACTATGAGTGACTTGATTAAAGATATGAGCATTATTAAAGACATATAATCCTGTTTGAGATTTTTGTCCTGTGATTAATATATATGTAATCTTGTTGCTTTTTTAGATTGTACGTACTGCCCCATAAATGATGTGAAATTATTAATATATATAATTTGTAAGCAATAATTACCTTAGGTATGGAAGGACAAGTCTACAGATTAGGAAATCTATGTATAGCTAATTAGAAAATAATTAAATCATGCATTATATACATGCACTACCGATCAATATCTAAGTCAAAGAACATTTATTTCACTACAATCAAGCTTAACCCCTTTTTTTAATTAATTAATGGGATCAGAATCTTATTAATTCGTTGAGAATATTAATTAATCATCCATTAGTTTTATTATTTGTAGAATATGAAATTTAATAAAAATAATAGAAGAATCAAAACTATATGAATTTTATTTTTCGATTGTAAAGGAAATATTGCTCGAACTTAGATGCCTTCGAGAGGAATCATAACATATTAAGCACTGGAAACATATATTATTTTATTTTAAAAAGTATCCCATTGACTTTAAGCTTGAAAGCAGATCAATAATTCAGCTCCCAACTCTCGCTAGCTAACTGTTGATAACCCTACAATCTGCCCGAATCTCTCCCGCATTCCCGGTCAAGACATCAAGTTTGCCCATCTTCTGCATGGCAGCTGCGAACTTTCTCCTCCAAAGAATGGAATTTCTTGCATTAATATTCACTTGAGTTGCAGTTGCTGCATTTGTCAAGAGAGTTTGGTCCGATGTGAACAAGCCTCGGTTAGCTAAGATATCAATATAGTAGCCTGCATCAGTAGTGGCTGGACTGCCAGGGTTCATCGGCACCACCAGGCTAGGATCTGTACTGCCTTGCGGACACGTCTGCTTCAAACTTGTTGCATACGTAGCATCTAAGGTTGGGTCCTGGCTCGTTGTTCCATTGAAGTTGTATAATCTGTTGTTGAAGGAAGTGCAATGCGATCGACCGATGGTGTGTCCTCCTGGATGTATATCATCACAGAGTTTATTGTGATAATTCAGTACTAGTGTCGAGATTTTGGTAAGAATTGATCTTGTTTTGACAGGATAGATATAGTAAATATAGGTAAAGTACGTACCAGAGAGGGTAACCATTTCTTCTTGTGAGAAACCCTTGTTTGCAAAATTTTGAGTGAGTTGGTCGACATTGAATGTGGGGGGAGGTAAGTTTGTCAAGACCTCTGAAGCAAGTGAAACTGTGCCATCTCTTCTTCCCGCAGGAACATCATAGCCAAAACCTCCAGTCTGCACAAGGAATTAAGGGTTATATACATGCACGTTTAACACTGCTTAAACAAACATGTCTTCTTACTATCTCAATGCTGTCTCTTGCTGCAAATGCGAGAATATCAGCACATGAGACGATTCCCTTGCATTCGGTCTCTAGTCTAGCCTTTGCATTGTCAATGACTTCAAAGCCTCGCAGACTAGGGTTGTTGGCAGGAGAGTCTTTTTCTGCTTTGTTTGAGGGAGTGGAGTCAAGAAGCACAGATGATTCACAGCCCTAAATGACCAAAAGGGTAACCAAGTTAGTCTCTAATCAAGCACTGTCATGAATTAGATCTAAATCCCATACGCTATAGTGACATGAACTTGTTAATTTTTGTTCTTTGGAATACTTCCATGGTTCCTCTTTTTGCTTCTTAATTTGAAGTAAAGAAGAAGAGATTGTGTTTACTTGTTCACATCTCTCTCTGTCTCTCTCTACACACACACACACACACACACACACTTACCCTAACGAAACAATCATGAAAGTGCATTCTAACAAGACCAGCAGCCACTCCTTTATCCTTGTTGAAACCATCTCTAACTGCACTTTTGACAATGAACTCAGCCAACTTGCATGAACTTCTATAAAACCCTACTTCAAGCTGAGAATGAACACTTTGAGTACAGAACAGGAAAACAACAACCCAGCAAACTAGACATGGCCGACTTAGCTTCTTGGAACTCATGATGTGATGTTTATGTCACCCTAGCTAGCTCGAACTATATCTATCTATGATCTATGCATAAAACTACGTCTATATATAGTTGAAGAAATTAGGCATAGTAACATTTTATATTGATGCATGATGAATTATATATTCCATCCAATAGAATGTCCTATGCAATTTTCGGTGCCAGATGAGAAGGCACTAGCTAGGCTGGAATTTCCTGTTACATGATCAGCAATAGATTATGATACTCTTCCAAAAGTTCAAGAAAAGACAAGTGGAGTCAGTTTCATGACATATGGAATCGGATATGATCCCATTATAATATAATCCACATGCAACAATTGCGCTGTCATTTTAATCGTAAAGAAATCAATCTGGTTTGACTTGAGAGCAAGAAGAGCGAATTCAGCAAGAGTGGTTAAAGATTAGATAAAATATCATATCATAATCATACAGTTAAGATTGTGCATGTGGGAGTAACTTCGAGGAGATAAGAACTTCCTCTATAATCTACTTTATGATTTCTTTGCGTGCAAGAAGGCGCCATGAGTCCTGACCAGTTCTAAATCGGTACAAAAACAATGATATTTGACAGAATTTGGATACAATTTGCATCATGTAAACAGTAGTCAAACTCACGAGCAATTCATAACAGTTTTGATGAAGTTTCAGCGATACAGACCTGGTGGTGCTCTAAATTTCTGACAAAATCAAACTTGAACAGTTGATTTGAATTTTAGAATAGAAAAAGAAAATTGATGGCAAATTATAGGGGGATCCTTTGAATTAGTCCATCTGTTGTCCATGTAATTGAACGATTTGTTCAAAGGATTTATGAACTCAAGATGAAACTGAATAATTGGATGCAATTGGCATTCTGTAAACAGTAGTTAAACTTCATAAGCAATCCATAAACAGGTTTGATGAAGTTCAACTGATACAGACCTGGTAGTGTTCTAAATTTATGATAAAATCAAACTTGAATAGTTGATTTGGATTTTAGAATAGGAAAAGAAAATTGATGGTAAATTATAGGGGGGTCCCTTGAATTAGTTCCTATGTTGTCCAAGTAATTGAGCGATTTGTTCAAAGGATTTATGAATTCATGATGAAACTGAATAATTTGATGCAATTGGCATTGTGTAAACAGCAGTCAAACTCCATGAGCAATCCATAATAGTTTTGAGCTCCGGTGATACAGACTTTGTAATGTTCTAAATTTCTGACAAAATCAAACTTGAACAGTTGATTTGGATTTTAAAATAGGGAAAGGAAATTGATGATAAATTATAGAGGAATCCCCTGAATTAGTCCTTTTATTGTCCAAGTAATTGAGCGATTTATTCAAAGGATTTATGAACTCAAGATGAAACTGAATACCCTTCCATCTGCACTCACTACTGGATCAAACGTCATACCACTTACCAGGTGAGATATCTCAGTCTGCAACCAGGCAAAAACTAAACTTAGATGTTAAAGGTAAATTAGAAGATGAAATTGGAAAAAAGGCACACATACATTTACAAAATTCAAAGTCCATAAACTTTCCATTCGATCAAAGAGCCATCAAACTCTCATTAAAGCAAAGCCAATGTAAAAATGTCTGGTCACACCATATATAGGTTATTGGAAAACAGAGAGGATATTATTTGCAGATGAGGAAACATTGAGCATCCAACTTGTTCATCAATAACCCTGCCCTACAATCTCCTCCTTCAATACATGTTCCCAGTCTGATGAACAGCTATCATACCACCCAGCATGAGGTTGGTCTCCGAACCTATTGGTGAGGCTAGATTGGGTCTTGGCATCATCATTGACAAATAACCGGAATTCTTTCACAGTTGATTTGTCTTCAGCAGAGTCAGCAGGATAATTTCGGATGACAGGTTCCATATTTACATCCAAAATGCTGTCTTTCAATCCACCTTTACCCATTGGAACATCCCTTCTCAGACTGGTGTACCCATTATCAATGCTCTCTGGCTGATGCTCTTCCATTTCCAAGGAACTTGAACAGCCATCTCTGTGTTTCAAGATAAGCAATCTGGCCATAATAGCACCTTCAATATCTTCTGCATGGCTTGATGTGCTTGGCAAAGGAGAGTCCTGCTTGGTTATATCTGGCTTTGTGCTATCTTTTGCTTCGACAGTCAATTTACCAACATTGCTCAGATTAGAAGAAACCTTGGAACTTGGCAATTTCTCCATGGCTGATATATCCACAGAATTAGAGTTGTCAGCCCGGCCTTTTAAAGTACGAAATCTGGCCATGACATCATCTGCATGGCTGTTCCTTCCTGCCACAGGGGAATCCTGGATGGTTATATGGGGCTTAGTACTATCTTTGGTGTCATAAACAATTTTGTCAACCTTGTTCAGATCAGGAGAAACCTTAGAACTTGACAATTTCTCCATAGCTGAGGTATTCCCAGAACTAGAGTTGTCAACCCGGCATTTTAAGATATGAAATCTAGCTATAACATCATCTGCATGGCTGCTAACATCATCAGCATTACTGCTTGTTCCCGACATGTGAGAATCCTGGATGGATAAATTGGGCTTGATGCTATCTTTCGTGTCACATGCTAATTTCTCAAACGGGTTCAGATCAGGAGAAACCTTGGAACTTGATAATTTCTCCACAGCTGAAGTACTCATAGAATTTGAGTCATCAACCCGGCTTTTTAAGATATGAAATCTGGCCACGACATCATCTGAATGGCTGTTACTGCTTAAGATAGATGAATCTAGAAAAGAAACATCTTGGACAGGGCTGTCCTTATAATCAGCAGGCAATATGTCAGATGAAACCTTGGGCCTTGAACGATTCTCCTTGACCATAGATTTTTCTGGTACAACAGGGGCAGCAGAAGAAAAATCTAGGTATAAAACACACAAGATTTTAGTAAGCACGTGTCTTTTTATTGAATAAATTAAAGTGACAATCAGAAATAGGTGATAGGTTTACCGTTTGCTTTTTGTGAGTTGCCTTTTTCCATCTCAATCTTCATTCGATTAAAGCGAGCCATATAATTAACAGAGCACAATGAAGCTTCTGCTTCAAGCCATAGATTCCTATACAGAAGAATTTGAGAGTCGGATTCTTCTTTGATCGGAAAATTCTTGGCAAGAACCTTCTTTATAGCCTGCAAATCACGTTTTTGTGCCAAAAAAAATTAGTTTCTTGTACTCTTTTTCATCCTTCATAGCAAAAATCATTTTAAGATTAGAATTTCTATAAAATAGATGTGACAGCAACAAAAAGAATACCTGGGTCATGTTATCATCTTTGACAGTATCTGCATCACACCTTGTAGAAACCCAATTTGACAGTTTCTCCTTTCTCTTATCAGACGCAATTTTATGCTCCTCCTCATCCTCAAAATGCTGAAACTCAAGTTGGTCCTGAAATATAACAATATCAACATACTCAAGGTCAATTCACATTTACAACCTAAAATTACATTATTCAGTGTAGTGATAAAACATCGAAACATGGACAAGCAAGATTGATGAGGGCATAAGATTATCACATAGATAATGCCTATTGGTTTAGCGTTTTTAAATGGACATCACAGATTCAATACCAGAAGCGAAAGGTGAGGGATTGGACCATCGAATGATCTTGCCACTATGAAAATTAGCTGATATCCATACATCACCCACCAATGAGAGGTCAATGTTTGTGTGTGATGAGATTTTAAAGTTTCACCATTGCACCAAGCAGTGCCTTCAATTCATACCTTTTCCGAGCCCATAGCTTCTTCCCAGTTCTATAAAAACCTAAGCTGTTGCATAAATTAAACAAAATAATGAAATACCTTGTAAAGATCAGATAACTCTCCATGAAATTGAGAAGTGGCTTGCTGAGGAATCAATGATTCTTGTGTTGAAATCTTCCTTTCCAAATTCTTCAATATACAGATATCAAGATTGTTGATCACATCTTTAAGAACATCGAAGTCTTCATCCTTCAACTCACAAGTGTCATTCGAAGAGTAAAATAGGAGCAATTCTGCGAGGTTGTGCATTGTATCAACAAGTGTTCGTGCATGCATCTTTGACGATGATTCTTCACCCTGTGATTGGGTGTGCTGAGCAGGAGCATGTTCTGATGACGGTGGCGAACATAAGACCTGTTCTATAGCATGGAATGGTACGTGAGATGAACAATCATCAGGGTCATCATTGATTTTCCTCCTAACATCTGCAACATAAGAATTTTTCTTTGATGGCCATTCACCGTCTTCAAGACTTCGCTGCTCAGTGTGCAGGGAGTTAAAATCAGAAAGGATACTTTCTTTCCTAGTTTCATCATCAATGACATCAGAAATTTGAGCTTCATGACAATAGCTTGGTATCCTTTGGTAGGGTCCATACTTCCCAGCATCATCAATTTCTTCTCTAAATAACACTTTAGCAACTAAAGGCCTCTTAAACAAAGAGACTTGTTGATGTTCCAGACTCTCATGATTGAGGGGCACAGAGATATTACTTTGTTTTTCAGGGCAGGCTTTTACAGCATCATTAGTAGCGGAAGGGGAGATTTGAGGGCCCTGAGGACTCAAGCCATTGCCAGCTTCTACCTTTTTTGGAATCAGTGGGTCCACAACCTCAGAAATTTCAAATGCAGATAGATGAGAAACTGGAGCACCTTTCCAGCATGGTGAGTCCACAGCAGGGTTGTAATGATCTAAACTTTCAGAAGTATTCTCTACAGAACCAATGGCTTCATGACCATCCATAGCCAAATTGAAGAAATCTAGATTTCTACGAAGAACTTTATTGTCCATTTTTGCTTTGAAAAGTTGATCAAAGAAATCCACGGAAATATTTTTGTTGCTTGGCAACTCATTGTTTTTAGAGGAAATTTCTGCCAAGTAATCATAATTTTGTTTCAGATGAAAATTAGTTTGGCTAGTATCACAGAAAAATTTTCCTTCAGAGCTAATAAATGGATTAGGCTCTTGCACAGAAGAGGAATTATAGCCCTTCTCATCACCATTGCAACCAGTGTTCATATTTTTAAATGAATATGTATCTTGCCCTGGGGATCTAACAACAACAGAGGGTGAAGGCTTCATCACTGGCATACTATCATTTGGACTAGCATCACGCTTCCTTGAGGATTTTCCATATGAAATGACTTCTGGCATTTGATTAATCGCAGAATTGACTACATTTGAGGATGGTACCTGAGGATAAGCTTGTGGTGCTACTGAAGGAAACACCAAAGGTGATGGTGTTGAATAACCCGCAGGAATGAACTTGGGTTTTTCACCAAGGAAAGCTTTATAATCCAGCTGTCCTGTGCTTGCAGACTCGGTGTGCGTTTGCCTACCAACCATGTCGATTCCAAAGGAAGTTTCTTCACATTTGCTGATATCCTTGAATGCAGAAAACCCTGCAAGTAGAAGCAATTAAGGAAATGCTAGATAACAGGTAATTATCCTAGCTAAAAATGCTTATCTTAACATTTGTTTTCCAGTGGGTGCATACTTCAAAAACTGAACTTGTTGTGCAATTAGAGCCAAAATCATTCGATTAAGATATAATTACTCATAATTAAGGATGGTTCTGGTAGATGGTAAAGAATAATCTCCTTAAAGACTTCCAATGACATAAGGGCAAAAGGTAACGCCAAGGATACAGATTATGGCAGAGTAAAAGGAATATATTCCAAACCTTATATCTGATGTATTAAAAATTATGACAGTGTTATCTACCTCCCTCGGTATCAAAATGACTCTTCAATAAGGAATGGATAACTTACAAAGAGGCTTATATGTAGACGCCTACCACTTGCCCAGCAGAGCAAGAGTGCCTTTAGAAAACAGTTTAGAAGAATAGATACAAAGAAGTGAGACGTGAATAAAATTACCCCGCAGTGAAAAAGAAAACATGACAAAATGCATCTCACTAATGAGTAGGAATTCGAGAGAAAATCACATTTTTGTATAATGTTCAACTTTCTTATAATTTCTCAATGGGCATGGAAACAATAACCAAATGGCATGAAACAGAACAATTACAGCTTAATATAGTGTGTAACTGTGTATGCTGTGCTAGACTATGGATAAAGACTTCAGAATAGCACTCATTCTAATGTGGAGATGCAACTGCAGCAAAATAAATATCCAAGGTATACGGTATGATGAATAATAAGCACAGTAATTTATAAAGACGACAAAATCAATAATGAGTATGAAAAGACAAGAACAAAATGCAAGGTCTAAAGTAATTTTTTGAATTCTCAATAATAACAGTAATAATAAGACAAGGATACCTTGATTAATAAAATTCTCCTTCGCAGAAAAACCTCCGTCAAGTTGCATTTTTTTGCTCTGATGCCAATCAGTAACTCCCTCCCACAAGCCACTCCACTGTGCTGTATGATCCAAAACTACCAAGCTTTGACTATAATCATCACGGGAGGATCCATTAGATGTTCCAACATGAGAGGTAGACAGAAATTCATAACCAGATTGGTTGGGGATCTTCAAGGAACCATCACTAGCAATTGCAGGTGAAACATACGATGACGGATAATATGGTTTAGCTTCAACAATACTAGGATTATCTTGACCATACAAAACAGCATCAGTGGAAGCCGAAACAAGAGGGTGGCTCATAGATGGCATCTGGGAAGTAGGCGAGGAGTATCCAAATGCAAGTGGGGAAGGCGCGGAATCAAATTCCAGGTTTGGAATGGGAAAGAGATCAGGTCTTGAATTGGGAATGTGAGAGTTGGAGGTAACCCAATTGTGTAAGGAGGGATTCAAGCTAACAGGATAGGTGGGTTCAGTTAAATCCAAAAGGGGTTTTGCTGCAGACCTATCAACAGTGAAAGGTGGGGCTGAAGCTGATAAATTTGAAGAGGACGATGATGATCCACCTCCATTATTATACCCATAAGAAACCCCATAATTCATCATCTCATTAAGCCTATATCTTTATGTTGTGTTAGCAAACAACTGCATAAAATTATCAAAACCCACAAAAATCCATGTCAAATTAAGAATCCTTAAAGTGATAATCAGGACTAACAATCAAAAGAAATAACCATAATGATTAAGAACAAGAATCATGCAAAAAACAATCAATATACAATGATGAAGATCAATGAATAGGAAAGTCAAAAGGAAAAAAAATAGTTGTTACCGGAGAAGAAGACTGGTGCCAGAGAGCCGGGGAAAGAGATATTGCAGTGCTCTATCTGCGAGTCTTCAAGTTGAAGGTTTTCAAGGCAACAAGTGTTATTTTACTGGTGCTTTGTATTGGATTTGATAAAGTAGGCAGCAGTCCGCAAACTATGATTACTATATGATGTCAGTACCTAAAGTATTGATTCTTGCAATCTTACCACCGAATCAGCCTAACAGACAATCAAGTCCCCACTGGAAAAATTATATGCAATAATGTGATCTTGAGTGTTATCTGATTTTCATAATTGAATATCTAATCTTGAATTTTATTTAAATAGGCTTTCCACGTTGAAATGTTTCCTCTAAAACCTAATTGAAAATCAAAAAATAATAATCAATATGTATATATATTATTTGTCTTAGGTTTTAACTAATTAAATAAAATTGGGGTGTAATTCTTCTTTTCAGGTCTTGTCCCAGTTAACAAAATTGTTTGGTGTGCTAAAAAGAGGAAGAAACTAAGAAGTTGCGTGCAAAATGCGTTCTTTTTTTTTTTTTTTGTTAAAAATAATTATTTTATGTTTTAGATAATTTTAATGTGTTGATTTTAAAAATAAATTTTAAAAAATAAAAATATTAATTTAATATATTTCAGCACGAAAAATATTTCAAATAGTAACTACAACCACATTTTAAAATGCATTGTATACATTTGATTAATTTTAATATAAAGTTATTATTTATTTGGTTGTGTTTTTTTAATATCCTGTGATATTTACAGAGGGGATTGAAACATGTTTAATTATAAAAATAGAGATAGAGATATAAAAAATAAATTTATTTATAAGAAAATTTTGAACTAAATTATGTCCCTTTAAAATAAATTAAAAAATGGAGAAACGGACACCTTTATTTCAATTATCCTCATTTTTTCTATTCCGAGATATTAACCAAAAACTATGTAAAGATTTTCTTATATCAAAACCAAATTCATTTTTCTAATTCAGTGAAAACAAACTATTTATTTATAGAAAGACTAGATGATAGTTTTAATATGTTTCGATAGTTAGAAATTTGAACCAAGTTGTCTAATAAATTTACTTTTTGAAGTTGTTCATAAATGGAAGCACACTTGGCTCTTTAATTTGTTGATGGATTGCATCTATCATTTGCAGCTAGTCATTGTGAAAAGCTTGAATCTTGCAATAGGAGGAGCCCCACAAGGACAACACAGGCACCTGCATAAATGTGCTGAGTATTGTCCATACTCTAGTGTGGGGACGCGTCACTGTTTTCAAAAGAGATCATAATTAAAATTTTCTGGGCCACAAATTAATTAATGCATAAACTGCAGAAATTCATAGAAAACTGGAGCCTCTTAATTAAGTAAAGAAAACTACAAGGAAGATGGGGGGAATTGAATCTCATATATCAATGAATTAAACTCAGAACATGAACAAACGAAGAAGAACAGGAGAGATAGGTAGGCATGAATCAGAAATAAACAATGAAAGAACAGGGGTCTTGATCATGAGTGGCAGCTGAAGAAGAAGGAGGCAAACGGGAATTCCTGAGACGTCGAAAACCATTAATGCTGCGTCTTGGTGGCATCAATCTCTCTGTAATTCTTGCCAGAGCCACCGCATATTCTTCCAGTAGCTCCGCCATGATTGCCACCGTTATCATCTTCAAATCCTGTCTGTCTCTCTCTGATCTTGAATCTGCGAGCACTGCATATACGTGCTAATCAATTCTTTCCAGAGCAGGTAGCTGTAGGTTTTGTTGTTGTGAAATGTTGCTGTTCTTGTAAGTAAATATGTAGAAATATAAAGCTTCTAAGCCTTGGATAGTCGAGTTGTTGAAGACTTGAAGAAAGTGGGCAACAAGAAGCCAAATTTATAAACCAAAAGGCGGTGGGATATCTTCACCTCCAACTCTCTCCCTCTCTCCCTCTCACATACAATATTAATATATTTGTAAAACAATTTCCATGTTTAAAAGAAGTCATATTCGAATCGAGTAGATTGCATTAACAATAAGTAAGTTATCACTTATTCATCAAGTTAAGAATCCGAATCTTGCTTATAGCAACTCGTAATTATTAACATATTTATATTTTTATATATGATAGTGTGTGTATATTAACTCTAGTATAGATATATTATCGATGTATTATATTTTTATAAAATATTTTTCATTTTAAAATATATAAAATATTAAATCAACTATTTTCAAAAATTTATAAGGTTATAATATCTTTTAAAGTGTAAAAAATAAAAATAAATATATTATTAAAGTTCCATTGTTATTTAGAGGATAACATGCTCAGGATTATTTATAATATTTTCTTGAAATATATTTTTAAAATTCATTAAAAAATAGAAGCTATTATACTTGATTATAAAAATAATATGATTACCTTCTAAAAAAAAGTGGGATAACCTAATTACTTTTTCACTTTATTTTTTTTTAATATGAATTTACCATTCAAGCATAAACTCCATGACCCCATGTGCAATGCCTTTGCGTAACTATGTAAACAACTGCAATCTTGTGTGATTTTAGATACAGGACTAGATACACTACCCGCATGTGTTACTTTAAAAAACATTTGTATCTAGTCATGTTTTTTTAAGTAACACATGCGGGTAGTGTATCTAGTCCTGTATCTAAAATCACACAGAGATTGCAATGAAAAACATGTGATTTAAAAAAAAAAAAAAAAACTAAAGAGTTTAAGAAAACATGTGTTACTTTATATGGAATAAAACTTAATCATTTGTAAGAGAAAGATACCAAATTTAACGCGTAACGAACAAAAAGTGTTTTTTTTTTTTTGACGTGTACATATATGTGTGTTTACATAGTTACGCAAAGGCATTGAACATGGAGTCATGGAGTTTATGCTTGAATGGTAAATTCATATTAAAAATAAATAAAGTGAAAAAGTAATTAGGTTATCCCACTTTTTTTTAGAAGGTAATCATATTATTTTTATAATCAAGTATAATAGCTTCTATTTTTTAATGAATTTTAAAAATATATTTCAAGAAAATATTATAAATAATCCCGAGCATGTTATCCTCTAAATAACAATGGAACTTTAATAATATATTTTTTTTTATTTCTTACACTTTAAAAGATATTATAACCTTATAAATTTTTGAAAATAGTTGATTTAATATTTTATATATTTTAAAATGAAAAATATTTTATAAAAATATAATACATCGATAATATATCTATACTAGAGTTAATATACACACACTACCATATATAAAAATATAAATATGTTAATAATTACGAGTTGCTATAAGCAAGATTCGGATTCTTAACTTGATGAATAAGTGATAATTTATAAAAAATGCCGCGGGTCATTTTTTTTTTTGTATAAAAAATATTAAAAAAACAAAAATTTAAAAATATTGGGTTTTTCTACAAAGCCATACCCAAGAATCTTGGATGTGGCTGTAATGTTTGACCTAAGAGTAATATTTATAATATTAATAATAAAATTAAACTTGCATGAGCCTGGCTGCAACACTGGATCCAAGAATATTAGATGTGGGTCTGGATATAAGGTCGTGTCATAAAAATATGATAATTAAATAAATTAATGAAAAAAAAACAATGAAAAAAAATCAACAGGAAGAAAAAAAATTAATGAAGAAAACGAAAAATAATAAATTAATTGGGTTAACCCTTTAAACCAGGTTATCCCGTAAAACTTGGGATTCACGTCATGAAAGTTTGATAACTAAATAGAAAAAAAAATGATGGGTTTACCCTAAACTAATTGGGTTAACCCATCAAACCAAGTTAACCTGTCAAGCCCTGGATACGTGTCATGAAAGTATGAAAGTCTGATAATTAAATAGAAAGAAAATTAACTTTAACAAACAAAACTAAATGAAAAAAATAACTCGTCAAAGCAGGTTAACCCATCAAACCCGAGATCCGTATCATGAAAATTTGATAACTAAATAAAAAAAAATTAACATTAACAAACTAAATAAAAAAAAATTCAGAAAAAAAATTAAAAAGAAAAAAAAAGCTAATATTGTAGTAATCCATAGTGTTTTTTTTTTTTTAAAAAAAAAAAGAAGCTACAAAGCTAAATTCTCAACCAGCTCAATATATAAAAAAAAACCTGACAAAGACTATTTTCAAAAAAAAAAAGGAAGTCAATTTTGGGTAAAATAAATGAAAAAAATGTAAAAAAAAAGAAGAAACAAAAGCGAAAAAAAAACATATGGGGAAAGCTACAGTGTTTTAAAGAAAAAAAAAACTAAATTTTCAACCAGCTTAATAGTAAAAAAATAAAATCAACAAAAATAATTCTGAAAAAAACAAAAAAAAAAGAAAATATGTAAAAAATGACAATTTTGGAAAAAAAGAAAAACAAAATAAAAAAAACATGTGAGGAAAGCTAAAGCTAGATTATCAGGCTCAATATTGAAAAAATAAATTCGATAAAGATAATTTTTAAAAAAAATATGTAGGGAAACACTACAGCAAAACAAAAATTATATAGGGGAAACACTGTAACAATCCATATTTAAAAAAAAAACTACAAAACTAAATTCTCAACCAACTTAATATATAAAAAATAAAATCTACAAATACCATTTTGAAAAAAAAAAGAATAAATAAATCATAAAAAATAATGTATAAGAATATTATAGCAATCCGCAATATTTCAAAGAAAAAAACTACATAGTCAGCTCAATATTTAAAAAAATTAGGAAAGATAATTTTTTTTAAAAAAAGTCAATCTTGGGTAAAAAAAAAAGAGGAAAAAAAAACATGTAAAAAAAATAAGAAACAAAAGGGAAAAAAAATATATATTTGTAAAACAATTTACATGTTTAAAAGAAGTCATATTCGAATCGAGTAGATTGCATTAACAATAAGTTATCACTTATTCATCAAGTTAACAATCCGAATCTTGCTTATAGCAACTCGTAATTATTAACATATTTATATTTTTATATATGATAGTGCGTTTTATCCTATATAAAGTCATGACACATGTTTTCTTAAACTCATTATTTATATATAAAAAAATCACATGTTTTTCATTGCAATCTCTTGTGATTTTAGATAGGATTTTTGGCTAAATGTTAAGTCAATCCCTATATTGTATTAAAACAAAATAATTAGTCCTTGTAATATCACATATGTTCAATTGACCAATATTGTGCATCCTCAATTTAATTGTTTTTTTCTCAATGCCTTCTTTCTTTTTAATCAAATTTTATCATCTTTTCTTTATTCTATTCTTAAAAAATAAATGAAAAAAAAAACATGACACTTGTTGTATAAGATCTAATACATTATTATTGAATCTGATTATGCAAATGTAATCATGCATTCTCACAACAGACCATGGATGTATAGAGAACTCTTCTCCACAGTTCAGAGATTGACTAGATTGTTTGACTCAATTACTTTTTTTCATGTGTACTGTAAGATCAATAGTCTGGTGGATTGTATGGCTAAGCAGGGAATGCGAAAATCAAGTGATCTCATTGCTTGGTTTTGATCTATCTCTTAGATTATGTCTATCAGACTGCTAAATGTGCTTCTCTACAAAAAATCAGATTCACTAGAAATATGAAATGGAAACTCTTGGAAGCTTTCCCTGGATTTTGCAGTAATGGTTATCTTAAGTAGATTATAATGTTTCTTTCTTAAGCTATATCTAATGTTTTGTCTTCTTCGTATAGACTTTGCTTAGTTTGGTAGTTCTTGTAAAATTGATATGCGGCAGGCTTTGTAATTTCTCATGCCGCCAAGGTATGGCATTTAATGAAATCATTTACTTTTCACAAAAAAAAAAAAAAAAATTAAACTCAGAACATGAACAAACGAAGAAGAACAGGAGAGATAGGTAGGCATGAATCAGAAATAAACAATGAAAGAACAGGGGTCTTGATCATGAGTGGCAGCCGAAGAAGAAGGCAAACGGGAATTCCTGAGACGTCGAAAACCATTAATGATGCGTCTTGGTGGCATCAATCTCTCTGTAATTCTTGCCAGAGCCACCGCATATTCTTCCAGTAGCTCCGCCATGATTGCCACCGTTATCATCTTCAATTCCTGTCTCTCTCTCTCTCTGATCTTGAATCTGCGAGCACTGCATATACGTGCTAATCAATTCTTGCCAGAGTAGGTAGCTATAGGTTTTGCTGTTGTGAAATGTTGCTGTTCTTGTAAGTAAATATGTAGAAATATAAAGCTTCTAAGCCTTGGATAGTCGAGTTGTTGAAGACTTGAAGAAAGTGGGCAACATGAAGCCAAATTTATAAACCAAAAGGCGGTGGGATATCTTCACCTCCAACTCTCTCCCTCTCTCCCTCTCACATACAATATTAATATATTTGTAAAACAATTTCCATGTTTAAAAGAAGTCATATTCGAATCGAGTAGATTGCATTAGCAATAAGTAAGTTATCACTTATTCATCAAGTTAACAATCCGAATCTTGCTTATAGTAACTCGTAATTATTAACATATTTATATTTTTATATATGATAGTGCGTTTTATCTTATATAAAGTCATGACACATGTTTTCTTAAACTCATTATTTTTTTTTAAAAAAAAACACATGTTTTTCATTGCAATCTCTGTGTAATTTTAGATAGGATTTTTGGCTAAATTTTAAGTCAATCCCTATATTGTATTAAAACAAAATAATTATTCCTTGTAATATCACATATGTCCAATTGACCAATATTGCGCATCCTCAATTTAATTGTTTTTTTTCCTCAATGCCTTCTTTCTTTTTAATTAAATTTTATCATCTTTTCTTTATTTTATTCTTAAAAAATAAATGAAAAAAAAACATGACACTTGTTGTATAAGATCTAACACTTCTTCTTTTTTAATTATTTTAATTAATCAAGTGGTATTTCGGAATTCATTTTCATGTGTTGAAACTAACCTTAGCTTAATTCCTTAAGATTTCCATGCGTGAGCTTGGTTGATTCTCTACCTTATGATTCACAATTCAAACCACAGGGATGGTAAAGAAATAAAAAAAATAAAATCGTCTTTGATGCAAATAAATAATAATTTGTTTGAAACTCGATCTATGGAAAAGGGTTTAATTTTAACCGGCCCCTCTTGTAGCCGTTACTTACCCTAAAGGCCACCGGAGTAGAATGAAGATAAGACGGCGATGACTACAACGGGGAATATAACGTTTTCGAGGACCCTTTTCAGATGACATGACTGAAAACAATGGAGCAACGTGGGTGGACCTGCGATGGCTTCCGAGACTGTCTGAGTTTTGCGTGGCTGCTTTGGCACCTTTCAGGACCCAGTTTGGCAACAACTCTCTAACTCTTGCGAGTCACACCAGGATAACAAATGCGACGTTATCTAAATAACAACATAAAAATCATTTTCAAACTTTATATTAAAAGCAGTACGTACTATGATTATCAACCAACTATTTATATATGTGGTCAAAAAAAGATTATTTTATGTGCATTATAAAAAGGAGCTTTTGGTTTTCGTTACTCTTTTTTTTTTAAGCGGAAAAGAGGCCTTAATTTACTCCTTCATCTCCCCCCGAAAATCTCTCTTTTAATTACAGTAGTTTTTCTCATCCTACGTGTGATGATGTATATATTTTGTTTTAATTAGAGATTTAAAAATATTTAATTAATCAATACGAAATTATAATTTTACATGAATTTTACTTAAAAATCTATTTAAATCTTTATTAAATTTATAAAAACTATGATTTAAATTTATTTTTTAAAATCATAATCATAAAAGTTTCCACAATATTAATCACACACGCTTCATTCATTTGAAGTGTGTTAGGCTATAAGTTATATTATAAAAAAAATCAAATGTATGGAATTATTTTTCCTTTTATTTTTCTTATTTTGTTGGGAAATAGTTACATCAATTTGTTCGGCATCAATATATATATATATATATTGAAGGGCGAAGCAGTCCTACAAAGTCAGGGCGCATGCAGCAACACGCCACGACTCGAATCACCTAAGATTGGTGCGTGACCTAACATGTAGTAATTTGTTTCCCTCAAAATGGTCAATGAATGATTTATTACAAGTCTAAATTCAAAGAACACATGAGACAGCCATGAAAACGACCTGCAACTTCCCACCAAACAAAGAGATGGAGAAAAGCAAGACACCACCGTCAATTTCTTGAAAAGAATTACAAAGCCCAAAGGGCCGGGATGCCTGAACATGGCTAGCAAATTTATTTACAAGAGATGAGACAATAGCCAGCCAGCCAGCCAGCTAGCTGGGTTGTCAAATATATTTTACACTCCTTGCGAGTTCTTTTAGCTACAACCACAATTAATTAATGCATGTTTAATTTCTTTAGAAGGAATAGGTTCTCGTGAAGACCTTTTTCCATACTTTCCAACTTAAGGAACGAGTTAGGGAACGAGCCTTCATTAGAGTCAAAGACGGAATAGTACTGGAGTCCTTTGGCGGCGGCGGCGGCGGTGGTTGTGATTCTTCTTCTTCCATTTCAGTGCTGTCTTGGGGATTCCAAAAGCGAGCGTCCTTTCTTTTGCTCTTCATGGTTGCCAATACATCATGTTTGTTGCATATTCCCCATACCGTCACCTTTTGCTGATAATAATCTACATTTACGGAGTAAATTCCTGCCATTTCCATAGAAAATGATCAACACAAAGTTACAGAAGTTTTCTCGTAATCATCTTGAAATCGAAAGTGGGTCTAATTTAACTAACCCTTTATCATAAAACTATCTAAATTACTGTTTCGGGATAAAAAAAGTTAAAACGGTGAAAATATGAACATATACAACCCTATAATTTCCTCCAATAGATTCATGAGAAGGGCACTCTTATTCCACTACGATGAATCTAACACTCAGTTGTGGTTCTTGAATTAACATATGAACATATGTTGAAGAATTTATTGCAAATACAATCATTATATTTCAATCAAATGAAAAAAGAGAGAGGAAGTGGAAGCCCACAGGCAATAATGAGGTTAATTAATACTCTTGTGACCAAGCTAGTTTCTCGATTGAGTGCATATTGGACCAGCTGGAGCACATAATTGGATGCAAATTCCATCAGCCCATATATAATTAGTGGGTCCATTATCCAGTTCCTTCTCAACGTCTCCAAATTAAGCCTACAGCCAAAGCCGATCCCATACATCATTTTTGCTCTTGTTTCTTTCGGTGAATTATCGTTCATCAATTATGGTGAAATCATTATGTTATCTTTGCTAATTAATCAATTATAAGGACTGAACAAATTAAAATGTAAGTTATAAGGACTGAAGATCACTCTCGAAAAGAAAAATCATGTCATCTTAATTTGCTATAATTAATAAGTCTTGATCAGTTACCTTTGAGATGGGATAAGGTCTTCTTCACCTTCTTCTCGCATCCATGGGAGTAAAGAGGGACCATCATCTCCACGTGCTGCGCCTCAACATTCTTGCAGCTGGAAGCTAGAACAAGTTGCATGCTTGCCATTTGGAGAACAACCTTATGTACAATTTAATTAACACCCAAGAACTAAATCCAGCTCTGCTTGTTTCTTCTGAGCTAGCTAGCTAGATATGGAAGATCAATGGTTTCAAGCTATGTGTATATATATATATATAGGATTTTGGGTAAATCTCTAATTGGCTTACATTCATGGATTCCCTTGGTGGAAAAGAAAAAAAAGGAGCAAATAAAGTGGCCTCTGATCCTTTTTTACTCTTTCTATTCCTCTTTCTCTCGACATTTTCTTGAACTCAGTTGTTTATTGTTTTGTCACTGTTCATGGCGGCTTGATGATCAGTTTAGTTAGACTAAAAGGCTTATTATTAAGTTAAAGAGATGCATGGTAGGACAACAGAGGGGGGAATTCTTGACTTGGAAGGCTGTGTGACATGGATACGGGCGAGGATGTGTCAGCAATTATGTTTGTTAAATCAAAAGGTGTATTATTGCGTCTCTTTCTCCATGGAAGATGACGCATACGTACATGCATGGAAGTTGAGACTGTCCCCAAGTTTTGGCTCCCATGTGAGCTGTTTAATTTCCTTGCCAAAGAAGCAAGTATTAATTGCCTTTGAGAATAACAAGATCTTGATTGGGATCACCAGTGTGTTTTTTGTTTCTTAATTTGATCATGCAGCTTGTAATTATGCTTAAAGGAAAAAGCATCATCATTTTATACATATATGTTGTTTTCGGCGATGCCACCATGCACATGCATGCACTATTTGCTTCTCCTGCTAACTTTAACTCACTGTCTTCTTCCTATTGAATCTCTATCGGCATTATCAGAACATGGATTGCCTTCCTCTCTAGAACAAGTCAATGTCATCAGCAAATTAGTAACATGCAGAGTCCTTATCTTGTTTTGCCTAATATATACAATTGTACTTGTTCTTTCTTTATATGTGCCATTGCAATTGAAAGCTTTGAATTCCACAATGAAATGCATACTATTAGAGAATAATATAAATTATATTCTAGAATTTATTTAATAGTTTAAGTTTTTTAGTTGAGATGGTTCATTGACATGATATCAGAGCTTTGATGACCAAGCGATCACGAGTTCGAATCTTATCATTTCCATTTATTTGATAAAAATTAAGCATAAGGTAATGTGAGCATGTGTAAGTTTCAAGCCCAAATGATTTTAACTTGAGAAGATATGTTAGAGAATAATATAAATCATATCTTAAAACTGATAATCTTTTTAGTTAAAATAGTTCTTTGACATATACTATCTTCAAAATTCATGGCAGTAAGATGTATTTATTAATGTAGACTAGTGGATATATTTGTCTGTGGAAAATCAATAGCTTCAGTGACATTGGATATCTTGTATATAACGTTATATATGGATATCATAGAGTGGATATATAGTAACAGAAGAATTACTAGGGGTTTCTGTGTAATAAATGGGATACAAGTCCACACTCTCCTCTTTAATTGTTACTGCTTACTGGCTCACTGAGAGAGTGTAAAACCTAAAAGATCTAGAAATAGGGAGGAAGAAGTTAGCCGAGGCTGTAATTTCCAATTTTATCAAGAACAACATAGAATTTACAACATCATATATATTTCATTTGTGTTTTAAATCATATATAGATACTAGGTTTAATATTCTTAATTAACAAGTGAAGCTTATATTTGGGTACTTTATTGGATAATTAAGCTCAATCCTAATAATTGATTAAAGGGATGTTTGGAAGTGTTAGTTATTATTAAAGGGATGTTTGGAAGTGTGATAATTATTGTTTTTGAAGTCTTTTTTATTTTGAAATACATCAAAATAATTTTTTTTATTTTTAAAATATTATTTTTGACATCAACATATTAAAACGATATGAAAATACTAAAAAAAAATTAATTTAAAATAAAAAAATAAAAATATTTAATTTTTTAAAAAATATATTTTTAAAATACAAAAACAAAATCAATTTTAAATTTAATATTAGAATCCACACACAAATGCGTTACTAATAATGCCACATGACGTGCTTTTTCTTGACGTGAAGTATGCCATAACATGCTAAAAAAAAAAAAACAAAAAAAAAAAAGTTGTGGTAGGAGACTTCATTCAACCTATTTTCTTATCCTCTCATGATAGCCTTTATATCTAACTTTTTGACCGACAACAGTACAGTACATGCAGCATGCAAGCAGTTTCAACCTCTCGTGGTGACCTACCTAGGCTTCAGTTTGTTTATGTGGTTCAGATTGCGTTTTGCTTCAAATATCACGTATTCAATTTTATGATCTCAAATTCCACTAAAAATTATCTCTTAAATCTACATCACAACTTTTCTTACACTTTTTTTTTTTTGTTTTTTCAAACTGTTACGAATCACAATATATACCAAGCTAGCTAGCACACTGTTAAGAAGTTTGTGATCATAAATCAAACAAGCTTTATGTTTCTAAAATATTAAAAATTAATCACAATATATTTCTAGCAACTTTTTATTATTATTATTAATATAAATATTGATTAATCTTATAAGCTTCGAAGTTAATAATTATATAATTTTTTAATGATTATTATATAAATAACAACAAAACTTAAATTTAAAATCATAAAAGAAAAACAAATCTTTTAATTTGAAGGTATAAACTCTATCAACTTCCAATGTTAAGTGAATGCTTAAGTACTCTAATTAATTTATATAAAATCATCATGTGACATCGGCAAGCATCTACTTTTCAAAAAGGAATTGAGGATTTGGGCATGGGCATGAGGGGCATGCTCTGACGACTTTTGTGTATAGAAACAAAAAGACATGTTATCACCACCGCCATTCTATGCCACGTTAATTTGTATCCCGTCGGTGTTTATTATGATCCTATCTTAGACAAGATGAGTCATGAGATCTCATGTACAGTGCCTGATTATGAGGTCGACCTACCGAGCTAGCATGTGAAAACCCTAGCTAGCCCCACCTCTGGATTTGAAAACCCTAGCTAGCTAGCCCCACCTGATCTGGATTTTCAGTAAGGAATCTAAAACATCAAATATTTCTAATATGATTATCTTCTAACATGTGGCATCCACAAACATATATACTTTGTTAGTCTATATACTGCCAACTTTTAATATTTCTTTAGGTTAAAAAAAGGAACTTTTACTGTGACTTTTCTTTTTGTGAATAAGAAGTTGATATATAGATTTCGTGATGAAGAAGAACATCAAAACTTTATTATATAAGATGGCTGCTGCTGTTTTGGATAAGCAGATATATATGATATGTTGTGTCTGTGTGTGTGTGTGTAAGAGTTCCTTTTCTTTTAGCTTTAAAACCCACCCTGGTCCTCTCTCTTAATTACATAGGAGATCAAGATGGAATAAGGGTAATAATATTGATTTCTATTGATAAGTTATGAGTGAAAAACATGAAATCTAAAGATATCAAGGTTAGAATTATAGTATTATTTAGGGTTAGTATTGAGAGTTAGTTTGAGATTTGATATATATCATGGTTCATAAACATAATATTTTATAATTACAATCTTTTTAAATGTTGCCTTTTAAAAACTGCAATATATATATATAGACACACACACCAAACTATGTTATTTCATTTAAAAAAACTTTCTATTATTTATCTAATAAACTTTCATTTAAAGGTTTTAATAAACAAAAATAACGCGTGAACTAGCTAGTAACAATTTAATACTTCCTAATTAACTTATATTTGAATGATCCATATAGCACTTTTTTTGTTTAATTTTGCCAACTCATGATGATCGTCAAGTCTAAATTAGGTGAAAATTAAGACTTTTTAGCTAGTAAAAATATATAATTATATTCTTTAAATTATAAAATTAATTAAAAAGCTTACATGTAGAATGTATTGTGTAGTCAACTCATGAGTTCTGAAAAGAATATTCTAATGTTAATTGGTTTGAATTTTAATTAACTTCCAAAACAAAAAAATATATCCACCTTAAATTTAGCTACTTTATATCTTGAAGAGATCATTATGTAGTTCTAAGGTTGTCCAGTCCAAAAGATTAATAAATCATCCTTCAAGCAAAACACACCTGGAGATAATAGAAAAAGTTGATAATTTAGCAGAAGCATAATTCTTGTCATGGAGATGGAATGACCATGCGTTGCATACTTCATTTAATATGGTACGCAAAATACAGCAGGAGATCCCATGTTTATCTTCCCCACAGAGGACTCAATTATATCAACACCATCTCATCAACTCCTCTCTAAATTCTATCTCACCATGAGCAATGGTGGTGTAAATTAATGTGCTGCTTGCTATAAACAGTTTATATGGAAACTGATTGATATGATTACAAGATCATGAGATGCAACATGCATTGGGATTCTCATCGCTGAAGAGCTGAGGAGGTGGGATTCTCTCAATCACGTAAAGTGGCTGATCATAATAATGCATCATCCTCTTCATGTTTTCCTCATCAATGTTGATGATGTCAATATTCTCTGCTACTTCCTTGTGCCCTTCATCTTCTTTCTTCTCATTTTTTTCAGGGTTGTCACCACCTCCTTCCTTTTTATCTTCTTCTGCTGGTTTTTCCTCTTCTTTCTGTTCTTCCTTTTTCTCTTCAGCTGGTTTTGCTTCTTCTGCTGGTTTCTCTTCTACCTTTGCTGGTTCTGGTTCTGGCTCTGGCTCAGGCTGTGGGACTATCTTGGCTTGCTTTTTGGTGCGTCTGTAAACATAATCCACTAGTTTGTTTGCTTCCATTGTCCCAGTCACTGTGACTTTGCATGTGCTCAAGTCTGTCACTGCTGTTTGCACTCCTGTAATAAAAAAAAACACTTCTAATTAAGGGAAAAAATCACACTTTTTTATATCAAACATGAACAGATTAATCCTCAATTCGATCCTGAGTGGACCTTAATCTGTTCATGCCAAAATCTATCCTATTCAAAATAAAAGGAGAAAAAATTAGCATGCGAACCATGTTCACTGTCGACTTCTAAGAAGTCAAATTCTGTGCAGTTTTTCTCTTTTTTATTTGTTTGTTTTCTCGGTTTTTCTAAAGTGAAAACAGTGCGTTGGACTACACTAGGAAACATCTTTAGACAATCAGCTCCTCTTAGCACGCAGTTACAGCAGGGCATGGGTTAATTTGGCGGTAGGCGAGGTCCCAAGATTCTCCGTCTGAACAACCGCAGTCCTACGCCGGAAAGACCCCACCTTTAGCAGATGTGGAAACATCTGGGGTGCAAATGTATGGGACCCCCCTGTCATCTTCTCTCACAAGGTTGGTCAGTCACACTCAAGTTAATTCCTTAATTACCTCTCATTTTGAGAATCGTTTTCTTAAGTTGCTCAGCACAGGCATCGCAGTGCATGTTTATATCAAGCTCCACCGTTGTTAATCCACTAACCTGGAATTATCAACAAAAATAACATAGTTTTAACCTTCCATAATCAACAACAGTGTCTAACAAATTAATTACATGCATTGATTATTATTTAGTAGATGCTGCCAGATATTAATTATTAGATCACCTGTGAAGCAACAACTTGGGGCATTGGTTCACCCTCGTTTTCAGGCAACGGGGACAAAATTTTAGCTCTTCTTCTGGTTTTCTTCATGATTTTATTACACACAGCTTGAGGTTCCACTATCCCCTTTATAGTCACTTGGTTTTGTGCCATGTCCATCACAACCCCTTCCACACCTGCAGTTAATGAAAATTTGTTAGAATTCATTAATTTCGAGCTTTATTTAATTAGTTTTCTTCTCTTTTTGTTTTTGCTCCTTTACTGATTAAATTGAGAGACATAGAGACCTCTGATCTTCATGATGGACCTCTCAATCTTCTTGGCACACCCCACGCAATGCAAGTCCACAGACAAGACAAATGGAAATGGTGGCTTTGCTTCTTCCTTCTTTGCTTCCTCTGCTGGTTTCTCCTCCTTCTTCTCCTCTACATTTTCTTCCTTCTTCTCTTCTGGCTTAGCCTCTGCCTTGGCTTGTTCCTTTCAATTCATACCAAACACGATCGATCACATTAATGAACAAGACTCAAGCCCCCAAAACTTTTCAAAAACCAAAAATAACACAAAAAAACCATGCATGGATCGAAAATATATGTATCTGATGATCAGTTACCTGCTTAGCTTCTTCCCCCATTTGCACAAACAACTAAAGCAAACTTCTAGCTGAGAATGAGGTGATGAACCGATTAATATAAGAACTAAACAACAAGACGGGAGAGAGAGGCCTGGATAATCAAGACCAGCAAGGGATCACAGTTTATATACGTACAGGAGAGTGTGAGAGAGACAGTGAGCGATGTATTAATGGACGGTATGGGGTTTAATTAATAACACAAAGTATAGCAATGTGATTCCAAGGCACATGGAATGCCACTAAATGGACAAAGATACTAAAGCGTCCCTACAATATTATTTCCTTTAGAATTCTTTTGAACCTGCAAGGCCAATAATCAAGAGGTAGAAGAAGGGCGGGGGAGGAAAGCAGTGAAGTAGGGTTGGTAAATTTATAGAGAAAGTAAGGGGAGATGATCAATTGGTGAGGCCAGGGGAGAGATGGGAAAAGAGAAGTAATTAAGCTAGCTCGATCTGTAGACATTGAAAAGGATGATACATAATTCCAACACCACCGACCGCTGGGAGGGATGAGTCAGCTGGGTGACTTTCACAACCTGGATGGATTCCTACCTAGTTTCTTGCGTGTTCCATTTTGGATCTCATGTAAGAAACTCACATCACTTTAATTTCTAGTTAGTTTTCGCATTAATCATGTAAGTGATTAATTAGCCGTAATTAATAGACTATTTGTTTTTATATGCAATTATTAACTCCACATTGTTCGGTATCTTAGTAGTTAAGCTTGCTTTGTTAAGGATGCGTTTGGAAACGGGATGTAAATCATGTTTTTAAATTATCTTATTTTATTTTTGTTTAAAATCAAATTATTTGGTATCCTAGTAGATATTGAAAAATTTGAATTTGAATTTATATTTAATTAGGATGAACTTTCTAAACACATTAGGGTTTAAGCAAAATAAATATTTTTTTTCCTATTCTTATATAAAGTGGGGATGGATGAGTTTTGCGTGTAAAATGTTTACACACTTGGTTAAATTGCTATATATGTCACATGGACATTGTCGGCTTGGTGCTCTTAACACCACCATGGATAGCATTATAATTTGATATATGTCAAATCTGATATGATATGATGAATAAATCAATTTTTCTAATAAATATTTTTATTATATAAATATTTATATTTTTTGAATCTATTATAATATATATAGATATCTTAATATTAACACAATACACATACATGTATTAACAGGCTTTGTGTATATATAATAATAATAAATAATCTATATGGATACTCAAAGCTCAATAAATAGAGCATGTATGAATTTTTTACTTAACAAATAATAAATAATATATATATATATATATATATATATATATATATATTAACTCGTATGTATTCATTATCATCCTCGACTAACTCTTTTTTTTTTTTGGCATGTTGATGGAAGCTTTAAAAAGGATATTACACCATATTGATGGGCAATGGTTTCCATAAACATGAATAATATTAATTTTCTTATCAAATTGGGATTGATTTGATATTTTTATTAAAAAATAATATAAATTATATCTTAAGATATTAATTAATAACTTAAGATTTTTAGTTGGATTAATTATTTGATATAGTATCAGAGCCTTGATGACTTAACAATTACGAGTTTTAATTTTATTATCTCTATTTATTTAATAAAAATATAAATATAAAATAATATATATCTATAAAAGTTTCAAGCCAAAAAAAAAATTATTTAAAAAAATATATTAAAAAATAATATAAATTATATTTTAAAACCTAACTTAAAACATAAAATTTTTAAATTAAATAATTTCTTTAACATCTTTCACCATTCCAATATCAAAACCAAAGACAGCTAGGATTTTGATTAAAAAAAAAATTGGATGCATAAACTTACTTCGTCTAATATGTGTAAAAATGGATTTTGGTTCTTTGACTTGCAAGGGACACCACACTCGAGCCCCCACCGGCCACCTGGTACTTTATGTCTAAGGATTTGGTCTCTCTCGACCACTAGAATTTTCACACACACACAAACAGCTAATAATATCAGTCTGATGCAAGGTTTGAAAGTCGAGCCAAAAAGAGCCATCCGCAGGAGAATTTAGTTTGGCCATTTTTCATTATTCTAATGTTTTTTTATCAACAAAGGTAGAGATTTTGTGGCAGACAAGTGTTTTTTGCTTAAAGGGATGATAGGCTGCTTATGAGGCTATGATTTGATTGATTTACACCCCTTTCCCAGAATAAAGAAAGAGATTAAATATGATCATTTAATTAGAACTTTATATTAACATATGGGATGGATGATTAATTATAAGATTCTAATTATGGTGTTCTTCCCAGCTATATATTGCTTGCTACGATGGGTGGTTAGAAGAATCTAGATTATTGCTTGGCTTAAGGAATCGTAAACTCAACCACTCTTTATTTTTGCTGCATGTACCTGATTTCACATGATTTTGCTTTCCATAATTGCTATAGAATAAATAAATAAGAGCATTACTATATATATATATATAAACACACACTTGGCCCAAAAGCATTCTTAGTCAGTGATTAAAGCAGGTGAATAGGAAAGATTTTGGATTCGATTCCTTCGATTATTATTCAAAGTAATAGAAAAAAATCTAAGGGTTGTATATATTATTGAATAATTATTCTTTTGCTTCGTCTAAATTTATTTATATTTCAAACAGCAATTCGATCTCATTCTATGATCACATTCTTTCCTCGCTATCACGAGTGTGCAAGAAAGAGTTAAGTTTGGTAAGAAAAACCCCGCCTTTAACAGAAGTTACTAGAAGATACATGGTTGGCGACTATATATATATATATATGGCGATTATATATATATAGACACAATGCGCGTGCAGATTGTCTGTCTAGAATGACTTAATTCTGTTGTGTAAATTTTAATGAGATGAAGATCTTCGAAATCGGTATATTGCTGTTAGAATCTTTCAAAGCCAAGGCAACAGGAATTGTGTCATTAGCGTTCTGTATGTTCATGGATTTGTAGAGAACATGAAGGCTGCTTTACAAACATGTTTTATCATATATTTCTCTTTTAATACGGGCACCAAGTCGTCCTTGGAGAATCATGCGGCATTCACTTGATGCCAAAAACAAAAAAAAAAAAAAACAAAATGCGTTGTCTTGTTCCATGGTGAAAATACATGGAGTGTAATGATAGATCATGATGGGGTCTTTGACTGGTTTTGGTGGGGTTAGGGAAGAAATCGAGTCTGCATTCTAGGAACTCTAAAATGGAGTCCATGTGTGATCAGAAATAATAGGCATCTAGATGCAAAGAATGCAAGCAACATGCTGAGCACGATTGTGGAGTGGAAGGAGGCCCGCAGCAATCCTTTGTTATATTATATGCCATGAAATCTTCATTAGTGTTTGGAATCAAATGTTGCTCATTTGTATGTTGCCCTACTTGATGTATCTTGTACTGCAATGATATGGATCTCCACTTATCTTACATGTGACCATTCCATACCGTCGTCCCCTTGTATGTTTCGAAGATGTTACAGCAGGTTTCTGTCTGCCTGTGTGAGAATAATGATTATTGCTGGGTTCATGCACATTGCTTTCGCGGAGCAGTATAGACATCATTTGTGCATTTTGAATTCTTTGAAATGGTAACAACAGCTCATAGAAGTGGAACATTTCCACCAGCCAAAAGATTCTTAAACTCACCAGTGTTCAGCTTGCATGGCCTCAACTGCTGTGCTGAAAAGGAAGAGGATGCAGGTTGGGACTTGCCTGCAGTGGTTGGGACATTCCATTGTAAATACACTATCAATTACCAGAATAGGCATTTTGAAGCTACTTTTTGGCATTTTGAGAAACATGCAGAACAAAACAGCAGGAACTGTATCCAGGTTGCTCGTGTTTAACCTGCTTCAGAACAGGTGTGTGCCTTAACCAGAAACTGGGTGGTGATCCAAAATCAAGAGTTTAATTACTGTTTTTTTACCCTGGTGTTTACATATTCTGTCACTGCATATAGGGACTTTAAAACATGGAGCACTATTCACATATTCATGATTTTCCATGCTATTATGGTGTCTCATTCTCTACCTGTGCAGCAGAGTGTTGATGCTCAATCAGATAAATCTCTGCCAGGGCAGTGTGCAATGCTGCCCCAATTGGAAGAACATCCTCATCAAGAAAGAAATAAGGTGAGTGTGGTGAGTGAATTGAACCCACGTTTTCATTCCTAATTCCAATGCTGAGCATGACTCCAGGAATCACTTCTTGATAGAAGGCAAAGTCCTCACCCGCCATCACCTTCTCGCCCATCTTGACATTCTCAGGGCCAAAAATAAGTCCACTGACCCTCTCAACGTGCAAATTCAATTTCTCATCGTTCACAGTAGCAGGATAGAAGGGAAAACCTTCTACGTTAATGTCTATGTACGCACGACATCTATGTACAGCTGCCTGGCCTTCAACAACCTACAAGGAGTTCCAATTGTATGAGCATGATTCACTTACCAATAGCTACTTAGCAGATTTTATCATTCAATTGGCAGTTAGTAGCATGGCATATGAATGATTAAATCCAAGATAATGGGGCCCAATGCATAGAATGGAAACTACGCAGGTAACTAAAATTGCTAGTCCCTCTTGAGACTCATATAGGACAGCCAAGCATGAAACTAGGAGCAGCATTTATTGACATTTAACTTGCAGGCTTGAGAAAGAAAAATATTTAATTCTGTTTTATACATATTTCACTGAAAGAGGAAAATACAGCAACGTGGAACACTACGGGGATTGAGAGCATGAAAAATGAACAATTGATCACTTGGTATGATTTCTTCCACCAAAGTGAAAGTGGAAAGGTTAACCACTGCTCCTTACCTCTTGCAACCTCTGCTGGAGTTGAAGCAAGCCCTCAGTCGTAAGACTCCTCAAAGTGCCACCAAATTCAAAATATGATGGAATTACATTCAAGGCAGTACCCCCTCTGACATAAGTGATGGATAAAACCTTCAGCCAAAAACAAAACATCAGTTCTGAGACATACCTGCTTCACCATTCTCTCCTAATAACTGTAGGATGTCAAAAATGAAAAAGAAAATAATAGCTGAGGAACTTCCTGTTGAAGTCAGCACTGTTTTAATAGAGTTAGATAGACCAAAAAGGAGAAAGAGAAGGGCAGAGAATTAAATGCATGAACATTTCAAGGTGAGCTAACAGAGGAACTATCATGGATCATCTAGATTCCTGAATTGGGAATTATCATGCTAGGTAAAATGAACACTACTAGAAGAGATGGATCACAGGGGCATACCTGACTATGGAGGGGATCAAGTTCTCTCGAGATGAGCTGCTGCAGTGCTAAAATTGCAAATGATGCTGCAAGAATTGGATCCACGGCATTATGGGGTCCTGCAGCATGCCCACCTTTGCCTTCTATTTTTACTTGAAAGAAGGATACAGCAGCTAAGACTGGTCCAGGCAAGGATGCTATGGTTCCAGTGGGTTTTGTGTAATCAATGTGCATTCCAAATATGGCTTCAGCATCACCAAGGGCACCTTCTTTTATCATATGTGATGCACCAGCACCTCCCTCCTCCGCTGGCTGGAAAAGAAGTCTCACAGTTCCCTTTAGAATGGAATAAAAGGGAGTTACTCAATTTGCTGCAATGGCCTTGCAAACACTGAATGAGTGGATTATGAGCCATTTTATCCTTCCACAATAACTTCTTGTTGTAATACCACTCAAAGAAGGCAAAAGAATAATTATAATTAATATTCAAGAACCATTCCGCTCCCGACATCAATGACATGAGAATAATGTTCCTTAATGCAAACAAATTACAGCCTTGGTTGTTCCTTCAACTATATTAAAAAGCACACCAAACTAGACATTACCAGGAAAGCATCATCATCACCAGTAGAAGGATTAAAAACACAAGAACTCCTCTAAAAACCAAACCTTCACGAATAAAAAACAAACCAACTTACCTTGAGCATATGTTTCCTTTCATTAAGCAACTTAGCAGCACCAAGAAGCATGGCAGTATGTGCATCATGACCACATCCATGCATTTTTCCGTCTACCTTACTCTTATGCTCCCACTCCACAAGCTCCTGCACACCAAAAACAAAGCACAATCACAATCAATAAAGCAAAAGGTTCCAATCCTCAAAACCCAGAAATAAAATAAAAAAGACTAAAAAAGTACATCACTTGCAAGGGAAGTGCATCCATGTCAGCACGAAGAGCTACGACCGGAGGTGAACCAGAGCCAATTTGAGCAACAATCCCAGTTCTGGCAACTGGGTATGTGTAAGAAATGCCAAGTTTATCAAGTTCACTTCTGATAAGAGCACTAGTGTTGTATTCTTCAAATCTAAGTTCTGGGTTCTCATGGATTTGTCTTCTAATGGTTATTAACCAGTCTTTGTCTTGTTGTGATAAGCTTAGAATCTGTTCTCTATAGCTCTGTGGATCAAAAGTGGCCTGAGTTGAGTCAAGGCAGATAAGAAATGAAAGAAGGGTTTGGCATAGTATCAAATTCAGTAAAGGTCCCATCTTAGCTAGCACTAGTGTATCTCAATTTCTCAAAGTAAGAGACAAGTTTTACATTCGACAAGAATAATGAACAGCAACGAGAGGATTCAAGTCAAACAAAAAATCTTTGGGAGTAGTCACTAGTCGCAAACGACGACAACCTACCCACAATAAGTCTTTCGTACAATGCTTCACTATTTGATGGAATAGTGCTCAAAGAAGTCAAAAGGTGGGGTGGTGGCGCAGTTGGCTAGCGCGTAGGTCTCATAGCTTAAAGAGTGATCCTGAGGTCGAGAGTTCGAGCCTCTCTCACCCCATTAAATCATTTTATTGCAACGCTCTTGTCCTCACCTAGCAATGTTGTCCCTGTTCTTACTTCTTACCACAAGAGTCCTACACTTGTAATCTACATGTTGCATCCCAGATTTTCCTTCATGTCCAAGAAATTTCCATGCTCCAGCAAGTAATTTGCTTTCCACCAATTGCCTACTTGGTTGCCAAGTACTTCTATTTCCCTAGTCTAAAATGCTTTTTATTTAGAAAAATATTATTTTTTTCAAAACAATACACAATTTCAAATGTACAGCGGAGGTGATTTTCACAACCATTGTCTAACGATTGTGCAAAACATCAAGTTCTGGAGTTTGGCGAATGGTCGGATTGGATCAAGAGAACCGGACAATCTAGACAGTTATTCCATAAATATTCGAATACCAAGAGATGTCCATATAGTCATTAAATAAAGCCTCTCTACAAATAAGATATACAAAAAGGCTAGAACCAGTAAAATGTCATTTATACACAGGTAGGATTCAGTCTGAATATATATTTTAAGTCAGCTAACAGGTTGAGATAATATACATGAATAGTGTGACCTACAAAATCTATCCAATAACCTTAATTTGCGATCCCACCCCCAAAAAAACAAAGAACTAAAGTGGGAAAACTGCACGGAGATGAGGTCCCTATGCACTATGCAGTATTGAGAATAAAGTGTCTCCATCTGCTCACCACGACTGCGAACAAAACCGCAAAGACAGCTACCCTGAACATGGTATTTGGCCAGATGGAATTGCGAGCAAAAGAAGCCTTCGAGAACATAGATGAAACCTTGCTCAGTATAGAACAACTATTCTTCGTGTCTATAAGGCTTTCACTAACTTCAACAAGGGAAGGTTTGTGCTGTTCATCAATGCCATTAGTATCACCACCACAAACTGTAGTTTCCATTTCTGTAACTTTGGCCTCCTGCACATGGTAATTCAATAATACTCAAAATACACATTTAGGCAAAGATAAGGCAGCATCATTTAACAGGCTTCTCACCTTTGACACAATACACTCAGATTCAACTTCTTCAGAGCTCAAATCTCCAGACTTTGTGCTGAAATGAGCTTGGAGCTTACTCTGCAGAAGAAATCTTCTCGATGCATCACCTTGCATATTGAGGTTAGTGACATATCGTTTATCTCGTGGTGGATTGCGAGACCTGATCCTGATTCCATCCCAATCAATGTCACTACCACTAACTTGATTTGTATTGCTGCTTCCTTTGTTAAGGTTATTGAACTGGTCTGTGGCAGAAATTGACGCTAAACTTTTCTGTTCATAAGATTCATTTTGTAACAGACCCGGGTTGATCTGCTGCTGATGTGCATTACTAACAGAAAACAGACTTGAAGAAGGCTTCTGGTCAACATTCCCTTCAAGAAGGACAGTGCCCTGAAACTCTTGCTGAATCTGTAATAAGAAGGAATGTGTATGGTTAAATTTCTATAGGGAATAAATTTATTTATAACACACCATAATGAAATTTAAATGGGAATAAAAAGAAGACCATGCAACATGCAGAAGCAGTGTGGCAGTTTCCACTCACTCTAAGTGGTGCCAGATCAACATCTGAGCCGCTGTAAGATCCAGAGTCCTTAACAAAGACCACACTCTTAACGCTCCCGTGTGGAATTGTTGAAATGTTCTGAATGCTAGACTCCCCATATGAGAGCTCAACTGGCTGCTGAAGTATGGAATCAACGAAATCAGAAGTATCAGCATCCGTTTCATTTGCACCATTATTAAATTGCAGCCCTGTATTACTGGCGCTCAATTCAATGTTGCCGGGATAAAACATGGAGGAAGATCCCATTGCTGATTGGACCTGCACGTGCAGTGGTGAAAAGATTTTGTAATCTAGAGGCTCTGGCGGGGAGTCAATAAACCAATTTAGGGCTTCTTCCAGTTCTGGTATACCCCCCTACAAAATGCATAAACAAACAAAAATAATTAATTAGTCGATTGCATTTTTCTTACACAGAAAAGGTCATATGTATTAAAATTGACCTCCAACTCACCTCAGAAGCTCCCAGACCAACAGATTGACCTCCTCCTTCACAGACACCAAAGTTGTTGCTTTGAAATTCCACTGGTGCTCCAACCTCAGAAGTTGTATTTGCTGGAGATGCGTCAATCAGTGGTTGATCAGATTCTGTAACTTCTGGAGACGATTGAACCATGGTCGGAGATGAAACAGTAGCTTCAGCTTCATCACAGTTCAGACTTTCAATGCTCTCGTCTTGTTTCTTAAACAAACGAGAAAGGACAAAGGAACTCTGGAAGCACAAAAGATTTTAAAACATCTTTTATCATGGACATCATTTGTAAACTGAGCAAACATAAAGCGCCACTGCCAAGCACCAAACAAAGTCAATCAATCATGGCAGCATCTCTTGAAGTGGCAAAGGCGACAAATCAATCAAACAAACAACAAAGCACCCAAATGCAACCTACATTGCATGAAATAACCTAAAACTAAGAGAAATAAACAACCTTACCAACATAAACCCAGTAATACCTAATTAAAAAATTGAGTAATCATAATAATAATAAAAAAAAACTATCCAAAACTACCATTATTTCCAAATTGGTCAAGAACAGACTGTCACGCCTACAAACATTTGAGCAGCAAACGAGACAAATCAATCAATGCATCAAAACTCTAAACTTCACAGCAAAAGCATAAAACCAGTGACCAAAAACTTATTTTACCTGGCCAGGTTTAGTTCCATCAAGCTCCTCTTCAGTAGCACGGTACTCATGCATGACCCAATTAGTCCTCTTCCCCTTAGGAGCGCGTCCAGTATAAAAAACGAGAGTCTTCTTCATTCCAATCAAATTATTTCCAGACTTTATCTTCCTATCCTTACCAGTCGCCTTCCAATACCCAGCATTTGTTGCTCTATTCTGCCTCGACCCATTTGGGTACTTCCTGTCTAATGGACAGAAAAAAAACCACTCTGGATCCTTGTTCTTTATGATCGACAAATCTACACCAACAGCACAAAAACAAGCAAAATCCCCAGCTCAAAATTCAATATTGAATTCAAAAAACATGAAAAGATTAAAATAAGGGGGGGATTTTTCTGTATTTTAGAGTATGTAAGTACCTGGTAAGTCCCAAGGTTCCCATTTGCAGACATCAATTTCACGAATAACTTTAACTCCATCATCATCACCATTGATTTTGAGTCTTAAGTAGTAATCTACTAGTTCTTCATCTGATGGTCTGAATCTAAAGCCTAAAGGGAGTGAATTGAGGTTCAAAGACAAAACAGCCATGGTTTTCAGAGAAACAAAGGGCCCAATTAACAAAGAGAAGTGAAAGAGAGAGATAAAGATTCAGTTTGGTAGGGAATTTAGAGGTTCCATTATTTTAGATTTCAAGGAGATGAAACTACAGAGAAAGTTGAAGCCTTTTTAGTAATCAAAGTGAAAAAGAAAGAAGAGGACCCAACAACAAGTTTATTGAGAAAAAAGTATAAATGAAAAACACGACCGCTTCGTATAGTCGTATCGTATATACCGCGTATAAGATTTTCTTAATGTTTTACCCTTGGTCTTCTTCTTAATTACCATAAATACAACACAAAATGTGTAGGATCTGATAGGGCCAGATTAGGTAAGAACACAGGCGCCTGAGGGCCGTAATTAAGATTAAGAGGGCTAGATAGCGAATGAGATGTTGCCACGTGACATGGATGGCGTAGGCATATACAGTGGGGTCTAACCGTCTGACGTGTGTAATTATAGAAAAGAGAGGAGATATTTTTTGAAAGGAAGAAGAAGAAGAAGGTGCGAAGAAACATCATCCTTCCCGGTCAACAGCACTCGGCTAAAAATGTTAAGATAACCTCTTCTGGCATGACAAAAGTTGATTTAAAATAATATTAATTTAATTTCTTTTAATAAAAACAATATTATTTTGATTTGTTTTTAAAAAACTGAGTTATGTTTTAATTAGATTTAACTTATATTTCAGCATGCTTGTTTTCTCATCCCCATCACATCCAAGCACTGTATCTATAGGGAATTTCGACCAGTGATGTTTTGATATTTGCCCATTGGAATCTAAGTACACTGACATAATATTTAACGTGGTTCGGCAAACCGCATACATCCACAGGAAAAGCCATTTGTTTATATAGGAAGAGAACAAGATTTACAACAATAGAGAATCAGGAATTATTCCCCCTTTAGCAACTCTCAACCTCACTCTATTTCTCTCTTCTTGGTGTTGCATTGGCATCTACTGCTGGCTGCCTTGACAGCCTACTCTCTCCTACATTTCTCTTATATTTGGCTTTACTTTCACTCTCATTTTGCTCTCCAATGTATGCCTCTATTTATAGGCATCCATGATAGCTTCTTATGCTCTTTTATCAACAATGATGGTTGCTAAACTTGTCAAACTTTGACATTAATAAATGATTGTTGGGTGTCACCAACAACCCACCATTATAACCTCCTTCTTTGACTCTCACATGGCAGCCATATAATTGGCAATATTCCACCAGTATCAAGCATCAAGCTTGAACCCCAATAAATCTGTGGAGCTGTGTGTGATTGCTCGAGACTTTGTTGTCTTTAACAAACCTTTTTCCCGGTGAGCTACCGTTGGTTTCTGGACCTGAAAGACGATCGCCTGCTTTCGAAAAAGACAGAGCATTTGGGGCAGATAGATGGGGACCCTGCCGTTGCTTCTCTCTCTAAAACCCTTGAATCAACAACTAATATGTAATTAAACTAATCCAAAAAATTAATGTAAGTTAAGATTCCCACGCAACCAATAACAAAGACTATAATTTTCATCCAAGACAAGAATGAAAGGCAATTCTTTTTGCTATTGGCACCCCCATTTGTTTAGTGGAATCATCTCGTAGTTAAAATCCATCGCCTTTTGGATTAGGGTTCTGCATATCCTTCTCTGTTCCTTGAAAAGAAGTTGCTTTGTTAGTGGAATTTCAAAAGTTAGCTTTTGCATGCCCCTGCTTTTTCTTCTTCTTTTTCTTTTTTAATTTCTGGTAATGAAAAGACAAGAAGAAAAGGAATGGCATGCCTGCATTAGGCCTCGTCTCCTCAATCTTTTGTTTTTTATATAAACCTTTCCAAAGGGTAAAAAAAAATTATGGATTCATGGACACTAGCAAGATCATCATACTTCCACCATTCCACAGGCTGCCCTCAGGACAAGTCAAAGCTAGCCCATGAGTCCAAATCGAGTCTTCACTTGTTTAAAAACGTTTGAAGAAGCCAGCTCTGTTTCAGCTATAGTTGCTTGGGACATGGATTATAAAGTAAAAAAGATAGATTGGTTGATTTATTAGATTCTGAGATTTATCTCTGTACGGTTTGATCAACTATTTGTATAAACGATCTACAGAGGCAGGGAAAAAACTCGATTACAAGAGGATTCTTGCATGTCTACATCCTAACTGTGGTCCAAGTGCTAGAAGCACTGTTGTACTGTTGCACTCACCAAAATCTACAGAAAGTGATGCCTGCCTCGTTGTATCCACAAGAGTAGATTTCCGCCTCTGCTCTCTTTCATTTATTCCCCCTTCTTCCTATTTCATTGTCAATGAGCAAGCAAACGAAGCAGAAACCGGGTCCAACGAGGAGATTGACATAGCTAGTTCAGTCTATTAGCGTCCAACAGGAGTCCTTGAACATTCAAATGGAGAAAGTTCGTTGGAGAATCTGCAGCAACATGATACACTCTCAACACTATATAAGGCTGTTAAATTTGGAGCAGGAATCAATCGGCCATTGCTCCGTCTAAAAGAGAATTTGAAGCCTCTCACTAGATAATTCTTGCGCCTGTTTTAGCACCCCTCTGACAACCTGTTTATGTTATAAATCATGTGCCTGTTTTTCATTTGAGGACTGTCATGATATCAATTGTGAGCATGGCATTCTTATTGGCGAGAACACCACCGTGAGTCGGGCATGATCGGAAAGAGAGTAGTTCTCAGGCCACATTCCTTTTTCTACCTCAGGAGGGAATAGCACCGCATTCTCCACACTGAAACCAATGGTTTGCTCTTTTCCACCCTTGTGATCATCATCTAGGATTCCATCATCTTTCTGCTCTGACCTTGTAGGATTCCAAATTCGCTGCTGCAGTTCCAACATTTCACAGTGAACTTCATAGTTCATAAAATTATTCTAGAAGTATTAATGCTGAATTGGTTTCTTTTCTGAAACAGATTTGTGGTGAAAGACATGGCAAGCCATGTCGCAGCTACACACCTATTTCTTTAAGATTGCCAAATACATGGAATCCACTCATCAGGTTCAGGATAATAACATAAACAAACACAACTAATTTGTTGGTTGCAAACAATCTTATAATTCGAGCTCAAGCAACCTGGATTGCCGATCCTGGCACTAGAACAGTTTGCTAAAAAGACATTTGCATTGCCAAAAAAAGAGGTTCAGAAAATTAGAGTATGACAGATAATGCAAACATTCACTTTTTAGTTGGTTACCTGAAATTCTTTATAATCAAGAGCACCATTGCCATCAATGTCTGCCTGCACCCACAAATCCTTTGTTTCCTCGTCGTTGAGTCCATAACAATGCCCGGTTAGGTTAAGCTGCAGAATCAAGAAACAGTTTGAGTTGTCAAAGAAATGAGTATAATCATTTTACTCAACAACAAAAATGATAGGAGTTTATATAGATCCCGCTTATCATACCTGCCGAAGAGCTTCACAGAAGCCTGAGTAGGTAATGCAATCACTATCATTATCAGCCTTTAGTAAGGCAAAGGCATCTTCTTCTGTCAGGGAAGCTCTTCGTACTAGATACTGAAATGGAAAATTTCACTGTCAGAGATAGAAACTCAAGGATTGTTTTCTCCTTTTAATCTTCCAAGTGCCATAACTGAAGAAATTCCATTTTTTTTTTTAAAAATCCATGCCCCTGACATTAGGAAACCAACGCAGAACACAACAAGTATACGAGCTCGCTCCAAAAGAAATTAAAAAACTGACCTTGAACATGCCAAACACTGCTTCACTCCAACTTGTTTTTAGTAGCTTTCGGTATCTATTGGGATTAAGAAGCCATATAAAATCCACACCACAAATATTTCCGCGATGGTTAAGGTGGCTAACCCACTGCATTCAAAAGATGAAGGGAATGAGAAATTTATACAATAAATGAACCACCACCATGATTTCTAACAGAACATAATAAATTATTACTAGCTTAAACATGAAAACAAAGACCTTGTGAGCATCTGCATCAGTGTACTGATGAGCATTATCATATGATGATACAAAGCCTAGTGATCTGAGGAACTTGTAAACATGCCCACGTTTGCTCCCATTCCAGTCACTGCAGAAAGTATAAAGTAAAGGGTAGAGTAAAAAGAGTGTAATTCTGTGAAGGGCAAAGAATCTAACAGGTGTGACTTGTAGAAAGGATTAAAAGTATTAGCCCGTAACTACCCGCAAAGCATAATAGGCGTCGGGCTAAGCTTGTTTTCTTTCTGATAAGATTCCACATATTGCAGGATTTTGTAGACCTGATATTGCAATCATATAACACAGGTCAAGACCAAGGATTGCTAGAAGTTACTTGTGAAGAAGATAAGTTTTTTTTTTTTTTTTAAAAGGAGGAAAATGTACTTGCCTGATTCAATCTTACAAGAGACAAACTTGAATCATGAGGAAATAACAAGTGGGTGTTGACAATGAGAATTTCTTGTCGAGTGTCATTGTTCCGGGATGGTGAATAAGGGGCAACTAATTCAACATGTAACAACTGAGCAACTCGATCTCCACAATCATTGAACAGCAATTCCCTATGGCCAATAACTCTGAAATGCTCCTTGCGCACGGCAATCAGTAGCCCTGAGATATCAGACAATGGCATGGTATGTTCAAAGGGATTCGACAAAAACTGGAGTAGACATAGGAAAACTGTGCTCATTGTTTCTTCTGCAATCCATTTGTATCTAGGCCCGGTTTGTTTCTTCAACAAAACTTAAAACCTTTTATTTTCTATTTTTGAGAACATGGGAGAATCCTTCTAAAGATAGTAAAATAAAACGGGAAGCAGAGGAATGAGTCAAGTTTGCAAGCTTTCTTCCCTATTTTTTCCAAATTGGAGACTTTAAACCTTAGGCAATGGTGACTGTACAAATGATGAAACCAGAAACATCAAATGCAGATCAAATCGGCAAACTCCATCTCTAGAACATGGCCTACAATGTTTGATTACAAAAAGTCCAACGGCATCCAAAACTTGTATAAAGGTTTCAATCTTCGAAGAATATGGTCAGATATGAAATATCAGAATTGATTAAAAAAAAAATCAAAATAAAGATTTAAATGTATAAACAGAAGGGATTCTAGAGAAAATTATAATGAGAGATGAAGAAGAAAGGTACCTACCATCACCCCTGTTGTTAGTACGTGCAAGCTTGAAATTAAGATAGCCAGCATCACCTAATCTCTTCTCATACATGTTGACCAACTCTTCATTTCCTACCCAGAATTCCTACACCAATCAAACCCCATTTGAAACAATCAACAACCAAATCAAAACAACAACAAAATAATCATTAAAAACCATGAAGATACAGAGAGGCCAGGAGAGGGAGGAACCTGAAGACAAATAATGGAAGATCTTTCACGCAACAAAGAATCCAAAATCTTCTGATTTCTAACAAGCCAATAGGCTCTGTAATCACTTTCACGAGAATCATGGTTCTTATCATTGTTAACGTTCAAGCGTTTGTAGATAGGTGCAAGAATGTTAAACGTTGTGCAAGTAATACAAGGTTGTTTCCGATGATCTCTCATCGACATTGATGATGATATTGCATAACTTCCTATTCTATTAATCCTTCTTGATCTCCTCTCCTTTCTCATTTCTTTCTCTTTCTCAATAACTTTTTATTATATTCAAATTTAAAAAAGACACGAATGATCAAATTTTGAGGCACCAACCAAACAAAAATAACAAAGGATGGGAAGTGGGGGTGGTGGCGGCAAGGGAGGAGGGAAAAGATAGTTTTGAAGGAAAACGTTGTGGTGGCGGTAGTGGAGGCTGTTTCGAAGCAGCCAATTAAAGGGGAAAGGCGGCAACAAAACAACCACAACCACCACCAACAGCAGCAACAAAAAGAAGAAGAAGAAGAATAACAAGAAATTGTGAAAATGGTGGTTCTCTGTGATTTAAGAAAGGCAACCTCATTCTCTTGTCTTCATTTATGGCGAAGCCTTCTCTTTATATACTCAATGCGATATGGTTATCCCTTAATTTAATTAACATTTGCCTTTCTTATTATGTGCAGCCAAAGCTTTACACACAACATGCATTTTATATCTTGGGAGCTATTGCTTGGGTGGTAAGCATGTGAGTTTGTTTATACCAAATAACATATAAAAAAAAAAGTATGTGAGTTTGTTTTTTATATTATTGTACCGTTGCATTGCATGTTATTAAACTCGGTTTAGTTTAATAGATCATTCTAAAACCTGATCAATTTTAAATTTATTTTTTATATTGTTATATCATTGTTATTAAACTCAGCTTGATTTAATAAATCATTTTAAAATCTAATCGATTTTAAATATAGCTTAGACTAGGTTTAAAAATTCAGGCTAAATTAAATTTAATTTGATATTTTTAAGATAATATCACTTCAACTTCTAAAATAAATAAAGCAAAATTATTTTAATTGATTTAAGCTGACACAAGCTCACCCATTTATCTCATAACCTTAGCTTTGAGTTAGGTTATAAATAGGGTTGGGTCATCATGTACAGTGTTAGGTTTAATAGCTTTTCTAGAAACCCTAATGCAGGCTCTTTATATATGAATAATCTGATAGTTAATTTGTTATGATACTAATTAAATCGAGATTTATTTTGGTGGTACAAAATGGTGGTGGAAGGTGGGGTCTTACACATTTATGAGAGAGATGTCACAATGCTTTATGAGTTCCTCGTCCTGTTGTTTATAGGAAAGAATATCAAATCTAGACATTTTTTTTTTCAGAAGAGGTAGAAATGCCTTGAAAAGCCAACTGCTTGGCTAGTATTTTGATGATATTTCTTTAATTCCTTGTTTTTCCTGTTCTTGTTTGTCCTGCTTACAACTAACAACACTTGCTTGTTTTTCCTTTTTTTTGCTGTTTGCTTTAGCTTTTTCATTTTAATGTTGTGGTCCGTTGCATTATTGTGTCTAACATTAACTAATGTTGTTGTTACTTCTCTTTTGTCCAAGAACCATAATAACCTAAACGTTTAAGCTGCTAGCTAGGTTTAGGTCGATTTATATTATATTAGGCTTGCATGTGTAATTAGTTCTTGCTATTTTACATTATTAATTAATTTTAATTAAAAAAGAGAATAAGAATAATAAGACTCAAATTCATAAGTGCATGATCTATCAAAAAAGCCATTTCATGATTTGTATTATTCTTCTGGTGCACAAAAAAGAAACTATAAAAATGTGCAAAAACAAGCTGAGGTGATCAAAGGAAGCTGAGGAATAAAGCTAGAACAGGAGGAGCACTAGATTTAGGAGAAATATGTGGTGATAATTATGAAAAAAACAGTATATATATGAGCAAGTAAAGCAATTTGCATGGACCCTCACAGAACTTTTATCTTTCCAGCCGAAAGTTGTAAAGAGGATGAGTATCTCTGCCACAAAAGAATACTCGTCCACTAACTCACTGCTCATGAGGATTGATCCATCGAACTAGCTCTTCTGGTGTCGGGGCTTGTTGGAGTACAATGGTAGAATATGCATGTGCATCCTATTCCTTCATTTTAAGCCTATCGATCTACGTGTAAGATTGAGCATATACTTGTAAGAAACCATAGAGCTCATTTTTATTACGACACGAAAGTATCATCTATCATTTCATAAAAACTAATCATTTCAATTCAAAATTTAAAGTTGTGAAGTAAGGTTTAAAAAATAATTTATATTGTTTTATAATATATTTCTTAAATAAAAGCTTTTCGTCCACAAAACTTGAATAAATTTGTATTATTTTATGTTTAATTTATCAAATAAAATGGAGATAATATAATTAAAACTTATAATTACTTGATTATTAAGATTTTGATATTATATTAAAAAATTAATTATTCAATTTAATAATTTAAATTGTAAAGTGAGATATGAAGATATAATTTATATTATTTATTATTATTTGATTATACATATATGGGAAAAAGAAGAAGAATGAAAGATGGCATAAAGCACACTACAGTATCTTTGCTAAATCTAAAGATGATAGATGAAGTATAATGTTTGTAAGAATAGTACTGACAATGTGCTGTTTTTATTCTATGTTTTATGAATATTCAATTTGAAGGAGCTAGAACTATGATTGAAGGAGGGCCATGAACACAGGAATTTATAAAGAAAGAAAAGAAGGGACGGCAGCTTGCGACATGGGAGACAAAGAGACAAAATAGGAGAGCAAGACTGATAATTCGAATGAAGATGGTAATCAAATAAGAACTATATATATATATATATATATATATATATATATATATATATAAAGTGTTTGGAGTTTGAAGAGGAAGGGAGACGTGCAGCAAGCATCGGTGCCCATGCGTGATGTGAATGGTCGGTCTTACTTTGATGTTTGCTTTTGAGCCGCACGTGAAAGACTTCTGTTCATCTCTCCCTGTCCCTTCACCCTTCTTCTTGCCACCAGGGTTTTTTTTTATAAGAACAATTTGGACTTTAATTAAATCCGACTATTTTTTTTTTACCTAAGCTGTGTAGCGTGCTAAATTTTATGTCTTTATTCTTTAATATTAACAAAATTATAAAAACACTAGGAAGTAAAAAGTTCGCTAATCTAAATACTTTTAAAATATTTAATTGATAACTGTAAAAAAAGTATTTTTTTAAAATAAATATTAAGATATCGATATATTAAATTTATCTAAAATAATCATGGTGAGCCTGTAAAATTCACCATATAAAATATAAGATAATGATGAAAACATGAAGGGAAACAAATTTAAAAAACTCATTATAATGGAGTCATTGGGAAATAAAACTCGAGAGTGCTCACATGGCAGGCACCCGCCTGGCATATCACAGAATATGCAAGACTGCATTGATCATACGGGCTGCTTCTTCATTAATGTTCTTTGGGTATTAATGGTTTGGAGTGGAGCTCCTCCAGCCACCAGATGAACATGGAAACCCATTGTTCATCTTTCGTGCACTCATCAAATTCATTACACGCTCCAGCTATCACATGACTCCTAAATATATATATATATATATATAGAGAGAGAGAGAGAGAGAGTATCAGGTCATGGTTTTGGTCCTGAATGGTACTTAATTTAGTCATTATTCCTGAGTGTAGGAGCCATGGATGCTGGAGAAGACCACAGAAGGAAGGCAATTACAAGGAAGAAGAGTTCTTACAGGATTAGCCTTTCGGCTAGTTTACCTGAAGATGTTTGTGGTGCTTTCTCAGGTGATACTATCTGTGCAGTTAAGCTCTCTAAGGATCCATTCTCAGACATGAGAGCATCGATATTAGAGATGATTCAGAACGTGGGTGTTCATGATTGGGATGAAATGGAAGAGTTAGTCTACTGTTACATTGCCCTTAACTCTCCTGACCTTCATGGCATCATTGCCAATGCATTTCTTAGTTTATCTTGTCTTTTTTCCTAGCTCGCACGCTCTTTCTCTGTTGTCTGCAACATACTGCTTAAAATGGCACTACTCCTGGAAGATTGAGAATGTATCCTTTAATGTATCGATGTTATTATGACAGATTCGGTTAATTCAGCCACCGGGGCAGGAAAAGAAGATCCCATGATTTGTTTCTACTTTCTAGAACAGTAATTCAGAGCTAATGAAAATCTGATTGATGAAACCAAGGGAATGCTTTAATTTGCTCAAACAGGAAAACTAAGTTATTTCAAAAGCAAACATCATGATAAATATAAGAGCACCATGTCAATCGATTCTTGATAGAAGACTTGACAGGCTTTTCGAAATCAATTCTCTACTGTAAAATTAGAATTCAATTGATAAATAGATGAATTCAAGATAAAATTCAATTCATTTTGTTTCTTATATTATATTATGTAAATGGTTATTTTGAGAAGCTAGTTTTAACATTAATTTTTATCTTTAGCATAGTAAATCGAAATTGAATTCAATTATTGCAAACAGCCAGACACGGTTCTGAAACTCCAAGATTTTTGATAAGATTGGATAACACCGCCTCCATTTGCAGCAAATCTATGCGCTAATGGATACAGTTTATGATCTCGTTCGATCTTCCTTTGTATATATTGATAAATTATTGTTGTTGTAACAAAGGACTGAGCAATTTATATGTTTCTTAAAAGAAACAATAACATTTATAGTTTGAAAAATAGTAATTCGTGGGCGTTCCAGGCGGGGTATTCAGGCAACTGCTGATATGACACATCAAAACTGCGAAAACGACGTTTATAATTGGAGGTGAAGACATTGGGAAAAGCGATTTGGAATGATTTCCACTCTCTTGGAGTTACTTGTAACACCACTTCAAAGTCTGGACAGCTAATCTAGGTAAATGTAAAGATCTGGTTAGAGTGAAGAAAACTTTAAAGAAAAAAAAAACAGACGAGTACTCAAAAGTTGCAGTAGATTCCATGGAAACACGAGATCGGGAAAAAAAATTCATTCATGGATGAACATGTGAATCTCAGAAGCAGGCATGCTCCCTGAACTGATAAAGCACAACTCTGGAGTTCGAGAGAAAACTCTTTAAAAAGATAAGGGAAACACTGTTTGACTTGTGCTTATTCCCCTGGGAAACATCAATGGCTGGGAACAAACAAGTTCGGCGGCGTCAGGAACTGAACTACCTCCCTTTGTGGGTAATTAGTTTCCTGTCCTCTTTGAATGGTTGTGTTGATGGATCAGATAGGCTCGGCACTCTTGTAACACTACCCTTCCCTTTCTTGGCATTTGGTCCTAGTTCTTCTATCATGTATTTCCAACCATCAATAGGCCTCCTCCGGCTAAATATGTGAGTCTTGATAAAACTAGCTATCTGCAAGTAGTTGCAGAAAAAAATGTTAGTTAAGCTGGAAAGGAGATTTATACCTAAGACTAGCTCAACAAAAGAAGACATAATTTAAAGTGATTTCGAAGACGTCAACTTGCCTGGAATTTGCTGTATGCAATTCGACGATCAAATTCTTGGAGGAGAATATCTTCCTCCCTCTGTGACATTTCCCATATATTTCCATCTTGTGCCTTCGCTGTTGTTTCCCAACCATCAGGTTTATTTTTAAACTCGGAAGAGCTTGGGATTTTTGAGTTGTCCAAGTCATTATTGGCAGTGTCAAAAATTCTGCAATAAGATATCTATTAGAATTGACACGTTCACCTATAAACTAACAAAAACATCTGAGTTATATTCCGACTTGCCAGTAATCCCACACAAAAAGCAAAGCTTAAAGGATCCAGGAATTCAATAGGGCTAAAAAAGACCGAATTTATTCTCAAATTTTCTACACTTCGTAGAGGGCCTATGACATGAGACTATCAGAATAAGCTAGAAGAAAACATCGCATCACACAAACCATAAACCAAATGTACCCAAATTTTTAATCCATAGAAATCCAAAAGGGCTTTCAGGGAGTGGGAGCTATATTGGATTCTTCAATGTGAAGGAAATGTAGCCTTATTGCTTCATGGTCATATAAGTATTTTAATTATCAATTTCATTTTTGTGTTCACAACACCATTGATACAGCTATTTTATTATGGAGCATAGCACAGTGAGAAGATCAGAGAAAAAGTGCATTAAGAAATGCATCCTGTTTAGAAACTTTAAGTATAAAGTTCATACAAGAAGGCAGACTAATTATTTATCAAAAAAAAAATAGAATCACAAGGAAAAGAAAACATGATCTCACATATGATTTTTCTCTTTGTTACTAATCAAGAAGCTTTAATGAGTAGGACTTGGGATACAAGTTGGAATGGGCTAAAAGTAACTTGCTCGCTCAAGAAGCTCAAAACTAAGAATGCCTGGCGAAGAAACCAGCAAACTTCAGTTTTTTATTTTCTTTCAAAAAAATATTATGTTGATCACTAGCATAAAATGTGTAGTAATTTGGTCAACAACAGGCTTTAGTTTCTATAAAGCAACAATCAAAGAATTCTTAAAACCAAACTTTAAAAATCATGAGAAGCGAAATTTCTTAAAATATTTAACAAACTTTTATTGTTGTACGTGTAATATATGGTGCTTGGTATTGTTAAGAAGGTTCCTTTATAAAGGTCAATTTGATTATTAACTAAACCACCAGCCTCACCAATTTCTCTTGGAATGAGATTTATCTATCATTTCTAAGAGACAATTACACAAGTGTATTGATCTGGTGAATGTGATGGTCATTTGGTAGTTTAGCCTCACAAACCAATTCAGTTTTAGATCAGAAATAATTAAATTATACAACTAATTGTAAATAGCATTGGATGGATGGAAGAAAGGGACGTACTCGGAGCAGCTATCAAGCAATCTGTCGATATCATCAGGAGAAGAATCTCCCAATGTAGCATTCATAGCCTCCTCCTGCTGCTTCTCAATTTCCTTGGTCCATAATCCAGCATGAATTCTTTGCTTCTTCAATCTGTAATCTTTTTTCATATTGTCCAAATTATAAAGCGAATCACCTCCATTTTTATTATTATCATTCTTTGGCTGTGGTTGTGGCTGGGTTTTCCGCCGCTCATCCCAATTATCATTCATTTCCTCAACAAAAGCCTTGGTCTCAGCGTCCTCTATCCCTGTGGGTGAAGAGAAATTCACGTCCAATTCCCATGGAGCTCTGTTCTTAGCCGTTAGATCCTCTGGTAGCCACGCTGTTTCCCACGCATCATTCCATTCATCCTCCCCTTTTTTGGTAGAAAATGATTGAAATAATTGGCTCACTCCATTTATTCTGCATCTTTCTTTAATTCTACTACAACTTGCTGCTGCTATCTGTCGAACAGAAAGCATTCTTTGTTCTCTTCACTTGACTGCAAGAAATAACAGATAATAGAATTTAGTATTTACTGGATCTATGACCCACACACCGCTGCAGGTCAACTTGCTAAGCTGTTTTGAATGACAACAACTTTTGACGAAACAAGATGTCAAGGTTTAGATAAAAAAAAAAGTGACTTTTTTTCAAATGATTTTGAAGGAAAGCAATGATCAAACTAAAAAGAAAATAGAAGCAAGGTGTATGAATCAAATTACACAAACAACATGTCAGGATATCAGTTTTTTATTTCGCATGTCTAGCTAGCAGCCTGTATACACTGTCATAAGCCTCATTCAAAAGTCCCAATGTACTCATACACAGATAAGCATCCCTTTTTCCTCCTATTTTCTTCCTCAATAACCATAATAAACCCACAACCGCAAAACCTAGACTCTCAAATCAAACCAATAAAGCATATTAAAAATCTTCCGAAATTAAGGCCTCTGTCCACCATCACCAAAAAAACAGAAATGAAAAGATCCAAATTCCAACAAAACCCAGTAATAAAGACTCACTCATCCTTGAAAAGTTCAAGCAGAGGAAACTAAGGTTCTTCCAAAACCACCACCCAACAATCATCAACAAGTCCTACCAGTGTTCAGACAGTGAATAAGAATGAGTGCAGGTTGGAGAAGATGATCAAAGAAGTCCATAACAGCCATAGCCAATAGCATAATCACATCTCAAATACAATCAAAAGTCTCTTATCTCAATAAAAAAATCCAACTTTCACCTATGTGAACTAGCAACTAAGCCACATGACAACAGAATTGAAATAAAACTTTATTGCAACAAATGATTCAATAACAAAATAAATCAAAACTCCAACTTCAAAAATCACCAAACTTTGTATGACATAATTAATCGTATCACCGCACCAATCAAAGAGATTAACTAAACAAGAAAATAAACAGACACCAGATAAAAAAAAAATGAGTTGGAGAGCAGTGAAGTGTAAAAAAGTGAACTTTTAGAGTTAAGATTAATGGGTTTTAAGGATTAATTTAAGTTTAAAAAAAAATAAACGACCACACCAAGTTTGGAAGATAAAGAAAGAGTGAATTTTAGGCCAGACAAAAATAAAATAATTTTTCTAAAAAAAAATGAGCTACGAACATCTCTAACTCAAGAAATGAAAAGAAGAGAATAAGTGAGAGAAATACCCGAGTACACGAAAAAATCTCAACCTGGCGACGACGACTCGGGGACTCAGAGAAATTCAGGTCCAGCTCTGGTAAACTTGTAAGGAGACGTTTCGAAACCACAGTACAAAGACAACAGCAAAGGTAGACAGCAGGCGAGAAGAGAAGAATATGAGAAAGCCTTTCGCTCTGTTTGGACTCGAGGCTAGAACATTTGAGTGGAAACCTCACAATTAACCCCTAATGTATTATATAATGTTTAGTTAAGTTGCAAGACAGAATAGTTTGTCAATTAGGTTCTAAATGACAAAAAGATTTCTATTCGGATCTTTTATCCATTTTTTGTGCCCAATTTTATATAAAATGATTATTGGGTCAGTACTAAATAACATACTATTACTATGGAAAAAGAACCCAATTGAGAAATGATTGAAACATTTTGGACCTAATTAATAAAATATATTGACTTGGTGACTTAATTGAGAATCGATATATAGATTAGGAACTAAATTGATATAGAGTTACAATAGGGAGGCTAAATTGAGGTTTCGCCATGGAAGAAAGCATTTTTTTTAGATTTTTCTAGATTTACTTTTGTAAGTTCCGCTTTCTCTTCTGCCTTTTCAATGATGTGAGTCAACATAAGACTCTGTATAACTAATCATATAGTGGAAGATGTTTGGAACCATGAGTAGTAGTTGCAGAATACTTGATGTGGATGATGTACCGATATCTTCTTTGGGCATGGATCCAAGTTTTGGAGATTTTATCCTTCGTATTTGTGTTCTGCAAGCATAATCTTTGCTTGCAAAACTACCAGAGACAGATAGCGAATTGAACAGTTTTAGTAACATGAGTTCAGGTATTAACTTACTGCCTGTTTTTGTTTAATGCTCCTACACAGTATCTTGGGAAGACACTCTTTTCCCCATGGTGTTCGCACATCCTACACTATTGAAAATACTGGCTCTACCTCCTCTAGTCAAGCCCGATGGTTGCCTACTGCATAATTCCTAGGAGTGAATCCTCATACTAGTGATTACATCCATCTCAACCGTTTTCTTTTTGCAAAGTGATTTTAGGTTCTGTGAATTTTGTGCCTTAGATTAAGAAGCAAAGGCGTAGAAAGTTGGATTCAGCTTCATAATGACAGTAATGGCCATAAGGATGTAAGAACTCAATATATATGTTGGAATAGAATCATTAAACAGCCAAACATCTATGCTCTGATTTGCTTGTCTACAAAATTTGATGGTGTTGATTTTGCAGACTAAAAATTCAGTGCTTTCACTTGAATAGAGTGCAGGAATAGCCAGTGCAGAGACCAGTATTGGCGCTGCTGTAGGGAAAAAGAGCAACAGGTCTATTTGGTGGCAACTCCGGAATCGGTCCATCCAGGTTCAGAAACTCCACCGCCTCCTCCATGCATGGCCTGCCTTTGTTCTCATTGAGTGTACAAAGCAGTCCAATCTCCGACACTCTAATTGCTTGTTCCAAGTTCACCATGGAGCCCATCCTCCTGTCCACCAATCTTTCCTTCTCATCAATCTCATGCATTCTCCATGCGAAATCCAACAAATCCCTCTCGTCTTGCCTCAACTCAGACTCCAGCCTTCCTCTCCCAGAAACAACTTCCAACACAAAAATGCCGAATTCAAACACATCAGCCTTTTGACTCACGGTTGCTTCGAAACGTTGCGACTCGGTGGAAGAGAGCACGAAGCCAAAGTCGCCCAGAACTGCCCTGAAGCTAACATCAAGAAAGACACTGGTAGTTTTCATGTTCTTGTGAGCTAGCTGCTTTGAGTGGAGGAAACTGAGTGCATCTGCAACATCTTTAACTACTTTCAACCGCCGAGTCCATGGAAGCACGCCAGCCCCAAATAGCCATTTGTCGAGGCTTCCATTTGGATAGAAGTCATACACAACCATGGTTTCACGATTATCCTGACACCATCCTCTGATAGGAACCAAGTTGGGGTGTCGAACTCGGCTAATGGTACTGATCTGTTTGAGCAATCTTCGTCTATCCAATCCAATTTGAGAACTCAAAAATTGAGCAGAGAAACGTTTAATGGCCACTTGACAGCCATTTGGAAGCTTCCCTCTGTAGTAAATACCTTTGGAATCGTTGCCTAGTATTTCATACTCGTGAAAACCCCGAGTGGCAGAGGAAACTTCAGAGATGGTGAAGCGACGGGGTTTGTTGGGAGGCCTTGGTCGTTGCCTTTTATCTGGCAATATCACAGCCTCAGTTTGATTATTTCTGCGCCTGCCGTTGTAGAAAAGACTGGCAAACACAGCTATAGCCAGTGCCATCACACAAATGAAAATCAACAAACTGCTTGGGGGTTCTTTCTTTGAGCTATGTGACGCTGAACTTTGAACACCTTGATCATATTGCTCCATAATCTTACTCTCACATGTCTCTGCAGTTGGGGCACGGAGAGAGGCTTGGCTTGTAGAAGTGAAGTTCCACGAGTATACATTGTGAATTTGGGTCATAGTGCCAGTTGAAGCTGAGAATCCAACAAACATGTATTCATTGAGAAAAGGGGAGAGATCAAGAGAACCAGAGAAGATGGGCTTCGATCCAAGGCTAACTTCCATCCAGCTTCGTGAACCATTATATACTATCTTAGCCTGGTGAATCAAACCATCCTTGAGGTAGACGCCGGCATCTGAAGCATTTACAGTCGTGGTGGAAATGATGCTGCCAAGATTGATTCCCACATGATTGTCATTTGGATCACCAAATTCAGGATTATGACGGGTATCAAACTCAACAGCAACAGCTTTATAATTGTCCTCACAGGCATCATTGAGCATGGCCAGCCATGGTCCCGGCCTACCCACGGTGAACTCATCAGGCACCACAATAAAGGCAAGGCCACTGCCTCCACTATTATTGTAACCACCTGTAGAGTTGCCATGAGATTCAGCACTAGAGTTGCTAAATTGGAAAGAGAAGGTGGTCTCGAAGGAAGCTGGAGTACCAGTGAGCGGATCAAGCATACGGATAGGATAAGCATAGATGGCTCGTCCTGCTTGATGTCTCAGATCTAACTGCGATTCGTCAGGAATTTGGATAGCTCCCTTTTCATCTGAAAACCTGGCGCTACCTAAAAGCTTAACCTCATGTACAATTTTGGGATCATCAAGCCTAAAATCTGAGAAGAAAAGATGTTTGGTCACTGTAACTGCAGGTCCAGTTATCTGCTTCTTCCCGTCAGCTAAAACTGGATATGCTACAAACACTACAATAGTTGCTGAGAATAAAAACGAGAAGCAGCAGTAAGAACCCATTATAGTGGACAAAGAAGAACAAGAGCTGAACTGCAGAAGAAAAGTTCCTTACTGCTAAGGTAAATGTTGGAAGAGTTTGCTAAATAGACGACTCCGTTCCACCGCCTGTATATTGAACTTGATAGCGTGTTATTTGTCCACAAGTGAACAAAATCATCCACTTGTCCTGGTTTGAAGATCTTAAAAAGGGATATCCTCATCATGGTATAATGGCTGATAGTGACTTGTAACATCGAGTATTTTAGCTTCATTCCTTCATGGGGTATAGCTATGGTTGTTTGAGGTGAATAATGATTCATGAGACATATTCTAGGGTCCCTCCTTGTCTTCCATTTTGGCTTCCCGGTTGTATAATCGAAGAAGGCCACCCTGTATTCCGCCGCCCAAATGAATGAGAAGGGCCATCAATCAAGATTTCATCTTATGACAGGTAGTATGCTAATATACCTTTCCATATTGTTCTAAAATCTAAATTATTGCAATCAGTTAATTGGTAGGCAGAAGGTAGATATCATCTTCTTTGAAGGATAAATTATAAGTTGATGATGTAGTCAAAAAAACTTCATACAAAAATTAGGATTTTCATTGTTGAGTTGGGGCTTGACTGATCCGAAAAATCAAGATGACTCGTGAACATAGAACTTCTTCAATGCTTAAGCTGGTATGTGTAAAGAGAAAAGGAGAAATATAAAGGAAAAGAAAAGAAAAAATAAAATTGATTTTAGCTGGGCATTGTAGCTCTCGGTGCCATAGTTGTGGTGCATGCATCCTATTGATGAAAAACGTTGATGATGATCTTCTATTAAGGTAGAAAAAGGTAATTTGATGCGGAACAATAAAGAATAAGAATTAAAACAGGAAAAGAAATAAGCTTTAGGGAAAGAAATAAAATAAAGAAGAGGAAGAAAGGGGATTGGAGACATGCAAGTTCTGTAATTTTTCATTAATCATCAAAAGTACCTCTCAAAATAACAAAAGAACATATAAATAGTAAACCCTAAAAGTAAACCCTAAAACATCCAGCTATTTGGGCTCGGCCCATCAAATCGAATTGTTTAACATAAATAACAATGAGCAGGCCCAGGTGGGCTAAATAAATAAATAACAATAAGCAGACCCAAACGGGCTAAATAAAATAACAATGAAATAGGCCCACATGGGCTTAGTCCCCCAACCAAAGCGTGACAGGCTGGGTCATCCTACGCCGTCTCCGTCCATATACTCGTGTAATCTGTGGTGTGGGCCTGGTGTCCCCACCAACTCTCCTGGGGTTGGAAAAACTCGACCCCGTCGAGTGTAGCATTGGCCGACTCTAATAGTACTCTCAAAGATCTGGGTCAAGCTGCTGCAAAGTATCTCTAGTAATCCAAGTGCAGTCTGAGTCAGGCCGACCCACCCAGCGAACTAGAAACCGTTGAACCTCACCATTCCTGTTAAAAACAACTTGTTCATCCAGAATAGCATCAATATTATCCTTGTGTGCTGATGTCAAGGTGAAAAGGATAGAGGGCTCAATAACATCATCAATAGGGGAGTTAAGTGGTATCTCAAATGGGTTATTTGAAATTGGAAGTGGTTTCTGGTATGCAACTAGATCCTCAATGTTAAATGTAGAGCTAATGCCAAAATCATGTGGTAAATCAAGAACATAAGCATTTGTACCAACCCGTTGTAGCACTTTGAAAGGCCCAGCACTACGTGCATGCAATTTTCGATTAGCTCCCGAAGGAAATCGTTCGGGTCTAATCCTAATCATAACATAGTCTCCAACATTAAACTCATTATGTCGTCTATGTAAATCAGCTTGAAGTTTATATTGCGCATTACTTGCTTGAATCTGTTTAGTGATCTCAATATGCAAATCCTGAATTCTACGTGCAAAAGATTCAGCTGACTCAGACACTCTAGCATTAAGGGACATGGGAAGAAGATCTAAAGGCTTCCTAGGCTTGTAACCATGTACAACTTCAAAGGGACTCATGCCTATTGACCTATTGACAGAGCTATTATAGACAAACTGGGCTGTAGGAAGAATCAGATCCCAATTCCGATTATGATCACTCACTAGACACCTTAAGAGGTTTCCTAAACTTCTGTTAACCATCTCAGTTTGACCATCAGTTTGGGGGTGGTAAGCAGTAGAAAACTTCAATTTGGTTCCTACCATATGCCAAAGGGTTTTCTAGAAATAATTTGTAAATCTAACATTCCTATCCGAGACTATGGTTTGGGGAAGGCCATGCAACTTGACAATCTCGTCAAAATAGAGTTTTGCAACTCTGGAAGCATCTGTGGTCTTAGTACAAGGAATAAAATGAGCCATCTTAGAGAATCGGTCAACAACCATAAAAATAGAATCATGTTTCTTTGTAGTACGTGGAAGTCCAAGCACAAAATCCATACTCACATCTTGCCAAGGACAAGTAGGAACGGGCAATGGGGTGTAAAGACCAGTATTTTGTTTTCTATGTTTAGCTAGTTGGCAAGTTCGACACTGACTTACCAATTTTGCAACATCTCTTTTCAAACTAGACCAAAAAAACGGGCGTTCTACCTCTTCTATGGTTTTATTCCTCCCAAAATGCCCTGAGAGACCTCCAGCATGAATCTCCCATATCAAAAAATCATGCACAGACGTTTTCGGGATACAAAGTTTATTATCCCGAAATAAGTATCCATTTTGGAAGTGATAACCATTTATTACACGGTGACTCTCATCTTTTAATGTCAAGTACATTTCTCCAAATTCTGAACAAGACTCATATTCCTCTTTAAGTCTCTCAAATCCTATGACTTCAACACTCATGACAGATAACAACGTTACTCGATGACTTAAAGCATCTGCAGCCTTATTCTCTATTCCAGATTTATGTTTCAAAACAAATGAATATGCTTGCAAATATTCAACCCAATGACCATGCCTATGATTAAGCTTCTTTTGGGAGTTAAGATAGCGGAGGGCCTCATGATCGGAGTATAGAACAAACTCCTGTGGCAACAAGTAATGTCGCCAATAGCGCAAGGCCTGAACCACCGCATAAAACTCCTTATCATAAGTTGAGTACTTTTGTTTGGCCTCATTAAGTTTCTCACTAAAGTAGGCTACAGGGTGACGTTCTTGACTAAGTACTCCACCTATACCAACTCCCGAAGCATCACATTCTACTTCAAACACTTTAGTAAAATCAGGTAGTTGCATTACTGGGGCCTCCGTCATTTTTTTCTTAACTTCCTCAAATGCCCTATTAGCTCCTTTACTCCACTTAAACTCACCTTGTTTCAAACAATCTGTAATAGGTGACATGATAGTGCTAAATCCCTTAATAAAACGACGATAGAAAGTCGCAAGCCCATGAAAACTACGAACCTCATGAATAGTCTTAGGTTCAGGCCAATCTACTATCGCTTGGACTTTCTAGGGGTCAGCAGAGACTCCTTTCCATGACACTATAAACCCTAAAAAGATCACTTGATCTGTAAAGAAGGAACACTTTTTGACATTTGCAAACAAACTTGCCTTTCTTAGGGTGGTACAAACCTGAATAAGATGATCGAAATGTTCTTCCTTTGTTTTGCTATAAATAAGAATATCATCAAAGTATACCACCAAGAATTTTCCCATAAATGGCCGAAGCACTTGTGTCATTACTCTCATAAAAGTGCTTGGTGCATTGGACAGGCCAAAAGGCATGACTAGCCATTCATATAAACCATCTTTAGTCTTAAATGTTGTTTTCCACTCATCTCCAGGACGAATCCTAATCTGATGATACCCGCTCTTTAAGTCAATCTTAGAAAAGATTTGGGCTCCTGCCATCATATCTAGCATGTCATCCAATCTAGGAATTGGAAAACGATACTTGATTGTAATCCTATTTATGGCTCGACTATCAACACATTCTCCATGATCCATCTTTCTTGGGTGTTAACAGTGCAGGTACTGCACAAGGGCTCAAACTCTCTCGTATAAATCTCTTTTGTAACAACTCACATACTTGCCTTTGCAATTCAGTATGTTCACTTGGGTTCATCCTATAATGAGGCAAGTTTGGTAATGTGGCCCCAGCGACAAAATCTATGGCGTGTTGAACATCACGCATAGGGGGCAAAGCATCAGGTAGTTCAGAAGGGAAAACATCTAGAAATTCTTTCAACACTTCTATTACCTCTTCAGGTGGCTCTTCTAAAAAGTCTTCTACAATCTCTTTAGCCACTACAGCAAACACAACAGACTCCTCACAAATCTCCTTATCAAACTCCTTAGGACTTATTATGTTAAGTCCTTATTTTATCACTTTATTCTTCTTTTGACTATTATCATTAGGCTTTGGAGGTAATCCAATAAGTTGGATTTTGTTACCTTGAAAAGTGAATGAACAAGAATTTGATCGTCCAAAGATTGTAACGTCCAAATCATATAACCAAGGCCTACCCAAAATCACATGCCCTACATCCATGGGAATGACATCACACCAAATTTCATCATGATAGTCAAAAATCTTAATGGGAAAATGACATCTCTCTTTGACTGCTATAGATGTATCATTAACCCAAGACACGCTATAGGGCTTGGGGTGTGAAACAGACTTTAAGCCTAAACGGGATACACTACCCGATGAAACTGCATTAATACAACTACCACTGTCAATAATGATCTTACACCCTTTATCTCCACATTTAATGTAAGTGTAAAATATATCAGTCCTTCTCCAATCCTCAGTTCCTTTAGGTTGTGTCAAAGCACATCTAACCACACCTAACCTAGTTGTCTTGATTTGAGTGGATATAGATCTAACACATCCTAGCAAGTTAGACTCATCATCCTCATCATTTAAATCTTGAAAATCATTGGGATTGGGTTCATATACCTTATCATCACAATTATCATCTTCATCTATATCCTCTTGCCCCTTGATGAACAAAGCTTTATTAGGGCAGCTAGAGGAAATATGACCAAAACCCTGACACTTAAAACACTGAATTCTTGAAGTTCTAGGTGCTTCATGAAAAATACCCTTACCTTTGTCTTCCCTAGGTATCGGGGAAATCAAAGGATTTGGTTTACGGGGTGGGGCACCTAATATGGAATTATTACTACCAGGTTGAGATCTAAAAGGGGTACTACGAGTGTCCTGACGTCTTGTCCACTGGCTTTTTGTGACCAAGTCATAATTTTGTACTAGGGTATAAGCTTCATCAAGGGTGGAAACACCCCTAAGCACAACCTCTCGTCTAAGGTCATCGTTTAAGCCTTTTCGAAATCTACTTAAGGTCATCACTTCATCCTCCCTAATTGCTAATAATAATAAAATAAATAAATAAAGAAAAAAAAATAATTTTTTATTATTATTATTATTATTATCTTGGAAACTAAGTAATGATAGATTAAACCCGGAAAATGCGCATGCAAGTAATGTAAGTCCTCTAAATGCACACAAGTAATTCAAACACAATGTTTCAGTTTTCCCACTAATTTAACCAAGCTCCACAATTAACTAAGAGGATCCAATCTTCAATTACTCAAAATTAAAGTAATTCAATTTAAAAGTGGGCTATGTAATCTAGTTATGGGTAAGCATAAAGGATAATATTAATGCTAAATACTGATTAACAAGTGTAAAAACATACCAGAATGATGATTTTCAATGGGTAAAAATTCTGACCGTATGATGTGGCGGTGAAGGATTACGTGGCAGTTGACGTGGCAGGATATGCTGATGAGGCAGATGATGTGGCGTGCGCGCTACGTGGCAAGAACTCTGATGACGTGGCACGACCAGCTACCGTGGAAGCTGCCACTGATGCTCTGACGTGGCGCTGACGTGGCTAGGTTAATTACTTACCAGCTTCTGTCTTCGTGTTTTCCTGGCTTCTGTCACCTATGGCCGCTGCTGTTGGCGATGGTGCATGAAGCTTGCTGATTCTGATGGAGCTTCGTGATTCTGCTTGGGTCTAGCGGTGCGAGGGAGGAGGCAGTGGTGTCGCTGTTGGACGGCGTCCTTCTGATCTGTTGTCGCTGCTGAAGGTGATAGCATTATTGACGGTGGCGTTGTGGCTGCTGCTGCTGGGGCGCGAGTCAGTGGTGGTTGCGGCTGATGGTTTGGAACCGAAGGCTAAGAACTGTTGTGGCCATGGCGTTGTGGGTTGTTGAAGGCAGTGAATCGGCGTGGATTAGTGATCGGTGGCTGTGATCGGTGGCTACGATCGGCGTTGATGTAGAATGGCCGATCGTTCTGTGGAACTGATGTGCAGGTGGTGGCCAATCGTTCTGTGGAACTGTGGTCTGAGGCGGCGGTGATGGCGGGGCGCCGCTGCTGAAGATTGAAGATGAACAGCAACGTTGAACAGCAACGTTGAACAGTAACGGGAACAGTAGTGTTTTTGTTTTTGGATCGGAACAGTAGCTGTTTCTGATTTTTTGGAACAGTAACGATTTTTTTTTTTTTCAGATTAATCTAGGGTTAAACATAAACACATAGATCGTTTAATTGTAAGAACAATTAAAAGTCGTGCTCTGATACCAAATTTGATGCGGAACAATAAAGAATAAGAATTAAAACAGGAAAAGAAATAAGCTTTAGGGAAAGAAATAAGCTAGAGAAGAGGAAGAAAGGGGATTGGAGACATGCAAGTTCTGTAATTTTTCATTAATCATCAAAAGTACCTCTCAAAATAACAAAAGAACATATAAATAGTAAACCCTAAAAGTAAATCCTAAAACATCCAGCTATTTGGGCTCGGCCCATCAAATCGAACTGTTTAACATAAATAATAATGAGCAGGCCCAGGTGGGCTAAATAAATAAATAACAATAAGTAGACCCAAACGGGCTAAATAAAATAACAATGAAATAGACCCACATGGGCTTAGTCCCCCAACCAAAGCGTGACAGGCCGGGCCATCCTACGCCGTCTCCGTCCATATACTCGTGTAATCTGTGGTGTGGGCCTAGTGTCCCCACCATAATTGCCCTGCATAGAATAAACCAATATGAGAAGTTTGTAAGAACAACTCATGGAAACCCAAAAAAGTAGAAAAGCATGTCGGGTAAGATTGGTTAGACTGAGACACCATGGATTTGGGGTGAACTTCTGCTAGAAAATTCCAGCAGCTTGGGTGGAGAATTTTTTATCCTTTTTTTTTTCAAAAAAATCTTAGGGATACCATCACAAGCACCAAAAGATATATGCATATTTTAGGTTGGATTGAGACTGCTAATGTGTTAGGTTTAGGAGGATGAACTGTTACCTCAATATGAATATGATTGTGGGTGTTTGGAATAGTAATAATGATGGTGTTTTTAAAATATATTTTTATTTGAAAATATATTAAAATAATATTTTTTTTAATATTAACACATTAAAAATACCAAATAAACAAAATAACCAATATTATCATGATATGTTTCTCTCTTAATCGCCTTTTGCGCGTGTATATATATATATATATATATATATATATATATATAGTGTGTGTTCAACATTGTTCTGAATTATTATTAACAACTCAATACGATTTTAAAACTAGGTTGACATGTGTGTTAAAAGACTGTAACTGTACTTACGATTGGTTTTTTAAAAAAAAATTATTTAAAAATATATTAAAATAATATTTTTTTTTTTAAAAAAAAATTATTTTTTATACCAACATATCAAAATAATTTGAAAATAAAAAAATATTAATTTAAAATAAAAAAAATAATTTTTTTAAAAATACTTTTAAAATATAAAAACAAACAGGGTTAAAGTGTGTATTTATTTATAAGCTACGTGCATCTTGTAAGCAAATGGATTTTGTTGTTTATTACTATAATATTTAATTTTTTATAAATTTTATAAATCATTTTTAATTGATGTTTTTTTTAATATTATCAGTGTTTTTTCAAAATATTAATGTAAGATAATAATTATATTGATGTTATTTTTATACATAAGAAAATAATTATTTAAATTAAAAACTGAGGCTAAAAGATATTAATTCTTAAGATTAAAAAATCGAACATCACTGGAATAAAATAGTTATCACTATTTATTGTTTACTCATACGTGTGTGTGTGTATCATTGTACCAAAAAATAAAAAAACTCAAATATATATCTTATAGTTATAACTCAAAAGCCGATTGGGCCTCTTACTGAACCGAAAAAACACGGCTCGGGTCGGTTTTGAAGTTGCGAGACTACAGTCACTACACTACAAAGTGGAAGCGTGGGAGTATAGCTAAAACGCAGCATCGGCCCGAAGTTTCAAGCTTTGAGAGAAGGAATAGCAAGAAACCCTATTCCACCTCAGTCCGTCAGTCCGTCCTTCCTCGCTCTTTCTCCAAACCTCATCGGCTCGCTCCGGCTTCGGCATCCGTTCTCTCTCGGTATAGCTAACAACAACATAGCTCCTCTCTTTCTCTAATTTCTTCATGTTCATGTTAGGGTTTCAATATTTGATTTCTAAACCCCAACAACTTCCAGGACTTGAAGATTACAGCAATTAATTGAATTCTTGCTTAATAAATGCGATTAAGCAACTGTAATTACTGGTTTTTATTGATCCAGTGTTCTCCAACAGTATTTATTTATACATTTTAAATATTGAGAAAATTAATCTACTTTAATTAATATTATTATTATTAAAGGAAACGAATTGTTTGAAATTGATGATGAGAGGCTAACATTAGCATTTTCAAACACTCCGCTAATTCTCGCTTGTGTTACTTTTATTGTTGGGGTTGCGAAATGTGTATAGTGATGTGGGCTGAGAGACAAATCTTTTTTACTTGATGTAACGAAGAAGAGCTTCGGACTTGCTAACTAACAAGAATAAGGAAGTTTTCAAATGGAGTGTTAATCAATGGTCTCTAATGGCTATTTAGATTAGTTGTTGGCTGGCTGTCTTTATTTTTTTTTTGCGGGGGTTGTTGAGTCAGTAACTGACTCGATGAATTCTTAAGTCCGTGAATTCAATCAGGGAACGGAAAAGGTTTTAAAAAGTGGCGTGAAAGACAGATGCCCCGTAGCCTTGACCCGAGGGCAACTTGCAAAGTTTGCGTTTTTTGACAAAAGAAGGGGAACTTGGGGGTGTATTTGTATTTTAGAGGGTTGTTTTTATCAATTCTGTTAGAAAAAAAGTGAGCTGAGTAAGGTAAGTAAATAAATATATGTTACTTGATATCATGACACAAATGCTTTCTTTATGATAGATGACAAGCGCTTGGACAAATTTGAGCTGTGCAATCATGCATAGTGATATAGAGAGGGAGTGGGAAAAACAGGGTGGAGTGGACTTATGAGTATTATTTTTTATAACTGGAGATTGTTTCTCACCTTCGGAAGAGCTATACATCTACAAAAAAATTGTGGAATGATGAGGAGACCAAATATATATTTCCAATTTTGTTATAGCTTTGGAGCATCTTGGAGCAAATGAGCAATGGAGCTTGTGGAGCACCGCCCACAATGAGTATTGCTCACTTGGTTTGCTTCATAGTTTTTGGTTTTGACATACTTTTGTTATCGTCAGAGTACATGCTGATGATAAATGGAACATAAGTACATGGAGCCTTTTTGTTTCTGAAATTGTTTCTTTATTTATGCAATTCATTTGCATTGTGCAGTGAAAGCTTTGCTGTACTCTTCTGGTACAAAAAATGAGTGGTCGCTTTTCCCGTACAATCTATGTTGGCAATTTGCCTGCAGATATAAGAGAATCAGAAATTGAAGATTTATTTTACAAGGTTTGTTTTAAATGTTTTCATGTGATGTTAATTCTTGTTTGCAGAATAATGAGATTTGTTCATTTTCAGTGAGTTGTGTATTCACCCTTATCATTGTTATTGACCTCAGAAATAATGGCTACTTTTATGTACTATTAATTATGTACATGCCTGCTTGCTATTTAATATTATTTCCATAAGCAATCTTATTTGTTTCTGGCATTCCATCCTCGCTTCAAAACATATTAAAAGTCCACGCAAGCACATCTGTGCTTCCAATCAGGGGAATCAAATATTGAAGAAAAAACAAGCATTGCTTTGCTTGTTCATGTACTGCCCTGAGGCTGAATAGAGTGAGTGTGTGTGTGTGTCACTTACGCAATGCTTGAGTCATTTGCATTATAGCATATTGAAATAGCTATTACTGGACCATTTGTAGATTGTATATGACATGGTTTGTACATGTTATGCAGCTTCCCAGTGGTTTACTATGGCTAAGCTTACAAGTTTTTGTTATTTATTTTTGTAGTATGGCCGTATCCTGGATGTTGAATTGAAGATTCCACCTCGCCCCCCTTGTTATTGTTTTGTCGAGGTAAAGCCCTCACTACACTTGATCTCGGCAGCATATGGAGCAAGGTAGCATTGTTGTATTTTCTACTTGGAAAGAAGAAGAGCACTTCAAATTGTGTTTTGGGGCCATTGCATGGTGAAATGATCATTGTCCTGTATTGCAACATGAGTGTTTCTGTTTGAGTTTGGGGATCAACAACTTGATGAGAAAATGCTGAAACTCTCCTAATTGTCTCTCCTAGAACCCTCACTCATAACTGGGGTCTTCATCATTGGACTTGTGTTTTTCGTTTTCAGTTTGAGAATGCTCGGGATGCTGAAGATGCAATAAGGGGTCGCGATGGCTATAACTTTGATGGTTGTAGGTTAAGGGTAATAATCAGTTCTAATTGTGTCTCTATCGTTTGCTGCTTGCCTTTTTTATTTCTCATTGTTATGCATGCAGGTTGAGCTTGCCCATGGTGGTAGAGGACCATCATCAAATGATCGCCGTGGTGGGTATGGTGGTGGTGGTGGTGGGAGTGGGGGTCGTTTTGGCATCTCACGCCATTCTGAATTTCGAGGTTTGTTTGGGGAATATTTATTTCTTAGTGAAAAATTCATTGCAGTAATTGGACAGTGTTGTTCTGAAAACTACTCTTATTTCTTTGCATATAATTTACTCTTAGTTTTCTTCAAGTTACCTGGATAGAGTTATAAGGCACATATTTGTTTTGCAGTTATTGTTCGTGGTCTTCCTTCCTCTGCTTCCTGGCAAGATTTGAAGGTTTAAAGAACTTCTAATACTTCGCCAACGAGAGTGTTATTTGTTTCTGTTCTCGCTACTGAGTGATAAATTGATTGCAGGATCATATGCGAAAAGCTGGAGATGTGTGTTTTGCTGAAGTTTCTCGTGATAGTGATGGTATGCCTCTTAGAATGCTCTGCAACTTCCCATTCTTTTTCATGTTTTAGGAATATATTTTTTCACAATTCATCTTGCTGGTTCAATTTCACATCTTATTTTTGAGTGAGCTGCAAAAAATGCATGGATACTGATATTGGAACGTACAGTGATAAATATCTCATGAGCTGCATGTATTCATGCGGATACTGAATTGACATTTTGGACTTAACATTCAGGGACTTTTGGCGTTGTTGATTATACAAACCATGAAGACATGAAATATGCTGTAAGTTGTTTCGTGGTTCAATCCCTCCCCTCCCAAAAAATAAATGAATGAAACAATGATAACAAAAACATTTGGGGGGATGTTGCTCTGTACTCTGATCTAACAGCTGGCATGTGCTTATGTTAATTCAGATTCGGAAACTCAATGATACTGAGTTCAGAAATCCTTGGGCCAGAGCTTATATTCGGGTAACCATTAAATCTAACATTTATTTGTTGAGTAGATGGTAAGTTAATTTATATATTTGAAAATGGTTTTATAATTCAGAATTGGCAGAGGCTTGCAAATTTGCCATGTCGTCGCTTTAATTATACCTAGTGGATCCCTTACCTTACCCGCTCCACTCCATCTTCTATTTTGGAGTTCTAGAAATTTTTTTAAACATCAATCCATGAGGCTTTTAACTTATCATGCTTTTCATATGATGGGGGAAAAAAAATTAACAGCTGCAAATGAAGGTTCACTTAACATTTGCTCTTGGTTTTGCTGTTTGTTCTGTTTTGTCAAGGTGAAGCAGTATGAGAGCTCTCCGTCAAGGAGCCGGAGCCGGAGCCGGAGCAGGAGCCGAAGTTCAAGGAGAAACCGGAGGTTTGTGTGCTTTTTATTCTTTGGCATTATACTCTCAAGTAGCTTTTCTCTATAAATTGATAGTTTCCGCTTTCTGTTTTATGCAGCAAATCATTGGAACGATCTGTTTCAAGATCAAGGTCAAGGTCAAGGTCAAAATCTAGATCTGCTTCACCTCTTAAATCATCCAGGTAATTGGAGATTGCTTACCGTTTCAGCTTCTTCTCTTTGCATTTTATTTGCTGCTTTTCTTAAGAGTAAATTGATTTTTTTTGTCATTCTGTTGTATTGAAATACACACAGACCAAGATCAAGGTCCGGGTCCAGGTCAGAATCTCCCAACAAGGCAAGTGCCCCCTTGGTTTATTAATGAAAGAAAAGGGCAAGGATTTGTAGTTATTACTTCAGAGTTGTGTGCGTGGGATTTCAGTACAATAACAAATAAAGTACTAAGACTAAGCTCTATGTTTATGCAGGCACGGTCTGGAAGTGCCTGACTGCTATAAACTACAGTGAAAACCGCCGAGGCCTTCTTAGATGGACTGCTCCTTTTAAATGTCGACGATGAAGTAAACTCAGATGAGTTTCAGGGGCTAGTTGTAGCAGTCATCCAGTTATTTACTTGGAATATTTTGATGAAAACATGAACTAGCAGTAGTATTTTATGTTGTTGAACCTGGGCAATTTTCCAATGTTTGTGACACTCCCATCATTTAGATGACTGAACATCGTGTTGGTTTGTGCTCTAGTTTTCACTTTTAATCCCAATCACCCCATCGACATTCATGCTCCGAGTATTTTGTTTGTTCTCATTGGTGGTGGTGGTGAGGAATGAGCGTCTGTGAATGATTGATTGTGTATGTGAATGCAAGCGTGCGGCTGTGATTTGGGATTGGAATAGGGATGCAACTGTGATTTTGCAAATGGTTCGTTAGAGCTTTTAGGGTGTTTTTTGAATTATTATTTACTTGAAATAATATTCTCGATATTATTATATTAAAATAATTTAAAAATATATAAAAAATATTTTTCTTAATTAGGCTAATAGGATTGGTATTGTTAATTTTTATGGTTGTGGTTTAAATAAATAGATTTAAGAAGACATAAATTGTATTTTTATTGGGATATATACAAAATTATAGTTTGTGAGACTTAATAAAATACTTTTAAAAATATAGATGGGCTAAAACATGGTTTTATTTGTATCTTATCTCAGGTGTGTTTGGGAGTAGTGTGGTAGTATTTTATTTTATGAGGTTCATATAAAAGTAAAAACATGTAATTAAAACTTACTTTTAACGGTGGATTTTTTGTGCATTTAATAGGTTTTATATCTAAAAGAAATTATTACACTTAACCACGTCATATTTCCAAACACACTTAATTCTATTACAGGGCCAATACATGGGTTATGATAATCAAAAAAACCTTCAAGGTCTGTATGTTACCCTTCTTTGTTCACCACCCAGAGATTTACCTTCTTGGAATATAGGTTTCTCCCTCATATCATGTGATAACTAGAGTTTTTGCTATTGACTTAATTTTGATCCCATTCCACAATCTGTTATATCACTGCAAGATTTCAGTAACTAAAAACTTTACCTCTGTTCTGTTCATTGAATTAACATAATGAGTCCTGACGTTTTAGTATGTGAAAAGGAGTAATCATTCAATATTTTGGAAAATGTTACTTCCCCATTTACTCATCCATATAAATATTCGTAATAGTATATACTTAGATTCTTGGTAGACGTTAAGTTTATATGCACCTTGCAAGTTTATATGCACCTTGCAGGGGTGTTTGAGGATATAAAAGGTTAGGTTTTGATTATTCAATTTAACTTCTGATATTTTATGGGATATAAACTTGATCAATTTAAAAACAAATTTGAATCTAAGTGAGTTGGATATATTGGGTTAGATAAATTTTTATGGATATAATTGTTATTCATGAGTTGGACATATTAATTCTCTTATTCCTTGATGATCCTAAAAAAGTTCGGGTTGCTATAGTTGGAATTAAATAAAACCTCTAAAATGCATATATTAGAGACAATATAAAAATTATCATAATTTTCACATAAAAACAAAACAAAATATTTTATCAAACTATTATATTATACCAAGATAAATTAGCAGGAAGAGACTAAAAAGTTTTTTTGGGTTTGTAATTTGACTAGGAAAATAAAAGTTTAAAATGGATTCTTGAAATTTTCATTTGTTTTTTCTTGATCTCTTGGTTACCAAACCAAAAGGATCATAAATATAAAATGTATTATAACTTCATCAAATCAAACTTCAAAAGAAATAACTATGATTTTTGTAAAAGTAAGGAAAAGATAGAAGGGAAAGAGATTAAAAGAATAAGGAGTGGTTCTAATTGTGAAGGCAAGAGAGAAACAAAATGAAGAGAGAATAAAATATATTATTTATAACAAGGACTCGGATTTTTTTAATTGGGTTATTTAGGTTGGGTTGGGTTAAGTGAGTTTCAAAAATTTCAACCCTCATAAGACCCATGATATCCATTATTAGATTAACTTAATATCATCCATAATATCCATATTATCCAACTTTAAAGGGTTGAGTTGGGTCAAATAATAAAAATATTATAAATAAGCTAGTTTTTTTAAACACCCCTACTATGTGGGCTGGATTAATTTTGTTGAACTAAAAATAAAATAAAAATGGTGTAGGCATTGCTAACATGTTTTTTAGTGAAACAAATATCATGTGAGAGTTAACATGATAGACCCTTAATCAAGCACCAACAAAATAACAAGATATTTGAGATCGTAATAACTCTATAGAAAAAATAAATAAATCATGAAGACTAATGAAAAATAAACTAATAAAATTGAAAAAAAAAAGTAAAAAAAAAAAACACTAATACCTAATGATCAAATTTTTTAAAAAAAATTCAAAGAATAAAAACCAAAATATCCAAAAAAAAAAAAAAGACCTAGGTGAGTGGGCATGCCAGCCTTGACCCTCTAGCATTGGTCTTCGTGATTTTTTATTTTTGTTTGCCATCTACACTAACTTTTTTTTTTTAAAAAAAAAAAACAGGCGACGAGCCCAGATTCCAATGACCAAAAAGTCGTTGATAAGTTGATGCATAAATGTTTTGCATTAAAAAAATCATTTTCAACTATTGTGTGATACAAAACACTTAAAAAATCACTCTAAAGGCCTAAATAATTTTTTTATGCCTTCAAATAATCAAAAAAAATGATAAAAAAAAAACACAACCTGAAACCATAAACTTTTCAAGATAAGATCTACTTTTTTAGGCAACGTGAAGGTGAAAAAACACTCAATTGGAAACTCCTTTCATTAAATGAACTCGTTGATACCACAATCGATTATCTTGATAGCTAAAATCACTATCAAATGATATTTTCACTCACTATAATTAGAATTTAATTACTTTCTTTCTTTTACTTCAATCTGAGTACTGAGAAATAATAACAATGAAGTTTTTTAAAATGGGAGAGTTTTCAAAAAACTTAAAGGGTTAAAAATGGGTTAGTTGCAAAGAGAATGACCAAATTTAACTTTTTCAGTCAATTTCAAAATGGCAATCTAGTTTTTCTTTGTTTTTTAGTTGGTTTCCCGTTTTTCAATTTTACCCTTGCTTAACAAATAAAAATAAAATTGGCCTTTAATTTAACTACAAAAAGATCCAATCAAGAAGAAAAAAAATATGAATATTAAAATTTTTTAAAAAAATTGCTTGAATACACAATAAATTACGAGAGGGTACTATATTTCAGTGTTGTCACCTCACTACTTAGTTTTTGTTACTAGATTATTGGTTCGCATTACACTATGGGTCAAATTATTTTTTTTTAATGTATAAAAAATATCTAGGCATTGCTAATGTTTTTTCTTGTAAAAAAACAATTAATTTGTATGGGTTGATCCTAGATGATCCAGTTGGCTTGGCAGATTCAAAGACAACCTGGATGATTAGTAAAAACATGTTTGACCTAAACAAATTCAAGTCGACATCTTTTTTTTTTAAAAAAAAAATATTAAGACAACAATATATTGAATTGACTTGGGTTAATTTGAGTTAACTTGTCAAATCCGTAACACTGATCATGAGACCATGATAAGCCCATGAGAAAGCAAGTCAATAAATTATAAAGCTTAATTCTCAATTAGATACAAATTTTATTACCTAAAAATTAAGCAAGCGCATGTGTATAAATATTTGATTTTATTAAGATATATGATTGGGTACAATCTCTATTTAAAAATATTCTTACAAAAAAAATTCCTCTTACTCTTTCATTTAATTTAATTTGTGATGACTTGATTAATAAAATCAAGATTTGTAATTTACAAGAACACACATTTAGGCCCTTATTGTAGAGTAAGATTTGATGATTTGATACTTAGAAGAATATCTTTGATTTTATCTTCAAAGTGTTATTGAAAAACTATTATAAATTGTTTAGTCATTTATTATGGACTTCATACGTAGATAAAGAAAACTTAAGAGCTCTAGTGAGAATTTCCTTGCCTGAAGAGTTTGTCTTAAAGAGAATTTTATATCTCCAAGAAGAATTTCTCCTATTTTGATGTCTAGGTTGAGGCTCTCTTTTTATAAAGATATTTTTGTCAATGCTGCATGTCATTATTTTATTTGTTAATTTTTATTTATGGGATCTTATATTTATGATAAAATATCTCATCTCAAATGTCAACCTTCCATTGGCCAATAAATATATAAAGACTTATTTATTTTCCATGTTGTTTATTTCAATTTCATTTTATTTTGTTTTGTAAAAATAAAACGAAATGACACACGGCTAATTTTGATTGGTTACAAGTTTTTTGTTTTTACACTCAATCAAACAAATATTGAAGAATAAAATAAAAAAAATCAATTAAAATAAAGAAAAAAATAACTCGAATCAACCTAAATTAACTTGTCAAACTTACGACTCGAGTCACGAGATCAAAATATCCTAATAGAAAGCAAATCAAAATAAATTATGAAACTCATTTCTCAATCAATTCATGAATTAAAAAAAATATATTAAAAAAACAAAAATAACCAGAGTCAACCTGAGGTGAACACTAAACTCATGATCTGAGTTATGAGATAAATTAAAAAATTACGAATTTTAATTTTTAATTAATAAAATATTTAATAATAAAATTAAAAAAAATTACAAGTGAACTGAGTTAATTTATAATTTAGGTTATGAGATTGAAATAAATTTATAAAAATAAAATTTAAATAAATTATTAAATCTAATTTTTAATAAATTTAATATTGAAAAACAAAATTAAAATAAAAAAAAAATATTTTTTAAAATCTTATTGAAATGGATAATGAGTAATGAGATGTGTGTGTGTGTGTAAAATCCTCTTGCCAGCTTTGCCCTAAAACCCTAGCTAATAAACCCTCTTTGTCCTTCGTCAACTCTCTCAATTTCCCAACCTAACGCAGCTCTCGTCTGGAAAAGACACAAGCAAAGCAAAGAAGCAATCATGTCTCTAAGTGAGTTCGCTTGCACTTACGCCACCCTTATCCTCCACGATGAAGACATCTCCATCACCGTATGAAACTAGAAACACCAGCTTTTTATCTTCTTTTTTTGTGTTTTTATTAAAAGAAATCTAAGGTGTTTTTTTTTCCTGAAATATTGATGCAGTCGGATAAGATTGCTACACTTGTGAAAGCAGCCAATGTGACTGTTGAATCTTACTGGCCAAGTCTTTTTGCTAAGCTTGCTGAGAAGAGAAACGTTGGTGATCTTATCATGAATATTGGTGGTGGTGGTGGTGGTGCTGCTCCTGTTGCTGTTGCTTCTTCTGGTCCTGCAGCCGGTGGGGCCGCTGCGGCCGCTGCTCCCGCTGTTGAGGAGAAGAAGGTATGAACAATGGTGTTTTGTTCTTCTTCTTTTTTGGTGTTTTAGTCATAAAGGTTTGATCTTTAGGAAAAAAAATGAGAGCTTTTGTTTTGGTTGTGATTTGTTTTGTTTCATTGTCAAGGTTTGATTTTTAGGCGAAATTGACGGTTTTGATTTTTTGGGGTTTTGTTTTTCTTTATGTTTTCTGTTTTGGAATATGGTTTTACCTGTGTTCATTGTTTTTCTGAGTTTTGAAGTTTATATGTTTGTATATTTTAAATTTGTTTTTTTCTTTTAGTTGTAAAGGCTTGAATTTTAAGTGGAATTTTAGATTTTGAGTTTTAGAGTGTTTGTGTTTTGAGATTTGGTGTTGTTTATGTGCAGGAGGAATCCCCAGAGAGTGATGATGATATGGGATTCAGCTTGTTTGATTAGGTGCTTCTTTCCATTATCTTCAGTTTTAATACTCTTTGTTGCCTTAAGAAATTAGGATCGGCTTCCAATTGTAATGTGGTAAAATTTTGGTTGATGATTTGAGAACTTCTGATTGATTGACCCTGAACTTTTTTTCAAGGAATACAAGGATGCTTGATGTTTTAGCTCTAAGAATTTCTTGTTTATATTTCTTTTGATTCAGTTCTTAACAATGCTTACCTGTTTGGTAGAAAATTCAATGGGATTTGTTGTATCCAAACTTGTTCATGTTTCCTATGCGATTGCTACCCAAGTTTGATGTGCATATGGTGTTGGAGATTATCCTATTTTTGGAAAGCTATACAGCATGAAGAATTTGAATAGAGTTTATGATGGTGGTTCTGTAGGCTATGAGATCCAAGGTTTTTTGGATGCCATCGTTTTCAAGTTGCCTCCATTACTGTGGCAATGCAGCATTGCAGAATCATGTGCCCCAGTTTCCTTTTGGTTCAAACTTTAGTCACCCTCAAGCTTGCAACAGCTATGAGATGATTGTTGTGTGGAGGAGGTGATGAATGTGGGTTGACTAAAGCCCTCCTAAATTAGTAAAAGCTTGCATTGTGCACCTGCTGGTTCCATAAATTCAGGTTCAGTTCCTCCTGTGTTTCTGTCTCCACTCTCCTTGCGCGGTGGCGATTTCAGCTACTTGCATCTGCTGGCCCCCCTATCCACCACTCTGTTTTTTGACAGACAGGTAGGGATGATGAGAAAACATGACATTTGGTATGATAAATTTTCTTGAAATGTTATATTTTGATTTGGTATAATTTTTATTGTGACATCAAGAAAAATATAAATCACTGTTGGAAGAAAGAAATTATTAAAATAACGTTGATTTTGTTGAAATTTTATATTTCAAGATTAACATTGATTTTGTTGAAATTTTCAAAAAACAAAATAGTGTATAAAAATATTTAAATACATATATTACTGCAATTTATTAACAGTTTTGTCACTTATTATTTCCTAATTCATCGAGCTTTCTTACTTATATTTTCTTATATTACACATGTTAATCTAATTTTATCCTTTTAATGTTTAATAACACATGCTTTGATTTAATCATTTCTATCTAATTTGAACTCTCCCACTTCGTTTATTAATTAAGTTAGTCTTTAGAGCTTGATTTTCCACCATAATTATTTTTTTATTCTTATTAACCGTTGTCTTATTACAAGCTAAGTTTTTTTATTTATTCTGTTTAGCATTGTGGTAATTTTCATGATCAAAGTTTGAAAAAATAGGTTTAAGAAAACTTATAATTTTTTTTCATAACCAAGACTTCAAGAGAAAGAGCAAGTTTGTAGTAGAACTCATACAAAATTGTGATTTGGTTCTATTTTTTAAAGGGTTTTTAAAATTAATTTCTATTTAAAAAAATATCAAATTAATATTTTTTAAATATTCTTTGATAATTTTAATATGTTAATATTAAAAATAAAAAAAATAAAAAAATATTATATTATATTTTCAATAAAAAATTAAAAAATATCATATACGCCAAAACCAAATCCAAATCCACACTAAATATATATAATCTTATCATCCACATCTTGCCAAAAACTTCCATTACATACATATCCTTCTCGATCAAGGAAACACAATGTCCACCGTCAAACCACCATCTCCTTGATATTATCATTAAAATTTAATTATTTTTTTCTGTTTTAAATTAAATTTTTAATATTTTTAAATTGTTTTGATGTATTAATATTAAAAATAAAAAATATTATTTTAATATTTTATAAATAAAAAATATTTTTAAAAATAACTCCTACATAAAAAAATCAATCAATCAACGGATAATATAATTAAGATAAGATATATCCTATCTCCATTCTCCTCCACGAATCTAACTAAATTTAAGTAACAAGACAAATGGACATCCACGTGGCTTGTCCAAACCCAACCTACACTGGTAGAAGCCACCTCATCAACACAACCGAACCTTCCAAGAGGTGAGTTCCCAGCTCACTCCAGAGAAGTCCCATCAGCTCTACACATGTTGGAGCTTGGAAACTCATGTCCTAATGTCCACTTCTAGACATCAATTAATTAAATAATGTTCACCTTAATCTCAGCCCTCCGCGCATGTCATCTTCTAGGTGCCCAGCTACCAATGGACGGTGGAAATATCTTTATCCAGCTTGCAAATCATTACTGGACCAAGTCAACCTCCACCACCTTCCTTCCCTCCTTCCATCTTTCCAGATGTTTCTCGGAATTTAGGATTCCCTTCACCCTTTATATACCTCTCATCTCTCATCTCCATCTCTCAATCCAGTCCAGTCCAAGCAAGAAACCCTCGAAGAAGAAGAGCCCTTTTCCTTGAAATCTCAAGAAACAAACGTTGTCAAGCCTTTAAGAATACATTCTTTGATTGGTTGCTTGGTTTTTGTAGCAAAAGAAGAAGAAACAAACCGAGCCCACTTCTTTGATTTTGAGTATCAATCATGATGATGTCTATGTTCAGTTCATTTGATGCCCTATGTGCAGAATCATTTGGACAGAAGCCCAGCTTCTCGTTCAGTGCTCCCAAAGAAGGGAACAGACCAGAAGCTGAGTCTATGAAGAAGAGCGTGATGTCTGAAGGGAACAAGGACAAGTCATCTGCATCGTCAAAATCACCTCCTGCAAGCATTAACAAGTCATTACAGCAACAGAAGAGGAGACCAAGGTTTGCTCTGGAGTTGGATGGAGTTCACTGTTTTGAGACAATACTTCCTTATTGAGCCTTCATTTCTTCACTGATTTTTGTATATATTGAGCATCTTTAATTCAATTTTATGATCGAAATAAATTCATTAATAAAACTCGGAGCTGTTTCTTAGTGATTGAATAGATTCATTAGTAAATAAATAAAAGACAGTATTGAGGAGGGAAAGGAATTGTCAATTACATATCAATTATGAATTGCTCTGATCTTGGAGTTTCTGATCTCCACTCTCCAATGAAACTTGGGAATCCACACAAGTACCATGGTAATTGACTCTTTCAACAGAACAAATTTCTTACAAATATCATCGTAGTTGCGGCTGATAACGCATTCATCTGGCAGAGATGGTGTTCTGAGCGTTTCACTGCTAAAATCAAGTGACAACACAACTGGACAGCCATCTTTACCCTTTACAGAGCAGTGACATATCCATTTTTGCTGGAAAAGTTGTTAAAAGGATAATACTAAGGTACTGATTTGATTGTGCCCGGCACTGTTACATCAAGTTTTTTCCAGGAGTCCTTTCCCAGGCTACATATTTCTACTTCATGTTTACGAGTCCACCAGTATAAATCAGTAAAATCCCAGATAAGACGAATTTTAGTTATCTTGAAATCATTGGTTTTTGAAGCAAAACCAAATCCAATGCCGGCTAACAATTCATTACCAGAGACACCAGGAAGATGTGGCCGCAGCAGCTGCACTGTCGAATACGAAGACAAATCCAACCATAATAAGAACCCACAATTTCAACTTTCATATATCTATAAATACAATGGTTCGGTAAGGTTTGAGTCTCAGACATCAAGTTTATGATGATCCTACGAGATGAAGGAGAAAACATGAACCTTACTGATTTTGTCACGGCTTTTAATAAGGAGACGATGAATTTTCATTTTTACATCATCATCGTAGTTAAAAAGAAGATTTCTGTAAATAAAATTTGGGTTAGAAAGGAGAGTGTACCAAGATTTGCAGAGACACCTGAACCTTATGGAAGACCTGACATGCTGCCTTGTTAAGATACAAATCTTCAGGCGAAAAATCAATCATCGTGTATGTTCGTATTCAATTTTCTTCTCCAAAATCCTGAGAAACCTTTGACAGAGGAAAGAGTTATAACTTATGAGGCTCTCGTTATTTTGGTTTGTGGTTAAGATTTTGCGATCTTAAAAATGTGTGTATACATTGAAAGTCTTAAACCCTAAGACTTCTTGTTGGAGTCCATATATAGGGTTTGTCAATTCAATGTGATTGATTTAGAAGCTTATTAATCACATGAAAAAACATGAAACCAGTTTCGTATTTGTAACAGAAAGATTTTCCCGCATCCCTGCAATTTACCATGGCAATTGACTCCTTGAACACGAAAAAGTCAGTCCAAATACCAAAAGGGTTGCTGTAGTAGGGGAGGCCGATAGTGAAATCATCGAGCGGCAGAGGTGTAGTTTTAGTTCTTGTTTTGTGTGGAAAAATCCAAGCTAAATTATGTTAAATTGTTTTATGTTCAGGGGTTTGGGAGGCAGAATGGGAGCATCTAGTGAAAACATGGTGGCAAAAGTGAAGAAAGAGGTGAAGAAGACCAGTGAGATGCCAAAATTAGCACCTCAACTGGATGGTTTAAACTGTTTTGAAACATTGATGTGTCACCTATCTGCTTGGTTTTTGTGGTTAAGTAGCTCCAGTGCTGCCTGCAGGGGTGGCTGTTAGTTATTAATGATAAACAATGGAAATCACCTTTCTCTAAAAAGTTATTTACTACTACTGTTATAGCTAGCCATGCATGGATTAGACATTCATGGAACTTGCTAAAGAGCAGTGCTACCTTTTTAGTCTAAACGTTTTCTGATGATGTAATGAAAGAGGTTGAATTGGAGGGGATCAGAGGAGGGATATCTCGTATGTAACTTCTCATTTTGTAAGGTTTAATTTGCTGCTTTGTTGTGTTGTTTTTAACTGATAATATGAGAGAAGCTACGCCCTCAAAGCAGATGACCTAATGCCAACAAATACTCCTGCAAAATGAGGGATACGGTGAGACTGACAAAAGTAAACAATTACAACATCTTGTAGAACAGATAACATATAGACCATGAACTCTCTGGTTTCATTGATTGCAGAGAAAATTTCTGCCTTGAGTATATACATTCTCATAACATCATTATGTTTCTGAAGTATTATACAAAGTTATATAACCTCCCGCGACCATTGGAAAGGGAAGAGTGAAACAAGGTTAAAAATAGAGCATCTCTCAAATTGGATTGTGAAAAATAATGGTTTTCAACTTTCAAGTACTTCCAGCATTCAATTTAGCATTCTTTCCCATGTTTCCAAACCTTCTTCCCACACTGAATATAAATGCCTTGGTCAAGAGTCCTCTATCAAAACCGCATGCGAGTGCAATAGCTCCACCAACAATCAGAAGCTTTGGTGTGTTCCTGCCCAAAGATTTCTCAGGAGCAGTTGCTGCTTCAGTCTCTGACAAATCCTCATCATCTCCCAAGGATCTCAGCAACTCTGGATTTATTTTGGTGTTAATCTGAGCCATGAAAGCAGGCCGAGAAAGTGTTACTCCCGATGCTCTTGTTCTTTGGTAGGCACGTAAACCAGGCTCAATCTTCTTGACAGTTCCCCACATGCCATGCCGCACTCCAAGCTTAGCAATTTCCCATGGGATGCCCATGTCTTCATAATGGAAGAGTAATACCTCACAAGATGTCAACTGGCCATCACCTTTCCTTGATTCCACTGCCAAAGTGTAATTGAAAAGATATTAGTTGTCACTCTCTATTCTGAGTCTCGTAGCAAATAATCGCACAAACACTTAAGCTATTGTAGGTTCACTCTCTAATTTACAGACTAGCTCTTCAGGGGACAAAGAAATTGCCCAATGTTCTGGTAACTTGAACCTGAAGAGCTGTTTCAGGCTGAAATATAAAGGGACTATTCAATTAGATGGCAGAAAGAAAGAAGCTACAGCATACCTGCTCGAATGCACCAACTTGAGTAGTATAGGTCAACGCGTCTTGGTTTATCTCGCCTTGGGACAGAAGAACTGGGTACTCCCTGAGATTTGTTAGGAAAAGCAGTCAATAATACTGGACATCCAAAATCTAACTGACGATTACAAAAGAGAAGCAAAAATAATAAAATAGCCAATAGATGAGATTGCTGGATGCTCCTTTTTGTTACTAAAGGTCTTTTTCCACAAGACCTTACAGTACAATGTTATGTCTCTCCCTTTGGTCGGAAGAGGTTATGACTGGGAGCAATAGAAAAATGTAGCTCCTGAAGAATGCTGAGTACTGAACTTAGACCAAGGGGAACTCCCTCATAACCAAAAGGAACAAGTCTTTTCCATCACTACCATCTTATGTATCATTCCATACCAAACATTCTCTTAGATGCTCACTCCTTACTGGTACAATCTTCGTTAAATTTAATCCCCAAAACATACACAAGTGAATAATTTGTCAATTTCCCCCAATCAGCTCACAAGGGTCTAGAATCAAGTATTTTATATGGTCAAATCCTAAATCATCACCTAGGACACTAGTATTTCATAAACGGGGTTATTTAATGCTTCAAATGCTCCCTTCACAAATATATCTCATCAATCCTTTCTTTTACTTTCTCTTTACTTGTGACACCAAGATAAGAATTATGCACTCAGGGAAGCACTACACCATCCCAATTTTAAGGCAGTGGCGATCAATTATTTAATTGTACCCTACGGCCGGGGAGATTCGAAATTAATGGAGGGTTAAGAAGATCAGGCATACTTAGTTAGCATTGGCAGCCCTAGCTGATTGGCTTGATTAGACCATTGTTACATTACATATAGCCGAACTCATCTTCCGTGGTTGGCCCCACAAAAACTGAGATAGGCACTAAATAGATCCTACTTGATGCTATTATTGTTGTACATAGAATAACATACTCCTGTTTCATACCTTGGTCACACAGTAATAAGATCTGCCTGATTCCCATATTCGCCGACCAATTATGTATTCTCTGTCACTACAGAAAAAAGGGAACTGCCAACACAAACCATTGGGAGGGGATGAGCACATAAAACCATGAGAAGCTATGAATTAGAACATATGAAAGGAAGACTCACTTTTCGCATCCAATGCACTAGCATAGTCCCAGTAGTGGGACATTCATCTAATATTGCAGAATAAGAAAGCATGTCATCCCACTTTGGCCGGAAATCATCATCCCAAAAGAAGTCTCTCACTATCTCTGGCGAGGCATTCTCAAAGACAGTGCTGCTACGATATTGGGGAGGACCAGTCTGACAGCCCATCAAAACAAGAACTGATCAACAAGATGGCATATATTCGAAATATATCCGATTGTATGAAAGAAAGTTGCTGAATTTCCAACCAAACTGAACCTCGAGACCTGATACAGCTGTTAGACTGAATTAAATTACTGTTTGAATAAGAGAAAAAAGTCTACCTTGGGATCTCTTCTCCATGCCTTATAACTCATAGTTGGGGTGGAACGATCCATCATATGCATCCAAGTAGGACCTCCATCTTTCACCTCAACAAGCTGGTACAAGTGTTCTAAATCCTCCTCCGTGACTTGGCTAGCAACATTAGACTGCTCTTCATTCAGCTGCGATCTGCTAGACAAGTATTAGGAAGAAATTATTTACTCGCCTCAAATTAGGCTCATGTAATTTTTCCTTTACCAATTATCCAAAACCATTTTCTGTCCATCCTATAGAGAGAAAGTTTCCATTGTGTGTCAACCCCAACAACTGATAATTATAAAAGAATCATAAAGCATGAGATCATTACCAAACTACAACCTATTATCACATTGAATCCTAGGTTTTTTTCTTGTTTCCTGCCTCATCCAATTTTAGTATCTGCAGAGATTCAAAGTTCTCACTAAGTTGCCATGATGGTAAAAAATAACCCTACGTTTAGAACAAATGTGACAATATGTTGTGAATGTCTAATGCTTTAAAATCAATTAATCAAATTGATTACGAATTTCAATTCCAAAAAATGATTGAAAGCTTTATCCCTTATTTAGCAAACGACAAAACAAATACCACTAACAAACTTCTAAATTCATTCAAAGATTGCTTAATATTTTATTGATAATGAAAACTAGACACTTTGATAAGGGAAGGTACCTGCAATCTTCATATTCTGTAGGGGGCACAGGAGACAGATTCTGATGCACTAAATTGTTGTTGTTATCCACAACCCAAGAAGCATCACAAGTTGAGGACCTCAACATGAATGAATTCCACTGTGAAAAAGAACCAAAAGTCTTCAATGGAGACATCAAAGACCGACAAGGTGAAGATGGCAACGATGAATCCAATATCTTTGATACACAGCAAGTCAATTTGTCACTTTCCCTGGTCACCCATTTTGGCTTCCATGACCATCCAAGCACTAAACCAATCAGAAAAGCTACCCACAATGGACCTAAAAGTCCCACCATTTCTGTACATACCCCTAACATTGAGTAGGGATTCTCTAAAACCTCATACAAAGCCTCAATCAAGGCCAGAACATCACATAAACTTACAAAACCTAAATGGGCTATCAAAAAAACCTCTAAATTTGCAATCTTTTTTTTTTGGTACCAAAATCAACCTTTGAATCAAATAATCAAGGAAATTGATAATTCAAGAGATAGAAAACAAAGGGTTTCTAGAGAGACGGAGAAATATCAATGCCCAGAAAGAAATATCACATGAGTTTGGCAAGAAGAAGACCAGGAGACTGTTCGTGCTCGTGTTTGTGTGTGAAGATGATTGAGGCATGAGTGGTGGGGGTGATAAGATAAGATTATGCGTGCGGATAAGAGAAGAGGTGTGTTGGGTTCATGTCACCATGTCCTTTGACAGAAACTTTGGAAAGCCAAAACATTGTTCGTTGGAGGAGAAAGCACCTCTTATTATTGAAGTTTATAAAAGGAAAGGAAGCATGGAAGGCACTCATAAGGCCCCTCTTTGAAAGGAAAAGAGAGAAACCATTGGTGAAGAATGAATTTAGTTATGTGTTTTATCTACCAACACCACACCGCCCTCCTATATGTAGGAGAGAGGAAGGCAGAAAATGGATATGACACTCTACTTCCACTGTTTCTTTTAGGTAATACCGTAATACTGTTTCCTTGTTGGTTTTGTTGCGAGGTTACAATTTTAGTCCTTCTATTTTTCACATATTTTAATATAGTTACTTTACTTAAGTTCATTCTTTCCTTCCTTAATCTATCACAATTGTAAAACCTCAACTGGCTTAGCAGCTCGACCTAGGATTTAAACTAATTTGAGTTAAAAAAATAAAAAAAGGAAAAAACTCAATTGATCCATTCTAAACCTGACCCTTAACTTATTATTATTTTTTATTTTTTTTATCAAAACGACTACGTTTTGATTTTATTAAAAAAACAATAAGGATTAACCCTTCTAACATGTGACTTGAATCTTATCTTGAGTCAATATCTTATTAAGGTTTTACAACTATGTATTCAATAATTACTATGTATTCAATAATTAATGAAGAATGTGGTCCTTTTGTATATTTTTTTCTATTAACTCTACTATGTAAAAGACTAAGGAAAATTAATTCCTTTCACCCTTACTATAAAATAAACACCTTTTCATTATATAAAAAGAGAATCAATTATGAGAAAATTCAATGAATGCAAACTCATATTTCTTGATTTTTTTTTTCAAAATTATTATCTTTTCTTTCTTATTAAGGTAAATATTGTTATTAAAATTTGAAGGATATCATCAAAAAAAAATAAATAAATGAAATGAGGGTGCTCTAGAGTCTAGATCCACATTAAACGGTTAATTAATGATTGCTAGATGTTATAATAAATAAATAATTTAATTTTAAAATTCCTACATGCTTAACATTATCTATTTATGAATTATCAATCATTAGGTCTTTAACTCACTATCTCTTTTTTTCTTTACAAAAGACTTCAAATTCGTGTCGATCTTATTTAATTAATAGTAATCAACATTAACTACATTTCTTAAAAGTTCCCAAAAGATATTTGTTAACCAAATCCTTATAAGAAGCAAAATGATTTAATTATTTGATTAGGGAATGTATTTGAGAACAAAAAGATAGCATACTAATAAGTGCATAGTTATAAAATTTGAATTGACCCTATAGGTCAAACCGGGACCGGTCAACTCGGAGTCTAAACTAGTTCAAATTAAAGAAAAATTAAAAGAAAAACTTGCCAACTCGGTCAAAAAACCAAGTTGACTTGATGACTCAATCGACCAAAATCTGATACGATTAAAACACGGCCATCAACTCATTGACTATTTTTATGGGAAAAAATTATCAAAACAATATTGTTTTGATTTATTTTTTTAAAAAAATATTTTTGGTTTAATTCTCTCTGTCTTATATTGAGTTTTATAACAATGAATAAGAGTAAATGGAGAGATATATGTCATTGATCACGCTATACAATGATGAATTAAAAAAACAAAAGGGACGGATATTAAAAAATGATACAAGTAGAGGGACCAAATAAAAATAGTTTAAGAATCGTCCTTTTCTCTGCGCGGTCAGATGCCTGCAAGTGCTGATGACCTCTTGTTTTTCACGTTTTGCCTCACTTCGTGTACTTGATAATTTTCTATGATATCGTGCTGTCCAATGCTCATGTGATAAAGATTTTGTTTTTCTTTTTTTAGATTTTTGAACAGACAAAGATGCATTCAAAGTAGTGTTGTGTGTTGTCTTCCTCTTCCTAATTCTGAGGGTGGATCCACGCAAGCACCTCGACATTATCCCATAAATATTTATGACTTGGCAACAATGTTTATGTTTCGAAGTATTTGTCTATCGATTCATCTATACATGATCTTAACATTATTACAGTTTGTTGCAAGCTCGTGAAATTCTTTGGAACAAAAGTATAACGTTGGGTTGTTCTACACCCATCTGAGTTAAAAAAATTAAAAAAAAAGTGATATAGCTTACTTGGTAATAACTCGAATTAATTTAAAATAAAACTTGATTAAAAATATATTTTTTAGTTTTTTTACTTAAAATAATTTTATTTTTAATTTTTAAAAAATATTTGGAATCGACATGTCATCTTCGATTTGAGTTTCTTATAAATAACATGAGATATTGTTGATTTTGTCAAAAGAAATTTCAATCAAACAGTAAAAAGCAAAAAAATAAATAAAAAAAATCATTTACAAATCTTGAAAGTGATGCCCTTTTGCTTTTGCCACTACCAATTCCAACAGCTATTGGTTACGGCTTATTTTCTCAAGGCTTCCACAAATGCACCAAGTGGCAACTAGCATGACTATATGCTTGTGGTTTACCCCATGGGCAATCAATCTAGAACTACTCTTTTTCACATCAGTGGCAGCCACCACTACAAACCAAACTCATCGTAGCTCAAAAAGCTCCCATCTTTCTCTCTTATTTCCTTCAAAATCATTACAGATCAAGAATCTCTGCAAATCCCAATCAATCAATGCTGTGCTCAGTTAAAACCAGCAAGTCCGGTTCAAACTGGTTAGACCGGCTCTGGTCCAACAAAGGCTTCAACAACAATGATGATGATGACCCTTCGGTTCCAAACCCATCTAGTTCTCCGATTACCGATGCTTCCAATTCTGTCATCAACTCAAACTCCGAGTCAACTCACTCTGAATCAGATCAAAACAAAGTCACAACAACAACGACCAGGGAGATTTCTTCAAGTGACAATAAAGATTTGTTCTTTTTAATGAACAATGTTCTTTCAGACCTCTTTAACATGGGTGGTTGCAGTGACCCGATTGAGGGAAGTTCAAGACATTCCAGGAAAAAGGAGAGGATTCCTAGAAAACAAACAAAGCCCAAGTTTTGTTTCGTTTCTGGGAACAACAGTAGTAATGATTCTTTAGATTGCGTGAGAAAAGACGAGAATGTCCTTGCTGCTACAGGGTCATTGAATTCTGATAAAAATTCCAATAATGTGGATTGTGGGGTTGATGATGATGATGATGATGAGGAGGAGGAGGAGGATGTTGAGGAGGAGAAGGGGAAGGGTTTTGGTGTTGGTGGTGATAAAGAGCTAAAAGGGTATTCAAGAAGTGAGGTGACCGTAATTGATACAAGTTGTCTAGTGTGGAAGTTTGATAAGTTGGTGTTTAGAAAGAAGAACGTGTGGAAAGTTAGGGATAAGAAGGGAAAATCTTGGGTGTCTGGGAGCAAGAAGAGGAAAGTAATTGACTTGGAATCTGCAAATGGAAATGGTGCTAAGAAGAAAGCTAAAGTTTCAAACTTGGAGGTTGGATCGTCCAAGGATGCCAATGATGTGAGTTTATGTCTTTGTTTTAGTTTTGTTGGTGTGGAGTAAGCAAATTTTACATATGGGTTTCATGTTATCATTGCTGCATAACTTGTTTCAGATAGAGTTACAAAGTGATGAGTTAATAATGCATGGTCTCTAACTTGTGCAACATTTTGAGCTCCATTCTGTTTTCTTGAAATGTTTTTTTTGGTATTGCATGTGTAAGATATGTTTATATTGTTGAATTTAGCATCTATGTACATTGCTGTAGATGATTGCATTGAAATTATAGCAGGCAGACTATTAAAATTCATTCCTGTCATTGGCAATGGATCGTTGAATAAAATGCACAATCACACATCACATAAGAGCTTACGAGTTCTGCTACAGTTTAGCCTCTCATGTTACATAAAATATTCACCCATCGAACTTGAATAGTCTGATCACAACTAATGCACAAACCAGCATCTTTTATTTCATCAGTTCTAGCAAGATACTCATTCCTCGTAGAATGAAAGTTCCTCTTCTTTTCAAAATAATGTTGTGCTGGAGCAGTTGAAATGATTGAGTATGACTTTGATCTCTGTGAAATCATAACTTTTGGTTTCCTATGGCTTTATGCTCCTGGCTCATACTTGATTCTAATGCAGCAACTGCTTCTACTAAAAAAATTGATGTTCATGCGATAAAGTTGTTGGCATTATTTCCATCATCCAGAATAAGTGTGCTGATTTTATGCTTATATGCCTGCGAAGGTTTTACAGTCTCTGATTTAGTGGGACTTCCTTGGGTTTAGGTTTAGCTTTGTCTTGGTAACCTCTATGATTTGGAATCTTGTTCTATGTTTCTGAAGGAATATCATAAGGGAGAAATTTTATGTTATTCAGTTTTCTCATCGTCTGAAGTTAAAGGGTTTATGTTTTGGAAAACCTTGATGAGGTGCACATTTTTGGGCCTTTGCCTGGCAGAACATGGTAAACAAATCCTAAGATCTACACGGCTTTCCTTAGTTAGTTGGTGTTTGAACCATATAAAGGTTACAATGCTCTAAGATCACTCATATATATATTTGGGAATGTGATTCCTAAACTAATTAGGGGTGCAGACTCGTTTGCTTGAAATATTTTACTCACCTTATAGTCCGTTTACTAGCTACCTTGTTAATTTGGAATGGGGCTATTTTTTCCTGTTGCAGCAATCATGTTAGTTAAATGCATGGGTTTATTGATAGTTCTTTTCCAAAAGATGCAGAGGCACAGTTTGTAACTATTTCTTTGCAGTTAAGACTTTCTCATACTTGAAGTACATATGCCTAAGGTCTTATAAATTATAATCTTTCATGAACTTAAATATTTGCCAATCTCTTGGTTCTTTTTACTGGAAGAAGTGGTCACGGCAGTTTAATAGGATTACACTGCCTTGCATCTTTATTATTCTCCACTCAGTATTTCATCTGATCAAGTTCCAGTATTTTTTGTTTGATATTGTTACTGCTAAGTTGGCATTGTAATCTACATCTACTTGTCCAAAGACTGTGACAGCAAACAGATTAAAGTATCCCTTTTCTTTCTGCTTGTTTGAATTTGTGTTTTAAGAACTGCATCCAACACATGCCTATCTGAAAGATGTTTGGAAGCCAAAGATCGCAGTAGCAAACCCCCATTGATGTATCCATTTTCTCTGTTTATTAGCTGACCTCTTGTGAAGCATGTTATGGCTATGCTTTTGGCATTTGGCTTGAACTGAGTTGAGTCTAGCAGTGTGAAATTATCAGCATTTCACATATGTCAAAGCATGGGAAGCAGGAGTTGACCAATTGTGCCATCTCTATTCCTCCCTGTTTCTCCATTACTTGTATGCATTTCATTGGGTGATGTTTGGTACGTCTGCTGGTAATGCTGACTATAACAGCATGCCATTTGATGGTATGAATGGGGAAGCATTGAGCATTCTTCAAGTTTTGAACGGAGAGAGGTGCTATTGAGTTTATGCTTACTTATCCTTCCTTGTGTTGGTTCAGAAACCAGAGGATGAGAGAAGGGAAGAGGTAGAAATGGCAGAGGATCATAGCCAAGTTGCCACAAAGAGGCAAGCATACCGACAAGCCTTGTGCCGTGTCTCATAAATATTTGTATTGTTTGATGCTTGAATTTACATGAGAGATGCATTTTCTCTTATTGAATGTGTTTCAGGATTCATTTATCCAGATCTCCTGACAAATCTAAAAAGAGTGGTTCATCTGTTATTTTTATAAAAGCCATCCCTACAAGCAACAAAAGTGGGAGAAATATTACCAAGAATCGTCTCAAGGACACTCAAAAGTAAGAACAAGACTTGATTGATTTGTTCTAAACGCCTGAATGGAAAGAAGCAAGTTGTCAGCAAGACCAATCCTTTCCTCCAGGCTGCAGCAGCTTTTGGATCTGTAAATGGTTTAGTTTGGTACCGTACTCCCAACAGAATTTGGCTGTCGATGTTCAATCTCCCGACGACCTCAAACCCATTGACATGATTCTAACCCCTGATTGATTAAAACATGGTGCGGTAATCATTGTTATTGTATCTGTAGCATTTGTAACATCCTTCTGCTAACATTATATATTTTATTTAGAGGGAACTGTAATGAGTATCTTCCATCTTTTCATCAATATGAACTTCGAAATTCCCCATTTCAACTTTTACCAATGATCCGGTTTCGCATTCTCATCACTACCAACAATTGAAAGCCTAACTGCATGCAACTGTGATTATAATATTATACCCGAATCACCAGAGTAATAGTTGTTCAACCGTCAACTATCTTGTTTAAATGCCAAAAACAAGTCTCTTTCTGACAAGGGGTGTTCAGCTGTTCATGGTCATTTATTCTTGCCATAATCCTAGGTCCTCCAATTGTGATTAGAAGAAGGTTCGGTACTTGGGAGAGAACTTGAATCTCAATGGATAGGTGAACGTGATTTTCAACTTAACAGTTTAGCATTCAACTCTTGTAATCATTGTTTGTCTACGCGGGTTTGCTGTGTTCCAAACTATGTTTCAAGTCAAAAAGCGTAACTTTTTAGCTTGAAACACAGTTCTGCTCGCGTAGATAAACCGGCGTAGAGCATTAAAAAAAATCTAGCATTTAGGCCAACACATCATGTTGCTGGTTACAAGTCATGCTAGTACTAGTAGATAAGCGCAAAGAGGAAAGACCAATCGCAATATCCTTTATTTGAAAGCTGGAACACCCGCGATACAGTGAATTCACTGTCAAAGCGACAAAGCCTTCAACTTCTGTAGGTACAAGCTCATCCAGAGAGGGAGAATACCTGAACAAAAACAACCATGCTTGCAACAGCAAACCCTTTATTTTCTTCTTCAAATTCTTCCTTTCTCTTGCAAGCAACAAACCCATCACCAATAAAGCTTCAATCTTTAGCTAGTCCATTCACAACTTTCTCTCCCCATGGAAAGTTCACTCTAGCAAACTTTGCTAAAGCTTCAAGATTCTTAGCCCCTGTGGGTTTTCCACTCACTAAACACCTTCTAGTCCAGTGCAGCTGTCTGAAATTGCCTTCGATTTTGCAGAGTGAATTTGGTGAGCAGTTTTCACTCTCAGAGACTTTTTGTCAAACATGTTATGCATATTATGCTTAGTTACACATTTCCATGTAGCTTATTGTTTCTTTTTGTTTCAGGTTTGATTTATTCGTTCTTTGCAGAAATGGGTTTCAATGAGAAAGAAAGTGTGTTACTGTTAGAGCAGAACCCAGCTCTAAAGTCTGCATCTTTTGCCTCCATACGAGCCCATGTTTTACTCTTAGAGTCTGTTGGAATCAAAGGCGTTGAACTATATCACTTGATTGATAAGTCTCCGGATGTTTTAACAGCGAAGGAAATTGTTCCATTGATACATTTTGTGCTTAATGATTTAGAAGGAAAGGTCGAGCCAGCACAACTTAGGCGCCTTTTGATTGCCACTGTGCCAAGGTTCTTGGCTGGTTTTGATGAAAAGGTTAAGCTGTTGATTAAACGTGGAATTCCTCAAGAAAAGATTGTTCATGTTCTCAACAATGTGAATTTGACCAAGGCTTTGAGCCTTAAGTCTATTGAAGAAATTGAGAAGACTGTTACTTACTTGAGTCGTTTTGGCGGGGTTGACATAATCGTCAGGCGGCCGATGATACTGAATTTTGATTTGGATACTCAGTTGATTCCTAGAGTAGAGTTGCTCAAGGAGATTAGTGGTGGAGATGAGCATGCCACGGGGATTGTGTTGCATAAACTCCCTGCGATTTTAAGTTACAGTGTGAAGCATACGGGGGGCCATGTTGAGTTGTTGAGATCTTTTGCTGGCCTAACTGATCCACAAATATTCAAGATTTTTTCTGTGTTTCCAAATGTGGTTAGTGCCAGCAAGGAGAGGAAGTTGCGTCCGAGAATAGAGTTTCTCAAGCAATGTGGGTTGAGTTCTGACGAGATATTCAAGTTCTTGACTAAAGCCCCTGTATTTCTTGGCCTGTCCTTTGAAGATAACCTCGTGCATAAACTTGTTGTTTTGGTGAAGATAGGGTATGAAAATGGAACCAAGGAATTGGCTGCGGCAATGGGAGCTGCATCAAGGACAAGCTGTGAGAATTTGCAAAATGTGATTGGGCTATTCTTGAGCTATGGTCTTACTTATGCAGATATTCTTGCCATGAGCAAGAAGCACCCTCAGATTCTACAGTACAAATGTGGTGCTTTGGAGGAGAAGTTGGAATTCTTGATTGAGGAAATGGGTCGTGAAGTCAGAGAGCTTTTGTCTTTTCCTGCATTTCTTGGTTACAACCTTGATGAGAGGATTAAGCATAGGTATGAAGTAAAGAAGTTGACTGTAGGGGAAGGGATGTCCATCAATAAGCTCTTGAGTGTCTCAGATGATAGATTTCTAAATCAGAAGCAAAAGAAAAAACCTATTCCCGAAGGACAGTCTGAACGAATGATGAAGGTTGGATGAGCGTGTTAGTGCCTTCAGATATGGCACCTTTTTTTTTTTCATAATGTCAGCACTCTCAGTCGCACTACCATTTTATTGGGAAGGAAAAAGGCTTTCCTTAAGTTCTCTCCAACCAATTTTGAAGTAAAGAGTTCTTGTTTATCTCAGGAAGCAGAGGATGCGCTTTGGTTGGAAAAGAAAGGAGCAAAGTGTAGGAAGTTTGCTCAACAATAAGCTTTGTTCAAAACCATAAATATTGTTCAAATGGATTTCAATTTTGTATTTTTTTTCCTGTTGAGCCATTGTAGCAGCTCTAACCTTCATGAAAATGTATTCATGTTGATGTTTTTTTGTTAAGGCTCTCATTGAACCCTAAACATGATCAAATAGAATGCCTTGAATTTCTGTATTCTGAAATATTGAACTATATTGCTAACTGCTAAATTAGTTCTATTGACCTTTCCTGCTTTTCCTCAATGCTCTATGGGGATGCCTTAACAGGTCTCTTATTTGAAAGCTGCAATCTTTATACCTGCAGTATTGACTTCCGATCCGTACAGACTAACATACATCAAGGGACTCAAAGAAGTTGGTTGATCCAGTTCATTTTGCATAAAGGCATCGTGACCTCAAATTATGTAGCAAAATTGGCCTCCTTTCTGACAATGTTATAGCAGATTATACTAGATACTCCTGTGACATATACTCTGCCATCTCCCCAGCATACCATGCATTCAATGCCCACCCTGATGGTAAAGCCTTGTATTCTGGATGTGAATCTTCAGTCCAAAGAGTCATAACTGTCATCACAAATTCTGGAGCTGTTTATCCAAATGTGTGGCCATAGTTTAACCTCTGCTCTGCACAGCCATAGCAGTAAGTCCTGATTTGCTGATCCTCTGCTCTGCACAGCCATAGCAGTAAGTCCTGATTTGCTGATCTTCAACTCTGTGATCATGATCTTTTTTACTTCACCCGCATGTTTTCCTCTGCTCACAAATTAATGCAGCTTGGGAGACTGACTGGCTCAGATGGGCACATATTAAGAAGTCCAACATAAATCGAGAAGTGAGATTGCAGAACCTTTTGCTTGAAGAGCAGAATCAAATGATCTGGATAGGCCAGAAGTCCAACATAACTGCAAACTCACTAAATAGAGTATGGATGGAAGCTGTCAGTGGACAAGAATCTCAGATGTAGAAAGCAACATATTGATCTGTACATGTGCAACTGAAAACTCTTAGCTATCATTCTATTTGCAGTAATCCAGAACTACAGTTGCCTGTAGCTTGTAGTCGGCTTGTTCCCTTCCTCTTATTCTGCTTTCTAGCTGTGCTTGGCTCTTGTTTTTGTCCGTTATAAATCAAATTTATCCGTTCGTAAAAAAAAAGTTTGAGTCCGAAGGTCAACAAAGGGAAGTTGCAAGGAAGTTGGAAACCAAACATAATATAGAATGTCTATTTATATTCACTATCTAAATTAGGGTTAATCATTCCATCACATTTTCCTTGTAAACATATAATATTCACTACAACAACAAAGAAATCTATGACGACGTTATGATATGTAGGAAAAAAATGTCATTATAGGCAATCAATTGATAAAGGGGATCAATGTAGCTTGCTGATCCTTTTTTTTTTTTCGCAGGCATCATGGTAAACAAGGTTATAGCAGATTTATGCACATAATAGATAATGAGTCGTTAAAACTCATCTTCAACTCTCTCATCATGAACATCACTTTCACTAAGAAAGTGTTCCTCTGCTCATCAAGGTAACTGCAAGTCGGGGCCCGAACATGGTCAGATGGCGCACAAGCATGGAGTAGGGAAGTTCAATATCAACGAGAAGCAAGATTGCAGAAAAAATCCATGTCACCACCTCATCATGGAAACAAGACTTTTTATCTAACCAATTTCCATAGCAACTGCTTGCTCACTACATTGAATCTCATTAAACTGATAACCAATAAAATCATGTCAGAAAAATAGCATCTTGTACCGATGAGTCACTGAAACTTCAAAATGGATCTTGGGCTTTCCACGGCTGCAAATGGACTGAGATGTTTGGACTTGAATGTTGGACTTTCATGGTTGAAAAAGATTTGGTTTGATTTCTCTATCGTTCCTGCCTTTAAGATCAAGGGACCCTTAAACTAGCATAATAGGAGAGTAATGAGCAGAGGAGGGAAATTTTAGAGTAAGAGGTGGTGTCTCTGTATTTTTGAATGAATGTTGTGTGGGAGGTTTTGAGGTATTCATATACCCTAATAACTGAGACCCTGTAATTTTTTAAAGGAATTTGATGAGAAGTTAGGTTGGCATTGGAAATTATCTTTCTAGCCAATGAAAATAACAACTAGCTGCGTAGATCTACCAAGAACAAGAGTTGTTGGCGTAGGGGTGGGTATCTAGAAAAAATATTCCTTTTCCTTTGATATGTAAACAATAAAGTGAGATAATTTGTGAAAACTTTATACGCTCTGAAAAAATATTCCTTTTCCAAGTGGTTAGGAAATCACCCTCTCGTTTGAACTTTGAACCTCGCCTAAGTGGCATGGCAAGCCCAAACAGCAGGGGATGTTTTTTTTTCCTCACTATCATGTTCAAACAACATTACCAGTGAAATTTTTTTTATTAAGCTACAAAACCTTCATGATCAGCTTCTTCTGAAGGGGCTTTGATGGAGCCATTGACAAAACCTAGTTTGTTTTTGGAATTTAAGGCCAGTGTCACGGCCCTTTTTCCAAGTAGAATAATTTTCTCCATTCAAGGGTTTTGAAATCAAAACCAAACCCGGATGATCTGAATGATGAGTGAAATAGGGATTTGAGAGATTTGCCTTTGAAAAGTTTGCAGAAGTCTCTGGTTTTGGTGTGCCAGGATCGACAATTTTCTTGCCAGGGACAGAAGGCGTTGTGGTACTTCGACGAGATTAGAGTGCGGCGATGGGTCAAGATCTTAGTCCTGCTTTGATACCATGAAAAGATGAAAGAGAGATTGAATTTGCTAGAGTAAACTATTACTGCTGATATCATGTATTTATACAGGGAGATTTCTAAACATTCCTACAAGTCAGGAATTAGTTACTACATTATAGGTTGTCTTCTTATATAGTTCAGCATAGGTTGTCTTCTATATGGTTAAGCATTACAACAGGAAAGCTAATCTACACAGATTATCTTTTTGGAAGATATGAATTTCCTAACAAGCCTAGCTGAAACCCCGAGCTTTGTTATAATGATTCAAGTCTCTGTCTGCAAACTGTGTGATTTTGTTTATAAAATTAGAGTCGTGTTATTCTCTTATCATGTAGTTTTTTGCTCAATACAGGCTTCAGTCGAGTGAATATGGAGTTCAAGAGCAATGTATCTATTGCACAGAGTCAGTTCCTTTTGATTCTCCAGAACCTGCATAATGCCAATTAATGCTCTAACACCACTGACAAAACTGTCCAGAACCACAAAATGGCAAGGTGTTCTGTTTCCAAGCAGGTTTGTCCAGCTACCCCTCTATGGTTTTGCAAGTGTTGTTGTAGACGGGCTTCCAAATTGCCACCTGAGACTCCTCTACAATGCCTGGTTATCCTTCAGATCTCAAGTATTTGACAGAATCTTCTGCAAAGAAATCCTTTTGTGGGATACTGCTCCAGAGATCACAACCAGATTTTCTACTCTCAGCATCACCAGCATCAGCTTTCATTCATCTCTATATTTATGTTGCCATAAATGGTGAGGGTCTTTTTAATATCATTCTAGAAGAGCAGAAAGCTAATGGAACTCTGAGGAATTAGATTTACCCGGACTCGGAAGAAATCTGAAGGCTAGTGAACAGTTCATTGTAGGATAAGAAGAAGAATAGGAAGTTAAAATGAGGGACAGGGAAGAAATTTTGAGGCTAACAATTTGGTGTGGTATAGTATCATGGTGTATATTTTGGAAATGGTCAAGTATACTGTATTGTATTATTGACAGAATATGCCAAGAATGTGCAGCTTGATTTTTTTTCTGGTTTGTCCTGACTGATAAGCTTTCCATCCATCTGGTAACTTGAATTCAGGATGTGATCAAGAGGTTCTTTAGCTTTGACCAATGTTCAAGAAATGCTAAGTAATTTCATGGGCGTGGGGCTAAAAATTCTGCAAAAACAAAAAAAAACAAAATGAAATTGTTGACCACAAAGTTCCAATCTACAAGACAAGCAAATCATGCACCACCTCGCACGCAGCCATGTGGAATATACATGGTTAATGACTCATTCTTGGCCATTTTTTGAATTACTCGTGTCGTGCAGCCCTCGGACATCTTGTGGGCTTTAAGTTTCCAGTCAACATCAATTTCCAACATTAAAATAAAAAATATATATGTATGTATGTATATATGTGTGTGTGTGTGTAAACGGAGGCTGTATAAGGTCAAAATCGTGTTTTGAAAATAGAAACTATCCGAGTGTTGCCCGAGTCTTGTTGGGATTTTGTACAAGGTCAAAGAATTTTCATTCAAGCAAAGCATCATAATCTTTGGTCTGAAACTTGAAATTCCATGTTGAAAATAAAGCTGTTCAAACCATCTAACCTTCGTGCTTCTCTCTGTTGCTCATGATTTCTTATTTTATATATATATATATATATAAAATATCATGCCTTAGATTTTCAAACTCAAAACTCATCATATACAAGCGTACACGAAATCAATCCATGCAATAGAGGATTTTTATGATACATTTGCATGTTAGAACAAATCAATCAACAATGTGTGATGTCAGAGATTTGCTGCTTTTAAGTATTTTTAGTTGTATCTTTGACGGTAATGCGGTGCATAGTGCTCTTGCAAAAATATATTTATATATATATATATATATGAATATGTTGAAAAAACATTTAAAAAATCAATTTAATAATATTTTCAAGCAAAATGTAATTTAAAAAGCAAGTGAACCGCAAAAACAAACCCATTTTCAAAGCTATCATGTATTGATGATTGATTACTTCATCTTCCTAAAATCTAGAAAGCATGTTAGCAGTGTGCTAGGTATACTTTCAAGGGAAAGGGACCTCTGAGCACAAATTAAATATGAGAGTGATGTCCATCTATTTTTTTTTGTTTTTTTTTTTTAATTCTATAGTAGAATTGATGTGTACTGGTTGCACGAGGCGAGTATGGTTAGGTTAAATATGATTAGAGTTCCTTCCTTCTAAAGCAATAATACTAATTAATAACTTCGTAACACCAACCTAACTCTATGACAAGAGATCATAATAGGTTTTGAGGCAAGATTTGTTGACTTTTTTTTCTAAACATTAGAAAATTATGTTTGCCTGAAACCAATACGTACACTGAATTTTTTGTATTCTCAGACCAGAAATTATAGGATTAATTAACACATGTGCAAGTATTGTTTACATAAAATCTTTTTCCTTAAGTTTTTATTTGAGTTTTTATTTGAATATTTGTTATTATCACCAAGAGAGCTATTTCATTTAGATTCATATTCTGAATTTTGCAGCAACTATCACACCCTTCTACTTATTAAGGCCTGACATTTGCCCCGATTTAGTATAGATCGCACGCTTCAGCATTCAACGTTATTTATTTATATTTTTTAGGGTAGTTGATTTGAAAGGTAAGTTGTTATATATATATATATATATATATATATATATATATATATATATTAAAGTGAAAAAAGCATGTATAAAGTGAAAATTAAAAAATTAGGAATGTGAAATCAACATTGAAAACTACTCCTTGGCTGGCAAATGTTATTTTATTTACGTGGCAAGAAAGTAACCAGGACTAGGAATCAGAATTTAGGGCAATTAAATTATAAATCATGAAAACACCCCATCACAGATGGTGTTGGCTATCAGAGATCAATGGCTGAGACTTGGCAATCGAATCTATCACAATCAAGATTAGATGGGGGTCCACCAGACAAATTGCTCACTTTTCACATTTGCAATTCAGCCATCAGTCTCAGTGACCCACCCCCACCACTCCTTGTTTTGTTTCTTCAGTTTTTGGTGATTTAAGTCCACATCAAATTAATATATACAAAAGTAGTCCTTTAATGTTTTGAGAATCTGTAAATCAACCCTCACATTTCCTGTAATTACATTCATACTTCCTACTGTTAACTTCATGTTAATGGCAGTCCCTTTCTTGTCGTGGAGGATTCTCCTATCCCCCTCAGCCTTGGTCTTGAACTTCATGTCTCTCTTTTTTCATGAAAATGTAGTCATTTTGACTATGTTTTTTTTTTCCTGATAATTAATAATTAAAAACAATGATTAAGCTGCCTGTTTCATGCATGGAAAATAGTTTTAGATCAACATTTTCAAGCATAGCTCAAACATGAAATTGTTCTACTTCTAGCTATGTTGAGATCGGTATTGATCATCTGTATAATCGGATGAAAATAATCTTGATTTGATACCCAATTTATCATTAAATTTTCAATCACATCCCTCAATTAGTTTAAACTAATAAGATTGTAAAGTAATCTCATCAAATTAAGTGATTTCTCTCCCTCTTTTATACTGAATGATCAAGCTCCTTGATATATATCTCGTCACTAGAAAAAATTTAATAAATTTCTATTCATTGAAACTAATGGAAGGATCTAATTAATAATCTTACATTGACAACTTAATTGAAGAAAAAAGAGATTAGATGGTGTATTGTGATCATGTAGGCACCTTTTGATGCATGCAGAATAAGTGTAAAAAATACAAATAACTCTGAAAACTTTAATTAAGCTAGCTAGTATGTCTCTAAAGAGATTTATAATGTCTTTTATAGATTAGGAAAAACCAACATCGACTATGAAACAAAATTAGAATCCCAACATATAAAGAAAATTAACAAAAAAAAATCAAAAATCAACAAAACTAAGAATATCCAAGAAAAATAATAAAATTGACCCAAACAACAACATTTAGGTCTCATTTTTAATTTTAGGAGATCACACGGTGCGATAAGCTATGCAATGATTTTTTATAGAAATAAAGATTACTTGTAGAATCACCTAGAAAAAACCCGCGTTAGATATCTTGTTATTATCATTTTAAATCGTTATTCCGATCTAATACGATCAAATATTTTTTTAGATTTAAACTTGTCTTATCAGCACATAATTTGTTTGAAATAGATCCCCGTATAACTGTTCAGAACCTTATATTTTCACGAACCCGATTACATAGAAATAAATAAATTATGTTTTTCCAATTTAATGAAATTGATTCCTTAATTACTAGTCCAAACCCACATGGTTGGTTGTCTTAAAACCAGTTATTAAAATCAAAATGCACTGGGATTTCGTGAACCAATAAATAAAACAAAAAATGGCTATCAATGGTTCTGGTTTGTCGGGCAGTAGGAAAACTTGACCTATTTTCTTTCTAGTAAAATAAAAGTCCAAATTGAAAACATGTTGAACACCTCAAACCTTGTACAAGTCCCTTACGGTAAGAGAATCTTTTATATCTATCATGTTCTTCATCTCAGAACTAAAGGATAGAACTTCCAACACGTTCTTCAATTATGAACAGTCAAATCCCAAGACACACCACACCACCCCCTTGCATGTGATGGCTTTGAACAAGTAAAGGGCATGCATGGAGCTCAAATTGGGCAAGTTATTGGCCTTGACTTGAGGAGACCATCTTGGATTCAAATTCAACGAAAAAAACTCAACTAGAAAGAGATTTAAACATGGTTTTCATGGATGTTCTTCCGGATATGTTTGATTTGAAGAGTACATGGATATGATCTCTTAAGTTATGTTTCAATTGTTTTTTTCTTTTTCTTTTTTAGAATGTTAAAATTAAAACATATCGGAATGGAGGAGGGGATCTACTAAAAAAAATAAGATATCTTTTAAACAAATAAAATTAAAAAAAAATAATGGGTTAAGAGCTTAGTCTTAAATGGCTTAGGTTTAGAATGATCGGGTTAATTGATCAACCCAGATTTTTAACTATCTAAACTGATTTTTTAATTTTTATTTTCTTTTCATATCCGAAATTAGCCTTACAGGGTGAGAAAAGAAAAGGAGATTAGGCAAGTTAGTGCTAATTGATTTTCTGACACAAACACAAAGTGTGGGCCCCTGCTAGGTTGTTGCCCTTCTCGAGGAGGAAATAAAAACAAGGAGACGCTATCTGCCTGTCACGGCAGGGGATAATGACAGCTTCTGTGACTCTAACTAACAACCAAAGCTCCCAGCAGCGTGGCACTTAGAGATGACGTTTGCCATAATTTTAGAGATTAGGCTCGTCCACAGGCTATCCTTTCTACCTCTAGCTTGTGTGCCATGCATGCATGCGTGGATGGTACATGACATGACATGCATGGAATTCCTTTTTACAGAAGTGGGTTGGTGGATTAAATTGAAAATATTTTTCGATTTCTGGGAACATAATAGCCTAATGATGAAGGTAAATACTTTCTTGATAAATAAAATATAATATTTAGATGGAACAAAACCAGCAGCATGGAAATTGGTTCAACCAACTTTATAAATCGTGGTTTTAAGAATCTTTTTATGTTTTTAATAATGTCTATGCTTTGGTTAGGTGCACAATAGTTTTGGAACTACTTGAATTCAATTATGATTGAAAATATTGGTATTGTAGTGATTTTGATTATGAATATAACCAATAACTTTTATAAAATTATAATTTTATGAATTTATTATTGTTTTATTGTTTTAAATAAACAAGTTTGCTTAATGAATTTATAATATAAATTATAATTAATATGAGAATTGATTAGCTATCAAACATAATTAATGTTGAAATCGATCACCCAATAAAAACAATAATTAATAAAAAATATATTTAGAAAACTATGAAATGATGGATTCATTGTGATACACATGTCTAATTGTCAAATTAATTAGAATAATACTTTTGATCATCATGGGTTATAAACTATATTCATGCCTAACTGGTTTAAAATCAATAACATTCATAACTCGAATTAAAATATAATTTATTAACATATACATATATTTATGAGAAATAAATAAATTAAATGAAGAAAAAAAGAATCAATTATACACAATATTCTATCAAGAATTACAAATTAAATGTGAAAAGCAATTAGAAAATCATCAAGGATCACAAATCCATAATACCCTTAATATTCCTTTATTTTAATATCCACGTTCACACACTAGAAAGAAAGAGAGAGAAGCAAATAATCAATAGAGATTAAATCAACAATTTTAGGATTGAAATCCTATTTAACTAGTAACTACAAATAGAGATATACCAAATTAGTACATAGATGGTATGCACATAACTTCATCTACTCCTCTCATCTTTGTATCTTTTTTTTTAAAAAGAGATTTGATATCTGTATCAGAGTTCAAGTTATAAGGATAAATTTCTTATCACAAGTTAAAAGAATCAACTAATTTTTTTTTAATTAAAATGATGTCTTGACAAATTTTTTTCAAGAAAAAAATTGACAAATTAATAATTAAGTTTTAACTAAGTCATGCCTGACTCAACAGAATTATGAGGTTGATTTTGATTTTTGACCGGGTTAATTAATTTTTTTATTTGAATTGGTACAAATATTAAGTTAGCCGATTTCAAATCGACTTATATAATCAATTTAAATTTTATATTAATCTAAGTCGACCATGATTTATCATTACGATGATTTGGATGAAAAGACAACTATTAAAATCAAAAATACCTTTTTGGACATCATTCATGACACATCCAACCCATCCAAACATTGGTGTTATTGGAACCTAAAAAGGAAGAAAGCATGGGTCTGGTCATCATTATCCTGGGACACCATTGTCATCTTCTTATGTTGTAGTAAAGTTGGAAAATGTTAAGTATGTCGTAATTATCTTTAGCAAAAATAAAAATAAAAATGGGTACATAAAGAAGGTCCAAGAAGGCATAAACGGACGATCCAAAGAACGCCCCTCTTCCCTCTCTATCTACTTCTTCTTTCTCTCTCTACAGCTATATCTACAAAGAGAATCATCAACACTAAAATTAATGCATCGAAATAGTAATCTAATAAAGTAAAAGGTGCTCTCTGTTTTACACATCTTTACTGGGTTTCGTCTTGTTTTCTCATTCCTGTACATATAATTCTCAACTGGGTTCCCTCTTTAGCATCAAATGGAAATGGTTTAGATAAGGGAAACCAAGCAGGTATGTTTTTTATTTTATTTTATTTTTAATCTGGGTTTATCTTAAAATTTTCATTTATGTGATAAAAATTGGGACTTGATTGGTTTCTGATAAAAAGTCATGAACTTTACAGAGAAATCTGAAGAAAAAGAGGGATCTTTTTTGTGTTTTGGATACAGAGAGAGAGAAAGAGGGGTCTAGTGTTTGCTTGTTTGATTGATTGATTGATCATGGCTGTTGCTGAGAATGCTGGGGTTAGGAATGGAACCGCTGGTCAAAACTTTGACAACACTGTAGTGTCGTCAGAGACCAATGATCTTGAGAGAACATCATCAAAACCCAGAAACGAATCAGTGGGTTTCAGTAATACTAAAGACTCAAACTTTCAAAGCCAAAACAATGATCATCCGAGTGTTAACGGCAAGTCTGGTGAGACTGGGGGTTTAAGCAATGGAAAGACTAATGGGGCCCAGATGCAAAATGGGTTTGTTATGAATCAGTCTGGTGGCTACGGGGATGATCAGATTCGTCATCAAAAGTCTAAATCTAATGAGGTGAATGACATGAATGATTTGGTGGAGATGCTGTCAAAGCTGAATCCTATGGCTGAAGAGTTTGTGCCTCCTTCACTCGCTAATCATCATGGATACTTTGGTAATGGGTTTGGCATTAATGCTAACAATTTTGTAGTGCAAACCATTAACGGGAATGCCAATGGACCTACTAATAGAAGGGTATGTTTTATGTTCCTCTTTTTAATTGTTTTTTGGTTGTAGTTGTCATGTAGTTGCTGATAAAATGGTACTTTTTTTTTTTGTTTGGATTGTTGCTGTCTTGTGGTTGCTGCTGAAATGGAATAAACTGACTACTAATACTGTTTCTTATTGTTATGTGGTCATGGAGTGGTGTTTTAGCTTCTACTTATTTCTGGTATTTTTTACAGAAGAAGAACTTTAATCAAGGGAGGCGAAGGATGAACAGCAGGACAAGTATGGCTCAGCAAGAGGAGATAATCAGGAAGACTGTATATGTTTCTGACATTGATCAACAGGTAAGCAGCTGCATTTGTCTCTTGTTTTATCTCTTTTTGTTAGGTTTCTTCATGTCTTCGTGGTTGTTTGTACACTGATTTTGGGATCATTGTTTCCATGTGATTGAATACAGGTTACTGAAGAGCAGCTTGCGGGGCTCTTTATTCACTGTGGACAGGTAACTGGCCTTGTTTTCTCTCATACGTTAAATTTTCATTTTACTAATTGCTGATGGTGGATTATGTTTCTGATTGATTTCCTCTTGTTTTTTTGGGACAAAGGTTGTTGACTGTCGTATATGTGGTGACCCTAACTCTGTTCTTCGTTTTGCCTTTGTTGAGTTTACTGATGAAGGTAATTTCAAAACAGCTCATACATCTTATTTTTCTCAATGGATGAGTTTAGCTATGTTGATTTAGCAATCAAATGTGCTTGCAGAGGATGCAAGGAATGCATTAAGTTTGTCAGGGACAGTTCTTGGATATTACCCACTAAGAGTGCTGCCTTCGAAAACTGCTATTGCACCTGTTAACCCAACATTTTTGCCAAGGGTGAGGACTTTGTGCAATAAATGATACCTAATCATCTACTTTAGAAACCATATCAACAGAATGGGGCTTGTCTTAAATTTCTGTTTTGTTACCTAACTTTCTGACACAATCATGATCCTCAGTCTGAAGACGAGCGTGAGATATGTGCAAGGACTATTTATTGTACAAATATTGACAAAAAGGTAATATTTGGAAGTTACATATCTGCTAATGTTTTTAAGAGTGATATCTGGAACATTTTTCCTGATTTCTTTGATTTCAATTAATGTAGATCACCCAGGCAGATGTCAAGCTCTTCTTTGAATCCTTTTGCGGAGAGGTCTGTAGTGGCTTATATAACAAATTTGCAAACATTGCTTGTTTTGGATTGCAGGCTATACCTTATTGTACATCTTGTTTTGTATAGGTTCATCGCTTGAGGCTCCTTGGAGATTATCATCATTCAACCCGCATTGCTTTCGTTGAGTTTGCAGTGGTAATTACCTATGTACTCTTGATCTTTGCGTGCTGACTTTTTAGCATCCATATGTTACTGGTTTAATATATATGCCATATCTCATGCATCTTGTGAACTTTTACTAATTTAGAACCATTCATAATGTAGAGTTATTCCTGGAATCTCATGTGGCCTCAATTTCTCTGTATTCTTAGCCATTTGCTTTCCTTCAACTGTTGGGCCCATGTACCTGATTTTCCTGGAACCATTGTTTGAAAAAGCATCTTGTTTCATTCTTTTTACTTGTTGAAACAATCTCCTTTCTGCTTGCTAGTATTTGTGCATTTTTATAGCATGTAAAACTGGATAAAACTTTCTATTGTTTAATAAGGGCTCTCATTTCAGAAATGTTCAGAAGTTGCATTCTGGTATATTCTGTGAAAATGCTAAGAAATGCTGATGCAACATATATTTAGAGGTTGCATATGAACCACATATAAAGCTTTAATTGAGATATGATGATGCTGTGTTGGAATTGGCACTGATAGGGTTACAAGAAGCGCCAACTTTGATGTTATAATTATTTGGCTTTTTGGAGAACTTTAGTTTAACCTCAGCTACAGAAGATCAGTAACTAAATTTGTGGCTCACTGAGGATTCTTTAATTGCACAAAATCATATAATAGCATTAGACATTGGTTGTGGCATTAGATGAGTCCATTCACAAATCGATTGTGGAAAATGCAATTTAGTTGAATGGATTTGAAAATTTTGATTAGATTTCTATTGTAGTAGTTGTTGGTGTTCTGGTTGTTTATGCTGGGCCTGATGTAATTAAAAGGTTTGGGGTTACTGTGGTAGGAAATTTCGCGGCTTCCCTTTTGTTGAATCATGAGTCACTTGTAAATTCAACCATGATTTATTAGTCCATTCAGTCTTAACTTCCTCCCTTTTTGGTTGTCCATCTTCCTTTTCTTTTATGTTATTCTATATGTAAGATGGGCACTAAAGAGTCAGGGTTGGAAATTTTAAGGGTTGTGGAGTCGCAAGCCCTTCACACTGCTTTCTTTGGGTGTGAAGCATGGTCTTTGCATCATATCACCATTTTTTGATCTGTTTCTCCAGTGTCAATCTTGGAGTTAACTGATGTCAATTTAGTTTTCTCTTTTTGGGATACTTTAAACCATGGTTGTGAAAGCTGGTCTTAGATTGATCCTTCATGCTGCTTTCTTTGGTTGTGAAACCTGTCTTTGCATCATATCACCATTTTGGATCTGTTTCTCCAGTGTAGGTCTTGGAGTGGATCTATATAGAGGTGTCAATTCTACAACACTGGGAAATGCCTTCCCATTTTGACTTTAGGAGAACCCTCCCTCTGAGCGTGCATGTGCTTGTGATTGACTCGGATAGTAAAATTAGAGCTCTTAAATTTAGGAAAAAAATTGCTTACCAGGCATTGCCAACCTGCTACTTTATTGGGAGTGCTTAGTTTGTCTTGGTTTGCACGCTACTACTCACTTTTTTAAGCTCCTTTAATCTATTTTGTTTTATTTTGCCTCACTTTGTCCTACAATTCTTTGTTTGTCTTTACACCTTTAGAATTAGCCCACTGCCTGATTTCGGACTTAGCCCATTCGCATTCAATAGTTTGTAAGCTTCGATAACTAAATAGTTATCCATAACATTTAGTTTCTAAACTTTTTTATTAAAAAATGATAGTGAAGCTTGGCATGCCTGAGCCATATGCGTGATTCTGGCCTTTGGGTGCTCCAAGGATCAAGCCCATGTCTACCTTGGGGAAGCATTCCCATTTCCACCCTTTGATCAGCAAGTCCATTAGGAGTGATCTTCCCCGACCAAAAACCTGGTTATGTACACATTAAAAGATTTTGATCTCACACTGCCAATTGTAAAGAGTATTAGATGGATCTAAAAAAAGTGATCCTCTGTACTCCATCAAGGACTGCTCTATAGAATCCTACCTTTAAGATATCTTAGAACTTTCTTGTAAGTATTCCAATGCTCCCTTTCTGGGATGACTAGGGTACTTCCAAGTGCTCAGAGCACATATCATGCCAGGCCCTGTGTGGTGTGCCAAGACAGCCAATCCCCTAGGATACTCAAGATGGTGGATTGCTTTGCCTTTTTTGTGCTTGTTTGAAGCAAGGATATGCAGGTGCTGATAACGCCACTCTCCTAGCATTGTAATTCCACCGCCCCACAAAAGCTTAAGCCTTTTCTTGGATATGGAGAGTTGAAAACAGGAGTGACATCCTCATTGTCACTAGTGGCTGAGTTCATTCCCTTTGCCACTGGTGCAAAGGTGTTGAAGTCGTCGAACTCATTTGTATAAACCCCATTGCAACATTTTGGGTTTTGTATGTGTGCAAAGCACCATCTACATTTTCTGACGATTCAGTTACAGCCACAGGGTTTAAAAACTTGGAGTGATATCTAACAGAATACAAATATTGCTGGACATTTCATATGTATCTTATCAATGACACTGCCTGCTGCCATAGTGGAACATTATGTGAAGTCATAGCCTCAGCTTAATATTCTTGACCGCTTCTTTACCATAACAGTATAGAAGTTAGGTTCAAACATTTTAGGCTCAACATTTTGGAAACTGTTTAGGCATGACTATTTGGAAACTGTATAGGCTTGATCATTCAGGATCTCGTCCTTACATCTTTTGAAGTTGAAATGGTCTTTATTTTCTTATTCTTATTGTTAATTTTTATGCTGTATTTGCAATTTCTGTTGGTTAGTTAAGCTGCAACATACTGGAGTATTCCATGTTTGGGCCTGATTTGGACTTGTGAGTGTAATATGGTACTATGTGTTGAGAATGTCTATAATGCTGTTCCTCCAACACTTGCAGGCTGAGGGTGCAATTGCAGCACTGAACTGCAGTGGTGCAGTTCTGGGATCACTGCCAATAAGGTAGTTTGGCAGATTATCATTGTTTTTGCTGGTCGTTCAATTTCTCTTTTTTCCCCTCACAAATTGTTCTTTTTGTGTTTTTAAATATCTTTTGTTTTATATATGCAGGGTGAGCCCATCGAAAACACCTGTTCGCCCTCGCATCCCTCGCCCACCGTTCAACTGAATCATGCCTAATGCTTCCTGGACTGATCAACTGCTGAGAGATATATTTATATAAATACATATATAGATACTGAAATCTTTTGAAGGTACTTGTGGCGTTTATATCTATATCCTAGCATGTTAGCCCGGTATCTTTGTTACCTACAGGGGGGTCGTTTATTTTGTCTGTCAGACTATAGAGTTGGATGGGATTTCAAGGATATGAATGGCTTTATATATGTTGCATGTCATGATGAATTTCTTGAGAACTCAATACTGTTGGGATATTTCATGACAATTGAGATTGACTCCTTTTCAAGTTTTCACCACTTACTAGTTTTGGCTCAAGTGTTGGAAGTGTTTGGCATCATTTTTTGAATTCAAGAAAAAGAAAAGACCTTAACCTTGTTGAAGCTTTCCTTTGTTCATGGATACTCTGTGGAAGTTTTAAATTGTGTTCAGTGGCCTTTCCAGTTTTTGCTCGAGGATAGTGTCAAGTTGAACAAAATATATTAGTATTCCACTCATCATCAAAGACAGAGAGCTAGAGATGGCCTCTCGCAGCACTGAAGGGTCCAGTTAGTTACATAATGGATATCTTATAAAACTCTTTTTAGCTCACGTGATGTCTGTCATACTACTTGTTTATTCCTTTTAAAGAACTTTGCAGCCACCTGAGTTTTGAAATTGTCAAACCAAAGCTTGGTTTGACAACAAAACACAAATTTTCTTCTACCAGGAAATCAAAAGTTTGGGCCATCGCTAAATTACACGTGTTGAGTTTGAAAATGCGTGTAAAAAATATATTAAAAAAATATATTAAAATAATATCCTTTTTAATTTTTTAATATTAGTAAATTAAAACTATAAAAAAATTAATTACGCTCAAGATTGTTGTTTTGGGAAAATAACTTAATTTAATGTAAGTTTCATAATATCAGCTGAAAATAAAAGTTGAACTAGGGAGGACCCGCAATTTGAGTTTGCCATCTTGATTCGCTTTTGAATCCAGTTGAGTACCATTGCAGGTAAAAAACTGATTAATCATGTAAATATACTGAACAGGGTCGCCGGCCGGCTAGGAAGTTTTTTCTGACGAGGGTGCTAGGCCTGGAGTCCACTCATGTTTCCTAAGTTTAACTTAGGGAAAGAATTGAAAGCCCAAGTATACAGGGCAAACAAAAGCCCGACAACACTAGGCTGTGAAAACTAGCAGCATTTACCTGGGAGGGCTGACTACAATTATCTCAAGCAAAGAGCTGAAAGCAATGTTGTGTTTGGAACACAGGACACTGATTATGGAAAACTGGAAACCATAGCTGAATCAGAAATCCATAAAGAGTTGATGGCCAAGCTATATATCCAATCTTTTCTTTTGATCTCAACCAGATGATGAAACATTACTTTGCAATAAGCTTCATGGTCGCAAATACGATGGAATATAAACTTTCATGGCATATTGCATCTCAGAAAGAACAAATTTAAAGCAGAAGGGGAAGATACTACTATGATATACCATCAATGACAGACAAAATGTATGAATGTTGTGTGTGTGTCTTCAAGGAGGAAACTATACAGAACCTGCAGAAGTTTCTTCTATGGAATCTATTTCTGTTACATCCTGTTGACTCTGAAATGGTGTGAACTAATTTTACTATAAGAAATAAGACCATGACTTCTGTTCAGATAAAGTTACTGGTACTCTCATTGCTGTTGTTCTGCTATCGCGGCAGGTCTTGCTTCTGTTGCTTCTGCATACATAGCATGTTGTCATATGTTAGTGTTCATATTCATGGAACATCAACACAAACAAGATTGCTCAAGACACTAAACTGGTATTTGCTAGTGAGGAAGCTGAAGTAGGATTTGATAAGGTCCCAAAAGCATTGTGTTGCTGAGAGTTCTGTATCACTCTGGTGTAGTAACTTGGGCTGTTCTGTCCATGTTGAGCATAGAATGGGTAATAATTCAGGTAGACTCCCGGGGATCCTGATGCCGCGGCGGGGTAATAGAATGGAAGCTGTTTCCCTCCATATGCATTGTAAAAATTATTCTGCAAGACAGTTAAGAAACTTGTTGAGTTATCAAAACTTCTAAATTGTGAAGATGCCCTATGTCCATGCATGCAAGCAAGCATTTATCAGTGAGCTATTTCAAAAAAATAAAAAAAACCAACCATTGCAGAAGTGTCCTGTGGGTGGATAGGATACCTGAAATTAGGAAGGCCATAAGATTAGAAGACAATGAAGTACTAATAGTCAGGAAATTCTTTTCAAATCAGATAATTTCCTTACCCATAAACAGAATAAGGAGATGCATATTGAGGCATTTGTTGATTGAAGTATGCAGAAGGGCCATGAATGTTTAATGGTGCCATGAATCTTGGTGCTGCAGGTCCAAGTCTATCAATTCCTGCAGCTTTAAGGAAAAAGTAGGAACAAAAACGGGAAGATAGTTAGAATTATCAACATAGAATAAGAATATAAACCAAAATTATGAACTTGCTACTGGAGGCAAGCATCAATCAAGGACCAGGCTCAGTTGGACCTTTCTTTTTAGCACCAAAGGCTGCAAGATTACAGTTGGCTCTCCTTCCATCAATAACAGGATATGGATCTTGACAAGCTCTTGTTGCTGAATCAGGATCCTTAAAATTTACCTAAGAAACACATGCATGACAAAACTACAATTGATTACATACATGATCATGCCAAATCTATAAAAGTCTTATAGCTAAAAACAGTAGGGCTAGCTTACAAAGCCATATCCTTTAGATCTTCCTGTGCTCCTATCAACGATGACGACTGCTTCTATAATCTCTCCAAACTGCTCAAAATAACCCTGCAAGGAATCTTTTCTGGTCTCCCAGGGCAATCCTCCAACAAAAATCTTGGTGTAAGTTGTGTCATGAGTGGATTCTGAGGCACTACTAGTTTCATTGATCACCATCCTACTTTCCATGAGCTCTTGAGACATCCCGATACAGATACAGATAGATACACTAAATCCAAACTGCCTCAAGCTTCCACAAGAACAAACCAAAGAACTAGCTAGATGATGATCCTAGCCCAGATACCAAAATATAGTGAGAAAGATTCAGAAGGTGAGAAAGAGCCGTTTGATCAATCAAAATCAACAACAAAGGGCTACTTTAATCAGTAAACTGCCTTTTCTGACTCTGTTTCTAGAAAGGAAAAGTACAAGGATTAGTCTCTCGAGTGCTCTTGGATTCCCCAACAAAGATACTCTTAACAAGAAAATTGTTTACTGCTAGACAGTTAAAAGTAGAAAAAGAAAAACAAGAGAAAACCCTAACCACATGTATGATTTCTTTCTTTTTTGCTTAAGCAAACTTATAACATGGAAGGATGGAAAGATAGAAGAAGAAGAAGAATTAAGAAACAACAAAAAGAATAAAGAGCAGATGTTTAGGAAATTTCCAAAGAAATAAAAAACATAAATCTTTTGTTGTGTTTCTTTCTTTGGAACATCCTGTAATGGGTCCAGAGGGTAACGTGCCCTAATCTATATCTAACTTGCTCTCGCCCACTTCCTCCTCGACCCTTTTTCTTCTTTATCAAGGTACTGTTTAGTACTCTAATTATTATTTTTAAAAATAATTATTCCAACGGGAAAGTTCCAGAGATTTGGCTTCATTTTGTATTGAGAGCTAGAGAACGTGGCGCTGATTTGTATTTGATGTATGAGCCAAGCCTATCTACGTTGTTAGCTTCTGTAATTGGAAATTTCAATTTTTTTTTTCAAACTGTTATTATATATGGGGTTAAGCAGGATATGAACACACTGTTTACTCCCAAATTATTACATTTTTAAGAAATGGATTCCATACTCTTAACTTTAAATTAACAAAACAATTAAATAGCGTGTTTAAGTATTTGTTAATAAATTTATCCCCAGTTAAGCAGGAAGATATTATGTTTAATGCGACAATAAACCACCTTTCCTCTGTATAATTATTATTTATTTTAAAAAAAAATAAAGATGTGAATGACAAGAAATTTTTCTTTTTGACCCATACCCATGCGTCTAAGCTTTGTTGTAATAGACCGTTTAAGTTTTTTGATCTCTTTTATTTTTTATATATATAATTTTTATTTAATATTATTATTTGCTTGATGATAAATATATTTTTGTATCTTTTTATCATGTAATAAGCTAAAAAATTGATTCGATATAGTTAAATCTTTATATAATCCCAAGTTTAGCAGGTTAATTATAATTAATTTGATTTTTTTCTTTTTTAATTTTTCTTTTTAAATTTGCCGAATTAACAAGGTTATATCAAGAACCTCCGCGTGATTTAATTTAAAATTCGAGTTAAGTAAAATATCAAGTTGAGAGTTTTTGAGTTTGAGCTATTATACCAAATTTAATAATAATGTCGAAAGGTTTTATATAATTTAATTAGATATTTTTTTTATTCTAAAAAATATTGATACAATCCATGGTGATATTGCAGGCAATAAACTAGTTTAAGTAAAAAGTAACAGGGCGAAAATAATAATTTAAATCTTAGTATATTTGCACCTACATAACATTTGCTGTGGAAATTAATCATAGCTGAGATGAAAGCAGCATAAGTTGGAAATCATTGAGCAATTTGAAAACAATTTTACCATAAGTTATTAATCATAGATTCTGCTTAAGATATACAAAAAATAAAATAAAAATATATTATAAAAAGAGTGAAGGGGCAATCTTAGACATATGATCCATCCAAGTATATACGACAATCCAAAAAAGGCAGCACTAAAGATAAGGGTGAGGTGAACTGCAAGTAGTGGCATGGCATTCATTACAATAAGATATGGGTGATGTATGATGAGTGCATCGGTCTAAAATCTCTAAGTTATGGTTGGATGGATTGATTTGAGTTAATTTAAAATAATGTTATTTTAATATTTTTTAAATTATAACAAAATTGTTGTTTTTTTTAGTTCTATATTTTAATTTGGCTTTTATTAGATGAAATTATATGCCAACTTGTTGAGGAAGGTTGATATTGAAAGATGAAGGATCAAAGTAAAAGATAATGTAGGGAATGAGTGACTTTAAAAAGTTTGAGCAAAATATTTATTGTAGTTGCTATACTTTACAAATTATAGATATTAGATCCCTTTAGTTTCCTAACTTAAAAAAAAAATCAATTTTGATCATAAACTTTATTTTTTGTATTTTTAATTCCCGGTGCGGAGAGGCAAGAGAAAGACATTGAAATCCAGTGGTAAAGAGAGAAAAAATTTTGTTGGCATCAATTTCGGTCACCATAACAATTGAAATTGGTGTCAAATTATTTATTTTAATGAGGGGAGCTCACATTAGATTTTTTTACCTTGAAATTGTTAAGAAAAATAGATCTAATCTTAATAAGTTTTTTATTTTAGATTTTGAGACCTTTTTCTATTTATTTTTTTAAGGTTACAAATAGATTTATTAAGTTTATTATGATGTTTTGGGTAAAAATAGGTTAAAAGTTTAGTTTTTGGATTGAAAAAACTATCAACCTTGTTTTTCCAGCACCATCATGGACGAAAATTAGGCAATATAGATGAAATGTCGTTTGAATTTTTTTTTTAAAAAAATAGGACGGACAACATATCATCCACTATAACTGAAAAAATAAAAAAAAACAGCCCAGTCATGGGGGCCCTAATGAAATGAACCGAGTGTGCTAGCCTCCTACAAGGCCAACGCTTAACCTTTTCTTTTATATTTTTAATTTTATTAAAATTAATGCATTTTTTTAGAATTATTTTTTTTATCCAGATTAATATGTATTTTTTCTTTTATTTTGTTTAGAGAACCTCTATTAAAATACAATTATTTTTAAAATAAAAATATTTATTTTCAGATATTATTTTTAATATGCACAACCTTGCATAATATTTTTTTCGCTTCTATTTTATTCAATAAATTTAATAATGTGTATCTATTTCTATTATTATTTGATTAAATAAAAATTATTTTAATAAATAAATTTAGCAAATATAATCAGGTTAATATTCTGTTTTACAAGATTAAATATCTTATTCTATACCTGTCTCTCAATTTTTCTAGTTTTATTTTTAGTTATTATTTATGATTTTTATTTATTTATTAATACATACAATTCTTAATTTATTTGATTATATATATATATACACATAAACTTTTTATTTTTGCTCGAAATTTTGTTAAATATATATAATTATTTTTTTTGAAAAAAATTTAAGTGAGTCCTACGCGCAAGAAACTAGAAGTGATCATTTTCGATTCGATTTTTATTTTAAAAAAAGTAACCAAATCAATTTTTTTTAAAAAAACCGAAATCGGTTCAAACCGACTGGTTTCAATTCGGTTTAGTTTTTTAGGACAAAACCGATTCAAATCGGTTTGGCTCAGTTTCTTCGATTTTGGCTCGGTTTTGTTTCCGGTTTTTTTTTATTTGGATTCAGTTTGGTTTGGTTTTTTCGGTTTTAAGCTTATAAAACAGAATCCGAACTGTTCGGTTTTTTCAAAATTTTAATCGATTTTTTTCACGGTTTATTTTTTTTAATTTTTTTTTAATTTTTTTAATTTAATTAGTTTTTTTATTTTTTTACTCGTATTTGCAAGAAACCACCCAGTTTTACCAAGGTCGGATAATAATTGGTTTTTAAGCAGGGCGGGTAAGTTTTCGATCGGATGGAATCAAATTGCCATGGATTCAAATTCAATCTTGGACATAGCCCAAGTACACATGTTGGAAAGCTGGACTCTTTTATGCGGACGAAGACAAGAGAACTAACGTTTAAGGAAAAAAACATCGATCTTCTCTCTCTCTCTCTCGTGATAGCGTTTACAGAAGTTTTAGCGAAGAGCTTACCAAAAAAAAAGAAGTTTTAGCGAAGACAAAAATGGAAGAGAAAGAAAAAGGCAGCAAAGGAGGCAGTGAGGAGAGATGGAAAGGAGCTATAGCTAATCTAACAGAGATGACATCGAATCTAGACTCTCTTCAAAAGTTACTCCTTAAAAAAGCTGTTTTTGTTAATGAAGAAACCTTCTCAAAAGCCTCCCTCACTTCTGAACAAGCCCGCTCTATCAAGGTATTGGATTCTTGATCCGGGATCTTCTTTTTTCATGCAATCTTGATAGGATTGCTGTTAAATTATGATGCTTGACGTTGGTTTCTTCTGTTTGATATGATCATCGATCAATTTCACAATCTGGGTTTTGTAAAGGTACTGTTTTTTTAGCATTTTGTAGGAGTTCTTACGTAATTAATGCTTGGTTTATTAGACTATGAATGTATGAGTAGAGTGAATGGATTAGTTGGTTCTGGAATGGTAGAGTAATGATTTATTAGCCATGGGTTGGATGAGTTATTGCTAGAGTGATGATTAGAGAAAACTTGCATAATGTTGGCAATTTAAGTTAAATTTTTGAAATGCTCTTGCTAGTTCGTTCACTGAGGCACTTTGACCATTTGGAGAAAACCAAAAAAGATCATTAATTTTTAATCCAAATTTCTGTGGACACCAAAAGAAGGCAACTGTTTTAGATATTTAACAAATGAAGTTATATGCTAAGGGAAAACTTTTGCTAATACATTGTAGCTCTTGCATCATGGTATGGCATCCTTTTAGATTATGCCTTCATAAAGCTATTAGTCTTGTGATTGGGATTTCAAGAAAAGTGATGCTGGTTTGCTAGTTTGGATACGTACTCCATATGCACAACCAACATGCATCTAGATTTTAACGTGACTGGGTAATTTTACAATTTGAGTTGATTCCTACTATGCTTGCAGAATGCTGTTTGATACTGTCTTTGGTAGGTTTTCTTATGTTTTCTATTATTTCCCTTAATTTCTGAATGTACCATCAAGGCAGCATAAAAAATCATATGCAGGTTGTCTTTTGTGTGTAGGTTCTTGAACAACGGGTAGAGACTTTGGAAAGAGAACTTGATGCTGCCATCTCAGCTGCTGCTCATGCTCGTGCAGAAAAGCGTCAGGCAGAGGCAGCACAAAAGGATGCTGAATTACGTGCACAAGAGATCACAAGAGAACTCGAGAGCACCACAAGTATGCCTACTATCTCTTCTTTTCAACTATATATTTGTGAAAGAAAAATCAGGTAAAGTTAGCTTCATTCCCATTTCAATGTGAATATATGAGCTCGCATCTCTGTAATTTTTAGATTTCTGGAGATTTCGTAGGTCTAGATTTCTAATATAATGTTCAGCAGTCTTCGAATTTTTTTGTTTGGTTAGTTTTTGCCTATTTTACATAGAAATGGTGGTGTTTATTTGTACAGTAATTTAAATCTTTATTAGATTATGAGTGCTATAAACTTTGCATACCTATGACATCTTTGGATAAGGACAAAGGCCATATTTTCAGAGAATTACCAACAATTATGCTATTGTGAATGTGCGATGCAGTCAATGTTAGGCGTGAATCTTAAGATCCATAGTTGCGAAACTTAGTTTTCCCCCTTTATGTGTAATTTCTAGAAGCTGTGCTAGGGTGAAACTTAGTCATTTACATTCATCTGCTTTTCAATTCACAAACCCCAGATACCTTTTCTTCTTCGGTTTACCCTAAAATGCCAATTTTCCAGAACCTAGCCTACCACAATACACTCGTGGAGTCGTGGGGAAAAAAATTTCAAATCTTTTTTGTGTTTTCTAATTGCAATATTTACAGTCTTCTTAAGTACTTCATTGTGGATACCCTATGCTCATCAGCGGATAGTTTATTTGTTGGCTAGAAAGTTTTCTGTGTGAGAGGTACAGATGACAGAGAGGGTCTTTGTCGAGGATTAAGGGTGTGTATATAGTGAAAGTAAGGTGTTTTTACTAACAAGGGAGGTGTAGGGTTGGCAAATAATATGGTGATAAGTAGAACTGGTCTGGGAAAAGATTTGAGTCCACTAAGCCAAACCTCTCTAAGATATCCCATCAATCTATAAGACTAATTGACGGATTCTTCGACTAATATCTCATTTAACCCTCTTCATCACCCGTGATTAAAATAATGTCATGTTAGAAACAACAGTATTTGAAATTAGACTAGTAATCTCTGCATGAATTTACGTTGAAAGTTAATCTGTGCAAAACAAATCTGAATCTGAACAATATCTCCATCAAAGTCCTACTTTATAGAGCCTAAGCAAAGCCCATGTAATATAATCCTGTGCTTTACTGTTAGTTGTAGCATTTGGATGTCTTTTTATTAGTTTATAAGTGAAATCGATGGCAAACCTCACACATCTTTCAATCTCACCAGTTTCTGGTCATGATGATTGCCTCATTCCTTGTCAAAATTTGTTGGCAATTACTACTTTATATTTCCACCTTGCCAAAATTTTATGAGATTGCTCTCTTTGCTTCAGAGGTATTTGAACTACACATGGAAGAGTTGCGTGCAAAGCAAGAAGAAATTTCTAAGCGTGACAGTGACATTAAACTTTTGGAAGCGATAATTCAGACACTTGGTGGTAAAGAATCCCGTTCTACAAGTGGGTAACTTGGTTTTTCCTCTTCCTTCTTTTCTCGTTCTTTCTTTATGTAGATGAAATCGTTCTGTAAAATGCTCTGTATTACGTTGTTCATGCTTGACAATAAAAGATCTGGGAACCTAAGAGTGTGTTCTCTTTAACCTAATACTGTTCACTGGTTACATGATAGGGTACCGTGCCTGAATTTATCCCTCCTTTAACCTCTCTCGTGGCAGACAGGAGTCTGGATCAGGTCTGATGCTTTGATCTCAAGTTTTGTAATTAACGGTGGTGATTTTACCAATTATACTATATGCTTTTAGCATAATGCAACAGTGCAGAAAATGCTATTTAAATTGGTCTGACAATTCAAAGACGGCCTAGCTCAACATTCATGCATTGTTCCCTATGGGAGTCCATTTTGTTCAGCTGTAAAAGAGAGCTTCGAAGGTTTGCAAAAATTCAATTTTTTTTTGGCTTATATATATATATAATGTTTTTGGATCATTTTGATGTGATGATGTTAAAAATAAAAAAATATATTATTTTAATATATTTTTAAATAAAAAATATTTTAAAAAACAATCGTTATTATATTTTAAAAATACAAATGGATTTAACCTAACCAAGTTTTAACTTATTCAAATTTGACTTGATAAGGACTTGCGGAACTTTGTTATATATTCTTACAAAGCTAACAACTCAAACTCGAGGTTCTTGTCATGGTTATTGTCTCATCCGATAGAGAAATAAACCTCGTATGAGTGGAAAATGTGTTCTTTATTTTAGTCTGTGCATACATATGTGTTCTACCTGATCCATTAGTAAAATTATAATTTAAGAAGAATGTGAAAAGATTTGATGCTGTTAGACCTGACTGTAAATTATAATTAAGAGAGGGTGAGTTCTTTGTTGGCTAGCCAGTGCCAGGATGGAGGTTAGGTTGGATGTGTACTGATCTGTTGAATAGTCAATAGACTAATCAGTGAGTCAACGACCTCAGTTAACTTATTATAATTAATTAATTAATTAATAATATGTACTTAATTTATAGATTATTCTAGGAAAATCTTTGTCATTATGATTCCACCCTTCATTTTCCACGACGAGACAAGGACATTTTTTCTGGGTGGAGACTCCAACAATGCCTGGCAAGAGCACTTCAAGCAAGTAAAAACTATCAAGTTACATGATCATTAATTAGACTTTCACCACTAGTAGATTACTGGTAGGTGCCTGTGCTAATTACTGGCCATTGCCACAACAACTTGCTGCACTTGCAAACGCTGCAATCCTATCTTCATCTCTTGCGTCACACCTTCCAACAAGTTCAGTAAATGGATGATGAGTCTGATTTCAGACTCAACAGAAGTTTTTTTTTTTCTTTTCTTAATTGATTTTAGGGTCTGGTTTAGCAAAAATCGCCTTTGCAAGGCACTGCCATTCATTTCAAAATTTTCTGTTCCAAAAAACTATCAATTATAGAAATGGAAACACGAGTTAAACCGCAATTAAAACTATATTTAGAAGGTTGCACCGCGTTTCCTAGCCTTATAATGTTCATCAAATCCTGCCAGAATATCAGTTCAAGCAGTCAAGATATTCTTATTGAACAACTTTTTAAATGCCCTAATGAGTCAAGATCATCAACCAACCTTTTGTTAGAACCACCATTTTAATTGAGATTTTGTTCACCAGATCCTAATATAAAATTATTCACAGGAGTCTATAGGGTGTATAGTTTACCAGATCCTAAAGGCCCTAATGTCCCCTCTCAACCTAACCCATCATGTTCCAACTGCATCTTTTTACCAGCAAAATGCTTGGTCTGTGATTTTTAATACATGCTCAATTGCTGTACAAACTGATGAGTTGCAGACAAAGACGAATGATCTTTCTCTAATTACTCTCTTTATGATAAAATCTAACACCACATGGACCGCTAATTAGATGCTTAGGATGTAATAAGTGCAGAATCTGAAAAAGATGAGGCACCTAAACCCACTAAAGCTCTTTAATGTTACAATAGTCTTCTCCATACCATTTGTAACTTTATCTTCCAGCCCTTACATAATCAAAACCGTAAGAATGATGCAACAATTACCTAAGAAAAACCGCAAGGGACAAAAGAGGAACCCTAAACTGTTCAGGACAACCTAGATATTTCATGGCCAACCCACTATGCAGAGAGGGTCATAAATATCAAGCATACTTCATGAATATTATTATTTCTAGTGGTCACCGCCCTCTTACTTTGGTCCTCTACAATGACATAGTATAAGGAGAGCAATACTATTATGCCACCTTCCACTAACCGACCTATCTTGCATGCGTGTTGACAGATTTTATATATCTTTTGCTTTCTAAACAAAATTTAATATCTCGTTGCTCCTCCTTTAGCTTTCTAAATTCAATTTTTCCGTTTTAACTTTTAAACAGAAAGAAAGATAGCTTTCTACCCTCCACTAGTATATTAACTCGAGCACAAGAAAGACTCTTACATTTCTTAAGTATAAATATATCTTGTAACTCTTTTTCTCCCTCTTCATTCTATACAACAACAAGGTAGAGAAATCCCTCTTCTCCTCTTGTAAGACTTCTTAAGACCTTCATGGTTATATTTTCTTGGAGAAAAATGGGCAATTGCTTAGCTCATAATTGTGTGAGACCTCCCTTTATAGGTTCTTGCATCGGATTCCCTCAAGCCAAGCATGAGAAAGTCTTGCATGTTGTCAAAACAGATGGAAAGGTTTTGGAATTCAGAGCTCCAGTTCTTGTGAAAGATGTCGCGGTCAACTTTCCTGGCTCAGGTATTGGTCTAACAAATGAAGCTATAGAGCATCTGCCACCAAGTTACGAGTTAAAACTTGGAAATGTTTACCATGTTCTTCCACCACCTCCAGGGACTTCACCGGTGGTTGACAGGGAAGAAGAAGCAAGTAGTGGTGGTGTCAAGAGGATTAAAGTTGTAATAACAAAGCAACAACTTCAGCAGCTTTTGAAAAAGGATATATCTCTCGAGGAGGTTCTGTTAGGGCTAGAGCAGAAAAGTTCTTCTCTTGACTCTCCAGGAAATTGGAAGCCAAAGCTGGAATCAATCCCTGAAGGACTAGAGTAGTATAGCTTTGGAAATGTACAATTTAGGTACTGAATGCTCTCTTGTTTAGCTGACAATGAATTTATCATGTAGATGTACTGATTAGCCAAAGATGGAGAACATGTAAAAAGAAAAAAAATTAAAGGAATATAAAAAGAATTCTGTCTGCTACAGAACATTGAAAGATTTTCATCTCTTCTGTGCTCAACGTGTTCTTACCGGCTTGAGTTCTCTGATATATTTCTGCTATTTTTTGACTGCTAGTTTACTACCTGAGACAATACAGGCTCATCTAGTCCATAGTCCACAGCCCTCCTTTTCCATTTTTATATTCTTTCCATGAAAAAATTGAAGGAATTTCTTCTTGCTTTCTCTTGCCTAGGATGGCAAGGTAGGGAAATCCTAACAGCGGTCATGCACGTCTGGAAAATTGGTTGGTGTCAATGATGCGCCTCTGAGTAGGACCACGCACTGAGCGCGATGGACACCAATTGCCAATTCAAATGTTAAGCGGAAGGAACAAAGTCCTGTATTGATAGTTACAATAGGACAATATTCAAGTGGGTCGAAAGTGAGACAAACTTCTAAGAGAAAATTTGAACATGAATTACCAAGTTGCAGGTTGTCTTTTCTTCCAAAGTAAGCGATAAGAGAAGACTTTTCATGAGAAGAATTGCATTACTGTCCATTTTTCTAAAGCCAATCTAGCAAGTTGGCGGCTCAAATCTTCATATACTAGACTATAGGGTAGGCAACGTCCAAAAGATGCAGGGGAATGCCAGAGGGGGGAACTGCTCTCCACATCCTGCTTCGGTTTAACTTGATATGAACGATTCATTTCTTAATTTCTTTGAAATGTTCATGAACTTGAACAAAAGAGATGATCAAATGTCACATACTTGTTCTTGAACACAAACATCTATATTCTTGTGCAGAACAAGAATCCGTGGCTCGGAGTTCGGGGACTTGTACCTTACACTGGTGCATGTCCAACACGATTCCACATCCGTGTCCAATGTCGAAAATGGATATCTAAGGCGAAGAGAATAGTTGAAGCAAGATAGGCGGGAATAGAGATAGTAAAGATTGTGAAAATCACATTTTCAAATACAAAACAAAAGCGATATACATGGTACAAACTTCTTATAAAATCTCTTACTGGATGTGCGCATCAATGACCTTACGTTGTATTTTGGTCTTAGGAATGTAAACGAACAGAACTCCATTTTTCAGCTCTTTTCGCAATTATCTGGAAGCCTATGTCGGGTATCGTAAGAACTGATACTGCTACCAGTTTCTTCCCTTTTGTGCTCTCCTTTAATAACAAGCACATCATCCTTAGACAGTCCTGGCATGTCAAACCTCATCTTGATCTCTTGTTCCTCATCTTTGATTTCCCATGGTGCTCGAACCTCCCCTCCTGTCCTGTTCCTGCTGCTAGGAATTGTCATTACATCAACGAAGATCCGGTCCATTGTGTTCAACATATGACGCATTGTCCTCGTTGGTGACAATGGATCCAACAAACCTGTAATTAATGTAAAAAATCTTAAATCATTGCAGAGATCGATTTTGCCATTTTTATTAAAGAAGAATAACTTTTTCCTATTAAAGAGAACTACAGAGTCTTCAACCAGGGCAGCATCGGAAATAAGACTTTAACATCGCCAGGAAGGAGACTTAGTTGACGTTAGCCTGAAGATACCTGACCCTTAAAAAAAACAAGAAGAAGAAGAAATCAGACTACACTACAGTTTTAAACAAGTTTTACACTACAGTTTTAAACAAAGGAGAGGTGCTAGTGAAAGTGGCTGTACACACTACACTACAGTTTGCTTTTCTTGATTTTTGAAGCCATGGATAGAGAAATGAGGCCATGAAGATTGCAATATATAGAGAGAAGGGAAGTATGGAGACGAGTCTTGAAAGTTCTCCAGCCAACTCAAAGAAACACCTGGAGTTCTTGCCATCATCAAATATTATCCATACTAGATTTAATACTCTTGAGTTTTTTTTCTCATTCTTTCGTGAAACATCCTTATTATGTCTAGACATGGGCTGGCTTTGCTGGATGTAACACTGTCTGAATCCTAGCCCAGTTGTGTTTCTGGTGCATGATCCAAGCTCACATGATATTTAGACAAAAGTTACATATAGTATTTTTGCACTTCGACCCTTCCATTTTGGTTTATTTAAAACACACTACTGCTGGCCTTTATTTGATATTGCGTTTGAAATAGAGGGTTGATAAAATTTAAATATGTTTTTATACATTTTTAAATTATTTTAATGTGTTAATATTAAAAATAATTTTTTAAAAATAAAAAAATTATTTTAATATATTTTTAAATAAAAAATATTTAAAAAAACAACTTCAACCACGTATTTTAAACATCTTATTAGCATGAAAGGTAAGGCATCACAGGATTCTCTGGTGTTATCCATTGGTACAACCTCCTTTATGTGTTAATAGTGACTGCAAATTGAAGGGTGAAAGTGACAACTGCATCTTGCAATAGTGAAAAAGAAAGGTTAAAAAAGAAGAGATGTTGTGAAGATAAAAGAAAAGGGATTTTTTTTTTCTTTGTTTATCTTTATCTTTTTTTAAAAAAAAAAATTTAATGGTATTTTATTATCTTAAAGGTTCAAGACATTCCGAGTTATTATTTTAAATATAATGATATTTTTATAAATAAATATATATTTTTTATTGATTTTTTTTTAACACTAACTCTTAAAGATATAAAGCATAGTTTTAAGACCCGGCCCGGTCCAAGGTTCGGGTTCCGGGTTTTGACCGGGTCACCGGGTCTTGACCGGGTCGTTTTTTAATTTTTTAATTTTTTTTAAAAAAAATCAAAACGACGTCGTTTTAGTAAAAAAATAAAAGTCAACGGGTTTGTAGCCGGATGTTGACCGGGTCAACCGGGTTCCGGGTCGACCGGGTCTAGCCGGGCCAATTCCCAAACGGGTTTTGGCCTCCACCCGGACCGGTTCCATGCCCGGGTCGGCTGGGTCCCGGGTCGACCCGCCGGGCCGGTCTGGGTTTTAAAACTATGATATAAAGTGTGAAAATTCTTTAGTTTGCAAAGTGTCACACATGCAGAGTTATATTAAAGACATCTAAGAAAGCGTCCATTGTAATTGTTTTTTAACATAATATTATATTTGTCTGAGATTGTAATGTTTTTTAAAATAATTTATATTTTTTAGTTTTAATATAGAACATCAAAATTGTCAAGACCCGAATCCCGGATCCGTGACCGGCAACGCAGGAGCGGTGTCGAACGGACACCTCACCTACGCTAAGCCTCAGAACGGACATATCAAAAGAACAATTTGTTCAAAAATACGCAGCGGCTCATAATATTCAGAAATATTATATTATTCAAATACTGACGAAACCGAAAGATAGTTATTAAAACAAAAATAATAATTCATAATACTCATTACATCGTCAAAATCCAAACTTAAATAAAACAAGGTAACAGTGGAGCGTCTAAGACATCAAATCAAACTGAAAGGAAAGCCTCGCGAACAAGCAAGGCATACCGACTAGAACTGAAGAAGCAGAAACACTCAACAAAGTCCCAGAAACTAGGAACCTGAAATAATATTAAGAATAAGGGTGAGTTCAACCAACTCAGTGAGGGGAATAACATTTAATACACATTTCATATATTTCAGATATTATTTGCAAGATGATTTATCTTGATATACATATACATATACATATACATATACTTACTAAACATATTATCATAACGTAGCATATTATCATAACGTAGTGGATTACATGTCAGAGAACAGATGACACCCGTCGGTGACCAGATGACACCCGTCGGTGACCACTGTGGGATGATCAATCACCACAGGCTGATGCCTCTCTCACCAGCTAGGTAACAGAATACTATGTGCACACAGGCTAACTATTCTCCGTTAGCATGGAGTTACTGACAAGTCCCATATCAAGGCATAATAGATATTCACAGAATCATCAAAGAAACGTATATCATATCAAATAGAATTTACTTTATTAGATTGCGAGTGCAAATTCAAGAATAAATGAGTACTCGAAAAATAAAGCAACATATATAAATATTCAAGAAATTTACTAGTTGTACTCATTGTATAATCAACATACATATATATTTATATTATATGCATATTAAAGATTATTCCACTCACCCGGAAAATACTGAACTAAAGGAATGTCAGACAAAAGACCCGAAAATCCGATTAAGGATCGTTAGGAGAACCTACAATAAATATATGAAATTTACTCAAAAACAGATCAAACAAAAGATCCCAATGCATAAAATAAACCGGGCTTAATCTCCCAAGTTTAGGGACTAAAACGATAATTTTCCAAAACAGGGACCAAAACGTAATTTTACCAAATTTTGGAGGGCCAAATTGTAAATACATAACCATACTGAAATTTATCCATAATTAATCCTCAATTCTGTCCAGGATATATCATTATGCTCCAAGGACCATTCTGGAACTTTACAAAATTTTTAGGGTCAAATTATACTTTTTGTCAAATTGGAGGACCAAACTGAAAATATTAATTATACTGAAATTTTGTCCTTAAATCATCCTCAGTTCTGTTCAGAACCTCAATTTATGCCCCAGGGACCAATCTGTAAAATTTCCAAAGTTCGGGGACTAAACTGCAACTTTCACAAATTGAGGGACCAAACTGAATTTTCGTCATCTTCAACCTCAAACCCAGAATTTCAACAGATCACCTACTGTTAGTTCCAGATTTATACCTCAACTTCATCATTCAATTCAATCATAACTCAAAATCATCATATTTCTCTACAATCTCTCCAATTCAACTAAATAATCAAATACCCACATCAATCAACCCCTTAATTCAAACTAATTCATCAATAAACTCAAAATTCAAAACTTTAAAATTAATCAAAAACCGAAATTTAACATATTATACACTTAAAACCATAAATCTTACCTTTTTACTTATTTCCTTTACTTCTCTTCTCCTTCCTTTCCTTCTCTCCTTTCTTTTCTTCTTCTTCCTCTTTTCTTCTCTTCTCCCGTAACTCTTTTTCTCTCAAAATCAGATCATTCTTTTTTTTTTTTCTTATATATATTTATCAACTATTGGTCAATTACCACACTACCCTTCAATCATTTATACCCTCTTTTAAGCCTCCAAGGGCTTTATTGTATTTTCCAACCAAAATATTACAATCTCCCCACCTTATAAAAGTTTCGTCCTCGAAACTTAATAAAAAAGATTAAATACTTACCGAGATTATCGAAACGATGAGGATACTGCCGACCTCCTTGTCCCCTGTTAGGACCTGTATCAGACCGCTGATGAAAAGAGAACTGATTTTCCACCTTGGGCCTCTTGACCGAACCCACTGATAATTCATCCTCTAACTCTCGTGCCTCAATAGCACGGGCACGATCCACTACGGCCGAATACGTCTTAAACTCATGGGCCCCAATAGCTTTGAATAGGTAGTTATTAAGACCTCGAACAAACCTCTTGATCTTCCTCTCCTGAGTTGGTACCAAATACCCAGCAAACCTGGACAACCGCGTGAATTCAACTTCATACTCTGTCACAGTCAAGTCACCCTGAACCAACTTCTCAAACTCGTATGATCTAGCTTCCCTCACACTTTCAGGTAGAAAACGCTCCAAAAATATCTCAGAAAATTCCTTCCACACCATCGGTGGAGAACTAGCTGCCCTTTCACCTCTCTTGGACTCGTACCAGTTCAAAGCCACCTCACCTTCTAGCCTAAAAGATGCTAAAGTCACTGCACGATGATCTGTGCACCCCATGGCCTCACACCTACGCCACACTGCATCTAAAAATTGTTGTGGGTCCTCAGAGTTATCTACACCCTTAAAGGTAGGAGGTGCCAACTTAAGGAACTCTGCCAATGGCACTTTCACCCCATGCACAGTATGGGAAGTCGAAGATGCACTCTTATCCTTCTCCTTTTCTTTCTCAGTTAAAAGGTTAGCCAGGGTCTGCATGGCCTGTCCAATTTTATCCAAAGCACTATCAGTATAAGACACCCTATCATGGGATTCCTGCTCCTGGTTCTTACCAACATCCAGACCACCAACATCCAGACCATAGTCCCCCTCAACTTCAACCTCATCCTGAACTTCTGCTTCACTTGGTTGAGGCGAAGGGTTTCTAACTCGCTTTTTGCGCCTCTCCTTCCTAAGTTGAGCGATAGGAATGTCCTCTTGATCATCGGTATTAATTACATGTTTAGCCCTCGGCATATTTCTAAAAACAAAATGCATATTTATCACAAGAAAGAAGACATGCTTGATGAGAATTCAAAATTTCAAAAACAACAAACAAAACGATACAGATCCTAATGCTCCACTTATTACGAAATTTTGAATAATAATAAATAAATAAAATAGATTACGAGATTTTAATAAAACCATGCTCTGATACCACCTTTGTCACGACCCGAATCCCGGATCCGTGACCGGCAACGCAGGAGCGGTGTCGAAAGGACACCTCACCTACGCTAAGCCTCAGAACGGACATATCAAAAGAACAATTTGTTCAAAAATACGCAGCGGCTCATAATATTCAGAAATATTATATTATTCAAATACTGACGAAACCGAAAGATAGTTATTAAAACAAAAATAATAATTCATAATACTCATTACATCGTCAAAATCCAAACTTAAATAAAACAAGGTAACAGTGGAGCGTCTAAGACATCAAATCAAACTGAAAGGAAAGCCTCGCGAACAAGCAAGGCATACCGACTAGAACTGAAGAAGCGGAAACACTCAACAAAGTCCCAGAAACTAGGAACCTGAAATAATATTAAGAATAAGGGTGAGTTCAACCAACTCAGTGAGGGGAATAACATTTAATACACATTTCATATATTTCAGATATTATTTGCAAGATGATTTATCTTGATATACATATACATATACATATACTTACTAAACATATTATCATAACGTAGCATATTATCATAACGTAGTGGATTACATGTCAGAGAACAGATGACACCCGAAGGTGACCAGATGACACCCGTCGGTGACCAGATGACACCCGTCGGTGACCACTGTGGGATGATCAATCACCACAGGCTGATGCCTCTCTCACCAGCTAGGTAACAGAATACTATGTGCACACAGGCTAACTATTCTCCGTTAGCATGGAGTTACTGACAAGTCCCATATCAAGGCATAATAGATATTCACAGAATCATCAAAGAAACGTATATCATATCAAATAGAATTTACTTTATCAGATTGCGAGTGCAAATTCAAGAATAAATGAGTACTCGAAAAATAAAGCAACATATATAAATATTCAAGAAATTTACTAGTTGTACTCATTGTATAATCAACATACATATATATTTATATTATATGCATATTAAAGATTATTCCACTCACCCGGAAAATACTGAACTAAAGGAATGTCAGACAAAAGACCCGAAAATCCGATTAAGGATCGTTAGGAGAACCTACAATAAATATATGAAATTTACTCAAAAACAGATCAAACAAAAGATCCCAATGCATAAAATAAACCGGGCTTAATCTCCCAAGTTTAGGGACTAAAACGATAATTTTCCAAAACAGGGACCAAAACGTAATTTTACCAAATTTTGGAGGGCCAAATTGTAAATACATAACCATACTGAAATTTATCCATAATTAATCCTCAATTCTGTCCAGGATATATCATTATGCTCCAAGGACCATTCTGGAACTTTACAAAATTTTTAGGGTCAAATTATACTTTTTGTCAAATTGGAGGACCAAACTGAAAATATTAATTATACTGAAATTTTGTCCTTAAATCATCCTCAGTTCTGTTCAGAACCTCAATTTATGCCCCAGGGACCAATCTGTAAAATTTCCAAAGTTCGGGGACTAAACTGCAACTTTCACAAATTGAGGGACCAAACTGAATTTTCGTCATCTTCAACCTCAAACCCAGAATTTCAACAGATCACCTACTGTTAGTTCCAGATTTATACCTCAACTTCATCATTCAATTCAATCATAACTCAAAATCATCATATTTCTCTACAATCTCTCCAATTCAACTAAATAATCAAATACCCACATCAATCAACCCCTTAATTCAAACTAATTCATCAATAAACTCAAAATTCAAAACTTTAAAATTAATCAAAAACCGAAATTTAACATATTATACACTTAAAACCATAAATCTTACCTTTTTACTTATTTCCTTTACTTCTCTTCTCCTTCCTTTCCTTCTCTCCTTTCTTTTCTTCTTCTTCCTCTTTTCTTCTCTTCTCCCGTAACTCTTTTTCTCTCAAAATCAGATCATTCTTTTTTTTTTTTTTCTTATATATATTTATCAACTATTGGTCAATTACCACACTACCCTTCAATCATTTATACCCTCTTTTAAGCCTCCAAGGGCTTTATTGTATTTTCCAACCAAAATATTACAATCTCCCCACCTTATAAAAGTTTCGTCCTCGAAACTTAATAAAAAAGATTAAATACTTACCGAGATTATCGAAACGATGAGGATACTGCCGACCTCCTTGTCCCCTGTTAGGACCTGTATCAGACCGCTGATGAAAAGAGAACTGATTTTCCACCTTGGGCCTCTTGACCGAACCCACTGATAATTCATCCTCTAACTCTCGTGCCTCAATAGCACGGGCACGATCCACTACGGCCGAATACGTCTTAAACTCATGGGCCCCAATAGCTTTGAATAGGTAGTTATTAAGACCTCGAACAAACCTCTTGATCTTCCTCTCCTGAGTTGGTACCAAATACCCAGCAAACCTGGACAACCGCGTGAATTCAACTTCATACTCTGTCACAGTCAAGTCACCCTGAACCAACTTCTCAAACTCGTATGATCTAGCTTCCCTCACACTTTCAGGTAGAAAACGCTCCAAAAATATCTCAGAAAATTCCTTCCACACCATCGGTGGAGAACTAGCTGCCCTTTCACCTCTCTTGGACTCGTACCAGTTCAAAGCCACCTCACCTTCTAGCCTAAAAGATGCTAAAGTCACTGCACGATGATCTGTGCACCCCATGGCCTCACACCTACGCCACACTGCATCTAAAAATTGTTGTGGGTCCTCAGAGTTATCTACACCCTTAAAGGTAGGAGGTGCCAACTTAAGGAACTCTGCCAATGGCACTTTCACCCCATGCACAGTATGGGAAGTCGAAGATGCACTCTTATCCTTCTCCTTTTCTTTCTCAGTTAAAAGGTTAGCCAGGGTCTGCATGGCCTGTCCAATTTTATCCAAAGCACTATCAGTATAAGACACCCTATCATGGGATTCCTGCTCCTGGTTCTTACCAACATCCAGACCACCAACATCCAGACCATAGTCCCCCTCAACTTCAACCTCATCCTGAACTTCTGCTTCACTTGGTTGAGGCGAAGGGTTTCTAACTCGCTTTTTGCGCCTCTCCTTCCTAAGTTGAGCGATAGGAATGTCCTCTTGATCATCGGTATTAATTACATGTTTAGCCCTCGGCATATTTCTAAAAACAAAATGCATATTTATCACAAGAAAGAAGACATGCTTGATGAGAATTCAAAATTTCAAAAACAACAAACAAAACGATACAGATCCTAATGCTCCACTTATTACGAAATTTTGAATAATAATAAATAAATAAAATAGATTACGAGATTTTAATAAAACCATGCTCTGATACCACCTTTGTCACGACCCGAATCCCGGATCCGTGACCGGCAACGCAGGAGCGGTGTCGAAAGGACACCTCACCTACGCTAAGCCTCAGAACGGACATATCAAAAGAACAATTTGTTCAAAAATACGCAGCGGCTCATAATATTCAGAAATATTATATTATTCAAATACTGACGAAACCGAAAGATAGTTATTAAAACAAAAATAATAATTCATAATACTCATTACATCGTCAAAATCCAAACTTAAATAAAACAAGGTAACAGTGGAGCGTCTAAGACATCAAATCAAACTGAAAGGAAAGCCTCGCGAACAAGCAAGGCATACCGACTAGAACTGAAGAAGCGGAAACACTCAACAAAGTCCCAGAAACTAGGAACCTGAAATAATATTAAGAATAAGGGTGAGTTCAACCAACTCAGTGAGGGGAATAACATTTAATACACATTTCATATATTTCAGATATTATTTGCAAGATGATTTATCTTGATATACATATACATATACATATACTTACTAAACATATTATCATAACGTAGCATATTATCATAACGTAGTGGATTACATGTCAGAGAACAGATGACACCCGAAGGTGACCAGATGACACCCGTCGGTGACCAGATGACACCCGTCGGTGACCACTGTGGGATGATCAATCACCACAGGCTGATGCCTCTCTCACCAGCTAGGTAACAGAATACTATGTGCACACAGGCTAACTATTCTCCGTTAGCATGGAGTTACTGACAAGTCCCATATCAAGGCATAATAGATATTCACAGAATCATCAAAGAAACGTATATCATATCAAATAGAATTTACTTTATCAGATTGCGAGTGCAAATTCAAGAATAAATGAGTACTCGAAAAATAAAGCAACATATATAAATATTCAAGAAATTTACTAGTTGTACTCATTGTATAATCAACATACATATATATTTATATTATATGCATATTAAAGATTATTCCACTCACCCGGAAAATACTGAACTAAAGGAATGTCAGACAAAAGACCCGAAAATCCGATTAAGGATCGTTAGGAGAACCTACAATAAATATATGAAATTTACTCAAAAACAGATCAAACAAAAGATCCCAATGCATAAAATAAACCGGGCTTAATCTCCCAAGTTTAGGGACTAAAACGATAATTTTCCAAAACAGGGACCAAAACGTAATTTTACCAAATTTTGGAGGGCCAAATTGTAAATACATAACCATACTGAAATTTATCCATAATTAATCCTCAATTCTGTCCAGGATATATCATTATGCTCCAAGGACCATTCTGGAACTTTACAAAATTTTTAGGGTCAAATTATACTTTTTGTCAAATTGGAGGACCAAACTGAAAATATTAATTATACTGAAATTTTGTCCTTAAATCATCCTCAGTTCTGTTCAGAACCTCAATTTATGCCCCAGGGACCAATCTGTAAAATTTCCAAAGTTCGGGGACTAAACTGCAACTTTCACAAATTGAGGGACCAAACTGAATTTTCGTCATCTTCAACCTCAAACCCAGAATTTCAACAGATCACCTACTGTTAGTTCCAGATTTATACCTCAACTTCATCATTCAATTCAATCATAACTCAAAATCATCATATTTCTCTACAATCTCTCCAATTCAACTAAATAATCAAATACCCACATCAATCAACCCCTTAATTCAAACTAATTCATCAATAAACTCAAAATTCAAAACTTTAAAATTAATCAAAAACCGAAATTTAACATATTATACACTTAAAACCATAAATCTTACCTTTTTACTTATTTCCTTTACTTCTCTTCTCCTTCCTTTCCTTCTCTCCTTTCTTTTCTTCTTCTTCCTCTTTTCTTCTCTTCTCCCGTAACTCTTTTTCTCTCAAAATCAGATCATTCTTTTTTTTTTTTTCTTATATATATTTATCAACTATTGGTCAATTACCACACTACCCTTCAATCATTTATACCCTCTTTTAAGCCTCCAAGGGCTTTATTGTATTTTCCAACCAAAATATTACAAAAATTATCGGAAATCATTAAATAAAAACACAAATTTGACATTTTTTTAATACTAAATATATTTTTGAAATACATTAAAAAATAATTTCAAATACAATAATTCCAAAAAAAACATCTTCTTAGTAATTGTTTGGAAACGAGATTGTACCAGAAATGATCCCTCTATTTTTTCTTAGTAGAATATGCTTTTCCCAGTTAAAATCGATCGATGCATGAAGACCCAGACAGTCATACAAACACAAAACAAGAGAATCCAATTCCTAGGCAGTTAATTTCCAGCAACTCATGAACATCTTAACTCACAAGTCCCTGTCTTGTTCCTTTTCCCTTTTGTTACAACTAGATGATCATATGTCGCCGTCTTTCAGATGACCAAAATCTCCATAAACATAGCAAGGGGCGAAAGAAGAACGGCAAGGAAGAGGAAGAAGAACAGCAATGAACTGGGACCAACTGTAAGAGCATCTCTAATGGAGAAGCTAAATGGATAGTCAAAAATAAAAAACTAATATTTTGACTTTTTTTTACTTGTTTTGCACACTTCAAGGAGAAAGCCAAACAAAATACTAAAATGTCTTTTCTCTCCCACAAATGCTATTCCTACATATCTCTCAAAATAGCTAAAACCAATCAAGTAGGACCAATAAAAGAATAAACCAATTAAATCTAGCTATGTAGAAAAAAAATAACATTAAAATCATTAAAAAAAAATAAAACACCTTTTTATTCTATTCTAATAGAATTGGTTTTTCAAATGGTTTTTTTTCATTGAAATATATATAATAAAAAAAACTATATTTATATTATTCAAAATGTTATTTTATCAATTTACCTCTTTAAAATACCATCTCCCATAAACAAACCGTAAACAAGGTCATATTAGGTAGCCTACAGCTTCCCTAATCCCTGCACCAGTTACCCTAAGCTAGGGTAGGTCTCCATTCGAGTTCCCAGATTCTCCATAGCCAATCCCAACATGGCAAGTCACAAGACCACTGCCAAACTGCCTGGAAAATGACCACAACAGCCCTGAGAATCATACTCGTTTCATCCCCATTGGAAGATCACTGAAGCAAAACACAGTGTTCTCCTCTTCTCCACCAATCCCAAATCCCCAAAACCAGACTATAATCATTTATGGAAAGAAACCATGGAATCTCTCAACACGTGAAGCCAAGGGAATTGCTTTGCTGTTTTTAACACCAAAAAGCAAAGCAAAAGCATAGCAAAGCACACCTACTCCCTCCTCCTCCTCCCTTTTTCTTCACTGCAGGAAATTCTATCCAGCTTTCAGCATTCTCGAGGGAGTTCATTATAAATTAGACTATATGCAGTTTAGTAAAATAGACTTCAATTCGTCCTCATCGTTTCAAAAGTTTCATGCTTAATCCCTATGTTCTTCAATCTATTTCTTTCCCACTTTATTTGATTTTCCTTTTTTTTTTTTAAGAAAAAGAACTAGATAATATGGTAAGATTTAGGGTGTTATATTGAAAAAATAGATTTAAAAGAAGTGATAATTTATAGCCATGAAAACAATCGGAGCCTAATGAGATCAAGAAAAGTTTTGAAAGAAAAAATAAAAAGAAATACAATCATCACTAGTCAAAGATTATTTATTTATTTATCTTTTAGGATTAAATGTTATTTTCAATAAACTACAAGGACTAAATTAGAATTAACACCTCTCGAGGGCACTCACTCTTTCGATGTTTTCTCCAACCGTCTGACACAACTCCTTTAGTTTTGTTCTCCATGCCACAAGAAAACACCATTTCTTTCTAGCATCAAGCACTCTGTCCGCATTATTATTATTAACATTTTACCTTCTGGTATTATGGACAGCGCACAGACTCAGAGCCTGTTCCCTAATGGATGGACTAGCTCTGCCCCTCTTGCAGGCTAAATTATTTGTTCATTTATTTCACTGTCTTTTGCATTGAAACGTACCAACCACTCAAATCTATGAAGCTGCTGGCTCTAGATTAATTGGTTTTCTTTGCCTTTATACTCAGCCAAGGTTTTTGCTTTGCATATAGTAGTGCTTTTGATTGCATCATGGTGAACATTGGAGGAAGTTCTTGGCTGAACGCAGTCAAAAGGGCTTTCAGGTCTCCTAGTAAAGAGAATGATAAGAAAAGTAGCAGAAGGAGAGAGGTTCATGAACAAGAGGAGGAAGAAAAGGTGAAAATTTAGTATTTTCTTTGTAACATAATTAACATTGCCTGTTAAAATTTTTGTGGGTTAATTTGTGCAGAAGAGAGGGAAAAGAAGATGGATTTTCAGGAAGTCATCGAATCAAGAAACAGTAATACACCATTGTGGAGTGACTGCCATCACTAACATTACAGCAACCACCAATCCTGCTTCTGCTGCTAGTAACAGTATTGGAACTGAAGCTGCTGATGCTAAGCAAAGACAAGCCCTTGAAGCGGCCATGGCCACAACAGCAGCGGCACAAGCAGCAGTTGCTACAGCTCAAGCAGCTGCTGAGGTTGTTAGACTCACCAGGCCTCCCCTTCTTGCTAAACATTTTGCTGCCATTGCTATACAAAAAGCTTTTAGAGGATATCTGGTAAGTGATTACAAAGAGAGTAAAGAGAAATTACATAGCTCGAGGACTTTTTGACTAACTAATGTCTGTGTTATTTTGAAGGCAAGGAGAGCTCTTAGAGCACTAAAGGGGCTGGTAAAGATGCAAGCCTTAGTGAGAGGCCATAATGTTAGAAAGAGAGCAAATATGATTCTTCAGTGCATGCAAGCTATGGTGAGGGTGCAATCTCGGGTGCTTGATTCCTATGAAGGCAGCACAAACTCCATCTCCAGTGATCGGAATAGCTTGTGGGGTTCAAATCTTGCTGAGAGGAAATCTACTGTAATAAATTTTGTTACAGATAATGTGTTATGCTTCGGCCTCGGCTTTGATTTGGTTAATCCTTAACAATGTCTGCTGCAGTGTAGGGATGCAAGCAGCACTGCTGATGACAGGGTTCATTGCAATAATTACAAGCCTAAAACATTAGAGGAAATACAGGAAATGTTACAGGAAACAAAGGAAGTAGTCGCCTTGAAACGTGAAAAGGCCCTTGCTTATTCTCTCTCTCAACAGGTTTTTGATCACATCCCTTGCCATTTGATTTATCACCTTCTATTTTGGCTGGAAATTAATACCAAGCCAGCAAACATATGACGCAAACTCCTGCTTTGTTAGATATGGAAACCTGGAAGAGACTCATATGCAAGCGAAGGAGAGGTAGAAGATAATCCAAGATGGCTAGACAGGTGGAGAACTAGGAAGGAACGGGAGAGAAGAGGGAGCGGTGCGTTGTGTGATCAATTATATCACAGTAGAGATCCTGTCAAAACTGTTGAAAGGGACACCTCTAGACCTTACTCTTACTCTACCCGAAATGCTCATAAATTCAACCATCAATATCACTACCAACAACACAGGCCTAGTTCATATTCAGTTGCCTCTCCTCTTCAAAAAAACCACAACACTCTCTCACAACCAGTCACTCCATCCCTTTCCAAAACACGAGCACTACTTCAAGTCCATTCAGCTAGCCCTCGCTGCCTAGGAGATCAAGGCAGAAACCATGTGATGGAAGCAACCAATCCCTTTTCTGCTTCAATGCCTAACTACATGGCTGCCACTGCATCTGCCATGGCTAGAATTCGAACCCAAAGTGCACCAAGGCAGAGAGCTTCAACCCCAGAAAGAGAAAAGTCAGGTTCAGCCAGAAAACGCCTGTCTTTCGCGGTACCTGATCTGGCAACTAGCAATGGGGGTAACATGGTTAACGATTATAGCCTGAGGAGTCCAAGTTTGAAGGGAATTCATGGAGCTAATATGGTAATGGAGCACAGGTCTAACATGTCTTCTTGTTACACAGACAGCATCGATGATGAGGTATATCCTCCTTCAACTAATGATCTTATCAGGTGGTTAAGGTAAAGCCAATATTTGCAGGGTAAGAAAAGGGGTGAATTATCTTTTAGTCCCTGACTGTTTAATTTAGTTATAACTTAATCCTTTATGTTTGAAAACGTATAAATTAGTCTTCTGACTCTTGCTGTTGACCAACCGAACGTGGCCTTTATAATTAACACTGATTTTTATCTAAGAATTTAAATTGTTGAGCAAATGTTTTAATAATATAATTGAGACACAAGACTTTCAAACATGAAGGACTAAGTTACAATTGCATTGAAACTTGAAGGACTAAACAATAATTTACTCTAAAAAAACAACAAGCCTGGCCTTATTGAAGAAGTTCGAACTGGAGGTAGTTGAAGAATCAAGAAAGAATTCAAGATGAGGATATTACTTCTGTGATTATTCATGATCAGTTTCATCAGAATAACCCTATCCCTCTTAGATTTTAAGAGGATTAAACAAATCTACATCAGTAGTCTTTTAGCAGCTTTTGATGGTATAATGCACTACATTTATTAAATACTGCGTGCATGAGTGCTGCTGCTGCTGCTTGAAAAGTACAAAGCATTATTGGTTTGATGGAGAGATGTCTTTAGCATTAAATTTAGTCAAAGATGTATTTAAGAACTCAAATTTCCAACTTCATTGTAGAAGCCAAATGTGACACACTCTTCGTTAATTTAGCTAGCTAGCTAGCTAATGATGTCTGCTGAAATCGATCTTCTTCGTCTTCTAAATTGTCGACAGCCCTCAGACCACCAAATTGGTCTGCAACAGCTTCTTGTTAACCAGCACAGAGGAGCTATTCTTGTGCCTTACCTCGTGGAAATGAAGAACATTTACAGGCATGAAAGGCCTTCAAGAAGTAAAAATTAATGAAATTTGAACCTCTAATTTATTGAACTTAATAGCCTTAATAATAGGCCAATCAAGTGCATCAACCAATAACTTCAATGGGGTATTCTTGAAGAGTTTTTTTTTTTTTTTTTGCCCCTACTCGTTTAGTAATATACCATGAGTTAACAATGATAATAGAGCAACAACATCAGATCTATGTTATGATTTTCATGAAAATCATGTTTTGTTAAGTATTATTGACCGGATAACAGGGTTAACTTGTCGACTCGATTCTTGATTTGAGTTTCAAATTAAATTAAGTGGGAAGTAATTCTTTTTGACCCATTTGATATTTGAATAGACTCGAGGTACACCATTAATATTATTTTTTATATCTATAGCAAGGGGACAGTTCCTTTTCCAGTGAATATATGTCATTGATTTGATGCTAATTGGAAAAGATTCTCTGGTGTCGGCTTTTAGCGGTATTTATCAAAGTTAGAGCCATATCCAAGCGTGCATTAACACTAACAGGGATCCAATGTATTCCATGCTTCAATGAAACTTGAACTTATAGTATTATCTAACACTAATGATGCATCTCTAACATTAATTTAATATATTTTGTAAGAATTCAAATATTGACAGAATTTACAAAAAAAGAAGCATCATCAATCCCATCTCAACTTGTAAGTTAAGCCAATCGCAGTAGAGAATGAGACTAAAAGTTATGACCTTGTTTGTTAAAAAGCACATTTGACTTGTAATTCATACTTATTTATAAATTTATACTCGATGTTACATATCCCGATACAAAAGTTTTTGAGTTGAAGCAGAATGTGAGGTGGTTCACGGCAAGCCTTTCCCTGCTCTGTGGAGAACTGGCAAAAGCAGGTTGTCTGTAACATTGAAGCTTTTTGTTTGTGACAGGGTTTGTCAGTCTATCTTGTTTGAGACGAAGAGCCAAGAAAAACATCCTAAGAGATGCTAGCGGCATTATTAATCAGCTGTGGTTCTGTCCATGTACTTCTAACATGTGTGGGGTGTTTTTCACTTGTCTCTGAAATTAAATAACGAGATGCTGTAATTATAAATGTATTCGAGCATGTAATGTAACAGAAGCATAAAAATGGCCACCATCTCCTCCTATAATATTACATTACGTATTTACTTGTTTTGTTCTCCCAAACCTATCCTTACTCTACTCTTGAAAAGTTTTTCCTCGCATAAGCTCCTGCCCTACCTGTGATGTTCTACATATCTTGGTCTAACTAGAACTGAAACTTCTTATGGCAGGGAATATCATTTAGGGAAAGACCCGGTTTAATCTGATAGGTGAACCGGGTGCCCTGCCGACCCGAGATGAGTCAATGAAAGAAACAATTTTTTTTAAAAAACAAAATTGATGTCATTTTTGTTTTTTAAAAGTCAAAGTTTGAATTGTCCTGCCAATCCAACCTACTTGATTTGAGCGTGGAGTCGATCTTTAATAACCTTCAAACGGACTGCAATTTGAATGTAGCCTGCTTTCGTTTTTTTATACTCATGTGCGGGCCACTCTAGCTGGGTTGTGTTTAATTCTGTCATCGGGCATGGCCCTTCATAACAGGGCCGATGTTATGACTGCCCTTAACCTTATCTTATCCATAGTCTTCCTTGTTCTTGAACTGATATACCTGCGTTAAAGTATATTAAAAAAAATGAAAACATCCCATATACATGCTTGTGTGTGCATTATTAAGGAAAGTCAATGGCATCAATCTCTGTACATATGAGAGTTTGGATGCTTGTTCATGCTTATAATTATAATATTAGCTGAATGGAACTTGATGTCTTGTATTTAATAATATCTGCTGATTTCACCTTGTCCAATTCAGCTTTCTAAAACCAATGTGCAAGGATCTGGCAGCCCAGCAAGCATGAGGTAAACATCAACTCTTATTTTATGTCAACAAACAGCGTGAATAATTGCCACGACTTTCTGCAGCAGCAGCAACACGAATTAATCTATGACGCGTTCCATTACTTCATCGACATGAATCTTTGCATTTTTTTATATATACATGTAACTCTTCAAGTCTTTTTGCTTATCTGACAATGGCTCAGCTGGCTGGCCCTGATGAGATAGAGTCATTTCGGATTGAGTTAGCAGAGATTGGAAGAAGCATAAGGACCTCATTCAGGAGTCATGTGTCGAGTTTTCGTAGCGTTTCAACTGTGAAATCTGAGCATGGTAGGGATGCTGATGATGAAGATGTGTCACAGTGGGTTGATGTTGAGAGATTACCAACCTTTGAACGGATTACCACTGCTTTATTTGAGGAGCAAGATGGCACCGCTGGAAATGGAGATATTAAGGCGGGGAAGAGAATTATTAATGTTTCCAAACTTGGAGCTCAAGAACGGCATCTGTTCATTGAGAAGCTCATCAAACACATTGAAAATGATAACCTCCGATTGCTGCATAAACTTAGGAAAAGAATTGACAGGTGATTACCTTTCTACTTGCCCTTTTTGAAACGTTTGCTGATAGTCTTGTCATACATATTAAAGTACAATTGGAAACGTTGCTGTGCTGAGTACCAAACTGATAGAATTCCTTGAAATATTAGACTCTATGTGCACATATTAACTTCAATTCCTTCATGTTTAAAGTATATTCTCCACATATGTAATATGATCAATAGATGTCTCTCAGATATTAAATCTTATCATTTTATTGACCTAGTTAAAATTATGTTTTTCAGAGTTGGTGTGCAGTTGCCCACTGTAGAAGTGAGATACAAAAATTTGCGTGTTGAATCAGAATGCGAGATAGTTCAGGGAAAGCCCCTCCCCACTCTATGGAACACTGCCAAGAGCATTCTCTCTGTAAGTATCTGCATATAAGAGGAATAAGTTCTCCAAGTGTTTTTCTATTAACCTTTGGATCATCTTTTACAACATGAAAATTGCAAAATTTTAACTTGAAACGATTGTCTTTCTTCTTCAATGCAAGTTGGAGCAAGTCCGTGAGTGTTGAAACACACTTAACTAGCTCAGCTGGCTTGGTTTTAATATTCTAAATTGATGAAACACACTTATTTATACTTGAAACAAACCCTCCAAGCTAGGAAAAGAACAAACAAGAAATTCTAAACCTAGACAAGTTTTCCATCTAGCTAAATAGAAGGCAGAAATGAAATCCAAGGGGCAGATTCTTCAACACAAATTCTGTCACCATGTCCAGCCTCTCTAGTTAGCCTCTGTTGCTTTTTTTATTGACTAATAAGGCTACTGACATGTAAAGAGAGTTGGAGGCAAGATTGTCAAAGCTCCATTGAATGTTAATTGACAAAAAGAGGGCAGTCTTGCATGTTGCAAAATATGGCAGCAGGATTTTTCGATCTGCAGAATAGCCTGCGTACTGGTCAGAACAATGACCATAACTCTTGGTAGGAAGCTCCAAATCCTGCACCGTTTGATGTGTTTCAAACAAGAGACATACAGCGTTTTAGGGATGTATGGATGCCTAGTTTTTTGCTCATAATTAGTGCAGTTTTTCCTTTAAAGATAATCCTGAAATCGGAGCTTGTTATGAACCTTTTCAACTCTCTTGATACTCGTTTAGCACCAGTTATCTCGTCTTCATTTTTCCATGTAAATTTCTGATTTATTAAGGATGCTTTTGCATTACTTTTCCATTTATAAACTGCTAAAAGCTAAACTATCTCTGTTTGTGACAGGGGATTGCCAATCTGTCATGTTCGAAACAACGAACCAAGATAAGCATCATAAAAGATGTCAGTGGCGTTATTAAGCCAGGAAGGTAGCCTTCAAATAGCTGGGATTTACTGTGTTCAATTAATAGTAGAACAGGAGCACTTGAGCCCTCAATCTCATTCCTTTCCACATGCTAAACCAGCAACATAGCGATGGCCACTGACAAAATTGCTGTTCTGACTCACCATTTATTTGCTCAGTTCTCTTGAAAAAGACACAAGTAGTAATGGCTAACTAAATTGAAGATTTCTCTTTGAGATTAAAAAAAATCTATAGTTTAATTCGGGAAAGAGTATTCGTATGAGTCCTAAGGGAACTCAGCAATTACGTTGTTTATTCTAATAAGCAACTTTCTAGCCTTCGCAGGGGTTGTATCAATGTGTGTTTGCTCATATGCTTCATTACTTATGTTGGAAACAAGAAATGTACTGAATCTGACATGATAACTTCAAGTTCACTTGCTGTTCATGTTTGTTTTGCAGGATGACTTTATTGCTCGGCCCTCCAGGATGTGGAAAAACTACTATGTTGTTGGCTCTCTCTGGGAAACTAAGCCATTCTCTAAAGGTTTTATTGCTTCTATGACACAAATAAGAGAAAAATAATTTTCAACAGAGTTAAAGAACAGTAATGGGGAATTCCATAGAGAATCTTGACTCAGGAAATGCTTAGAAATTTTTGGTAGTGGTGTACCTTATTGTCTAAACAATTCTGGTGTTTGTAGAGATTTGATTCACTTGAAATTTATTTTACTGAAATCCATGAACACATTATTATATTCAATAAAATCCGAAATGCATCATACTTGACTATATTTGTGAGATTGCTGCTTGCAATTCTGCCTAAAGCTCTCAAATTTCTCCACAATTAAAATTGTTATGTGGAAATGGGATCTGCTCAGCTTTAGTTACTCACTGATCCATACCTTCTTATAAAGGTTGCTGGGGAAATGTCTTACAATGGTCACAAATTGGAAGAGTTTGTTCCTCAGAAATCCTCTGCATATGTAAGCCAATATGATCTGCATATTCCAGAGATGACAGTGAGAGAAACAATTGATTTTTCAGCACGTTGTCAGGGAGCAGGAAGCCGAGCTGGTAAGAATTCTTTATAGACATAAGTAGTGATTTTTTCTTTTAATTGAAATCAAACTCTCAACGTGATTCTGTAGAGTACCCTCTCATTTTCCTGGCAAACCTTATGTTATTTGTTGTCCTTTCATGGAAGAGATCATGATGGACGTCAGTAGAAGGGAGAAGCAGGCAGGAATACTTCCAGATTCTGATGTGGATGCCTACATGAAGGTAGACATGGTGGATCCCATGTTTTGGATATTCAGAAGGTTCTCTTACATGTTTTGGAAGAATTTATTTACTTTATTTTTGTGGTCAGGCAATATCAGTTGAGGGATTGAAAAGTAACCTTCAGACAGATTACATATTGAAGGTAATTTACTAGGTTTATTCCACAGGGCTAAAGTCTTACATTCCATTTGCTTATTGTCCAAACATCCTATTGTTTTACAATATTTTTCATCCTACCCTTTCTTTCAGATTCTAGGACTTGATATTTGTGCCGACACAATGATTGGCGATGCCATGAGAAGAGGTATCTCAGGAGGTCAGAAGAAACGGCTGACTACAGGTAGTTTATGCTTGAGATAAGAACTGATACTTCAGAGAATATGTGTTCCTCAAGATCTTCAAGATGCTGAACTTTATTTGATGCCTGTGAATTTTTTCCCTTTGTGTTACAGGGGAGATGATTGTCGGGCCAACAAGAGCACTCTTCATGGATGAAATATCAAATGGCTTAGACAGCTCAACCACTTTACAAATTATATCTTGTCTACAACATTTGTCTCATATTTTGGATGCTACTGTGTTGATTTCATTACTTCAACCAGCACCAGAGACCTTTGATCTCTTTGATGACATCATTCTAATGACAGAAGGGAAGATTGTGTATCACGGCCCACGTTCTAGTATTTGCAAATTCTTCGAGGACTGTGGGTTTAGATGCCCTGAAAGAAAAGGTGTTGCAGACTTCCTTCAAGAGGTGGGTCTTCAAGCTTCTGTTTGTCTCTCCATTTATATTTCATTTTAAAGTTGACTTGTGTTACTCCTTCGCTCTGCTCCAGGTTATTTCCAGAAAAGATCAAGGACAATATTGGTTCCTTACTGAACAACCATACAGTTATGTTTCAGTTGACCAGTTTGTTAAAAAATTCAAAGAAAGTCAGCTTGGCAAGAATCTAGAGGAAGAGATCTCGAAGCCATTTGATAAGTCTAAAAACCACAAGAGTGCTTTATCCTTTACAAGCTACTCGTTAACAAAATGGGAAATGTTTAAAGCTTGCAGTGTAAGAGAATTTCTTCTAATGAAAAGGAATTCTTTTATATATGTATTCAAAACTACACAGGTATCTTTCATTATACCCATCATCTGCAAATCTTTTAGCTTTTACTTATAAAAAACCAGCCAGCTTATCGGAAAACATCCCTGCTTCTTTGCACAGCTATTTATCATTGCTTCAATAACAATGACTGTCTTACTGCGCACAAGAATGACTATTGATGCGATCCATGCAAGCTATTACGTGGGTGCTTTGTTCTATGGACTGCTTATCTTACTTGTAGATGGATTTCCAGAGCTGCAGATGACCGTCTCTAGACTTGCAGTTTTTTATAAACACAGAGAGCTTTGTTTTTATCCTGCTTGGGCTTATGCGATCCCTTCTGCTATCCTTAAAGTTCCAGTTTCACTCTTGGAAGCTTTTGTTTGGACAGCTCTTACTTACTACGTCATCGGCTACAGCCCTGAGTTCGGAAGGTGAGCACTAGATGGGGGGTTCAAAAATTAAGCACTTAAAGTTAAACTTACTGGTAAATATGATGCAAAAGAGTGGGTATGTGGCTATACCTGATACTGCATGAAAAAACAACTTACGAACCTGCTCTCTGGCTGCGAAAAGTGATATTATTGTCAGTTCAAACACTTTTTTCCATGATGAGGCAAAACCAGTAACTTGGGGAGAGTATATGTGAACCCACTAAAAAGTTTTTATAGCACATGATTCATAGGATGCATAGAAGAGCTATTACTGTTTTCTGGAGGTTGAGAAAGCTATAGATTCGTTCTGGCTGAGGTTAACCAGCTAATGTCTTAACTACTTCAGTTACTATGGCTACTCTTTATTTAGGAACTTTGGATGCCATGAATTTCTTTATTCATCTGCTGAGTAGTTGTGTTTCTTAGGTTTCTCCGCCAGTTCCTTCTACTCTTTCTGGTACACTTGACATCAACATCCATGTTTCGGTTTGTTGCATCTGTCTTCCAAACTGTGGTTGCTTCAACAGCAGCTGGTTCTCTCGCTATATTAGTTGCTTCAGTATTTGGTGGCTTCGTAATTGCAAAACGTGAGATTTCATACTGCTCCTCATAATCCTGTGATATTGTTCAAATGATTTTCCTTAATAGTTTGTGCTTTTGCAGCCGCTATGCCTGTTTGGCTGGCATGGGGATTTTGGATTTCTCCATTAACATATGGTGAGATAGGTTTGACTGTCAATGAGTTTCTTGCTCCTCGGTGGCAAAAGGTACTTTTCAAGTATTCAGCCTTATGTAGGTACTCTTTGGACACCAAGGCTCAAATTCAGCCGGTTTTTTTCTTTTTTTTGGTTTAAAGTAGTAATTTGGAAGAAATTTTTTTTGGAAAGAGAATCTAATATTCCTACTGGGTTTAAATCAACTCTGTTGAGATATTTTCATTGATTAGGCGATCCAGAAGGCGTGTGAGATTCCTATTATTCTGTTGTTGCAAAAATGAGTTATTTTGTAGTGAAGTTGATTTACTCTTCGACTTTAAACACAGGTTGTCTCTGGTGACACATCCATCGGACAACAAACACTAGAAAGCCGTGGATTAAATTTTCATGACTACTTCTACTGGATATCAGTTGGTGCATTGATTGGGATGACAGTGCTGTTCAATATCGGTTTCACAATGGCTTTAACCTTCTTAAAACGTGAGTCCATCTTCCACTGCTTCGTGGGTTTTCTTTATAATATATATGTAGATGCATCCATGCTAACCAAATACATTGATCCTCATTCAGCCCCAGGAAACTCTCGTGCAATTATTTCTCGTGAAAAGTACAATCAGCTGCAAGGAAAAATAAATGACCGCGATTTTTTTGACAAGGACATGACCCTCACTGCTGCACCTGCTAAATCTAGTACAGAAACCAAAAAGGGTGTGCTTGTTTTCTTCCTTCTCTAATCAATTTTGACATATAGCATTTCTACAGAAGCTTTTGTCTTTGTAGACTGTTTCATGGTAATCTACATTGGCCATAGAGAGATATCTCCACATCTTTACAACTGTTGCAATCAATAATTTTTGCAGGAAGGATGGTTTTGCCTTTTGAGCCCCTTGCTATGACATTTACGGATGTTCAGTACTACGTTGATACGCCACTGGTAACCAAGATAATTCTCGACAGTCATAAAATGCAGTTTCTTTGTCTAAAAAATGGTGTTATACTTGTCTCAGGAAATGCGAAAGCGTGGTAATCAACAGAAGAAGCTTCAGCTTCTTTCTGACATTACTGGTGCATTCAAACCTGGCATCCTCACGGCATTGATGGGTGTTAGTGGAGCAGGGAAAACAACTCTTATGGATGTTCTTTCTGGAAGGAAAACTGGTGGTACCATTGAGGGAGAGATTAGAATTGGCGGGTATCTAAAGGTTCAGGATTCATTTGCTAGAATATCAGGTTACTGTGAGCAAACCGACATTCATTCCCCACAAATTACTGTAGAAGAATCTCTGGTATACTCTGCTTGGTTGAGGCTCCCACCTGAGATAAATGCGAGAACTAAAATTGTATGATACCCTTTAAAAAGATGAACTAATAGTTTTGTTCCTGGACCTTTCATTAAGACTGGGTTGTACTGCAAGTTTTTATGATCAACTTTGTTTTTTTTTTTACAGGAGTTTGTAAATGATGTTATTGACACTATCGAGCTTGATGAGATCAAAGATTCTTTAGTAGGCTTGCCAGGAGTTAGCGGTTTATCAACTGAGCAGCGTAAGCGGTTGACTATAGCAGTGGAACTTGTTGCCAATCCATCTATCATATTTATGGATGAACCCACTTCGGGTTTAGATGCAAGAGCAGCTGCAATAGTTATGAGAGCAGCAAAGAATATAGTTGAAACGGGAAGAACTGTAGTTTGCACCATTCATCAGCCAAGTATTGATATCTTTGAGGCATTTGATGAGGTAAAACTAAAGTAATGATAACATTGATACTCTTGTTCCTTCTTCACCATTGGTTTGGTAAGAATAGAACCCGTCTATCCATACCACCTGAAGCCAAGTCATCTGCCATTGCGCAAAGACATCGATGGCTGAAATGGCAAAGCTAAAGCTATCAAAGTTTTAATATCCATATCTGAGATCATAGTGCATATAATTGAGGTTTTGACACATCCTACTCTCTACTGCAGTTGATTTTAATGAAAATCGGAGGACGCATAATCTATTCTGGACCATTAGGCCAGCGGTCAAGCAGGGTGATTGAGTACTTTGAGGTTAGTTGTCGCGAAATTCTCTGTTTTTGATGTCATTGTCTTTCAGGTACTTGTGGTAGCTGACAGACTTCTTCATCAACCTTGATTCTATTTTCCTGACTTCATTGGATAGAGTATTCCTGGTGTGCCTAAGATTAAGGACAATTACAATCCTGCAACGTGGATTTTAGAAGTTTCTTCTCAATCTGCAGAGGCTGAACTTGGTGTAGATTTTGGTCGAATTTATGAAGGGTCTACCTTGTATCAGTAAGTACAAAAACCATGATGATCTATAGCACTGATATTAAGAAGGAATAATAACCTTACGCCTCTGACTGCAGGGAGAATAAAGATTTGGTCAAGCAATTGAGTTCACCAACTCCTGGTTCCAAAGAACTGCATTTTCCTAGTCGTTTTCCACAAAATGGGTGGGAGCAACTCAAAGCATGCCTGTGGAAACAAAACTTGTCTTATTGGAGAAGTCCTTCTTATAACCTTGCGCGCATTTTTTTCATGTCCTCTGGAGCTTCCCTATTTGGCCTGCTGTACTGGCAGCAAGGAAAGAAAATGTAAGTCAATAAGCATTGATGTTTCTACAAACCACAAAATTTACAACCTGTATAAAACGTTTTTCTTTGCTTTATCCTGTTTTTTTCAGAAAAAAGTCATGTTGCTCATAAAATGTTTCTTAGATGCTTTGACATTTAGTTTCTGGCAGTGCTTTTATGGAGAGGCATTTTCATGATAATTTAGTTCTCATTTTGTAGAAAAAACGAGCAGGATTTGTTCAATATAGTTGGCTCAATGTACGCAGTCATCGTATTCTTTGGCATAAACAATTGCTCCTCAGTCCTGCCTTTTGTGGCAACAGAGAGGACTGTTTTGTACCGGGAAAGATTTGCTGGGATGTATTCCTCGTGGGCCTATTCATTTGCTCAGGTTTCAGATCTCTTTCGAAAACTAGATTGTTTACTTTCCTGTCGAGTACATGGAGAAATTTAAACTAGCTTTCATGTCTCTACTTATGAACCAGATATACTAAACCCTTCTCTTTTACTTTAGCTTGTAAGTTCACTGGTGATGATTCGGTAAGAACTCATGGATACCTGTAAGTTGAAGTCCCTAACAGTTTCATTTTATCACTGAAGTAAAATATCTGGCAGTTCCTAGGTGTTCCTGTTAGAATCTCAACTAGTTTACACTTGAACCAAATGAACTTGCCATGTTATGTTTGATATCAAACGGAAGATAGAATATCAGCTATGCCTGCACCAGAAGCTTGATCATTTTGGATGTTCATCTGAAATAAGAAGGTTATATCTGACATCTAAGTATAAAAATAGTAATAAGGTTTACAAGTCAGAAAAATCAAGGAAAAATAATAAAATTGGATCCATCAGCATCTTTACTCCTAATTTGTGTTGAGATTTAAATTCGTGATTGTTCATCAAGCTCCAATACCATGTAAGATAACCATCTCAACTAAAAAGTTTTAAGTTATTCAATAAGATTAATTAATAATTTTATATTACTAATGCATGTTATTATTAATTTGTTTTGTAGGTGCTAGTTGAGATTCCATACTTGCTCGTTCAATCAATCATTTATGTGATCATCACATATCCTATGATTGGTTACTCGTCGTCTGCATATAAGATATTCTGGTCTTTCCACAGCATGTTCTGCACATTGCTATTTTTCAACTACGAAGGGATGCTGCTTGTGTCATTGACACCAAACATTCAAGTGGCTGCCATTTTAGCCTCGTTTTCATACACAATGCTCAACTTTTTCTCCGGCTTCGTTGTCCCAAAACCGGTAAGCTTTCCGGCCATCAATTTATCTTACTGAGGGCCGGTTTCCATGTATTGCAATTTGAAACATGGTTGCCTGCGCAGACAAACATTAACTACCATAGTATCAATCCAAGTACTATATATCATCTCTAAGCATGCCTTTAATTAGCTTTGCCTTCGATGAAGACACATGAACAGAAAAACACGCATGTTGTCATAATTAAGGATGGCTAGGTTTCAAAATCTAGTTTCTCAGGTTTTAATAACTTCTGTCAACCATTAAAAGAAAACTACGTACGTACATATCAAGATCTTGACTAAGATGGTGTGAACTAACTAAGAGGGGATTGAAATACAAAACTGACTGATCACTCATGGTTCTTAATTTGTGCTTGGCAACGCAGCATATTCCAAAATGGTGGCTTTGGTTGTATTACATTTGCCCCACATCCTGGGCGTTAAATGGCATGGTGACGTCACAATATGGAGATGTAGACGAAGAAATATCAGTGTTTGGCGAGACCAAAGCTCTTTCTGATTTCGTCGAGGATTACTTTGGGTTCCATCACAGCTTTTTGAGTGTTGTTGGTGTTGTTCTAATAATCTTCCCCATTGTCACTGCTTCTCTTTTTGCTTATTTTATAGGAAGACTCAACTTTCAGAGAAGGTAGAATTTGTGTTTTGTATCTTCTTCTTTTTTGTAATCGAATAAGGTCGACGATTTTGTATTGATGCATCTGTTGTTGTATCATTAATTGATACTTATATTAACCATCCCATGCAATTTTTATTTTATTTTACTTTATAGGCATATTTGATATTTTGAAACCTTAGCACCATCACAAGAAGAAGAACATCTAACCCATCAAAACACAACAAGGACATGATTTAGCTAACTACTCTTAACAACTTCACATTCACATTATTCTGCAACTTTCGGTGTTCTCATCGCTGAAGAAGTGCGTGTACTGATCGGTCGCCATAGAAGGCGGCGTAGGGGGCGGCATGTAGTTAACGCTGGCTGAGGGCGGGCGTACATCATCCGTTGAAACATGTCATTCCCTTGCTGCTGCCTTTGTTGATTCATCATCATTGCCATGTATTGCTGATTATAAGGATTCCCTTGCCCTTGCCCTTGCCCTTGTCCCACCCCCATCCCTTGATAATAGCCACCGTTCATTGCTCCTGGCGCCGGCAGTCCTTGCACTGTTGGTACCTTACCCATCCTTGCATGATTGCCCATCGGGCCCATTGGACCCATCTGTCCCATATGGACCATATTCTTGTGACCACCATTACCTGCTCCGTCAATTTCAGGGAACCCTTGTTTCGTTTTGTTAATATCATGGACCCCACCATTATTAATTCTTGTTTCCACACGTTTTCATCGATTATAGATGACAGAAGATTCTTTTTAAAAAAAAATACAATTTTTAGAAATTTCTTTTTTATGTTTTTGGTAAAATAACTTAGTTTTTTTTAGTGAAATACGTAGTTTAGCAAATATGTTCTTAAAATATCCTTGATTGAAATAACACAATTGTTAAAATAAATTCACACAAATAAAAAGGAAAGAAAACATAAATGAAAAATAAATAAGGTTTTAAAAGCACATTAAAGCTTTAATGATGATATTATTAGAAAAATCATAATAAAATAAATCTAATAACACAAAAAAGTATTACAAAAAAACAAATGAATTAATTATAAATAATGGCTAGAATGGACTCTACATGCTGCTAAAAACAAAAGGAAGCATCTATCCTTCTAAATTAATGAATCTCTAATCCATAATTTTTTATAATTGCTGAAATTTGGGATGCCATTAATGTTGGGATGTTGCCGGACAACAATATCTATAGCCCTACTCTAAAAGAAAGTTGTCATTATTAAATGCTACAATTATGAGTTGTTGATGGCAGCTAGATATTGTCTAAAGAAGTTGGACCAATCATTGTTAAAGGGTGGCCATTATTGTTTAGAAAGGAGCTGACATTAAGAGCATCTCCAACGGGAGAGGCAAATGAGAAGACAAAATTAAAAAGATGTCCTTTTAGCTTTTATTTCCTTAATTATGCATTCCAATCCAGTAGTCAAATGGAAAGCCAAAATAACTCTTTAAGTTGAGAGGAGCTATTTCTACATGTTACTGTAGAAATAGCAAAAAAAAAGTAACTTTGACCATGGCTATTTTTATAGCCATTGGTCAACAATATTTTTTTTTTCTTTAAAAGAAAGGAAATAAACTTTTTCAAAGCATGATTTTATTTTTTAAAAAAATTGAAAATCAAAATTTAAAATATTAATGGTTTTTTCAAAGTTTGAATTTAAATTTACTTTTAAAAAATTAAATTTTTAACAGTAACATATAAAACTGAAAATTAAAAATATTCATATAAATAAATTTTAAGTTTAATTTTAAATTATATCTTTTAACTTTCATTTATTTCATTAAATTTTATATTATTTTTATAAATTACTCATATTAATTATATAATTAATAACATCATAATTATATTATATCTAAATTAGTTATATAATTATATAAAAATAAATTTAACATGAAATATATTAAAATATAAATGGCTTTTCTAAATAGCTTTTTACCATTGGAATGCATATAATCAAAAAAGCTATATTTATACTATTCAAAAAGTCATTTTATCAATTTAGCTTCTCAATTTGGCTTTTTGCATTGGAGATGCTCTAAAGTCTATAAAAATAGAGGCATCACTTGGAGAGCAAAATGAGAAAAAGAAAGTGTAGAGCCAAAGATATGAGAAATATAGGAAAGAGAAAGTTGCCAAGAGCATCAAATAGTGATTGTCATTGCAACATTACAAAGAAAAAAAAGAGTGAGGTTGAGAGTTGCAAAGAGTGAACGATTCCTCCTTCTTTATTGTTGTAAATTTTATTCTCTTTCTATATAATCAAGTGGCTTCTCTTGTGGATGTAAATGATTTATCGAATCACGTTAAATATTATGTCAGTGTGCTTAATCTTTAATGAGCAACTATCAGAACATCACCGGTATCGGAATTAGCAACAACTGATGTCAATTCATTGGCAATGCTGTTGTTCTTTTTTTTTCCCCTCCTGGTTCGTTATTTGATGATTTTATGCCAATCTCATTAATGAATTTATTGTCCATAAAAGGAAATAAAAAGTTAGAGGGGCCAAATTAAAGTAGTAGCAGTACAGTTTGCTCTATTATAGTATAGTGACATTGTACACTATCATCATGCATCCATTGTTGTCCCGCACCACACTGAATACTTATCAATTATCTAGATGGATACACGAACCACATCCTTGATCTAGAGTTAATCCTCCTGTTAAATGATAGAAATAATTCATTTTATGTTAAATAAATCGAATTCCAGTGAAATCTCTATAAATTGATCGTAAAAACTTATTAATTAAATGAGATAATATTGAAAGTTAAACGTATATACTAATCAAGTTAAGATTCTTCAAGAGAGGACCCCTCAAATTCAATGTCCCTGTTGATCCTGCTAGTTTATATAGACCTTCTCCCATGCCTCCTACAAATCATCACTTGTTAATTTCAAGGTCAATATGGATCATTGGTTCCTCATCCTCATTTCTATCTCCCTCTCCATCTCCATCCCTGGCCTCCTCAGATTCATTCTCAACAGATACTTCATCAACAAGAAGCTCGCTCACCACAAACTCCCTCCAAGCCCCCAATCGATTCCAGTGATTAGCAACTTCCTATGGCTCGGCCGAATATCTCCCTCTAATATCCACTCCATCCTCAACCCACTACATGCCAAGTTTGGCCCAATCCTAACCATCTACTTCGGCTTTCGCCCTGTCATCTTTATAGCTGACCGCTTCCTCGCTCACAAGGCCTTGATCCAGAAGGGTGCCATCTTTGCTAGCCGTCCACCGGCTCCTGAGACTCAAAGATTTCGCGGCAGCAACCGGCGACTTGTTAGTCTTTCTATCTATGGCCCGACTTGGCGTCTCCTGCGGCAAAACCTTTCCAAAAACGTTCTCCGTCCTTCCTGCGCGAAATATTCCGCTCATTCCCGCCGTTGGGCGCTACAAATCCTTAAGAATCGCCTGGAATCCCAAGAAAAATCTGGTCAGCCTGTTTGTTTGAGGGAGCACTTTCGATATGCCATCTTTTGCCTGTTAGGCGTAATATGTTTTGGTGACGAGGTTGATGAAGACCAGATTAAACAAATCCAGGAAGTTATGCATCGAGCGTTTTTGAGTTCCCGGAGGTTCCATACGCTCAATTTATGGCCAAGACTGACCAAGATCGTGTTGCGTAGACGCTGGGAGGAGTTTTTTCAGCTACGTCAAAGCGTACAAGATGTAACAATTCCCTTAATAAGAGCTAGAAAGAAGTTGCAAGAGGAGGAGAGGACAGGCATGGACACTCACCATGATCATGCTGTACCTTATGTTGATACATTATTAGCTCTGGAATTTCCCGATGATATAAGAAAACTCGACGAGAAGGAAATTTCTGATTTATGCAGCGAATTTCTAAATGCTGGCACTGATACTACCACAACTGCCTTGGAATGGATCATGGCAAATCTGGTTAAATACCCAAAAATTCAAGAAAAGTTATTCATGGAGATTAAAGGGGTTGTTGGAGAAGGAGATGTGAAGGAGGTGAACGAATCTGATTTGAAAAGGATGTCGTATTTGAAAGCAGTGATTTTGGAAGGCCTGAGGCGGCATTCTCCTGCCCGTTTTCTGGTTCCACATGCGGTGACGGAAGATTTTGTTTTGAATAATGAATACTTGATACCAAAGAATGCAGCCATAAATTTCCTGGTTGCCGAGATGGGGTGGGATCCAAAGGTGTGGGAAGATCCCATGGCATTCAAGCCGGAAAGGTTCCTGGATCATGAGAACGGAATTACGAAAGAATTTGATATCACAGGGAGTAGAGAGATTAAAATGATGCCATTTGGTGCAGGGAGGAGAATTTGTCCCGGTTACCATTTATCCATGCTTCTTCTGGAATTTTATGTGGCTAATCTGGTTTGGAAATATGAGTGGAAGGCTGTTGACGGAAGTGATGTTGATTTGTCCGAGAAGATAGAGAATACAATGACGATGAGAAATCCATTGCAGGTCCACTTATCCCCAAGGTAGAAAAACACCAGTTATGCCCTGCATTTCAACTGGCCCAAGCCCTACGCCCCATATATTTTATTTGTTGAAAACTAATTTCGAGTTTTGAAAAAATAAATTATTTTTTAATATTTTATAGTGTCATGAAAAATAAATCAAATTTATACTAGCAAATAAGAACCAAAGTTAATATATAAATTAAATTCTAAAGGATGAAATTGAAAAATAATATTCAATACAAAATATATATAGCAATCAAAAGTTTAAGGATCAAATTTGATATAATCAGCAAATAATATGATATTTCTAAATTTTTTACAACTTCTGGAAAGTGTTTTCCATCTAAAATAAAAGGAAAACACTTTCTTATAAACCATGTCAATTTTTTCTTTGACTGAAAAGTGTTTTCCGTTGATCAATTTTTCTAATAGCAAACAAATATAAAAAAATTTAAAAAATGATTTTTAGAAAACCACTTTCCATCAAACAAGCGAGGCCTACATATCTATCCTTTTTCCGACGTTGAAAAGTAATAGTAGTAGTTTGCTCCATTATAGTACAATGACATTGTACACTATCGTGTATCCTTCACTCAAATAAAGTATCATGATAACTATCAATATATACAGTTTTTTTTTTATCATTGATATGTTAAAGATTTTGATAAAATTATTGACAAAACAAAATGTATAAATTTTTTTCAATGTGTATAGTAGTATATTTATAAAATTATTGGTAAATTTATTAACGATAAATTTATCAACTAATGAAAAATTACTGATAATTGTTTTCTCAACAAATGTTTTATATCCATGAGCCAATCAGTAAAATAATCAAAGATAAAATATTGATATAAATAATAATAAAAAATTTTATTAATAAAATTGTTAAATCTAGTAATAATTATACTATCATGCATATAGAGGTGTCCCGCACCATACACTAATAAATTATTATGATCACTAAATCAGTATGAGATCTGCCGATGTCTCTTGGAAAAGAAACCTTGTCAGAGGCCTTCATCAACAGGCCCAACAACTTGAACCCTCCGAGCACTTTTTCTTTTTTTATTTTTTAAAAACATTTTTTCGACAAATATTAAAATAAAACAAATAACTCAAGTCAATATTAATAATATTATTTTTTATTAAAAATTTAATATTATTTCAAAAAATAAAAGATGATAAATTATTTTTTTTATTTAAGATTAAGTTGAATTTTTTTATTAAACATGTTTGTTTTTATTTTTCAAAACAGTTTGAAGTTTTTTTATTTATTTTAAATTAATATTTTTAGATATTTTTATATTATTTTAATGTAATGATATAAAAAATAGATTATAAAAAAAATTATCTCAATATATTTTTTATTGAATTTTTTTTATTTAATTTTTGTATATTATAAAGAGAAAATAAATTGATGGTATTTTTTTATATTGTACAAAAATTGAGTGATGATAAGTTTTTTCTTTTTAATTTGAGGTTGAATTAAATTTTTTTATTAAAATATATTTTTTTTCTTTTCAAAAATATTAAAAAAAAAACAATAATTTTTTTTTATTTTTTTTTGTTTACTTCAAATTAATACTTTTTACTGTTTTGTATTATTTTGATATAATGATATAAAAAATAAATTTTAAAAAATATTTTCTCAGTATATATTTTAAAAAATATTTTTAATTTTATTTGTTTTAGAATATTGGATTTATCTCAGGCTAATGAATTTATTATAGCTTTCAGACCCAAAAATCTTGCAACTAACTCGGTCATTAAATCCAAAACTATGGGGTCTCGCTCCACACACTTATTGCTATTAGATGATCTTGCTCTGCAGCCAGACCACGACACTCAAAATATTTGTTATCCTCTTTATATATTTTTTTTAATTTTAAATTAAAACTATTATTAACCCGATCAAGGTCTCGTTCATCTTTAGTCTATATACAAGGATACAGAAGGCTATGTAAACTAAACTCAAGATCAGAAGTTTGGAAACTATTTTGTTGCTAAACCAAACAGGATCATAGGAGACCTTAATCGTTAGCTAGAACAGCTTGAAATTGTGAGGACTGATGGACACAGAACAGGAAGGGAGCTGTCCTCATGAAGTCAAAAGCAGATTTTTCCATCAAATAAAAGATGTTTTCCGAAAATAAGAGGGCTAGACAAGTCTCCCTCACTAATATCCGAAGAAGATCCAAGAACAAAAGAACAACACAACATCAACCCTACAAAAACCTCTTTACATCAACCCTACAACACAACAGAACAACCAAACAGGAAGACATGTCGAATCTAGAAGCCCTTATCTTAACTAAGCACAAAGGTTTCAAGTTTAGGCTTGATTTAACCAAAGCATGGCAATTTCAGGTTTGGTCCTTGAACTGGCAAGTGTTGGACTGCTATTACCACTGCTATCAGAAAGTGAGGCAAGTGTTTTCTGCAAAACCTCAGATGGTGAAGAGACTCTAGTGGCTGGAGGACAAATAGAATCTCCATTTTCAATCATAGAAGAAGATTGATTAGTTCCTGTATTGATGTTGACTGTCCTCAATTGTAACACCTCCGCTAAGGGCCCGCCTGGTGTGCTGCTGGTGTCACCGCCACATTCTTGGTTTTGATCTGGTTTGATTAGGCCTAAGTCCACTTGGATCTGACCCATTTCATCATCAATAGACCTATTGCCTCCCATTGATAGACTGAGTGGCGAAAGAGGGAGCTTCCCATCTGAGGACACAGAACTTGTGTTTCCAGAATTTGCATCATTAGACCATGCATCAATAAAACTCCTTGGAGCCCCATCAAGAAACAGACTATATTGGCAGCTGTGTTGATCTTCTCTAGCATTAAGATTTCCATATGAGTTCAGATTCAGAGACTCTTCTCGGTAGTGCTGCTTGAGAACAGAAGCATTGTTGAAGGAAACTTCAGTAGCAAGTCCAATTTCTGCGTGCACTAGATGTGGCCATTGTTGATCATTTGTGACAATAGGACCAGTTCCCCCTTTCAACATCCAGTCAAAGCTCCTTCGGTACAAAACCACCAGAAATCAGGGACTTATGAATCGGAAAGTTTCAAGATTTCCCTCAAAATAAATTACTTACTAGCAAAATTTAAAGATCAAACCAACCTGGGTTCCTTGTATGTAGAACCAAAGGCTCCGTTAGCATCAAAAGTAGCAATCTTTTCACTGGATTTGTTTACAAAAACTGGGGTCTGAATATATGGCTGAGGCATAGTCCCAACAAAATGATCACGAGAAGCAGAGCCACTGTTGTTGTTGTTGATAGTGGGGTTAGAAATTGCCACAGTAACAGGAGATTCTGCACAGATAGCAGGATCATGGCGGCTCTTCTTGTTGCTGTTGTTGCTGGTATTGAGTTCCACATGCTTTCTTGAACGGGGTCTGCCTCTATGCATATGACGCTCACAGTATTTTTTATCAGGTGCCACATCTCTTGAGCACCTCCATTTCTTCCCATCTGTTCTCCTGCACCTCCCTGCCTCTAGATCTGCCCTATTTGTGAACCTCACATCCAGTCCATTTCCCACTGCATGTGCCCAAAAATAGCAAAAATTAACCACAAAGATTGCAACTTTGATGGGCTTATGAAAAACTCATCAAGCCAAGAATACTCATCAAGAAATTAAGGGGTTTAGCAGTACTTAATGGGGTTGGAATTAGAAGATGAGGAGGCACATGAGTTGAAGACACCATGTACTTGTATATCATGGCTTGTCTTTCAAGCTCGTTCCATTGTGCATTTGTAAAAGGAAACCCCAAGGATGCTGCCATTTTGCCTCCTGAACTTGACATAAAAAAACCACTGTATTTGTCAGTCCACACCAACCTTGACTCTTTACTCATAAAGGTCTAATCTTTTAAAGTTGAACAGGGAAAATCAGAGAGACAAACAGCCAGAAGTATCCTATGACTAATTGAAAGGAAGAGAGAGAGAGAGAGATTTTTTATAATACCTGGAGATTTGAAGGCAGAAGCTGTAGTGATAGTTGATTCAGAAGTGTCAAAAGGCTGCAAAGTCCTAACCCCAACTGCAGCACCACAAGCACCAACACTGAATATATGTTCACGACTATAGTTGATTGAGGACCTGTTTCCATCATGTGATGATGTGGGACCATTATCAAATGGACGGTGGTGATTAGCATGATGAACCATCATAGTAGTCCTACTAAAGGGGAATGATTGATGATGATCAATAGGTTGGTGTAGCTTCACACCAAAATCAACATCACTAGTCATGTTTCTTTCCTCAGCTGCTTTGTCTGAGACGTCAAACCCATAATTTATTCTCATGATGAAAAAAAATAAAAACTTTATTTCCTCAATTTAGCAAATTCCCTTTTCCTTTCCCATCAACCTTACCATAAATAAAAGAAAAGAATCTCACTTGTTCACCATCTCTAGTTTTCTTGCTTATAGAGCTTTTTAAAGAGACCAAAACAAGCTAGCTAGACCACCTTGTTGGGCCTCATATCTCTAATTTTCTCTTGGAACAATGTCTGGAAAACCTCTCTCTCTCTCTCTCTAGCTGGTGGGGTTGATATGGGATTTGATGAGATAGGAATGGGTTGCCGCCATTCTTGGCCTTTGCTTTGCTTCCATGCTTCCAACATTCGCACCACCGGGGTGCCAGTAGTCGACAAATCAGTAAAAGCAATTCTCTTTCATCATTATTACACTGTATCGTTTTCTGCGTGCAAAAGCAAGCCAACAAGCGTACTAGACCCCATCTCCTTTTTCTCCATTTTCTTTTATGATATATCTTGTAACCTCGCTCTTTCTTTGAAACCCCCTGATTCTTTTTTAAAATATAATAAAATAATTTTCTGTATTTTTAATATTGTTATATCAAAACAATAAAAGAACATTAAAAATATTAATATGAAACCGTACTCTTCACGGCAAAACTAGCATTAGAAATTGGCTTAAAAGGTTGTCTGAAAATCTTTTAAGTTATTAATGTAATCGGGGGTGTTTGTTTAAGTAGTTTAACATGTTTTTTAAAATATTTTTATCTAAAAAATTCAAATTAAATAAATAATTTTATTTGTTAATGTAAAAAATAAAAAATAAAATAATATTATTATGTTCCGTGGTGAAACATCTTGCTACCAAGAGCGATAGAATTGCGTAAAGTTAAAAACGAACCTCAACATCCGTATTTTGGTCATAATTAGCCTCGGGAGAAGCACTCCAAAGATGGGGGGCCCACTTTGAGATCCATTGGATTTGATGCATTAACAAATTGTGTACTGTCTCCAGGGATGACTCAATCATGCAAGAGTTTTTATTTATAAAAAATAAACCTTTTAGAATTTTTAATTTCCAATTATTTTTTTAAATTTTATATAGTTTTGATATATCAATATTAAAAATAAATAAAATATTATTTTAATATATTTTCAAACAATTCTTCACTAAGGTAGTTTTTATTTTTTAAAATATCTTTTTACTTAAAAATATATTAAATTATTTTTAAAATTTTTAAATTCTATTTTTTATATCAGTACATCAACACAATCTAAAAATATTCAAAAAATTATTTTGAAACATAAAAAATTCAGATTTTTTTAGAAGCGTTTTTTAAACTCAAACAAACAAGTTCAAGTGTATATTATACCCCAAGTATTGAACAACCATTTAGTTAGCTGCACTATTAAATAAAACCTAAATCCGATAAAAAAAAAATAGTTTAATTAAATGTTTGAATTATCATATTATTGGATCAATTATTGATCATTAAGTTAATCCAAAAGTTTGATTGTTTTCATTTTAAAGTAAGTAATAAAATATATATTTTTATTTTTTATTAGATTGAATTTTAATTGGATTGTAAAATTTAAAAGGTTATAATTAAGAAGTAATTTGATTCAATTACAAACCTAACTTATTTTAAAACTAATTTGCTATTCAAAAATTATTTTTAAAAATTTTTTTCATTAAAAAATATATTAAAATAATACTTTTTTATTTTTTAAAATTTATTTTAATATCAAACACAAGAAAACACAAAAAAAAAACAGTAACTTAAAACTAAAAAAATTAAAAACCTTTGAAAACATGATTTAACTGCTAAGCTGATCAAGGTCATCAAATCTATTTAACAAACAGTAGTGTTTGGGAATGCGGTTTTCAAAAAATTCAAAAGTTTTTTTTTTTTGCTAAAATTTAATACGATTTATACGTTTTGGATTGTTTTGATGTACTAATGTTAAAAATAATTTTTAAAAAATAAAAAAACATCATTGACATGCATTTCAACATGAAAAGTTATTTGAAAAACAACCGCTATCAAGAGAGAGAGTGCTGCTCAACCGCCATGAAAGAGAGTGAGGCCATAATAATATCAATGAAGTGAAGAAGTGGATGTGACTAGACATGATAGAGTAGTTGACAGAGAGCAAGAATTCTTGGGCATCCAACGAAATAATTAGTTCTTGATTGCAGTTTGTATCATTATGTGCTGCTGCTGCTGTGTAACCCAGATACGATCCAAAGGGCAAGAAGACATGGCCTCCGATGGTGGTGTCTCCGTGATGAAACAAAACCAGCCATTGATCTTCATTCAAGATTCTTGTTTCTTTCAAAATCAATTATCCACATCTCTTCAACGATTTCAACCCATCTAGTCATCTAGATGATCTCGAAAGCTTCAGAAACTACAATATTTTCGAGCCTCGTGTATTAAAAATACTGGGTTTATTTAAGAAGAAGAAGAAGAAGTTGTCCTTACTTATGTTTATTTTCTTCTACCATGCACTTTTCAAAAGAAAGAAAAGACAGACAATTAATTAATGTTAGTTGTTGCATCCTCAATCGAACGAAGATTGTTTGAAGTTTCATTTTACTTTTGGGAAATGTTTATTATCAATCCAAATAACAGGAATGAACTTTATATGAACTTTATAATAAGATCACGACAGAGAGAGTAATATAAATAACATTTAGATATTTTATTTGATAGTTTAAGTTATTATATAGAAATTTTTTTTAATATAATATTTAAATTTTGATAATCAAACGATCACGAGTTGGAATCATTTTATTTTTATTTATTTGATAAAAATTAAACGTGAAATAATGTGAATCTTTATAAGTTTCAAGCTACTTTTACTTGAAGTGGTATGTTAGAAAATAATATAAATCATATCTTGAGATATCATCTAATAATTTAAATTATTGAATTAAGATAAGTTTTTAACAAATTTTTTAGGAGTTGAAATAGTAAGTTTCCAGGGAAATTGACAGCTTTGAAGAGCAGAATCATACACCCATCTCATGCCACACCCTAACCCTAATTAACAATACCAAAACAAAACTAAACAACAACATTCTCTCCTCTTTGACTATCATCGCGTGTATGTGTGTTGGTTTTAACATATATTTCCCTTTACCTCTTTCAAAGAATTTCCAAAATTATGTGTTTTTTCAGGCTACCACCAACAAGGAAACACCCCCAAAACTTTTCAACGTGTGATTAAATTTTTAAATCTTCACTGCTTTTTTCCTTGAAGGAAGCTTTTTCTTTTTTCTTTTTGTTTTTTCTTTTCTTTTTTGGCCTCTTTAACTTTCATTCCATAGGACCACCTTGCTGCCTTCTTGGTCTGGACCATGCGATTGATGGAAGAAGAATTAATACATGTAGGTTATGGATCTTTTATATATGTGTAAATAAGACAAAAGGCATATCTTGATTGTCGATCGAGTCATGGTGTCACACGTGAAAGCAATCCCATGATCCATATGAGAAAACATATAATTAATGAATTGTAAATTGATTATTTATAATATTGTGATAGGTTTACATATAGAAAAAAGAAAGAGTACACTAGTAATATCTAGAGATCTAAATTAAATCTCGTCCATTAATAATGCTATAAATACATTATAGTTTTTTTCATCTTAGAACGTGCATGATGCAACATTCAAATCCTCATGAGTAAATATAAATTAGTTTTTTTTTTACTATTGTAATACAAATTAAATAATCTTTTTAAATTCAAAAACTAATTAATTAGTTATTTGTGTTTTATTAAATTTCACTTTCGGTTTTTCATCAATCTTTTTATATTATCTACCTTTTTATATTATCTTAAAAAATAAAAAAATAAATAAAAGAAAATGATGAAACAAATAAAATTAATAATGTTTAATTAAATCTAACTCTTGTTTTTCTTTGCATGTTGAACACGTGTTGTTGTTGTTCTTATAAAGTTCCACGTGTTATTGATGTTTTTATAAAATAGATAGATAGTGTCAGATCTTAAATGAAGTTTGTAATATGTATCAAATTATGAAGTTTAATGAAAACAATAATAATATAACATCCAATCATTGTTCGGGCTTAAATATTTTTAAAAGGCTTTACATGCAATTTTCTTATAGGAAATGACTTTGTTGTTCATGGTAGAGTTAGATCTCTTGAAATTAGGTTCGGAAGTTATTGTTTTACCTATTTTACTTATTTTCCTATATATTTTTGGATTTTAATTAGTTTTTCTTACTTAGCTTATACTCTTTAATTATATCGGTTTTATGACTTTTATATATATATATATATAGTTGGACTGTTGTTGTTGTTTTATAGACTTTCATTAAATATTAAAGATTAAATAATAAAAAATGAAAACAGTTAAGTTACAGTATATTTAAAAACATGCGAACTAATTGATTAGTTTTTGTTTAATTTGTTTTGTCGAACCAAAGGAATTAATTTATAATTTACTCATTAAATCCTAGCAAATCAGCTCTTTTAAGTTTTATTTGTTCAAGGTATAATTAATTTTTGTCAATCCAGAGGAATTAATTTATAATTTACTTATCAAATCAGCTCTTCTGAGTTTCATAATTTGTTTAAGGTATGCCCAGCCATCCATGCTCTCAAAACCAGTTTTATGATTAAGAGAGAAATATGCATGCAAGCTCATCCTCCCATATATCAGCTGGTAGCCGTTGCCAAGAATATTAAAACAAAAGCAAATTGTAACACAGGATTCAGAAGAGCCAAGTGGAAACAATGATTTCATTTAACAGCCATTTTGCTTTCGAAGTTTCCATTGCAGATTAAGAGAGAGAAATATGCATAGACAAGATTGGTATAGCCATGAAGAAAAGCAGGTGCATATGTTACATGAAAAAGGAGGTGCATATCTTACATGTAACGTGTCAAAGAACTAGGGGTGAGCAAAAAAACTGAGAAAACTAAGAAAAAAAAAACCAAAAAAAAAACCGATTAATTTTTTTTGAAAAAATTTCGGTTCGGTTCGGTATCGGTTTTAGAAACCGGAAACCGGAAAAACCCCAACCGAACCGAACCGGTTCAGTTAAGGGGTACTATAAATACAAAAAAAAAATCGCGTTATTTTTCTTAACCCTAGCATTCATACTCCAGCCGTCCTTGTCCTTGCTCCTGAGCCACTCCCTCAACTCACAATTCATAATTTCAAATCGAAAGCAATCCTTCTTTATCTATTGGACCACAACCAGCCCCCACTATCTTTGATTCTTCATCTTTAAACACCAGCCAACCACATCTCTCACATACCATACGTGATTCTTCATCTTCAAACACTAGCCAACCACATCCCTCTCCTACCATCTTCATCTTCAAATACCAGTCAAGTGGATATTAATTTAATTAGCACTGGTAGTCTGGTACGTAGTTGTGAGCCTCACTTGGTTGAATTATTATTTTTTTATTTTATGAAAAGAGAATAATTTATATATATATATATATATGACATAAATATTAGAAAGACTTGAAACATATTAAACACAATATTAGCACTAATAATTTAATATAAATGAATATTTAGTGACAAAAATATTAAATATATTATTATAGAATTTTGTAACAAAAATAGAAAATATTGACATTAATTATAAGCCTATTAGAAAGCCCAAAAAAACAATAATACAGGTTTTTCAGTTTTTCTGTTAAAAAAACCGAACCGAACCGAAACCATCCGGTTTGAACCGGATCCGGTTTGAATTTTTAAGCTTTTAAAAATTTAATTTTGGTTAATTTTTTAGAGAAAAACCGGACCGAACCGGAAATGCTCACCCCTACAAAGAACTATCTCAATTCAAAAGCCTAAGCTATTAGGTGAGGTCCTAGGATATGATTTATATTATTCTTTAACACACCCCCTCAAGTGAAAAGCCCTTTGAGCTTGAAACTTGTACAGGTCCACATTACCTTGTGCTTAATTTTTATTAAATAAATAAGGATGATGAGATTCGAACTCATGACCGCTTGGTCATTAAGGTTCTGATACCATGTCAAAGAACTATCTCAACCCAAAAGCTTAAACTATTAGGTGAGATCTCAAGATATAATTTATATTACTCTCTAACCTAACGTGTCATGAACGATCCCATGATTACAGTTAACAGTGTTAAAGAACAGTGAAGGCACTGATGCTGCTATCACCAACAGAATTGTGGGCAGAAACAGAAACTTCTAGCTTAGAAGTACCATCTGAAAATGAAACTTTATGATGATGACGTTTATAATGACTTTGGCCAATAAAAACACAGGGATTCAAATGCACAATTTACTTGGATTTTAGCTTAGTTGTTTTCACATTAACTAGATGCACTTCTTTTGTTGCTGGCTTCTGATTTAGAATGGATAGGCCATACAAAATTGGAAATATTTATCAGATATCGATGTAATGCACAAGCAAGTTAACCATCAGCCATTAATGATAGGAAACAGAATCTCAAAGAACACGGCATCAATAAAAGAAGCGAAAGCAACCCTTACATTGCTTCGGGTCGCTGCTATAATGAAGCAACTCCACAGGCTGCATGTTTGAGAATAAAAGGCAACAAGAAGGAAATCCTGAAAGAACAGAAAAAATCTGATATGGTGAATGAAGCATGGCATCAATAGCAGATACACTTTTTGATAGAAGACGATTAAATTGAATTCTATAAAAAGGACAAGGCTTGGCCATCAATGAGATGACACAAGCCTGAACCTGAAAAGACATACAAAGTCAAGTACACGAGTAAATGACAACATAAATTAGATTCTGCAGTAATAATACATGTAAGTAGATTATGCTAGAGCTATTTTCTCTGGCTTTCTTATTTGGAGGTGGAACTGATGTTGGGGAGGCTTTGAGAGGAATGATCTGTTTTCAGATTCACAGCCAAGCAATCAGTTCCATGGAACAACGCACACCTTGATGGCTCATTTTTAATAAAAAACACCTTTTAAGGGAAAAGTCTTTTGAACTTGATTTGAACTCATGAGTTTTTAATCAACAAAGCTATGATATCATGTCAAATAATCAGTTTAATTTAAAAATTTAAACGAGGTACAAGAAATGATTTATTTTGTTCTCTTACAATCTAGACAGGTTACATGTTATTGATCTCTCAAGCAACTGCTTCTCTGGTGAGATGCCACCAGCACTAAACATGATCTCCCTTTACTTTGTCAACATATCTTTCAATCAATTCTCTGACAAGCTCCCAACTTCTTGGATGAGAATAGCGGCTTCATTTCTAAAATCTTTTCTTGGAAATCCAGAACTTTGTTTACTGGATAATGATGCAAGATACTGCGAGGATGTAAGAGAAGGCCATACAAGAGGGCTTGACCTGCGTGTGCTGGTTGGTGTCGTTATAGGTGTGGTAATCTTTGTGGTATTTCTTTGTTCTGTGGTTTACATACTAGTGGTTTGAGTCCTTCAATGTGAGAATCACCATGATCAATCACTTCTTCATGAATGTCAATCGTAGACTGAAGATTTACTGCATTAAAGATGGATATGGGTTCCTTGTAACCGACTTCATGCCTGGAGGAACATTATTTGATGTCCTACACAGACATGAACCGTGCGTGGTTCTGGACTGGGACACCCGATATCGCTTTACTTTAGGTATTGCACAAGGCCTTTCTTACCTTCATCATGATCGTGTGCCGCAAATCATTCAAAGGGATTTCAAATCAGATAATAATTTTCTGGATTCTGAATCGGAACCCGAGGTTGGAGATTTCAGGATGTAAAGAATGCTTCTTGGTTCTGATACAAGCTCGACAAGGTCTAGAATTGTGTTAACTCTTGGCTACATGGCACCAGGCAAGTCACATTCTACCAAGCTAAACTGTTCTTTTGGTTTATTAATCATGACAAATTTATGCAGAAGCTCAAACACTAATTTCCTTTCTTGTATTTCTCCTATTTCCCTATCCAAAATTTCAGAAAAGGCATACTCTATCCGGTTGACACAGAAAGTCGATGTATGCAGTTGAGTCTTTCTGTTAGAGCTTGTTTTCAGAAAATTGCCACCAGCTTTGAAGAAGGCCTGTATATCGTCTCCTGGACAAGGAAGACATATTACATAACTTTTCCAAACATCTTACATGCTAGCACCAGACAAAAAAAAATTAAATGCTCGTGCATTGCCATTCATCCAATACAAATTGCAATCTTGTATCTTCAAGAAAATTTTGTTAACTGATTTGAGTATTACCATGCAGATAGTTAGGAGTCATGATTATTCTTTAACAAGGGGGGGAAATCCGTAAAGAAACCAGCGGCAATATCAGAAAAGCATGTCTGATGTCACAACATCAAAGTACAGCAGAATGCCTCAAGGCTCCTATTCTGCTGCTTGCAGAGGTTGTGAAGCTTCATTTTGTTTCATTTTTTCCAAAGCAGAGATCCGTCTATCCAGTGACTCATGAACGCTTTCCACCTGTATGAGAAATTAACCACATATGAGTAGCATATCCACGTTTCTCCTAACATGAACACAGAAAGAACCTTTCATGTCCTGTCTTCAAATGCCAATCCTACCCTTGAGAATAATGCTTCATGTAAAGTCAACAGCAAACATGCAATTAGTCCAAATGAAAAGAAAATTTTTGGGTCGTGTTACTAACACTTCATGAAGTGTTAAATGGCATTCCACCTTTAATGAGGGAGTCTCTTGTGCCATTAACACTTGATGGAGTGCTAGTAGCTCCGCTCAAATTTATTTTTTTTTTTCATTGGAAAGAAAAAACCATATTCCTGTTGATTCTTGTACAATATATCCTGAAGGGCAGATGCTAACAGAATTAGCGCTGCAACATTCTTCAGTCAGTTACGCCCTTCCCATGTTGCAATGAGAGCTAAAACACTTTGATGAAACATTAAGGAGGCTATATTCGGAGAATGTTATCTGGATCAAGAAAGGTGAACTCAATTCATATGATAAATGAAAATAAGAATTTGCAATGAGATCCAATTCATAGCCTCTAATACCAGTACCAGACTTCTGAGTTATTATTCCCTCCTATATCACTTTTCAACCCTATGTCTACAATTTTATAGACAAAAAACTACTTTCTGACTTTCAAATGCACGTTTTGCAAGAAAAAATGCATTTGTTGTGACAAATTATCATTTGCTTTCAGTCTGAACGGGCAACATGGAATTCTCATCAAAGAATGCCAGTAATTGTTTAGTTAATGTCAATGGTAAATCATGCATTTAATCCAAATGAACAGAAGAACTTTTGGGTGGGGCTATTAGCACTCCATTAATTGTTAATGTCACTACACCTTTACAGAGAGAAGTCTTGCACCATTAACACTTGATAAAGTGCTAATAGATGGACCCAAGTTTTTCTTTCATTCAAGAACAACCTGAATGCCTCCATGTTCCGAACTTGGAAATGAAATAAAGAGCATCTTAGCAGGACTTATTTGGGAAAAAAGATATTCCTACTGTTTCTTTTACAATATCTTCTGAACAAATGTTAACATAATTAGCATTTGAACATCCTTCAATTAGTAACGCCCTTTTCCGTCGCTAAGGGGGAAGTGCTCTAAGGATGTTATCTGGATCAAGAAAGTTTAACTTAATTCATATGTGAAAAGAAACAAGGATGTGCAATGTGAGTTCCAATCAGTAGCCTCTAATAGCAGTACCACATAACCAAATCATTCTCTACTATTTCTACAGTTTCTCTAAATAAAAGGAACCCAACAGTTACTTTCTGATTTTCCTATGCATGTTTTGCACGAAAACTGCAATCGTTGTGACAATATTATGATTTGGTTTCTGTCTAAACAGGCTACATGAAATTTTCATTAAATAATTCCAGTAAGTAAAGCATCCTATGAAAAGTGTCCATATAACCTTCTATACAAGGATATATTTGAAAATCCAGTAACAAACACATACAGACAAGGCTACACCGCAAAAGAGACCAACAACAAGAGCATGCAGCATCAAACAGTTACCATTAACAAATCAATCTTGAAAATCAACCTCTTCAATACAAGGATATACTTGTATAAAGTTCTCCGTAACATCTCCCCAACTAGCTTCACTACTTTTATACCATTTTTATTGCCTCTTAGGATCCTCAAACTTCTTTACTATAAAAATCCTGATAAAAGAACAATCGATGCAAATGAGCCACATTCTAATATCACTCTACTAAGTAACCCATCAACACACAATTATTCCACAAGATACAAAAAATCAACAGCAAGAAAAACAATAAAAAAGAGAAAAAATAATCAAAACCCACAATTATCATATTCCAATAATGAATAATTGAGCCTCAAGTTACTACCTTTTCTCTCAAATTCCATAAACTATACGATTCCACTTCATGCATCAATCAAGAAAAAAATGAAAAAGGGACAATAAAAAATGAAAACCCATTATTAATATGTTGCAATAAGGACTAAATGAACCACAAGTTACTGCCTTTCATTACAATGCCAAATGGGTTACATATAGACTGCAAAATTAAGCTGATTCTCTTCTATTTTTCCCTTTTTAAAGATTTTGATGATTACCTGTTGGGAGATGGCATCATGGGCAACCTTGAAATCTTTGTAAAGGAGATAGAGTCCTGCAAATGATGCTGTTGCTGCTCCTGCAAAGAATGAAGCCAATCTCACTCTCAATACGTAACCCATTTTTTCTCCCTCTTTTTTTTCCCTTTGTTTTTTTCTCTCTTCAATTCTAATATGGTGTCAACTGTGAAGCCCTTTTCTTTGTCTTATACGACGACGTATTTTCATTTTTGGGTTTTATTTTATTTTTTTCTTAATTTTTGTATTTGTATATATTATTTTTGAAGAAACCTCGATTTAGCTCTCATATATTATACATTATCAATTCAGTCCTAAAACTTTTGATCCTTTAATTCTACCCCATTTGTGTTTATACAATACGACCTCATCCATCTAAGTGAAGCTTAGCACAAAAAAAAAATTGATTTTAGGCTAAGATCTCCCCTGAAAGTGTTTGTTTTTGCGGCTGCTTATGCATTTAAAGTAGACCATAAAAATAAATCATTTGGTTACAATTAAACACGAATTATTGTTGGTGAAACACATGACTATTTTACGTTTCAACCGCAGGTTAGTAGCAAGCACCTTCAGGCTACTACTTGACAGATGATGGTGAGGAATGGGCTAGTTAACCAACGTTGCCTCCTTTCCTTGCTGGACTCTCCTCCTTTGCTTCTCTCTGGTCTAGGGGACACAGTTGAAGACGATGTCCTTCTTTTTCTTCTTCACCTTCAAGTTGCTTCCTCGTCTCCATTGTTCATGTTGCATGTGAACAATGGAGAGTGATCAGCCTCCAGAATTTCCATTGTCCCTCCAATCCATCACCAACGCACTGCTCTTCCCCTTCCTATTCGCCTTCTTTTGAGCTGCTCTCCACTATTCTGTAAAGTGAACAGTGGAGAGTGTCTCTATTATTCTGGCCGAACCGGGTTTAACCCAAAACTAAATGTGTTAGACCGGTACGACCCAGTAAAAAAAAAATCCCAACAAAATTTCTCAGATATTGTATTTTATTAAAAAAAAAACTAGTGTTTAACTTTAATCAATGACACTACATAATTTCATTAGATGGAGATCGCTTGATGACGTAGCATTTGCAGACTTTGATCGCAATCCTAATTTTATTCCGATGATATTTTACTTGATGTTGTTGCACAATCAGGAAGCCATGAAAATTGTAGTCCTTGTCGGATGGATTTCGTACGTGATGGAATTATAGATAGTTTAATGAAACAATAACAAAATATTGTTTATTTCATGATATAATAGCAGTAGTTAAGTCTACAATATTAAAATTAAAAACCATCAATATATATATATATATATATATATATATATTAGTTATTTTATAATCTCAATATCAAAAGCATTCTTAACCAAACACATTAAACTACTTTTTGTTCAACCTCAATTTCAATCATAATTTTAACCAAACCAAATTAACCTTAACCAAAAATACTTTTTATAAAATAACTTTTTTCAAACCACAACCATAAAAACTACCACAATACAAAACACACTCTAAGACTTATTATAACTTGTTTTAGAGCATTACATGAAAGCAATTGATGAGCATTTAAAGATTTTGATAGGGTTAAAAACATTAGGAGTTAATTAATAATAAAACAATATGTTAGGACTAAATCCAAGTTTTTCTATTATTATTATTTGGTTTCGGTATGGTCATGCACATAAGCTTTAACCATAGTTTTAAAACTCTAACTGGCATGACATGTCGATTTAGAACTCAATTGATATATAATTTAAATTAGTATTGGTTGAAGAAAAATAAAAAAAAGAAAAAGCATGGTTAACCAATCAAAAACTATAGTTAACTCACTCACTCAATCGACCTGTTCTTGATTTAAAAGGTACACACATTTCATTTTTTTTTTAGAATAATAAAATGCGGGCATGTTAGATTTTTGTTTGGTTCTATTTGTGTACTGGGTTTGGCCTTCTACTTGCATTTGTTTGTTGTAAGACTATGACTTGTTTGTCTAAATTTTTTGTTTAAGATTCTAGACAATGGTGTTAATTGATCAAGGTTTTACTTCGAGTTTTAAAACATAGTTTAATTGAGTTTTTTTTTATCTTCTTGTGTTTTTGTGGTGGTAGATTTTCCTTTTTTGTTCTTTGCTTGAGAATGTTTTACATGTATATGTTCTTGTTTGTTTGGAATTGTTCATATTCCCTAATATTTGGTGCTCTTCTAAAAACAAAATGAGGGATTGTTTGTTACCATAAAGCATTTTGACTGTCATTTTATGATCTGATAATGGATAAATTGGGAAATTAGCACACAAAATTAAAATAAATGGTGAGATGACAAAGAAGCAAAAAGTTTCGGTGAAATAACATACTTTTGGATGTAACAATTCACAACCATGATATTTATTAATTTTCCTTAAGAGATATAGAATTATATCATGAGATGATGGATAGTTACTCAATTTTCAGCCTCACTGATTCCTTGATTCTAGTTTTGCAACTTAAGTTTTTTTTTTTTTTATCTATGTGCTATCAGTGTAGAAAGAGAAGCGTATAATCTTACATGAAAACATACATTGTGCAAAGTCAATTATTCTTGCTCCTCTTTAATCATTGAGAAAACGATATCAGAAAAAAAATAAAGTCACTCATGGAAAATTAATAAATGTTGCAGTTGTGAACCGTGATATCAATTAAAATTATATTGTGGTTTCCAATCATAACATCTAAAAATGTTATTTTACCAAAACTTTTTACTTCGATTTTCACCATTTATTTTAATTTTTGTGCTAATTTTTCAATTTATCTTCAAATAATCAATGAGCACAAATGGTTACATTTGTTGAGGTAATTCATAGGATAATACCATGGTGTTGGTTTTTCATTGTAATTGTGCACTAGTTACTTGCATTGAAGCATATGTGTCAAGTAGGATTTATCCTCAGATAATCAATGAGCACAAATGGTTTTTCTTGGAAAAGAACAACGATGGTGTGATCATAACAAGGGATTTTTTTTCTGAATGTGCCTCGTGAGTGACAAACTAACTGCAATGCCATTTTCTTTTTTTTCTTTTTTTTTTCCTTTATGGAACTAAAATGGTGTGATCTGCATAATTTCTAGCTCAGATATTTTTGCTGAGAGCTTGATGTTTTGACTAATTCTGATATCCAAAATGTAAACCAGTTTTTCCCCCCACATTTCATATTTATTTTTATATTTTTGCTGGGCCTTTTTTGGGTACAGTGTTTTGAAAATGGCATTGGAAACAAAGACAGCATAACCAAATATACATGTCAACTGGAAGCTAATGTGGAGATTTCTTAAAATCGACAAAAAAATCTCACCTCTGGCTCTAGTTCTTATTGATGATTTGTTAAAAATATCAGTTTATTAAAACATCTATAATTGACATAAGCTCTCAGAAAATGGCCATAGAGAATGAATGTGAGAGCAACAACAATGATCTTGCTGATGTTTCTCAAAGTTTTTCAATCATATTTTTGAGATCGTTAGAACAGTGTGTGAACTGGGAGCTATGAGCTATTATAGTTTTGCTTTCAGTCCTTGGTTCGTCAGCTTCATCTAGCTTTTGTTTGACGTTTTCTATTCATTTCCTTTTTCTTTAGCTATTGGAAATGGAACAGAGCATCACTGTTGAATCTCTCTCTTCGCTTACTAGTATCTGTCAGATTAGTGTAATTTGAAAAGCTTACAAGTTAGAACATGCAGGCATTATTGGGTCCAAAATGGTGCCATCACAAATCAAGCAAATGCAGCAGTCACTGCCAATTCTTGTCATGGGCTGTGATTCAAAAGGTGCAAATACTAGATAAAATAAGAATTTTTAAATCCCATTCAAACAATGCCAAGCTTCAGAGAAGCAGTCAGTATGAACATGGCCACTCTGGTGCATATTGTTTGATTGGAACTTGGATGATATCCATATAATTGCAGACTGAAAATTGGGTTTCCCTTCAAAGGTGAAGACAGAGGACTGTTTTAGTGTGGAGATGAACTTTGATCAATTGGTTTTGCTCTTTATGTGTTTTAAGATGGGGATGTGTAATTGTAGACTACTTCACAGCAAGTGCCAATTTTCTATATGTTACATGTTTGTTTGGGATTGTAGTAGTGGTAACGATTCAAAATACTTTTCACTTGAAAATATATTAAAATAAAATTTTTTTATTTTTAAAAAATTATTTTTAACATCATCACATCAAAATAATCTAAAAATATATATTTTATTTTAAATAAATAAAATCAAAGTTTTTGGGATAATTTTTTTAAACTTCGCTCCAGTTGGATAATTTTTTTATGTAAAAAAAGAATGGATAAAAAATCCTAGGCTGAAGTTATTGGTTTAATTAGTAATTTAAATAATATAAAGAGAAAATACAAAAACAAAAAAAATAAACTAACAAAAAAATAATGAAAAAAAATAAATATATATATATATATATATATCTAAGTCTATTTGGATTATTATTGAAGAATGATGAAGCCAGAAACTATGAGAAAACATTAAAAAAAATGATTTAATCAAGTGAACTTGTAAATTTTATGATCATGAGCATAAAATTAAGATAATTTTATAAAAAAAATAACAAAATTAAATAATGAAATTAAAATAAAATTTTAAAAAAAAAAAAAAGCAAACATCAACAAATGTTTTAAATCTAATTTAATTTCTAAAACTCGCAACCCGTGAAATCTTAAATTTAAATTCAATTAAAAAGTTTAATTTTCAACTAATTTAATTTTAAATAATAAAATTATAAAAAAAAACATATTAATAAAAAATACTTCTAAAAGCAAAAAAAAAAATGAAGATGAAATTGTAAAAACAATAAATTTAAAAATTATTTCAAATAAAAAATAGTAATAAAAAAATAAAAATCAAATTTAAAAGATTAAAAAATCATTGGGTGGTTAAATTGAAAAACATTTGCAATTTGACAAATTATTTATAGATTGAAAAATAATAGTGATAAAATTGAAAAATACTTATAATTTTATATATTATTCAAAATTATATATAAAAAAAATAACAGTTAAAAAGTAGGGATTACGAGGTGGGGAGAAAAAAAATACAAAGAAACAATTGTGAGCGCCAAATCCAATGAGCATTCAGGTCACTTGATGTTAAAATTAAGAAATATATACCGTGAACTTGACAAGGAGATGAATGGACAGTGAAGATTTAGGTTGCAAACTATATATTTATTGAGGGGTGAGATACTAACAATTTTGAACAGTTTCACGGTATATATTTCTTAATTTTAAAGTTAGTATTCGAGAGAATTTATTGTCTTGAATATACCGAAAGGTAAATCAGATATACCAAAAAGATTCAAGTATATATCCTTAAAATCATTTGTAAACAATATTAATATCAGATGATACCCTTTATATATATATATAAAGCATAGCCTATGTAAAGCCTCAGTATCAAAAAGGAATAAAAATTACTATAATATATATTCAGAATTAGAAGGAAAAAAATGGTCCACTCATAAAATTAGAAAATATATGCTTTTATAGGAAAATATATTTATTATAATTTTAAAATTAAATTAAATTAAACCCTTTGTGTGTGATTGCCACTTATTTTTGGATTGAGGGGGTACCAGACAGCCAGTACTGTAGATTCCAGCCGAAGAGCTTGGTCCCCATCGAGGAGTAGATAGTTCACATCCTGAAGATTACCTGAGCAATCTTTACATTATCGCTTACAATCAAGAGATCAAAGTAGCTCTCACACTATATGTAAAGTCACAAATTTCAAGCCAGTGATTTAAACCATTTTAACAATGCATGACCAGCACTGACCATAACATTCAACATCAAAAGTTTTTTTTTTTTTTTTTTGAAGCATTCATTTGCTGCTGAAATAATGCCTTGATTAAAAATCTTGCCAAGCAAAGAAATTAAAAAGGGAACAAAGAGGTGCAAGGATGAGCAACTTGGAAAAAATTCACAAAGACAAGGGACTGACAAAGGAAGTATAGGCTATCAAATGCACAGATGCAATTGTGTGCATGAATATCAATGCAGAAAGTTGAATGTGTAATCTTTGGTATCATAAACACACTTGAAAGAGAAAGCAGTTTTTCCAAAAGCAAAAGGATTTAAAAAAAAAATCAGCCAAGTCCATGGTGGATTCTATAAGAAGCAAAAGATGGCTGGCAGTTAAAGCAAGAGCACCATTCTACTGCAGATCACTCCCATATATGCCCGATCTGCACACCAATTAACTCCATAAGTTCATTTATACATTGATCACTGCCTCCTGCAAAAACAAATTAAAATTGATTACTTATCGATGGCAAATCACACAAATCAAAGACAAGAAACCATGGTCAACTAAACCAAGAACTGGCATAAAATGCAAATGCTCCTTAAAATAATCATTATTATTACCATACTATCTTCTAGAAGTTAATGCAGCCCCGGTTGTCCTGAAAACATTCAGTCAAATAAAACTCAATGAGCCCTTAACCACTGGTACAGATTAACACATTATCCAACATATTTAACAAAGTCTGCAATATTTAGTAGGATTTAAACCATACCTGCTCTGCTGTTTTCCAGAATAAATTGAGTTAGTTGTCCCATGAATTGAGCCCTTGCTTTGAGTACTGCTTACGCCTGATCTATCAAAATCTTGCCTATTCAGCTCATGAGAATCTTTCGATATGCTCAGAATTTTAACATTGGAGATGCCTTTAGCAACCGCAAAATTAACACCATTTGAAGATTTGGATTCAATTGACGGAGCCTTCTTAAGTCGATGAGATTGTGCCATGGGAGTAACTGCCACAGAAGGCAAAAATGACGAGTAAGGAGATGCTGCTGCTGCTGCAGCAGCAACTTTAGCAACAGCTGCTGTAGCAGATATCATTTCTTGAGCTCCTTCCCGAAGCTGGATATAGTCACCCTCAATCAAAAACAACTGAAATCACAACTTAAAGGCTCAGATACAGTGATACAGTCTATGCATGCAAATATGTAAATTAGGATCCCAAAAACTCACTTCTGGGTGACCACCCACAAAGTCATCTAGCTTTCCATATTTTCTCTTGTAATCGTGCCAATGCAAAGGAGAAAGCATCTTGCCAAGTCTATTTGGTAGCTGTTATTGACACAATGATAATTATCATTGCTTCATAATGGTTTTAAAATGTGCTAAGATGAGAAGAAAATAATTTTTTACACTACTGACCGTTGAATTGATCCGAATTCTACCACCAGCTGGAATAGTGCGAACTATGCAAGCCAAGAGAGATCGTTCATCAAGGAGAGGAGTGTCTGAAGTTTTTCCTCCGATGACCACATTTGTCTGGTCAGATGAGATAAATGCTTCAGATGCTACAGCACTAGTGCCCTTGTTGATTGTGGTTTCACTGACATTAACTGAATGCACAGATGTTTCAGAGAGTGATGCACTGGCAGCAGAACTCGCCTGCTCTTCTGTCAAAGCTTGGTCCTCTAGCCCCTGGTTATTGAAGTTCAAAACATTTTGATCCTACACCAGTTCAAATTTAACTGATTTTAGTCCCTGTCCTAATTGCCAGCTGGTTCTAATGGAGTTAAAAAGAAGTTAACCAATGGCACCAGAAAAGCAGAGGAACATTGAGCAAAAATAAGCACAGACCTTCATTTCAATAGTCTGTTCAAGAGTATTCAATCTCAAGGCATCACTAAATTGGGAAGAAATCTCTTGCAGGCTCTTCTCAGGTTGAGGAGTGACCAAGTAACTTCTATCTATCGACTCCAGAACCTGCAGGAGGTTAATTTTTTTGCGAATCCAGTCAATAACTATCATGAAACATGTTCATTACCATGGGTGGTGCAACAGCTTAACATGCATAACCTGGGATTCCCCTGTGGATGATAAGATTACAGGATCAGGCTCTGCTCCTTGACTGATATGAACATCTAGATAGTCTGGATGGAAGTTGTGGCCGTTAACAGGCCTTTCATAGTCATACTTTACATCTGACCTCATAGGATTATGATCAGTTTGAGATGATGCAAGTTGATTCTGCGTAGATAATTGTGCACTCTCTGTTACAGCCTGAAGAAGATTAAAAAAAACCAAAAAGAATACAAATTGTTATCATGGACAGCTAGGTTAGAAAATATGTTTTTTTATTAATACCAGATAGAAATAAGCACACACTTCTTATTTACAACGATATGCAACTACAATGAGGACAGAAGTTTACATTTTGATAGTTACCTCTTGATTCTGCCACTGTGGGAGAGATGACATTGCTGGTATTGAGTGAAAATGCCCAGCATGAGATTGGGGAGCATGTGATGTCATAGAATGGTGAATCCCCTGTTGATGCAGAATGAACGGGTGGAGTGCAGCCACCTGCCCAGGTGGAAGGTAGGTTGGCATCCCGAGTAAAGAAGTTGGAGCCATTGGAACACCAGCGGCATGGCTGGTCTATTGATCAACAGAACAGAATATTGGAAGTCATTGATACAGGATTTGAACAGTTAATTTTCCTTCCAATTAAAAAGTATGTTTCAATCACGTACTGCATTACAGAAAAAAAATTAGTTTTCTAGGGGCAACACTTGGAAACCCCTATAAAATATTCTATCTGTATGGCCTATGGTTTTATTTTGTCCTGTCAATTTGTAATTAATAATCTCATCATACTAGATCTTTTTTATGGTATGAATCCTTTTGATTGCTCTTATCACAATAGGTATGACCTCCGATCTCAACTCCAGGGGTATAGTATGGAACCAGCCACCTGAAAGGGATGAAAGACTCAAAACTAAGCTAGAATAATGGAGGCAAGAGTGTGAGGGGAACAGGGAATATGATGCCACAAAATGTGGCATATACTGAATTGCAGCTGACCAGCAATGCCGTAGAATAGAAGAGATGCCGTATTTACAGTTCGCATTGATAACTTGGAAAAGAACAGGATGGTATATATTAAGATTAATGGGAGAGAAAAAAAACATAGTGACAAGGAATCCTACCTGATTTGGTACATTTACAGTTGACGCAAAAGACAGGGCATTATCTGCATTCCCATTTTGCAATACTCCATTATTAGCATTGGAGGCAGTAGTTCCATTTACATCTAGTTGCCTTCCATTGTTCTGGCTAAAGCTTGACACATCCTTTGGGTTTGATTGAGGTAGATGTGACTCATCTGTGTAAGATCCACTCCTTCCTCTGGCATCAGCTAGCTCCAACTGAAGTTGTTGTATGGTATGCATATGAATTCTCTCCATCTCTGCAAACTGATATCAGTAACCAGGAGAGAGGGACAAAATAGTCAATCCAAGATCTTAACCTTGGTGGATGGTATAATGTTCTGTGATGAGTAGTAAACAAACAAAAACAGGCCAAGGAATGAAAGCTATAATAAAATTTCAATATTGTAATGTAGAAATTGGTTACTCAGTTGAATAAATACAGGAAAATATCATACAGACAGAGATACAAGTGTACAAATGCATACAAGCAAACACAAGCACTCACATGCACACACCTCAAGCCCAAGTAATATAAACCAAGGACCAAAAAGAAGTGCAAAGGATGAAAAAAGCAAGTGACCTGTCTTTGACAACCAAGCCAAAGCTGATTGTACTGTTCTGTGCGTTCTCTCAATTCAGCTTGTAAGGAATGGTTGGCATTAGATTGCAAGGCATCCATCTCCTGAACACGTGCAATCCAAACTTTCAATTGGTCATCCTTCAAATAAATGGTCTCCTGATCAGCCCTATGCTGAAAGATAAAGATCAATATTAGACTCCCTACAAAACACATGTTTTACTAATTCTTTTTCGCTCCTGCTTTTAAGTGGTAACATGACAATGTTACTTTTTGTTTTACAAATTCTTGTTTGACAATCTTATAACGAAAACTTTCATTTTCAATAAACAACACCTGGTCAGAACCAGAAGAACAGATCAGCACTGAATAGATGAACAGACCTGTTCCTGCAACTCCAGAATCTGCCTTTCCTTGTCTTGAATATGTTCTTGAAGGTCACGCAATTGCTGTATATGCTGTGCTCTTTCAGCTTCAGAATGATCACGCTCTCTTCTGCATAAAGGAATATACCATCTAAATTAGTCCATCCAGACTTAAATAACCCAGCCTAACCTTAAAGACAAATGGAAAAAAACTAATACGGAGATAAACCTCAACATATTTAAAAATGGTCATCAGGACCTAAATAAATGATAGTTCTATGAATTTTTCATGTGCACATCTTATGGAAACCTTGCATGAGATTAGAATGTTGTTGCTATCATCAAACTAAGGTTTAAAGGCATGAACCAGTGTCAAAACAATGAACACATGCCTGAATGTAGCCAGTTCTTTATTTTGTTCTCTGAGAAGGTCCTCTTTAGCCCAGGCCTGCAAAAAAATGAGACAAGAGACAGCACATAATACATGGCTTGCCACAAATACTTTGTTCAAAAGTACAGCACAGAGATGAACAAACCGCTTCATTATCTAATTTAATAGCATGCAGTTCCCTGTCTTTTTCTTCCATTCTCCTGTCCAAGTCATGTATGGTCTGTCCCCTTTCATGCAGTTGTTCCTGCACAACAAAGTAAGCTTGCATTTAAGATGGAAGTCGCAGAAATGAGAAATTGTCACTATGCATTGTGTCTAAAAACAGATATATGGGTTAAAGTTAAGACATGCAACAAAATTCATGGATCTGATCTTAAGGATTTCAGGTGATATCACTGTAATTGCAACACACAAATAGCTTTCTTTCATGACACGAAATTGTACCAGATCAAATATACACAGTAGCAATTTTACAACTTCTATCACAACTAGCGTAAAATTTTTTAATGCAATTACAGATTATGACAATTTACATAGAGGGAGAAGAAAGTAGAGACCCCACAGATAAAAAAAAATCCAAACCTGAAGCTTTGCGGTAGCATCTTCATGTTCTTGGATTTGAGCATGGAATCTGTTCTGCATTTCCATTATCTCAGACCTCGCAATCACTTGAGCTCTGAGCTCAGTCTCCAGCTGTTGCAACTCTTCTCTTTGTCTAGCAATGCTGTGAATTCGCTGCTGCAAAATGTCATCATCTAAACCCTCATCCACTGTGATCGAACAAAAGTCCACATCGGCAGGCCCTCTTCCATGCTGCACCTTGATAAACATCAAACCAAGTTAACTTTAAGTGGTCCTTTAACCAAATGTCCAGCCCAGAAATCACAATATTTACCTCGTATATCGTTCTCTCATCTGATTGCCCCAGCTTTGACTGTTCCAAGTTCTGTGATCAACAACTCCCACACTTAGTGAACAAAAACATCTAATACCCATATTTTTTTAAGAAATACTGAAAAATCTAATACCCACATTGGTTGCCTAGTGTATACTGAAAAAGTAGAGAAAAAAATTGCTTTAATTTGCATTTAAATGTCCATATGCAAACACAACACAAAAACATTTAAACGAAAACAGAAACGAATTATCAGCTTTGTTCAATCTCCCACCAAAGGAAACCGAGCATTACGCAGCACGGGTGTGGCCTATATACTTTACATATCCCTAGATAAGTAAATTTTAACACACGCAAGCTAGAAATGAACCCTAATTCCCTGATTGGCACTCAAAAACATGATTAGAAAAAAATACCACATCATTTCCATAAAACCCAAAACATAAAACCATTTTTTTCTCTTTTTCCCTCACATTTTCCCATCAACCAAAAAAGCAATCACTCAATACCTCATCTCCACCACCACCATTCCGATGCTGCTGCTCCGTAACCGCTCGCCACTCCTTCCTCGACAACGAACCACCTCGTGAGGCTGCCGCTACTCCGGCCGTCGCCTCCATTTACTCAACAAATCCCCGATACCACTCCAATTCGTGCACGAAACCCAACAACGAAAAAACCCTAATTTCAAAAAATAATTAAAAAAAAAAACCTAGAATTACAAAATTTTGTAAAAGAGGAATTGAAATGAGAGAGAAGAACAAGAAATTGCCTTGAGTGAAAAAAACAAATTGAGGAGTGGTCTAAGTGAAAGAATTAGGATTTGGGAATTATTATTTTTTAGGGTTTTGAGAGGGCTTGAGTGTCAGTAGTGAACTAGTGACGGGGAGAGAGGGGGGGGCGTTGATGGGAAACGAGGGGCACTCCCGCCATTTATAGGACAAGAAGAGACGAAACGTTTTTGGGTTTTATTACCATTTGGTCTTTTTCGTCAGGTTGAGTCCTTTTAGATGTTTTTTTCGTGTGTTTGTTTGGTAAGAAAATGGGTTGTTAAGGTGAGAAAATGGGATGAAATTAAATTTTAGGTGAGAAAATGGAAAGGATTGGGTGGATTAATTAGTTAATTGTTGTTTTAGTTATTCTAATCTTGATCTTAAAAAGGGTTAGTTTTGCTTCGTTTTGTAGTTTGGTGTGTAAAATAAATAAACTCTTCAATTTATTTAAAAAAAAATAAAAAATATTTTAAAAATAAAACCTACTACAATATTAAATCAAGATTAAATTAAATCCCTCTTAAGGAGTGCAATACGAATATTTATGATATTTATGAAAACACAAAAATCAAATAAACATATAATGAAATCAAAACATACCAAACAGCCAAAATTATTAAAATATATAATTAAGATAAAATATACACCGCACTGTGAACCATGACCACTGGTCAAAAGGTGGGGGCATGCAATACCCAGGAGGCATGTGCTCATCGTCGCCCTGAATGGAGATTGGGAGAAAGCCCAAGTGTTTATGAGCACTAAACCCATGGCTGCAACAGCTCACAACTTAGCCCATTAATGCATTGATGAAGAGGACCAAGCTTAAGCCCATTAAGTACTAGTGTTCAAAGCAGAACATCAAACCCAGCCCAACAAATAAGCCCAAATATATTTATGGTTGATTTTATTAAAACCATATGATTGATAAGTGGTATAGTTAATAAAATAAATTGCAATATGAAAATCTATTTACATATGGTGTTAAAAACGTTGTTCATGTAAAGTAATTAATTAATTTTCATTGGAAAAAATAAAATTAAAACTCAATTATTATTATCGGGATAGTAAAATATTATTTCATTCTAAGTTTTTATTTTAGGCCCTGCTTATTTTATGAAAAATATTTTTTAAAAAATTACTTTCAAAAATTTTTGACATTAAAAGAATTGATTAACAAAAAATATTGGTTTAGTTTTTATAAAAATATTTTTCTAAAAAAAAATGAAACTCTACTGTATGTATTTGATGATTATATAATAAGAAATGCATAACCTATTGCTAGTAATTACAAGAGTACAAAAAAGTTATATCAAGTTCTCTCCACATCCTATGTTCGAAGTATACTTGTTATCCTCGCGATGTCTTACCTCCCTACTAAACTTGCAGGATATTCAATAAACACATGAAAATTAATTATTGGTACATATAAATTCAGCCAGACACTCTAAGTTATCAAAAAAAATAAAAAAGGTACAAAAAAGTTAAATTAAACTAAACGTCGAGACTTGGTAAATCTGCTGGCTAGCCTTTCTTTAATATCATCCGCCTCGAGAGGAAAATGATGAACAGTGCCTAATGGTCCCAGCAAGATACAAGATGTTAGCTTAAACGGGGCAAAAAAACAGAGAGGAGAGAAATTGAAAAGGAAAGAATGATGCAATTCCATTGATGCAAAGCAAGCTTCTGGCCCTCTCCGACGCTCGGTTTCCATGGCAGCAATTTGCTTCCGTCAAGCTGTTCGATCACATGCACATGATGGCTTTATCTGGCCAAGTTGCTCGGAAAAGTCTCCCGTCTAAGCTTTTCAAGAATGTGAGTCGCGTTTCATACACAATCTGGGATTGTGATTTCTTCCCATGATTTGGGGGGCACTATGATTATGATTGAACCCTTCTTGATTAAATTCAAATAATATTTTTTTAAATGAACTCCTATTAATTTAAAATTATTTTAAATGTTATAAATTAAATTTTAAATAGGATTTAACCTTTAAAAACACCACAGAAATAAATCAGGAACAAACATCTCTGATTTACTAGACTAAAAAGAATATTAATGTTGGAACTAACCTCTCTTAAATACCCATTTTCCTGTCTTTTTTAAGACATTAGAAGGAATAAAATGAAGGTGATGGAGTATTATAGGAAATATAATGAATTAAATTAAATTTTTTAAAATATATAAATTCAATTTATTTATTAAATTAGATTAAATTAAAAAATTATTTCTCAATTCAATATTTTGTCGAGAATTGATGGCTTAGCTAGGAGTTATAAGTAAGCATGATGCAAACCATCCTTATGCATGCTCTGTAATTTAGACACTATTTAGGAATATAGTGCAAATCATGTTTCATGAAATTTTATTTTTTTTGTTTAAATTTATTTTTTATATATTTTTAAATTATTTTGATATATTGATGTTAAAAATTTTATTTTAATATATTTTTAAATAAAAAATATTTTAAATTACTATAGTTATCACAATGTTAAAGACACTTAAAAGTGGAGGGCCAAGGTAGGGTGGTGGTGGTGCTCTGCCAAACATGCACCCCATGAAGTCACGAACAGTCACCAAGCAACCTCTGGCTGAGTGTTTCAGACGCACTGTTCATGATGAAGAGAGACACTGTCTGGGATTTTTTTCCATGTTCATAACTTTTTAAAATGATTTTGCATTTTCACAAGATATTGTGGAGAGCCTTTGACTCGATCGGCTCTATTTCAGAAGCCGTGTGGCTCGATAATATAATTCTTTTTCTTTATAATTTCATATAAAATATTAACTGAAGAATTAAACAAAACCTGGCCTTGCTGAGGGAACTTGATGCTTATCTCTACAGGTGTGATCGACAAGAATGGAATATATTCCAATTAATATTAATCACAAAATGAAAAAAAAAAACAAAAAGTGAAAGACACAAAAGGGTTTGCGAAATCACAGAGAAGGAATCAAATTCAATGGCTCTAAGCAAACCCTCTGCCCCCTTCCAAGCTCCAGCCGTGTCTTGTACGGTTGCCTCTCCTCTTCCCTTCTCTCACTACTTGTTCAGAAGTCAACTCTTGATTTCTTGTGTTCCCATTAACCAGAAAATATGAAATTAAATAAGCAAACTAAAAATACGTACAATTATATATTTCCAAGACATAAATACCAAAAAACATTACATTTCTTTTTTAACTAATTTTCTCTAAGCAAAAAACAGTGTTTTTCCATTCATTTTGTCCTTGATCATCAAAATTTACAACATTGAACTGGCTGATTATAACTGGTCCAGCAGACAAAGGAAAATAAAGAAAAGAAACGAATTATAATTTTTACACGATTCCATAAATAAATCAAACCCTAAAGCACCAAACATGATAGTGGTGGTGGTGATATTGGGAATTCTCCTCTTCGATCATGCCCTGAACATTGCGAAACTCCTCAACATGACAAGGAATAGTGATGGGGCCTTGTTGATGAAACCCAAACTCTTCCTCAGCTTCTTTCAACAGGTGCATGAAGAGTGGATGATTTATATAAATCACCGGAATCACAAACCTTTGTTGCTCCTCGCCTTGACCTACCATGACAGCAAGACACCCTTTCGGGATATCTTTCAACTCTTTCTTCCCGTGGTGGTGGTGGTGGTGGATTGGCAAGTGAATATGGAAATTCAAATGGAGTTTATCCCCACTCCCCATTTCTCCACAACCAGAAAGCAAAAGAGAAAACAAAAGAGAAAATCAAAGAAACTTCAAAGCCCAAGCTTGCTTTCTTTTCTTCTTTTTGCACACTGAATTCCTGTAATTGGCTAGAAGAAAACGAGAGAGAAAGGCCAAGGGTCAGAGGCAGAAATGGCAAGCTTGAAGAGGGTAAAAGAAGAGTCTGTGAGAGATCGTGGTATGTTGCTCATGATATATGAGAATCAAAGAAGAACAACATAAGCACAAGAAAGAAAGATTGAGAGGTCATTAATTGTGCTGTGAAGATTGGTTTATGTATATATATATATATATATATATATATAGGAGTGGATGGTTCTGCCTAAGATTTGCTCAGACCATACACACAAAAAGGTTATTCAAGAGACAGAAACAGCTAGAGTTGCAAGGAGTTCACATCCTGGGAAGGTCTTTTTTCCCCCCCGATGATTTGCTGTCTAGGAAATTAAAGAGAAGGTAATGATACATAAAAATGATTTCACAGCTGGGATCGAAACACGCTATATATTTACAGGTAATTTGGTTGAAATATTTGACTTTTTGAACAAGGAAAAGGTCCCTTGAGCTTTAAGAAATAAATTAGTAGCCTTTATTTGTTGGGCGGTAGACGGTGAAAAAAAAATATATGTTGGTATGACTTTGCTGGTGTAAGAACTATGTTTCATATGATTGCTTCAAATCAATAAAAAATTAATCTTTAAGTTAAAAAAAATTAAAATTTTTTAAAATATAATTAGATTGCAGGTCAAACAAAGTCTAAAACTAACTTATGTTTAAACTTTAAATAGTGTATTGATTATTATTTTAATATAAAAAAAATAAAGATACTGAAAAGATAAAACATACTTTGTTGTATTTCACGTTTTGAAATTACATAATTTTATTTTAAAATTAATATAAAAACAAATTTAGTTTATATTTTCATCTCTTTAATTAAATATGTTTTTGTATCTTTCATATATGTTAATTATTTCCATCTTGAAATACTAACCAAACATAACATGAAAATAAACACAATAGATTTCGATTAGAAAACGAAATTGTAAAAAAAATTTATAGATAAAATTATTTTATAGAGGTTTTTATTTTTAAATTGAAGATTGATATGATCTAGAAAAATTATTTTGGCCAATAATATATATATATATATATGTATTATTTTTTGGCCAATAAATCAAGACCATCTCCATGGTCGTAATGGACTGTTCATAAATTCAAAAGCCAATGATATTGGAATTAGGAGAAAATAAATTGCAAATAGCAATCACCACTATTATTATTGCCATCTCAAAGTTTGCTTACCTGACAAGACACGTGGATAATGACGAGAGGTAAAACGTTATCCACGTAAGAAAGTGGGACCCGTGAATTGAAATCCTGACAGGCAATGAGGTGCCCTGTACATGTCAGCATGAAGGGAACAGCCAATAGCTAAATAGCAAGCCTCGAAAATATCCAACTTGACATCCGAATAGCATAAGATTTTTTTTCCAGGAAAAAAAAGAAAGATGAAGAGTCAAACATAGAAAAGACAAAACAAAAAACAAAATAAAAATATAATTATATTTGATTGTGATATATATATATATGGTAAAATAATTTTTTTGTATTTTATTAGTAAATAATAAATAAAAATCATAATTTTTTCAAAAAATATTTTATCTTTGTGCAAGCTTACATTTTTTAAAAGAGTAATTATATATTATTTTTTACTTTAATTTAAATTAAATGTTAAAATTAATAGTAGTATAATAACTTTAATTATAAAATTTGAAGCAAGTCGACAATTTAACCCAATATTTAGACAGGATGAGGCTTGAATTTAACAAAACAAATATAAAAATAATTGACTTGGTTTTATCAAATTAAAAATATGGATTGACTCGTAATTTGAAATAAAATCCATTGATTTAAAAAAAAAACATATGAAAATATTAAATTTTGATCCCTTTTAAAAAAAATTGAGTTGACTCATGCCTAGGCATGCCCTCGAAACTCATAACTTGAGCCTTGTTATGTATTATGTTTTAAAACTATTATTTTACATTTGGATAAATCTGTAATTAAGAATTTTTATAGGGATATTTTATAAATAATAAATATTATCTATGAAAACATATACATTATATTTTGAAATTTTAAAAAATCACTTTAAGACTTTAAAATTATTTTCAAAATAAATATATTTTTATATATTTATTTTTTAATCAATATGTATATAACTAAATGCTATCAAAGTTCATATTTTTAATTGACAACCAATATGATTAATTAATTACTTACTACTTACTTATTTTTGCAAAATTGTATACGAATTAAACATCTATATGGAGGGGGGACCTCAGTAAAGGTCCAATCAAGGACCGGATCTTTTGCCGGCTTTCATTGCAAAAGCTTCTTCATTAATGCCAAGCATGATAATTGGAAATCTTGGTGCCTGGGCTCACTGCCCTCCAATTGGAGAACAAACAGACAGATGATTTAGGTGAAACTATTCTTTTAACAAAAAATATTAAAAGTTTGCAAATTTTTTATTTACAGCATCGTTAAATACAAGTGTTTTGATTTTCAAACCTGCTAACTGACTCCTTACCTATTTTAAATTTTGAATTAAATAGAATGGAAGTTCATTTAAAGTGAATTATTCAATTTAATAAATTTAAAAATAACTTAAATGATAAGCAAAAACATGATATATTTTTTAAAAATTTTTAAAATGACAATATTTTTAATATAAAAAAGATGTCAAATTAGATCGATTTTTGCCACCCTACAACTTGGGTCATAGACTTTCATAAGTTTAATAATTTTATTGTTTTTATAAATTATTTTTATTTAATTCTTACAATAAATTAGATGCTTACATAATCAAACACCAACCCTAAAAATAATATTTATTTGATATTATGACGATCCTATAGAAAATAAAAAAAATAAAGCATGAATTCTATTTCCCAGATAATATTGAAGAGGAGTTAAATAAAAAAAATTAAAAATATTAAAGGACTAAAAACAAAAAAAAATCATATTTGATGGATAAACCAATGAATCATGTAAGCCGGGTCACCACGTCAAACCCACAAATAGGAGAATGGACTCCATCGGGATTAATTTTTTCTTTTCTAAACTACTGTATATTTAACTATACAATAACAAAAATAAACAATTATAAAATTAAATGTCAAACTAGTACTGAGATTTAAAAAAAAAATTACGATAACCTTACAGAAAACAAAATAAAACAAATTATGAAATTCAATTATTAATTACTCCAATATCAAGGAATTCAAAAAATTGAACTAAAAAAAGAGAGTTAAACTCGCCAAACCCGTCAACAGGCTCATAAACTTCTTAAAATTTAATAACATTTTTATTATGAAACTAATTTTTTTAATTATATGATAAAAAAAAATCACATAATCAAGTTTAATTGAAAAAAAATAAAAAAATATATCTCACTAAACTTGTAAACTAGAGCAACTAAGATTGCTTCACCAAACTCGCAAATCAGACCATTAAAATCATAAAGTTTAATAATTTAATTTTTAAAAAAAATATATTTTTTATTTAACTAATTTTTTTTATATTAAAAACATTAATGCGGCCCGTGATATTGCGCCGCACACCATTCCAGCAACAACTATATGACAGTCGCTGTCTTGATTGCTTGTACAAACCGTATTGCGCATTTTCTTAGTTATTTTTTTTACTAGTTAAAGGTAACAATCGCAAAAGATATAATTAACATTTGAGCTTTGACAAGATTCACCTTCCTCTTCTGATGGTGAATTCCAGGCACAGCAGGGAAGAAAGCAACAGGGTGGACCCTTCTAGCTATCTGGTCTTCTTCCATGATTTTCTATCTTGCTTTCCAGGGCCCCAGATGGACAGGCAAGATAACCAGCACAAAAATAATTAGGCTGTGAGCCATTCTCAAGTGACATCAGCAACGATATTAGACGTTGTTTGAACCGTCCGTTTTAAGATGAAACATCTGTGAGATGCTGATGATCAGAGATAGCAAGATACCAGCTATAATAATTATAAGGTGTAGTTTAATTGGTTAGATTTTATATTTATTTTTTAATAATTATAAATTTAAATGTTTTTAAAATCACTAAAAATTTATATAATTATTAATTTTAAAATTCATAAAATTAATCCAAAAAAAAACACAAGCCACCCAAACAACTAAGATAGCAGGCTAGCAGCAATAATGGAATAATAACTTCTAGAACTTCAAACACGCTTGAGTTTGTAATCCTTGTGAGTGATGTGATCATGGCCTTTGCTTTTCATTCTTCCACTCTCTCTCTATATATAATATAATATAGTCTCGTTGGAGTGATTAATTATGATTTGTTTCAGGTGGAGGGAAAGTTGGTGGTTGGATTATGCGAAACCCCTGATTAATTAATTAATTAATAGCTACCTCCAAATTTATGATCAATATCTACATGAAGCTTGACTTGATCCATGTATACACTGATGTTCTAGTTTTTATAAAAAGATAAATCACTAAAACCGTTTTGAGATATTATAATAAAATTATATGGACCGTTTAAAAACTTAAAAATCTAGTATTAATTAACTCCTTCAAATGTTCTTGGATCTTTTTTCTTAGATTATGTTTGATTCGGGATTAAAAATTGGGGGTTGATGTTTTGAGATATTATAATAACATTGATGGTGGTAACATCATCAATTAAAAAAGTATTAATAACTGCGTTTCCAAACATATATAGTATTGTAAATGTTTTTGTTTCTCACATTATTATTTAAGCTTACATCAAGAAAATATTATTAAAATAATTTATAAATGCATTTAGTTTTTGTTGAAGTGTAAGCTAATTTAAATATATTTTTATTAACGAATTAAAAAAAATATGAACAGCTTGCTTAGAATCTAACAAAAAATAATACAATTTAGATAAATAAAAATCAAATCAAGAATACAACCAGACCTTATGTCCATAATCATAATTTATAAATATCAATTCTCAAACTATTAAAAAAGAATTAAATCAGAAATATCAATCTTTTTTTTATTAATATGAGTATTCGGGCTAATTTGTATGCATCTCTACTAGTCTAACATGTCCTAAAATTAACGACCATGTAAGCTTTCAGTGACAATTATATTAACAACCACATGACTCGAATCTGAGAGCACAGAGAAAATAAATCCTCTAATCTTAAGCTGTAATCACTAAGCCACCACCTATATATTTATCAACTAGTCAGTTGATATGAGCATTTTAATCTTTATTGAGAGGAATTGATCATAAACATAAACATATTTAGCAAACAATTAGTAGTTTAATTTGTAGCAGACATGGAAGTTCAGGGGAAAGAGACAATGCGCAACTAAGAAAAAAAATGCGCAATATGTTAAATATAAATAACTAAGAAAAATCATACATAACTATTTGAGACCTCCAATATGTTATTTTCTAGACGCGTTCCATGATTTGTTAAATATATATAGTTTATGTGTATATATTTGTCAAATTAAAAATAAATATTTCCCATCATCTTTTTTATAATAAAATATTTGAAGTGACAACTTCGACAATGCAATTTCATATGCATAGCACCTTGCTTTTTTCTTTTTCTTTTTTGCAATACCATAGATACAGACAAATCATACATAATTTTCATATAAATTACGTGGCAACCATATGGAAGCTTATTCAATAATAATATAGCAGTACCACTCCACTTTCCTGGCAAATTATATTCTTGTCTAGCATTCCATGAATATAAGTATCTGTTTGTTTGCTGGAAAGTAGTTTTTTTTTAGAAAGTGAATTTCAAGAAAGTATTTTCCGATGTTTGGTAGTGTAATGGGAAATAAGTTGGAAAACATTTTCCAGTGTTTGGTAATGTCATGGAAAATGAGCTTGAAAATAACTTATTAATATTTTATTTTTTCAAATTTATTAAAATAATGAGGAACAAATCTTACAAATTAAAAATTTGAATGAGAATGAAATTGAAAAAAAAATATAATTTCATAAATTATCTCAAATAAAATAAAAAATAATCAAAATAATAGAGATTAAATCTAAAAAATAAAAAAAATAAAAGATGAAGAAATTAAAATAATAATAATCAACATTTCATAAATTATTTCAAATAAAATAAGTAACAATCAAAAGAATGAAGACCAAATTTGATAGATATAAAATTTTCAATAAAAAAAATGATAAGGAAAAAGCAAATAACAATTATAAAAATAAGGACCAAAGTTAATATAAAAATAAATTTTTAAGAGATGAAATTGAAAAATAAATATTTAAAACAAAATATATATATATAACAATCAAAAGTTTGAGATTCAAATTTGATATAATCAGCAAATAATGATATTTTTAAATTTTTCACAACTTCCGGAAAATGTTTCCCCCTAAATTTTTCAGGAAAACACTTTCCTGAAAACCAAGCCAAACTTTCCTTTTACTGTAAAGTATTTTCCATTGACCAACTTTTCTACTGACAAACAAACACAAGAAAGTTTGGAAAGTGATTTCCCAGAAACCACTTTCCGAAAAACAAACACAGCTAAAGGGAAAACACTTTCCTGAAAATCAAGTCAAATTTTTCTTTGACTGAATATGACTGGAAAGTGTTTTCTGTTGACCGGAATGTGTTTTCCGTTGACCAACTTTTTTAATAACAAACAAACACAGGGAAGTTTGGAAAATAGTTTCACGAAAAGCAGTTTCCGGGAAACAAACATGACCTAAAGATAACACACAGATTAATGTATATGTTTTTATTTGAAACTAAAATATATTATTAATTATTTAATGGAGGAAATATATCTATTAAGCACATGTACAAAAACATTGTATTATAAATATAAATCTTATATTTTCTGTATTTTGTCCCGTTTTATATCTTATTATTAAACAAAAAATGGGAATCAAATCTATATCCTATCCACCTTACCAAACACAAACAAATCTCATTCACAGCCTCCATCTCCACAAATCATATACATTGCAAAACATACCATATGGATATTTGTCTTATTTTTTTCCGTCTTTTTTATATATAAAAGCTAACAACTCATATTTATTATGTGTTTGGTGAGGTGATGCAAGATATTTTGAAGAAATATTTTTTAATTAAAAATAAATTTAAATATTATTTTTTAATGTTTATATCACTATATCAAAACTATTTATAATTACCTAAAAAATATTAAATTTTTTCAAGAAAAAAAACACTTTAGAGTGTATTTATTTTTTAGTTTTAATTTTTTTTTTGAAAAATCTTTTTTTTTTTAATAATTTTAAAAAATAAAAAATATTATTTTAATATATTTATAAATAAAAAATATTTTAAAAAATAATTATTACCCCGCAACTGGGTAACAAATGCTTGTCTGAGCCAATTGGGCTAATCTTTACAGCGACCACTTATTGAGCTCTAGCCATTTGGGCTGGGCATTTAAAGCCATGGGATCTATAGCATATGGGCTAGCTTGGGACCCTTGAAGTCCTCGAATGGGAAGAAAGACCCATAACTATCATTACGAGCACATCCTTCTGGCCAGCTTCCTGCTTCTCCGGCAACCGGCATGTGTATATATCCTTCGGCAGCCAACGAATCGATGATTGGTCTGATTACCAATATACCCTTCTCTTGATTGAAATGTTCAAAAGAAAAAGGAAGATCACCAAGAAACCAGGTCCTCACAACCCCAATGAGAAAGCAACGTGGAATTTGCATATGCTTTCTTGCTGTGATATTGTTAAAGAAGGGAAAAAAGGGTAAGCGAAAAAGCTCGCCAAGACCCCACAGAATAATGATAAAGACAAGAATTAAGGAATCGGACGGACCAAAGGGAGTTGAATCTTTGTAAATGATGGGAATTTTGTGATTTGAATTGCAGATGAAATTAAGACAAAGGAAAGCGAGAAGATCAGGGAAAGCAAGAAGAGGGCAATGTTGGAGTGGAAATTAAATCGCCAAGTCAAAGGTGGTGTCATGGAATGGATCAAAGGTAGAAGAAATGTTCAACGTGGCATAACCTAATAATCAACTGAATTGCTATAACAAATGGTGTTGCTCATGATGATATTATTGATAATGATTACTTTGAAGATTACCAGGTAAAGGTGGTGCTGGTGCTGGTTTAAGATAAATTAGGGTTGGAAAATGCATAGAAATCAAAGATTTGATGATCGGAAGGGGGATGGCGAGAGATCAAAGAATTGAATATACGGTACTTTTTTCTCCCCAGTTCCCAAGGCCGGTGGAAAGCTACAAAAGGAAGGAAAACAACTGAGAAAGGAAAAACAGAGGGCAGATAAGAGTAAGGGTGTGTTTGGTATTGCGGTAGCTTTTGTGGTTGTGGTTTAAAAAAAGTTGTTTTATAAAAAGTACTTTTAGTTGAGGTTGGTTTGAAAAAATAGGTGTTTGGTTAAAATTGTGGTTGAAATTGAGGTTGAAGAAAAAATAGTTTAATGTGTTTGGTTAATAAAAATACTTTTCAAATTGAGGTTATAAAATAATTAAAAAATATATATATATTTATATTAATGATTTTTAATTTAAATATTGTAAATTTAACTACTGTTATTACATCATGAAGTAAATAATATTGATATCAAATATTTTTTATTATTCCATTGCACTATGTGCAATGTCATCACATGCGAAATCTATCCAACAAGGACTATATTTTTCATGGTTTCTTAAGCGCGCAACAACAAAAATTGAATCTTTTGTTACGTCGTCAAGCGATCTCATTTTAATTTTTTAAATAGAACACAATTAAAATAAAAATAAAAACTGAATTTTTTTTAACTGGGCCGGACCTGGCCAATAACATAATTGAAATTGCGATCAAATTTCATAAATGGTACGTTATTATAATTTTTAAAAAAACAAAAAAAAATTTAAAACTCATTTTCATGGGTTTTAAAAAAAAAGAGGATAAAAACTGTTCCCGTGAACAGTGCGAGTGAATTAAAATGCAATTGCACTGTTCACTAATGAACAGTGCAGCAGTGGAGCATGGCTCCACTGTTGATGTTATTATCGGCATGAGAAGCAGTAAAATACTGCTTCTCAGAACCTGCGTTTCAACTTTAAATATTTGTGGGGCCTACCAACGAAACTCATTTTTTTGCCTTTAACCAAACACCTGGTAGTGTGGTTGCGGGTGAACCTCACCCGCAACCACACTACCAAACGGCCACTAAATATGGTTGATTTGATCTCGGGTTTGTATGGTTAGGTGATGAGATTGTTTTGGTATATGAATGTAGGTGCCAAAAACTTTTGTTAATTTTAGGTAAGAATGGTTATTTTTTATTTTTTTGAAATATTCATATGAACGTCGAGTCAGCAGACATTTTTTATATAAAAAAACCCTTCAATATTTAATAAAAGAATATAATATCTTGAATGAAAAAATTACAGCTATATTGCTGTCTGGTGCTAGAAACTAAAGGCAAATGATCTTGAGACAAAATGCTCACCTAGATGAGAGTGGGGGCTGTATTTTGACTTCAATATCTGCACAAAGCATTAAAGTTGTCTGGGTCGTAATGGCATGCAACGACTAAAGATGTGTTAAGCACTATGTCATGGACCAAATTAAAAAATCCAGCCAGCAGAAGATTTGCTAATTCCATGGATATAAACCATTCTTCTTTTTTTTTTCCAAATAAAAATCAAAATAAAAACTATATATAGAAACAAACTTCTTTAATATAAATGTGATCTGGAGAGTTATTAATGGATCATGATATATATTCCTTTGAGCACAAAACACTTAAATGACTATAGGCTTAATTTTTAGTTTATTTTTGTACATTTTTTATGAGCTCAGTAAAATATCTAAGCCCATATATTAGGGTGAGCTCCAGGTGATATTCAAGTGCTGGACATGTCCAACACCTCCCTCCTAGACATGTGCAGCTTTTTACAGGCGCATCATCCGAGCCCAGCCTTAAGAGATGTGTCTTGTTAGGCATTGATATTCTCTTTAAACCAAAAAATATGTTCTAAAATTTTATTTGTATCGTTTTGATGTGTTGATATTAAAAATAATTTCTTAAAAATAAAAAAAATTATTTTAATGTATTTATAAGCGAAAAACGCTTTGAACCCCACCACGACCACAATCCCAAATAGACCCCTTAAACTATCAAGTAAAATATTTAAATTTTTCTACACGAAAAGATAGAATTAACACATGAACAACTCAATTCTAAGAATTTAATGTTCTTTAGCCTATTTATTATATTTTTTTTATATAAATTTATTAATTTTATTATCAAAGAGTCCTCGGACATAAAAAAAAAAACAAAAAAAAAAATTTCTGTAGGAACTTCATAGACATTCATCAAGATAGTTTTTATATATATATATATACACACACACACCGGAAAAAAGAGTTATTCAAATTAACTCATAATTCAGCTACTTAAAAAAATTTATCCCACGTTCTAGTATATATGATTTTAACACCCTCCTCAGTTATAAATATTATGTTTTTTTTTTATATAAATTCAAAATTTGGAGTCCATGTAAAGAAAAAAAAATGAAAATTTTGAATTACATTAAATCGATGTGAGGATACGTCCTTTAATCTTGATCTCAATCAACGCATAATTGATCTGACAGTATTTTTATTATCAAATAAATATATCAATTGAATGATTTGTTTTGACTTATGAGCTGTAATATTTAAGGATAATGTATTTATTAATTTATGACGAGTTTATTACACGATTAATAATTAAAGTTTCCACTTGTACGGAAATTCTTTTGAAGTCTATTTGCTAAGGCCCTTGATATTGATCTAAGATTCTAGATTAATTAAAATCGGCAACCTCATGATTCTATTGCGGTTAAAATCTTCCACAGAGGAAAATCTTTGTTTAAATAGATAGTATATATCGTTGCAAAATACGTGAATTATATGTCATCATTTAGATTTTAAATAACATTTAAAATTTAAAGTTTATTCACAGAACATATAATTCATGATGAATAAAACTCTAAAAAGATAAGTTTTATACGAAGAATCATATTCCAATAAAAAAAAATTAATAAATAATTTATGTTAGGATGATCATTTTTAATTTGATTCAGTTTGGTTTTTTAAAATAAAAACCGGTTTGATTTAGTTTGGCTCGTTTTTACTTTGTTTTTTTTATTTGACTTGATTAAAAAAAAAAAAACTTTAAAAAACAATTAATACTATAATTTTAAATACTATAAATTTAAATGCTTTACTTTATGTTCCGAAATCCCTATAAATTATTCGATATATAGCTGTCATTTGAGCCACGAGACTCGGCTGGCATTCGATATATAGTCTTTTGCTTGGGAATACAATTATAAGTACTTACAATCGTACTTCATGTTTGTAAACCAAAACACAAAGTTAGCTTGTTGATCGTTGTCTATTTAAAACACCGATTTTTTTCTTTAAGAACTTAAAATATTAAACGGTGCATTTTACGTCAATAATGAGAATATATTTTCTTATACTTCATGTTTTATATATCAAGAATATAAAAACTCACTTCCAAACTACTTTAAAACATTAATTTAATTTTCTTTAAGAACTTAAAATGTTAAATGGTGTATTTGACGTCAATAATAATGTTTTATAATTAAAGAATGCAAAAACCCACTTCAAAATTATTTTAAAATATATATTTTTTTTCCAATCAAATACATCTCAATCGATCTTTTTTTATTTTGAAATACTAAACAAACACCATATAATTCTCCAAGAACTAATATATTTATATATATACAAACACAAAGGTAACCCAGGGATTACAGAATAATTTTCTAAAACCTAGGAAGTAATATATATAAAATGATTGCCGAGAACAAGAAGAACCGGTAGAATGGCAGCAGAGGGAGTCGGGACTTTGCATGCTAACATGGATAGCATCATGTTATATAATTGATAACACGTTAATCGAATAAGATTAAAACTAAGCAGTCAGATGACATTACTTTAATATATATATATATATATATATATATATATATATATATATATTTGTTTCTGCTGATATTTTACATTTTACTACACTAAAAAGCAGAAAAGTGGCTCAAGGCATGGCATTTCCATTGATCCCTTTCTGTTGGACCAATTTATATAAAAGTGAAAGCCTCTCTCTCTTTTACCTTTGTCTTCCTGCATTGCACACCTGCCACCCACTATATATATATATAATTGGAAGCGCTTTACAAAATTTTTGAGATATTTAGTCTATAGTACCAAGCCCCAGTGGTCCAAACAATACAATAATACTAAAATCCATGAGAGAGTGCATTGTTTTATTTTTTTATTTTTTTATCGGATGTCCCAGAAGGAGAGAGTGCATTTTCTTGATCTTGAAACATTGCTCTTTGATGTACATAGCCTGTTTTATTTTGAGAATACCTCAATTGTGTAGTTTTTGCTGTTACAATTTTTTAAAAAATAGGTTTAAGAATAAATATACAAATCATTTGTTTGATTTAACCAATATTTTAAGATAGAGTTTTCAATAGATTTTATGTAAAATTACAACTAAAGAAACACTTTCAAATATATATTTTGAATAAAAATTAAATAAACCGCACCATAAAAATAAACAAAAACCGAGCTTCAAGGTGAGGTTTTGGGAGCTGGAGACCCAAATTTCATTAATCTTTGCAAGCTACAATAAGGAAAAAATCTCTTGCTCAAAGGGGTAGCCTAGTTATTAAATTGAGAAATTAATTTCAAGTTGAAAATCTTAGATTTAACACCCTGATCGATCTCTACTGTATATAACCCGATAATCAATGAGCTTTCCTGTAATAATAAATACTATTGTTTTTAATAATAATAATAATAAACATTCGAGTCATCTCTAATTACCCCTCAAGATCATTTTTTTCTTTCATCGGGATGATCTTAGACTAAGTTATAGCATTCATCTATATAAAAAAAATTAATGATTATGATCTCTTCTTGAATTCAAACCCAAGATTAATTCTATCTCCATTTCAAGCATAAAACCAAATTATGTTAAATCTGCACACAAATTTTGTTTTCTATTTTCATTAACCAATTAAAGCAAAATTCCATGTCATGCAAGCACCAAAATTTAAAATCTTCCAAGATCCAAAAGCATGTGAGTAATTTGTGCTATGATATTATTTGTTTTTGCTTTAAAAAAAATTAAATTTTTTACTTCAATTTTTTGTTTTTAATTTTCAAATTGTTTTGATGTGTTGATGTCAAAGAAATTTTAAAAAGTAAAAACTATTATTTAAATACATTTTCAAACAAAAAATACTTTTAAAACCTACTTTCATATTATTGAACAAACTTTAAAAGAAATAGAGTTAACATAAAATAAGAAATATGTCAATTATATGATAAAAATCGACAAAGAAATTGAAAAATCAGATTCAAACATACCACCACCAGTCCACAAAGTAGAAGGTGATTGTTTAAACATAGGAATCGCTGGTAACTAAGGAGAGTTCTTGCAATTAAAAGACAAGGCCTTGGAGTTTGGAACTGGACATTGTGTCATGGGGTTTTTGCCAAGAACAGGAACTTGACAGATGCCTTTATCTGAATTTAGCTGGTGTTCATGACGTATGTTGAGAAATTGTTCTGAAAAAAGTTTAAAAAACCCAACAGAGTAAAAGATTTTGACGCTTACAGAGGCCATTCATCATTATCATCCTCACAGTCCTTTTGAATGCATCATCATTCTCATGATCAAGTAGTGAAATCATGCACAGTAATGAAAGAAAGTAAATGTTGCATGACATGGCTTGAATCTCCATGACCACCTTTCCTTTTCCATGCAACTGTTTTCACCCTAGAGTTGCACAGAACAAATCAATAACTCTAGTTGTAACTGATGATCCAAGATATCAAAATCTTCCACGATAATGTGTCGACATCATTATATTCTAGAGTTAGATCCCAGTGCTTTCTCATTTGTCTATTTCACAAGAAACAAAACACAATTAAACAAGATTTGCTACAGAGCTTCTTCATGCTGCATTTGGAGGGATTTGAAAGGTGTACCGTGCCATTTGTAGCTCAAGTCCTGTGTTTTTCGATCCAAAGGATAAAACCAACTTGAACACATCTATTAATCAAGATTTTAGCCGTAAACATGGTATAACTCTATGATCTGGAAAGGGAATAAAATGCGTAGAAGATAATCAAGTAATTTGATTGCGTCAACAAGAAGAAAGGATGTGAAAAGATAGAAGTAGAAAGATACCTCTCTTTTAGTAAAGAAAGTGTGGCCATGGGAATCAAATAGGAGAGAATATATCCACTGCATGCTATACCCAACTTCAAATCTTCAGTGCAGCAGCTGCTTGTCTTCCACTAAAATGTCAATGGATATATTCTATGATGTTGAGTTTAGAATAAATATATAATGAACTGGAAATTAAACATTGGTAAAGGTAAGAGAGCAGCGATATATCTATAATCTATCTGCATAACTCTGCAGATCCAGTCACTCCCATCAAGAAATAACATATAAAAAAAGAGAATGCATGCCTGATCTTCAAAAGGGTTTTGTTCTTTCAAGTTCTGCAGGCTAAGTTTTTGACAAAATTTCTTTTATCGTTTCTTTTAGAACCTCTCTGCAAGAGTGAAGAAAGTTGATCATCACATGCCTGCCATTACTGCACTAAACCTAATTAAAAAAAAGAGAGAGAAGGCTGAAAAGATAACATAAAAAGAATAATATATTGGTACATATGGAGAGAAAGAGAGAGAGACTAACCCTAGCTACTGCTCGAGAAGAGAGTTGCAGGCACACACCCATTTCCTTTGAAACAACATTTGAACATGTGAAAATCCATGTATCCAATGATGATAAAACACAAAAAGGCTAATTGGAAAAGGGAGAAAAAGAGGAGAACTGACAAAATCTCATAGCCCCATGATAACCTAAGTTGAAAAACATAAGTAATAATTGAATAGTAATTTGGATCATTCATACTTATAACACGAAGTAATGATAGAAATTTATGTGTCTACCCATGTGATCTTAAGACAGTCAAAATGGCTCATCATTACACCAATCTGCTACAAGTTAGTCAACAACCTTGATCTATGTGAAATTTACTAAAACATAGAATCCAATTAGAGAAAACCTGATAAATTACCAGAATCAAATAAAAGAAAAAAAGAGAAAAAACACCACACATCACCTCCATAACTTGAAATTGATGATGATCAATCAAGCAATATAAATAGCTGAAGAACTCATGCATGTATGGAAGCAGTAATTGAGGGGAATGAAGCCTGGTCCGAGGACATATTCACCAAGAGATGTGGTGGCCAGGCCTTGAACCAGACAACATTCACCACAAAAGTTAAGCTTCCTAGCTAGCTACCATCTTCTCTAAGTTCTTGGCAAGCTTTTCTCTTTTCTTGAAGATGAACAAGCTCTCCAGAAATATTGTAGCTATAAAGGGACGAAACAGAAGGGAATGAATAAGGGTTTTGTGCTAAATACCATGGACAAAACAACAAACATGATGATGAAAATAATCATTTAGTTTTATTGGAAAGAAAAAAAGGGCCCCAAAGGAGAGAGAAGGGAGAGAAAATGGGGTCTGGCCGTCCATGAGTTAGGGTCATTTTTCTTGAACCCAGCTGTATAAAAATTTGGTTTCTCCCTTTAGTCTGCTGTCTCGTAAATAATACAACAAAACAATAAGAATATATATGGCAACAGAATCCCTTCGACTTCTACCCTTAGATTTTGGCCATCATGACTCATAGATGTCATCCTCTACGTCTCTCTCTCTCTCTCTCTCTCTCTCTCTCTCTCTCTCTCTCTGTATATGCTTCTTTAATTTTAGGAAATATATAAAAAAAAAGGTAAAATGAAAATCAAAGCACACATAAGACTGTTCATGACTGCCTGTTTTAGTCATGTTTTGTACCATGAATCAGATTCCATGTAGTGACAGGTATTACAACAGGAATTCCATACAAGAAATTAATTGATATTTCCTTGTTTTTTTCCCTTTACGGCTGGTGGGTTTTATTGCCTTGTGAGGTTTGAAGGAGAGATCAAAAGAAAATAATCCATCTTTAATGCACGAATAATATTCCGGATATATATATTTTTCTAAAATCTGATCAAATAAATTAACAAATTCGTACCCGAAATCCAACAAAGACTATATTGAAATGTGATTATTGTAGTGTTTTTATAGTGTGGTAATAGTTGTTTTTCAAAATATTTTTTATTTAAAAATATATTAAAATAATATATTTTTTATTTTTTTTAAATCAACACATTACAATAATAAAAAAACACAAAAAAAATATTTAGCTCTAGTTAAAAAACACATTACAAAAAATGTCTTGACTATACTAGTTAAAAAAAGTACCCTCTAAACTCATATTTGGCTCGTACTCGGTTTGCCCACTCATTTAATGCTCGCTAAGAAACAATTTGCCATTTTTATTTTATTTTAATCCATTTATCATTTTAAAAAGTTATTTTCATCTTTAAAATTATTTCTTTGTTACAATTTAATTAATCTTTTATTTTGAAGTTTTGTAGGAGTGTCAATTAAATCTGAATTCCAATAGAACTAGCATGAATGGATGATTTTTTTAGATTAATTATCTTATTTAATGAATAATTAATATTATATATATATAGAACATTTATATGTTTTTTTATCTTAATTCGTATGATTTCTTAAAAAAGTTATTTTGGTATAATTTTATTTTGAAGTCTTATGTCTTCAAAGTAAAAAAAATGTCTCTAAACTATAAAGTTTGTACAATCAAGTGCATAGAATAATAATTTGTTTTTAAATTAGCAAGTGGGCGCTGATACCCGGAAAACATATTAACGAGTGTGTATCCTTTTCTTACCCTTACCCTCCATCATTGGACGTTTATAATAGATAATTGTTAGGCCCGGTGGAGTGGGTACCCGCTTTATAAATTTGTATTTATTGGGCCGGATAGTAAGAATACACAAATATGGCCCGGCCCAATCTTAGCACTCTTTTCTCTTTTAACTTAATAAATCCTTTTAATTCAAAGTGTCATAGAAATTATAAATACTTACCATTTTCTTTTTAATCTTAAAATTAAGATTTACTTCTTAGGAAACAAGCATTTCGAACCTCCAAGAATTATGTGATTTCTTCTCTCTCTCTCTCTCTTTTAACATGTGCTTTATGTGAGCTCTATTTGTTTATATTGTCAAGATTTTTTTATATTTGCCTTGCAGTTCATATTAATTATTGCGATTGAATTAAAAAATATATTGTTTTAGTCCAGCATTTAGATAGCATTTAATTACTGTTTTTGAATCGATAAAAAAACAAAGACAGTGGATAATATTTTTTTATACAAAATCCACTCCAAAACTTATTCAAATACATATTCATTCTCTATCTTTATTTATTTTTTCCTCTTCTACTAAACATGTATATATACTTGTTTTACTGTTGTAAAGCCAAAATCTTGTGCAATTATCAACTTAATTATTTGAAATGCAAGTTCAAATTTTATAATTGTTAATATAATGATTTATATGATTGTTAATTTTAAAATTTATAAGATTAATCGAGATACATATAAGCTAACTCGAACACCTATATTAATAATAATAATAATAAAAAGATAGCGTGAAATGTTTCTAGTCCATGTTCAACACATATCTAAGCAATTTCTTCATGGAAAGCCTTTTTTAAAACAAGAAAAAAGAGGAGCAATAATTCATGAAATTGACAATCAGAATCACAACATAATCCCATTTCACCACCCCGAACTCATCTTCCACTTGCAAAGTGTCGTTAACAGCAAGCAAATATAGTACCAAAAGAAATAGATACATAACAAAAGAAAGCACAGCCGAATGCAAGAAAGAGTTCTTTGACATGCAGTGATAAAGGAGGAGGAGGAGGGTTCTGGTTTTGACGGGTCACGCAAGCAAGTACATGCATGACTTTACCTTAGAGGGTAATCATGGCCGTTCAAAGACAAAAAGGACTGTATCAGTCTCAGAGACAGGATTTGATGCAAGAATTAATGATTTTCCATCTCAGACGTAGTATCCTAGTCTTCTTTGAAGACAAGGGAGGGAGGACGGGAGCTTTCCTTGATTTTGACAGTTAGTTTTTGTCCTGCTCAGCATCACCATTTGCCTCGGTTGCTGGCCTTTTTCCCCATAGACGCCATCATTATTTTATTCTGGCGTGCTACTTATGGCTCCTTTGTTAAGTAAAATTTATGCAGGGTTATATTAAAATATATATTTTTTAAAATTTAACATCTATAAATTAAAATTAATAAAGAAACACTAAAAAAAAACAACAATTTATTTTTTTTTAAAAATAAAATATATTTTTAAAATACATCAAGAAACAAAAATAGTTACTAATTCCCAAAAACTTATTTATTATGTTTATTTGGGTCAGTAGTAGAAAATAATATAAATCATATCTTGGGGTTTTATCTAATAGTTTAAGCTTTTGGGTTGAATTAGTTTTTTGACATTATATCAGAGCTTTGATGACCGAGTAATCACAAGTTCGAATCTTACCATCATTATTTGTTTGATAAAAATTAAGTAGATCTATACAAGTTTTAAATTTAAAGAAGTTTTACTTGAGAAAGTGTGTTAGATAATAATATAAATTATATATTAAAATCTCACCAAATAACTTAAAATTTTAAATTAAATTAATTCTTTAATATCCAGCAACGTGAATAAACAAACTAGTGTCACGTAAAGATGAATTTAGAGTCGATGGGTGTCGGCAGGTAAGAAAGAAAAATCAATGGAACCAAACACATGAAAAAAGAAAAAGGAAAAGGAAAGGAAGATTAGAGGCCTCCAAAACAAATTAAGCAGTCCATTTATAGTTTGATTAAGCAAGTCAGAATAAAGGTAGCCTTATTTGTCTCTCGTGATTTCCTTTTTGGAGATGTCTGGAGATGACACAAATAACACTTCATTCCTAGCTTCTTCAAGGATTCTTATCTGAACGTTCAAATCTTCAAATTTGGAGAATAGTTTTTGGATATTATAGTAAAACTACTATTGTTCACTCACAAATGACAGTTTGGCCGAGTGGTCTAAGGCGCCAGATTTAGGCTCTGGTCCGAAAGGGCGTGGGTTCAAATCCCACAGCTGTCACTTTTCACATCTTATTTTGTTTTTTTAATGTGGTCCTTTAACTCTCTTTTTTGTCTTCTAAATCCATCCCTGTATTAAAAACTTTCTTACATTTGATCCCTCTTTCAGTTTCCCCATTAATTTTAGCATTTTTCATAAAAAGAGAAAAGAAAAGGATATCTTCATAATTATATATATGAGGGATTATTCAATACAAGAAACCGAGATTTTTTTCAATAAAAACATAAAAATTCATGAATTATATATATATAGAGAGAGTATAGCATCTTATTATCCACACCAGCATTGAATAATGACCACAAAAAAAAGCAAGTACATAACTAGCAACCAACTACCATACAACTCTTTCAAGTGTTCCTTCTTTCCTTCTTGCCACTGATCTCTGCAAGAAAGCAGCCTAAAAAGAGAGCAACATGGCAATCTCAATTTCCACACCAACAGCCTATTTCAGCTGTTTTAACTCTTCAAACCAATCTTCTCTTCCATCTTTGCCTTTCAAGCCACTCAAATTCCCTCCATTCTGGCCTTGGCAGAAGGTGAAGATGGGCCCACTTACTGTCTCTCCTATGGGTTTTGGAACATGGGCTTGGGGCAACCAGCTTTTATGGGGATACCAAGAATCGATGGACACTGATCTTCAACAAACTTTTAACCTGGCTGTTGAGAATGGCATCAATCTTTTTGATACTGCTGATTCTTATGGGACTGGCAGGTTAAATGGCCAAAGTGAAAAGCTTCTTGGCAAGTTTATACAAGAATTTCCAGGTTGGTATCTTTCTTGGTTTCATTTACTTGGTTGTATTGACTGAATTATGCAGGATTTAATCAACTATGATACTGGCCCTTTTTGCTTAATTACTGACACAGGATTTAATCCAGTTTGTAGTGATTAATTTAATGATCAATGTGGCATAATGAATGCATAGTTTCTGATAATAGACATGAAGTATGATTTCAATATCCACTTGATCGCTGGACTTGATGAATAAATACTGCTAAATCTTAACCATTGCCCCCCCCCTTTGTGAGCGTCATCCTTGCATAAAGATAGGGAAAGAATGTGTTTTGGTTGTCACTAAGTGCATTCGTGCCTTAATTCTCAGGACAACAGATGCGAAATGACATTGTGATTGCTACCAAGTTTGCTGCATACCCGTGGCGTCTGACACCGGGGCTGTTTGTGAAAGCTTGCAAGTAAACATCTCTAACTATTCTGTTTTCTGTCTCATGTAGTGCGTGCTTTCTCATTTTTTTTCTTCAAAAACTTGACTGTATGCTTCCCTGAAGACACTTAGCTTTATCATGTTCAATATGAACTGAAATGGCTTTGAATGGTTTTTCAGGGCGTCGTTGGAAAGGCTGCAAGTTGAGCAGATAGGCATAGGTCAATTACACTGGTCTACTGCAAACTATGCTCCTCCACAAGAGTTAGCTCTCTGGGATGGTTTAGTTGCAATGTATGAGCAGGTTACCATTACTTATTTTCAAAGGGATTTCAGCTACTAGAAATGCGTGTTGACTTGCAAGAACCTGTCCAGGATCGCAGTTGAATTCTGAATAATATTGAAGCAAATGTTTTTTAGTCCATATGCAAGACATGAACATTACTAGTAATTATCACACGATATGCATAAACATTCATATGTTTATTTTCATTCAAGAACCAATATTTGCGAAAGAATTTTTCTGAAGAATCAACGTGCTTTTTTACTGCACAAAAGTTAAAGAAGAGATGACAACAATGTTACCCTTCTTTCTTTTTTACCGATCTTCATCAATATTAAGTAATCAGTTTTTCCGTTCTTTGGTTTTTTTATATACACAAGTCTCAATATAATTTCTTAATCTGTTGAGATTTCCTTTATAAATACAAATGGTTAAACTCACGGAAGGTGTTATTTAGGGTTTAGTTCGTGCTGTTGGAGTGAGCAATTATGGCCCGAAGCAGCTCATAAAGATCCATGATTACCTTAAAGCCCGTGGAGTGCCCCTTTGCTCAGCACAGGTATTTTACATGCACAATTTGTCATGACATTAGCAGAGCAGGTTTGCTGCATAAACAGCAATTTTTTCAGCTATATATAGCAGACTAGCACCATCAATCTCATATTGACACGAAACCAACCACTAGGTACAATTTTCTTTGCTGAGCATGGGAGAAGATCAGATGGAGATCAAGAAGGTTTGTGATTCTCTGGGAATCCGGTTGATTGCTTATAGTCCTTTAGGACTCGGAATGCTTACCGGGAAATATACATCGTCCAGACTTCCACTTGGGCCTCGGTACTAAGATTTGTGAACTTGCTACTTTAAATGTGTGATAAGAGGAGGTTGCTTAATGACTGCTTGTCCCATAATAGTGACCTTTTCTTCTGTAGGGCCTTCTTATTCAGGCAAATTCTTCCAGGACTGGAACCTTTGTTGAATTCCCTTGGAGAAATTGCACAGAGAAGGGGTAAAACTCTGTCACAGGTGAAGTTCAAAATTTTTAGTGATTGCTTCTTGATTGTGCCTATTGAAAAATTTACAGTCCTGGGCCTGTTTTCTTGTCTGAAAGACCATAAGTGAGTAAACTGTGGGCAGTGCACATGTTATTGAGATCACAAATGAAAAAAAAAATTATGGGATAAGAGGGCGATCCACAAGCTGCTTATTTAAGTAACCAATGCCTCTTAAGTCTCTTATGTCAGGCATATATTGTAGTTCCAGATGCTTTTGAGTCAGTTGAGTTCATCTGGCTTTTAGCGGCAGACATTCCAAAGCAACAATGTGTTACTAATTTAGGATATTGTGTTAGCAGGTTGCTATAAACTGGTGCATCTGTAAAGGTGCTATTCCAATTCCTGGAATCAAGACAGTAAAACAAGCTGAGGAAAACTTGGGTGCCCTTGGTTGGCGCTTGAGTTCAGACGAGTTGCTTCAATTGGAATATGCAGCAAGTGAGTCTCCTCAGAAAATGATCCAAAACATTTTTCAGACAAGGTAAGCATTGTATCGAACCTCACTATTTTTTTTTAAATTTTCCTTAAAATGAGTTCTATCGACCAAATCATGAGTAACCACAGATGACTTGGGGATAAAGCAATCTATGTACTGGAAGTCCCTGTGACAAGAATTGAAGGCATAGACAAGGCAGAAGTCGAAAACCAGGTAGAAATCCTCTGTTATTAGTACTCAAAACATGAGGGAAAGTTGACATGGGTTGCAAAGAGACTAAATGGAGAAAAAACAAGAAGCTGCATCTCCTGCTTGACCTTTATCCCTCACTAGACGATGTTGATGTTGATAATTACAATTGAACAAGATTTGTTAATCTCAGTGATCTTCTGTATTTCCAATGAACATGTATCTTTTACTGATTGATAGAAGATTGACTAATTCATTCCGGAGCACATATTTTGAGAGAAATCGTTATAATCCCTACAATTTCCAGTTATCTGAAATCTGAATGCAAGACTGCTTCAGATGCCTTGGCATCAAGGATTTGGGATCTGCTGGAAATATTTGAATGGAGATGAACCAAAGTTGTTGAATTCCGCAGAGTGCTCAGGCCCAATCTAGTTATTGAACGCCACTGAGGAACAGAAAACTACCAGGAGCAATAAAATTTGAAAGAGGACATAATGATTTAACTGTAGTATCAAGGATACGAGACTAACTGGCAGTTTCAAAGAGTCTACATGCCTCCAGTTTCTTCCTGTCAACATGTCCTCCGGTCTATGAAATACAGCTTCAGTATAAATGCACTTTCAGAGGCCAAATTGGATTGACCGAAAGCCCGAGTACCTCCTCCACACACATGCTCAGGATTAGAGAAACGGAAGCAGAAACTTTCAATGCCTATGCTACTGAGAAATAGGAAAGGATGCATCGCTATGAAACTCAGAAAATCATGTTGAAATGTTGTAACAGGAAAGCTCTAAGTGCCCGCTGAAACAAAGGAGAGGAGCACCAAGTGCAAAAGTTCTAGTTGTAACTTGTGTATGAAATGCCATCTGTTTGCCAATAATCAATGCTTGCAGACAGGCTAATGGTCAGTCCATCCAGAGATTAATCAAACACTTTCCTACCTAGCTAAGCAAACAACAACAAAGAAAAAAGGTTGATGACATGAAAAGCACAACAGTTTCTTTAAATCAGACATGGGCAGAAACTACGGTCAAAATTCTGCAGCAATGTAATCGAAAACTAATCATAAAAAAAGATATAAGGATGTTCCTAATGTTAGATCTCATAATTAAGTTACAGGTTTTTGGTGGCTTCCAAGATAGTATTATTGATTGCATAAGCAATTTTTTTATAGCCTGTTACAGGAAAGGAAATATAACAGAAAACAAACTTCACGTATTGTACTCCTAAGATCGTGTACGTGTTATAAGACTAAATCAAATTGCAACTAATTGTCCTACAAACTAGGACATTATTAACAGAACACTAAATAGTAAGTAAGTCTTGGAAATTCTAATACTTCAACATCCTCCCGTAAGCTGAACTGCATCAGTGCATTCAGTTTACTCAAGGCATTAGACACATGCCAAGCTTGTCTCTCAGCTTCAGAAAAACCTCTAGTTTCAGAGGTTTAGTCATAATATCAGATATCTGCTCTTGTGTACTGCAATGCACTAATTCCACTACCCCATCTCTTGTAAGTTCACCTAAGAAGTGAAACCTTACGTCAATATGTTTATTTCGTCCATGCAACACTGGATTCCTTGAAAGTTTAATGGCTGAGCTATTGTCACAATAGATAGTAGTGCACATACTTTGAACATGACCAAGTTTTTCAAGAATTCTACGTAACCAGACCCCTTGACATGCACACGAAGCTGCTGCTATGAACTCTGCCTCTGTTGTAGATAAAGTCACCACTAGTTGCTTTCTTGAAGACCATGAAACCGCCCCTGTTCCTAGCATAAACACATACCCAGATGTACTTTTTCGATCATCAACATCTCCTGCATAGTCATTATCTACAAAGGCTATTAAGCTTCCATCACCTCCTTTTCTGTAACCAATTCCAAACTCCATAGTGCCCTTTAAGTATCTTAGTATTCTCTTGCCAGCTTCCAGATGTATTTCGGTTGGTTTCTCCATGTATCTACTGATCAGCCCAACAACATACATAAGATCAGGTACTTTGACTGTCAAATACAACAAGCTTCCAACCAATTTCTTGTATTCTGTAGCATCCACGTTCTCTACGCTGCCTTCATGCTTTGACAGTTTACATCCTGGAACAATTGGATTCTTCACAGGATTGCTCCTTTCCATGCCAAACCTTTCAAGCACCTCTTTAGCATACTTACGTTGACATATGAAAATTCCATCTGAATTTTGTACCACCTCTACACCCAAAAAATACTTCATTCTACCAAGATCAGACATATCGAACTCCCTCTTCATTGACTCCTTGAAATTTCTGAACATCTTCTCATCATTTCCTGTAAAAATAAGATCATCTACATAGAGACTAACAATCAACAGCTTCCCTTCGTCACAATATTTTATAAATAATATGTGCTCACAGAAACATTTTTCAAACCCTTATTTGGCAAAGTATGCCTAAATCTTGTTGTACCAGGCGCGAGGAGCCTGCTTAAGCCCGTATAATGCCTTCTTTAGCCTATAAACCTTGTGTTCCTCTCCTGGCTTTTCATAACCTTGAGGCTGATCAATGAACACTGCCTCAGTTAATTCCCCACACAAAAATGCGCTTTTGACGTCCAGCTGGAAAACACACCACCCTTTGTGAGATGCAAGAACTAAAATTGTTCTAATTGTATCCCACCTAGCCACCGGTGCAAAGACTTCATTATAATCAATCCCCTGTCTTTGAGCGTATCCCTTTGCTACAAGTCGGGCTTTATGCTTGTCCACATCTCCTCTTTCATTAAACTTCGTCTTAAACACCCATTTCACTCCTATTCTTTTAGCTCCAGCCGGCAGTTTAGTTAATTCCCATGTCTCATTTTTATTAATAGCTCATATCTCCATATCCATTGTCTCTCTCCATTTCATGCTCTTGTATGCTTCCTCAAATGTGTCTGGATCGTCAGCTGAAGTAAACATTACCAGACTGTGCCTTTCATTTTCATCAGATAAACCTGTACTGGTTACATAATCTTTCAACCATGCTGGCTGCTTTCGACTCCTTCCTTGATTTGAACTCAGTGGTGTTTCCTCAGGTAACTCAGTTGGTGGTGAGTCATCTGTTTCTTCATTTTGTTCAGTTTGCACATCTTCCAAGCCTTCTTCGTCCTCGTTAACAGCATCATCTTCATTATCACCGTCAGTAGCATTATCACCTTCACATTTTAACACATCACGTTTCACCTCTTCTGCACTTCTACCCCAATTCCACTTCTCATCCTCAACGCACACTATATCTCTGTTGATCACTATCTTCTTTGAAGTTGGATCATAAAGTCTGTATGCTTTCGATTCCTCACTCACACCCAAAGGAACACATTTGACACTTTTATTATCCAACTTCTTTCCTTAACTGTCAGGCATATGAACATGAGCCACACATCCAAATAAACAAAAAAGATCAACACAAGGCTTTATTCCACTCCAAGCCTCTTCAGGAGTAACATCTTTGACAGCTAGAGTGGGACTCCGATTCAGCACATAAACAAACCAATTAACAGCTTCTGGCCAGAACTCTTTTGGTACTTCTATTCCTGACAACATGCTACGTACCATGTTCATTATGGTACGATTCTTTCTTTCGACAACTCCATTTTGTTGTGGAGTGTAAGCTGTGGTAAGTTGTCTGTTAACTCCATGTATGCTGCAGAAATTGTTGAATTCAAGTGAGGTGAACTCTCCACCTCAATCGGTTCTTAAGCAACAAATTTCATCTCCAATCTCCTTCTCTCAAATACTTTATACTTCTTAAACATAGCTAATGCTTCAGATTTTTCAGATAGAAAATATGCCCAAGTCTTTTTACTGTAATCATCAATGAAGGTGAGTATATACCTTTTGCCACTGTTGGATTTCGGTAAAATAGGTACACTAATATCTGCATGGACCAGTTGAAGCTGCTTAAATGTCCTTCACAAGCTTTTCTTTGGTATTGCTTCTCGATGTTGCTTCCCAATCATACAGTCATCACACACTTTTGATGAAGCCTTGAGCATTGGCAAACCTCTGACCATCTCCTTATAGTGCAAAGTTCTCAATCCCTTGAAATTTAAGTGTCCATACCGACAGTGCCACAATTATGTGTTGTCTTCAGATGTGATTTGAAGACAGGTTGAAGTTGGACATATTATAGAAGAAAGTACATCAAACATTCTGTTGGCTGACATCTGTGTTTGTATAATTAAGCCTCTTCTAGGATGATAAATATTACACATGCCATGCTGAATGAGAATAGATAAATTCTTTTCTTAAGGCTGATCAATGCTTAAGAGATTATTTCTTAACTCAGGTATAAAATAGACTTCGGTTATCACCTGAATTAATCCATTTATATGTAGCTTGACATGTCCTTTTCCCATAGCCATCATTCTTGAATTATCTCCAAGCTTTACCAATTTTCTGAATGTTTCATCAAGATCAAAAAACCAATCCTTGATTCCACACATGTGGTTGCTGCAGCCTGAGTCGAGAAACCATACATTCTACCTTGTTGATTGATTTTCCTCCACATATTCCATCAGAAGCATCTCTTCTTCTTCATCTAATTCTGCGTAATTTGCACCTTTCTCCCCACTAGGACATTCATATTGAAAATGTCCTAGTTTCTGACAATTATAGCACTGCACCAAGGCTTTGTTGAAGGATTGCCTACCCTTGCCTCGGCCTCTTCCTCTGAAATCTCCACGAGCTTTTCTTCTCCCTTCAACTCTGTGTTCATATCTTCCTCCACTCTTTTCTGAATTGATGATGTTTAAAGCATGCTCTTCTTTTTTTTTGCCTTGCATCCTCTGTTCATGAACTAACAAGCTACTTTGAAGCTCATCTATGGTCATGATAGAGAGGTCATTGGACTCTTCTATGGAACATACAACATAATTGAACTTGAAAGTCATTTATCTTAAGATTTTTTCAATGATTATGGTCTGCTCCATCTTTTCTCCATGCGCCTTCATCTTATTTGCAATGGTCAATGTTCTGGCAAAATACTCATCAACTTTTTCACCCTCCTTCATGCCAAGGATTTTGAACTCTCTCCTCAAAGCTTGTAGTTGAGCACGTTTAACCTTGGTAGAGCCTTGATACTTCAGTCGCATTGAATCCTAGATAGCCTTCGCAGTCTCCTTATTGAGTATGGTCTCAATAATGGTCCTATCTATAGCTTGGAATAGATAGTTCTTAACTTTCAAATCTTTCAATTTCTGATCATCGTTGCTTTTTCATTGCGCCTCTGTTGTCTCTATCCCATCCACTGATGCAGGAATTCCATTCTCTATCAATTCCCAGTATTCCTTTGATCTAAGGAAGTTTTCCATGAGCATGGCCCAATGGTCATAATGACCATCGAATCTTGGTATTGCTGACTAAACAAAGCTGCTGTTGTTCTCTGTTGCCATGAGTTTCTGATTCTTCTTGCTGTTTCTAAGCTCTTACTTTTGCTTTCTTCTCAAGAAACTACAGTTTCTGAAAATAACACAACTAAGCCTTTACGATGAGGCTCTGATACCAAATGTTAGATCTTAGAATTAAGTTACAGGTTTTTGGTGGCTTCCAAGATAGTATTATTGATTGCATAAGCAATGTCTTTATAGCCTGTTACAGGAAAGGAAATATAACAGAAAACAAACTTCACATATTCTACTCCTAAGATCGTGTACGTGATATAAGACTAAATCAAATTGCAACTGATTGTCCTACAAACTAGGACATTATTAACAGAACACTAAACAGTAAGTAAGTCTTGGAAATTCTAATACTTCAACACCTAAACTAATTAGAGAGCCTTCATTGAACAAGCTTGCTGGGATTCCGAATTTTCCTCTCTTGTGCTTCTTCGTTTCTTCTTCTTACTTGAACTGCTCATCCCATTCAGGTTCTGTTTGTACTCGAGAAATTTTGCATACAACTAGGTTGGCTATCTGAACATCAACAACATAAAGTATCATCAGACAAGGTGTGATTCCTAAAACGTATGCATTGATGTGAATTACATCACCTTTTCTTGAGTGCTATGGTCATCTTTGTTAATTGGAACAAACTCAGCATTAACTCTGAATTCTTCTACCATCCAATCAGTTTCAGATCCATTGGGTGGGCTTCCTTGATAGAAATTCAGAGTCTTTGCATAACCAACAATTTTATCCTTCCATGTGATCGGGGCTGTGCCTTCGGGGTCGACCGCATAGTAGCCATTCTCTGTTAAGATAATGTCAGCGTCCTTGCTCCTAGTCGAAAAGAAAAAACACTCGTTGGCCACCCCGCCTTTAAAATCGTCTAGTAATTACGAAAGTTAGATTTTGAAGTAATACAAATAATGTCGACTTTATTCATGCTTGATGCAGGAGGTATTAGGATCTCGTGATGGCCTAATATATATGTATTTCGACTAGATGACTCAGAAGAGTCATTGTGATCCCTTCTTCTTCTGGAAATTATTTGATTTCTATTCCTAAGATTCGGCTGCCACAATGCCGATGTTGCAACTAATTAACAGTGGAAACATGTGGTGTAATGGAAGAAAAGTTAGAGAAAAAAAAAGATGTTCATGTGTCAAAAAAAAAATGAAAGAGACAAACCTAAGGGGAGTTTATCAGGGCTTGATGCATATACATCAGTGGAGGGAATAACATTGAAAAAACAAAAGCTTGATTAGACTTTATTTTAGAAAATAAAACTATCAATTTAGAGTTGTAACCTCTTCGTTCATAAAATTCTGTTTTTTTTTGTTTTTTGCTTCTTGTTGTCTTTAGTGCTTCTTCCTGTGCACCAGGATTCTATCATAAAAGTGGAAAACAGCACTAGTGGTTCAGATTTTGAAGAACTTAAATGCCTATGAATCTGACTCTACCTTATTCAATTCAAGTAGGCTGTTTTCGGGACCAAAACAGGAAAAAAAAAAAAAAGATGTTAAGTTGTGATTTTCATATTGTAGACTAGATGAATTTATCTTGAAATCCTCACTCCTTTCTTCACAGCATGCTCGGGTAAAGTTGAGAGTCAAAGCATGCAATGTACCTTTAGTTTCTGGGGAAAATCTGCCTGGTCTGCAGTCTGTCTCGGGTTGCCAGGTCTCCAGTGCGGCTCAGGCTCAAGATTCTTACTACCCACGAGGACAGAAGACCTGGGCAACTAGTTTTTCTAACATTTTTTAGAGTTTGCATTTTACAAATTTATTTGCCAACTGATGGGAGACTGCTATACTCATACCGAATCTATCAAGTCCAGAAAGAAGTTGAAAATTCTTCATACTGAACAACAGCATTAGCTTGCCGGAATTCTGCGAGGCAATGCAGCAGGTATGCACAGGGTATTATCAAGCAATATGCGGCATACCACTTGACTGCTTACAATGCAGACGCAAGCACCAGGACCAGCTTCTGCAAATTGTCACAGAAGACTACATTTTCATGGAGCGTTAATGAGCTTTGAGGAAGTCACAAGCCGACTACCTTTGCGCGAATAGAGAACCACCATAAATGCTTCATGTGTTAATTGTAGAACTTACCATGGATCTGAGTTGTGAGATCTATTTTCTTCAACCTGAGAGTTTCTCTAGCACAGGTATGGTTGTGCACATTAACAAATCATTACACCTCAAAGGTAGATGGAATGTCCACGAGTCTTCTTCAAGAATAGTATAAATCATTCATGCAGCTTTACCTATCAGTTTTAGTTTTTAGTTTCGGTTTGACATTGTTCTTGACACGAGTCTTTTTGTGAACGTAGTTTGTCAGTATAAATCAACTTTCAGAGGAGAAAAACAGCTGGGGCGACGTGCGGAAGTCAGAAAAGGATGTATCATTATGAAACTCAGACAATTACTCCCATTGAAGCAGAGGAGAAGAGCACCAAGAGCAAAACTTCAAGCTTCATGTCGGACAACAATCAATGAAACACAGAGAATGAGATGCATTGTAAAGTTCAATTAAGTTGCTTCAGAAAGTGAGATAGACCATAGGAAACACGGTAGTCAACATGCATTTACAATAGAAGAAATAAGATTAACAGCATTTAATTGAAAATCAATGGACCTTATTGCTGAAGAAATCCATGCATAACATTATGAGCACAAGATATCCCATGATTACAGCAGTTCCCTTGTATAGTTCGAGAAGACGAGTGCTCTTGGAGTAGCTGGTCTACTTTTGAACCCCAACGCCCATAAATTTGTTTTTAAGAAAATCTGTACAGTGGAGCTGGTCTAGTTCTGATTTTGAGACTTTCTACAATGACAACATTCTTTTAAATGAAATCATTCAGGGATGCGGCTCAAGATTAGTCTCTTTAAAATCTTATTTTTTCTAAAAAGATTTTATCCAGTGGAAAAGCTCTTCAATGGAACTTCGAATTTTGCTAGACAATACTAAAAAACCACCGGTTCTGCATGGCAGGTTAGGAATGCTATTATAATCGTATTCCAGGCCGAAACAATAAACCAGTCAACAATGAGAAAGTGCATCGAATCTGAAGTAGCATTAATCGCAAACTTGGACAAATGATGTTTTTTTCTAGTTTTATTTTTTTATTTCTAACATCAATACATTTTTCTTAAAAAAAAACACCTAAAATTATCAATTTAAAGTTTCTTTTAAGCAAAAAACAATTTAAAACACTTTGAAGAACAAGTAGCTACAAAGTCGAGTCACCTAAATTCATTTTCTATAAACATACCACTCAACAGAATATTCCCTGTAATCAGATTAAGTGATATCTGCCACATTATCTAAAAAAGATTTGTGTTAAGTTTGGATCATGCATTCGAAATAAAGATCACAGTACAAAAGTATTCTAAAACCAAATAACATGAAAGTCTTGAACCCTAACCAGAAAAATATTTGATACCAACATAATCAAAGACAAAGATCCAAAAACCTAATAAGAAATGCAATAACCACGCCTCCTGATCAATAGTCTACTTAATCTTCTTCTTTGGCCTCAACTGCAAGATAAAACGAGATAATGGTGTTAACTATTTTGAAAATAAAACATGTAAAGCTGTATAATACTAAAATATAAACATCAAAGGCAATTGACATATGTGCTGAGATGATTTTACCTGGTTGCTGTGGCCACACTTCTTCTTCCTGCAGTTGACAGCACGAGGATGCAGGCGTGCATAACATCTGTACAGCACATTATTCAACAGTCAGAATTATGCCTACTATCACCACATAACACCAAGTGCATTCACATATCCGCAGATAAAGATAAAATTTTGAGGCCAAGACATTCAATATCACAACTGCTTAACATGCTCCATGCCTGATAGTAGTAAGGATGTACGGAACTTCTTATGAAATTTTTACCAGCTTGTTCACTACTTAAAAGCATTCAAGGTGTTAGGTATCTTAAATGGGAAATGGTTTAGATGAGCATAAGAACTTCTAGCTATTGATCAACATCGTTAGGGTAGAAATAAATGAAGAGTTATAGGACAATTTAACTTACTTGCGGCAAATCATCTTTTCCTGGTTATATTTCCTGGCCAAAGCCATCAAAGATGGCTCAATAATGCCACCACGAAGCCTCAGAACCAGATGCAGTGTTGACTCTGCACAAATACACAGATTTAAAATCAAACATCCATTACAACCCCATCACACAAAGCAAATATCCAATTCAGGACTTTATTCACATTCATTTGATTGGTCTAGAAGAAAAAATCCACCAAGTTAAAAGCTTTTTATCACAACATTTCACATCTATCTAAATAATGCAATGTTATTTGGCAGGGTAACTTTTTTCAACCAATGCTTAAGATTTTCTGTGATATGACCATGAAAATTATAATAAATCAGCAGAGTTATACCTTTTGAATCACAAAAGGTTCATTTAAACATAATTCAAAAAAAGCCAGAAGCCAAATTAATAAAAACACCAAGCCCATCTAAAGTTTTAATGTTTTTTTAGCAAAACTATATACTTTTCTTTTTATCATTAAGATTCTATACAATACAATCATCATAGTTATAATTATTCAACAAAAACCGACTCTTTGAATTGCAAACCTTTCATTTAAAGGTAAATGAAAGAATCAAATTGACTATTGTTTATTTTCAATTAAATTTTCAGCAAAGATTCAGCATTCCCAAAGTCACCCCTCTCTTGCAAGAGGATTCCCGGCACGTCAACACCTGGTACGATTCTTCACGTTGCATCGAATTAAACCACAAACTCCACTGCTTGTGCGTGCCCCAGTCAGTTCCTCTGAGTTTCATTCTTGCGAACGTACTACCCAGGAGGGATACTTAACGCGTTAGCTACAGCACTGCACCGGTCGATACGCACAGCGCCCAGTATCCATCATTTACGGCTAGGACTACTGGGTCTAAAATTGCAAACCTTTATCTTTTACCATTTAAACTCTCCAAAATATGGCCACTACAACAACTAATCTACTGCTAAATCAGCCCTTGAATCACAAAACTTCAATTTTACCATAATTGAGCAGGAGCAAGAACTCAACAAAAAAAGTAAAATTGTTATTCAAGAAACTAACCCTTCTGGATATTGTAATCAGCAAGGGTACGGCCATCTTCAAGCTGCTTGCCAGCGAAGATCAGACGCTGCTGATCTGGAGGAATTCCTTCTTTGTCCTGAATCTTGGCTTTGACATTTTCGATAGTATCCGACGGTTCGACCTCAAGAGTGATGGTCTTGCCCGTGAGGGTCTTAACGAAGATCTGCATTCTGCCAAATGTGAGGCAACCGTCAGAGCCCGCTTTCTTTATATAATGTGACGGTCAGTGGCAGCTAGGGTTTCACTTCTGTTTTGAGGTGGTGTTTGTATTTTAGGATTGTGGTATGCTGAACGAGAATAGGCCTAGATTTTTTAATGTCATGATGATGTCATCCGAGTTTAGTTAATTCATGCAGATCTCATTTTTTGGATAGGCATTGGTTACTTATTTTTTTAATATATATATTAAATTTTAATTTTAATTTCTAATTTTTTTGAGTAAATAATATCAACAAATGTGAGATTTTCTTTCCCATTGTTTATTTGGATGGTCAATGAAAAAATGTAGAGGGAGGTATTAAAATATTTCTATATTTAAAATTATTATCGAGCTAGAAGTCTTGTAAACAATATTTCTCACCAGGGATTAATATAATTTTTTGTTAAAAAGTATAAAAGTAATTATCTTAAATAAAAACCCAAAGGTATAAAAACCATAAAGATTCAACTTGATTTATAATTTAAATTATTAGATAGATTATTGGTTCAATTTAAATTTATTATTTTTATTTAAAATAATATTATTATTTTTTAAACAATTTCTTAGTTTTGAGCAACTAAAATTCGATTTTATTTAAACCGAGCCATCCAAACTACAAGTCAAGTCGTATGGTTCCTGGTTGGTCAAACAATGCCAAAAATAGTTTAAAATAAAACTCGTTTAGGTTAGGCAGGTGAGAAAAGATTGAAAAATAAAAAATCACGGTTGAAGATAATTTTTAGATCTGGCCCGGTGATCGATCCAGTTCAAGGTCTGGATTCCACATTTTAACTGGGTCACTCACATCAATTCTTTTTGTTTTTAAATCAAAACAACATTATTTGTTTTAAAAAAATTGACCAACGGATTGCGATTATATTTTTGACCGGGTCGACCAGATCACATCAAATTTTTTTTTTTTTAACCCAACTTGATTTCAACCTTGCGTCTACCAGATCTCGGATCAACTTACAGAAACAGGACAGGTTTCAAAATTATACAAAAGAAAAAAAAACTCTTTTGTGGGACCCGAACCTTGCGGCACACTTTTGCCTCCCTCAGCATGGTCTGTCCACCTCATCAGAAACCCAAGGTCAAATTACCTTTTTAGATGATCCCTCAACTATTCTGAGTGTTTCATATAGCTCCTCGTCATTTAACTTTGCTGATGTAAACCTTATACTTCACGTTTTACTGGATGGATATCATTTCGCAGTGTTTGGGAACGCGGTTCAACCTGCGTTCCCAAAAAAATTAAAAGTTTTTTTTTTTATTAAAATTGATTGTGGTTTGTACTTTTTGGATCGTTTTGATGTGCTGATGTCAAAAATAATTTTTAAAAAATGAAAAACATCATTGGCATGCATTTCGGTATGAAAAGTTATTTGAAAAGCAACCGCTACCACACTGCCAAACACGCTCTTAGTATGTTTGGTATTGTGCTAACTCTTATAGTTGTGGTTTAAAAAAAATTATTTTATAAAAAGTACTTTTAGTTGAGTCTGGTTTGAAAAAATAGGTCTTTGGTTAAAACTGTGGTTTAAATTAAGGTTGAAGAAAAAATAGTTTAATGTGTTTGGTTAAGAATGCTTTTGAAATTGAGGTTATAAAATAATTTCAAAATATATATATATATATTGATAATTTTAAATTTAAATATTATAGAACTAAGTACTCCTATTACATCATGAAATAAATAATACTTTATATAAAATATTTTTTATTATTCCATTAAATTATTTATAATTTCATTACGTACAAAATTTATCTGATAAGAACAAAAGTTTTCATAATTTTTTGAGCGTGTAATAAAATTAAATAAAATATTATCAGGTATAAAATTGATATTACAGTGCGAGTAAATTTAATTCATCGTAAACTAGTTTTTTTAAAAAAAACTGTTAAAAAAAATTAACACACTGAAAAAAAAACTAATTTGTTCACGTGAACAACGCAAGTGAATTGCATTGTTCATTAAGTGAACAATGCGAGTTAATTGCATTGTTCATTGTTTTTTAAGTACAGTGCAATTCTCTTGCAGTGAACAATGCAATTAGCATGAACAATGCAAGAAAAACAGCATTTTGCTGCCTTTTCTTTTCTTGTATCTCGGACGCAAAAACATGTAGGGCCCATACATAGTAAACTATGTATTTTTCTTTATGAAACAAGTTGCATTTGTGTTTTAAACAAAACATAGATGCAATCTCGTTACCAAACATGGTCTTAATATATATCCACTATCCGGATATCAATTGAAGCAAATAATATATTAAAAAATAATTATTTTTACGTGTATAACCAATTCAACATAAATAAAAAATTATATTCTCGTAAATAAAATAAAAACAATACATTAACTGCCTCTTTTTTTTATATTTTTACTTTAAATTAGTACGGAAGAACAATTTATCCATACTAAGTTAGAGTTTCTCATCTCACCATATTATATAGTTGATGGAGTTCTTATTTATTTAATTTTTAAAGCTGTGTTTAGTAATGGTGTTCAATATGTTTTTAAAATTTGTATCTTTATAATAAAATATTAAATTAATATTTTTTTTAGATATTTTTAATTGTTTCAACATGTGAATATCAAAAAATTTAAATTTTATTTTAAATAAAAAAATATTTTAAAAATCATGCTAAATTAAAAAACAAACACTCTATATGTATGGACTTGTAAAAGAAACAACCAATCACAGCTTTCCAAGCTCTCACAGCGAGACCCACACATTGAAATGATACACGTGTACCTCTCTCCGCATAGTTTGTAACGCCACCTCATCAAAGAAAAAACCCAAAATCCCAAACTGTATCCTTCACCTACCATCAATCCAGATCATCAGAGAATCACAAGTGCTTCAAACAATCTAACGGCTAGAAATAAATCACTCACACTTTTCATGGCTACTGCTTCTTCATCTCTCACCTTCTCCACTTCCCTGCCAAAATTTTGCAGACCCTACTCCATTTCTATAACCCCACCACCACAGGTATCAGTCTATTTTAAGAAACTCTCTATCAGTTCTTCTTTAAAGATATCAAAAAGAACAAGGGCATCATCCATGGCTTCTTCTGGGATCACCACCATTGATCAGAATAACAAGAAGGTAGTGGAAGTGTTTGATACGGAGGAGGATTTGGCTGTGTCTCTTGCAAAATACACTGCGGATTTATCCGATAAGTTTGCTAAAGAAAGAGGGGCTTTCACTGTTGTTGTATCTGGTGGTTCTCTCATTAAGTCCCTCAGGTATTTGTCACTGTAGTCTTACTTGATTAAACCAGTCAAGTTCATAAATTTGATGTTCATTAATGGATTGATGATGATGGGTTCTTGATGGTTTGTGATTTTATTGCGGGGTTCAGGAAATTGGTGGAGGCACCTTATGTGGATTCAATAGATTGGTCAAAATGGCATGTGTTTTGGGTGGATGAGAGAGTTGTTCCTAAAGATCATCCAGACAGTAACTACAAACTTGCTTTTGATGGTTTCCTCTCAAAGGTATATTTATCTTTGCTTGTTTTGTAACGTTGTGGTTTTTTGGCTGAAACATTACATTGATATCATCAGTTCATGTTATGTATTGTGGTCACACTTCAAGTTATGCTGTTCTTAGTATTATGATCTTCCCTTAGGAAATTATTGATGATGGTTTGATTGTCTATTGTCAGTTTGAATGGTGTCATTTCTGTTTTTTATCATAAGTTTAGAAATATGAGTAGATCATTTAGGTGGCCCAATTGATTTTTCTGGGAAGTCTAAAAAAGTCATGTTTTTTTTATTTGTTTTACATTATATTATTATACATTGGAGATAAGTATTCCACCAAATTGAGAAATGCTGAAAATATCTGATCATGAAAGTAGGAATGCCCTTGCAAACCTAGTTCCTTTCTGTCATAAATATCAGACTTTTGATGCTAGTTTGTGTCCTAATTTAACCAGACAAGCCTTTTTTCTCCTTAATTTTTTGCAGGTACCAATACCCCCGGGTAATGTTTATGCTAGCAACGATGCCCTGTCTTCTGAGGGTGCTGCGGATGATTATGAAACTTGTCTCAAACATCTGGTTCATACTGGTGTGATAAATACATCTTCATTGAGCGGGTTCCCAAAGTTTGATCTCATGCTTGTGGGAATGGGTCCAGATGGACATGTAGCCTCTCTGTTCCCCGGCCATCCACTCCTCAAGGAAAACCAGAAATGGGTTACTCACATCACAGATTCTCCAAAACCACCCCCAGAGAGAATTACCTTTACCTTCCCTGTCATCAACTCATCTGCATACATTGCTCTTGTGGTGTGCGGTGCTGGTAAAGCTAGCATAGTGCAGACAGCATTGGGAAAGAGTCAAGACTCTGAGGTGTTTCCTGTTCAAATGGTTTCACCTGAAGGGGAGTTGAAGTGGTTTTTGGACAAAGATGCAGCTTCAAAGCTGTAGGAGAGCAAATGTAACTTTATGAGTTCAACAAATAAGAGTCACAAGCTGCATGATTGTTTCTGCTGTGTTGTTGATCATTAGATGTGCTAATCGTTGTTGTAATCTGAGTGATAGTTTTGGATCAGTGTGGATTTTCTTCTTGTACTTGGTCAATCAAAAGACTTACATTGTATGGAATGTTGTTAAGCAGCTTTTTAAAGAGAGAATTGTTTTTGCAGATACAATCATGGTTGCATTTCACTGATTTTTATTATTGAACTTGTTGATTCTATAGTTTCTGTTGAGTTCTAATAATTCTTTTCCTGATAAATACCTGTCGATGCAGAAAGAGCCATAGGCTATGGCATTTTATTCTCAAGGCAAATCCTGGCATTTCATTCTCGAGGATTAGATTTCTGGTTCATTCAGGTCTGTTGCTCTCTCCCACTTAATTAAATTTGTAAAATTCTATCATTTTTTGCTTGCATGGAATTGATGATGATGGGTTCTTGTTGGTTTATTGTAATCTTTTGTTCGTTTTAGGATATTAGTGGAATCACCTTTTGTGGATTCAATGAATATGTCAAATGGCATATGTTTTGGGTGGAGGAGAGAGGTCTTCCTAAAGATAATGTTGGCATTAACTACAAACTTGCTTTTGATGGTTCTCTCAAAGGGATATCTCTTTCTTTTTTAGTAATAACATGGTCTGTGTACCTGAAAGATAATGTTGATATCATCAATTCATGTCACGTGATCATTTCTTCAAGTTACCTTGTTCTTAGGCTTAGGATTTTAATCTTTTCAATTGGGAATTGTCTACTTCATGTCTGGACAGATGTCTGTTGCCATTTTGAATGATTTCTTTGTTAGGCTCCAGTTGAGTATGCTGGGTGGTCTAGAAAAGTCATGTTTTCAGGTAATTATTTGTTTGACATTAAAGTATTGGACAACGGAGAGGTGTTCCTCTGACAAATGGAAAAACTATGAAAAGATTCTGACATGAAAGTAAAAATGGTCTTACAAATCCATTTTCCAGCGCAACAAATGGAACCCTTAAAATTGAAGCGGCCTCTGATTGATGTTGAATTTTTAATCATTTTTAATGCTAATATTTTGATGTTGAAAGTAAATATGTTGAAAATTGAGGCAGGTTTATTTCTTTTGTTATGAATATGAGAGAACTTCCTTTTATCACCATAACAATCTTAATCTCTTGTTGAAACTTATATTCCAAGTAACTGACTCACAAAACATGGTGTTTGTGTTTTAATTTGGGAGCTTATGTCCATTTCTTTGCGAATATTAAGACTTCTGATGCTAGTTTATGTCCTTCAACTAGATAAACTTTTAAATTTTCAGCAGGTAAGAATTCTCACCGGAAACATGTGTGCCATCAACAATGCACTGTCAGCCGAGGAAGCAGCTGACTGCTGATAGTCATGAAACCTGTCTCAAACACTTGGTTAATGCTGGGGTGAAGACGAATCATCAGTGAGTGGTTTCCCAAAGTTTGATATGTAGCTTCACTTTTCCCTAGGAATCCACTTCTCAAAGAAAATCAGAAATGGGTTTCTCACATTAAAGACTCACCGGAACCACCTCCAGAGAATTACTTTACCTTCCCAGTTATCAACTCATCTTCATACATTGCCCTTGCTGTGTGCAATGCTAGTAAAGCTGGTGCAGTGCAAACAGCATGGGGAAATAGTCAAAATTCTATTGTGCTGCCTGTACAAATGTTTAACCTGAAGGTTAATTAAAGTGATTTTTAGGCAAGGATGCACCTTCAAAGCTGTAGAAGTGAAAACGTCTTAGTATTATGAGCAAGTGATAGTGCTAGTTGCATGTTCATTCGTCTACTGTTACATCTCGACAGCTGTTTCTTTTGCTTAGGATTTCTAGTATCTTGTTTAACATTCTTTTGGATATGATTGAAGGATTATTGAAAATCTGTTGAAGAAACGTGGATGTGCCTTCAATTTCTGAGCTTGGTGTCCACGAAGATTAAGTTGTGATGATCTCCTCTACTATCTTTTTTCCCTTTAATTATGAACTGGTTCTTCTGATATTAAACACTCCCTGGACTTCCAGATCTTCTTATTGAAAGAATGAGCTCTTTATAGTACTTAGATGCCGCACAAATTACTATCATCATACCCTATCAACCGCAGAACTTAGTATGTTGCTGGACTGCTGTGTATTGATTTTTGATATTCTAAAATAATCTTGATCCACCTGATGGTGGCCTTGGTATCTATTCGATAGTGATTTGTCTGGTCAGTTGTGTTAGCTTTGTGCTTTGTGCTTCGTGCTTTATCTTTGTTAGTAATCAGCTTCACACTTTATGCTTCATGCTTCCTTCTCTTTATCTTTTTTATGCTTCGTTTTCCTCTTTCTTATACTATTATTATTATCTTGGCAGGTTCGCTGTTATTGTTTTTAGGTCAAGTTTCAAGTCATTTTTCCACGGTTGCATTCAAGTGAAACAAAGAACGGTGATGAATTTGCAACTATATAGATGCCATGTTGGTTGATGCTATTCTCCGTACTTATGCTTTATATGCGTGATTTTCATTTATTCCTTTTCTTCAAGTTTCACTATTAGCTTTACGCCTCATTCTACATCCTCTCAAGATTCATGCTTCCAGGGAAGACTTGAAGAAAGTGTGAATGCATCAATCTGGATGTGGATAGCTTGAGGGATACATGCTTTGTTCGGGAACGCGGCCAACTGCAGAACTGACCGGGTTCTTGGTATCTGAAAGCTAGTCTAAGAATAACTTTATCTCAAAAATAAATAAAATTATTATAATTTCTTGATGTTTATGTTAAAATTCCAGAATTATGATTCTTATTTTATACCAACACAAGTGTTTGGTACTTCGTTGTTGCAGCCAAAGTTGATGGTAGAACAGAAGAGGTTTGACCTGAATTATAATGAATGAAAGAACAGAAGATTCAAGGTTGTTGGCCGCCGAGGAAGAGAATTTGCAGACTCTTCCTCAGAAGAGAAGTATACGCATTGCTTATCTACAGGTTGACCATGGATAAAACAGAGAAATTTCATCAAAACGAAAAAAAAAGAGAGATTGGATTAAGCAAGAGACATCTCTGTTACATTTCAAATTTGATGTGCTTTGAATCAAAACTCTAAACAACCATGGAAAAAAACGAAATATTCTCATCTATTTAGATCTTAAAGAGTTGTTTTCAAACCCTGAAAATCTTCATATTAACCAAGTCCTTCCAGGTTTTCATGAGGGAATTGGATACTGGAACATGAGGAAATATTCCAAGTGAAGCAATTATTGAGTTTTTTAAATGTTTTTTTTATTTGAAAATAATATTTTTTTTATTTATTTTTAATATTAGTATATCCAAACCATAAAAAAATATTAATTTAAAATTAAAAAAATAAAAAATTTTAAAAAACACAACTCAACTGCACAAATAAACACGTTATTCCTCAAATTAGTTCACCCATCAATTCAGACAACGAATGTGTTTGTAATAATATCCTTACAATGATGATGAAAAGGAATTGTTTTGAATGTCTTAAATTCAATTTCTATTATTGGCATTTTGAAAATGTGATATATATCTAAACTTTTATTTGGACATAGGTGTGAGTGGATTTTTCATCTTGATACAAGTGCGGGGGAGTCCCTGTCCCTTCATATATGCGTGGATGTGAAACATGTAGTATTTTTTACTTGATGTGTCATTCATCTATAAGTCGGATGTGAAAGGCATCAAAAAAAAGAAAAAAAGAATACTATCATATAGTGCAAGAATTTTCTCAACGTCAGATCGGGTTAGCAACTTTTTAACAATTATTAACAATAATTTTTTTCATATAAATATAGACATGGATAATCATTACAAATAATCTCCCTAAAAAATTATATCATAGATTTTTACCCCAAAAGAAGATATCAATCATTGAAATGTCTGCCATTGATGCATTTTTGGCCAAAATGTTTCAACGTTCAAGAATGTAAGACCAAACCCTGTATTGTTTTTGGTCCAATCTTGTTAATAAGAAGATTCAACCATTGATCCAAGTTCGACGGCTAGAGATAAAAACAGGCACCACGTGGTTCCATGGCGGCAACCTCATCACAAACTTTCTCCACATTCTTCAGACAAAAACCTCGTTAAAATATTCCCATTATAAAAACAAAACCCCACGTTGTATTTCTTTCCAAGAAACCAATAAGCGCAGGACTGTTTCTGTGGTTACTGGCACAGAGTTCAACTGTTCAAGAGATTTGTCTGCTGCTGCAAAGCAAAGTCTTCATCATCATCATCATTCATGGCTGATCAGAATAACAAGAAGGTGGTGAAGGTGTATGACACGGAACAGGATGTGGCTGTTTCCTTGGCCAAATATGTTGCCGATTTGTCCGCTAAATTTGCTAAAGAGAGAGGGTCTTTCACTGTTGTTTTGTCTGGAGGTTATCTCATTGACAACATCAGGTTAGTTACTGGTCATTCACTTGATTTGATCATATTCTTATCTGGAAATGTTGAATATTTGTGATCTAGTTTTTTCGTGAGAGCTAGTTTCGGTACAACTTTCCTGTATAGTCAAAAGACTAGGATTTAATGTTAGGATTAGGGGATTTATGAGAATTTTAATTGATGCGATTTCATGTGTGAGTTGAATTTGATCTAGCTAGCTGGTGACTGGTGGGTTTGAAGTTTTTTAAAATTTTGGCAATTGATCATGGTGTTTAATGGGTTGGGATTTTTGTTTTCAGGAAATTGACAGAGCCGCCTTATGTTGATTCGGTAGAGTGGTCAAAATGGCATGTTTTCTGGGTGGATGAGAGAGTTGTTCCTAGGAATCATGTTGACAGTAACTATAAACTTGCCTTTGATGGTTTTCTCTCTAAGGTAATAACATTTTGCTGGTTTTCTCTCAAATTTAATAACATTTTGCTGTGGAATCATACATTTGATGGTTTTGCCTAAATATTAACTGAGGAATCAATGTGAATATTGTGATGAATGAGTTTCATGTTACAACTCTTGGTTTTGCAAAAGTAAAGGCAAATTTGTTTACAGAAAAAGTCCCAAGGAAACAATCTAAAATGGAGATATTGAATGAAAGGGGAAAGGCTTGTCTGGTTATTGTTTTAGTTATTTTGCAGAGAGAGGAGAAATAATGATGATTGATAAGTGAACAAAAATATTTAACCAGTCAAATAATTTTGAAAAATGGCCTTCTTAAAGTGGATTAATCTTGTTACTGAACTGATTGAAGCTGAATTGGAATGATTGTTATTGCTCATTTTCTTGAATGTTCTTTAGCTGTGATGTTATCACTATCAATTTCATCTGGTGCGTACGAGAGAGAACTTTCTAATTTTTACGAGTACAGTAACAGCGATGTCTCGAAGGCGCAGAGTCCTTCAATTTTTATGCAGTTGATGTTGAAATGGTGGTATATAAAACCTTAAAGTCTCAGAGTATTCTTCATGCTTATTCCACTCCTAATGTTGCTGGTTCCTGTCGTTTTTTAATCAGAAAAACCCTGACTTCTTCCCGGTTTTTCGTAGGTACCGATCCCCGCCGGCCAGGTTTATGCCATCAATGATGCCCTGTCAGCTGAAGGTGCAGCTGAGGATTACCAAACCGTTCTCAAGCATTTGGTTGATACCGGGGTGCTAGCCAAATCATCGGTGACTGGATTCCCAAAGTTTGATCTCATGCTTCTAGGGATGGGTCCGGATGGACATGTAGCTTCTCTGTTCCCTGGCCATCCACTTCTCGAGGAAAAAGTGAAATGGGTTACTCACATTATGGACTCACCAAAACTACCTCCACAGAGAATTACCTTTACCTTTCCTGTCATCAATTCATCTGCATATATAGCCATGGTGGTGTGCGGTCCTGGTGAAGTTGATGCGGTTTACAAAGCATTGGGAAAGGCTGAAAATCCCGAATTGCTGCCTGCTCAGAGGGTGAAACCAGAAGAAGAATTGAGGTGGTTTTTGGACAAAGTTGCAGCTTCAAAGCTGCAGGAGTGAAATGATTCCCTAGCTTTATTTACAATAAGACTAGCATCTTGTGTATGCTTCGTTGACTGTGATCAGTATGTTTACTAATGGCTATTGTAATATAATCTCAGTAACTGTTGAGGATGCCTTCTTGGTGGCCTAAATAAATAAAAAAGATGAAATATCGTTTGAAGCTAGCTTGATGTGTTTTTAGCTAAAAGAATCTTCTCTAGTTCTCATTTTTCTTGCCTTTTCTCCATTTGTCGGCATTCATCCGATTCCTTTTCCTACCTGACGAATTCAAGATTACCATTTTGCTCTTTTACAGTGATTGTTCATGGCCATTAATTTTTAAGATTTCTGCAATGCACTGATCTCGGGATGGAGACGGTTTTGTAGCATGCATTGCTTCTTTTTGGAACCGATCAGCATCCGATTCTGTTTATGCATGGACCCATCACTGCTGATTGCAACGAGACCGCGGAGATGCTAATATTTGAACGGGAAAGTCCTCCAGGATTCTTGCCTGTTCAGTATTAAAGATTGAACCAAAGCCATTGAAGAATGGTTTACAAAATAGCTAGCTAATGCCTGTGTGCACAGCTGCCGACTAGCATGGCGGAGCCACCATCACCCCCGATGTTGTGGTTTCGTTTGTGCGATTTCCAACCTGCTCCTTCAAATCACAGCCATAAAAACTATCATAACATAAAATACAGATTATAGTTTATTCTTAACTAAACTTTGTAGAAAGATTTTAGTATTATACATGCAAAACCGTGGTATGCGTTGGTATGAGTTGTTGACTGACCAAACATGAAAAGTACCATTAATCACCGCACAAACAAACAAAACCCTAGTTTCTGCAGACAACTTATAACCTGACAACACACATTATAGACAAGAAAAAGAAAAAGAAAACATTGGTCCCAGAAAAGATGGGTGTAGATTGGTACAACAGTGGTAGGCCATAAAAAATTGGATCATAAGTAAGCATGGTTTACGTGACACCCTCAGAGGGTGTTGTCATTGTCTCATGGAAATTGGAGCCCATTTATTTCTTGAATCTCTTTCTTGATTGACAAAAGGTTGAAGGTGTAGGGCACAATGCTTGATAGGTTCAAGGCCCAGCATTTGATGCACGGTGTCAAAGATAAACCATAACGTTCATGTGGGGTCACGGACGATAGTGTTTGGAAACGTGGTTGAAACTGTATTTTTAAAAAATTTAAAAGTATTTTTTTTGTTAAAATTTAATACGGTTTGTATTTTTTATATTGTTTTGATGTGCTGTTATTAAAAATAATTAAAAAAAAATCATTAATATATATTTTGACACGAAAAGTTATTTGAAAAATAATCGCTACAACACTGCAAAACACATGCATGCATGGAAGAGATTTTTTTCGTGTTCATGTTTTTGTCTGCAATTGCCTGCTGCCTGTGCCAGCACTTGCTCGTGTGGTTGATCATTTCCCTCCTCCTGCATTTCGACGTCTTTTTCGAGGACCAGAATGTAAAGAAAGTAAAAGTTAAAGGGTGAAAAAGAAGAGAAGAGAAAAGAAAAAGAAAAGTTATCTACCTACAGTCGCTTTGCCCCTCCCAGTTTCGCCATCGTTTCAGTCAATCTCAAATTCATAATTAGCTTTCAACCCCAGTTTAATTTCTAATGGAAAACGAAAGGGATGCCTCAATTTAGTCCCATAACTATCCACCAATTACCACTTAGATCCCTAAAGTAAACTCCTTTTCAATCCAATCCCTAAAGCATTGGACACTCCTCAATTAAATCCCCCAATCCATGCCTCTTATGAAGATAGTTTCAAATGGAAGGATACAATTGAAAATATATGAGATATTAAAACATGAAATTAAGAAAATGGAGTCCTATGTTCGGTATGACTCCAAAACCAAGTAGCAAGGACACTGACGTTAAAAATCGTTGTCATCTACACTTCTGTTGCTGTCTAGTCTCTTATCTACTTTATTTTTGTTTTGTTCCTCTCTCTCTGTTTTTTTTAACTTTTCTTTGTCCAAAATCACTGCGCGTGATTTTTTGTTGACCCTCTTACGTTCCCTTTTCCCTCGGTTTCCTCATCTACAAGCTGAGTTCCATGGATTTCTGGTTCTAGGCTAGGCTAGGGGAAGCAATCAAGGTTCGTTTTTCCTAGCTAACAAATGGATGATGTTTGCAGCACCAGCCAGCCCGGAGCAGTGCAAGAAGCAAAACCCACTGTTAAACAAGCTGTGGCTTGTACATGGATTCTTTCTGGCAATCCGGCTGCTGCTATATTTAACCTAGTTTTTTTTATAAATATTCCTGATAATTCGAATAATTTACTCCACAACCCGAGGCGAGACGAGCCCGGTCTTGAGTGTTCGAGCTAGCATGGATCAAGCTCTAGCCATATCAAAAAATTCGAGCACAAAAATGCTGTTCCTCCCTCTACAGAACTTTTGACCAGGCTAGTCTTAGCACAAGACGCTAGCTGAATCAAAAGCAAACGCTTCTCTTCCTTTTCTTTTTCCTTTTTTTTTTTTTTTTCTTTTCTGAGGAAGACAGCAAAGCAAGCTTGATCATGAACACTGTCCAAGGGAAATCCATTATCGAGACATAATCATGATCATTGTCTAATCAAATCCAATTTGACCGCATTTGACCCTTTGTTTTTCAGTTGACAGAGGCGTCCACGATCATGCTAATTCGCACTGTGGAAATCAGAGCGGCAAATGGGGCATGCTGCTGCAAAAACACTTTAATTTTTCCTTCCATGTTGAAGACATATCACTGTTGTTGTGTGGCCTTAGGGTTTGATGATGGTAATTAGTAAATGGGCTATATTACTTATTCACATCTTCAACTTTACTCATCCTCCTCATTGACTTTTTAATTCAGTGGAATAAATAAATAAATAAATAAAGTTATAACTTGAGTTTCAAGCAAAGAACTGTGAATTTCAAGCTGAAACAACAGCGTTGAAGAAGGTACTCAAGTGGGGAAAAAAGTATTTTTCTTTTCTTTTCTTTTCTATTTAATTTTGGAACATAAAACAAGTGAAGCATTAATGCATTAATTGCACATATGAAATAATGGTGAGCACATTAACACTACTGAAATGGCCAGAATTTATGGTCTTACCAAACTCTTACACATGATTTTTCGTTCAGAGAAATATCTAGTATTATTGACGATACCAACCATATTATTCATAGAGTAAATTACCATAACTCCTTGAACTATTATAAGACAATATATAATAATCACTTAAAATTCTAAAAATATTATAAAAATCTTCATTTAATACTCGGAATATCTTTAAACTTTTTTTTTATTAATCTTGGTGTCTGAGCCAACTTGTTTATACCTTGACTAATCCCACGAGCTATAAAGTTAACAACCATATAAGTCTCAAGTGGTCCTGAGATTTGTGAGACTCGAACTGGTAACCTCTAAAAAGCAAATTTAATATCTTCAAATTTTGTTTTTTTATGTTGTGCAATGTGTATTTTAGTACCTTAATTTACCCACTCTTGAAAACTTGGTTAAGAAAAAACTATAATTTATAGTTTTTTTAACTTATATTTTTAAATAGCAACTTTAAAAGTTACAGCAGACATATATTTAATATTAAAGAAATGGTTTAAAAAATATTAAGGATATCTTGGATTTAAAGGATGGTTTTTGCAATGTTTTTAGAATATCTAGAGACCACTGTAATTCTATAATATTTCATAGGAGTTTTTGTGATTAATAATCGTCTAGTCTATGAAATTAGTAATTATAATAACCAGAGTAGTAATTTAACTGATCAAGTTTTAAATTTATTTTTTAAAAATTTTTAATTAAAGTCTCACAAATTTTAGGACTACTAGAGACTTATATTGTTTAATTTCAGGGTTTATAAGATTAATTAAGATACGTGTAAATTAACTTGAATATTTATATTAATTTTTTTAAAAAAAAGAAGTTAGTGATTACAATTGGTAAATTGTTTTGATATAAATCAATGCGCAACTCTTTAGGATTTACTGGAAAGATCAAACATGGCTCGATTGACATGGATCTTGGGAGGAAAAGACTCTATGAGAGTTGTTCAACCCGCTAGCATCTCTTCACACAGGCAAGGCAATCTCCACGCACAGTAGCCACCCTATTGATACATCGTTGTCAAATCAATTGACTTTTTTACTTGAATATATACTTTGTTGAAATTACAGGTTCCAATTTAATCTTACTTCACAAACTATGATCAATGCATGCAATTTCCAACCATCAAATCCTTGATGTTGACTCGGAGAACTTGGATATTTATGGCCATGAGAATGTTAATTTGCCATAGTAAAAATCACATAAAAAAATTACTTCACCGTTTAATCACAGTTCATACAAGCACAGTTATTAAGCCTGATCCGACCCGGTGATCAGCTTAAAATAGATTTGTTTTTGGACTATTCTAAGAGTTTTCTTAGTTAAATTTGAGTGATTTGCCATGTGTTAATTTTTTTATTTAATATTTTATTACTTTATTTTTTAAAAAAAAAACTTAAACCATTCAATCTCAATACATATAAACATAGTTATCAAGCTTCACTTGAATTGATCCAATAAATTAACTCCACAACTAATCAAGGCCTAACTTGTTTTTAAACCATCATGGAAGTTGTTTTAATTAAACTTGAATAATTTGGTGAATCAACTTGTCATCTAGTCAATAATTTATTTTTTAATTTTGTTAACAATAAAGTTATTTCATTAAAAAAAAACTTTTAATAAACTCAAGTTAATTTATTAATCTTATTTAATCTGCAATCATATTATATATCTCGTTGCAAAAACTTGCAACTATGCATAAAAATGGATACATGAATATTCTTAACAATTAAAACAAGAAAAAATATCCAAAAGCATCAAAACAATAGATCAGGTGGTTACACTCCTAATCACCAATATTCCTTCTATTCTCCTAAAAAAAATGTTAACTTTTGCAAGGATTAATACGCTGTCGTATTAGATAGGTCGGTGGTAAATATAAGAAGATAAGATTCCTAATTTACAATACAATAATATAAGATTTGATTTAGGCATAACTATAAAATAATAACAATAATAATAAATTATCATATAGTAGAAGAAAGGGGTTAAGGTCCCACCCCCCAACTTTTTTCGGAGAAGACCAAGACTAGTAGGTGGCCGGATACTATTTGTTTTTATATTTTAAATGTTTTTTTCAAAAAAAATATTAATTTTTTATTTCAATTTTTTTAAATTTATTCAGATAATTTTGATTATTAATGTTAAAAATAATACTATTTTAATATATTTATAAATAAAAAACATTTTAAAATAACAATCATCACCGTGATACAAGCAAACTTTTAATGTTTTTTCTAAAGATAAGATAAACTACTCTACTGCTGCTGCACCAATCAAGATCAATCTACTCTCCTTTTATTTTAAAGTTAATTATAACCTAGTCCTTGTGATTTATTAAAAATGATTGATTAGTCCTTGTGGTATAAAAAAATAACATATAGTCCCCTGAACAATGTTGACCATCCTCAATTTTTTATATGATAATACAACTAAATGGTATCCTTCAAGGGAAAAAAAAAACTCCAGTATTCAAAGTATGTAAGCTTTTGTATTTCATTAAATTAAATTAAGTTATTTATAATCATATAATCATCCAAAAAATTTTGTATTTCTTGAATCAAATCAAAAATAAGTTATATATAAACAATTTATTACGGGATTTAACTCCTTTAAGCTTAACTTCATGTTTTAATTTTGATGATTAAGAAAGAAGCATATCTTTCTAACCATCAAACCAACCCTATTAAATTTAATTGTTATTGATTTAATAAATTTTTGTTCAGAAAAATCTCTTTTCCTTGTTAAATTTACTATTTGTATCCATTTGTTTTCCTCTTCTTTTCTAAATAACATTAAGTTGACAAAAAGAACTAAGTTATAAGAATATTTAGAGCATAGGGACTAAATATATAATTTTCAAATAACAAGGACTAGTTAATTAGTTATGTTAAACTATAGGGACTAAGCTGCTATGGTTAAGTCTTTATTTTAAGACCCACCTCCTCCCCCTCACTTTTATCTCCACCAGTAGTGTCTAGAGACAGACAAAACAAAACCTCTCTCTCTCTCTCTCTCTCAACTGAAGTAGTTAGTAGTAAAAGTTAAAAACCCAAAAAAATCTGTTAATTTCCCTTTTGCCCCGCACTCTTCAAAAAATCACAAAGAAGCAGCAGCAAGCTTGAAAGAAGAAGGGTCATTTCGGTGACGTCACAGATCCCTCTGCGGTCTCTCTCTCGATGTTAATCAGCAGCAGCAACAGTCCAAACGGCGGAATCCAGCTCTCCGGCGGCGGCGGCGGCGGTAGATTCTGGTGGGAAGTTGTGCCAGTGGCGCCGTCGTCGAGAACAACTCTTGCTTTCACTGCCTTAGCCGGAATCGCCGTGTTCGCCGCCCTGCTCTACACTACCAGTAGGTAATAATACTAGAAGAACGACAAAACAATCCCTAATTTTTTTGAAATATTTTGAAGAAAAGAGTGAGAATATTAAGTAGATGAAAGCTCTAAAACGGAGTCAAACATCGTCGTCTTCGTCAAATTCATCTTCTCCTCCGTCGTCTTCGTCTTCGTCGTGGATTCATTTGCGTTCGGTTCTCTTTGTAGTTAATTCCTCCTCACCGGCTTATTGTTCCTCCTCTTCCTCTTCTGATCGGTGAGTCCTCCTTTTCCCTCTCTGAAAGTACTTTTTTTTACTATTTCTTGATGATTCTAGTGATTTTCTTCTTTTTTGCTTTGTTCAGATCCGATCTTGAAGAAATATTAAGTGTAGATCGTGTTTACAGTCTCTACTCTCTACTACTACTACTACTCACTCCACTTGTTCTTTTTCTCTTTTTTTTTTTTAAGCTACTGCTTTCTTAGATGGAATGGTTGTGGCTTTGGCTTGGTCAATTTAGGCAATTTTTATTTTTTATTATTATTTTCACGGAATTTTTTGACATGGGTTATTGGTAATTTAATGCATAACTTGTTTTTTAATAACAATGGTGTTGATTATTGAGTTGAAAATTGAAGATTTGTTTGTTTTTGCATTACATTTCCGGGAATTAGGGTTTAACTTTATCTTATAGCAGGCTTCTCTCGTTAAATTATTTATAATGTTTCTTGCAAAAATTCTATTTTATTTGAATTAGAGATGGGTGGTCTTTCAAAATCTTTGCTTTTTTTTTGGAAAAAAACTTGGGAAACTACCAAATAAAGTGAGCTGTTTGCTGGTGCCCTTTCACGTTCACTTTTTTTTTTTACTGGAACTTGATCAATAATATTGTTCTTTTATTGCAGGGGCCGGCTTAAGTCGCCATGGTCTCGAAGGAAGAGAAAAAATGCCCTTACTCCTAGGCAATGGAAAAGTTTGTTTACACCAGATGGCAAACTCCGTGATGGCGGAGTTAAGTTTTTGAAGAAAGTTCGAAGCGGAGTGAGTAATCATTCCAATTACAATTTGTGTTTTGCTAAGGCAGTTTCATGGGAATATTTATCTCTTATGTTTCTCTTGTAGGGTATTGATCCAAGTATTAGAGCAGAGGTGTGGCCATTCCTCCTTGGAGTGTAAGCATATTGAACCTTATTTTATTGTCATATATGTTTTTAGCTGCCGCTTCTGTCTCATGGCTTAGGATAGATCCTGAATGTGCTCTTCTGAACTTCATGGTATGAGTTTGGCTTACCCGGGAAAGGATTTCAGTTATCTTTCCTTCCGCTAAATTCACACTATGAATTGGTGTTCAATTTTGTAGAAATTTGTGTTCTTGCATTTTACATCAGATTCATTGTGTACTTCTTCCTGATCATCTACTGAGTTCTGGTCAATGGTATTTTAAAAATGGTTAGCTGTACCACAGTCCCCCCATCTATCACTCAATTGAAAAAGGTCTCTTAGCTAATGCATTTTCCAGTGTGGTCCTTACAACCTCTTCATCAGTGTTACCGCGATGTTTGATGAGAGTTCCACTGAAATATCACATTAAAATCAAGAAGTTGAAAGACCACAGTAGAGGATTTGGTAGTTGTGAGTCCTTTTCCCCTGAATTGGTTACTTGGGAGAACTTTACTGCATTTCAACAGTGAAATTGTAAAATATATGCTTTTGTACAACATCTCCTTTTCCGTTTATTTATTGGTATTTATTTTGTGTCCGTGTTTTAAATCATCGAGCTGGAAATGCTATTCATTGGTTTACGTCTCCATGTCCTCTTTCTCGATGCACCTTGTTCTTTCTTTCCAGAACCTTAATCTTGAATTTCTTTGTGTTTTAAATCATTTAAGAGTTCTGTACTAGCCAATTTTGGTTTATACTATCACATTGTTCCAACATCACCAACATGAGTGGGTCTTGTTTTATGTTAACAGATATGACTTGAATAGTACCTCAGAAGAGAGAGAGATTATAAGAATCCAGAAAAGGTACTGTCTCCTCGCTCAATTTATAGATTCAGACTACTTGTGAGCTATTTTGATCACGGATAAATTGATTGGTGGTATTGAAGCCCCTAAATGTAAAGCCTTTTCTGTTTTCCTTTGACTTCTATTCTCATGGTTTTTTTCTTGACAATCTTTGGCTGCAGAAAGGAATATGAGAATTTTCGCAGACAGTGCCGTCGACTTCGCAAACACAGCAATGATTGCTCCAAAGGAACCAGTGAAAGAAGCTGTATTGAGGACAGCGGAAGTCTTGCTGAAGACTCTGACTATTCAAGTTTTGAAGAAGTGGTTAGTGCCAGGGAGTCTCTTTCCAGCGAGGAAAGGAGTCCTGATGTTGAGGACTCTGATGACCCTTCCAGTGCACTGTTGGAAGGTTACGATGCTTCAGGACAGACCACAAACACTGATGCCTCTGCACTAAACACTGAGTCTTCCGACTCAGAATCTTCTGAAGATCCTGAAGTCATTCAGGCTTCCTCCTCTTCAGAGGGCAGGGAAGAGAATGATCTTGATGTGCCTTTGAAAGAGAACACTTCTCCCTCGAGGACTGAGCTCCATCCAAACCAATGCACTGGTGAAAATTTTGCCACATGGCAGCGGATCATTCGTGTTGATGCAGTGCGAGCCAATGCCGAATGGATTCCATATTCTCCGTCTCAGGCAACAGTTTCAGAGTTAAGAGCACGTCATGCTGCAGATGCTGTTGGGTTGAAGGACTATGATTCGCTGGAACCCTGCAGAATTTTCCATGCCGCAAGACTAGTTGCTATTCTTGAAGCCTATGCAGTCTATGACCCTGAAATTGGGTATTGCCAGGGCATGAGTGACCTGCTTTCTCCAATAATTGCAGTGGTCACAGAGGATCACGAGGCTTTCTGGTGTTTTGTGGGTTTCATGAGAAAGGCTAGGCATAATTTTAGGCTTGATGAAGTGGGGATCCGAAGGCAACTCAGTATTGTTTCCAAGATTATCAAATGCAAAGACTCCCACCTCTACAGGCACTTGGAGAAGCTACAGGCTGAGGATTGCTTTTTTGTTTATAGGATGGTAGTGGTGCTGTTCAGGAGAGAATTGACATTTGAACAGACAATTTGCCTCTGGGAGGTGATGTGGGCAGATCAGGCAGCAATAAGGGCCGGTATCGGAAAGTCTGCTTGGAGCAGGATAAGGCAGCGAGCACCACCAACAGAGGATTTATTGCTTTATGCTATTGCAGCTTCTGTGTTACAGAAAAGGAAATTAATCATAGAGAAATATAGCAGCATGGACGAGATCTTAAGGGAATGCAATAGCATGTCTGGGCACCTTGATGTATGGAAACTCCTCGACGGTGCGCATAATCTGGTGGTGAACCTTCATGACAAGATAGAGGCACCCTTCCGATGACTTCATTTCAAACATTTTATCAGTGATTTATGTCCTTCAATTCTTTTAGAGGTTTTTGTTCTGTAAGGGGTATTGCCAGCCTCCTTATGTTCTGCTCGAAACGTGCCCGAAGGAGGAGGTTATCCATCCTCAGCAATGCTGCTAGCTGCTCGCTTTCAGGTCTTTAGTTGAAGTGGCATTACATGAAAAGATTTTTATATGCATTCTACTCAAACCATTTATTTTGAATACAGAAACGATCTTCATCTTTGTTAAGTCAAATCAAGCAGGTGGGATCTGTATTGTCGATCAATGTACCATATTGAATGAGAAATATGAAGATTTTGATCATTGAATCCCAAATATTTTCTGTCTAGGAAGGGCTTATCGTAATAGATCAATGGCAAATTATACAGTAACCCAAGGTATTTTCAGCTGGATGCCAACAGAATCCATTTGAAATTTCCACACATGGCAAATGCTGAAGCCTGTTTTGTAGCAAAGGTACCATGCCTGATAGTAATAGCTAGTCGATTATGGCAGGTTTGGGTGCTTGCAGCTTATCCTTTTAACTGATAATAATAGACTTTCATGATCTAATCTATTTAGTTCTTCATTAACCAGGTTGAAGCTAAATTATCCTGGACAATCTTGTGTTGGAAATGTTTATTTCTAAACTTTGAGTATTTTCCTTTTTTTTTTTTTTTAATGATATCAATTTTGATTTTTTATAAAATAAAAGAATTTAATTGATTTAAATTAACTCGACTAAATCCACTTACCCACTTGATTACTGGACAAGGCTTATAAACAATTGGGAAAAACCTTGGAAATCAAATCTTAATAATTGAAACGTAATGATGAAAAAAAAATTAAAAAAATAATAATAAAAATATAAAAATTAAAAAAAAATAATAAAAACAATAAGAACCTCTCATTTGAAGAAAAAAATTGAGAAGATAAACAAAAATCTTGAATTAAAGGGAAGAATTAAAAAAAAATTAATTAACAAATGAATTCAAAATCAAAACAACAAAGAATACTAATTTTTAATAAACTCAATAATGATGGATGAAATTTTAAAAAATTAATGAAAAATAACTAAAGTTAATCTGATCTAACTTTTAGAATTTTGTAACACGGATCATGAGAAAAATAACAATGTAAAATTCTCAAAATAATTAGGGATGAACTTGAAAAAAAATAAATTTAAAAAATATAGATTTAAAAATAAAATTAAATCAAATTATAAGGGATGAAATTAAAAAACAATTTTAATCTAGAAAATGATAAGAACAACTAATAATAATAATAAAAAATAAAAATCATATTTAACATAAAAATAAAATATTAAATAATAAAATTCAAAGACAAATCAATTCAATAAATGATTTAAGATTAAATATATTATAATTAAAAAAAAATAAAGATTAAATTTAATATAAAATTAATGTATAAATAGATGAATTAAAAAAAATTAACTTAATAAATTATTCAATAGCAAATACGTTACCGATCAAAAGCTTTGACATGGATGGGAGTTTTTCAAGAGTACACAGTACGCAGGGCATTCAAACCCTCTTGCTCTTCCTCCCCATCACTGTCCTCGTCCTCCCCAATGCTTTCCTCCAATTTTGAGAGTGGGAAACGACCACTCCCAGTTCCAATTCCAAATTGGAATGGTGACCTGATCATGTAGTCATCTGCTGTTAGCTTAGCAGTGAAGTCATATTGTGTTTCATCGCAGTCTAAATCAAATTGGAATTCCTGATCATCTCCCACATCACCCCTGGGAGAAAAAGCCTCCCTCTCGGCTATCAACCTCCTTGCCTCAATGCACACAAGCTCAAGCTCACTGGGTTCCTCCTCACCAGGTCGGAACTCCCTGCTCATCACTCACCGATTTCAGCAAGACAGAGACCATGGATGGCAGCCTCCTTGAGAAAAATTGTGCAGAGAACTAGAACCCGCAGGCAAGCCTCTCTGATCATCGGAAGCTGCATTCGCAGCATATCACAATCCTTGCCAGGATCAAGTTTTTCTATATAGTCAAGATCGTCATCTGAGAACGGAATTGAAGCCTGAGGCAAATGAATCCACTCGAAGTATGGATCCTCCAATGTTTCTGGTAAGCAAAGCCCATGATCAATTGGAATCAGCTCTGACTAGAAGGTTCCCAGCATGTCTGTCAGTGTTAAAAATTCTAATGTCTAATATCCCAATACGATGCACAGAAGACACTGGGAAGCTTGATGTCCCGTGAAAATCACGTGGAATAAATTGCTGGAAAGACGCAATCTTGCTGACCTGCTGCTTCTTGTGTGTCTTATTGCCATTTACCCCAATTACATATTTAGCTAGTTTTTTTAATAAAAATAATTTTATCTTTACACTGTTTTAATCCAAAGTAATATTTGTAGAAGGGTCTTTTTTGTAATAGGCAATTTCGTGGACGTATAATTTTTCACTCCTTCTCTAGTATCTGGTGAGAGACCACACTGCAATTTCCCTGGCTAAGCATGTGGTGGGTCAAAAGCATCAAGGATGATGCTTTTACCACCAACCAAAATTGCATTTTGGTCCTCTTAATATCATCTAAATCAACATTTATACCTTTACTGGTTTTTCCAGGGGAAAGAAATAATCAGCTACTGATAGAAGAATGGAACAAAGGTTAGAGAGTTTCAAAAAAGAAACGTTTCCTGCTTATCATCCAACAAAATCAGACATTGTCCAGTTGCCATTGACCAACAGTTCAAACACCCCAGCGGGCCAATTATGGAGCACTGACTAAATTTGGCACAAACACACTGCAAAGGGAGGAACTAAACAAAAGAGTGCTTTTAAAATCAAACTGATCAAGTCCAGAACTAACCCCTCAAAAGGGTACAAGCAATAGCCTCTACTCTTTCTTGGTGTAGGTTCGGGCAGCAAGAGCAAAGCCCAAGATTAAGAGTGGCACGAGTAGCTGCAAGATCTTAATCAGAAACTCGGACTTGTCATCTTTGGAGCTTGTTCCTCCCAAACCTGGTGCTACGTAAAGACGTTTCGTTGGAACAGTTGTTATATCTACCTCACCAATGACATACTTTCCCATCATCCCTCTAGCATCATCGCTGTGACCAACATCTTCAAAATCATTCGTTGCATCTTTCCCTGAGAAATGAAAGAAGAGTTCAGTTAAGGTGGTCGAATTTGGGTTTTTGTACTGTTTAGTAAAAGAGCATGCTGAATGGGTTAGAGACAGTAGGATTCCCCTGCAAACTCTTCGAGCTAAAATTTATGAGGTTTGACAGAACTGGTATCATAACCAACCTGTTGATGACAGCAAAACTTCTCCGCCTCCAGGATGATCATCCATGAACGGGGTCACATCATACACCTGAATATGAAACTCAAAACGTCAATAAAAATTAAAAAATAAAATACAGTAGCAATGAAGTAAATTTTTCATTAGACACATAATGACATTATTTTTCGTATCAAAGAAAATAAAGCAGAACAGGCAGTTCACACCCTATCTCAAAAGAGTAATTACCATAGCTCGTGCTTTCCCCGCAAGAGGAAATTATCACATGACAATCGGTTATCGCATTGAGAGTTCTTTTACACAAGGTGAATGACCATGTGTATTGGGTTCAGGCATCAATTTCCTATATTCATTAAATTTTGTGGAAGGCCTATCAGCATGTTTTCCTTACTTGGGAGGTTTGGGTAGGCCGCCATATATTTCTCCAACCGACGAAATAGTCCTTCATTATGTTTATGCATGAGGAACTTCATTCAAATTGAGGGGAAAAAGTTTTGTCTAATTCATATTCAGAAGGGAGGAGTTACCTGAGGAAATGATGAACAGCCAAAACAAATCTAAAGAATGAATTACAACTCCTGTATTTACCTATCAATGTCTACGCATCAACTTAAACGGCTGAACTTCAAGAGTTAAATTCTGAGGGAGGACATTAGACAAGGCAGTCCTTTCTACCTCACTTGTCAATTCACCAGGATATCCAAAGCAGGATAGTTCATCTGACTTTTTTAATAACACAATTCCTACCACAGTAAGATTTTGACAAATATAATGGATGTTAGCTTCTCATGGGCCTTTCTTTTCACCTCTTCCATAAGGGATTTATCCAATTACACGCTTCACAAATTCAAATTGGACCAAAGGTTCTTACATACTACTAGGTGAGGAGGGCAATCCAAAAGGGGTAAATAAAACCAATCACAAAAAGTCAAAGTTCTCATCTTGTAATCTCAAACTAAATTTTCCCAGCAACCAAACAGAATTCCCCACTTTTAATCTAAAAAATACCAAGAAATGAAACTTGTAGAAAGATATCTGACCTTGCCAGAGATAATAAGCCAACAATCGTTGGTTTTGTTGTGCTTGGCAATCTCATCGAACAAGTAAACCTTTGAAGAAGCCATATCTTTCACAAACACTGATCACAAAACCACAAAAAAACATTCAAAACCCACAAATATCTACGACCAAAACCCTTCAGATTTACCCTCAAAAGAACGGTCAATATAAAAAATAAAAATAAAAATGCCCCCCTACTATTAACAAAAAACCCATAACCAAAACAACCAAAGATAATCAAAACAGGCAAGTAGGATTAAGGACTAAAAAAGGACACCAACAAGAATCCATGTTGCTCACATGAGAGATATCTGGTGGACTAAGATGAAAGATATTGCTTCTTTCTCTTTCTCTATCTTGGTGTTAGAAAAAACTGCCTTAGATTCTGATTTATAGTGTTAATGAACTCAAGAGCGGTGACAAGACGACGAAGTATGGTTTGGTGGACTATCTCCTCTCCCCCATGAGATGCCTTATTTAGAGAAAGAAAAATAAAATATTTGGAATATGATTAGTTTTGTATTGATTGAGGGAAATTATCTATCTTAACTTGCAGCAAATTTAGAACAATAAAAACAATTCTGTGAATTTTTTCGTGTGCCAAGCACTCGACTACTTGATTGATGTGTGTATTACACACATGAGGAATTTTAGATTGCACATGTGGAATTCTTGAGATAATCCAAGATTCATTGAATTTAATGATAAATTAAAAAAAAAAAAACTCCAGGGAGTAGGAGGTCATTTATTTTTCGATTTTTTAAATTCAAATTTATGAGCATATTCTCGGGATTTCTTCCGAAATTTGTTAAAATTTGGGATTTAATTTTGACTGAGATATAAGTCAATTTAAAATTATTCTTAATATTGAAAAAACTATAGATTGCTGTGTTGTAAAGTGAGTGCAAATTTTGTGAGTTGAAGAAAAAAATCTCTAATTTTAATCCGTAGGACAACCTTTAAAATGCTCATAAATATAAAACCTTGAACAAAAAAAAATATTTTTAAATAAATTAAATGGATTGAAGCTGTTTTAAAACATAAAAATAAACAATTTTAAAGTTAGACTTAGTGCATGTATTTGTCAAAACAAGACTTATCCTTGGATTTGTCTCTTTTATTATTATGGTAGGCTATATAAGGTCTATGCAAAACATGTGGAAAATGAGTGGGTTTTTTTTTGCATTTTGACTTGAGATTAAATTTTATATACACACACGATAAAAGTATTATTTTGAAGTTTGCCTGCATACCAATAATAAAAAAAAGAATCGAATGATAAAACATATAGCTCCCAATGATGAACTCATCAATAAACAAAATTAATTTATAAATTGTGTTTGAAAATGCGGGCCAACCTATATTTTCAAAAATTTATTATTTTTTTTAAAAATAATTTTTTATATATTTTAAATCGTTTTAATACATTAATCTTAAAATAATTTTTTAAAATAAAAAAATATCATTTCAATATATTTCAACACAAATAACATTTTAAAAAATAATTAAAACCACACTATCAAATTAACAATTAATCATCAAACTAACACCATGGAATTAGATTCTATTATAATTTAGGAATTGTGCTCTAGCAATAATTTTCTTTGAACCCTGACGGCTTTCAAATTTGGCTGCAATTACAAACCTTTTTTTATTTTTTTTAAGAGGGCCTTTAAACTATATTGATCAACTGTGCTTATTCAATTTTAATTGAGTAATTGTTATAGTGAGCACTATTAATAGTTTAATAAAAAAAACAATTTTTTAAAAACAATAAAAATTCACCTTTTTCACGGCGTTTCAAGGATATCATGTGCAATTAAAGATGTGAAAAATGTCTGTTTAATTGTATGGTAGATTAAAATATATTTTACTTGAAATTATATTAAAATAATATTTTATTATAATTATTTTTTATTTTTGACACATATCAAATTAATAAAAAAAATACTAAAAATATCAATTGAAATCATTTTTTAAAAATTAAAAATTAAAAAAATACGTATTGAATTTGACATCAAATAAAAAGAATATGGTTTCAATTTTTTAATAAATTATTTTTTACTCATTCTCTTAAGCAGCTATCCATTTGATGTTTTGATAAATGGAATCTTTAAGAATAAATCATTTTTACAAGTTTTTAACCTATCCTATTATTTATTTCAATCAAATTGCAATAAGTTTGAATGTCGCAATCAATCCAATCTGCACGTTGTTGAACAATTCGTGCTCTATACACGTCAATGTTGAATATTGTTTCCATTAATGACTCAATCTTTCTTGATTTTTTATGATTTTTTTTTGTTCAAGCTTGTTTGACTGGAATTGTTAATTTCTAGTGATTAATGATCTCGGGATTGATACAATACAAATTTTAAATTAAATTAATTATTTTAAATCAACATAAATTAATCTAAGTTAATTTATTCAAACCATGATACAAGCTTGAACTGGTAAACTTGATCCAGACTTTCCTTTTCAATTTATTATCCCATTTTTCAAAATCAAATGAGAAATTAAAAAAAAAAAGTTGAACTAAAATCACCAATTTGATATAAACAATAATTTCTATTCATAAAAAATAAAAACTAATAAAAAAATAGTTAGAAAAAAGAAAAATCAACCCAAAAAAAGTTTTTCCAAACCCACAAAAAAAAGTTGTGCGTTTTTTTAGGCCTCGTTTAGAAATGCAAGTCAACCCATGTTTTTAAAAAATTCAATTGTTTTTATAAAAATTAATTTTTTTATATTTTTAAATTATTTTAATATATTAATTTTTAAATTAATTTTTTAAAAAAATATTATTTTGATATATTTTTAAATAAAAAATATATTAAACTACAACCGTAATGATAATTCCAAATAATATCTAAAAACAAAAACATGAAGAAAAACATGAAGCTGGTCAAAACATAAAACCAGTGGCTGCCACTGCCATGGAACACTATGAGCTCATAGAGTCAGTCACCTGGCAAAACCAGTGGCTGTTCGCAGCAGCAATCTTCACACGCCCATGGAAACAAAACAAGACAAGCTATGGCCATCCAGACTTTGTCAATTGTCGGTCAGCGCCGGAGACATTGAACTACCATGGCAACTTTACCTTATAATTTTATGGTACCAATTGTCTTACCACGCTGGGTCCATTATCTTTTTTATAAAGTGTTGCTATTTTAAAAATAATAATCACAACATCAATAAAATTATTATTATTAAGCTTTTATTTGGTATTGCGTTTTAAATAATAATAAAAAAATTAATTTGTTTTTAAAAAACTATATTTTAATTTTTTTTTATTATGTTAATATCAAAAATATTTTTTAAAATATTATATTAATATATTTTTAAATAAAAAATATTTTAATTATTATATTTATGAACACCCCTGAAAAGTTAACAGTCAACAACATAGTTGATGACAATAACAAATAAAGAATTATTCTTTTTAATGATTACAATGAAGATTTTAAGAGATTATTTGCAGTAGCATTAAATGATTTTACTTCTTATATTATTATTATTATTATTTAAAATCTTGATTTTTAAAAGATCTAAAACAATAATTTACTAGAAATACATCAACACGAGTACAAACAATTGCTTAAGGTTCGAGCAAGGAGGATTTAGTTTTGATATATTTTATGATTAAGACATAATTTTTTTATATAAAGATAATTGAATACATGCATCTCACATTTCATTTAATTACAGGAAAAAAAATATAAAATCATCCCTATGATAAGAAAGATATGAAAGAACTCTTGCTTAATCCTCAACTATCTTATTCAAATGAACTACAGTGTGGCTTTATATAGCCTTTGAATGCAGAGTACATACAGAGTAACTGCTGCCCCATAATTAAAGGATTCTGTTGCTGAACTGATGCTAACCAATTAACTGACTTAACTGACTAACTGTTCTAACAGATTTATCTGACTGACATTTCTCAACATTCTCTCCTTTAAACTAATCTGTGTAACAGTTAGTTTACATCAGGTATCACACAGACTCCCATTTGTCCTCGAAGATTCTCAAATGTCTGCAGCTTAACTGGTTTTGTTAGAAGATCAGCTACTTGATCATGTGAGCCACAATGCATCAGTTCTATGATCTTGTCTCGTGTTAACTCACGTAGGAAATGGAACCTCACATCAATATGCTTGTTGCGTCCATGCATAATGGGATTTCGTGAGAGCTTGATGGTTGAGCTATTATCACACATTAAGATGGTGCAGCCTCTTTGTTCATGATTCAGTTTCTCTAGTATTCTTCTCATCCATACTGCCTGGCAAGCACAAGCTGCTGCTGCCACGAATTCTGCTTCAGTCGTTGACAGAGTGACTATAGGCTGCTTCTTTGATGCCCATGAAACTGCTCCTCCACTCAGCATGAAGACATAGCCGGATGTGCTCTTCCTGTCTGTAATGTCTCCTGCATAGTCACTGTCAGTGTATGCAATCAGCTGCTTGTCCTCATTCTTCTTATAGTATATACCATAGTTAATAGTGCCCTTCAAGTATCTCAATATCCTTTTTGCAGCTTGTAGATGCCCTTCTGTTGGATTAGCCATAAACCTGCTTATAAAACTCACCCCAAACATGATGTCTGGTCTTGTAGCAGTGATGTGCATAAGACTTCCTACTATTTGTTTATAGTAAGTATCATCGATTCTGTTTCCCTCTCCAACTGTATCAGTTTTGCACCCAGGCACTATGGGATTCATTACTGCATTGCTTTCTTCCATTCCAAAGCGTTTCAGAACTTCCAATGTATATTTTCGTTGACAGATAAAGATTCCATTGGAATGTTGCAGTACTTCTATACCTAGGAAGAATCTCATTCTTCCTAGATCAGTCATATCGAAAACCTTCATCATGGACTGTTTGAATTCCAGCATCATCTCCTCATTATCTCCAGTGAAGATGAGGTCATCTACATAAATGCTCACAATAAGGATTTTGCCTCCACTGGTTAGTTTAACAAACAAAGTCTGTTCACTGATGCACTTTTGGAATCCTTCATGAGTGAAGTAGGCTTCAATGCGGCTAAACCAAGCTCGAGGGGCTTGTTTTAATCCATATAGTGCTTTGTGTAATTTGTAAACTTTGTGCTCATTGCTTTTCTGCTCATACCCTCTTGGTTGTTCCACAAACAACTCCTCACTTAATTCCCCATGCAGGAAGGCTGACTTAACATCTAATTGATAGATATGCCACCCTTTCTTAGCAGCTAGAGCAATGATCATCCGAACAGTATCCATCCTTGCCACCGGAGCAAATACTTCAGTATAATCCACACCATGTTGTTGAGCATAACCCTTAGCCACTAGCCTGGCTTTGAACTTATCCACTTTGCTAGTTTCATTTAACTTGGTCTTGTATATCCATTTCACATCAATCTTCTTGGTTCCAGCTGGTAATTCCATTAGACTCCATGTCTCATTCTTCTGAATTGACTCTATTTCAGCATCCATGGCCTCCCTCCACTTGTAGCTTTTCACTGCCTCTTCATAGCTCACGGGGTCATCAGAAGTCACAATTGCCATGTTCAATTCTGTTTCTTCTTTTGATAGTCCTTCACCAGAGACATAGTCTCTCATCCAGCTGGGCATGATTGTCTCCCTTCTTATGTTCAAATCAACACCTTCTTCATGTATGGTGTTGATAGGAGCATTGCTTGATCCTTCAATGCTATTCAAATCTGACTCTGCTCCTGAGTCTGTAGTATTATTCTCAATTGCCTCTGCATTCTCAATTGCATCTGCATCTCTACTGATGTTTGCATTTTCTCCATCAGTTGCACCTTCTCCTCCCCATTCTAAATCCATTTGTAACTCCTCCTTGTGACTGATATCCCAGTCCCAATGTTTTTCTTCTTCAAAAATGATGTCCCTGCTAGTTACAATTCTCTTTGTTGCAGGATCATACAATTTGTACCCCTTTGATTCTTCACTTACTCCCAGTAATATGTAGCACACACTCTTGTCTTCCAGTTTAGTTCGTCTTGCATTTGGTATGTGCACATGAGCTACACATCCAAACACTCTAAAGTGTTCATGTAACAACCCGGCTTTCCAAGCCCAAAACACAATAATTTTTTTTTTATGCATTCAATCCACATGGTGCCGGCAATCAATGAATCTAAATCCTCACATCATCAAAATACAATCCATACAATCAACATTTCATTTCAAAGTGAATCTTACACAAACACGTAATATTAAGGTTACTTGATTTGAAGTTCATATTAAAAATATATACATAGACATGAGTTTACAGTCTTCTCCTACTAATAGTCATCACAATTTTAAACAAAAAGGATCTAATAAAAGTTATACATTCAGTACATTAATCCATACAAAATATATTGTGATTTAAGATACATCTATATAATTCCTTGCAAAATAGGTTCCTGTGTATCGGGTTTCCTAGACATCTCGTTGGTGTGAAGTCCCTGCAGCAGTACAAACATTTAAGAGAATGCAAATATTTAATAATAATAAGAATGGTAACTCACGATTTGGCAATTAAATAAAACATTAACAATTATAATTTCTTCATGTATTTGCTACAACAACTAGTAGTACATATAGATACACAAGTTTTCGGATGCCATTCGCCAAAACTAGTCATTCATTTGTGTCGGCCATCCATGGCGAAAGCTGCGTCGCTGCCGATCCAAAATCGGCAGCGGAATCTGCGTCGCTGCCGATTTCTGTATCGGCAACAGGATCTGCGTCGCTGCCGATTTCTGTATCGGCAGCAGCATCTACGTCGCTGCCGATTCAGAATCGGCAGCGGAATCTGGGTCGCTGCCGATCCAGAATCGGCAGTGGAAATCTGCGTCGCTGCCGATCCAGAATCGGCAGCGAAATCTGCGTCGCTGCCGATCCAGAATCGACAGCGGAATCTGCGTCGCTGCCGATTTCTGCACCGGCAGCGAAGTCACTCTTTTATCCCGGCCATCCATCCGTTTGGATGCCATTAGCCGAAGCTAATCAGTCCTTCATCCCGGCCATCCATTCGGACGCCATTAGCCAAAGCTAATCATTCTTTGTCTCGGCCATCCATTTGGATGCCATTAGCCGAAGCTAATCACTCCTTTGTCCTGGCCATCCTTTCGGATGCCATTAGCCGAAGCTAATCATTCTTTGTCCCGGCCATCCCTTCGGACGCCATTAGCCGAAGCTAATCATTCTTTGTCCCGGCCATCCGTTTGGATGCCATTAGCCGAAGCTAATCACTCTTTTATCCCGGTCATCCGTTCGGATGCCATTAGCCGAAGCTAATCAATCTTTAATCATCATTTAAGCATTCAACAATCTAATATCGGTTCTAACAATATGATAGTACTCAAGTTAAAATATTTCAAGATTCAACGTAAGAAAAAGGAAGGTGCAAGTCACCTACCTGCTCCACCTGTGGGTCGATCCTGTCTTGATGATGGTCCAATCTCGACCGCACCACCTAAGACATCAATGGTCACAAATCAGCACAGTTGTATTTATTTTATTTTTGAATCATACTCATCATCACACTTATTTCAAGAGTTCATATGTTCACATTCAAGTGTTCCATATTTTACACCATCATAACATGAGATTGTTACTAGCATTTAAGTCATTCCTGCCTAGGAGGCTTATTGTAGGAATTCGGCAGCGAGAACTGGTTCACTGTGGGCTGCCAGTTCGGCAGCGACAACTGTTTCGCTGGCGGCAGTCAGTTCAGCAGCGAAAACTGCATCGCTGTTGGTGCCACAGTTTCGCTGCACAACGCACAACTCGGCAGCGAATATCAATTCGCTGCAGGAAGTTCAGTCGCGGCAGCGAAACAGAACTTCGCTGCGCAACACACAAATCGGCAGCGAATATCAATTCGCTGCAGTAGGTTCCATTGCGAAACAGAATTTCGCTGCGCAACACACAAATTGGCAGCGAATATCAATTCGCTGCAGGAGGTTCAGTTGCGACAGCGAAATAGAATTTCGCTGCGCAACACACAAATCGGCAGCGAATATCAATTCGCTGCAGGAGCTTCAGTTGCGGCAGCGAAACAGAATTTCGCTACGCAACACACAAATCGGCAGCGAATATCAATTCGCTGCAGCAGGTTCCGTTGCGGCAGCGAAACAGAACTTCGCTGCGCAACACACAAATCGACAGCGAATATCAATTCGCTGCAGTAGGTTCCATTGCGACAGCGAAACAGAATTTCGCTGCGCAACACACAAATCGGCAGCGAATATCAATTCGCTGCAGGAGGTTCAGTTGCGGCAGCGAAATAGAATTTCGCTGCGCAACACACAAATCGGCAGCGAATATCAATTCACTGCAGGAGCTTCAGTTGCGGCAGCGAAACAAAATTTCGCTGCGCAACACACAAATCGGCAGCGAATATCAATTCGCTGCAGCAGGTTCCGTTGCGGCAGCGAAACAGAATTTCACTGCGCAACACACAAATCGGCAGCGAATATCAATTCGCTGCAGGAGATTCAGTTGCGGCAGCGAAACAGAATTTCGCTGCGCAACACACAAATCGGCAGCGAATATCAATTCGCTGCAAGAGATTCAGTTGCGGCAGCGAAACAGAATTTCGCTGCGCAACACACAAATCGGCAGCGAATATCAATTCGCTGCAGGAGGTTCAGTTGCGGTAGCGACACAGAATTTCGCTGCGCAACACACAAATCGGCAGCTAATATCAATTCGCTGCAGGAGGTTCTGTTGCGGCAGCGACACAGAATTTCGTTGCGCAACACACAAATCGGCAGCGAATATCAATTCGCTGCAGGAGGTTCCGTTGCGGCAGCGAAACAAAATTTCGCTGCGCAACACACAAATCGGCAGCGAATATCAATTCGCTGCAGGAGGTTCTGTTGCGGCAGCGAAACAAAATTTCGCTGCGCAACACACAAATCGGCAGCGAATATCAATTCGCTACAGGAGGTTCCGTTGCGGCAGCGAAACAGAATTTCGCTGCGCAATACACAACTCGGAACCATCAATTTCAGCACATAGTTCTTCAACAAAATTCCAGCACTAACATCACAGCAGAACACATTAAACTCCAGCAAGAACATCACAACAGAACACATTAAATTCCAGCACTAACATCACAGCAGAACACATTAAATTCCAGCAAGAACATCACAGCAGAACACATTAATTGCAGCAACAATCATCACAACAGAACACATTAATTCCAGGAGCAACATTACAACAGAACACATTTAATTTTAGCACCAACATCACAGCAGAACACAATCATTCTAGCAGAACACACACACACATGCATGCTGGCCTACCCCATAGTTAAAGCCAGCTTCTACCATAATTGTTAGATGATCTGAAATTGACTTTATTTCACTTCTGTTTGCTAGTTCTTCTAGTTAATTTCAGTTTCCCCCATAGTTGGCTTAGGTCTTAGATCAATTTTTTCTTAGGGTTTTTCTTCTTCATTTTCGTTTTTGATTTTAAGGGGGAGAGGAAAGGGAGTTCCATGACTCATACCTTCTGAATTTAACTAAGTTTGAGGAAGGTTTGACACTATTCTTTTCTCTTCAGCTGCTGGTTCTCTTCCTTCTTCTTCCTCTCACGTTTTCCAGCTCTCTTTTTCCTCTCCTCTATGCAGCTGCCCACTCCTCTCTCAAGGTCTCATCTCTCCCTCACAAGCTCACAAGACACTCTACTAGTTTGATTCACGTTTTTGATGTGAAAGGGGAAGGGAAGAATGACATGCAGCTGCTGGTTTGGGAAGAAGATGAGTCATTCTCTCTCCCCTCTTTGTATTTATACTACCCATAAAATGAATTGGGTTGTTTGGGGGTTGGTTTAGGTGTGTCCTTATCCTTGTTTGGTTTATCTAAAACCAGTTTTACCCCTCCCTCCCAGCTGTGCGTCACTGTTGATTGAGAAATCGGCAGTCGAAAACTACGTCGCTGCCGATTTCTGCATCGGCAGCGAAAACTGCGTCGCTGCCCAATCCAGAATCGGCAGCGAAAACTGCGTCGCTGCCGATTTCTGCATCGGCAGCGAAATCTGTGTCGCTGCCGATTTCTGCATCGGCAGCGAAAACTGCGTCGCTGCCAAAACCAGAATCGGCAACGAAAACTGCGTCGCTGCCGATTTCTGCATCGGCAGCGAAAACTGCATTCATCACCATCTTTCTCTCTCTCTTTCTCTTTAAATATATATATATATATATATTTTCGTTTGGGTGTTTACAGTTCAACTGAAGGCTTGATTCCAGTCCATACTTCTTCTGGAGTCATATCTTTTACAGCATTAGTAGGACATCTATTCAAGACATATATGATCCAGTTTACTGCCTCAGCCCAGAAGCTCTTGGGAATCTTCTTTTCTGTCAGCATGGATCTTACCAAGTTCATCATTGTCCTATTCTTCCTCTCTGCCACTCCATTCTGCTGAGGAGTGTAGGCTGTAGTTAGCTGTCTCTTGATGCCATGTTGTAAACAGAACTCACTGAATTCCAGTGAGTTGAATCCACAAGCTTCTTAAAATACTGGAAATGTTGGAGAGCTTCTGATTTCTCTGCCAAGAAATAGACCCAGGCCTTTCTGCTATAGTCATCAATGAGGCATAAGAAATACCTTTTCTTGCTGTTTGAGGTTGGTGTGATTGGACCACATAAGTCTGCATGAATAAGTTGTAACCTCTGTGATGCACGCCATTGACTTCTTTTAGGAAAAGGTTCTCTATGCTGCTTGCCCGTAATGCAGGCAGTGCATTCTGTGGTTGATGCAGGAAGTTGTGGTAATCCTCTCACCATCTTCCTGTATTGCAGGGTTCTTAATCCTTTGTGGCTGAGGTGACCATATCTGTAATGCCATAAATGAGACAGATCCTGTGTATGTGTATGGAAACAGGAGGTATCTTTAACTTGAGCCTTTGCTATTAGCACAAACATCCTGTTGATTGTCATCCTGGTTTGAATGATCAGACCCCTCATAAGATGATAGACTTTGCATGTTCTTGATTTGATAAGAATTGCCATACTCTTTTCTTGTAGCTGGCCTATGCTGAGGAGGTTATTCTTTAGTTCAGGTACATAGAAGACATCAGTGACCGTCTGCTGCAAGCCATTCAAGAGCAATTTGACTTTTCCTTTACCAAGCACTGTCATCCGTGTGTTATTCCCAAGCTTTACCAGTTGTCTAAATTCTTCATTCAACTCATGGAACATATTCTTATCTCCACACATATGATTTGAGCAGCCAGAGTCAAGAAACCATGAATCCTCTCGATTGCTGTCATATAGTCCCACATGAGACATCAATAGTATTTCTTCTTCATTGTTTAGTTCTGCATAATTTGCCTCCTTGTTTACTGTGGGACATTCATACTGGAAATGGCCAAGCTTGTGACATCTATAGCATTCCACAGTGGTTTTATCAAAGCTATATCGTCCTCTACCTCTTCCTCCACCTCTAAAAATTCGTCTGCTTTGACCTCTACCATATGACCTTTCTTCAGATGTCACTTTTAAAGCTTGTTCCTCCATGCTGTGTTTCTGGAATTTTTGTTCATGTACAATCAATGAGCTTTGTAACTCATCAATTGATAGAACATCAATATCCTTCGATTCTTCAATTGAACATACTATGTAGTTAAATCTGTCAGTTAAAGATCGAAGAATTTTTTCCACAATTGTTACATCTCGCATTTGCTCTCCATAGATCCTCATTTTGCTGGCTACAGTCATAACTTTTGCAAAGTAATCAGTGACATGCTCACCAGTTTTCATCTCCAGTGTTTCAAACTCCTTCCTTAGTGTTTGGAGGATTGATCGCTTCACTCTTGCATTTCCTTCATATTTCCTCTTCATCGAGTCCCAAATCTGTTTGGAGGTGTTCTTCTCCAGAATGGTTTCAAGTATAGTTCTGTCAATGGCCTGAAATAGGTAGTTTTTTTACCTTCAGATCTTTCAGTTTTAACTCCTCTAATTTCTTGCGTTGAGTTTCTGTTACACTTGCTCCTTCTTCTGGTTCTGTGTAGCCTGTCTCAATCAAGATCCAGAATTCCTTGGATCGCAAGAAGTTCTCCATTAGCATGCTCCAGTGATCAAAATGGCCATCAAACCGTGGTATGGATGGTTGAATAAAATTGTTGTTGCTGTCATTTGCCATCTCTCAGTTTTAGCTCTCCTTTGTTTTGTGAAGAAATTAGAAGAGTAACAACACTCTTTAATTACGGCAGAATCAAATTACAGCTTTCTTTTCACTTGCTGCAGCTTTTCCTTTTTTTTTTTTTCTTCTTTCTTCTTATTTTTGCTCTGATACCAATTTGATAAGAAAGATATGAAAGAACTCTTGCTTAATCCTCAACTATCTTATTCAAATGAACTACAGTGTGGCTTTATATAGCCTTTGAATGCAGAGTACATGGAGAGTAACTGCTGACCCGTAATTAAAGGATTCTGTTGCTGAACTGATGCTAACCAATTAACTGACTTAACTGACTAACTGTTCTAACAGATTTATCTAACTGACATTTCTCATCACCCTATAAGATGCACAATGAGAAAATCTATTTATGCCGTATTTGACCTGGAGATTTTCATACTAGATTGTGGCTTTGTCATTTTTTGGTATAAATTAGGAAGTCAAATCTATTAAGGTTGTTTTCCCAAAGGTCAAATTTGACTGTTCAGTTGAACAACATTTTTTTTTCTTAGTTGATTTTTCAAAATTAAAATTATTTTCTTTTTTTCCTTTACTTGATTTTTTTTTGGGTATTATTTTTATTTTGGTGATAATATGTGAAAACTAACTAAAAAATAGGTGATCTTTAGGAGAAAATATATGGTCAAATATTTTAGTATTCGTGGGGATGATAAATTGAAGAATGCTGGGATTTGAAGGAAAGTAGTGGTATCATACTCTCTTAGTTTGCATAATATTTTAATTTCTGTAGTCTAATTTCATCTATTTATTATTTTTTTATTAATATAAATATTTAAATTAGTATATATATACTCAATTAATTTTACAGTACTGAAATTAATTAACCTATTCTATTTTGGTATTTGTCTATTCTCACATGGCTGTTTCAATGGCTACTGCTACTCTCTATATTTCGGATTTGTCAAGCAATGAAAGTCAAGTCTACAATGACAGCTTGGAAAGGCGGCTGGCCAGGTGTTTTTAAATTTTTTCTATTTTTTTAAATTATTTAAAATATTTATATAAAAAATGATAAAAAAATATGAAATAGGTGATGAAGAGAGTCAAACCTTTAAAGCCCTTTCCAAACTATTAGAATTAAGGGGACTCAGTTGAAGATTGATATAAAATCCAGGACTTTTTTCATTCAAGGAGAAGCATGCGCGGGAAACCATGGAAAAAGAGAGAAATCAAGGAAAAACAAAAGGAAAATAAAATAATAATTAGAGCTACACCAAACTTTAATTTCAGAAACACCACCATCTTGATAGAACAATAACTATACAATGAACACTTGGCGGTTTAGCTCATTGGTCAACTGCAAGGCTTGTCTTTACAAAGGTCATGGGTTCGATCCTCAAGAGTACCAGTCTGTCACCCCTGCAGTGCCTTACCTGCCTACTGGGCTTGCAGGATGTTCAGTAGGCCCTGAGATTAGTTGTGGTGCGCGTAAGCTGACCCGGACATCCAGGGTCATCAAAAAAAAAAACTATATAATGATTTCAATGACACCAAAAAAATCTATCTTAAAGGCTCTATGAGACCTCACATGCTATCCAAAGTACAATATCATCTTTTACTCGTTGACATGTGCTCTACACGCGTTAATTTTTTATTTTTTTTGTTCATTTTAGTCCATAAATCTATAATAACCTCTCAATTGAGTTTTGATTTTCATTCTATTCGAACCTAAGCTCTTTTCTTTCAATTTAGTTCTTGTTTCTTTAATAACTTTTCATTTAATCCTGAATTTCATTCAACTTGAGCCCAAAGAAGGCCCAACATTGAAAGAAAAGAAGAAAAAGTAAAAAGAAAGAGATACTTGGTCCATGAAGCTAATGTATTATGATTGTATCCATAACTCAAGTTATGAATTTGACGGTTAATCTAAGTTGTCCAATATCGATTCAATATATTATCGTTTTAATATTAAAAAAAAAATGTCACCTTGAAATCAGGTCAGTTTATGTTTTAATTAGATAAAAAACATTACTTAAAAAAACTAGTTCTTTTTAACACATATATTTCTCGTTTATGTTAGCAAACAAACACATTTGTTTTTTGTTACACAATCTTAATTTTTGTGAATGTTGTAGCAAAAACAATGCATGTAAATTATTTTTTGGTGTTGTGCAAAAAAATCTGCTTCAACCAGCAGGAGCCGAGTGTTGACAACGGGCTAGTTACGACTAAGACTACATTTTAAATTGAGGTTGAACATGCTTTTTGTTGAAATTTAATTTTTTCCTTTCAAATTAATTTTTTTAGTGTTTTATGATTGTTTTAATATGCTGATGTAAAAAAATAAATTTTAAAAATTAAAATAAATATTATTTTAATGTATTTCAAAGCAAAAAATACTTTGAAAAACAACTTATATTTTCCATCAAATCAATCTATACAAATGGAAACAAAAGCATAAACGTTTCCATAGAAAGAAAACAAAACCTTCAAATCAACACATGGGCAAGACCCAACCTCTTAGATGACTTCAAGTAGAGGTAAGCAAAAAAATCGAATAACCAATTAAACCAAAAAAATTAAAAAAAACAAATAAAAAAAACAATTTAACTAATTAAAAAATCACAAAAAATCCAGTTTGATTCGGTTTTCAAAGTCTGAAACTGATGGAACCGAATCGGTTCAGCCAAGCCAACACTTAAAAAAAACAAGTATAAATAAGAATATTTTTGTAATCCTAAACCTATAGTAACATTCTCTAAAGATAATCGCCCCCTCCCTTTGCTCTTTGCATCTCTCACTCTCTTTGCTCTGTAATTTTTCTCTGAACTCCACATCCCATAATTATTAGGAATTGTTAGGCTCTTGTTGCTCCATGCTCATCTATCCTTCTATCAAAGGCATACCTTTCTTCAATTTTGATTTTAATTCTTTTAGTTCAGGTATACCTCTCTTTACTTTTACTTTTACTTTTAACTTTGTAATTGTTATGTAATTTTTTATATCCGAAGAAGATTGTTATGTCAAACCAATAAAAGATTTGGAAGAGAAATAACCTGAATCAAATCAAACCGAACATGATCGGTTCGAAATGATTTTTGATTCGGTTTGATTTAAAAAATAATAATTTTGATTTAATTTTTTATTTTAATTTAAAACCATACTAAACCCAAAATACACACCCCAATCCTCAAGAAACGAACCCTCTAAGAAAAACAGACGACAGCAGACAAACTTGAGTTGGGACTTTCTATATGTATGCGAGAAAAGCCCCGAAACAGAATGATTGTGCCTTCCAGTGCAACAATCAAGAGCATAAAATGCCAGGCCATGACTGAAAAAAAAGGAAAGTTGAATATATTTTTTTATAAAAAAAAAAAAATCAGTCCTCCATGGCCTAAAACACTGCAAGTATTCATGTTTATACCATTTTAGGCACAAACAGCTCACCTACCAACATCTGTACAGTGCAAGACTATGTAGTAATTTTTATAGTACAGCACTAATAAAAAGTAACTGGTTAGGGGTGTAGCTCATCACTTATCCAGTAATTTAGGCACAAACAATTCTTAGGGTAGAGCTAAACTAGTTAGATTTTAAATTTATTTTTTTAGAAATTATTAGTTCAAGTTTTACAAATCTTAGAATTATTGGATGCTTAGATGATTGTTAAATTCAGAGCCCATAAAATTAGTTAAAATACGTACAAGTTAATTGGATACCTACATTAATAATAATAATAATAATAATAATAATAATAATAATAATAAATAAATAAATAAATAAAAAAGACTATGAAGTAATTTTTGTAGTACAGCACTAATCAAAACGCCAACCATGGCCAATGGCTGCTGTACATTTGAGCACATGCTAGGTCCATAAATTTGATCCTCCTCTCGTTGTCTTATCATCACTATTTTGCACTCTGTATTTATCTTTGTAGTGCAGATAGATATATAGAGAAGAAAAGTGGGCATTAGAGTGAGTGCATGCAGTGAGGAAAGCAAGAAATGGAACTAAAAAAGTTGTAATAATTAATTGGTGCATGGCAAGTTAAAAGTTCATTTTGCTCCCTCTACTCTTAATCTTATCTTACTTTGATCCCTTTATGACATTGTGTCTTAAAATCATTCTCTTTAGACGGTTCTCTGTTTCTCTAGATGGTCTGAAATTATTTTTGACATGGAAAAAAATTATTTTTTTCCTCACTTCACTACTCACAAGGCTTTCAAGGAACTTTCTTTAGGCCTAGAATTAGAAAGAGGGCTTAGCTTTCTATTGTAATAAAGCTTCGGCCCAAAGTGAGCCAGGCCTTTCCTAGCCCAACTCTCCACCACCCAAAACAGCCCAAACCCTAACCACCAGCATCACCACCACTGCTTTTTACAACACAACCCCAGCACCCCCGCCCCAGCCACAAAACACCAAAATTAAGGACGTCATCGGACTCTTGAAAAATAATTACAAAATCCAGAAACATCTCTCTCGCTACCTTCCTTATTCCCTAAGGACTTCCCAAAACCCAAAACCCAAAAACTATTAAACACAACATAATTTCAATAAATCTAGCATCCTTTTTTTCCTTTCTATTTATTCTCTTCAATCAAAAGAAACAGAAAGTTTCCTGCTTTATTAATTATTACGCAGAAAACCCTAAACATCATCAATGAGGGGTTCATCAGAAACCAAGTTTTTGCAAGAGCTACTGCTATATGCAGCAAGTGCTGCTTTGAGTTGTTTGGTATTGTTTGCTGGGCTCCGACAACTTGACCCGAATCGTGAAGCATCAAAGAAAGCCCTTGAACATAAGAAGGAAATCGCTAAGCGTTTGGGTCGTCCTCTTATCCAAACAAACCCTTATGAGGTGTGTGCAAAGTTTCTATTTTTGTTGAAAAGTTTGGATTTTTTGCAAGTTTTGGAGGGTTTTGTGAGTTTTGGGTGTAGGGTTAGATAATGGAATATAGGGCTTGTTTTGGTTTATTGGGTTTTTGGTAGGTTTTGTGTGTTTGGATTATATGGTCAGATAATGGAATGAAGGGTCTGTTTATTTTAATGGGGTTTTGAAGAATTTTGTGAATTTGGATTATATGGTTAGTTAATAGTATGTAAGCTTTGTTTTTATTATGTACTATTGAATTTAGTATGCTTGAATTGTCATGTATCTGCAAAAAAATTGAATTTTGTCAGTGATGTTGGGGTTGAGGTTAATATTGCAATGAGGGATGTGGGTGGTTTGGTGGCTTATTTTAGGAATAGGGATCGGGGGATTTGGGTGTTTTATTGAAGATAGGTGCTTAAATCAGTTTTTGGGATGTAAGGGAGTGATTGCTTGTGATGAATGGGACGTGATTAAATTTCCAGTTCTTCTTGGGGAATGACCTTTTTTTGTTTGTGTTAGTAGAAACTAAGTTCGTTTCTGATTGAGTTGTGTGTTGAACTTTTGTAAGGGTGCATTGGAGTTTAGGCCTTTGGGTTGGTGTTATTGTACCGCTATCATTATTTAGATAACCATAGACAGTTATAATATCTCTTGGTGTCTTCAAACCTATCATTTGTTTTTATAGGTGGTCCATTCTTAGTTGGCTGCTCGCACGCAACAAATACCGAGAGTTTCTAATGTCATCTGAACACATGAAAATATCCATCATATTCATTAGATTAGATTAGTCACTACTGTCTCGTGAACTAAGGGCACAGATTAATTTAGAGTCATGTGAGTCCATCCTATTTGAAAGTGATACTATGTTAACATTGGTGCCTGCCATTTTCAGTAATAGCCTCTGGCATGAACTGACTGGAGGCAGGTTCTTAGTTGGAAGAAATTAACTTTGAAGACTTGGTTCTGAACCAATATGATGGTTGTAATTGGCAAATATAGATAGTAGTTGTTTTTATACCTGATGAAATTTGGAGGTGTCAACACCAAAAAACCTATCTTTTCAATTTGAAACCTTTTGTTTGTGATTGCTTTGTGGAAGATTAAACTGCTTTGTAACAATTGAGTTCATACTCCAAACACTATTCAATGTAGCCATGTTTTCATGTTGAAAGCATATTTGGTTGGAATGGAGACTTTAGGATCATGGTCAGTGCAGTGGTTTATTAATTTGTGGCAATTGGGTATTTTTATTTTGAACAGGATGTAATAGCATGTGATGTTATAAATCCTGATCACATAGATGTGGAATTTGGGTCAATTGGAGGACTGGACTCTATCAAGCAAGCTTTGTATGAACTGGTGATACTTCCTCTGCGGAGACCCGAACTCTTTTCACATGGGAAACTTCTTGGTCCACAAAAGGGGGTATTGTTATATGGACCACCAGGCACTGGAAAGACCATGCTTGCCAAAGCTATTGCAAGAGAGTCCGGAGCTGTTTTCATAAATGTGAGGATCTCTAATTTGATGAGCAAATGGTTTGGTGATGCACAAAAGCTCGGTGAGTATAGATCGTGTTTGAATTGCCTGTCTTGCATTTTCAAGGTTTCTGTCTTGCACGTGTTTGAATTGCCTGTCTTGCATTTTCAAGGTTTCTGTCTTGCACTTGGCAAAATTAATGATGATTTAAAATTATTGCCTTTTTATTCAAGAATTTGTTGTGGCCAACTGATTATACTGAACGAAATTTAGTTTCTCTATGACAATGGAAGCAAGGTAGTACTTTGTGACCTTGCTGTTTATAACTAAGACGGAACATGCCTCTGTTATCCTTATGAGATTAATTGTGCTAAAAGTCAGAAAATAACTAAATATTGTGTTAATATACTTTCTCTGGTAAAAACCCACTTGATAAAATATTTGTTGGCAGCATGAGTTTGTTAGATGCTCGATTAACTTAAAGAAAACGAGCACTGTAGTTTGCTTATATGCTGGATCTTTTAGTCTGATGATCAAGATTGTCAAATGATTACAATATTAGTATTTTTGTTATGTAGTATTTCTCTATATCCTGAATCAGGACTATTTCAAAAGGGTACTGAATCGCATATATTCTGTCAATTGTGAAAGTGATCATCACAGTATTTTGCAACTACATATTTGTGTTGAACCATCTCTTCTTCTCTGTATTTTGCAAGTATTGTTGGTTTTGTGCTGACTAGAAACAGATTTAGAAGTAACTATTTTGCATAGTTGCTTTTTCGTTCCTTCTATCAAAGTTTTCATAATCTGATTATTGTTTCAGTTGCTGCTGTTTTTAGCCTGGCTTATAAACTCCAGCCTGCTATTATATTTATTGACGAGGTCGACAGTTTTCTGGGCCAGCGCCGTACTACAGATCATGAGGCATTAACCAATATGAAGACTGAGTTCATGGCATTATGGGATGGGTTTACTACAGATCGTGAGTCTTTCACTTGAAACAAGTGCTACATTTGTGTATTCTTTTTGTGCAGTGACTTGCTAGTATGTGTTATAACTATGATTTGTGTAATTGCTGTAATATATTCATGGGTTTGGCCTGGGCTGATTTAGTGATTATATTCTTACAGAGAATGCACAAGTGATGGTACTTGCTGCAACCAACCGTCCTTCAGAACTTGATGAAGCAATCCTCCGGCGTCTTCCTCAGGCCTTTGAGATTGGGATGCCTGATCAAAGAGAGAGGGCTGAGATCCTGAAGGTTGTTTTGAAAGGGGAGAAGATTGAAAACAACATTGACTTCAACTACATAGCAAGTTTGTGTGAGGGCTACACTGGTTCAGATCTTCTTGAACTTTGCAAGAAAGCAGCTTACTTTCCTATTAGGGAAATATTGGATGAGGAGAAGAAGGGGAAAAACTCTAGTGTAAGTATATATTTATCACTGTGTTATTCCACAATTTAACTTCCTACAGTTATTTTACCATATATTGAATAATATAGTTCTCGGCTGCAAATTATTATACTCACAGCTAATTCTTCATGGTACTTCTACTGATTTGTAATTTTAGTTTATAAATCCTATACAAGCTTGAGCCTATCATGGCAAAGTTATGATTTGGTTGCCTGCTGTGCACTATCCAAAATCAATGGCTTCCATTGCAAGGGATAGACCATAATATGGTTCCTCGTGAGAACTAGAAGGAATTAAACAAAGTGTTTTTTGAACCTACAAGGGATAGCTATTGGTGTCAAAAATATTCTCTTCAAGAATTGTATCTTTCTATTGTATTAGCTTGCTGTTGGATTCTTGAACCCTTACTGAGTTTCTTCATTGTGACTCTTTATCAGGCACCAAGGCCATTGTCCCAGGCAGACTTGCAGAGAGTTCTTGCCACATCAACTAAGACTGGGGTTGCTGCAAATGAGTACAGTAGGTCAAGCTCACAATCACCTGGGTGGCCAAGGCAGTCGGATGATTATCAGGTTCAGGCCACAATTAATGAGCTCTCTAAGCTCATGGTTTCTCAAATCTTGAATCTCCAGCCCCCGGATAACCAGGACACTTGAAATATTCATCTCTCTTGCTTGGAGCAATCTGGTTTTTTAAAATTATCAGGCGAAGAGAAATTGTAACTTAACTTATTTTAATGTTTCTCCAATGAAATATTCTACTTTTAATATGTTGTTTCTATGCAACTGACCGCCAAAGCTATTGATTTTAAGCAACTCGATATATGTTTTATTGTCAGAATTGCAGATTGTGTTTTGGCATAGAGCTCTTGACATGGTTTCAATATGCGTCTCTCTCCCTCGCTCTCTCTCTGCTTTAGGAATGTCCCTCTTGTATAGAGATAAACTTGTCAGTCAATGATGCCTTATTTTGTTGAAGGTTTTGGGTGTCTTTTAGAATATCAATTTTGATCTAGCAGTTCTGGAACATTGTTCATCCCTTTTGGTATCGGTTTATTACTCTGTTGAATAGATAGTCATGCCTTTCAAATTGTCATCATTAAACATGTATCATTCTTGCAAATATTGCTGCAGTTGTAAGAACAGAATCTGTCATTCTGAGTGTTGTTCTTTTGGAATGATCAGTCATGCTTCATTTAGCTTATGGTTTTTCTTCTGGCTTTAGATTTTCCAATTTATCCTTTTAAAGTGTCTAAATGTGCGCTGCTAAGACTGCACTAGAAAAGCATTTACAACTGTAAAAGTTGGTCTTGCAGATTGGCTTCTGTAGTTGTTTTTCTTTAATTTCCTGATTATTAGAAAATTCCTGTATGGCTTAAGGCCTGTTTGTCTGTGGCCAACCATAGCAAAAAGCATCATTTTGATACTTCAAACCATTTGTCTGCACACTAGAGATATCATTTGGATACGCCAAGGTTAGGGTATTTGCAAATTAGTATTCCTTAATTGAGATTAAAGTATGTTTTAGACTCTAATCATGCCATCTATGCTTATGAGAAATTTCTTTCGTGTGAGATTGTAATCGCTTCAGTAGGGCATGGTAGTTGCATAACATTTTAACACGTGGAAGGTAGCACGATTGTGGCAATAATTTGCGGCCAATGCCAATACTCATCACCCTCTTATTTCTTTTTAGGGTTTCGTGACTTCATATGATATGCAAAACGACAACATCCATCAATGATTAACTTCGTTAGGGAAAAAGCTGGCAGAGGTTTGTATAAAGCAGACAGGTACAGCCTTTAAAGCCAAGGTTCATCTCGTTCCTCGAAGGCTGCAAGCTTTTGTTCAATTCCAGGACAGCATTCTATCATGAGTGCAAGTTCTGCCCACACGATGTCAAATGATTAAAGTGCTTAGGCTGTAGATGCTTTTCCATGCTTGTTGTTTTTGCTTGCAAGAGTCCAAAAACCACGGAAGAAAACAGAGCAATGAAGCAAATGTCTACAGGTTTTGAACATAGAAAGACTTGAGAGCTAGCTCTTGTCTGATGCTTTTCCAGTTTTGATGCTTGCGGCTATAACATTCTGATAGAGACACGGTGAACAAGGACCGTCAAAGCATTAGGTGATTTATTAGTGGACTAGTCACATGTGAAGTCCTGGGAAATTGCAGCTTAAGGACTGTTTGGAAAACCGGTAAAAACTTGAATTTTTTTATATATTTTTTTGTTTTAAATTATTTGTTTTTTTGTTTTCAGATCATTTTAATGTGCTAATGTCAAAAATATTTTTTTAAAAAAATAAAAAACACTTTAAAAAACAATCACTACAACACTTTCAAATACCCTTTTAAAAAACATTTTAGCTCTACTATTGAAATTGTGGTTAGATATATTAAAAGTATGGTGGTTTGAAAAAATATTAAATTGATATTTTTATAATATTTTTTAATAGTTTTGATATATCACAAATAAATATAAAAAATTTAAATAGATATATTTTAATATATTTTTAAATAAAAAATATTTTTAATAAATATTATTTGCTACAATATAAAACACAATGTAAACCGCAACACAGGTTTCTTAAAACGTGATATCAAGGAGCACAAGGCACAAGGCCCCTACCCTTTCTGCTGATGCTCCCAAGAGTTGCTATTTATAGTAAACCCTCTCTTGCACAAGAGACAATTATTTATGTAAATGGGAGAGAAAAATAAAGAGGATTGTTACATGTCAAATTTTTTAAAGATTAAGAAACATTATAAGTGTATACGGAGACTTTTAAAATATCTAATTTTACTAATTCATGTCTAGTCTTGTCAAAAGTTCCTTCAAATAAAAAAAAAAAAACTTGAAAAACATATAACAAGAAAATAAAAATAAAAAAATAACTATTCTATATATATATATATATATAAAACTTCTAGGTCAATCTTATCATGTTAGAAGGAACTCGTCCTTAAGTTTCCTCGAGTTCGGTTTTTTGTTAAAAATTATCCTTCATTTAAAATATCATTTTATGCTTGGGTCACTCTACTGTAAGTCTTAATACAATATTTTTGTGTAGATTGCTACGTCATAAATCTCTAACACTATACATTTATGTGAGCCGTTTCATCATGGATCCGCTATCATGATTTTGAATAACAATAACCGATGTAAAAGAAAATAACACACTAGTTCTTGAACTTTTTTTAAAAAAAATTTTTTTAGAGGAAACCTCGTCATCCCCTCCTACGCAAAACAGGTCATGTTTTGCAACTTCTTTCAACCATAATTGTTTTGCATAAGCCAATAAAATAAAATAATTATCAAGAATTGAATCATTAGGCTATGATATCAAGTAACGTAAACATGAGAGTTTGTTCCATGCCAAAACCCTCAAATATAAAAAAAAACACCACAAGTATAGAGAGTCTTAAATTAATTAATTTTATTTATTTATATCTCTATTTATAACAGTCCGGCCCAACTTGCCATATATTGTCCGCTTTGGGCCTTACCGCCCTCACTGTTTTGTTTCTGGTGACGCGAGCCCGCTTCTAAGCCTGATGCCTCAAAACGCGTATAACAAGTTGGCAACCAACACCACTTATAAGGCCAGCAACACAACCCTCACCCGCCGATGTGGGATCTTACAATCCACCCCCCTTAAGGAGCCCGCGCGACCCCGTCGGCATAACCAGACAGCCAGTGAGGTCGGTTTTGATACCAAACGTAACAATCCGGCCCAACTTGCCATATATTGTTCGCTTTGGGCCTTACCGTCCTCATGGTTTTGTTTCTAGTGACGTGAGCCCACTTCTGAGCCTGACGCCCTTTCATATATATACTCTATGTTCCCATGAAAAAAGTTATGTTTTTTCAATGTGGGATTTGAAACCCATTAGTATATATACTCTATGTTCCCAAGGAAAAAATCATGTTTTTCCAATGTGGGATAAAAAACCTTTTGGTTTAAATACTTCAACTTAAAGGGATAACATAGTATCTTTTCAATGTGGGATTTGAAGCCCTTTCATATATATACTCTATGTTCCCATGAAAAAAGTTATGTTTTTTAAACCAAAATGTTTTTTATCCCACATTGAAAAAACATGATTTTTTCTTTAGGAACATAGAGTATATATACTAATGGGTTTCAAATCCCACATCGAAAAAACATAACTTTTTTCATGGGAACATAGAGTATATATATGAAAGGGCTTCAAATCCCACATTGAAAAGATATTATGTTATCCCTTTAAGTTGAAGTATTTAAACCAAAAGGTTTTTTATCCCACATTGGAAAAACATGATTTTTTCCTTGGGAACATAGAGTATATATACTAATGGGTTTCAAATCCCACATTGAAAAAACATAACTTTTTTCATGGGAACATAGAGTATATATATGAAAGGGCTTCAAATCCCACATTGAAAAGATACTATGTTATCCTTTTAAGTTGAAGTATTTAAACCAAAAGGTTTTTTATCCCACATTGAAAAAACATGATTTTTTCCTTGGGAACATAGAGTATATATACTAATGGGTTTTAAATCCCACATTGAAAAAATATAATTGAACTTAAAATACTTCAACTTAAAAGCTTAACATAATATCTTTTTAATGTGGGATAAAAAACTTTTTAAAATATTATTTTAAACTTGATTATTTATAATATATATAATCTATATTTACATGAATTTTTTCATATGAAATATTAATTTTTTTTTAATTATTACGGGTTAATCCGGGTCAACCCGGGTTGACCCATGAAACCCGAGACCCGGCCCCTTGGCCGGGTCAACCCCCGGGCCGGGTTTAATAACTATGCCAGCAACACAACCCTCACCCGCTGATGTGGGATCTTACACTATTTGTCAAAAGCTATTACAATCTTTTACATAGAAAAACTAGAAAAATGTAATAATATTAAATAAAATAAATAAATTAGAAAAAAAACTAGAAAAATATAATAAAAAAATAAAGTATACAGAGAGAGAGAGAAAATTATAAAAAAAAACTTAAAATTATAATTTTATCACCGCTATAAAGAATTTTGGCAAAACTTACAATTATGTCATATGTATAATTAGTTCTTTATTAGTATATAAAATCTTACTCCATGGAAGAGGTACGAGGGCCTCTTTTTCTCAAAAAAAGAAAAAAAAGAAAAAAGAAAAGCCTTCCTTATTTGAGTAATCAAAAAGAAAGAAAAGAATGCTCCATCAAATAATTGAATATTCAAAGGATCAATCAAGCAATGTGAAAAAAGTATATAATATAATTTCTAGCAAGGCTTTATCTTTAGTCAAGACAATAGAATAAGATATTCATTCACATGAAAGAAATTCTTTAATTTCTACGAAGCCATTAATGGATGAGAATGCACCTTGAGCCCTTTAGTCATGCATCGCCAGCCTGGGGCGATGACCCCACCTCCCTCCTTCCTCCAATGCCTCTTAATTTGCCGGCTCGAGTCTACTAACTCCTAACTACATAAGCCATACGTATCCCATCCCCACCACTAAAACCACCATCCCCTACTTTCCATTCTTGGCCATTATTTCTATCTACTTTCCTTCAATCTCCTTTGTTCTTACCTTTCTAACATCTTTTGATGTTATTTATCATGAATCTTAGTAGCCCGATTCTTGTTTTTTTCATTACAATCATTGTCTTTTTAGTTCTTAGATTTTTGTCTAAAACATCTATTCTACATATTCTTGCTAGGTGTTGGAGATCATTTGAAGACAAGTTTTGTGTTTACCAAATCTTCAAGGTTCCACAATTCAATGATCTTTTTCAGGAAAACCAACTGTATCACAAGGTTTCCACTTATTTAACCTCACTGCCTGCCATTGAAGATTCTGATTCCACCAACCTGTTTTCGGGTTCGAAAGCGAATGATATCATCCTCCATCTTGACAAGAATCAAGTGATTCATGATAGTTTTCTTGGGGCTAGAGTGCAGTGGAGCAATGAGAAATATTGCGAGGGAAATAATGGCAAGAGAACATTGGTGTTGAAGTTGAGAAGGAAGGATAAGAGAACGATTCTTCGTCCTTACTTGCAGCATATTCTTTCGGTTGCTGATCAGATTAAGCAGAAGAAGGAAGAGATCAAACTGTTTATGAATCTTGAGAAGAACCCTTATGAAAATGGACGGTGGACATCAGTTCCTTTCACACATCCAGCTACCATGGATACAATGGTTATGGATGGAGAATTGAAGAGCAAGGTGAAAGCTGACCTTGAATTGTTTTTGAAGTCTAAGCAGTATTATCACAGATTAGGCCAAGTTTGGAAAAGGAGCTATCTCCTTTATGGCGCTTCCGGGACAGGCAAATCCAGTTTCATTGCAGCCATGGCTAGATTCCTCAGTTTTGATGTCTATGACATTGACATGTCCAAGGTTTCTGATGATTCTGATCTGAAAATGCTTCTGCTGCAAACCACGAGTCGGTCCATGATTGTAATTGAGGATCTTGATAGGTTATTGACGGAGAAATCGAAGGATGTGAGCTTGTCTGGGGTCTTGAATTTCATGGATGGAATTGTTTCGTGTTGCGGCGAGGAGCGGGTGATGGTGTTCACGATGAACTCCAAGGATCAAATTGATCAATCAGTGCTAAGACCTGGCAGGGTTGATGTTCACATCCAGTTCCCATTATGTGATTTCTCAGCATTTAAGAGTTTAGCCAATAATTACTTAGGCGTCAAGGAACACAAGCTTTTCTCTCTAGTTGAAGAAATCTTACAAGGAGGATCAAGTTTAACTCCAGCTGAGATTGGTGAAATTATGATCTCCAACCGAAATTCGCCAAGCCGGGCCCTGAGACTGGTCATTTCAGCTCTGCAGTTCCAAACCAGCAGTGGCGATGCAAGAAGGGCCAGTAAGGGTGGACAAGGAATGAGCGAGAGCAGATCAGCTCGGTCCAGCAGAGACGAGACAGGTGAAACTGGAGGCGTGTTTTGCCAAGAGAGTGGTGCTCATACAGTGAAGGAACTCAAGAAATTGTATGGATTATTGAGGATGGGAAGCAGAAGAAAGGAATCAGTGGATTTGAGTTCTTCACCAGAGAAGCAAGGATCACATCAAGAAGCCTAATCTATGTTCAGTTCAGAGATTTAGATCATAAAATTCAATTTCTTCTTCTTCTTTTTTTTGTTGCAAAGTAGAAAGATACCTCTCTTAGTGAGAGAAAAAAAGGGTTTTTTTTTATTTTTCTTCAATGGCAGTGAATAATTGACTCTGCCCTAAAAGCTTAAAGATGATGAAAATTCCAATTAGTTATTGTCAATATAGCAAAGCAGCAAAGACATTTTGAGCAGTCAGAAATAATAATGGAATGAAAAGTCTTCTGTGACTTTATAAAGTTTCAAGCACTCTCAGCTCATCCTTAGAATTTGATGGCACTAGATTGCCACCAACCTATGCTAGAATCCTCAATGGTCAAATCTGTTTAATTAAAGGAATTCTACGGGTTATTTCTTGTCAATATCTTGTCCATTTCTGGCCATCTTTGGCTGCATAGGGTTTAATTAAAAATAAATTTAATTTTTAATATTAATACATCAAAATACCAAAACATATAAGCTATACTACTCACTTTAATTGAAAATATATCAAAATAATATATATATATATATATATATATATATTTAACGTCAGAACATTAAGATTATCAAAAACACCTAATTTCTTGAATGAATTTCATAAATAAGACATGATTTGGAGTACTTCTAAGATCAACACATCATTGCTTTGAATGGAAGTTTGCCAACAAATTCAAAGACAGTTGCCTCCTCCTCTCAAGTGACAATGATTTCTTTTATTATTGCATGACTGATTGGGTTCTAAGCTACTCATGTACACAAATCACTCTCCATTCTTCTAAAATCTTTTCCATTTTAATTTGATACCAAAGTTATAAAAGCTTGTTTGATGGATTAATTTAATAATTTTTTTATTTGGAACCTGATCCAAAACAAGTTATTGTTTTGATCAAGATGATGCTTTTTTTAAGTAAAAAAGAGTTTATATTAACTTGAATAAACCTGTTTAATTTATGATCCGGTCTTGAACTAGTCGATCTAAAATTAATTCTTATAACTATGGTTTTAAAGGACTATGCCTAGAAAAAAAAATTATATAAACTCATGTAGACCATGCCAGCCAATAAAAATACTGATATTCTCTGCATCAACCATTAAAACAATTTTGATTCAAATATATATGAAAATGTTTATTATTGTACGTTTTGGTATTATAGGGTAATATACTTTTTAAGTTTTTCTATTTACAAATACTTTAAAATATTTTTTTTTAATTTTTAATTCTTTTATATTAGTATATTAAAAACATCTAAATACACTAGAAAAACATTAGTTAAATAATTTTTTTTAAAATAATAATTTTAAGACATCTAAAAGTAAAAAATATATCACACTTCCAAGAAGTAAATGATTCAATGAACCTCTTAGATTGATAGAGAACAATTGGGCTTGTGAGGCCCAATAGTTTCTTGAATGAAAGTTTGCTTTGAGCGAGAGAGGGAAAAAACATCAAACAAACAAGACATGTTGGGGTTTAGCAAAAACCTCTCACAAAATTTATACAAACACCTGGTATGCAATAAGAGGTGTGTATCAAGCTCTGTTTTTTCATTCTCAACAACAGCAAATCTTGCAAAGCGAGTGGTGGGCACTCACAATGGCAAGTTTCACTGTGATGAAGCTTTAGCTTGCTTCCTCATTCGCTTAACAGACAAGTTCTCCAATGCCCATATAATCCGTTCAAGAGACCCCCAGGTTCTTCTTTTCACTCCTCTTTTTTATTAGCTTAAATGGGGTCGTTTGTTTCTTTTTGTTTGCTGAGGTTAAAGTTTTGAAATCTTCTTTCATTAGTTTAATGGGGTTGTTTCTTGAAGCTTTTTAAGCTTAAAGATTTAAGTTTTCATTTGTTAGTTTAATGGGGTTGTTTCTTGAAATTTTTTCAGTATAAAGGCTTAATGTTTTAGTTTCATGTGCTTAAAGCCTTGAAGTTTATTTTACTGGTCTAATGGGGTTGTTTCTTGAATGGTTAGTTTCAACTTTTGGTGAGGACTTTTATGGTTTATTGAAGGTATTGGAGACCCTTGATGCTGTGCTTGATGTTGGAGGGGTATATGATCCAAGTAGAGATCGTTATGATCATCACCAGAAAGGATTTCATGAAGTTTTTGGCCATGGCTTCACTACTAAACTAAGCAGTGCAGGGCTAGTTTACAAGGTATACTGTTATAAAATTCCAAGCTTCTTGCATCATATGTTTCCATACTTGTTATATGTCAAGGACAAATTCTGTTAAATGTGTCTTAAATGAAAAAAAGGGTTGTACTGTTTTTCTTCTCTCCTTCTCCAGCATTACGGGGCAGAGATAATAGCAAAGGAGCTTCAGCTAAATGAAAGGCATCAAGATGTGCATGAGTTATTTCTAGCAGTGTATAAAAACTTTGTGGAGGTAATGCATTATATATTTTGTCGACAATAATGTACAAATTAACTGAATGATCAGAATTGTTGTTCTTCATGTTCTAATTTTATTCTGTGTGTTTGTTGTGAAAACATCATTCATGTTCTAAGCCTAAATGCATAATAAAACATCATTTTCCTAACCTGAATGTCTTCAAATAGTCCTTCTAATCTATTGTATTGTTTTTGTGCTTGCATATCCAATACCAACTGAAATGTTATGCATTGTAACAGGCAATTGATGCTGCTGATAATGGAATTAATCAATATGACATAGATCAACCTCCTAAATACGTTAATAACACAAGCTTATCACAGAGAGTGGGAAGGTTAAACCTGGACTGGGTTGATCCCAGTCAATCCTCTGAGAGAGAGGATGAAGCCTTTCAACACGCAATGAAAGTTGCTGGAAGTGAATTTATGGAGGTGTGTATTCTAAATTTCTCCATGTTTACATCAGCTTCATTGTGTCAAAATTATTTGTCAATAATATGCAAGTTGACAGGAAGGCTCTTCTTAGACCACACCTGATGATGCTGAATTAACGAATAATTGAATGAATGCTTCGAGCAGTCATGTTTGAAAATTTCATAACAACGTTGATGTCACAGAATATTAATTTCCATGCAAAATCGTGGCTACCAGCTCGATCAATTGTCATGGAGTGCCTTGCATCAAGAGAAGATATTGATCACAGTGGAGAAATCATGGTGCTGACAAGATCATGCCCTGTAAGTGGGTAGTTACATATACTGTTTAACAGCCTCACTCTTTATTTATGAGATTTGTATATGACTCATATCCATTTAAATTGATTATTTTGTGCTGTATGCAAAAACAAGGATGAACAGATTTATAAAGTATTTGGCATGGTATGCAAAAACATCTTTCATTAGCAGATCTGCTTCCCTATATGTCGTGGCTTATTTTCCTTGAAAGTGAAGAATGAGAGTGACTTTGACCATTGTTTATATTAATATGTAGCTAGTAAGCATTACACGAATCATAAGTTGAGTAGAGATTATTTGAGACATTTAGTCATTGTTGGAACTGAAATTGCATTTGATCTTTCTGGCAGTGGAAGCTCCACATATTTGAACTCGAGGAAAAAATGAAGATCAATCCTTCCATCAAATATGTTATTTACCAGGTACTAATAATAGTCTTTTGTCATTTACCTGCTATCACATGTGGATGAGGACACTAATTAATCAAGTAACAAATGCGGTATCATAAAAACCCATATATTCCCAAACATCTTTTTTCGATATTCTGAGCTGATGTTTGTTCTCTGTGTGCTACGTGTCATGCAAGATCAGAGTTTGCAATATTTATTTCTTTTTCCTTTTCTTTTTTCATTTTCTTTTCTCTTTGGCTATTTGTAGGATGATAGGAGTGAAAACTGGCGAATACAGGCAGTGGCAGTGTCACTTGATAAGTTTGAGAGCCGGAAACCTCTACCATTACCTTGGAGAGGTTTGGTAGATGACGCGCTCTCCAAGGCAACAGGGATTCCTGGCTGTGTGTTTGTTCACATGAGTGGATTCATAGGTGGAAATCGAAGTTATGAAGGTGCTCTTGCTATGGCTAGAGCTTCTTTAAAGGCTTGACCAAATAGGAGTTTTACCAGTGGAGATACCATGTTCACATTCTCAAATGATTAAGTGTTGCAGTCCTCTGCACCTGTGATTAGTGTTACGAAGAATTGAGTTGGTTATTGAACTGGCACGTGCCAAACATGGTTGTTTGGACAATTGTTGGAACCATACATGGTGCAGTTTATCAGGCGTGCATCCGGTTTTTTAAATCAGCACATATAGAGAATGCCACACCTCTCCTTTATTTTGAAGAGGTATGCTCTGGAGTACTTGTTAATTTATTATATTTGAACACTCTGTAATCACATATATACTTTTTCACAACTCCCATCATGCACAGCAACTATGATCCTGTTAAAAACCTTGTATATGAAGTCTTCGATTGACTTATGTTTATGGAGTAGTTGTGAGGAAAATCGTTCTCTTGATCAAAGTTCATCACTCTTACTATCAGTAAACTACTAGATAGTTTTACTACGGTCATTTCATATACATTGAAGTTTCTTGTATAAATAGCTTAGTGCCAAATTTTCGTGATGAGGCATAAGGCATATGCTCCTCATTGTGATTAAACTCAGTTTCAATACATCGATCTTCTATCTGTGGACAAAGTAGAGACGGTCACGATACAAGTACATTACCATCTCTAATGAAGACAAAACTTGAGATTCTCTAGAAGCACCATTTTTAGCACTTATGTTGCTTCACTCTTCAGACTCTGCTGGCAAACCCTCTTTGAACCATTTGTAGAGGCCCCCTTCTAAGTGGAAGACATTCGTGTAACCATTTAGGACTAATAGGTAGGCTGCTATCAGTGATCTGCAGGAAGTAGCAAGAATAAGCTTTCATATCTTTCTGGGGAAGGGAACAAGTAAATGTATAAATTTCGTAACAGGGAAAATTGAAAATGGAGAATAGTAACAGTAGAATCAGAGAAGTTCACAGACCTTGACTGTTGACCTTCAGGAAGATTTTGGGATGGCCTCATTGTACCCCCAGCCGAGCAAGCCACTATTATCTTTGCACTTTTATCAATCTTTGATTCCACAGCTGCAAACATACTCTAACTTATTAGTTTTCCCTTGGGCACATAACTTGAGAATTACAACGATTTGGAAGCATTGTTACATATTTCATACTCTGCATAAACTCAGGATTTTCTTCCGTGCCAGCAAAGATGCCAAAAAATGCAAATGCAGCACGCCTTGCAATGTCCCATGCTGTCCATTCCTTTATAAGCCTATATACTTGTACATTGATAGCACCTGGTGGGTGAGCCTGCGATCAAAACAGGAAAAATAAGTTTGGCAATTCAGTCTCAAATGATGCAGTTTGCTATTTTGAGCTCTGTTCATAAGCTGTAAGTTATGATTGATATTTCTTATTCAGACATAATGACAAGTTCCCTAACCTCTTTGAATTCCGCTTCTGGTCTCACATCAAGAATCACAAAGTTGTTTTCTTTCTGAAGGCGCAGAGCTTCCTTCACATCCACACTCCTGACCTGAAATAACCAAGTTTGGTTCTTAGTTTTCTCTCTCAATGTGTATGTGTGTGTCTAAGAGAGACAAAGGGAGGGAAGGAGGGACCTTTTTCTGTAGAAGAACTTCTCTCTTAGTCTTCCAATCTTCCTCAGCTAATCCCTCCAAAGAAAGATAAGAAAAATAACCCACTCAGAGTCAAGATCGAAGATAAACACAGCAAAGACTCCATGACTGGTTGGGAACTATCATTTGGAGCTCAGTGATCTTGTTTCTGTTCAAAAGCCATGGGAAATCTTGCTAATAAAACCCATGTTAGAGCAAAGTACCTGGTGATTTTGCAGGTTTTGTTGCCGCGTTGAAGACTCTTAGGCCTCTCGGAACTGTGCATGAGGATGACCTACCCCTTAAAGATCCATTTGATCTGACATTGAAGAAAGGTAAGCTAGGGTCTTGGGCAGTCTTTGAAGAGAAAATTAGTGGTGATGATTGATAATTAGGATACAAAGAAGATGAAGATGAGGGTGAACTGATTGAAGGAAGTGCAGTCATTTGAGAAGGTACTTTCAAGTTAGAGAGATTGGTTCCTTGTTCAACAATTGATAGGTGGTTGAACTGCTTGCTGCTCCTTGCTTTTGTTACATCTGGAGTTCATTGAATGCTAGCTAGATTAAGAGCAGAATGGGCCCTAGGCATTGTGGATATTTATGGGGTTATCTGTCTAAAAAATCTGGATATGTGGTTCGTGTTTGAGGGTTTCTTACCCTGAGGATTGCATGGGATCCTTTTATTTTGTCCCTTGTGTTTTGCTGCTGCTGCTGCAGAGCAGTGATATATCTCCCCCCATCTGCACCGATTTTTGCAATCATGGCACCCCAAGATCCAAGTCATGCTACCATAATTTTAAGTAGAAAAAGGAAAGAAAAAATTTTAAATTTTTGAAAAATATAGTTTCGACTGCGATTATAAACATTATCCATATTTGGTGCTGCACCCAAATACAGTAGTGTGTGAGGATGGTCGCGCTACCAAAACATAGCAGTGTATGTTTTACTTGATTGTTTGTTTTTGTAGTTGAATATGTTTTTAAAATAATTAAATTAATTCTTTTTAAGTGTTTTTTTTATGATTTTGATTTATTGATATTAAAAATTAAAAAATATATATTATTTTAATATTTTTTTTAAAATACACGCATAGCATTGCCAAACATATTGTGATACAGTGGTCTAAGTTTTAGTAATGTGGAGCTTATAAAATTGCTGAAGAAAATTAATGGCATTTGATTGAATGTTAGGTTAAAAATGCGTTCGTATTAAAATAATTAAAAAATAAGCATATTTTAAGTTACACAAGTAATTTATATGATCAAGAAATTATTTAATATTTTCTACAGTTTTTCATTTATTAATATATTCAAAATTATATGGTATAAAAGCTATTTTTATCGAACCTAACCTGAATTTGATCTAAAATAAGGCTTGTGTCCTGTATCGAATAAATTAACTTAAATTAATTAAGAATATTTTTTATTTTTAAAAGTTCAAAATAATATTTTTTTTAAAAAATAATCAAGCAAATTTTTTTTATTGGTGATAGGTGTTGACCTTCATGTCATATATTTATGTTTTTATATATATTTTTATGATAACAATAATATAAAAACTGAAATAATAATATGTTTTGTTGAGAATAAATTTTAAATATGTTTATATAAATATTATGTTGACAAGCATAATTAAGGATTTCATGAAGAAATCAAGAACAAGTCTAAGAAGGAAGCATATTAAAGACTTAGAATTAAGTATTCATTTCTAGTACTTGATGTTAACCATTTTATCTCATTTTAGTAGCATAAAATTAAAATGAATGCATATACTTATTCATTATGTATACATTTAAAAATAAATAATAAAACAATTATAAGAATTCACTTAGGTTAAAAATAATAAATCTAGAATTCTACGTGAACTAGGTGACAACTTGTTTATCTGTGATAAACACCTAGGAATTCTGCAGGAATTAGTTGACCAATTGGCTTGACTAATAAGAGCTGATCAACCGTTTCAGCTATCAATTGGATTGTGACGGTTATAAACGGTTAATTTTTGTTATATATATCTTGCCTAATTGTAAAATTAAGAAGAAAATCTAAAAATACATGATATATAAACTATTCTAATAGCAAAAACACTTTAAAATCATCAATCATTGATTATAATCTAATTAGTGCTATTAAAACCTTTATATTATAGTATAAAAGTATTTAAAATCTCATACTCACTATAATTAAATATTTTTAATTCCTTGAAATGATATTTTGTAAGATATAGAGATATTAAAAATCTGAATTGTATTATCTATTATACTGAGAGAGTTAGTTGTCATAATAAAATTTCACTTGTAAATCTTTGAAAATTAGATATAAATTTATCAAGAAAAAATCTTGAAAATGACATATCATCGAATGAAAAATAATCTTAATATAAACTTATCAAGTAATAATTATATTCTTGAACTTTTCAATAAGTGAAGAAATAATTACTCATCCACGTTAAAAATTAAATTTGTAAATTCTGTCATTTCATATCTTTCTCTATGAATATTTTGTTCTCCAGGTAACTTCTTTATACCTCCCTGATCTCTCTTTTTACGTGGGATTAAAACCTATTGTTATTTTTCAAAGTATTTGTATGTGAATTAAAATAATATATATTATTTTATTTTTTTTATATTAAACAGCACCAAAAATGGATCAGTGTTGTAAGCTAGCTCTAGTGTTATTTTTGCAGGCAGAAAAAAAGGTTTTAACAGTAGTATTATGTTGTCGGGTTCAGGAACCTTGCCATCATTGCCATGTCTGAGCACGACTTTAAAGAATTCATAGATTATGATAAGATAATGAAGAACAACTGGCACCTACAGCTCGAAGTTGGCTCATTACAATTTTCTTGTCTGCTCTGTTTAGATCTAGCAGTAAAGTTTTGTGTGTTCTTGAAACTACATGGGAGCAACTTACAAGTTACAATTTCAATTCTATTGTGCTAAGCAAACGTAGGATGCATGCTGTTCCCTTTTCATGCCCTAGCTAGGTCCAAACCTGTACTTGACCTAATTGTTTCAATTCAAGCCCTTTTCAAAGAAGTTGGTATATTTATTGCCCTCGTCCAATAAAAATATAAATGCTGCCCCTTCATGCAATTTCAAGTGGTGTTTGGAACTGCTGTTGAAATTATGTTTTTTTTTTAAATATTTTTTAAATTATTATATATATATATATATTTAAAAATAATTTTTTTAAAAATAAAAAATTATATTATTTTAATATATTTCCGAGCAAAAAATATTTTAAACTGCAATTTCTACCATGCTATTTGTTTCTGCATTTCAAAAGTGATTTTAAAAAAATTAAAAATTTTATATTTACTTCAAATTAATATTTTTTTAGTATTTTTAAATTATTTTGATATGGTGATATCAAAAATAATTTTTAAAAAAACAAAAAATATCATTAGTATATATTTTAATACAAAAAATTATTTGAAAAGTAACAACAATCACACTGTCAAACCTAAAATTTTTCCATTAAAAGGTGAGAGATGGGATTTGTGTTTACAGATTTTAAATGTGTTTTTTAATTAAAAATATATTAAAATGAATTTATATATATATATATATATATATATTAGTATATTAAAATCAATTAAAAACTTATCAATTTGAAGATTTTTGAAATGAAAAACAATGTAAAAACAAAGTTATAAAGCAAAAACAAATATTCATATTACAACATCAAATTCTAATCAATGCATGATAATTTATGAAAATATTTATTCGATAGTTTCAAAATCAGAATCCTCTTTTTTTTTGTTCTTTTGTTTAAAATGAAAGCTATTAACACACACACACACCCAAAATCATGCTCTCTACCATTCCAAGAGATTTTAGAGAAATTTTACTCAACAGACCACCAATGCAAAGGCGAGGGCAGTGGGATCATAGCAAATGTATCAGTTGGATTTAAGAAAAGATATATGGGATGCAATTCAAGTGCGAGCTAGGAATACGATAAAGTCTATTATTTTTATTATGCACATAAAACACACTATATATTTCATTTAAGATATTAACTGATATAGCGAGTGATTTATTTCGTCTATATCATCTTGAGTTTGAATCTTAGCTGAGATTGTAAGTGATTTTTTTTTTATGTACAAATTCAAAAATAAATCGAAAATTGACGTGATGCACAATGTTTCTTGTTGGGTATGCGATCTGTTTATATATACACTTGTTTCATTAAAAAAAATTATAATAATCTGAAAAATACAGGGATAATGTAGAAATTAAATAGTATTACAAAATCCCTTGAAAAATTCCCTAAATGAATTTTTAAAAATAGTTAATTTTCTATTAAAATGGATGATTTATCCTAAAAAAAATCAGAGCCCATTTATTTTTGTGTTTTAAAAATATTTTTTTATTTATTTCAAGTTAATTTTTTGTGTGTTTTCAAATGATTTTTAATGTTTTGAAGTCAAAAATAAATTTTTAAAAATAAAAAATATTATTTTAATATATTTATAAATAAACTTTTTTTAAAAATAATTATTATCACACTATCAAATACATTACATGCATAATCCAGTTCTTATAGCAAATCCTAAATCCTAATCATTAATTTATTTTTTTGATTTTATAAGAAAGTGGTAACTTCTACATTTGAACAAGTTTTAAAATTATGTTTTATTTAAAAAATTAAAAGTAAAAATTTTTAAGTAATTTTTTTATAATTTTATAATTTTATAAAGAAATAAAAAATAAAAAATATTTTTATATATTTTTAAACAAAATATATTTTAAAAAAACTCAAGTAATAATAGAATAGCCTTCTATTTATGCCCCCCAGCAAGTGCATGATCAAAGAGAGTGAATTCCTGATCCATGTCCCACATGATGATATAATCGACGGTGAACAGAAATGGAAAGTAGGGTCCACAAAACGTTAAGGGAAGCACATGATCCAAGACGTTGCCATATGGGTCTCCACCACTAGCTCTCGTCCACAGACCACCGACGCTGTAGGCCGGAATTTATTATATCAACTCTTCTGATCTCGACACGTGTAATACTTCCGTACAAAACGATCACATTTACGACGTGAAAACCGCGTTTTTCAGGGGCCTAATAATTTTATTATGTTAAGATTCGAAAATTTTTCTTTTTTAAAAACAATATTTTAATTATTTTAATATACTATATTAAAAATAAATTTTAAAAAATAAAAATATATTATTTTAATATATTTTTAATTAAAAAAATTTATAAAATAATTTTTATCAAACTTTCAAACTAGCTTTTAATTAATAAACTTATCTATGCTTCTCATGCTTGTATTTTATAAGAATTTTTAATAAATAAATGTATTTATAAGATAATATTTTTCCTTTTTTTTTTCTAATCTGAGATTTAAATAATAGTATAATAATATCTACTAATTAGGCTAAATATGTATAAAAATAATTATATTATTATTGTCACCATGGGTTAACTTGAAACTTTATTGATTGTTATTATATTTGGTTTTTTTTTCAAGCAAATGCATAGTGTTTTTTAGTAATATTAGCTTAGGACTTGCCATATTTAGAAATATATATTTTTTTAATCTATACTTGAAGATAAATAATTTAACTAGTTCTGAGAATAATCTTGAATTTTTTCAAGAAATTACAATACACATCTTACAAATCCAATACACACACTACATAATAAAATAAAATAAAATAAATTATATAAAAAAATAGATAACAATAAAAGAGAAAAAAATGGGATAACAATACTCACCTTTAGCCTTGACTTTGATGATGATTTTTTTTTTCTTTTTCTAGTGGCTACAAGTTACCAAAAGATTAAATTAATTTTAAATTATTAGTCAAGTATTTACGGAGGTATGCTTCATTATTCCTTGACTTTTTAGGTTTAAATCTTGAGATAAAGCCTTCAAAAATCTATTAAATCCTGCTAAATATATCAGACTGATACAAGAGTAAATTATTTAAAATTATTTTTTTAAAAAATTAGTATTGATAAACATATAAGTTGATTTAAAAATACCATTATTATGAAATACAACTCAATACTATTAGTTTCAAGGTAGCATTTAATTGCACTATTGGATAGATAATTAACGTTAAATTAATTTTGAGACCCAACAAAAGCCAAAAGGAAAATACTTAAGAAAATCTTTTAAATTCCTCTAAATACATCAACTGAGAAGTGAATTATCAAGATTATTCAGAAAGAAATTTAATTTCCATAAACATATAAGTTGATTTAAAAATACCATTATTACTCAACACAACTCCATACTACTAGTTTCATGGTAGCATTTAATTGCAAACGAAAAGGCAAGGGTCCAAGAATCACGAGCAACAGCTAAAAATACTATGAAATGATGATAGAATTGCATGCAGAAGATAACAGCCCACTCGTCTTCAACTTTACTATATATACCTCCTCTCTCTCTCGCTCGCACGGGCTTCAAAGAAAAGCGAATCTCACACGCTCTTTGAAGAGATTGTTACGCCGGACAACACTACATTATACATTACAGGGGGTTTTGTTTTGGGGTTCCTTCTCTCAAAAACAGAGAGATATTGAGTGAAATAAGAAAAAAAATGGAAGCTTTTTACTATTTGGTTTTTGGGGCATTAAGTGCTGTAGTGTTTGGAGTTGAGTTTAGCAAGACAACAAAAGATCGAATCAATACATCTCCTGCTTTCAATTCTTTCAAGAATAACTACCTTGTAGTGTACTCTCTTATGATGGGTAAGTGTGTGCCTTTTCTTTTATTTTTCCATTAAAAATCCTAACCTTTTTAGATCTATAATGTATTTGCATGGATCTGATGTGATTTACGTGTGTTTGATTGTTTTTTGGAGGTGGGGTTATTAGCATTTTTGTGGGATTTGTTTTTTCTGGTCTTCAAAGATGGAAATTTTATGAGAAAAATGAGAAGTGTGAGGAATGCGGGACTCGGGTTGTGTTTTTTATAGGGTGGGGAAGTGGGATCTGGATTTAGATGGGTCATAAATAAGTGGGTCTGATATGGGTTCTTGTTTTTCATTTTGTTTGTTTTTTCTACTACTCAGTGGAGGGGTAGTATTTGGTGCTGTAAAAGTTTGAGCTTCCGTTGTGTTTTGTACTTTTAAACTGATAATGGAGATTGGATATGATTTATTTTGTTGAATTTTAGTTGAGCAGCTTCTTAAGGCTAGCTAGATTTGGATATTCTATCTTGCCTTCAATATCAGACTAGAATTTGTTGATTAAGTTGTTTCAGCAATTCTGTTCCTGATAAATTACTGTTTATGTGACAGCTGGTGATTGGTTGCAAGGTCCATATGTTTACTTCCTTTATACTACATATGGCTTTGGGAAAGGGGAGATTGGGCAGCTTTTTATTGCTGGTTTTGGGTCCTCCATGCTGTTTGGGACGATTGTCGGATCTTTGGCTGATAAACAGTGAGTGCTTCCTCGAGAGTTGTTGTTTTATGATAATGTTTTTCCTTTACTAAGTGTGATCTGCTTGGCTTCATGTCAGGGGTCGAAGGAGGGCATGTGTGACTTATTGCATTACCTATATACTGAGCTGCATTACCAAGCATTCTCCTCAGTACAGAGTTTTAATGATAGGCCGTGTCTTGGGAGGTATCGCCACTTCTCTCCTATTTTCATCATTTGAGTCATGGCTGGTCGCAGAACACAATAAGGTAATGGATAGTTTTTCTGCTGTAGTGTTATTAGTTAATACTTTCTGGTTTCAGGTTTAGAAGAACAAATCATTGCATAACACTTGGTAGATCAGTGAACCTCCTTAACATTAGTGGTTCAAGATTTCTGATCCAAGTTTCTGCCATGACAATTTCTCCTCACTGTTCTTTGCTAAAACCATTTCAATCTAGTCATTAACAGATGGGTAATCACCTTTAAATGTAACCTCATCTTAACTCTTCTTATTCTCACTTAATTGGTGCAGAGGGGCTTTGATCAACAATGGCTGTCACTGACATTTTCAAAGGCAATTTTTCTGGGAAATGGTCTTGTGGCTATCTTGGCAGGATTGTTTGGAAACTTTCTTGTAGATACATTTCAACTTGGCCCTGTGGCTCCTTTTGATGCTGCTGCATGCTTTCTTGCAATTGGAATGGCCGTTATTTTGTCATCGTGGACAGAGAACTACGGAGATCCTTCAGAGAACAAGGACTTGATTGCCCAATTCAGGGGTGCTGCTGTGGCCATTGCTTCTGGTAGGGTCTGATAGTTGCTTTGCATGATGCATTCATTGTTCAGTGTGGTGTTTGGCAAGCTAATTTTTTTTTCAGCCTGTTTCTTCCTTTCTACTTTTTTTACCTTGCTTCCCCATATTTTTTCCTTATACTTTTCCCCTTTCCACTGAATTATATTTAATGCTTTTCAGATGAGAAAATTGCTTTGCTGGGTGCAATTCAGTCTCTGTTTGAAGGTTCTATGTATACCTTTGTGTTCCTCTGGACACCTGCTTTGAGCCCAAACGATGAGGAAATTCCTCATGGATTTATTTTTGCGACATTCATGTTGGCATCAATGTTGGGAAGCTCTATTGCATCTCGGTTGATGGCCCACTCATCACCCAGGGTAGAGAGCTACATGCAGATTGTTTTCATTGTCTCATCAGCATCTCTTCTGCTTCCTATTGTAACCAGTGTATGTATGGTTTCCAATCTATCATTTTGATCCTTTGTTTCCTCCTTCCATGTTCTATTAATCTGCAGTTTCTCTGACATGGAACAGTTCTTAGTAGCACCTTCTAAAGTTAAGGGTGGCGGCATCTCATTAGCAGGCTGTCTCCAGATGCTTGGCTTCTGCACCTTTGAGGCTTGTGTAGGGATATTCTGGCCTTCTATTATGAAGATGAGGTCCCAATACATTCCTGAGGAGGCCAGAAGCACCATTATGAACTTCTTCCGCATTCCACTCAATATCTTTGTGTGCGTTGTTTTGTACAATGTAAGTTGCTAGTTTTACTTGTATATCCTGACCCATTAGGAGTGGTAATTGTAGAATTGCTCATAAAACTGGAAAAACCTAGATTACTCACCAGGTGTTTATGCATTTGTGCTAGCATTGTATAAGTTTTGATCACACTCGATAGACTCAGTGCACTGGTTCAACCTTCAGTTAGTTAAGACTAACCTAATTGGTATCCATCTTCAGCATGACCAACCTGTAACTTGGAAGTAGTTTTCTGTTCCATGCTACCACCCTCCCCCTCCCCTCCAACTCACCCACCACATATGACTGCAAACATGGAGTGTCTCTCGTTTTGTGTTTGCTTACTAGTTCTTTGGTTTTTTATTTGAAGGTCAATGCATTCCCTATCACTGTTATGTTTGGTATGTGCTCGATTTTCCTCGTGGTGGCATCTATCTTGCAGAGGAGGCTCTTGGTGATTGCAGAAAAGCAAAGTAAATCTTTTCCCTCTACTTTGCAACTTCTGTTGAACTTAGATATAAATGCAGTTCTCAGTTCATCTTTAGATTATATTGTGCATACTGCATAGTGGAAGAAACATGGTGCATATATTTTACCAATACTTGCCTGTTGCATTTTTACAGAGACAGAAGTCTGGGAAATGGAGGAAAGGGATAATGAGGCAGAGCCACTGAACATTTGATCAAACAGACCGATTACTTTTGGAAACAACCACCACCCAATTCATTCTATATATCTGTTGTGCTTCCAGCTAGTTCGAAGTTTACATATGATTTAACCTTGAAATCAACAAGGAGAATATAGTGGTCTGTCTTCAAAGAAGGAGATACAAACATGCCTCTTTGACTTCTACAATTATTCATTTTTGGCTGTCACTTATTTGACAGAGTAGTAGTAGTGTATTAGTAGTAGTCTTATTCGTTCCCCCACCTTTGCTTATTACTGCAAGTCTGCAAGGAATTTGTCATGTCTACAAAGTAATTCATGTAATAGTTTTCAAAACTTGGTCTACAAGTCTGTACTCTCAATTTAAATTATATATGGCTTCTCAATGTGCTTACCTATTTGATGATGTGTTTTCAAGCTTTTGCGCTGAAATGATTTTTTAGATGGTTTTAATATGTAGATGTCGCAATGAACTAATGATCGATGATATCATCCTAATGCTTTTCTTGATGCTTCAAATGTAAGGTTTAAGATATGGTTTCTTGATGCTTTACAAGGAAGCTACAGGTTATTGAAATTTACTGATGGGGCCTGAAAGTGACCCTGGTAATTATTAGGAGAGAACGGAAATCTTAGCTGATAAGTTTAGAAACTAGGCACGCCTATCTTACTTGCTCTTCCCTTGTGTGATCACAAGTGATTTGACCAATACTTGTGAGGAAAGAACATCTCTGTATTTATAAAACAGAAATCATCAAATGAAATAATCATTTCTTATATATATAGTTTCTCTTTTTTGGTTGGTGAGTGATATGTTGTGTTTCTTTCTTTGAATGAATAAAAGGATATGTAGTTTTTCTTGAATTTTCATTGAATTATGCTAGTATTTTTTTTAGTTTTTTTTTTTTTTCAAAATTTTGATCTTATAGTAGGGTTATAATATTTTGAATTGGAGATTGTAGATTGCAAGATGCTTAATGATTTTTTTTTAAAAAATATCTGATGTGAAGCAATTGAATGGTTACTATGAAGGACCAATTGAAGATCCTAGACAAAGGAGAGTGGTTGATATTTATGAATTTCTTTGAATCCGAGGAAAAAATGGGTTCTTATATCATGTGTGATGCTAATTTTAGAGAAATTCTTCACCAAAATCACCTTTGGAGGCATGTTAATAATGGTTTGGTTCTGAAATGCATTGCATTTGGAGGTGTAACATGCAGCTGAGCATGCTGTTGAACAAATTTGGAAACGAATCAATGGCGGCTATAATATTTATTGACTTTCTAAATTTAGCTTGATTATAGGGGTTCCAGTAGTTGAAAATAGGAGGTTCGGATGTGTTGGATATTCCGAACCTGCTGCTACAATGTTACTAGTGAACTGGTTTTCTCTGCTGTTACTTTTTTTTGTTGTTGGATTTTCTGGAGTTTTAATCGTGTTATTAACATGGCGATTTTTCATTGCCAAGTTTGCAAGAATTGTACTGTAAAAACCAATTGCAATTGTAGTAGCAGTCTGTTTGTCATCCAGTTGGTTTGTGCTAGAAGGCTGGCGTTCTATTCCTTGACAAAGAAAATGCCAGGAAATGTCTTGCAAGATCAAACACCATCGCTAGTAATAATGTGCTGGAAGGTATGGAAATCCAGGCACAAATGTGTTTTAGAAGGCTCTCAGATTGATCCTAGGACTGTGAACTCAGCCTTTAGAACTTGTGCTGAGTTGCAAGGAGCAAGGCGTTTCTTGTGCAAAGGAAACATCATGCTATTCAGACAAGCAGTTCAACCGTTTGGACAATTCCTAGGGCAACACTTCAACTTTGAAAGTCAACATTGATGCAGCCTTCAAAGGAAATGAAATTGATGCTGGCATTTGGATTGTATGGATAAAGCACAGAGGTACAGCCATGGATGGCATTTCACTGCGACTAAGGGGCGGAAACTCTTGACAGGTTGAAGCTTAATTTCCCTCTTTGAGGGGCAATCAGGATGGCAGTATCAAGAAGACATGACAATCTGATCAATGGAACTGATTCAGCCATTGTAGCTGAAGCATTATCACAGCAACATGAAGATATTAATTGGGATATCTATCAAATCATTGATGATATTAAAATGCTTTTGAGCAGTCATCAAGATTGGCAGGTTGAAAAGCTAGAAATACATGTAATGTTTAAGTTCATCTTCTTCGGCTAGATATGCAGTGTAATGAGTTTGGGTTTTTATACAAAGGGTCTTTCATGAAAAAGAGATTTTTTTTTTAATCCAATCTTTATACTTTAAGTTTGTTCATATGATTAGCTCCTTTGTTTCATTAACTCTTTGGAATTTTCCCATGAAATGATTGTAGGAGACTTGGAGGAAAATGTGGGAATTTTTCCATGAAACAATATTTTTTTAAAATTTTAAATCTTTATCTAAAATAGCTTCTTTAAAATGACCTAGCAAGCTTGTGATATAGGCGGCAAAAGTATAGGAGTCAGATTAAGAGATTGTTTTGATGAGGGACTATTTACACAAACAACAAAAACTATAAGGACCTCCAAACCTCATTAACCTCTCATTTTCAATTTCTTCTTGCTCTTCTAGGGTCTCTAATAAAGAAGAGAATGGAAACGATAAGAAGATGGTCTTAACCAGAAATTCTCCATCGATTTTTTCACGAAAAAGAGAGAATGAGTGCAGAACAAGAACAGCCGATGATCAGCAACGAAGCCAAGAAGACAAGGGATCAGCCAAATTTGACAGAATGTCAGTCTTGTGGTCTCCGCACCCCCTCTCATAAAAGACTCGAAATTTTATACAGTGAGTGGCGAATCATCCTTCTTTGTACAAAATGTTTTAACCTTGTTGAGTCTTCCAAAATTTGCTCTTATTGTTTTAGAAAATTTTCTGTCAAGACTAAGTGTTTTCGTTGTTGCCAATGTAAGAGGGCTGTTCATAAATCTTGTTTTGCTAAACGTAAGAATGCTGCCCCTTGGTCGTATTCTTGTTATGGTGATAGTGGTGGGTTTTCTGTTTGTATTGACTGTTGGGTGCCGAAATCGGTTGCTATTAAAAGGGGGAAGGTTTGTGGTGTTAGCAAGAGAAACGATACTGGGGTTTTGGGTAGAAGTTTGGAGGATGTGGTGAAGGATGCTGCTTGCACGGTACAGGAGAAGGTCGAGTCTGCGGTTAGGGCTAGAGAGTTGGCTGTGAGGAAGGCTTTGGAGGCGAGGAAGGCGGCGGATGTGGCTAGGAAAGCATTAGATTTGGTGGCTAATAATGAGGGTGGCAAGGAGAATAATGATAATGTTGATGATATTGAATTGGCATTTCAATTGCATAGAGCAATGAATAGTTCACCTCGGATTTCAAGTAATTTGTGCTTGGTTAATTCAAGTTGTTTGGGTGTTCCTATGATAGGGGACGGTAATGGTGAAATGCGGATTAGAAATTCAGAATTGAGGAATCTCGGTGCTTTTGGAAAGCTTGATGGCTTCACGAGTAAAAGTGGGGACATGGGGCGTCGGAAATCAAATGGAAATGATGATGGTATAATCAGACCAGATGCTAAGAAAGATAGGAATGTGGGCATGCAGCAGCAAGAACAGAGCTTTTTCAACAAGTTGATAAACTCAAGGGAGAATGATTGCAGTTTGAACTCTGATTCTCAATCTTATAGGGAAGGAAACGAGTCTATGGTTCCTGATGATAAAGTATGCAAGAGAAAGCATGATCGCTATCTGCTGAAGTATAGTAGGAAAAGGGTTTTGTTCAAGTATAGTAGGAGAAAGGTTATGCTCAGGTATTGTAGGAGAAAGTTTGATGAGAGGTTAATTCCAAATGGTAGGCCCAAGTTCCTTTATGAAGGCTTGCTCTCAAGACTTGGGCTTCCACTACAGAACAACTGCTAAGGTGTTCTAAAGAACCATTGTGGATATGTTAATGATGGCCATGGATGTTGCAGATTTACATATAGATTTCTGTTAGGTTCTCAACTTTTGAGGTTTCAAAGAGTTAAACAAGTTCACATTTTCCTTTCTGTATAAAATTCCGTGTACTCGTGATTTTTCTTATTTAATGAGCATGCTTTGATATGAAATTCACAGATATTTAACCTGAATGACTGGTGGTTTGAGAATATCTGGAACACTTCTATGTTAAGCGAAGGAATGCGAAAGTAGCAATTTTATATGATATGCAGTAAAGGATCTGTTCGGGAGTTTTTACCTGCTCTATGTGGCTGTTAATTTATGGGCCAGGATGTTCTTTGCTTTGCTTCATTTTCAAAAGTGTGAATACAGATGGTTGACTTTGCTTGATAGAGTTTTATTACATATTTGTTTTTGTTTATCCACTATTTGGAAGTTTCAGTATGTTGTCCTTGAATTCTAACAAGGAAAGCTCCCCTATGCCATTTGATTGATTAAATCTCCGTGCCACAACATTCTGTTTGGCATTTTATTTTATATGCTAGTTGCAGCTCTTGGTCTTCCTTTTGTTTTGTTTTAATTGTTCTCGTGACTCTATTAGTATGAACATTGCATGTCCAAGGAGAAAGATGAAGGAAAAAGGTGCTTTATTTGAATTCAGTCCTGGAAGTATGTTGTCTATGGGATGCTGATTAAACAATGCACCAATATAGAATCAAAGTGCTGATAAGTAAGCTCTTCATGTAAAGGTCTGAGATTTTGCTCCTGCCACTCCATTGTAGACTGCAGATAAGTTCCTGATCTTGTGCCTTGTATCTAACTGTTTGTTGACGCTGCTTGTTTAATGGGGCTGGCCCCAGCATCGCCTAGCCTCTCCCGTGCGGGGAGCAGGCCAGAGCGCAAGGGGCCAGGGTGCGGGCAAGATAGCAAGCCAGCAGAGGCTGTCCCCACGTCAGCCCTCATTTTCGTGAGCCTACCCCCTTGATGAATTTTCCTTCCCTGCCTGGCCAGCCCAGCGTTCAGCTCTGCGCTGCCGATGTCAGCATTGAGTGGGAATGTTTGCATTGAATTAATTCCGCTGATTCTAATCTGTTTATGCAAAGTACGATGCAGCTGCTCCTGCAATTGTTCCTCTGGGTTGCTACTACTGTTTCTGCATTGCTGCAGCTGATTCATAATAAGTTGAGTTAGTCCATAGAAGTTGATTATGGCATTAATTTTGTTATAGGCAGTCTATGAAGTCCTCAACCCATGTGTATTATTGCTCTGGTTTTTCACGCACTTTTGACTGGCTTTGTAATTCTTCGCCTTGCTTTAGTTTTTCGTCTTTTGGCTAGAATTTGTCACTGTTTGGGAGTGCAGTTTAAATAACTGATATTATTTTTTCAAACACTGCCGACAAAACCGACAAACAAGTGAATGCTCGATCACTACATCACCTGTTTAGATAAGGAAAAATCAAGACGATATCGATACGAGCACCAGCGTCGTCGGGACGAGTATTAGCCGAGAGATTGGACAAGCCAAGTGTCGGCTCCATTTTCCATTAAAGAAAGTCAAAGAACATGTCCACAAGAGTTCCATGCAGATTACACTTTACACACAGGCTTTGGTCGCCGTAAGGCTTCCACGTTGCAGCCACGCAATCCAAGCCAAACCCCATACTTACGGAATTTTACATATAGTTTTGGAAAGAAAGACCAACATCATGCAAACGTCCACAATTAATGGTCTGAAAAAAAAAACCCTTCATAACCACGTATAATCAAGGACATGCCTGCATGATTCTTTGTCTATATTTACAGTAAATAGATCAATCTTTTATCTTATAATTCATATTGGCTCTTTGGTTAATCTACAAACAATAATTTTTCTTTATAGAGGCCTGGGCCTGGATCTATATAGGATCTTGAAGACATTTTACAAAGAACAAATTAAATTTTTAAAAATCTCACTTTTTAGTTTGGTATAGAGCTTTCCTTCCTTTTTTTTAGTTGGCCATGTCTTTTTAGCACTAATTGTTTTTTCAATCCCGTTGATTTGGGACATTTCGTATCCTTATGTAAGTATAAAGAGTTAAGCAATATGAATCTTCTCTCACCCTAGAAGAACATTATTTCTCTTCACCCATTTTGTCTTGTTTTCTTTTTTTTTTGGTACTGTATTGAATTTGATAATTAAATAAATTCTATAATAAGCTTTATTTATGGTTGATGGTCTATTTTTATTTTTTTAATATTTTTATATTCATTGTGAGATATTTTTTGTAATAATGTTGTACCATTATCTTATCTATTTTATGTTGTACATGTCAGAAGATGTGCTATTTGAATCTTGAAATTTCCGCTATAGCACAGAAGCCTCGATTCCATACCCTTTCCTGCATCCTCTTGTCACTGGCTTTTGCGGGTTCTTTTTGGCTCTTCTGTTTTTATCTGTGTGTTTGTATACTAGTTTCTTTTAAGCTCCTCCGTTTGTGTACATGTATGATTATAAACTTTCTGGATAGTTATTAAAGAATTATTTTAATTTAAAAATTTAAGATTTTAGCTAAAATAATTCATTTACATGCTATTAGAGTTTTGTTGATCAAATAGTTACAAGTTTAAATCTCACCACTTTCATTCTAATTAATAAAAATATTTAAACACAAGATAATATAAATTTATATAAATTTAAAATTTAAAATTTTTTTACTGAATATATTAAATAATATATTAAAATTATTTTTGAGACCTCAATACCTAATAGTGAGGATCATGAGCTTTTTCTTCTTGCTGTATATATGGTCCAAATCTGAAAACCCCTTTTGTTTCAAGGGACATCATTGAGTACGTTTATTATAAAACTTTGTTGATTCAATTGAATTTATAAAACATGGTGTCTGGGTATAAAAAAATATATACCATCGATGACTTTTCATCCTCATGGATTTAAAAAAATGGAATCATAATATAGAAACAATGAAAACTGACATATGACATGCTTCAATTATCAATTTCTACTAGTATAGGATAGATATTCTATAAATAATAAGGTTGAACATTACTATATCCATATGGAATTATTATTTTTTCTTAATAATTGTCGATTATATTATGAACAGCCATCTACGTACTGGATGGCAAGGAAATATGGAGAAATGTTATCAGTTGTGTATAGAAAAGCATTTCGGTCGCTACTCAATTAAAATTTATATTTCAGAAGGGTATATATTTATCTTAAATGTACTCGGGGGTGTGAATAGAAAAAAAAATGAAAGGGACCAAAATTTTAGTTGTAATTTAGAGAGTATTTGTGCCCATTTTTTTCCTCCCTTTCTAAATTAATTTATCAGTTACAAAAATGATCAAAAAAATATTCAATACGTATATCTAATTAACTCATCTTCTTTTCACAAGCAAAAAATTCATCTGTACAGGTGAAGGTGATGTATATATTTTAATTTTTCCAACTAGCAAATTATTCCATGCAAGTTTTCTCTTGCAACTCACAAGAAGCACTGATTTGGTGAAGGTGATGTATATATTTTTATTTTTCCAAAATTCCAGACCCCTGCATATGGAGTTATATTGAGACACAGATCTCAACATGCTCTCCTCCCATCTGTACAGGTGCAACCTTGTAACCATATATCAAGGTAATCTGGGCCATCTTTAAAATTGGCTTCTTTGCCCAAAAACATGAGCATCAGCGTTATCAAGGTTGATGATGCTCGATTCTAATGGCTTCAAGAGCTGAGAATTGTCGATGACTCGATTTTCTTGATAAATGCTACTAGGGTTCTAGCAATGTTGATGCTTTGGGAGCGTTGTTGAGATGTGCGTCACAAAGCATTTCCATGTGCAAGGTAATATATTTTTATATTACACCAAGAAAACAAAAGCTACTGTACTTCAAAACACTCACGAATTCGTGGAGGGAGGCCTCATAAATCACTACTACTCCATTTAGAAAGAAAAGAGAGCAGGGATTCATGAATTGAAGCTAACCTAAACTTGTAAGCAAGCTAGCTAGCTAGGGCACAGGTATATAGGGTAGGTAGCACACGTGCGTGGGGCTGTGACAAAGAGAGTAGGAGGAGGGGAGTTTGCTTGTGTAGTGTAGATCATCATGACCTGTTACGGCAAGGGATCGATATGGGAGATGGTCTCGTCTCCCTGCAAGTTCAAAAAACAAAGGAATATGCAGTTCTGATCATAAGCGAGCAGGGAGTGATTGCATAACATTCACCGAAAGTAAAGTAAAGGTTTCATATCTGAACATTGCGAATACACATGGAGCCATGGCTTGAAGCTAGCATGGATATACACTCACGTTACAGGAAAAATATCTCTGTGGTGGCCATTTATTAATTTCTGGCCTATAATTGGAGAGTATCTTTCACTGTGAAATGAAAAGGAAAGGAATCAATTCCAAGAGTAGATTAATGGGACAAGCAAAGCGACAAGAGGAGGTGCCTGAGCAGCTAGCAGCGTTGAGGCATGAGACTTGAATACATTTAGAAGAGAAGCAGCTCTCTCTTATACGCATTTATGGCTTTGCGTGTTGCTGCCGCGGATATCAATCTTGTTCCACAGCTACTCTTCAATCTCAATCTTCTCCTCATTATAGCTTTCCCTTTTCTTCTCTCCTCTCTATACTTATTTTTTTCCTTTTTTTGGAAGTCCATACATTAAATTCAGTACTGAATTTAATGTCCTGGTTATAGCCAAAACACAAGATGTTTTCATGTCCTGGTTATGTTGTTTTTCCTGTTGTTTTTGTTTCGCAAACCACTTGGGTACGTAGTTGCTGTTGCCTTTTCTAGGTCTTAACTATATTTTGTTTATATAAACAAAAATCATGAAGATTTATTAATTTTTTTTAATACACTAAACTGATATAAAAAATATGTTTCCAGTCTTGATTGACGTTCTAGCTGGCCTGAAAATACTTTTAATTAAATGAGCAAATAAAAAAATTATGTTCATGTTTCATAATTGTTCCCAACATATGCCGCAACATCCAATTGAACTGATTCGAAAAACATTATTCCTCTTTGGCATAAAAAAATGCCTAGTTTAGGATATTCCCAATCTAAGACATTTGTAGAATTTACCCATTTATGGTGTCCACATTATCCCAATTCCAAATACCAAACATTTACTCTTAATTTCACCTACACTCAATGTTTTTTTTCCTAAATCTTATATATATATATATATATATATATATATATATATATATATGCTCTATAAAAATATTTAAGTGTGAGTTTTAGTAACGCGATCTAAATACTTTTATAAAATACATGTATTGATATTTTTCAAGTATTTTTTTATGTTTTAAGTGATAACATATTAAAAACATCCAAAAATATATATAAAAAAAATTAAATTATTGCTTAGTTTTAGAGTTATGCCTTTTAAAACGGTTATTTATCAAATTAGTCACATGCATTGCACATCATTTGAAAGCTTGTTTAAGTCTTCTCTTGATTATAGCTTTCTTTGTATTTTCAAGTGTTTGTTTTTTTCATTGCCTCATCCCTATAATAGATACAAATTAGATTTTTGTCATGCTCCTTGTGTGTTTCTTGGTTATAATGCCTCTTACTTGGGTTATAAATGTCTTGATTTATCTTCCAATCGCATATACATTGCACGACATGTTTAGTTCCATAAAAATGTGTTTACCTTCGCATATTATAAACATACAATATCATTCCCTTTATCATCCATGACAACATCCCTAACAGCCTTGACATCTTTTCCATCACTTACAGCTTACACCTCTTATTGACCTAAAACAAACCCCGAAGCCAACACTTCTCCATAATCTATTCCTATACATAATAGTCATGTTCATCTGTGTCCCTCATCTACAACTTACATCTCTTATCAAACTATGACAAACCCTATGAACAACACCTCTCCACAACTTATTCCCGTGAGTAATTGTCCTGATAATCCATCTCCAATTTGCTCCTCTTTTATTAATCACTCTCAAGGTATGGTTTTTGCTTTTCTAGGTACTACTTCTCATTCATCAAGGTCATATCCTTCACATGTGTTGTCTCATCTTCTATAGCCTAGTCCAGTACTAGATTCTCCCTCATCTGTGTCTCCTCTTGGGTTAAATCTAGTAATTGATCTTTCTAACTTTAATCTTTAGCATGTATCAAATAGTGATCAAGTGCCTCCAACATAACCTTCTTGATTTCATCTCATAGTTCATCGTCTACGGTAACCTAAGCATGCTAACCTTAATGTGTTGATGCCTTTAGATTCTTACGTATGTATATGGATGACTTTTTGCTTACTAGGAGCAATCTAGTTATGTTTAAACAATTGATTCACTTGCTGAATTCATAATTTAAACTTTAAGACTTAAGCTTTATGCATTATTTTTTAGGGATTGAATTTAAACACACCTTCATGTGATTCATGCTCACACAACACAAATATATCCTTACTATCCTTTATAGAGTTGCATGTCTTCCTATAAACATGTAGACACACATGTTGCTTCCTCTTTTAAGTTGGTTTTGGCTTTTGATACTTTATATTCTAATTCTACACGGTATAGACAGATTGTTGAAACTCTTTAATAACTCACTTTTACAAGATCAAATATTTGGTATGTTGTCAATTGATATGTCAATTTATGTACTCTTCTTCTGAAGGTTATTGGTCTCTTATCAAACATATCTTATGTTATACGAAAGGTACAACCTTCTATGGGTTACATATTACCCATATCTCTTTGCATGATTTCACTAATGTTGATTGGGTTAGTAGTGTTGATGATTGAAAATCCATTAACAATTACTTAGTGTATCTCGATAATACACCTATCTCATGGAAGTTCAGGAAGTAAAGAATAGTGACTAGATCTTCAACTGAAGTAGAATATAAAGCTCTAATTGATAGTATTGCTGAGATTTTGTGGCTTCATTTCTTGCTTTTAAATTTTTTGTTTTCTCATATTCCTATGACTATATTCTGTTATGATAATTTAATTTAAGTGCTACTTATTTGTTCTTACCCAGCCTCTTCCTCGTGCTATATTTGTTTATCTTCAATCCAAACTTTATATAGTCTTCACCTTTAGCCTCCTGAAGGGGCATATTATAAAAAATTTAATAGGAATTACAGGATTATTTCACATATTTGCTTTGTATAGGATAAGTCTGTGTAATACATTGTATGTTTGTTACTGTACACAATCCTACACGTATAAATACAAGAGGAGGGCTGTTATCTCTCTTGTTTAAACTTCCTAATATATTCAGAAATCTTATCTCCTACAATCTCTAACTTTAAGTACATTGCAGGCAGCATCTTCTTGTTTTCCTCACTACACATACATCCATTGCTGTCATCCAGATTAACACCGTTAATTAATTAGCGCTAATATTTATCCCCTGTCCCCTCATCAACTACAAAATCATCGAACTTCCCTAAAAATAGACCTTTTTCTTGCCTCCTCTAACACCATGCAAACCCCCCACACACACACACACACGTGATCAAAACCCTCCTCCTGCTCTACTGTAAGCTAGGGATGGATGATGGATCTCTCTCGTGTTCTGTACGTCCATGGTTATTTATTTATTTTGTTTTGTCACCACAAGCTTTTAGCAGCAAGCTGCTGCGTCCTGTTTGATAGCTGACACTGATGAGATAGTCCCTATAACTTTTAGTTCGCGTGTTCATGTTAAGACTATATCTAGCTAGCTAGGGTTAGTGCACGCATGGCATGCTATGGCAATATTTGCAAGACATGAACAGTGATAGATAGAATCAAATCATTCCCTTTATTTTTTATATAATATATAGCTTTCAATCTGATTTAGACGTTACCCTCCTCCTCCTGCTGCTGCTGCTGAACTCTGCTTTTTCTATTTCTGTCGATACTCACTTCTTTGTAATCATACAAGACTTTTGATGCTCTCTACCGAGGCCCACTTGTAATTATTGCAATCTTGGATGTATTTAGTTTGGATCAGCCAACTTTAATTCCTTTTGCACCCTCAGGGTGGTGGAGTACTGTTGAAACTGGTTTCTCGAAAGTTTTTAAAATTTTTGTGTAAAATTATTTTTTTATATTTTTATATGTTAATTTAAAAAAATAAAAAATATTATTTTAATATATTTTTTGAATAAAAATAATTTAAAAAATAATATTTATTACATTTTCAAATAAACTATTATTAACATGGTGTACCATGTTAACAAAGAGTGATGGATTTAGTATTCTTTTTTTAACTATTGAAGTTTATAGAAATAGATTAAAATTTTTATAAATTATAGCTTTTTTAAACCTAAATTTTTAACATAATTCGATATAAAAAATAAGTTTAAATAATAAAAATTAAATAATTTTTAAAATTATGATAATCTAGACTTGGAATCCTTGATGATAGCGTTTGATTACCTCTCTTTCGTAATGTATATAAAGACTGTAATTTTACATAACCATTTTTTATATATATAATTTACGTTTGTTTTATCTTTAATAATAACTTATCATCCTACGTACTGATTGGAAAGAAACCAAAGACTAGAAGAGTAGCTGCATGAAGATGTTATAGAATTGCAATTTTGAAAGCTCTCGTGCATATATATATATATGTGTGTGTGTGTGTGTGACGTTGGCTAAACTAGGGAAAAAATAACCCAGCACGACCATGTAAATCTATTTTCATTTTTCTTCACGAAAAAAGAATGGAGGGTATTGAAAGAAGAATTACCTTATTTGTTTTATAATAATGATTGATTTATTAATGAAATAATTGTTTAGATAATAGTCAGAAAAACAAATAAATTTAAAAAAAAAAACTAAAAGAAAAAAATTTGAAACAAGTCTAAATACAATATATCAATAATATCATAATCTAAGTTTCATTTCCTGCGCTTTCTATTTAATATTTATTTAAAAATAAATACTTCCAACACTGAAAATAAAATTAATTTCTGTATATAAAAAATCAAGCTCTAACTTTTATTAAAAAAAATAAAGGATGAATAATCAAGTGAAAACTACATCTCAATTCACTATTTTAGTAGTACTTGTAAGAATTCCATCACTTGTTTATACATGTCACTGTTTTAGCTTAAAGAAGAAAGATTTTCAAATCAAAAACTCATTATGAAATTTTCAATTCATAAAAGGAATCTAGCTTAACATTGGATGTGTTTTTCTAATTAAAAATATATTAAAATAATTTTTTTATATTTTTAGATTCATATCAAATACATTTAAAAAAAACATGTATAAAAATATTAATTCAATAGTTTTTAAAATAAATAGCAATTTGTTTTTGGGAAAAACTACCGGCCAAAAACCACTCATCAAACACATTCCATATATAATAATTATATAATTTCCCGGGCCCTGAGCAAATTCCAAAGTCTGCAACACAACACAAAGATTGATGGGATTCACTGTTCTTTCAGGATCGTACGTCGTACTACGTCTACCTACCTGTAACATGACATATACTTAGATAGGTCCACCTAATTGTTATTATTTTTTATTTTAATATCTGCAGATAATATTTTTTTTTAATAATACTGTATAATCAAGACTTTATTTAATAATGTATTTGCAATTACTTTTTAAATAAATTTTTGTGTTAAAATATATATTAATGATATTTTTTTTATTTTTTAAAAGTTATTTTTAATATCAATACATTAAAATAATTTTTAAAAATTAAAAATATATTAATTAAAATTTTTTAAATATTTTTAAAACATGAGAATAAACATTCCCTGCCACTAATTCTTCTTTTTAACAAGAGCGTCTATCCTTAGAATGGATCGACCTAATTAAACAGTCGACGTCTAATGAGTCCATGCACCCTTAGACACAGAATTAATTACTGGAGTATCTTGCTAGCTTGGAGGAAGATGAGGTAGGGGAGGTGCAGGTGCTGCTGCAGCAGTAGCAGGTAGAGGCAGACGAATGTATTTAATTGGTTTTCACCTCTCCTGCTGCCCATGTCAACCCACGACCGACTGCTGGTTTCTGTCGCCATTAAATTTCCCCTTTTCACACCAAGCTCAGCACAGGCTGCGTTTTACGGTTCACTGTTTGATAAATCTTTTTTCTTTTTTTTTACCAAGTTGTGAAAGAACTCTTGACCTGATGCATTTTAAGCTTCAGCCAAGGCAGGTCACCAGCTGGATTCTAGCATAGACCACTATGCTTGGCTCACAGTTGCAGTCACAGTCACAGCTCATGAGTTCATCTACTTCCCATGTTCAAGGTCAAGAAGAAGAGATTCCGCGGCCACAAACAGCATTTCAATTGCGTCAATTGCTAGTCACTTGTGCAGACCTCATCTCTCAATCTGACTACTCCGCCGCGAAACGCCTCCTCTCCATTTTGTCCTCCAACTCTTCTCCTTGTGGTGACTCTATTGAGAGGTTGGTCTATCAATTTGTTCGAGCCCTTTCTCTCCGCCTCGATCGCCATGGCATCCCCACTAGTACTGCTCCTGCTCCTGCCCCTCGTGTTTTCAATATCAACAACATAGTTAATACTTCTCCTCCTTGTGGTACTAATAATAAGATGTTGAAAAACTATGAATCGGATCAGGAGACTCTTCGGTCTTGCTATTTGTCCTTGAATCAGATCACCCCATTCATAAGATTCAGCCATCTAACAGCCAATCAGGCAATCTTGGAAGCCGTACAAGGAGGGCAGCAAGCCATTCACATCATAGACTTTGATATCATGCATGGGGTGCAATGGCCTCCATTGATGCAAGCTTTAGCTGATCGACCCAACAACACTCTTCATCATCCTCCTATGCTTCGAATCACTGGAACTGGACATGATTTGAACATTCTACACAGGACTGGAGACCGCCTTTTGAAATTTGCTCAGTCCTTGGGCCTCAGGTTCCAATTCCATCCTCTTCTTCTTCTCAACAATGACCCTACCTCTCTTGCCCTCTATCTCCCTTCAGCAATTACTCTTCTCCCAGATGAAGCCCTAGCCGTGAACTGCGTGTTGTATCTTCACAGGTTCCTTAAGGATCATTCTCGCGAACTCCTCCTCTTTCTCCATAAAATCAAGGCCTTGAACCCTAGGGTGGTGACAGTTGCTGAAAGGGAAGCCAACCACAACCAGCCTCTCTTCTTGCATAGATTCCTGGAGGCCTTGGATCACTACAAAGCTCTCTTTGACTCCCTAGAGGCAACCCTCCCACCAAAAAACAGGGAGAGACTGGCAGTTGAGCAGATATGGTTTGGGAGAGAGATAATGGACATAGTAGCAGCAGAGGGAGAAGGAAGAAGAGAAAGGCACCAGAAGTTTGAGACTTGGGAAATGATGCTGAAGAGTGTAGGGTTTAACAAAGTTCCATTGAGTCCCTTCGCACTTTCGCAGGCCAAGCTCTTGCTAAGGCTCCATTATCCTTCAGACGGTTATCAGCTTCAGATTCTCAAAAATGCTTTCTTCTTAGGTTGGCAGAATCATTCCCTCTTCTCTATCTCTTCCTGGCACTAGCTAGCGTGCATGCTAAAATATCAATAGCCTTCTTCTAACTAATCATTAATGTCTCCTCTTATACATCAATGCTAGTTCTCCTATATGAATGTAGTAATATATAATTATCTGTCTTATATTTAGATCAGGAGTAAACTTTTTAATTTCTTTGTTTCTTAATTAATTAATTCAGCTAGAACAATCGATGTTTTGTATTTAGCATGAACACAGCATCAATATTATTATATCGAGGAAGGTGACAGTCAGTTTCCAATGACAAATTAAGCAGTCTCAAAGCATTTAGCGGCATTTTCTCAGAAGATTATGTTGTTTAATTGTCTGCTAATTAATTAAATATTAGTGCAATGTTGAGGCTGTTATGTTTCAATCTTTAATGATAATTAATAATGCTAGCTTTACTTAATTGGAATATACATAAGCTCTATCCATGGTGATGCTTGATCAGTTTTACTAACTTGCAAGCAAATGACGAGAGAAGAGCCCACAATTGGTTCCCGAAACTCCTTTGTCTTGTTGAATATAGCTAGCTATCTAGCTAGGTAGCTGTGGTTTCAACTTTTTTGATCGAGGGGATGAATGAACATGAGCTTGAACTAGGGTTTTCTTCTTGTTTTTAGCACCAAGTTGCCCGTATATTCCTATCGCTGTCGTTCATACTCGCACCATTAATGGGTACCCTAATACTGCCCCTTGTCTCCCCAGCAACAAAATCATCGAAGTTACCAAAATAAACCTTTTTCTTGCCTATACCTTGCCTCCTCTAATGCCATGCATGCAACACATCAAAACTAAGCCTGTACTATATTTAAAATTCTCACATATTTTCTAAACATGCACCTCTTTGCATGGCCATTGGCATGATGATGCCAGGAAGGGAAGGGCTGTAATATATTAGAGAACTAATTAGGAGAAGGCAGAAGAAAGATGGTCCTGTGGTTTCTTGGTCTTGTAATTTATCACAATCTCCATACATATACATATACATATATATATATATATATATATATACATACATGTATATATAAAACAGAAGGAAGATGGCACGATAAGCTTTTAGCAGCTTACTAATGGTTCCTCTCTGATAGCTGACACTGAAAAGATGGTCACTAGCTAGCATGGAAAAATCTAAAATCTTAGTTTGCGTGTTCAAGCCAAAGACATGTTATACGGCTTAGCTACCGCTAGCTAGGGTTGGTGCACCCATGGAGACGTAATCTCCTGCCGTGCTGCTACTGCTGCCCTCGATCTGCTTTTCCTATTTCTATCATCACTACTAACTCATCTGTCATTTGATCATACATGAAAGAGTACTATTCACACTATAAGCAATAAGCAACTCATGTATACTAGGTCTCTTTCTAACTCTCCTGGCTAGCTAGTCGCGTCTCACTCTTGATCACCAATAAGCAACTCATCATATATATATATATATATATATATATATATATATATATATATATATATATATATATATATATATATTCAATAATTTTATATGAGTTAGGACCTCAACTTTTATTTAAATTGCAAGGGACTAACAAAAAAAAATCAAAACTGAAATCCACATCGATTCATATATGTTGCATGATAAAAAAATAAAAATAAATTATGGTTGCCTACTGAGTATTTTCATGACAGTATATAATGCTTTTAGAAATCATATTATAAACAAGAAATAAGAACAACAATTCCCAAAACGAAGTAACAGTGACAATAAATGTGTAAGATTTGTTTCTGACCTTGTGTGCAGTATCGTTGTCCCTTTGGTGCCAATTCCATATCAACTCATGCAATAAGAATTCAAGCCTTAATTAGCGAACGACTATTCATCACACACACACACACACAAATATGATGAATGCAAAGGTGAATGACGAGTTTTTGACAGAACTGTGCGGGTATTTAAGCAGGATCATGGTTCAATAGTAACACTTAAAACAAGCGAGTATTTGGTGAGATGAGCTTTATAGATGGAATGGAAGCAGCTGTCATCTTTTTCTCAGAGCATTTTCCAGGAAGGGTGACTCATGTGCAAGCTCAAACTAATTAAAAATATTTTAATATAAGGGGAAAATGAGCCAACTAATACATACATAGAATACAAGCTTAATTATTGAGGATCATGTAAATATGTGATGAGTTTACGCCGCGTATAATGGAAAAGATGAGGTTAGAATTTCACAAACTTTAAAATTACAACTATATTTAAACTTAATTATCAAATTCGTACTGAAAAATTAAGCTAGGCATTTTTATGTATACAATTCCTACACCAAAACCCTAATCCTTATTAGAAATTATATGGCTAATATAAAATCCAAATATCTAGCTTTTCATAATAAGCATATGAATCATAGGTATACGCTGTACACACGAAAGGGAGAGCTTATATCCCTATCCTCCTCTCCTCTGTCGTCAATATTTCTTGACATGAGTAGTTAGCCATTCATTTCAGCTCAAGATCTCTTGTACTTGGGCACAGCATGTCGGAAAGCTAGCATGTTGTCCTTCAACTATACGTAGATTTACGTAAGAAATCTCTCAGCATCACTCTAAATTGGATATAATATGAAAGGACACAAGTAATAACAGAAGTAATTGAAGTGGTGAAGGATCGCATTAAATAAATAAGTGAAATTGTTGTTGACAAACGGACAGAAGACAACAAGAATCAAACTTAAATTTCAAATAATCTAACACACACCATGTCCTAATGTTAATTAAATCAGTAATGTAATATGAAAGAAAGAACCCCTTCTGAATTATACCTAAAGATCAATTATTATTTGATAACATTTAACAAATCCACAGCAGCCCAATGAAACTCCAAAACAAAAGAGAGAGAAGGTTTATTTCCATTGTAGAAGAAAGCCCTGCAAATATTTGACGACGTAAATGAGGCATACTTATGGCATGACCCCAGAGATGAAATTTAGTAGGGAGCTTGGCTATGTTACGGGTTACAGAGAAGTCGTGAAGGGGGAAGACTAAGACAACATGTACATCTTGGGGCTTTGAAAGGGTAAGCGAAGGGGAATCATGGTTTGTCAAAAGGGTAAATCCAATTTAGTCTATAATTCAAATCTAAGAAATCCATGGTTAAAAAACTAAATTAGATTAGAGGTTTAATTTGAACCCAAAAAAACATATTGACTTGATGAAACTAAATATTGATTTGAGAGATTATTGTAATTCAATTAACTTAGTAAAACAGGGCCAAATCAACAATATTGATGAATTTAAAAAATAATATTATTTTGATAAAAGGTTTTTATCAAAAGCTATGTTTATTTAGGGTGTTGGTAATTATCAAACAATAATTAAGCTAAAACAATCATTAGAAATTTATGACAGAAAATGGTGTGGGTGCGTGTGTAAACTTTGGAAAAGCTGACAAGATCTTATCGCCCCTGAGAACTTCACAGGCAGGAAGGTTGAGGACTTGGGAGGCGAATCTCTGTATTCTGAAGGCACGTCCATTGTTGATCATCAACCACACAGGAGAAAACAAACATGCTGCTAGTTCTATATATATAGTATATACTTGGACGGGATGAAGCCATCAGCTAAGACATGCAATCCTGCAGCTTTGAAGCATTTGCATCAGAATTCTGACTATTTCCCACTGCTGATTCCACCACCCCAGCTTTACCAGCGCCACACACAAGTGCAATATGTTCAGAAGAATTGATCACAGGGAAAGTGAAGGTGTTTCTCTCCGGGCGTGGTTTTGGAGAGACTGATGTAACCCATTCCTGATTTTCCTTGAGGAGTGGATGTCTAGGGAAAAGAGAAGCTACATGCCCAACCGTACCGTGCCGATAAGCATCCGATCAAACTTTGGGAATCCACTCAATGAAGATTTATCTACCACGCCAGTATGAGCCAAAAGTTTGAGACAGTTTTCATAATCATCAGCCGACAAGGCATTGTTGATGGCATAAGCATCACCTGGGAGGATTGGCACCTGCAAAACATTCAAGGGAAAAACAAATAAGTTTATTTTCTCAAAAATGGCATAAATCAGCATAGAAATATAGATTATCCACAAAAGAAAAGGGTTCAAGCTCACATTGTCTTTACCACAAACAAAATAGATTATTACTCTTTCAAACCAGATAAATTTCCAGATCTCCCATACTGCCCAAAAAAAGAAACTCAACATAATAAACACAGTTGAAGGAAAAGGCCATGGAAACATTTCAAACCAAAAGACTATAAATGAATGTTATAGCAGTAGGCCTTCCAATACATTTAGCGGTTAAACACATTTGCTTAGACAAATAATAGTCTATCTAAAATTCTCATGAATGCACCAATCCAATTCAGGTCTTTATATATCTCCTTAAGAACTAAATAACCTAACTAAGAACTAATCAGAAAAGAGAGATATTGATGTGAAAAAACAGGTTCAAAAATATCCTACAGTTGAAACACAATAAAAAAGTTCAAGCGATTCCAGGTTGCAAAATTGAAAAATCTTACTGGGAAAGGCCAGTGGACCGAAGAACCAGGCTAACCCTATCTTCTTTTACAAAACCAGGGAAGGAACAATGCACACGTGTGTTGTGATCTAGATGGGTTTCTTAAAATCATACCCTCACTACCCCCCTTCAAGGGCAAAACTGAAGAGTTCATAAGATAGTTTATACAACTGCTATTCTGACATGAAAATCTTCTAACATGCCTATCATCTAGCATTGCTAGAAATCAATGGCAATGCAGACTGGATCAGATCTTGCAACTTGATAGTCAATCTGGAGACTGTATTCTTAAACATTTCGCAGGAAATTATCTCCTCAGCAGAAAAGTCAGCTTGCTGCAGTGCATGGAGCTGCCTCTCCAAGTACCTACTAAGACTAGCCTCTGTGATGTTAATGAGACCGAGAGAAGGATTTGTGTGCATAAATTTGGTAATGAGAAATCCTGCTAGGATATGCTGATCGCCCTTCACAAGCTCTGAAATGAAGCAGGGGAACATGATTCTTCTGAAAAGTAATAACACGTCTTTCTCTGTGTTTACATGTTCGTTTGTTCCCTTGTTCATGATTGTTGATGACTGAGCTTCCTGACTCTGGCGTGAGAAATTCCCAACCAAATAGCAGAGATAAGAGAAAGTGGTGCTGTAAGAGGGTTTGGCGATTATAGTTGAGATAACCCCAGAAGATAACACGAGCATTAAGAACTCATGGTCCCTGCCAGCCAAGTCCGAAATCCCTCCTTGTTTCAGCTTGTCTTCAACTACATCCAAACACTGCAACTGTATTGCTTCATAAGGCAGAAGAAGCACCATTTTTAAAGCCATAAAAGAATCCTTCTCTAGTACAGCCTGGCTCAAGCTCCTAGCGTCATCTTCATCAAGCAATATTCCATAAGATTTTGAAAGTGATCGATCAATCAGCCTTGACACATCCTTAAACTGGGACAACCCGATGAGCTTTTTGATAATTTCCATCCAACAAACATGTAAAGGATGAACATGATTAGAATTCTCTGTCTTCTCTTTCTCAGGAGCTTCTTCGTCCTGAAAGCTTTCCCATCCTTCATCCCAGCCATCATTACTCCAGCAATTTTCTGCTTCTGCTGCTTCTGTGGTATCTACTTCATCTTTTGCCGCTACAAAAAAGCCTTCCCACTCTTCTAAAATGCCTATCAATGCATCAAAATGAGGTTCTGTACAGGAAGATGCACACAACTTCAAGAAGCAAGAGACTGCAGTCTCAATATTCACGAGATCATCAGAGGTAATTTCTATCCTAGGGGATATGGATGATGCAAGCTGAGATGATTTGAGGGCAACTAGTGTACTTGTAAACCTGCTAGAAGTATCTATATGATCAGGCAACCCCTGATTTGCAGAAGTCTCACTCTTTTTACTGGTAGAGAGCAACCCATCCCATCCTTCCCATGATAATAGATTAGATTCTAGCTCTGTAGGGAAGCCCTTAATGTTTCTACCTGTTATGAACTGCATAATCTCTAGAACATATACTCGAACATGGCTAGGGAGCTCCAAATTATTAGAGAATTGGGCCATTCTTTCCCAAACTGCATGCCTGACTCTTTGCAAATCCTCTATTTGACCTTCCAACTTACTCAGAGATGATAAAAATTGATACAAATTCTGGTGTTCATGGGATCCACCAACCAAATCTCTTAGAATCGGCTCCAACAGATTTATATAGAGATGAGGAAGATCCAGGGATTCATTGTCAGCAGTTGGAGCTGAACTGATGGCACACTTCGACATTGCTTCCAAGAATACTTCTGAAATGGCTCCAAACCCGCAACCAGCATATAACATAGATCTGCAGAAAATTGGTATCTCAACAGAAAAATCACCAATTAAACCACAACTTGCATAACCAATTAAGGTGCCCCAGACCTGACTTGGTGAAACACTGTCCTCCATCGCCATCCTCATAAAAACCTTCAGACCACTAGATAAGAACTCTGGATCAAACCTGAATTTTCCAACTGACCTCTCATTTAATGCCATTTTGTGCATTTCTTCGCTCAATTTAAGCCAAAAGTTCAAAAGGATGACGAGGCAATCCTGCCATTTTGAGTTATCTGGTATACTCTCATGAGAATCATGCAGTCGTATAATCACTGTGAGGTATTGCTTCATAACATCTAAAGAATCTGAAAGTGCCAAAAGCCTGATATATGTTCTACAAAAATCATAGGTTTGCTCCAGTCGACTCATAAAGTCCTGAAACTTTTCAGCATTTCTGACATCAAACTCTGTTCTAACTCTATTTTCCAAATTCATCAATAAACTCATCACATAATGTTTGTAGACATCTGGCCACAGTATGAGACCTTCGGGTACTGAATCAGTGTAGATACTGACCAATGCTTGCACCATTTTTGCCAAGGCTTCCACGCTAAATTCATCAACATGTGAAAAGACTTCATTTCGGAAAGACTGCAAATTTAAACCATCTAATCCAGCAACCTTCTTAAAGTTTAGGTTATTAATAAAGGAAACCCTTTGACATTCTTGCTCAAACACCTTGTACAAATGAGCTAATTCAAGAGCAGACAAATTAGATGAATTTGGATGAGCTGTTGACAATGATTCTTTGGTTTCTTCCAGCCGCAAGTAGCAATCAGAGAGGAGGCCATATATACAAGCAAGGCGTATCTTGTTGCACCCATCAATTGCAGGGTATACAACCAAGGAGATAGTTTTGATGGTTTCAGAACCACAGCCAACTATTTCTTCCTTGACCTCTGAAATTTCAGCCTTAATATCATCATCAGTCCAAACCTCAGAAACAAGAAAATAACTTAGATACCATTGTAGCGCCTGCAGGACAGTGAAAATACATCATACAACAAGTCAAGAGATCACGTAGATGTCTCCTCCAAGCATAAAGATATTTACAGACACTAAAATACCTCAGTGTGATTTAATCCATAGGCATCGACCAATTTTAACACATCCCATATAATGTGCTTCTTTTCCAACTTTACTGATTCAATCAAGGAGAAAATAGCACTCTTGATGTAGTCTAGGTCACCAGACAGAAAACGCCCAGTTTCAACTCCAGGAATGATTTTCTCCAACTCTCTAGATCTTTCTGCTACGCGTTTTTTTTCTTCTAATTTGAACTTCCATTCCCTCCAAAACGTGGACTGTACTTCATCGATTTTGGTCATTTCATCTGCATTCAATAGGCAAAACAACAAACAGGAGAAATACCATCATTGCACTGGAAATAACATTTAGTGTTATTTTATTAAGAGATGATATTATAAATAGGGTCATATTGAAATTGTATGCCAAGTGGATTTTTCAAGTCATGTAAAGGACAAAATCCAATCACCTGAACTAGGTAGTTTGTGCTTCTCTTTAAACTTCCTCAGCAGCAGCTCTCTCCTCTGAGCCGGACCCTTGCACTCAACTCCAGAGTTATGTAATAAACTGTATGTCATTCCCACGTTCATGATGCTACAAATTTCTTGGTAATTCTCCCGCATCGTTAGCTGCTCTTCTATTATTTCTACTCCACTAAAGGCATCCACGAGATTCAATAAGAAAGAGCACCCTGTGATGTCTTCCTCTTCAGTAGCAGGTGGTTCTATTATTGATTTTGCCAGAGCGGCAATAACATCATCTCTGGGAGCAAAACCATTTCTTGCCAGCCAGGACAGGATAGTTACCCCAGCTTCTGTTCTTATGCTGACATAATGCTTTCCAGGAATAAAGTTGGAAAATTTCTTACCATTTTCTGCTTCCTTACTCAATTCAAGCAACCATGGGAGTTGAATAGCAGCGAAAGATAGAAGTTTTCCATTTTCCCGCAAAAAAGATTCCAGATCAGTTCCGCTATCCACATGCCAGTTTTTAGTAACAAAAGAAAGTGTATTTTTAATGTTACTGAAACAAACTTTTTGAGATCCATTGCCTGCTCCTCCAACCAGTTCAGAGCAATCTTTGAGGTCAACTATTTCTTCTATTCCATGAGCTGGGAGTGATGTAATGGAGGAACCTTGATCTGAGAAGCTGGACGGACTTGTCCCAGTCAAGATAGACAAATTCTCACACTGGCCTTGCATGTCAAGATCTTTCCACACATGAAGCAACTCACCAATAGATTCCTCATCACAATGACTCAAAGCAAAACCTAGCAGCTGCTTTCGAGAGCCTATATCAATATTTTCAAGGGCAGGACCCCTTGCTATTGCAGCACATAGATCCCAAACAGGACCATGCCCTTTTTTGGAAAGAACAAGGCAGAGATCAAATGCCAATTGCAGATCACCTGCCACTGCAGCTTCTCTAGCAATAGCTTCCTGAACAGTAGATATATCATCTGAAGAGTTCAACCCAAGAAGTTTGGCAACCTCAATGAGTTCATCAACATGTAGATAAGCTCCAGCTTGGCTAGTGATTGCCATTTTGATGATCTCCATAGGATCCTTTATTTGCCTGAACTGCATAGGTAGTAGAGTCACTCCAAGGTAGGGAAGTTTAACAGTGAGAGCATCAATTAAATCAGCCTCTGTCTGAACATTTCTGCTATTTGGAAATAAATTAAGGCATTCCTTGGCCTTCCAGATCTGAAACAAGTTGCAGAAACATAATCAATCAATTTATACAGGAAGACAGCCATTTGACAAACGAATCAATGTCAGCTGGAATTCAATTAGAATATAAATCTAAATAGGCCAGAATTACTACCATACAATAGCGATAATAAAAGAATTTACAGAGAGCTTTTTTTAATATGTTTATATATAAATATTTATATTTGTAATAGTATATATACCTCAATAGCACCCCATAAAAATGATGAAAACATTACTGTGTATTATAATGTTGCTTGTAAAAAAAATTAGAAAAACTATAATATATGTTACCATTACTTATTCCATGAGTGTGTTATAGCATCGTGGAAATAGGCACACCAAAAAGATATGACATGTTAATAGCTAGAAAATTCATTTTTTGACATATGATGAACAATAAACCAAAAGATTTTCACAGTTGCACAGATATCTAATAAAAAATAACTACTGACATACAAGAGTAACAATTCCTAGCAAAACAAAACATAGCATACTAAATAAATATTCAAATTCAGAACGAGTGGATTTATGATGGATATATAAAGAGAAAACATATCAAATTATTGCCAGATATCTCAAGCCATAACAAAGCTTCACATGTGTGCTTACTTCAGAGCAAGAGAGACTTGAAGCCGAGAAGAAGCACTCCCGTGCTGCTTGAATAACAAGATTTTCTGCTTTCTCTGATGCTAAGGCTACGGAACTTGTACCTTTCAGATAATTTCTTGCAAGAGAAAATTTCCCAGCTTTCAGCATTCCTCTGCAGAATTCCACAAGCATATACTCTGGGTCAAGGAAAGGAAAAGCCTTCTCTCTCAAGCATTGCACATCACGCCACATGTTCGCCCAATCATTATCTGATCGACCTGGCTGTCTCCGAACAAATTTTGAGAGTATAAGACGGAGAATCTGTTTTACACCTTTTTCATCTGCATAAGCTTCCAGGAAAAACTTCATTGGCTTTGGAACCTGAAACAAACAATTCATTGCTATCACATTAGCGCGAACAAATTACAAGAGCAGTTAATGGCTCTAGACCACACAATCTGCATTGCAGTCTCACTTTTAGAATGCTGAAAGCCTCAAAAAAAAATTCATTTATCATTATTGCTCCACAAAATTACAGGAAAGAGCATGTTAGAGAGTGAAGATGCCTGAATAGAAACATATATCTAACGATTCCATTATTTGATGCTTGAAATGAATTCCCTGATCAAAAGAAGCATGGGCCATAGAAAACAAATGACAAACCTGATACAATGCCAAAAGCCTCCCTGCTTCAATATGACCTTCAGCAAGTTTTAGTCGTTTCTCAAGGCCCTCAATAGATATTCCAACATCTGTTAATTTGAAATGCTATCGATTATTTTTTTATCATTGATAATTCCAAAATCAGAGATAGCCGAACAATCTCAATAATAAAGATGCACACATAAATGCATATGTCATTTGTTTGTGTATTTTGATCTTTCAATACATCTCAGTCTTCAGCAGAATATAATAGTCATTAAAGGCAAGACTCTTGAATATACAAGGGGAACTTAAAAAGAAAAGTATAGTTCCAGATCCAGGAAAAGTGATAAAGAAAACCCATGTTACCACAACTTCTGAAATTAAAAGCAACCCAAACTTGAGAGCAGAACTTAATTGGAATGATCTGTATCTTCTTAGCCAATTCCCATGTCAAGTTGTAAGTTTCATAACTACATCTTGGGGTTAATAAGAATCTATATGTATTACACAGACTTTACCTTGCTTCTGTGGGAGCTTTGTCAATAAGGCAGCCATTATACTCCATCTATCTGTAACAGTGCACAAATAAATGCACTGCAAAGCACAATCTACAGCTTCAATCTCGTCATTGAAGAAACCATTAACATGCATTTCCCTGCATCCTTCCTCAATAACCATCAAGCATATGTCCAGTTTATTCTCCGAAGCAATTTCCTTCAGCCATTTAACCAGAAATGAATCGTCCATGTGAACAGAGGGAAAATGCCCATCTATATCCTGATCTTTAGTAAAAGGGATGTTGTGAAACCTATTTTGCATAAATGGAATTGCCTTATCATGCAGTTTTTTTACCACATTTTCCTCTTTCACTCCCTTAAGCATCATTCTGAATTTTTCATAATCAGATAATTGTTCCCAGGAGATAAGGCTCATATTGGAACATGTGTCAGCATCATTTTCATCTGAATAAATGAGCTGGTGCAAGTATAGAATATCTTCATGAAACTTCTGTAACTCAGAGATGCCTTTGCGGCAAGCAAAATCAATCAAGAAGAGACAGTTGTCAAGCTGGCCACTACAGCTATCAATATCTCTAGCTCTACACCTGTACCACTTAGAAAGCTCACTAGATGATGGCCAAAGATAACCAAGGCACAGTTTGACAATGGGCTCAGTTCGGATCTGGATGCCAATCTCATGATTCTCCGGTGGGCTATTGACAAAGTTTACCATCTCCTCACATTCTACCCAATCTTCTTCCCTAAGAGCAATTCTTGGGGGAGGAGATCTCCCAGGAAGAAGCTGCCCATAGGTTTGAACAGGAACAGTTTCAGGAATAGCGGCTAATATTTTCAACATTGAAGGAGATAGCGAATACGGATGACGCTTGAAGAGGAGGTTTAGGGCACCGATTTTCCCACTTTCAGCAAGTGCTATGGCAGCTTCACTGACAAGTATAACACGGAATTTGCTATATTCCTGTACAGAAAACCTGCACAAAGACTAAGTCAATAAGCAGTCAGTCAATACAACTAATAATTTAAAAGTAATTCCAGAACACTTTATGCAATATTTCTTTAATCACACAAGAAACTTCCAGCAATGATAAAAATAACAACAGCATAATAATAAAACCCATAGCATTATAAAATCATTGTACCAAAGCTTTTCACATATGAAAGAAAAGAATCAAATCATATATGTAGATTTAACATCTTCAATTATCCAAATTAAACAACAATATGAAATTGGAACTTAATCGAGAAATTTGCATGAGATTTTTCTGCTTGTAGCTTATAGAAACAGCTTCAATAACTAAGAAGAATAGTAGGATGTCTTTTTATCTACAACATCTGTAGGAACTTGTGTAGCATGCATGTGCACCAAGGTATTTAGCCTGTTTCACAAGTAAAGGTTCATAAAATATATCAAAATGGTTGTCCAGATCTGATGCCACATTCTATCTTATTATTATTTGCAAACCATGAGGGAGAAAGGTATTGAGTTTCCAGAGAACATAATACCTGCCCATGTTTATCCCCATATAGGTCTCTAGCCTGTCCCTGAATTGCAGCAGCTGAAGTCTAGCGATACGAAAATCCCAGATCTGGCTCCCTTTATCAGATTTTGACTCTGAAAAATAGAACTGATCAGTTACATGCAGCCCATATGAAAGTAAAGCTTTTACAGCATCTTCTGTTGGTCCAACCTTATCAACACATTCAGAAATGACAAAACTGTGATCCTTTATTTTGGACAAAAACATATTTATATCATCTTTTCCTTTGCCAGAGTGCAACCACTGAGATTTCAAAACTTCATCTCTGTCCAAGCCATGACAATCGGCAAAGTCCAAGGCAGCTTGATATTTTAGACTACTAATTAAGATATTGTACATTTCAGGAACAGATATCTTTGAAAGTGAGATCAGACTCCAGTGCAACTGGGAAACATCAAATTGATCACTTCTGTCTCCCATGATCTGCTCTACATTGTGCACATCACCTGATTCTCTACTATGATTAGATGGGATTTTGCTATCTAAAATAAATATGTGTCCTTGAAACTGCTGTATTCTATCCAAAACAATAATTGAATATAGATGGTTGTCCTCTTGAAACTTCAAGCCAGTAACAATATCAAGCATGGTCACAGTGCCACCACGTTTTGCAACAGTCATGATGTGGTCAGACCACCAAGTAAAATCCACAACATCACTTAAAAGCTCATTCTGTCCATTTGTTAAGTTACTGGTTCCTTGTGAACCTAATTTCTCTTCACCAGCAAAGATCAAAAGTGAACGGCTTTCTTTATCCATCTTGAAAATGTGCAAGCATCCTGATAAATCTAAAGTGGCGACAAACTTGCCAAGTGGTGAAATTAGCACCTTTGGACATGCTAGTATGGCATCTTTTGATTTGGAGTATAAGCCTTCAAACTGAATAGAAAACAATGGTTCCAAATCAAAGTTTTGACTTCTACACCAAAGAGAAAGAATGCAAGATCCTGAAAAAAAAATAGAATATAAATTCAAAAACCATGTGATGTGATTTAAAACGGAAAAGAAAGTAAAAAAAAAAATGACTTTCCAAGCTGCCTGAGGTGGTCTTGTACTTCTTTAATTTCACCATCTACATTTTTGCCTATGTGAATTGCATTACAATTTCATGAACGAAAATATCAATTAGAATATTACTTCTTTGTTACTTTTTTCCTTTCCAATTTTAGTATGCTCCAGAGAGTAAAGAAAAAAAATGGAGAATCTCAATACCCTGTGTGAGTATCCATATGTATGGGCTAGACACAGGGATTTAAATCTGAAAAATAAAGTAATCATCTGCTTAGCAGGACTAAAACCTAAGATCTTCCCTTGAAGAATGCAAGTCAGGCTACAAACAATAACATGCTTTGGTACTTGCATATATAGAATATAGATGGAAATTTAAACTCGGTATAATTCGATAAAAATTATAAGAGAATAAACGAGTTGACAAGCATCCCGCTACATGAAGCTTAGAAAAATAAGATAAATTGATATTCAAAATTCTGATATTGTTCAGAAACTAGAGAAATCATTGCATTCTGGTGTCTATCAAGTCAAATGTACATTTATTGAATCATATTACATCAATTACACAAACCTCTCTATAAATTCAAACTCTAAAGTACCGCAATGAAACCAAAGATTACTAAAACATACCAGCAGAATTTCCACCAGTTGATTCCAAGAGGCCAACTGCACTACCAACAGCAACAAGCAACAAACATTCCGAACTATAGTCAAAGCAGAAAACATCCTTGGGAAACTTCCCCGGCAACTTCACCTCACTATTTGAAACAGAAGCACTTGGCTCTTTACCAATCTCAATTTGACGAAGACATCCATCTGCTGTGATAATAACAAAACTACACCTGAAAAACTTTTCAACCAATTAATCATCCATCAAAATCACTTAACTTTACAAATGATCAACACACAAATACATGAACACTTACAAACAAGACCGCCGCTGCGCATCCTTATCATCATCATCCTGCGGAATCAACCCTGCTATCGACGAACTCACTTTTAACAGCCGTCTACTAATTCTCGTAATCTCTTCCCCATTCACTTTGATAAAATAAACCGTATCACTATCATCAACAACTCCTAAAACACCATGAGTTTCTGACCAAACCCCGCACGTAAACACACCACCACTGCTACCTGACATAAAATCCAGAAACAAATCAACAGAATAAAAAAAAATAAGAATAAAAAAATTATTAATGATCTGAACTTGTAATTTAAAACGTAACTACAATTAAAGTCTTACAGGTGAAAATGCCGTGAGGTTGCTGATAATCATTCTCTTTGGACAAAATCGTAATTTGATTTGCACTTGCAACAGCAACATATTCACCTCTCGGAGATATAAACAGCGACAAATTCCTCTTAATTCTTGTCGCTAATCTTGAATTATTAGAATTGTAATTTCTGTAATCACTCCATTTATCTTTGATTGCCGACAAAAAACCGACCCGGTTTACCTGAATTGTTCACAGAGAACACGAATCAATACGTTAATTGTGATTAGGAAGTAGAGATTAAAGCGAAGAGAGAGAGATCGAGAGACCTTGTTGGAGTGTTGAAGAGGAGGGTAATTAGGAATGTAAGGTCTGGAGACATGAAGACGTGTCTCGTAAAGCACTTCGTCTTCCGCCATTGACGATGGTAGACGACGCCGTTTCTGTGTGACAAGACGGAGAAACAGACGGCGGAAGGAAGGAGGGTGGTGATGCTTCTTTCTTCTTCTTCTTTCTCTAAACTTGAAGAGAAAGGCCCATTGCTAATTAGGAAGGACTGGGCGTTTAAAGCCCATTTGTAATAACTTTCGGCGTTTTTGCTTTACTTGTAGCATCATTGTTGGGCTTGGTATCCAGTTTATGAATTTAATTTTTTTTCGGAAATATGAATTTTCCAAATAATACAATATATCCATTGATTGAGTGAAATTAATTGCTGGATTCCACATAATGCTAACTGTAAAGCTTTTTTATATTATTTTAAAATTTAATTTGGTAATTGATAGTTTGGAATGAATGAGGTGTCGTTGGTATTCCTTTTAGTTGATATATATGTTAATTAAAATCCAAATTATTTTATTCAATTTTTAAAAACCAAACCAAATCAAATTAAAATTTATAAAAGAAAAGGAAATATGAACACCACAACATTTTAAAAAAATAAAAATGAATGAGAAAAAACATTTCAGTTTGTTCGGTTTTCAAACCTAACCAAAACAAAAACCAAATTATCATAAATTAAAAACCAAATAAGTCAAATTATAACATATTATAACCAAATTATCCCCTGGTTGAACATTTTCACCATAATTTCTAAAACAACAAATCTGTCTCCAATTTCTAAAAAATCAAATACCCCACATTTGGGATCGATTTGCAATCAAGATTGGTAATCTCTAATTCTAGCAAGAGAAAAATTAGAAAATTTTTATTTTTTCCTTTATAATGTATTTTATCTTGTACTACCAAGAAATTAACTCTATATTCATCTCATTCTCTCACTCTTCATCTTTCTCACTTTAATTCTTTAACCTACTATCTCTCCCTCCATCTATTTCTCATTTTAAAATAGTATTTGAAGGTTATTTTTTAAAATATATTTTGTTTATAAATATATTAAAATAATATTTTTTTTATTTTTTAAATTCATTTTTAACATCAACATGTCAAACAATTTAAAATCACAAAACAAAGTAATTTGAAGCAAAAAAAATTCAAAAATTTTTAAAAACAAGTTTTGAATACAAAAACAAATATACTCTCAACTCTCTAACCAATAAAATTCTGATTTTGATGAGAATGATAATAATATTATTAATTTTTATAATATGATTTAGTTAGGGTTCAAAAATTGAAAATCCCTTCTATTATATTTTATATTAATCAATTAGAGTTTAGAAATGATTGGCTTTAATATATATTAAGTTATTGGTTTGGTAGATTAATGAATGTCATTTCTTATCTCTTTTTGTTTCAAGTTTTTAAAAGAAATTTTATTTCATTTCGCAAATAATTCAGTGCTGGAAACCCCGTTTATTGAGTTTTATTTTATTTATCTACTAATTTACAGATGAAAACCATTTGCATTTTTTCTTTTTTTCTTTTTTAACTCCCTCCTAGTTGGTCAGAAAACTATAAATCTCAAATCCCCACCAAAATTTCTAAAAATGTCAACTTTCCCTATGCAAATTCCTTGAAAATTCCAAATTCTGATCCATTTATTCCCCAACCTATTTTGCAGCAGAATTGTTTTCCTTAGGCTTTTAAATCAATGGATTTGCGACGTATGCGACCAAGGCTAGTTGCAAAAATCATTGCACCTGAGGCACAAATTATTATTACATGACCAATCTTAACTTTTTATTAACTCAAGATGATATATTTATAAGTCTTTTTGCGTGTGTGCCATGTATATTTGTTCATATCCATTTGTATATTTTGCTTGTTTATAATATTGAAAGAGTGTGAGTAACCTCTTGGTTTCAAATTTGTAGAATTGAACTAATTATAAGTAAATTTAGATTCAGTATTGCAGTCAGGCTAATTTAAACTTGGATAATACAAATTTAATTTTATTATTAATATTATAAATATTACTCTTAAGTCAGGTGTTGCAGCCAAATCCAAAATTCTTGGATATAGCTTTGTAGAAAAACCCAAGATTTTTAAATTTTTATTTTTTTTTAATATTTTTTATGCAAAAAAAAATAACCGGCGGCATCGCGCGGGTCATGTATTCAGTAATATTAAAAGAGTGTGACTAACCTCTTGGGTTTCAAGCTTGTAGAATTGAACTAATTGTAAGCAAATACAAGTGAATTGATAGGAAAAAAACTAAGCTTTAGAACTAAATTACAACATAAAACTGAAAATTTCAATGAGAAATTAACCCTGTAACAAGTGGGGGTAGCTCTCCGGAGTGTTTAAATTTGGCAGGATAAAATGCTTGAAAAGGAAGCAAATTAATGCCGGCAGTTGAATTTGCTGGTGGTGTATGTATCTATCCAGGCAACCTTTTCCCCAAGATCGGTGGATTTTTTTGTGAGGCACAGATAAGGTCAGCTGTTCTGTAGAATCTTTAAACATTTTTATGATCTCAATTGTCAGCATCAGCCCATGATCTCAATTATCAGCATCAGCACAGATTAGGTCAACTGTTCTGCAAGCATCTTGCCTGATATTGGCTGAGAATTTTGCCAACATGACTTGCTACATGAGAGGACACATCGGAGCATATACCTTATGATAGAAAGAGATATCATCCATGAACTTCAACCTACATCTCTTTCATTTTACCTTACTCCTACGAGAGAATATTGGAATAAGATAGTGTTTGATATTGTAGTAGTTGTTTTTTTAAGTGTTTTTTATTTAGAAATATATTAAAATAATTTTTTAAAATAATTCAAAATACTAAAAATATTATTTTAAAATAAAAAATAAAGGACCACACGGTACTTTGAATCACTACCTCTAAGTAATTATTTCACGAAGCAAAATTAGCAAATAAGGGTTATATTCCTGGGTAATCAATACTATTTTCTATAGTAGTGTCACCTTCAAGGTACCTAGCAGCTGTCAATAAAACTCCCCTGGATGTCGAATGAAAGGGTCGGCTGGGGCGGCGGTTTTTTTTTAAAAAAATTATTATTATTTATTTATTAAAAATATATTTAATTAAAAAATATTAATTTGATGTTTGTTTAGTTTTTTTTAGATATACTAATATTAAAATATATAAAAAATTATTTTAATATATTTTTAAATAAAAAATTATTTTAAATCACAATCTCATAAATTTTAATGATTTTAAAATCCCATGCGATTGATGGCAAGAGTTTCAAATTCAAGACTGCAAGAATACATAAATGTCGACACTCACAAAATTAACATAAACCACTCATTTATTTGGACAGGGGCATGTTAAAGTCTTCCTGTCTGGGACCCAAAATCCATGATGAAAGGGACAATAATCATGGCGGGAATCTTTTCTAATCTTCAATAGGAATTAAACTCCACCATTGAAGACAAATCAAGCTAATTAGCATTTCACCTTTATTCGATCTATAGCAAAAGGTGACACATGGCTGCTAGCTAAACTTTAATTTTATCCTGTATATAATATTATATTTTATTTTTAAAATAACATTTACTTAATATTTCCATAAAAAAAAACATATAGTACTTTCTATTTAAACTCATTCTAAAACTTTCACGAAAAAATATTTATTTTATATTTATATTTCTCCAGTCAAATATATTTATGTTTATTAACTATATTTAAATCATGATTGCATATTAAATATTTTATCAACCATAGGCTAACTGGCATGCATTATATATTTAGTATCAATTAAATTAGATTCAGTTCGTGTGTGTTAATGTTTCAATCGGCATATATTTTATTTTTTTTAATTATTAATATAAATTTACAAGCTAACTTATGTATATCTCAACAAATTTCATAAATTTTAAAATTAAAAACTATATAAACCTCAAATAATTATTATATTAATAATTTCAAGACTCGAACATGAAATACCATATAAAATATAAAGTAACCTCATCCCAAGCATATATTCTATATTTATCACTGCTATGGTGTACGGAAAAGTATATATTATTTGATAAAAAAAGGTGTGTACTGTAAACAACAATATCAAATTTATGCAGGCGACAATGCTAAACGTGCTTGAAAATGCAAGTAAGAATTTGTTTATTAGTTTTTTTTTTTCAGAATCCAAAGCCCCTTTATTCAAAAGAATGGTTTTTTTTTATAAAAAAAAATTGCAAAATATAGAAAGCTACATGGATACTTTGACTGAGAACCTCTCATAATCCATTTTCATTTCATCATTAAATTTGGTAAATTAATTGACCATTAATTAAGAACTAAGATAATCGTGGAAAAAGAAGGACATTTGAATTTCTATTGGAAGAAAGGAAGGGGTTCTTTGATCTTTTTAGATTTGGTGGCTTAGACTTTCCCTGCATTTTCAATTAGTTAGGGTTGCAGAAGTGACCAGTGGGAGGCAAGACAGTAATGGAGGAAGAACAACAAAATAAAAAATAGAGACAGAAAAGAGAAACGTATGGTTCAATCAAATGCAAATTAGGCATTAATGGCCTCCTATTTCTATACCTTTATAACGACTAGATAGTTTGTTTTTACGTTTCAAAAACGTTTTTGAAAAATTTTAAATTTTTTTTATTTTTTTATTAACTTCAAATTAATATGTTTTTAGTGTTTTCAAATCATTTTGATGTGCTGATGTTAAAAATGATTTTTAAAAAATCAAAAAATATCATTGGTATGCATTTTGGCACGAAAAGCTATTTGAAAAGCAACCGCAACCACACTGCCAAACAAGCCTAACATCTCTAGATGTCTGAGATGTGGTGTATAGTCTTTTAAGATAATTTTTTATTTGAAAATATATTTAAATGATTTTTTTAATTTTTTTTTCTAGCATTAACACATCAAAACTATTTCAAGACATTAAAAAAAATCAATTTCATATTTTTTAAGCCAATTTTTTTTTTAAATACCTAACATTACACGCAAAAATTGTGCTATACACCTTCAGACTTAACAGGTACTTGTCCATGAACAAACCTCTATGAACTGATATCCATATAATCATAAGAAAATATTAATTAATTGAAATATTATTTAAATTTTAAACTTAAGTTGGAACAAACAAAAATGTTATTTAATTAGAGTTATTAATTTATCAAAGTTATAACATGTGCAAAAGTTTTTTTTACATATAAACAAAATAATTAAAGTTAAAGTTTATTTAGTATTATGGTAGTTACTGCTTTTAAAAATATTTTTTACATAAAAATATATTAAAAAAAATTATTTTCAATGTCAACATATCATAATAATATAAAATTATCAAAAAATTATTTTTTTAATTTTTTATAAAAAATACTTTTAAGATAAAAAATAAACATGAAATATAAAATGCATGCATGTCCTGATGATTGATGCTGCATGGGAAATCTGCCATGGCAATGTCACATTCAGAGGCGGAATCAAGGGGTGGCAAGCAGGGCCCTGACCCTTGCAAGACACCACTGTAAAATATTTAAGATTTTTTTTATTTAGTATTTAAATATAATAAGTAACAGGTTATCTAATAATAAATTATTATTTCATTAATAAATTATTATTTCATTAATTAATTATCTTTGAATATACAATTATCTATTTGTTCAAGTTGTAATATATATATATATATATATATATATATATATATAACCTGTTAAATTTAATTATTTTTTATTGTTTTTTATCATTTTTTTTAGAATCCTAACCAAAAAATATAATAATACAAAGCAATGTAGAAAGATTAAAATAAAGTTGCCAATTAATTTATTGTCCATCCAAATAAGGTAATTAATTGCCCGAATTTAAAATATTTTGTTTTTTATGTTTGTTAAGAATTTGGTGAGGTTTTTATATTTTTATATATAATTCTGCTATGTTTTCTAGTTTTACAATCTTTTTATTTTTTGTTATAGTGAATGTTGTTTTTTCTAATAAATTAAATATATTTTATGGGTTTGCTTCGATTAAACTTGGATTTTTTTTATATTTTGTTTTTAGTAGAATCGTCAAAATTATCAATTTTTTCTCACATGTACCTTATTATCACCAGATCCAATAAATTTGACATGATCTTTTTAACCAAATTAAATTCTTTAAAGAGCACATACTTGGCTTTAACTCAATTAAATTTTTTTTTAGAAATTAATAATCGTATTTTTTATGTTAGATTTGCTTTTATATATTAATGTGGTTTACATATAAAAATGTATATCTTATTCTATTAGTTTTAACCCTTTTTATTAAATAATCTTAGCTACGCCTCCGATTACACCTCTAGGATAATGATCAAGTGACCAGTCTATGCATGTCTAAGCCAAATATTTCAGCTTGTCACAACTGTTTACCTTTTCTAAATGTTTAACTGCAGCATAGATCACTACTCTGAGTGGAACTATCCTATGTTTCTAGGGCATGACATCATAAATTTTTAAATTCACATGTTTGGTAGGTAGCAATTTTTGTAATTGTAGTTTTAAAAAAATTATTTTATAAAAAATAATTTTATTTGAGGTTGGTTTGATATTTATATATATTTAATTAAAACTGTAATTGAAATTAAAATTGAATAAAAAATAGTTTAATATATTTTGTTAAACATACTTTTCAAATTGATGTTATAAAATAATTAAAAAAGATATATATTAATATTGATGGTTTTAATTTAAATATTATAGATTTAACTACTGTTACTACTCATTAAATAAATAATATTTTATATCAAATATTTTTTATTATTTCATTAATTTATCTACAATTTCATCATGTGTGAAATTAATCTGATAAGGACTATAGTTTTTATGATTTTTTAAGTGTGCAACAAAAACAGGTAAAATATCATCGGAAACAAAAGTAGAATTGCGATCAAATTCCACAAATATTACGTCATCATGCAATGTTCTTCTAATTTAAGCAGTGTTATTAAATAATGTTAAACACTAGTTTTTTTAGTAAAATATATTTTTTTAATATAAGTAGTTATAATCATGGCACTGTTCACGCGAACAACACCCAAGTAAATTAGAAGGTGGGCAAACATGAGAAGTAGCTCTAGGAACCGGCGTTTCAACAAAAAAAAATACATGAGTCCCACACAAAGCAATTGCATTTTAATGTTAGCAAACATGATGTTTACACGGTGAGTTTTAAAACCAGAAGCTACCTTTTTTTATTACTTTTTTAAGAATAAGTTATTGATTTTTTTTTCATAATGGCTATACATTTGGATACCTTAAAGTAATGTATTTTTTCTCATACTCTTTTTTTTTTTTTTACTCATTTTCAAGTTTATCATTCTAATTTTAATTCATCTTTCTTGGAATAAACACACAAGTATAAATATAAAAAGAATTTCAGTTAAGTCAAACAAGTTTTCTAATGAAAAACGAGTACTGTTTTTAAATTAATCATTAATTCATATTTAAATTAAATCCAAAGTTATTATATGTTGTTTTTTCTTAGTTATTTTATATTTTTTGTTTAGTTTTGAAAATTTAATGCTGGTTGGATTTTATTAGTTATATAATTGTCAATAAAAAATCTTTTTTTAAATTATGATTTAAGTCTAAGATCAGTATAAACACGGTTGTCCGGTTTATTTATCTCAGTAGATTATTATTATTATTATTATTATTGATGTTTAGATTTTCTCTATTGCTTAGCTTTCTGTAGAGGTGAGGAAATTGAGAGGAAATTCTTTCCATACTCTACGTCAACTTTCTATTATAAAATCACCACTAAAAGATTTCTTGTTTCGCCCCTGCAAATAGTCGGGAAAAAACTGACGTGACCCACTTCTTTTCACAATTACTGCAGCATTTTCATGTATCAGTCTAAGCCAATGGAGTCAAGATTTTTTTATTTTTTTATTTTGAGCTATAAAATAAATAAATATAAATTATTTTTCAAGACATTAATTTATATATATAAATTTGTTAAGTTACTAATAAAGTTTCAATCCAAATACATAATACAAAAAAATAAAATTAAAAATACATAAAAAAATAAAAGAAAATTACACTATTAAAATTGCACCCTTCGATGTTTTGTAGAATATAATTTATCTATAATCAAATTTGAATCAATATCTTCAACAAACTCTCGTTCAATGTAAATTATCATAAAATTTGCTAAGAACTTCTCATCTATTTTATTTCGAAGTATAGTTTTAACATGTATCAAAAGTTATGTAGAGAAGTGGGACTTCCCACATACATCAAAATTACACATTTAACCTATCATTAACTCTCTTCCAACTTCTAAAGTCTTTAGTGGTGAATGTGGAATGACGATTCACTTTGTTTTCAAAGAGAAAACATGAAAAACAAAATACTGTATTATTTGATGGAAAGCACTCTAACCAAGAAAATTGATCAAACCAAGTGTATTGAAATCGACGATATTGCCGCCCTGATTCAGTCCTCAAATACTCTTATAACTTAGGTTGATATGGATCTATTTTGATGTAAACTCTTCTAACTTCATCTTATTAACTAATAAGATGTTGCCACAATAAAATTCATATCTCGGAATTTTATTCAAGAGTGTTAACATCAATTTCAACTCTTTGAAATTTTTAAAAAGTTGGTCATTATGATTTGAAATATCAATATTTTATGGAGAATGTTCTTTAATGTTTAATGTTCACTTGGTTTAAAGAATCTATTTTACTTCCTTGATTTTTCATTATAATTTATAATGAATAATAGAGGATTAGGGAATAGTAGAGGATCAGGGAAGACAAGTGCAAGATAACGAAATATTGATGCCTTAAGCATGATATTCATGAAATATAAACTACATAACGATAAAATCATGTCATCTCATGATTCAAAATTAAAATAGCTTCTAATAACATGTTCAGCTTAGCCCATGTCGACATTATTAATTGCATAATGACATTTATATTTGCAATCACGCTCCAACAGGCTTAAGAAATTACACAGTAATCAGAATCTTATAGAGTATTTGGTAGTGTGGTTGCGGTTGCTTTTCAAATAGCTTTTCGTGCCGAAATACATGTCAATGATGTTTTTTTATTTTTTAAAAATTATTTTTGACATCAGCACATCAAAACGATTCAAAAAGTACAAAACGAACTCAATTTTAATAAAAAAAAATTCAAATTTCAACGAAACGCAAGTGCAACCGCACTACCAAACAGTTCTTTAGCAGTTTCTTACTATTATTTTTTTACCGGGATACAGTTCACCCTATCCTCCTCCATTTCTCCGCCCTTGAGTGCAGGACGTGTGTGTATGTGTGTGTGTATTACTGGATTTATAGGTGACTGTACGTGGAGCTAGCTAGCTTGGTAGGTTAGTTCAGGAATAAATTAACCATGACATGTGCGTATTTACGATATAAATGTGACGTGACTTGCTCTGCGTTCTTGTTCACATCCGAAGATTAAAAGAAATACTCCATTATGCGACTTCTTTTCCTAAACAATAGGAAAGAGATTGCTAGTGGGATTCCAAAATCTTGATCTTGATAACATTGTTCCGATATGCTTCTTGTGATTCTGCCCTACTTCCTCAAGTCCTTGCTTCTAGCTAGGGGCCATCCACAGTATTGGGACAGAAAACCCCCCCCTCCCCCCTCTATATATGGGGGGTTCCAGCTCCGCTATCTAAGCATTGAATTGAAGCAGTGTTCCATGGAAGAGATCGAGGTCATGATATGATCTGGCCATGTTTCTGGAGAAGTAGACACGGCGTGATATTGGTCCGGTTCATCTTCTGTGCATAAGCATCTGAAGTTCTTCACTCATGAAGACGAGCCGAATCAATATCACTCTTGTATGCTTCTTCCCATCATCTCTGGTGTACTGTTTCAAGAGTACAGGAAACAAGTTCCGAGCTAGCTTGCGCTTGCATAGTTTCTACTCCTTTTAACTTCTCCTAGCTTGTTTTCCTGAAGATTTCTTCCTTTCAATATTGCTATTTTTTTGAATAGATACCCAGCCGTGCACACTGGATTATCAAACTAGTTGATTCTGATATAGCCTTGGAGAAATGCTTTCTGCCCTCATTTTGTTTTTTCTATACCTTTTCCATATATATATATATATATATATATATAATAACCAGAAATTAAGTCTATTTTCTATTGAGTTCGCTTGGTTCTATTTAGTCAATATGCAAGAAAAGTACTGTGGATATACTATTAAACCTTCTCAGTTTGTTTCTGGGATCTACTGGTTGTTCTTTCCTATCGTTGTTCAAAGTAATTGTTACTGGATTAAGCTTAAACATTAGTTTCTGATGTTGTATCAGGTCATTTCCTTTTCCCATTTTGATCGATGGATGCATGATCGAGAAACATGTTGGTGTCAAGATCAAGTTCTGAAATATTAGGGTATGCTGCTGAAGGAAGTGGCAATGCCATAATTAAAGCTTGTCAGCAACAGCAGGATAATAACCATCCTTACCGCGGTAGGCTTATGAGTACTGCTGATCTTCCACGCTTGAGTTTAATGTTTCTGGCTAAGCTACCATCATCATCATTCAAAGCATCGTTTAACACATTGCTGCTTTCAATTTAAGCTTTCTCTCTTCCTTTCATGGATGTATCAGTTACTTTCATCAAATCCAGAATTCAAGAGCACTTCCTTTCTCAATCTGTACTTACCTGGCATATAGCTTCAAAGGATTATAAGATAGTATTAATGGAGTCGAATTTCCAAGCATAGAATAGATAGTTGAATCTAGCTGCACGTGATGTGAAACATTACTTACATATATTTTGTGTAAAACAACCTTAATAAAATCATAATGCACATTTAATTAGTATACCTAGCTAGCTAGTTTGCCGTCCATGCCATAGATTAACAGTCATTTAGCCCATTGGTGTATATATAATAAGCTCCACTACTGCTACCTTCATTAGATTATTGTCTGAAAAAAGATTTTAAAAATCAAACCACGTACAAAACATAGAGGAAATGTTCTGCTTTTTTATTAATTTTCTGAGAACATAAAGAGATGGTTTTATGTTCATTCAACTGTTCATTTATGGTATAGTACTGTAAGAGGATACGATTCTTAATTAATAAATTAATGGGTGTTTAATGTTACCAATAAAGAACATCCAAGCTAGCTAGCTGCTGTAGCAGCAGCTATGCGTAGTCCATGCCTGCCGATAAGTTTCATTTTATCTGCAAAAAATATAATATTCTTTAATACAATTGTTTTTATATTTCATGCATTGTCTATAAGTAATCTGTTTTTTTTATAGATTTAATTATTTCATTTTATTTTTAAATATACGACTATTTCTTTAATCCTATCATGTTATTTTAATAAATTATATAAGATCTGACTTTTCTGACAGTTTGTGTGTTTAAGAAAGATAACTAGATTGAAGAATGATTAATTAGAATATAAAGATAGATTACAATCAATGATTAAACTTATAAAAATGTACTGAAAATTGACTTTAAAATATAAAAATAAATTAAGCTAATTTAACGAAACTTCTTAATTTTCTTATGAATACATCTGTTACCGAGAAGTGAATTGCAGAAAATAAATATGGAAGTCAATTCTATGCTGGCCCCGGGCAGCCATGTACATTAATAATATATAGTAGATTGTGACCCTTTTTATTTATTTATTTTAACTGTAATAGTCATTTGATTTCATTGTGAAGAACAAACGTCATCAGATTTTATTCGTATTTGAAATTAAACGAAAAAAGAAAAGAAAAGGAGAAATACTTATTTATTAATTTTTCTTGTGGCTTGTACATTTTAATAATCTATTACATCCAAAAACCTATTCAGATAACTAGTTTGACTGTGCACGTCCATGCAAAATAAAGAATTAACTTGAGCATAAAGACAAAAACATGAATAATAACAAAAATAGAAGAACAAATTAGTAAAAGTCAACCAATTAGAAAAAAAAAAAACATATCTCTATAATCAAGCATAATGACACAAAAGAATCGATGTTATCAGACCAGGACGTGTCTCTGAGATGGGAGGTGAAAAAACGACTTGAATCGTTTGAGATGAGGTAGCTTTTATTTTTAATTTTTTAAAAAATGTATTTGTCTTAAAAGAATATTAATTTTATGTTATTTTAGTATTTTTTTTATATAATTTTAATATGGTTATATAAAAACATAAAAAATATATAAAAAAATATTTTAATATATTTTTAAACAAAAAATATTTTTAAAAAACGGATCATAATCACAAATATACACGTAGAAATGCTTCCATGGCTAAGTTTTGAAAACACCTCCAGTTCTCCCCAGGAACACCGACCCAACGGTCAACTTGATAATCCACCAACCTAGGGCCTATCTTAGCAAAGTCACTTAAACAACATTGTTTCAAGGTATTTTTTTTTTAAAAAAAAAAGCCTAAAACGAGAGAATAAATCTGAAATGGTTTTTTTTTAAGAAGAAAAGCTTGTTTTGACAAAGGTCAAATCAAGTTTTGAGTATTATTAAATATTATTTGAATTGCTTACAGTATAATATTAAGAGAGCATTTTTAAAAAAATCAATATTTTTTTAGTTTAAAATTAATTTTTTTATATTTTGAATTGTTTTGATGTGTTGATCTAAAAAATAATTTTTAAAAAATAAAAAAGCATCATTTTGATGTATTTCGGAATGAAAAACAGTTTAAAAAACAACCGCAACCACATTTCTAAATATGCATTGTTGTTGTAGTTGGTTTTTAGCTATGACTAGTTTTATAACCTGTGATATGCAACTAGTTGGATAATTTTTTAAAAAAACTAAAAGAAATTGTAAAGATATTAGGAAGTCAAAAATTAATTCAATCATGGGTATCCTGCAAAATCTATAATATGAGATATAAGATCTTAATAAAACTATGAAACTTATATCAAAATAAATTAGAAAACTCGATTGTAATGAATCAAATATTGAAGGTCAAAAAAAAAATCAATTTTAAAAAAGTGGCTCAACTAAACCTATAGTGATGGTCGGCGCAATGTCATGGGCCGTGATAATTTTTTTGGGGCTAAAGAATAAAAAAGTTAAGAGGATGCTGAAATTTATAAAAAAAAATAAATAAAAGAAATATGATACCTGAGTCATTGAATTAAATAAATTTAATAAGTTTAGTTAATTTAATAATATAAAAAAGACAATTCAATCTAATAACATGAAAAACTAAACAAACCTATTAAATTTCCAAAACCTCATGAAATCTTATATCCGAGTTCAAGCAAGAAGCTCAATTCCCAACTAATTTAATATTGAAATATAGAATGAAAAAAAATCAATAAAAAAAACTTATCAAAATAAAAAAAATAGCAATAAAAAAAATAAAGATCAAACTTGATAAAAAAAATAAAAGAATGAGGATGAAATCACAAAAAATATCAATTATGTAAATCATCTAAAATAAAAAAAAATAACAATCCAAAGAATGAGGACATATTTGAGAGTTAAAAAAATAAAGAGGAATGAAATTGAGAAAAAAAATCCAATTTGAAATTATTTTTTCAAATAAAAAAATAAAATAAAAAAATGACTAAATATGAAGGGAAAAAAATTTGAATGACTACGATGATTTTTTGTAGGGATATCACGCAAATCTAGGTAGAGTAGATAAAAATAAAGGAAAAAAAATAAATTAGTACCAAACTCGATGAAACAACAATGCACGAATTGTTCGGGGAGGAAAATGGCACCAAGACGATTCAAATAATATGGTAGAATAGTGCTTTCAACCACTTGAACCAGTCGCATACATTTCGCTAAGGTGTTGAAGAAATGAACTTGTATAGCACATATTTGTTTCTTTGTTTTTTATTTTTGTTTTATCAAAAGACTACGTTGCTACAAGTATCAAATAATTGTTAAAAAAAACCATTATGAAATTAGGAATAAGCCCATGCTTTGAGAATTTTTGTTTGTTTGTTTGTTTTATCAAACGACTACATGGCTACAAGTACCAAATAATTATTAAAAAAAAGCATTATAAAATTAGGAATAAGCCCATGCGTTGAGAATTTTTAATTGAAGGGTAATACAGTTATTAAAGTCCAAGAATGCCCCAAATGACATAATTAATTTTTTTTTATTTTATTTTTAAGATTATTCAAGTAGTTTAATTATGCAAAATAAAATAAAATTGGGAAAAGATTGAGATTTCCCTTAACAAATTTAGAATGATAAATGACCCGTGAAAAGAAAATTTTATCTCTCAAAGCTAGTTTATCAATTTATTGTGAAGGACAAATGCATAATTTCACCTTTTTAAGTGAATCATGTTTTTACTTTTTAACCATGGGCTTCTTGTTTTTTTTAATTATAACTATAATCATGGTTAAAGAAATAAAATCTAGTTTAAAAATAACATAAAATTAGGGTGTTTTCGGAAGATGTTTAAAAATGAAGTAAATGTTGTTTTTTTAATATTATTTTATTTAAAAATAATTTTTTTATTAATATATTATAATAATAAAAAATACTAAAAAATATTAATTTAATTAAATCTCACACCCCACATTGTTTCTTGGTGGTTCTAGTAACAACTGAAAGGCCAACTTACTTTCCCCGATCTGGCTTGTAAGCAATCGAAAAGGTGTTTGGAGTTATTATAGTGATTGTTTTTTAAATTATTTTTATTTAAAAATATATTAAAATAATAATTTTTTAATTTTTAAAAAAGTATTTTTATATGAAAATAATTTAAAAATATTAATTTATAACAAAGAAAAAAATTAAATTTGTTTTAAAATAGTTCTGAAATATAAAAACGAAAGGCTATTTAATTCAAGTCCACGATCTGCTTTAGCAATATTTTCCTGCCAAAATAGAATATTTAACTCAGTAAAATTTCTGGAAATTATAAGAAAATAAAATAAAATAAAATATAAAACATCCATCTCCTTCACCATTGAGAATATGTCATCCTTGCATCACTAATAAAAACAAAATTAGGAGGTCAGTTTATTTGCATGCTGAGCACATCGAAGAGATTACATGGCTAGCTCAAGGTTATTTATCTTATCAACGATGAACTATTAAATAATTACACAAGAAAATGGATTGATGTACCTTATCGTGGTCACTGCCCTTTGCAAGGGTGAAAAGGGTGGCCAGAGCATGCATTCTTATTTCCCCATTTTTGAGGAAATTCAAGCTGCCAAAGATGCCGAAGAGCTTTTGGAGAATCTGTCTTTCCTTGATCAAAATGTCTTTCCTTCAAGCTTCTTTCTGCAGGTATGCTAGTCAGTTCATTTAGAATTTCAATGATTTAAGATTCTGGTCATTATTAAATCTGGATAATTCTTGAGTTCAAATGTTTTACCCGAGCTTACACTTCCTTGAGAAATTAGTGATCAGCCAAGGATAATTCTTTGCATGATTTCTTAATCGGTTGAGTGTTTAAGGCTGTTTCTATGTGTTTAAGGAAATTAGAATGATCATAGCCGAGACATTAGCAGAGATTGATTTGATTGATCACAATAAACTGTCCTTGTTTACAGAAGGGGCACTGGAGCCACTTCTTTGATTTCTCGTAAACGATGATTTAGAAGTGAAAAAGGTGGCTGTTAAAGCTCTTCAGAACCTTTCAAATGCACCTGAAATTGGTCTTCAAATGATCAGAAAAGGTGCAGTCGGAACTCTGTTTGAAATTCTCTATCGACAGAACAGCTTATCGTCACCACATCTGCGCGAGCAGGCTGCAGTCATAATTATGAACCTTGCCGTGGCAACTACTATTAAGTTTTGCAGAAAGAAGCAAAATTCTGAAATGAGCAATCTTCTTCTTATTCAACTTAATGATTCATGCACTGTTACATTGTTTATATAGGCTCATGAATGAATAAAGATTAATCAACAATAATAATTGAATCCTCTAACTGTTGTAACTAATTCTTAACGGTTTTAACAAACTCCAACTGATACAATTGCGTGCTGAAGACGTCATGTATATATGACTGAAGACTGCTGCTGCTCATGGATAAGAGTTCTGTTCTGCTATGGCTGCATGTAAGTTTGATACTCCCCCTCAAGATGAGACAGAAAGAATCAAGGGGAATATATGTTATGAAGGCTCATCTTGGACACCAAAGGAAGGAAAAGAGACTGACCAAGAGCCTTGGTAAACACATCTGCGATCTGATTTGTGGAAGAGACATGAAAAGTGCGCAGAATGCCTAGCTGAATTTTCTCCCGAATCACATGACAATCAATGTCTATATGTTTTGTGTGTTCGTGATAAACAGGATTAGCTGCAATATGGAGAGCAGCTTTACTGTCACAGTAAAGAAGAGCAGTTTGTGGAAGAACTTGGAGATCCTGAAGAAGAGATCGAAGCCAGACAATCTCACAACAAGTAGAGGCCATAGCTCTGTACTCAGCCTCTGCAGAGGACCTGGACACAGTGGTTTGTTTCTTGGATTTCCAAGAAATTAAGGAATGATCAAGGAAAATGCAGTACCCCGTCACAGATCGTCTAGAATCCACGCACCCTGCCTAGTCAGAATCACAAAAGGCTTTCATTTGTAAACTTGAGAGGACTGGAAAGAACAATCCCTGGGCTGGAGAAGCTTTAATGTAACGTAGAACTCTATAAGCTGCAACTAAATGAGGAGCACGTGGTTGAGCCATAAACTGACTTAGCACTTGAACAACAAATGAAATGTCTGGTCTGCTAATGGTGAGATATAGCAAGCGCCCAACAAGTCGTCTGTAAGCAGTAGGGTCGTCTAAGAGTGGTCCATAGTCTTTAGAAAATTTGACATTAAGCTCTATGAGAATATGAACTGGCTTTGAAGCCAACAAACCAGAATCTTCAAGAACTTCTAATGCATATTTTTGTTGACAAACAGAGATGCCAAGTTCACTTCGGGCTATTTCCAAACCAAGGAAATATTTGAGTTGGCCAAGGTCTTTGAGTTGAAATTTATCATTAACTAATTGGATAAACTTCGAAACCTCTTCTGAATTATCACTAGCAACCACTATGTCATAAACATAGACTAATAAGGCGATGAATGAATTGTCCAAAGTTCATGTGAATAAAGTGTAATCGGCTTTAGATTGTATGAAGCCAAAGTCAATTAAAGCAGTGGAGAATTTAGCAAACCATTGCCTAGAGGCTTGCTTTAACCCATAAATTGACTTGTGAAGCTTGCAGACTTTGGACTCCCTCTTACTGCCAAAACCAGGAGGTAATGACATGTAAACTTCTTCATCTAACTGTCCATGAAGAAAGGCATTATTCACATCCAATTGGTGAAGATGCCATTGTTTTACTGCTGCCACGGCTAGAAGGGTGCGGACGGTGGTGAGTTTAGCCACAGGAGAGAAGGTTTCATAGTAGTCCAAACCTTCACATTGGTTATACCCCTTAGCAACTAACCTTGCTTTATACCTCTCTAAAGTCCCATCAGATTTGAGCTTGACTTTGTAGACCCATTTGCACCCAATTACATGTGTGGAAGCAGGAAGATCAACAATAGTCCAGGTCTTATTGAGCTCAAGTGCTTTAATCTCAGTATTCATAGCCTCACGCCATTCCTCATGGTTGACAGCTTGAGTGTAAGAAGTTGGTTCAACAAGTGTAGAGACAGAAAGACTAAAGAATTTTTGAGGAGGGGAAAGATGATCATATGAAAGGACTGAAGAAAGGGAATAAGGAATACCTGAAGCTGTGGACGAAGATGTGGGAGCTGAAGTGGAGGTTGCAAGATGACAATGATAGTCATGCAGATATCCAAGAGTCTGTTTTACCCTAGAAGATTTTCTGCTAGGCTGAGGAATATGAATAGATGGTTCTGAAGGTAGATTATTCAAAGAAGATGAGATGCAGGGTTCTGAAGGGGAATTGTGGTTACTTGGACTGGAAGGTGAAGAATTTGGAATCAGGGGATCAAGAAAAAGGATAGGTGATTCATGCATGGGTGCTGGTAAAGGTAAAATAGAATCATTAGCAGAAAGTGGAGGTTTGAGAGCAAAAGGAAATAGATTTTCATGAAACACCACATCTCTGGAAACAAACACAGTATGCAGATTTAAATCATAGAGTTTGTAACCTTTCATCCCATATGGATAACCCAGAAGTATGCAAGGCTTAACTCTAGGATCAAATTTATATCTATTTCTAAGAAGTGTATTGGCATAACAAAGATATCCAAATACCCGCAGATGAGAGTATGATGGAGGGGATTTGAACAAAACTTCATAAGGGGATTTGTCTTGTAGGGAAGGGGTTGGCAGGCGATTTATCAAGTGCACTGCAGTGAGAGTGCAGTCCCCCCAAAATTGGAGAGGTAAGTGTGAATGAAAAAGAAGGGATCTAGCCACATTCAAGATGTGCTGGTGCTTACGTTCAACAATGGAATTTTGTTGAGGTGTTTCAACACAACTAAGGTGGTGGATAACACCTTTGGCAGTATAAAAAGAATTCATGTTGAACTCAGCACCATTATCTGATCTTAAGATTTTGATTTTTGCATTGAATTGTGTTTCAACCAAATTAAAGAAAGCCTGAATGTGAGTTCTGGTTTGAGATTTATTTTCGAGAAGATGAATCCAAGTAAATCTTGTATGGTCATCGACAATTGTCAGAAAGTATGATGAACCAGTGATAGATTTTATGGAGAAGGGGCCCCAGATGTCATAATGGATTAAATCAAAAGGCCGTGAGGAAGTAGATGTGCTATGAGGAAAAGATAAACGATGTTGTTTGGCCAATGGACAGATGCTGCAGGTTTTATTTGATTCATGTAGAACTTGAGGAATTACATGTGAAAGCAATTTCAAAGGAATTGCTGCAAGATGTCCTAGTCTGTAGTGCCATAAGCTGGTATTAACAAAGTTTACAAAGAAACTAGCAGAAACTGAATCGATGATGGGATGAGTGGATAAGAATTTTGCAGAATGGATAGAAGCAGGATTCTGAGGTAAAACAGAAACTGAATTTTGCAGCAAATGATACAGACCTCCAGCTTCTTTACCCACACCAATCGTTTTCCAGCTTGTGAGGTGCTGAATAAAACAAAACTGTGGTAAGAAAATGACACAGCAATGTAGATTGTTGATCAGCTGGCTAACATATATGAGATTGAATGAAAAAGAAGGAATACAAAGAACATTAGTTAGAATAAACTGTTTTGAGATCTTAATTGTACCAATGTGAGTTACTGAAGCAAATTCACCATTTGGTAATCTTACGGATTTGGAAACAACAGAAGTAATGTTTGTAAAGAAAGATATGGAACAGATCATGTGATCTGTTGCACCAGTGTCAAGTATCCAAGGAGTTTTGGCTGGGATGATGAATGAAGACTGGTGAGGTAAGGATAAAGAGGATGCAAACACAGAATGTGGTGAATTTGCAATAGAAGACTGAGCTGAAAAAAATTCACCTGCACTTGTCATACCTTCACCTTGCATAGAGATTACTGATTCTTTACTTGCAGATGAGGAGGTTTGGTTGACAGATGTGTCATGCTCAGAGATGCTTGGATTGAACATGTTGATGAGCTGTTGACACTGCTCATAAGTAATGGGCAACTGAGGTCCAGAAACTTGGTGAACACTAGAAGATGCATTCTTTCCTTTATTAAACTTGTAACCGGGGGGGGGGGAAGCCATGAATTCTATAGCACTTTTCCATAGTGTGACCAGAAACACCACAATGTGAACAAATAGGTCGATCCTTGCGAATATGAAAGGATCTATTGCCAACAAACCGATTTGAAGACACTGTTTTTGTGAGTAAAGCAGTGGTGTTTTGATTAAAAGAAAGGCTTGTTGAGGAAATCATGCGCTGCCTTTCCTCTTGGATTACAAGTGAGAAAACTTTGTTGATTGAGGGCAGAGGATCAATCAACAGAATTTGACCTCGAACATGTGAGTAACTCTCATTCAGTCCCATTAGGAACTGATAGACATGCTGATGATGATGGTAAGACATAATAGTCTTCAAAGCTCCACATGTGCAGGTAGGAATTGGCTGGTGATTTGCTAATTCATCCCACAATCCTTTCATAGTAGTAAAGTATGAACTAACCGAATTGTTTTCTTATGATAAGCAGGAGATAGATTTCTGGAGCTGAAAGATGCGTGGTTCATTGTGCTGAGAGAATCGATCCTGAAGATCATTCCATATTTCTGAAGCATCATCAATGTAGATGATGCTATTTGCAATCTCTGTTGAAACAGAGTTGAGCAGCCATGAGAGGACCATGTTATTGCAGCGAGTCCATGCCAATCCTTGAGCATCAAAAAGATCGGATGGTTTAGGCAAAGTGCCATTGACAAAGCTGAGTTTGTTCTTGGCTGATAAAGCCATCATCATCGCCCTCTTCCATGAATTATAGTTATCACCATTGAGAGGCTTGGAGACGATCATGGCTCCAGGACTGTCACCATGATGCAAAAAGAATGGATTGGAAGAATCTATCTCTGATGTTGGATTGGTGTTGATTGCCATTGTAAAGAAAGGCCAAGAATGCAGAAAAGAGAAGGAAGAAGATGAAGAAACTTTGAAGATGCGGAAGAAAAAAAAATCAGAGAGAATGCTCTGATACCATATTAAGTTTTGCAGAAAGAAGCAAAATTCTGAAATGAGCAATCTTCTTCTTATTCAACTTAATGATTCATGCACTGTTACATTGTTTATATAGGCTCACGAATGAATAAAGATTAATCAACAATAATAACTGAATCCTCTAACTGTTGTAACTAATTCTTAACGGTTTTAACAAACTCCAACTGATACAATTGCGTGCTGAAGACGTCATGTATATATGACTGAAGATTGCTGCTGCTCGTGGATAAAAGTTCTGTTCTGCTGTGGCTGCATGTAAGTTTGATAACTACTGCTCAAGAAGCTGATTGCGAGCAGGTCTCATTACTGGAATCTGAGGAAGATACTTTGAACTCTTTTGTCTTATTTCCTTGTCGGGTCTGGAAATACAGAATAGCATTCTTCGAACTTTTCTTGCAAGGAGTCAATCTCCTTCTGGTGAAGAAACAAGGGCAAAATTGAGACAGGTATGCAATCCTGCGAGCACTTTAGTATGAAGGAAAATAACCCTTTTAGACAATGCAATGTCCTTAGCATAGACAGATATATTTTTTGATCTTTGAACAAATTATCTAGGATCATTTTTGTCTTTGATGATTTTAGATGAATTATGTAGCAGCTAATTCAAATAATATATTCCCTCATTTTTCTAATGCTTATGCTATTTACAGTTCTCTACTGTCCAAGGATTGGGTAAGCATGTGAGCATGACCATAATATAGTAGGAGCCAATGTAGTGAAGCTATTTATTCTACTACTTGACAGTGTTAAAGAATCAACTCAACCCAATAACTTAAGTTTTTAGATGAAGTTCCAGGATATGATTTATATTATTCTCTAACACACTCCCTCAAGTGAAAACCTTTTGGGCTTAAAACTTGTATAGGTCCACATTACCTTGTGCTTAATTTTTATCAAATAAATGGAGATGGTGAGATTTGAACTCATGACCGCTTGGTCATCAAAGTTCTGATACCATGTTAAAAAACCAACTCAACTCAATAGCTTAAGCTTTTAAATGAGTTTCTAGAATATGATTTATATTATTCTCTAACAGTCAGAAAATGGTGATAACAACATCATTTTGGAGCATGTGGGTCAAAGACGCATCGAGACATTGCTCAAGATCATTAAGACCTCAAATGATGGAAGTGATTGCTGCAGGCAGCCATGGGTGTTATTTCTAATCTTCCTAATAACCCACAGATAACTATGTGGCTTCTAGAAGCTGGAGCATTTCAGGTCATTTCTACCTCTCTTACTGATGGGAGTAGAAATGCCTCACACAGAAGGCAGATAACAGATCTCATTACTGGAATCTGAGGAAGATACTTTGAACTCTTCTGTCTTATTTCCTTGACGGGTCTGGAAATACAGAATAGCATTCTTCGAACTTTTCTTGCAAGGAGTCAATCTCCATAACAGAGAATGCTGATGGGAGCAGAAATGCCTCACACAGAAGGCAGATAACAGAGAATGCTGTTAAAGCTCCTTGTCGTTCAAGAGATTGTAGCTGAAGCTGAAATTATTCCGATGCTTGTACAATTACTGGTTTTTGGAACTGCTTTGACGAAACAAAGTGCTGCCATTTCACTTAAACAGCTTTCTAAAAGTTTGAGTACCTTAAGCAGCCCGGTGAAAAGACGAGGCCTTTTCTCTTGCTTGGCTGCACCAGTGATCAGATGTTGCCCTGTACACCTAGGAATTTGTACAGTGGAATCTTCCTTCTGTATTTTACAGGCTAACGCGCCGGAACCCTTAGTGAGGATGCTCGGAGAGGCTGATCTTGGAGTCTGTGAAGCTTCATTAGATGCACTCTTGACATTGGTTGACGGCCAAAGGCTACAAGGTGGTGGCAAGGTCTAAAGCTCGACTTCTGCCACAGTAATGGAGAAGATACTGAGCTTTAGAGTGGATCTTTCAACTGGTTGAACTCAAGCAAAAATATGGAACTTCAGCACAGATACATGCCATTAGTTGATATAATACAAGAAATCCTTAGCTGCTAAAGCACTTTCTCAACTGAGTATTCTTAATGAACAATCCTCTTATTTCTGATTGTTCATAAAAAATATTTGCAATCTTCTTACACATGTATCTAGCATTACCTTGTCCTGGTAATTTTGAATTTGCACTAAGCTAACGAAATTATAATATAATTCTTTCACATATTTTCTTTTATGTTGCCAAATTGTATCCTACTTGTTCTTCAGAAACTTTTCGATGTGATCGACAAGACTAGATTCTTCAACCTCGGACATATACAAGGAAGATTCTGCGAGTACATGTACTTGGTCTGGAACTATATATAGTAGAAATCATTGCACCATCAACAATCAGCTGTCAGTATATATTTACAGAACTAGAAATTATTACATCGAAAAGAGGAGAGTAATAAACAAAACAAATTAATTAATCCCTAAAATATAAAAGAATTATTAAATTGTCTCTTGATAGGTGTTGATCTTGCTTTATTTAGTATTGTTTTATTAAGAAAAGGTTTTTCTCATCAATCTTTCCATCTTATCTACTTTATTTTTTTCTATTTAAAAAAAATAGAGAAAATCATGAAATGGAAAAAAAGATTAAGTTATAAATGGATTTTAAAACATAAATATTAAATAAATAATTTCTAAAACAATGAGAACCATTTAATTAGTATGCTAAACTGCAGGGGCTTTGTATAATTAAATTAAAGCCGGTCTCTACTGCTATGAAACCCGGACTGGTCAACCCTGTCTTTAACCCATTCAAGTTTAGGCGTATTTAAAAATACGATGCAAATCACATTCTTTAAAAGTTTGATTTTTTTTTAAATTCTTGATGTGTTGATATTAAAATTAACTTTTTTAAAATAAAATTTTTTATTTTAATATATTTTTAAATAAAAAAATATTTTAAATCATAACCGCTATTCCATTTTTAAACAAACTCTAAGTAAAAAACAGCATTAGCAATCCTCCCAGCCTAACCTAGGCAACATGCAGGTGAATAAGAGAAACCAGGCGAGAAAATTGTTTTAAAAACTAACTCGACTTAATAGGTTAACTCATGATCTAACATGGTAAAAACATGGGTTAACCCGATTCTAAACAGCCCAGAAAAACCCAATTAATGCCTTATCAAAATCAGTTGATATTTTATTTTATAAAAATGATATTATTTTTATTTTTGTATAAAATAAAAAAATAGAGCCTCCCTCCCAGACTTTCCCGAGTTTAAAAACTACGAAGACCCGGCTATTATTTTTATTATTTTTTATTTATTTATACACATATACGGCTGCTACACACAGAACATAAATTTTTTCCCCCTCTTCTTGTCTTCACCTCTACCTTCAGTTACCAATCTGCTTCTGCTGTTCTTCTTCTTCATATTCCACTACTACCTAGCACTGACCTTCAATTTAAGCTTGGATTGCGTTTAACTTCAGGCAAGTTAACTTCTCCTTTCTTCTCTCCACAGTTTTTGAAACGCTGTTTTTACTCATTGATTTTTAGGTTTTCTGTTGAACGCTTAAAGCCTTATTTTACTGATGATCTTATACTATTTGGTCCATGGAATCTCTACATTTCGTTTTTTCTCTGTTGAATTGAGTGACACGAGGAAGTTTAGGGTTTTGGTTTAATGACAGGTTCACAAAATTTAGGGTTTTGGTTTAAAAATAGTTCTTATGTTTAAATTAACAAAGTAAGCAATCCAGTAGTTTCTGTGCGTGGAATTTTTTTTTATTTTTTATATATATGTATTTGTAATTTGACTGAATGACAGCCATGACCATGAATCTAGTTCTGTTGGCATCCTTGGTAACTGTTTTGTTAGTTAAGAGAATTATTGTAGGCGTTGATTTAGCCAAATAATTTCCAAAACCCTTAATTTGTGGCCATGATGGTCCACATTATCACTTGGTTACAAATTGAAATTGTTAATTTATTAGAAAAATCAAGTATTTATATTGTAAGTTAATGCGCAGATGCATGAGTAGGCTATATTACAACAACTAAATTGCGTTGATAAAAAAAGAGAAAAAAATCCCATAGAATGGTTGCTCAAATTTTTATCTAGTGCATGTGGAACTTTTCTTTTAATTATAATAACTTTTGTATTAAATTAGATTCAATGAAGGAAAAAAGAGAGTCTTGAAGAGAGTTGTGATGAGATGAGGGAAGACAAAAGCACATTCCATCAGCCGAGGCTTGTGATTGACACGAGACTCTATGCTTGAAACTTGCCCTCTTGTAGTGTTGTTGCTATATGAAAAGCAAAGTAAATCTAGCAACTTATATAGAATTAGAACATATTTTAACTTCTATTTGCTTAACAATCTAATCAATTATGATAATTTCAATTCATTTCTCTTTTTCCTATTTTTAAAGTGTTGAAAATTATTTTTTTAAAAATTTGGGTGGGGTATTTGAATATTTAGGTATTAGAGCTACAATAGTCACTAGCCTTTAATTCTTATCTTTTTCCTGGCATTAAAGGCTGCCTAAACCCAACAATGAAGAATGTAAAAATCTCAAATTTGAACCGGTTTCTGGTTCAGTTCTAAATCTAAAAAAAAGTCAGATTTTTTTTTTTAATTCTCAGATGAAGTTGAATTTTGTGATTTTCTGTTCTACTCATATATAATAATTTTTTCTGTTTTGATTTTTCTAGTTTTTCTTAGAGTGACAATGGGTGATGATAATCTGAAGACATGGGTATCAGATAAGCTAATGTCATTGCTTGGATATTCACAGGCAACTGTGGTTCAGTACATTATTGGAATTTGTGAGTTTGAATTTAGTGGTTTTTTGTTCAATTCATAGTTTGTCACTTTTTCTCTTTTGATTTTTCTACTTTATAATTGTTCTCTCTCTCTCTGGTTTTTTTTAGCTAAACAAGCTAGTTCTTCAGCTGATGTGCTTGGTAAACTTGAGGCTTTTGGGTTTCCATCATCGACTGAAACCCAATCTTTTGCTCTAGAAATCTTTGCTAAAGTTCCCCGTAAAGCATCTGGTGGTTTAAATGTGAGTTTTTCCCTGTTTTTTTTTCTTTCCTTTTAATTTGGGAATTATGATTATTCTCTGCTATAGTTGGCTGCTTTTTTGGTTTGCTTGCCATTATTCTGTTTGTTAAATGAATGATGCTTTTGATTTCTGTTGCCCTAGCTTTATCAAAAACAAGAAAGGGAAGCTGCTGTGTTGGCAAGGAAGCAGAAGACCTATCAACTTTTGGATGCCGATGCCGATGACGATGACGATGACGGGGATGATGGTGCTGGTGGTATTGACAATAAGTCTTTGATTGCCACTACATCTGATAGGCACAAGAAACGGTTCAGGAAGAAGATTGAGAGTGAAGAGGATGAAGGCGATGAGGTAGAGTGTTTATATTCTTACTGCCAGATCTCTTTTTTTTTGTTCATTACGGTAAGCTGCTTGTCAATGTCAGTTCTGACGGCATTTTTTTGTTTTGACCAAATGCAATGCTGCAGGTGGTCAAACAAGCGGAAGAAGCAAGACGGGTTAAAAGAAGGACTTCCTCATATGAAGAAGATGATGATGATGATGGTGATTCTGAGGTATGCCTTTGTTGTTCAAATGCCTCGTATTAATTAATTTGATCCCTTTCCTTGTAATTTATTTCCTTGCTATTTAGTAAAGAGATTCTTATCAAGCATTGCTGGGGTGTTGCTTACCTTGATTATTATAGATTTTACTAATAGTTCATAAACCTGTTGTAAAATGATTGATTCACAGTATTTTGCTTAGCTCACTGGTTTTTTTAGCAGTTTTTGCTCTTTGAGTTTAAATATGGCTTGTATATCTTGTGTTGTGTGTAGGCAGAGGAAGAGAGATTGCGTGATCAGAGAGAGAAGGAGCAATTAGAGAGAAATATTAGAGAACGTGATGCTGCAGGGACTCGTAAGGTACACATCTGCATCTAATGATCTATCTTGCTGTCTTGCTAATTTATGCTGTTGCTTTTGGGATCTGTTACGATCTTTTATTTTATTTCTGCGCTCTGCCATTGTTTGAAGTATGACACCTTCTGAAGCTAATGCATGCTCTTGCAAGGTCAATTTTTTAGTATTAAATGTAAATCTCACAAATATGTACTTGCAAACATTCACGGTACATGTTTCTTACTGACGGTCTTGTCTGGTCTTATTATAACAGCTAACAGAGCCAAAGTTGAAAAAGAAGGAGGAAGGTATAAAATCTTGAGTGCTTATGTTTACATGCCCACATGCATAAAAGTTCTCTAACAATGCTCTTTCTTTTTTCATGGAATCTCATTTTCTTATCATGCAACAGAAGAGGCAGTTCGAAGATCAAATGCTTTGGAGAAAAATGAGCTTGACACTTTGAGGTTCGTGTTTGATTATCTGCTGCTCCTTGTTTAATGACAGGGTAGCGTTGCTGATCATTCTTCTTCGTTGTCATTGATTCAGAAAGGTGTCACGACAAGAATATCTAAAGAAAAGGGAACAAAAGAAATTGGAAGAAATCAGGTATTGCATAATCACGCATGGGATATTGCTATCACCTTGCTTTAGTTGTCTTGCTTACTGATGTTTTTAGCCTTAATAACATGATAACCTTGCTTATGGTTGACACTGTTCAATAATCTTGAACTTCAGGCTACAAATCATAAATTGCATATAATATCTACTTTTATGTTTTTCTTCTCTTTCCCTGTTTTTTCTTCAATTATCCATATCCTTTTCAGAGATGACATTGAGGATGAACAATACCTCTTTGATGGTGTGAAGCTCACGGAAGCTGAATATCGTGAACTAAGGTAATAAATCCAATTCATTGTTGCGATGTATCTATACTCTTTCACAAAATTTCCTCCTTTATCTTCACCTGCAAAATTGTTTATACCCATATGATAAAAACAATAACAGGTTATTAATTGGTTATTGTGATAGCAACTGTTCTAGAGTGTGTGTTTTAGATATTGAAGACAAATACCACATGCAATACTTTTCAACTTGTTTGCTGATTAGGGCTTTGTCACAAAGCCCTTTGATTTTGAGTGTATTGTGTATCTCTTGATGTTAGTGGTTTGTGGACTGTTAGCTGCTAGTGTAGCCAAACAGTGGTCTTACGTAATTGTTTAGTCGTGCTATGGCTTTATATAATTGGTACCCTTTGTCACCTAAGTTGAATATCTCTTTTGGGTGACTCTTTTATGCCTTCACTAATGTGGCCATGGTGCAAAAAATAATGTGGTGCAATGACTTGGACCGCTTCATATCTTTTTATTTTGGTTAAAGTCATGTCGTATGAGGATTGTGGTCCTTTTGTTTTGTACTTGGACATCTGGAGAACATACTTAAACTTGTAGCCATCAAAATCTTTCTCTAGTTTCTAGGTAAAACAATACAATCTTTCATATGCATTTTGTACCATTTGCTCAAAGCTGCCCCAAGCTCAAAATATCATTCTCCTGTAATGGCTTCTGGACATATTTTTATATTCGGTAATGTTGGGTAGTTCAGTTACCAGATATTGACTACTATTAAGCACTACGGATGCTTTATTTTAACAGATACAAGAAGGAAATTTATGAGCTTGTGAAAAAGAGGTCAGAGGATGTTGAGGACACGAATGAGGTAATTTACGATTTTTTGATGGTTCTATTTAATTTTGTTATCTTGATTGAGTTATTTTATGTTGCGGTAATTACTTCAGAAGATGATTCTTAGCTCTTTCACATTTTCCTTGCATAATCATTTACTTGAATTTAGATTGGGCTTTTAGTTGTTATGTAGTATTTTCACTCATATTTGTGATTATTAAATATTATCAGTTTGCAGCCTTATGGGTTCTACTTTGTACAGTTTTGGTGTGCATGGGTGTACCCTTTCTTGTGTTCCTAGCAATGTAATTTAAACATATACAACAAAATGCTTCAATCCTAAACTAGTTGGGGTCAGCTAGATGGATCCTTTCGCATCATTTCACACAATCATATGCCAAATCTACCCAATGCAATGTATATATCAAAAAATTTGTTCTGCTCCTAACCACTCCAATATAACCTTCATGTTTTTCTTGAGTTACTGGTGTTCTCATGGGACAATCTGGAACTTGTATAATAATAAAATCTTGGAGTTCTCTCTCACATGTATATAAGTGTTCACACATGGAAGCACTCATGCACGCCCTTGCCCACTCTGCCACCACCGATGCTAATAAAATGTCATATTTTTTAGAATTGCTTCATTAATTGTGTAGTTGTCATAATTTTTAACTAGTTATATTAATGAGTAGTGAACATATTGTTAAATAGTAACGCACTTCCCCTTGCACTAACAAAGGTGGTTGCATTCTTCCATTCCTCTATTCTGACACGTAGTGGTCACTATTCTGTTGGCATTCCCAAGTAAACATGTTTTAGATGCTCTTGAATAAACTCTAGTGTGCTCGCTTATTTAGGATACTTTCTACAAGGTATGTTCAATCAGAGCTGGTACTTTTGCACTACACTATGTTCAAAAGTGGAAAGATATAACAATTTCCTTTGTTTAGGTATTCAAACGAGGAGAGAAGTGAAGGGAGGGGATCAGAAAATTTAGTTGTAACTTCTTTCCAGATCCAGCTTTTAGTTTCTCTCTAGAAGTAGAGAGATAGATGAGAAGTTTTGATTTTGCAAATTTGATTTTTGAATTTAATCACATATGGAATCACTTGATTACGCTATTGTTAAACCTTTAAATTCCCTTCTCATCATAACGTCCTCTCTAAGGTATTCAAATTCAAATTGGCTGAGACTTCAGAAGGCAAATTCACTCAACATTTCTTTCTCTGTGACACCTGAAATTGCTAGAGGCCTTCTAAGCAGTTTTCATGACAAAAAAGAAAAGCGATCTAAAAGATGCTTGCCATCTATATGCTGTTTGTATACATTTTTTTTCTAGACACTATATGTCATTGTTGCTTGCTAACTCTTGACGTGCCATCCAACATTCTTTCTGGAGTGCAGTACAGGATGCCAGAAGCATATGATGAGGAAGGAGGCGTTAATCAGGAGAAGAGATTTTCTGTGGCCTTGCAGCGTTACAGGTCAGTTTAAAAGGAAGCATCTGGTGATTGAAATCACCAAAATTGTTCTGCAGAACATGAACCGCATTTTGTTAGAAATGGAAAATTTTAGTGTTCACAAGTAGTATATTTTGCTTTAGACTGGAGTGGTTTGTTCTGATGTTAAACCATTTCATACTGTTTGTTTGCTGCAGGGATGGCAGTGCTGGAGATAAAATGAACCCATTTGCTGAACAGGAAGCTTGGGAAGATCATCAAATTCGTAATGGAATATTACATAAAATTACATTCAACCAAACACATCATGTTTAACTCTCCTTATTCCATTCATTTTTTTGGATGTACTTATATTCTTCACTCACCATTTTGCAGAAAAAGCAACATTGAAATACGGTTCTAAAAATAAAAAGCAAATATCTGATGATTACCAGTAAGTTAAAACATCTCTTCACCATTACAATATCGACAAAATTTCCATCCCATGTTTTTTTTTGTCTTATTTTAATTTCTAATCAGACATCTCCATTTCTCATTTTGGTTTCTTATTTGTTTTCCTCCTTTCAGTTAAACAAAGTTATATGGAGGTATTTTGATGCTTTGCTTGTTTCATGAACTTGCAGATAATTAGTATTTTTAAATGTGTTTAGGTTTGTGTTTGAGGATCAGATTGAGTTTATCAAGGCAACAGTCGAGGAGGGTGACAAGGTATATCTTATTTTTCCTTTTCTTTTAAATCTCAAGTGATCATTCAATTTTCTGCTGCAATTCTCTTATCCTTGCTTTTTTTTTTGACATGCAGTTTGATGATGAGCTGGCCACTGAGTCACTTGAAGAGTCCAATGCAAAATCAGCTTTAGAGAAGCTTCAGGTGTGCTGAAGCAAGATCTTTAATTACCGCACCTAAATACCATGGTTTACAAGTGACAACAGATTTGATAGGTTATAAAAAGGGGAAATAGGTTATAGGTGGGGATTTGGATATGTTTAGCTTATGGCTGTGCTTGAGTAAAGTAAATAAACAAGGAACTAAGGATAAAGTAGTTTAGAAAGGAGGAAGAAATCAAACCTAGCATCCCACCGGGGTTTCTAGAAATCACTCCTAGGAATTCTTAAGCATCACACCTAAGATAAGAACATCACGAACCTAACCTTGAAGGCAGAAAATCTCAATTTCATCCACTCAAAAACCCATCCTTGCAAAGTAGGGGTTACAACCAATATTTTTAGGCTAATAAGGAGGTGCCTTAAGTAGGTGATTAAGGAGGTGCACCATAACTGGTGGTGGTTGGCAGGTTTGTTAATGCTGAAGACGTTGACTGATCAACTTTCAAAAATCACAAAATTACCCCCGTCAAACAAAAATTACAAACTGCCCCTCTCAGTTAGAACCCCCAAAATATGCTATATTAAATAGTAAAACAGTCTAGATTAGCTCCAATTATGGCAAGCCAATGGACATGCTTGTAGCGTTAGATTTCCCCCTACGATAAACTTTCCAGGTGCTATTTTTGAATCTTTTTTTGGCTAATGGGGTCTGCTTCCTTTCTTCTTCTTCTGCCTCTTTGGAAGTAATTCTGCTACTAAAAACAAAGGACATTTTGAGCTCGGCGAATAAATTTATTGAATAGTATAACAATGTGTAATACTATCTCAGCAGGAAAGCTATGGTAGCAATGAGCCAAGTGATGAAACTGATGATAGAAATTGGTCTTAATTGATTGGGTTGAAAAAGTTTTGATTGGAATATATGGAATTTGAGTATTGTAGTTCACTTGAATTTATTTATAAAGGAAACTGTAATCATGTATATAGGTAATTTATTTTTCAAGTTCAAGTCATGAAAATAAGAACAAGATTTTACATTTCCTTGATTAGAGTTTTGGCTCTTATCATTCCCATTCCCATATGATCCTTGCACTCCCTGTTGTATGTCAGATCTTTTTCCCTAAAAGTTTCTTCCTTTGTTTTAAAATTTTTGTTCCTATATGAGGAGATTTGATTTGCAAAACATAATCAAGTTTATGATTTGATTAATCTGATATTTGGACTTGTAATTTGCAATCACAATGAAACTAATACTAACAATCCTCCGAGGAATGAAATAAGGAATGTGGACAAAGCATTAAAATAGCTCCCAGAAAGTAAAGCTTCAATGAATACGAGTCAGGCTGTGATGATCACTTTGCAATGCATAAAAGACCATTTATTGTTTTGTAAATGCATGATCTGATGTGTTTTCTTTTCTCACTCGACATTGCAGTCTTCTAGGATTTTCCGAGTAACAAACTCCTGCAGTGGTTGTGGGAACATTTGCATGTCTAGTAGTCTACCAGAAAACATGTGATTTACTGTTATGTTGTTAACTATCACCTGCATTTTTTATTCTTTCAGGAAGATAGAAAAACCTTGCCTATCTATCCATATCGAGATGAACTGCTCAAAGCTATCAATGATCATCAGGTATTTTCTTGCAACATTTAATGCTTTTGCTAATTGGTCCCTTCTTGTCGCTGGTTATTTTTTGCTCATATGTAAACTATAGTCTTTTGTACATGAACTTGCCTCATTCCCTGGAGTCCCACTTGTTCTGAAATGAGATAATGTGGGCTGAGTTGTATTTCATGCTATCAAGAATGGCTGCCTGTTTCCCTGTGTCCATTAATGAAAATAGGATAAGAAAAATGGCAAAGGTTAAAGTACTATTGAAACGATATTGTTTGCCTGATTTGGCATTATTGGAGTTTACACCTTTTTGCGACAGGTTTTTAGCTGTAAAGATAATTGCCTGAGGTCAGAAGACCAAGAAATCATAGTAAAACAAAGTTCTGGCTCAGCAGCAGCAGCTGACATATTCGACCCTGTTTTGAACCATAGCTAGGAAAGGTTGGTTAGGGTAGGAAAGAAAGCAATTTTTTCAGTATCTTTGAAGTTTGGATACAATTTCTTTGTTTTGAAAAACTTAAAAATATGATTTCGATATTTATTTTCTAATTGCTACATTACACTGATTTTTATTTATCACAAGAGGCCTATTCTTGTATTTCTTTTTTCCATCCTAAAGCGTCATATATATTTTCTTGTGATTGGAGGGAAAAAATAATTAAGAGTGGCAAAGTTACTAGATCACGGTTATAAAAAACCTTGAATGAAAGAACACTTTCAAAGACTTGCACACTACCTTTGCATGCTACCAAAACCACTCAGATTCTGGATTAGGCCTAGTTTGCTAGGGTAGATATTATTTGGTTATTTTTTCCCTAGTATTTTCCTCTCAAGTGAGGTCTTCCTTGCTTTTCATTGATGGTAGTAATCTCTCGTCTTAGCAGAAGGGGAAAGGTGTTGTACTTGAGCTATCCAAACTAACAAAGAGAGAGGCATCTCTTGTCTCTCAAAAGGCTCTTATTACACTCCTCCTGTCCTAGCCAAAAAATTGTAAGAGGTAGAAAGGCAAGAATTTTCCTCTTATTTTGTTTACACTGTACACCTCACAAAGCCTTCACAGCTTCAATCAATCTTGCATCCCAAACAGATCCCTGCCACAGAGAAGACATCCACATCAATTTTGTGCTCGAAATGAAATGAACAAGCAAGCAACAACTGATTCAAAAGCATTCTTACAGAGTAATCAGCAATTGGCCAAGATAATTGTAAACCCCTAGTCAAAAATAGCTAACTTTGGGTTAAATAAATAGGGTAAATAGATAAATATGGGTTAAATAGGGTAACTATTAATTGAAAAATGATAAATTAGGGAGAAAATCTTATGAATTGGGATGAACATTTCCGGGAGATTAATTTAAAATTTAGAGAAGCTAAAGTAATAAAAAAACATGTGAAATATTAGTCAACGATAAATCGTGAAAACTCCTTGACCAAGTAAAAATAATAATTCGAAGGAGGAAATTTTGTAAATTGGGTATAGATCAATGCATGACCCTTTGCATGAGAAACGTGGAATTTTAGTATAATCCTCACGCACAATCGCGCTATTGGGACTAAAGTGGTAAGAAACCCAAAGAAAAATTTTATGATAATTATGATTGGGAAAATTTTAACCCAATGTAAAACATTATGTCTTAAGACTCCACGTAAAATTTTAGTCCGATCCAATAGTTGGATTGAGAAATATGTTCGATATTGTAAAACTAGATAGTTGGAAATTTCACGCTAAAAATCTGAATTTCACATACCATATAATTTACTTAAATCATCTTGGGTTTTAGACTAATTCTTTGGAGATTCCTATTCATACTTATCATAAAAAATTTATCCGAGTTTCTTACCACTTTTAGTCCCAATAGCGTGATTGTGCGCGAGGATTAACATTATACTCAGATATGATGATTATAAATATAAAAGTTATATAGAAATTTTAGGTCATTACAATAATCCCCTGGGAAGTGCATTTGTCTTCCTAGTAGCTTCAGAGAAGACATGCACATCAATTTTGTGCTTGAAATGAAATGAATAAGCAAGCAGCGAACTGATTCCAAAGCACTCATACATCTTAATCAGCAATCGGCCAAGATAATCACCTGGGAAGTGCATTTGCCTTCGTAGTAGCTTACCAATTGAAAGTTGCTTCTAGCTGTGACCAAGTCTTTCTTCAATAGGAAGAAAATGCACTTCTCGGGGGATTTGCTTGACTATGTCTTTCCTAACTAGTATTGGATCAAATGACTTAAAATTAAAGCATCTCTCTTTGGACCTCAAAATTCTCTCCCATCCCCTCTATCCAGTAGTTTAAGCATATAAATGCTTTCATCTAATTGCTGAACAGCGTTCAGTCATACGATTTATAATGTCTTATTAGATGGGGCATCTCCAGCCACTGTGCTTGAGTCTGTAACATGGCATATACTTACTACTTGCATGTGCATGAGTGGATGTAGACCCCCCAGTTCATGTTTTTTTAATAATATTTTATAATCTCTTTTGCAGGTTATTATCATAGTAGGAGAAACTGGTTCAGGGAAGACCACACAGATACCACAGTATCTTCATGAAGCTGGTTACACCAAGCATGGGAAGGTATAATCTTGTTCCGTCATATGCATTTGCCATTGTAGATGCTAATTGCCATTTTTCTATTGTTCCAGTTGTCACCCTCTAGTGAATTATTACTCGTCAAAAATTTGAGCAGCATCTTCTTGTCATATTTTCGGTACAAATGGACACATGCAAAATTTTCTTGTTACAGTGTTGGGCTTCTGGGAATCAACAACTGATGCAATTATTGCAACTTGCTCTGCTATTATGTTGATATTCTTTTTGTGGTATAATTTGCAATTATTTGCCTAAAGTCGTCGTTAAATTCCATAATTTCTTGTTTTAACTGAATCTTAATTCTAGTGATTTAAGAAGAGAGTCAAAACAGGAATGACCTCGAACACCAATGTAACATGCATTTGTATTTACACACAGCTAGACATGCCTGTAACACTGATTCTTTTATGATAACTGATATAACATTGAAACAACAATTAGTGTGTCACCAGTAGGGCAATGGCCCAGTACATTGGATGCGTGCATCCCCTACTCCCATAGGGTCATTTGTGATCCAAGAAAAATGATTGGGAATGGCCCTAGTTTTGTCCGTTATATATATTTATCTCGAGAGTCAATTATGCCTTGTGTTCTTAATGTTGACAATTACATCCAAAGAAACTATCGGGACTGGGTGATGTTGTGGTGTTTTTGTTGTTCCTTAAATTCTACTTGACAATGACTAGCAACATGGAAAATGATGTGCTAAGATAGGCAAAATTAAAAGTGTGCCAGATTACTTCAAGAGATAACCAAAGGTTTTGCCTAAATGATTTGAGAAAGCTGGTGTCCACATGTTTGACATTTTTGAGACTATCAATGTTTTTTTGTTGCTTCTTACAGGTTGGTTGTACACAGCCAAGGCGAGTTGCTGCCATGAGTGTTGCTGCTAGAGTTTCACAAGAAATGGGTGTGAAACTTGGGCATGAGGTGTGTGGCATCTGTTATTACTCTCAGTCTCTTTTCTACTCCTGTTTTTGTTTATTTTACCTAGTGTAGGTTTATATGCGTTCTCACATATGTTGTATTCACTGTCACTTGGATTGCTGTTGGTAGAATTGGGCTCGCATGCTTCTACATTTTAGGATTGAAGAATTTATGCTACACTAACCCTCAGACATGTGCAATATGCATGGTCTGTTGTACCTTTTAACATCCTAATCTTTAGGGTCTTTTAATGCGAATCACGGTTTTGTTAATGAAACGCTACTAGGAATAGCGGTTCTGTTGCATTCCCTGCTAATGTTCCATGCCCGAAGGGGCTTGGTGTTGGTGGAGTGATAACATTGAAAGAACCATATGAGACTTTGATACCAATTTATTTATACCAAGTAAGTGCTTTCACTCTCATACTTCCAAAAGGAAGGTGCAACCATTTTCCAATACTGGCAAGAGGAAGGTACTGCCATATTCCAATTGCATTTAGAAACATCTGAAGTTGAGAAGTTTCAACCTCTGGTCTCAGTGAAAGTTTTTATAACTTATACGGGTATTTCTGCTCCTATAATTGCATATTTAGCTGCTTCATAAATGGTGCTTCATTTTCACAGCATACATCCTAATGGAAGAGAGAGATCAAATCATATTCATTTCAAGAAGTCCTTTAAGCCAAACTAAGTTCATATTACTTGTTATTCCACAAAGATGGGGCCAGGGTGTGTGCCTGTTTTCTTTTTTTAATCTCAAAGCACCACATTGCATTGCTAGACTACACATAAAACACAAGCCTTGAAAATGATAAAGGCTTATGTTGGCTCCTTCAAAAGCTATAAAAATGGCAGTACCGGTTGAAGTGGGGAGAGCTCTAGCTGCGTCATATGGTGTGTCTACTCTAATCACTTTCGGCGATGTATCAATGAATGTCCTAGTTACACTCATATGTCCATGCGTATGTGTTAGCTTTATCAACACTGACCAACTCATCTCTATCTTATTCAATTCTTTCTGTACGTGTTCTAGTTACAGTCATCATAGTAAACCTTGCCATGCATTCCCTCAATAGCTTTTTGAGCTTCCTCAGTCTTGCAATGAATGATATTAAATCCGTTATTCAGAATAATGGTTTTGATTAAAACCGTGATTCAGAATAGCGGTTGTGTTAAATCCATGATTCTGAATAATGGTTTTGTTTAAAACCGTGATTCAAAATAACAGTTGTGTTAAACTATGCTATTTTCCCAATATTTTTTATAAACGGTGTCATTCCCCTAAAGTTTTATCCTAAGTGTGTTATTTTTCAAAAAAGTTCTAATTTTTAATACATGAATGATAATGAAAAAAGAATTTGATTAACATATAATATCAATTTCCTAAGTTCTTCTTGTATACGAAAATAAATTCTTCAAACCCAACTACAGAGTCTTAAGAATATTTAAACAAATGAAGAAAAGGATTACAAATACAAATTAAGTTTCTGTGCCTTTTAAGTGGTCAAATATATTGGATTTTTGGTTGATTTGGAAAGGGAGATACATATTATGTAACCCATGGATTGTTTTTTTGTTTGGGTAAATATGACAGGAAGAAAAGGCAAAAATATTGCAAATGCAGTCAAGGGCTGGCTGGCTATCTGAATTATATTGCTATAAAAGAATGAACTCTTTTATATTAAATACCAAAACATCTTTGTTACAGCTGTGGCAGCCCCTAAATACTAAGCAAAACCCTAAATAAAAGAAATTCTAGCCCTTAAAAATAACTAAATGTCAGCTGTCAAACTAACATGATAACTAATACATAAATGGAACTAGTAAAGGAAAAACTGTAATTATGTGAAAGATGTTAAGTACACTAAAATACCATGCTACAATAACTTATTGAAATTATACTATATAGGATCTGCTCCTATATCAAAATGACTTAAACCTAAATCATGCAGTTGACTTTGAAGGCACGTTGCAATGATCATTGGTTGGACAGTAAATAAAGACAGAATGTTCACGAACAAATTAAAAGAGAGTGACTTGTTTTTGTGAAATCTAGCTATTATTATGGCTTAAGGTGTGCTCATATCATTATTTGAGATTTTCTATTATCACAGACTTAATAGGATTTGAAACTCCTAGCATTTAAGACAAGGAAAGCTTAATTTGTGGAAGTATGTTAGAAATGGTAATAACCTACTATTAAATAACATTCAACAGTAAATGGTTTTCATGTTATCTTCAGGTTGGCTACTCCATTCGTTTTGAAGATTGCACATCCGATAAGACTGTTTTGAAATATATGACCGATGGAATGCTCTTGCGTGAATTTCTTGGCGAACCAGATCTGGCAGGCTACAGGTGAGCTATGTCTCATTGCCTTATTTGTGGTTTTGATGTGGTCGGTTCCACTGGCTTAATAAAGCGTTTTTTATTTTATTTCAAATTAGTGTTGTGATGGTGGATGAGGCACATGAAAGAACTTTGTCAACTGACATACTGTTTGGATTGGTAAAGGCAAGTAGATTCTTTCAACTTTATAGCTATAATTCATTTAATATATTTATGGATGTATAAAACCATGACTGTGTATATTCTACCTGATAGAAAGAAGGTACAAATTCTTTTGCTCATTCAATACATTAAGGCATAATTTATTTCACTGCCAGGATTCCGTGAATATATTCTAGCAATGTCAGATCTGTAGGAACAGTATAACCACATTAGGATTACATCTGTAGGAACAATTTTACCAGCGTTAGGATTACTTATTTTTGTACATGTACCGGTTAAACTCTTGATCATTACCTGATTGTTCAACATCCATGTTTCTATGTGATAGGATATAGCCCGTTTTCGACCAGATTTAAAGTTGCTTATTTCAAGTGCAACACTTGATGCTGAGAAATTTAGTGATTACTTTGATTCTGCTCCAATTTTCAAAATTCCTGGGAGGAGGTTTCCTGTTGAGATACACTATACAAAAGCCCCGGAAGCTGATTACTTAGATGCAGCTGTTGTAACTGTACTTCAAATCCATGTGACACAGCCGCCTGGAGATATTTTAATATTTCTCACTGGTCAGGAGGAAATAGAGACAGCTGAGGAGATTATGAGGCAGAGGACAAGGGGTTTGGGTACAAAAATTGCGGAACTTATTATTTGCCCTATATATGCTAACTTACCCACAGAGCTCCAAGCTAAAATATTTGAGCCCACTCCTGAAGGAGCACGGAAGGTGGTCCTTGCAACAAATATTGCGGAAACATCCTTAACAATTGATGGGATCAAGTATGTCATAGATCCAGGTTTTTGCAAGATGAAATCATACAACCCTAGGACTGGGATGGAATCTTTGCTGGTCACACCCATTTCAAAAGCTTCAGCAATGCAGCGTGCTGGCCGGTCTGGACGAACTGGCCCAGGAAAGTGTTTTCGGTTGTATACTGCGTACAATTATCTTCATGACCTGGAAGATAATACAATACCAGAAATACAAAGAACTAATCTGGCCAATGTCGTGCTCACTTTGAAGAGTCTTGGAATCCATGACCTAATAAATTTTGATTTTATGGATCCTCCACCTTCAGAGGCATTACTTAAGGCTCTGGAACTGCTCTTTGCACTGAGTGCACTAAATAAACTTGGTGAATTGACTAAAGTTGGTCGAAGAATGGCTGAGTTCCCCCTTGATCCCATGCTGTCTAAAATGATTGTTGCTTCTGACAAGTACAAATGCTCAGATGAGATAATTTCTATTGCTGCCATGCTTTCTGTTGGAAACTCAATCTTCTATCGTCCAAAGGACAAACAAGTTCATGCTGACAATGCCAGAATGAATTTCCACACTGGAAATGTGGGGGACCATATTGCTCTTCTCAAGGTTAGTTACATATGTAACACGCTAGGAATGGATTCAAATGCATATAATTATATGTATACATGCATATTCCCACACTTGGTCTCCTGCAATTACATGCTGTACTAATATAGGCACAGTGGTTTGTACATCATACTTGTTTATGCATGTACACTTGTTAGAGATGCTTATCAATCTCAATCACTCTCTCCCCCGCCCCCTTTCTCCTTGTTTGTTATTCATTTGTGAGTTAAAACAAGGTTACTTGGGAAATTAAAAAGCAGAAGGCTAATTTTCATCAAAAGGAAAAAAAAGAAAAGAAGCAAAAGACCAGTAAGTTCAATCAATTTTTTTAGTGGCTAATGGTTCACCTTTTGAATTCTTTTTTAAGAAAGTTCATTTTATTTTGTACTATTCAAAATACCCTTTCAAATATGAAATATACATTTATTGTTAATTGTCCTACCTTTTGGAAGAGAACTTATTAGATTGAGCTTAATTTCTTCATTTTTTCTTTTCCTAGTAAATTCTTCAAGTTTTGTTGTATACTTTTGGTCGCTGCTAAAAACACAACTTGAAGAAGTTAACTCACAGCTCTCCAAAAACAATTACCATATGATGCAAAATGTGAAAGAGATCTTCATCACACATCAACGAGTGCCACCCCTACACAAGTTGAAGCCTTCTAAATTTTAAAAATGCAATAAATAATGCAAGCTGAAAAATCTAATAAAAAAATTAAGAAATAAAGGTTTAGATCTATGAGTTCCCTTAAAAAAGTAAAAGTACACATGGAATAGAACTTTTTTGGATAAATAATTCACATATGAACTTATTGGTCAATGAAAATGATGATAGAACTTGTTGGCCTTTTACTTCCTAAAACTGAACCTATTGGTAATTTTCCCAGTTTACTTTAGAGTGGATATGCAATATATTGCTCTGATTTTGATAGATTTTTATGTTACATTTTCAGAAATTATGATATGAATTGCATTATCATTGTGGTTTTCCTTTTTATTTTATGAACTGCATTTGAATTACTCATTTTACTTGATTCAAGGTGTCCAGAATGGTTGCCTCACCATGTGTGTTGCTGATGTTTTTAGGTGTATAATTCTTGGAAGGAAACTAATTATTCGACACAATGGTGTTATGAAAATTATATTCAGGTATGGCTCAATATTTTAGAATGGCATATTGTCATCGAAATTCCTGATTCTTTGTGCTATGTTACTCACTGTGAGTGTTCAAAATAGACATGAGTCCAAGTTTTTCCAACTGTTGAGGCCTCTGATCCATAAAATGGGTGCAGGGTGTAGGTTCCAAAAGAGTCTTTTTTCTCCCCCTGTTCTGGATAAACAGTTCTTTGCATGCTGGTATATCAGCACACTTGAGCCCTTTTAGTAAAACCGAACATGAATTTTTTCAAGCAGCACAATGTGCACATGGGCATCTGGAGATCTGACTTGAATTTCAAATAGATTGTCCCCATCGTAATTGAAAAACTAAATATAGCCTCCAAAGCCAATTCTCATAAAAGTCTGATCTCTGACCACTGTCAGCATGTGGCTAAGTTATTCGTGGCAGTATAATGATAACTCTTATTTTAATTTTGATCTTCTCCTTGCTCCCTCTCCCTCCCTTTCTCTCTCTCTCTCTCTCTCTCACACACACACACACACACACACACACAACTTTTATCACTTTAAACCTTTTAACTTGGCATAAAGAATTGTTTGTGAGTTTAGAACTAAGAAAATGCCTAGAACTCAGTAATGAACAATTCAGCATGACGGCGGGAAGTTTGTTTGATTGATATCCCCCCCTCTCTTCAAGTTCGAAAATTTAACTTCCTACCCATGCTTGCTGAAGTCCAAAATGTGGGCTAATTTCCTCACTTGTTTAGTTTTGTGTGAATTTTGTTGACTTAGCAAGCCAAGCAGTTTTTCCAGCTGCATTGCTGCTGTTATGGATTTAGTTTATAATTTAAGCTCCACACTCTTGGTACCATAGACATGAAGATAATCTTCAATATTGTGTGGCCTCACCTCGGGATTATGACACTGATTGATGCTGGCCATTACAATATGTGGTTACAGATTTTTATTTTGTTCATGTTAATTACTCATGGTAGACTTGAAGTGTATATATTTTTAACTGCAAATTTGACAATATAGTTCATCTGACACTCAGCTTAGCCCTTCAATTTTCTTTTTAGCGATATCTAATCTGTAGTACCTTGTTACCCATGGTCTCCATGGTATCAGGTAAGGAGTATGAAGCGAGCCAGGGATGTACGAGACCAGTTGGAGGGCCTTTTGGAGAGGGTTGAAATTGAGCTATCATCCAGCCCCAATGAGTTAGATGCGATAAAGAAGTCCATAACATCTGGTAAATTTACTAGCAATAACTATTACTATTTATTTGGAGTCAAAATACTCACGTGATCTTCAGTATTTAATTCAACTCTAATCATCCTTTCTAGGTTTTTTCCCCCATTCTGCTAGGCTACAGAAGAATGGATCCTACAAAACTGTGAAACATTCACAGACGGTTCACATTCATCCCAGCTCAGGGTTGTCGCAGGTGAGATGTGTTTTGGCTCTGTTTGGCCTTGCTATTATGCATAGTAGTGTGCAGCTTTTGTCTAGCTTTTAAAAGTAGAAGTGTTTGGTAAAGAGCTTGCTTTTTGAAAAGGCAAGCATTATATCTCAGAAAAGCAGGTAAAAGATGATTATGAGAGAACATCACCTTCTCCTGCTTCTATTATAGTCAACTAAGAGGGGTGCTTTGATTATAGGCACGCTAAACAGACCCTTTGCCATTAATGGTTCTTTGTGATTGTCTAGGATGGCATATCAACATTTTCAAAATAGATATTGTCCCTGGTTTTCTGTATTATACTTGAAATGAGTTTGAAGTAAACTGCCGTGGCTTTTTATTTTCTTAACCTCAGGATGACATCTTCCATTGAAAAGATTTGTATACTATCTAGGTAGGGAATTTTCTATGGGTGATTCTGGTTTTTATCTGGTGTAGTTGTTGCAAATAATTTTGGAATGCTGATTTCCAAGAGCCAGATAGTTTGCATAAACACTAGGCATAAGCATTTATAGACCAGGATGGTTGTTGAACTGATACCAATTTTGGGATTAGGCATATAATGACTATGAAAACTGTTTATAAATCTCACAGATGATGTACATTTCTTTATATCCTGATCTATCTGGATTTTAAGTTGTCCAAGGAACCTAAATGCTTGCGCTAAACTTTTGCACAATGTTAGAGGCTTTAACCTGTGTTAAATAGGGAAATTTCCTTTTCGTCATCTTCACTCATCAGTTGGGCATGTAGGCTGTAAGTATACCTGTTATAGATTTTTTCCTTCAAGATAATATTGTTCCAATGAAAATTATATTGTGCATAAGTTTGTCCTGAAGTGTTTTTCTTCTGTATTGCGCTCCACCATAAGCTTGTCCTGAAGTGTTTTTCTTCTCTAATGTGCTCCACCATACAAGCGTTTTCTTGGGTGGGGAAATTGACAAGGAGTCAAGTACATGTCAGGCGGCATTTGTTATTTCAACTTGTACAAATCCCATTATCCAAGTAGTGTTTTGTTGTGTGCTTATATATTTTATTTATTTCAATGCAGGTGCTCCCAAGATGGGCTGTATACCACGAGTTGGTTCTTACTACTAAGGAGTACATGAGGCAGGCAAGTTTTACTCATCTCAAACACACATTTCAGATATTACTCCCATCAACAAGGGCTTCACTTGGAAATTGGAATATGTTTTGGGTTATAGCTGAAATTTGGAATACGAATTGCAGGTAACGGAACTAAAGCCAGACTGGCTGGTAGAAATAGCTCCCCATTATTACCAGATGAAGGATGTTGAAGATCGTATGCTCTCTTTCTCCCTCTCTCTCTCTGTATATTTGCGTGCATGTGTGCGTGTATTACTGAAAGGCCTGAATATTATTGCTGTTCAAGCTTGCAACGAGGACACAAATTATAAGCCAATACCAGTCAAGTATAAACAACATAGTAAACAGATTAGATGAGCGTCCACGAATGCCAAGTATAAATAGCTTTTCCTTGCTGGAAAGCGATTGCCTTCTGCATGTTATTGAATGGCATGATTTGGCTGACAATGATTTTTCGTCTTGAGTGGCCTTAGATCGGAATTCTTGCTTCTATTTGAGAATTTAAAATGGGAACTCTTTCTGAATATCCTGTAGAGAGTAAGAAAATGATGCATGCAAATTAGATGAAAAAAGCTTGTTCTACGTGCATGCATCTGTCATTAGGACGGTTGAAATCTTGGTATTAGCTTGCATTGATGGCATTGAGCTTCATTGTGTTTAGTGATATTTGGTTTTATGTTTGGCAGCGGGGTCGAAGAAAATGCCACGAGGGCAGGGACGAGCATCATCGCAGCAGCTGGGTTCATAAAATACGAAGAGTATACTGGAGCTTGCAGCTGGGTTCATAAGATACGAGGAGTATACGGGAGCCCTAGAGTTACTTGTGGTCTAGGAACACAAGACGTAAATACAATTTTGCAGACAATTTGACATCGCATGTAGGGATAGTAATTTCATCCGAACCAATAGATACTGACCTGAAATTTGGATAGTTACCTTAATCAATGATTAATGACTATCCCAACCTTACTCTGACCCAAGATATATACATTTGTATATATAGAACATATATGGAGAACTATATTGCTTTCAGGCAAACTATGTTGTGTATTATGACGGATTCAAATATAACACTTGTGATTTTGAAAATCATGGATCATACAAGTCATCACAAAAACAAGTTCTTATTGAGACCAAATTGTTGCATCTTGGATAAATTAATTAATCAATTCAACAAATTCATAAATTCATCTTTTTAGGAGTAGTGGGGTGTTTGGGAGTGAGTATGAACTTGTTTTTTTTTTTTAATTAATTTTTTTTTTAGTATTTTTAAATTGTTTTGATGTGTTGATGGTTAAAAAAAAAATTTAAAAATTTATTTTGATAATTTTTTAAGTGAAATATTTTAAAAATCAATTGTTATTTCATTCTCAAATATCCTTTTAAGCACCAACCTCTTAAAATTTCTTCATTAGCATCATGCATTTATTATGCAACACAATAATATGAACCAACACTTTAAATATCTATAATAATTATATAAAAGGATTAAGAAAATGATAAATTTTTTTTAAAAAAAGCTATAATGCTTGTCATAATGAGCACAACATCGCATAACGAAGCTGCCTCGTGGAAGTTAAAGAGGGTTTTATATTTAATTATAAAATTATGATTATGAAATTAAGGAGTCATTACCTTGTATTATGATCACCAGAAAACTTAATGGTTTGTGAGAGTTAAGTAAGGAGATTTGTTGTGCAAAGAAAAGACACATTACTCCAGTGCACCCTACCTAAGGTAAGCTGCATTGTTTGTCGATTGTTTTTTCTAGTTCATGTTTTTATTTGTTAGTCTCATCGAAAATCATGATAAAATCTCTTACCTTATTGGGTCAAATCCTAACTGTTCTAAGTCTAAGATTTATCATGACAATTATTTTCTATTCCTAGTGTTCCAAATAACAAACTAGTTATTATGAGATTTTAGTATTTTGACCAAAACTTAACAAATAATCATAAACCGGGTACGATATCCGTTGTTGTATTTTTAAAACATGATAGAAATATGATTATCTTTTTTAAAAAAATATTCATGAAATAATCCTTTAGGACGTAAGAAAACAAAACATCTCTTTTTTTTTTAAATAAAGTTCATTTTTGAAATTTTGGATTTTTCTATTTTTTAGAGGAGAAAATCATTCTTTTAAAGCGTGTTTGAAAGTGTGGTAGCGATTGCTTTTCTAATAACTTTTCGTGCCATATTGCATGCTAATGATGTTTTTCCATTTTTTAAATATTATTGTTGACATCAGCACATCAAAACATACAAACCACATTAAATTTTAGGAAAAAAAAGTTTGAATTTTGTGGGAACGCGGTACAAACCGATTTTGTGAGATTTTATTCAAATGCCCTCTTAATATTGTGTCTATATCTTACAGTGTAAGTTTGCGGCCCGATATTAGACAAAATTGTTAGAAAAACACGCGACGAATCCATATATAATTTTAGAATGGTCTTTTGAATAATTATTTTTAAAATTTTTTTTAAGTATTATTATATTTTTTTTAATACATGGGTTGCTCGTACATGAAGCCTAAGCATGACCCGTTTAGATTGTGTTGGGCCAACTAACAGCCCAACAATCTTCTCTCCTTTTTTATATATAATAGGTTGGACCCTCAACCTAGCCAACACGGCTGGGTTGGGTCCAACCTACACAACTTAGTAATTGGCCTAGCCCACTGACTAACTGTGTGTTAAACTGCAAAACATGAATTATAAGTCATTTTTCTACATGTTTACACACAGAATAAGAAGAAGAAAAGGGAGGGTGATGAAGGTGGTTACTTGGTTCCTGGGGGTGGGGGGGTTGGAAGGAGGGGGGAGCATTGGTTGCCTTTGCTAGGAGGTCTGATAGGAGAATGATGGAGAAGCTGGCGATTGACAAGAGCTGCTCGAGTTGCTAAAGCTGCTAGAAGCATTGGTGGAGGCCTTCTAACTGGCGGTGTGGCTGGTAAGAATTACTTACGGTGTTGGAATGGGAAAAAGATGATGAAAAGGAAACAAGGTTGGTTGGTAAAAAATATGGTATAAAGGCTAATTTTTTGGCTAACTTTCCACCAAACTTTATTACCCCAAATACCCGAAATCCACGTCTATTTATAGGAGGTGGAAGAGGAGTATCTTGTCTTTATTGGGGGACCAATCTTGGTCTTAATTCAAGCTGTAAGGATCTCAACTGTTGGTTTAAAGTTGTTATCGTGATCTGTGAAAATTAGGTTGTTAAATGCTAATCAGGTTGGCCTCTTTGGGGACGGTATTGCAACAACTGTAGATGCAATTAGCCAATATGAATTACATTGGGGTGTAATACAATGTCAAGCCATCATAGTGGTGTATGGTTTGTCTGATTTGGTTGAGAGACAAATCATTAATTGCTCTGAAAAAGTAGTAACCCGAGCAGTCTTTTCGAGTACAAAGATAAAAGATGATGAACAATAATGAAACAAGTCATCTAGCTTTCTCTCTCTTTTTTTTGTTGTTTATGCCGGTCAAAACGATGTTATTTTAATCAAAATGAGTCGTTTCATTTAAATTAAACGACATTATTTTGACTACTTAGGGTTTTAATTAGGGATTTGACTAAAATTCAATTTAGTCATTTGGTTTTTTTAATCGTACCTGCTGTCGATACACGACGTCGGGCTACGACTCCGCTTTTTGTTTATTTAACAAAAAGATTTTGTTTTTTGATTGGGGAAAATGAAGATTTTATTGGAGTTGTCATCTAGTAATATGAGGGAACTAAAAATCCCAAATTAGACATTGGTCCCAGAGATTCGGGTACTGGGTTAGTTATGATTAAGAAAGGTAGACACCACCCTTAAAACATCATTTGAAGAGAGAGGTTACCCTTACTTGTGTGTTTTTTATTTGTTTCAAATGATATTATATTTTGAGCTTATTTGCAATTTTATTTTTTTAAAATGGTTAACGCCGGTCCCTAAAAATAGGAAACACGTTAAAAATGACATCAGTCCCTAAAAATAGGAGATTTGTCTAAAATATCAACGTTTATCCCTAAAAAGAAGATTTACGTGAGTGTTACCAAAAGAAAATAATTGACATAATCCATATTTGGTATAAATACCCTTGACATCGGTCATTTCTTATAAAAAGAGACGTGTAGACAAACAACGTTCGTAGGAGACGCGTCAAAAAAAAAAATATTAATGACATTAGTTCTTAAAAATAGGAAACTCGTCTAAATTATTGACGTTTAACCCTAAAAAGAAAAATTACGTCTAAATTACCAAAAAAGAAATTATGGGGCATAATTTATATTTGGTATTTAAACTTTTGACATCGATTCTTTTTTGTAAAAAAAGACATGTCGACAAACAATATTCGTTTATAAAAACAAAAATTATTGCGATATCGTTGAGAAATGGTTATAACCATATTTGATAATTTGGCTTTGGACCCATAAACGATAACATGATAGGATGGGTGTTGGACCCGCGTCGTTTTTTCTTTTATATTTATTTTTGTTTTACAACATGCAATAAAATTTACAAATATTTATATATAAAAATAAAAAAATGTTAGGAATATAAAAAAAACTTACCTGAGTGCCATTATATAGGTAAAAGACTGAAATACCCTCAGATTTCTCGAAAAATTATGAAAATGCCACTGGCAGCGTGTGTGGCTCACGCGCGGTTACTGTTGGAGGCGGCGAAATTTTCCGGCGAGCTTTCTGGCCAAATAATGGTCGATTCTGGTAGATCTGAGGTCGAGGATTCTGATGGTGGTGGTCTCGACGGTCGTTGATGGCTGGCGAGGGAGAATCGACGACTTGAAGCTTTGGTGGCCGGCGACGATCGCGACCTTTTTCCGGCCAGATGAGACGGCGAAAACGTTGAAAAAGGTCGGGGTCTTGCTTTTTAGGAGGTTTGAGACCTTTTTGTGATGGTTTTGAAGCTTGAGACGGCCGGAGATGGGAGATCGGAGGAGAGAGAGGCTGTGAGTTATACTACGGTGTGAACTCTAGCACGGTACACCGGTGCAGCTGATGCATGTGAGCTGTTGGATCTCTGATGAAAAGATCGTGCGGCTGTGATTGGTTCGATCTGCAGGTTGATCGGACGGTCCAGATGAACAGAGGTGTGATCTGGTGTGGCGCGGTGCACCAAAAGCTCGGTACACCGGGTGACGTGGCGCAACAGGATCAAAGCTTAGATTATTTCAAGGGCTGAGATGTGTTTGGGTTTTAATCTAGTGTGGTAAGCCATATTGTATCCTATTAAATCAAAGGTCCAGAACTAACATTATTTGATCTAACAGCTAGGATATTTTTGGTATTTTTCAAATTGTTAAAAAAAAAAAACAATATCTTACTCTTGTGAAGAAAAACTAAAAAAAAAAATGAAATAGTAATACTCTAATCTCTCTTTCTTTTTCTTTTCTGCTTCTCTTTCTTCTGCTCTCGTGGCTATTTATAGCCAATGAGCAGGGTGTACACGCATCTACCTTAAATAAAAAATTGTATCAACACAACTACTCCGTCTATAATGCAACTGCTCTGCTGACAAATTTTATTTTTGTATTATTGATTTTGTTTTATTATATATAATAATAAATATTTATGTAGGTAAAATTAAAAATTCAAATCAGTATTAGAAAAAGCTCGTTTCAACCGCAAAAACAAAAAAATGGAATACCAAAAAAACATTTGATGGGTATCAACCCAGTGAACCGGGTTTTGGTCGAAAATGACGGTTTTGACCCGAAACAGCCCGAAACTCATTTTTTACCCTAGTCGACATGGTTTGACCCGTATTGACCCGGTGAACTCGGTTTTGGTCGGAAATGACGGTTTTGACCCGAAATAGCCCGAAACTCATTTTTTACCTTGGTCAACATGGTTTGACCCGGTGAAATTGGTTTTGATGGAAAGATGCAGTTGACTCAAGAAAAATATATTTTTGAATTTTTAATTTTACCTATATAAATATTTATTAATATATATAATAAAACAAAATCAATAATACAAAAGTAAAATTTGTCAGCGGAGCAGTTGCATTATAGACGGAGCAGTTGTGTTGATACAATTTTTTATTTAAGGTAGATCCGTGTTGTCCCCTGCTCATTGGCTATAAATAACCACGAGAGGAGAAAGAAGAGAAGAAGAAAAGAAGAGAAAAAGATTAGAGTATCACTATTTCATATTTTTTTAGTTTTTCTTCACGAGAGTAAGATATTGTTTTTTAAAAAAAACAATTTGAAAAAAACCAAAAATATTCTAGCCGTTAGATCAAATAGTGTTAGTTCTGAGCCTTTGATTTAATAGGATACAATAAGGCTTACCACACTAGATTAAAACCAAAACACATCTCAGCCCTTGAAATAATCTAAGCTTTGATCCTATTGCGCCACGTCAACCGGTGTACCGAGCTTTAGGAACACCGCGTTACACCAGATCAAAACCCAAACAATTCGGACCGTCCATCAACCTGCAGATCAAGCCAATCATAGCCGAAGGATCGTTTCATCCGAGATCCAACAGCTCATAGCCTTCAGTGATACAGGTACACCATGCACGCAATCACACCGTAACATAATCTCAAACTCTCTCTGTCCTCTCCGATCTCCCATCTGCGGCCGTTTCACGCCTCTAAACCACCACAAAAAGGTTGCTAACCTCCTATAAAGCAAACCCCTGTCCTGTTTCAGCGTTTTCGCCGCCTCATCTGGCAAGAAAAAGGTCGCGATCGTCGCCGGCCACCGAAGCTTCAAATCGTCGATTCTCCCTCCTCAGCCATCAACGACCGTCGAGACCACCACCATCAGAATCCTCGACCTCAGATCTACCACAATCGACCATTCTTTGGCCATAAAGCTCGCCGGAAAATTTCGTCGCCTCCAACAGTAACCGCGCGTGAGCCACACGCGCCACCAGTGGCATTTTCATAAATTCCTGAGAAATCCGAGGGTATTTCAGTCTTTTACCTCTATAGTGGCACTCAAGTAATTTTTTGAGATCCCTAACATTTTTTTATTTTGTATATAAATTTTCTTACATGTACAAAAACAAAACAAAAATAAATATATAAGGAAAAACAACGCGGGTCCAACACCCATCCTATCATGTTATCGTTCGTGGGTCCAAAGCTCAATTATCAAGTATGGTTATAACCATTTCCCAACGTTATCATAATAATTTTTGTTTTTATAAACGAATATTGTTTGTCGACACGACTTTTTTTACAGAAAAAAACCGATGTCAAAGGTTTAAATACCAAATATGGATAATGTCCATAGTTTTTTTGGTAACTCAAATGTACTTCTACTTTTTAGGGTTAAACGTCAATATTTTAGACGAGTTTCTTATTTTTAGGAACTGATGTCATTTTTTTAACGCGTCTCCTACGAACATTGTTTGTCGACACGTCTCTTTTTACAGAAAATGACCGATGTCAATGGTATTTATACCAAATATGGATTATGTCCATTATTTCCTTTTGGTAACTCATACATAAATCTTCTTTTTAAGGATAAACATCGATATTTTAGACAAGTCTCCTATTTTTAAGGACTTATGTCATTTTTAACGTGTCTCCTATTTTTAGAGACCGACGTTAACTATTTAAAAAAATAAAATTGCAAATAAGCTCAAAATATAATATCATTTGAAACAAATAAAAAACACACAACTAAGGTAACTTTTCTCTTGAAAGTATGTTTTAAGGGTGGTCTACCTTCCCTTAATCATAACTAACTCAGTACCTGAATCTCTAAGACCAGTGTCTAATTTGGGATTTCTAGTTCCCTCATATTACTAGATGGCAACTCCAATAAAATCTTCATTTCCCCCAATGAGAAAAAAAATCTTTTTGTTAAATAATACAAAAAAAAGGAGTCGTCACTCGACGTCGTGTATTGGTTTTCGTTGGAAATGACGGTTTTGACCCGAAACAGCCCGAAACTCATTTTTTACCCTGGTCGACATGGTTTGACCCAGTGAACTCGGTTTTGGTCGGAAATGACGGTTTTGACCCGAAACAGCCCAAAACTCATTTTTTACCCTGGTGGACATGGTTTGACCCGGTGAACTCGGTTTTGGTCGGAAATGACGGTTTTCACCCGAAACAGCCCGAAACTCATTTTTTACCCTAGTCGACATGGTTTGATCTGGTGGACTTGGTTTTGATGGAAAGATGCGGTTGACTCGAGAAAAATATATTTTTGAATTTTAAACTTTTTCTTAATTTTTTTGGATTTTTATAAATAATAATAGAAATAAAATAACATTCAAGAAAATCTTGGTGAATCCAAAATTAGGTTACAACACCTGCACTCTTAATTAACTTCAAAATTTTAATTTTTTATAATTTTATCCTCGTCAAATTTCAATATCAATTCTGAATTTCAACGTCCTTTTTATTTTGATCATTGGTTTTGTATTTATGCAAACTAACCCTCAATTGATCATTAAACTTTCAATTTTCTTAAATTTCACCCATGTTTCAAACAAATTATATCCCCGAAGTTAAGCGACTTTTTGAAAAGTGTCATTGATTATGAATTTCTTCAATTTAACCCTTAATTGACTTTAAACTTTGATTTTCTTGTAATTTTACCCCTGATTTCAATTAATTGAATTTGAAAAAAAAAATTAAGTATGGCCCTCTAAAATTCTAATATTCTCAATTAAATCCAAATTGAACTTCTAAATTTAATTTTTCACCAATTAAATCCTTAATAAAATTAATTTGATCATTTAAAAGTATAATCAAGTCTTTGCACCTAATTAAATCTTTTAATTTGATCAAAATTAATTCTTAAACATAATTAAACTTTTAATTTGGCTCATGATTAAATCAAATTAGCCTATTGAAAATCTAATTAAATCTCTAGACTTAATTTTCATGCAAATCCATATAATAATAATTTAACTTGACATTAAATCTCGATTTGCTTAGGGACCCAATAAAATATGAAAAATAATTCCCTTCAAAATGATTTATATTCAAATCTGTGTCACTTAAATGTTGAAACTCAAGTAATAAATTAACAATCGTACCACTTAAATATTCATAGATATTCTCCTAATGAAGAACAACTGACCAATTATATTGTTGCATCCAGCTCCTTTTTGTAGCAATCTCTCTTTTCTTCTTCACTTCCCTGAGTAGAAAGAATACCACCATACTCATGGTCACCATCAATAATTATTATAGAAAGTCTTATAGAAATATAGAAGGCATTGGTTGAAATTACAGAAAATCTTAAAAAAACAAGACATTATTTTATGTTTGGTAGAATGTGGCAAATTTTCAAGTTAAACTATACCCAAGTTAATTTTTTTTTTAAAAATAAAGTACCTCCCAACACCATCTTCTTGTAACCAAACTAATAGTGTTCTTCTTAGATAAAGTTTAAGAATGTAAAAGAACAAATTAAACAAAGGTAATCATAAAAACAAATCCAATCACTGTTGACCAACAATTAATCAAGCAAGAATGGTTAAAAATAAAAAAATTAAATAATTTAAAGCTTGAACGACATGTAGTTTTGGCCTGTTCTCCTTTCTGGTAAACCAGTAGGCCAAGTTCTAGAGAATTAATGAATGGATGTAATTGCTTTTTTGTTTATACCACGATTTCTAAACCAACGAAGAAGGCAAAAGAACAATACCTAGCAAAGATTTCACTTGATTACTCTATAAATTGCCCAAGAAATCCCACTCGATATCCTTTGAAAACTGCATTCAACACCCAAAAAAAATCACCAATAAGTTAGTATCCTGAGCATAATTTTAACATAATTAACTGTGAAGATGAGGAATCTTAAACAGAATTAGAAACCTGGGGTGCTTTTTCTTCGACTTCCTGAGCGTAGTTTTTGCCCAAACAACGGCTACCCATATCGGTGACTTGTCTAATTAGCCAAACTGGTCTGGCCTTGGTGATAGCCACCACTCTGATCTGCTGGCAACCATGAACTGGCCTCTATGCTGCCTAAAAGAAACGGCTTAGAGCATAGCAGAGAGCCGCCGTCGCCACTTTGTCCGCTCCAGATACCTTGAACCATATGTATTTTCCCAGAGATTAAACCTACGAATGATTAGTTCCCATATCCTCACCACGCTCTCTTTTAGACCAAGGAGAATAGATCTGGACCAGCTGAAGACTTGCTTGACAGAGGAAAAAAACAGAGAAACATCTAAGTTGACGATAATTACGGGACTGCCGGTGAATTCACTGCGCAAAAGACCATCATCTTTTGGCTTTTGTTGTAATTATAATATAATGATCCGTTTGTCTATTTATTAAATATCTTTCTCGGTCAATCACGGGAACTTTTTATTCATCCAATTTTAATTTTTTTAGTATTTTATTATTTAGGATAAATTTTTTAAAATTTTAAAATTTATTTTTAATATTAATATATCAAAATAATACAAAAAAAAATAAGAGTGTTTGTTTTTAGGTACCTTTTATGATTGTGGTTTTAAAAAATATGTTTTAAAAAAATATAGTTAGTTGAATTTAGATACGTGTTTGGTAAAAATTGTGATTGAGGTTTATGTGCAGCAAAAAACATATATAAAATGTTTGGTTGTGGTTGTTTTTTAAAAGTGCTTTTTACTTGGAAATGCATCAAAATAATTTGAAAATACAAAACAAAATTAATTTGAAGTAAAAAAAATTATGAATTTTGAAAAAAATTGCTTTTGAAACGTAAAAATAAACAAAGTTTTACGAAACTCAGTTAAAAAAACATGTAAAAACTGCTTCACAAAAACTACGTTTTAAACTCAATTTTTTGGTGGACCTCACAATATAAAACGTAGTTTGGTGTATTATCAAACATCTAATTGTGTTTTTTGCACTGCAAACATAAAAACAGATGCAAAATAAACACACATAAAAGCGCGGTTGAGTAACAATATCAAAGTTTTAATTTGTTATTAATAGTATTTTTTTCCCTAAAAATTATCTCACATTATATTTATCATATATTTATCAATCAACTTTGTCAATCCTATTTAGTAATTAGTCATGGAGCTTAACAAAATTAAAGAAAAGTTGCAGACTTTATTTGATTAACCATTTATATTTCCTAGCATGGATGCTTATAATTATCTACTTTTTTGTATTGATTAATCTCTGAATGGACTTTTTGTTTTGGTGTTTTTACTAGCAACATATCCCATATGTTCATGCTAGGAGTTTGTAACAATAACAATTGAAGAAAGATGAGAGCCGATCATTAATAATTTGATATTTTTTTTACAGCTTCTTATCACAATTTATTCCATTTAGATTGTCTGTCAGAAAACCATTTCAACTCAATGTTGTTAGGTGAAATCTCAATATATAATTTATATTATTCTCTAACATACCCCTTCAAGTGAAAATTCTTTAGACTTAAAACTTGTATAGGCTCAAATTATCTTATGCTTAATTTTTATCAGATAAATGGGAATGATGAGATTTAAACTCGTGATCGCTTAGTCGTCAAGGCTATGATACCATGTCAAAGAATCATCTCAATCCAATAACTTCAGTTATTAGGTGATATTTCAATATATAATTTATATTATTCTCTAATCAATACCAGGAAGAAGGGATGATCTTAACTCTCAAAGATGGAAGACTCATTGAAAGTTTCAGATGTCTCTAGAGATGAGCAGCACATCATCATATTCATGGGATATCAACTTGAAGCCTATCAGGAAAATTTTACCCATTACTGATGAGGCATGCTTGCTGATATGGATAATTATAAAGCCATGTTTTTCCATTTGCCCAGACTCCAAACAAGCTAGCCTAGACTTCTATCTCCTAAGCACGTCTTCTCTCCTCATAGACACAGCTTGCAGCAAATTCAGAAAGTTTTTTGCTGAATTCCTTTAAGTTCAAGAGGCTGCAGCCTCATATTGCACGGAAAAAAGTTCATCCAAATTATTCAGATTAAGAGTTAATTACAACAGTATTAGAATTTTATAATTTTCTAAAGTTGCTTGTGCAACAGACAAGTTAAACCTATGAATTTTTGGACAGGTTTCCAGTCACAAAATTGACGAGCAAGTATAGAAGGATACAGCAGTAGTTCCCATCCATGCTCAATCTCATATAAAATTCATCAAAAGCTCTAACATTTCACTTGCATCTGTAGATGATATTTTCGTCTGTGAGCAATCAAGATCTTAGAAAATTTAAACAACTGCTTTAATGAACATTCAGATTGTGAAGAATTTATACATGCAGAACTGGTTGCTGCAGTTCTCCTTTAACGAGGAGATTGTTAGCTTGAAGCCCCTGCCCTAAACTATTAAAAGACCCCAGACATAATTCCAGTTTACTACCATCCGTTGTAAATATTTGCTACATTGATAAAAAAAGAGTTCCTATCAACCAGATTGGTTGTATAGAATTCAGACAGTGGAAAGCAAACAAGAAAAACTCACAAGATCATATCTTGCAACCGCAATGCTGAACCTCCATTAGCGTGTGTTTGTTTACGCAACCAACTGAATGGTTGGCCGCTTTAAAAACAAACCCTAAATGCTTAACCATCCACCGTTGCAAACTACTAATACAAAGAAACGATATAACAAAACATCAATAATAAGAATATCCATGACCAAATACCTCCGAGGATAATAAGAGGACATAACTACCAGCTTAATATCCACAACATGCGATGAAAAATCCTATGTACAAGACTTATGGGTAGCTAAGAAGAGGTTCAACTGGTTAAAACTAGTAGTCTGACCATTAAATGATTCTCTAGTGGAAGCTGGGGCAGGGAAAATCGCAAATTGGGATTAGAGAATCATCAGCTAATCTATGTCCTTGCGAACTATCCGCAGACAAGACAAAATGAAAGAACGGACCAACAAGGTATTCTAATTACAGTGAAGAATAGAAAAGAACTACTCCAGAATGCAAGCTGCATGAAGAAGTAATCATGTATATCTCACATGTTTAAAAGCAGATATTCTATATTGGCAATCTTATGGACTCCAAACAACGCAGAAGAACAGTAATAACAGCACAAAAACAACACAAACTCCCAAGAAACAAGACACAATGGCACACGGTTCATTCAAATTACAATGGCACACCACACACCTTATCTTAAAGAGAGCGTGTTTCCATCCTCCTAAGACAGGAGCCTCTGAAATATCTGCTTCAATCTTGCATTCTGCACAGCTATCTTCACGTAGATCCAGTCCCATGCTTCATCTAAGAACCGGAAATAGGCATATCTCCAAGAAAACTTTAGCAGTAAAGCACCTGAAACTCCCCAAAAGAAAACACCAAAACCGATTCTCATAGCAGTAAGACGAAGATTTGTGAGGACAAATCCAGCTCACTAAGCTTCACATTCCTCCGAAGGATCTTGAAAGTCCACCTTCGAGTTGATTATAGGTAAGACGAAGATTTGTGAGACAAGTCATTTTTCCAAAAGCATGTGGAATTGAACCTTGTAACGGGTTGTCAGATAGCTATGACTGAAGTTGGACAACCAGGGGACTACAGAAAAAGAAAGATGGTTATGTGAAAAGTCAAGGATAGCAAGGGATCTTGAAGAATTGATGAAAGAAAGAGCCGGAGGAACGATGCTTAAAAGGCTGCAACCAATTAACCGCAAGTCTTTTAGTCGAGGGAACTTATTAAGCATTTGAGATTTTTTTTTTAATGTTTTGTATTTATTTAATTTTTAAATATATTATTTCATTCATTTATATATTTTTTTTGTTTTTACAACACTTTGAATGGTTTAGCACTACTTACTTGCAATTTATAATCGATTTCTAAATAATACCATTCAGGTCTAAAACTAAAAAGGATATATTTTAATATATGCAGGCTACCATGATATTTGTTCATGTGTATGTTTATTTTCATTGTTATTTAGTTGAATAAAAGATTCATTGAGACAGATAGGTTAGAGACATGTAGCGAGGCAACATGGGCAGCAGGTATTATCATCTGTGGAAATGCAATTTGTAAAATAGGGAAATTCCTTAGTGCCTGGGCAGGCTGCACAAGTTCCTAAAGATTTTGTAGAAAAAAGGCATCATCCTGTTCTTTATGTCGATTAAAAAAAATAGCATAAATCTCCGGAAATTACTATCAGATTTTTATTTTTATTGACCGACAGGTTACTGATATACTCATTGTGGTGGTTTAGCGAGGAGGAATGTAGAAAATTCCATGTTATATCTCTCAGTGAAACTGCTATTACACTTGCTGTAAGTAGACAAATCGGAGCCCTAACATCCTCCTTAAGCGACATCCTTATTCAATGTCTCCTTCAATGTTGAAAATATTAACAATTATTCCTGAAACTGTTCCTGTTTCAAACCTATGGGCAGCTTCTTCCTGGGAGATCTCCTCCCCCAAGCATGCTCTTAGGGGAAAAAGATAAGGTAAAATGTGAGGACTGGTAAACTTTATAGTAGGCTACCGGAGAATCATAGAGATTGGTATCAAGATCAGAAAAAGTCAATTATTAAATGATGTCTTGGATATCTTTGACTATCAACTAGATTGTATTTGGTTAACGTACTGAGATTAAAAAAAGAAGAAGATGAAAAACAGTAAAAACATAGAATACATGACCCTTTACACTTCCTGTTTGAAAAGCCAAAAATTCACTCCAAAATTGTTTCAGAAACAAGTTTATTTTATATGTCAGTAACTCTAATCAAACACATTTATATCACTTTTCATTTCTATCCTCAAACCATTTAACGAACTCTCTTATTGGTACAGGTATACGGCCAGAGATAAATAATAGCTGCAATGGCCAGCTTGACAACGAGGATATACACTTGCGCCAAGCTTATTTCTTGAGATGAAAGCGATGTCGACATGTGCTTGAATGGGAGTCTTATCTCCGGGGAACAATTATCGGATTATGAAAAAATCAGAATGATGCTTTAAGGAGTGAAAAGGGGGCAAAAGAGCTGCATGATAAGGCAATACTATTTATGTGAAAGAAGTTGCACAGGTTGACCTCTCTTAATCAAGATCATGATAGATGGTCATTCAACTTCAATTCCTTTAAGATGAGCCATTTCTGGATAAATGGCTTAAGGAGATTGCTTCAGTAAACAAACTAGACATGTTTGATGGTTAGTGAGGAAGGGTGCAGGGAGTTGCATTTTAATGGTTTCTTCAGGGAGGAGATAGATGCTGTAGACAGTGCTTTGCAGTGTTTGTGATAGATGGTGTACAATGGCTGCCTTATTGTCAAAGCTCCCGCAGAAGCAAGATAATGTCTGTAACAGACTTGATTCAAAATACAGCTAATATGGCTTATTGGTTATTTTCATTTTATAAATTTCTAAAGATGATGTCTCCACACAAGTACACGCGTGCACATGATGAGAGACAGATAAGAGGAGGGGGTTGTTCATATCAGGGGTGATCGGCTTCCATTATGCCAAGGAAGAAAAGGTTGTTCCGCTGGCTGCTCTGCTAATGGTCTCTGGGGAAAAACTAATAACTCCGGTAACACATCCCAGAGCCAAGATGGTTCTTCTGATCTGATCATGGTGCTTTGTGTATGATAATGCATGAGATTCAAAATAAAAGCTAATCACGATAAGATTACTTTAGCAGGCAGAAGCCACAGTGTTGAATTGGCCAAGTCCAAGTATAAGAAGTCAATTATAACATGACTAGAGAAGGCAATGGCTCATCACGACAATCAATAGACGTTAATGAACCCCTTCAATTCAGTGAGACAACAGTCCTCACAGCCATGATCATTTCGGTATAGATGCAAATGTCACAGTTACCTCTAGTTTGAAGGCAGGTATATTCAGCTGATAAGACACTGGAAACTACAGCATTTGTAGATATAGAAGGTACCGATGCTGGAGATAGGTTTCAACGGCTGTCCTCAATGCTATGTGCATCTAAAGAACAGTGTTCGGGATGAAACAAAGCGGAGCATTAACCAGATCTACAACCCAACTAAAAAGACCTGAACGTACAATTGTGATAGCCTTTCAAAGTGAAGCAGCCAAGTAGCTAACCTGCATCCAAACCAACCTACTACACACTCGCATCACCTATCAAGCCTGCTAAATAGTGGTAAAATTGCTTCGACAAAAAGAGCAGATCACTCCCTTGTTTCAAAAATCACAATATGTCAAATTCTATTCTCATACCAATAGTCTGAATGGACTTTGTTAGGCTTTTGGCAGTTGGCAAACCTCCCCTATCCAACTGAAACATTCAATGCAGGAACCTACTGAAAGAAATTCAAGGACTCTTAAATGGCTCAACCACCGACAAGAAATTCAAATCAAATAGGACAGCAAAAGTTATACTCTAACCCAGCAACCCGATAAAACTTTGAGAGAGAGAGATAAAACTTTGAGAGAGAGAGGTTGACAAATCCAGTATGCATGATGAGTTACTTTGGATTGAGAAAATATGAAAACAGACCAAGCAAGAAACCTTTTTCATTTCCTAGGCAAGCCATCTATTTCCTTCTCAACAAGTTTAGCAAGCAGACAAAAAAATAAATAAACCATGTGTGTGGGCGCACAGGCATATGTGATATGTGTGGATGTATGCAGATATCTATCAATGTCAGTGCTCTTTTCTTATGTGTTGTCTGTGTGCACATGCAATCATTTCTTCCTAATACCAATACATTGGCGAGCATAAATAACTATAAGTCTTCACTGGCACAGACAGTCACGTGTCTAATCCCAATACATGGGCAAATGCAGAAAAGTCCTCACTGGATCAACTAGAAACAAATTCATCGGTATCCTCCAATATGCATACGGAGACAACCATAGGTAAATTAAAACAAATAAAACTACAACCATGTAACAGAACGAACGCCGTATCCGAGTTGCTAACCATTTTCGAATAATTATTGAAAAACACACGATAACGTTTATCCTACTAAAAGTGCTGATTCCGATATTTGTGATTCTCGAAACTGCAAGGTTGTGGTATCATCCCCCATTACCATTTCCCAGTTTGCAAATCCTACAGAAAATGGCTGTTTCCATGGTTTAGCCTGATTGATCGCTTTACAATAAAGTTTTCTTACATAGCACCTAACGGCCATGGATAATAAGAGGTCGAGCGGATAAAAAAGAAAGCAATAATCACCTGCAAGACTGCACTATTCAACGCTTTCCACGATGCCCGCCACCTGACCTTGCACCAGGATAGCGAGCAAATTGCAACCTTAAATGGACCGAATCACGGTCATGCTCATCAAATCTATAACCTGCAAAATCGAGCTTGACTATTTTACGTTGCACGATTAACCACGCTTTGAACGGCGAATTAGGGCATCGATAGATAGCTCACTTAAGGCGTTGAAATCATTTATTTCAAGTACATAAACTCAAAATATACCAAACATTCATCATCACTGTTTAACACACCCAAGTCGCATTTATGGAACACCATTCGCTTCCTGACAGAAAAAAAGGCAATGCAAAAGCAGAAAGAACCAAGACAGCAGCCCATCCACTTCCCAAGGTATGGTCTGCAGCAGTGTTTTTTGTCTACCATATGCATATATTGAAACTGGGGTAAGGAGAACGCAAGGCTAAACGTGGCGTGAGAGATTGACATCGGATCTTGCAAAACACAGTTAACCATATGGATAATCATACAGGCCTCAAATAGTCTGGCTAACCTATTTGACCAGATAGGCTTAAAATCCATCAAGATTTGAAGACGAACTCAAGTCGGTTTACAGTATTCCTAGCAGTATACGAGGGTCAAAATGTCACGGCTATTTGATAAATCCATCAATATGATCAATCAACTGCCCAGACTTCCAAGAAAATGACTCTCTAATGCATTTTCTACTATTCAACCGTCTCGAAGTTGGCTCACATCCCTAAAATATATTACTGCTATGCAGCAGTGAACAACCAACCCCCAATAAAAAAAAATGCAAAAAGAATAGGTACATTATAAAAAGCTAGCATGGAAAAGGAAATGTGAGATAAGTAACAGCTATGATGCTACAGGTCAGTAAACTGATATATGAGACTGAGACTTCCGATAGGAGGGGAATACAGAGCATGTTAAGCTCACCTTGTAATGCATCCATGGAAGTGGCAGCATGTGCAGGACTCAAAAAGTCAACAAAACCGAGTACCAACGGATCTCCCCCAGGCTGCACATTTTAACAACCAGTGAATTCACTGATGTGCTATAACATTGACCCAGCAAATACTAAAACAATGATAATGGATAATGATAATCATATTGATAATAATAACTAGGATAAACAGACTCACATGTCTTGATTCCTTGCTTACAAGTCTCACTTCTTTGTAGCCAACAAAAGGGCGAAAGATATCTGTTAATCCCAAGTGAAGGAACATGAAACAGAAGAGAAAAGGTACCAGGGTACTGAAATTACATATGGAAGGCTAGGAAACGAAAATAGAAGGTAAAAGGGCCAAGCAATACTGTCATTACATATGAAAAACAATCAAAGGATACGGGAAACTTCCCGGCGTGTACAGTCAGAAGGCAAGCCCTCCACAAAAAGTGTGCTGCTAGCATCAGGAGGAAGGGAAACCTCAGATCTTCCACTTCCTGTTCGCATTGACCTGTCTTTTACACTAGACCCTGGGTCCATGGACCCCATACTTACCATGCGCAGATCATCAACAGGACGAGCAGGCACCCCACTTATGGCTCTGGCAGATTGTCCCCCACCGTAAGATGAAATTGTCTGAAACATTCATTCAATTACTCAGATAGTTTTAATCAGGAGCCAACCAAGAAAGATAGAATTGAGGTTAAAAAATGAAACAAGACCACCATTATCAAAGAGATTAGCAGCTAACAACTTGTAACTTAAGAAGAATTTTGAACATAATTAATTTGGACACCTTTTGGGTATCTATTATTTTCTTATTAAATCCAGATTAGGACCTTGTTTTGGCATTACAATTTGGTTTCATTTGTTCTACATTCTTCAATGCCCATATAAAAGCACCCCAGCATGACATTCAACATAGGCTTTCATTGATGGGTCAAATAAACAGAAGTACTGTTTGTTCTCACCCCCCCCCCCCCAAATCACTTGATTTGACATGAAAAGAGATAAAGAATAACCAAGTACCCCACTATGCAAGTAACGGTCATAGGATGCTCCAATGGAGTCCGAATCTCTAATTACACGAAGAGCTCCTCTATCATCATCACGGGAATAATAACTGGATAGGTCACGGCCACTGGGTACATCTACAAGATCAAGAATGTATGCCAACAAGAAATAAACCATCAGAAGAACAACCAAGGAACATGCAGCATGAAAAGGCATAAAAACAGAGCTAACATGTGAGTGAAAATAAAACAATCAATAGAAAACAAAAGGCTCATAAACTGGTTTTTTCAACATAGAATTCAATAAGAACCGTAGATTGCTACATTGCAGAGAATCAAATTGCTGAAATGGCCAAGGCTGCACTAAAAAGGCAGAAAATAAACATAGAAATCCACCAATTTTGAGACTTTTTAAGAGCTCCAGTTGATATGTAAAGGAAATGGTAAAACAAAAAAAACTCAGTAAGAGGAAAAACTCAAGAAAGAAGATTTCTTTTTCTTGAATATAAACCCAAAAGACGATAAATTATCAAAAAACATAAATTTCCCATGTTATAACGCAACAACATCATAAAGACCTCTAAAACCAACAGCAAAATTAATGAAAAGGATCAATCCTTTCAGCTTCCCTTTCCTTTCAAAAACAATTAACACAAAGCTTTCAGCCCCATTACCAAACCCATGATTAAGCAGGAAATTATACACGTAAATCAACAACTACAAGGCACAAAATGTTAAGAGAAACAAAAAAAAAGGGGATTGCAAGCAGGAAAAGTAGAAGCTTTAATGGAGAATTAAAAAGAAATAAATATTGATTTTGAAGTCATACCGTAATCGGAGCGAGGGCGTTTTCCAGTGAGAGAAGGCATAGACTGCGGTTGCGGCTGACGTGAGTCGCCGGCGTATCTCCAGTAACTATCCGCCATGTCTTAGAAAAAGAGCACGGGAGATGGGATATTAAGAGAACTGAAACTGGAATTGATATCGTTACAAGAACAGGAAGTTAACTTAGATTTTATTTTCTTTGGTAAATTATATCTTCACCCCTAAAGTTTGGAATCCCCATTGTCATCCTTGATGTTTCCCAATATTCCCAATTTGATCCCTAATTAAGTGTTGCCAGTAATTTACTTCAAAGAGAGAAAACAGTTTAAGAAATAAAAAAACATATTTCTATCTTCTTCTTCTTTTTTTTTTTTATAGATTTGAGAGTAAGTAAGTAATGAAACTCTCAAACCATTATTCTTTTCTTTTTTTTCTTTTTTTATGGATTTGAGAATATATAAATAGTGATACTCACAAATTATAACACATGCGCGCATAAAAAGTTCTATACACGGTTTATTAAACTCTAGTTTAATTTATATATAATAAAAATATCTAAAAATTAAAAGGAAAAATAGGCTTACTTGGTTTTCTTATAATTTTTTTATTTCGAGATAAAAATCAAATATTATTTTATAATCTTATTAGCAATATAATTTAATTCATTAAATAAACATTTTAACTAATTATTCTGTTTAAGATCTAAATTGGGAAGAATATAGAGTTAAAAAGGAATTTAAATCTTTTAAAAGCATCTCAAACTCAACCAATAAATTCAATATACTTAAATTATAGTTAGCATTTACTTGGGAATAACAGAGCATTGTCTGCTAATTAATGCAATAAATATAACTAGAATTTGAGAACTTGTAAATTGCAAGAAATCAAGTTAATCTTCCACTTTTCCTTTTCTTGCACCACAAGTCATCTTGATGCAATCACTCCTTATCATAAACAACTTTCCTCTCTTTTGATTCAAAAACTTTTTTTTTTTCTTGCTGCAATTTGTTTGGATGAGATTCCGAGCATCTTTCCAAATCTCTTACAACCTTGTTTTGATAGAAAAAGAAGAAGATACAAGCATCAATGGTGTTGTTTCGAAGTAACCTTATGAGATTTTATAATTTTAATCTTTTAATTTTAAATATTGTTTATTTTTTTATTTTAAAAAAAATTATAAAAAAAAATTATCTTTTTCTTCAAATTAATATTTTTTTTATGTTTTAAGATCATTTTAATTCGATGATGTCAAAAAAAAATTAAAAAAAATATTATTTTGATATAGTTCCAAATAAAATACATTTTAAAAAACAATCACTACCACACTTCTAAACATTCCTTTAATTTCACGAACCTTATTGATGGTTATATTATTAATTAATACATTATTGTTTTTTTTATCAAACCCCCACTGTGTTTTTTTTTTTAATAATTAAATTGTCAAATGGTACATTTAGAATTTAGAAAACAACCAACAGATTTCTTAATGGAGCAAGGTCAACAAGAATCAAGGGACTAAAGTGTACGATATCAAACATGAAGGAGTAAGTTGTGATTGCATTCAAAACCGCTGAGCTAAAGAATAATTTACTATTACGTTATAATCAATCCTGTATTTATCGAGCTCCTCGTGTTTTCTACCTTTTGCCTGGAACTTCCCTTCTTGTCTCTCTATAAAATTTGATCTCTAGACACTGATCATATCCTTCTTAAACTCTCAAGACAGTGTCCTTCTGTAATCATCCTTGGACCAGATATTTTGAGGCATGAGAAGATCTAATCTCTTTTTATCTTCAATTGTTGCAAAGCTTGTTACTATTCATGAGCTTATGTTCCATTACTTCTGTTTTCTTTTGGTGCTAGAGTTTGCAGCTATATACATGGCAGAATCCGGTGACTGTCCCTTGTAGAGCTGCAGGAATTGCAGGAATCCTCTTGCTTTCGATAGTGATCTCCTCTCCAAGGCTTACAAGGTGACTAACAACTCATTAGTCAACTGATTTTGAATTGAAATCTGACTATAATACTCTCTCTGAGGTGAGTTTTTTCATTGTTTTTCAAATGATTTGGTGTGGCTAGGCAAGATCAGGGCAGGCATATGTACATGTTCTCTCATGTCATGAACATTGTTTTGGGACAGAAAGAAGACAGGAAGATGCTAACTGGGATGTACACAGTTGCTGCTATCTTCTGCAGAAATTGTGGTCGCGAGCTGGGTTGGAAATATGTGAGAGCTTTTGATCCATCGCAGAGGATCAAGGAAGGGAATTTCATAGTTGAGAAATTGAAGCTTGTAAAGGAATATTAATTATTCACAACAAGAGTCATATTGAGAGAGAGATTCATATTCTAACTTAATATATATGTCCCATATATATGAATTAGTGGTTATGTATTCGTTTGCATTTGACTGTTTGCTACTTATAAAACTGTTTATGCTTGAAAACATTTTGTTTGTGTGATGATGTTGATTTAATTTCAGACTAAAATAAGCAACATTAGAGACATAGAATTTATCTGTTTGTTTTTGTGGTGTAACGGGATGAGTTTTACTCGGACCATAAATTTGAAAGTATATATACACCATAATTTTATATGGTTCATAAAAAATACTATAATTTATAAATTTTTTTAAATATAATTATGTAAATGATAACTGTAAAAACTATCTCAATGCCAAATACATAATATTTAGTAATGAAGTATAAGATAGATTTCAAAATATTTTTTAATTAAAAATATATTAAAATTATAATTTTTTTTAGTTTTTTTTTAATAACAGTATATCAAAACTATAAAAAAAACCTAAAAACATCAATTTGATATTTTTTAAAATAAAAAATATAATTTGAAAAGCATTTTATAAAACAAAAACTATATTACAATGTTAAAAAGACACTAAATAAAAAGATTAATAAGATTAATTTCTGCTCATATGAATAGGATGATTCTTTTTATATATATATTTTGAAAGTTGATATTAAAATATTTTAATATTATTACCCAAAATAAAAGGATTAATATGAGAAAAAGCTTATATTATCCGAAAACCTTGTAATTAAGTTTTGAGACATTAAAAATGAGTCTCTTTCTTGTACTAATTATACGGGAACGGTTGGATGACCTTTGTTGAAGACCAAACATTTTTTTATTGAATTATTTAGTTAGATTGTGTTTTATACTATAATATTATTGGTTATGTTTTAAAGTATTTTCTTTTTGAAAATATATTTCATTATTTTTTAAAAAATTTATTTTTAATATTAATATATCAAAATAATTTAAACACATAAAAATAATTTTAAATAAAAAACTCAAATTTTTTCAAAACATGTGGTTAATTAGTCGCATTACCAAATGAATGATTAAATAACTTTAGAAATGAAACTCTATCATTGTACCATATTTTTTAAAAAATAAATTAAAAAATTGAGATGCATCCCGATTATCATAACTATTTTTTAATATTAAAATTTTATCTTTTTTTTTATTAAACGGTTAGGTTACTATCTACAATCGGACTTATCAACTTAATTATATAAGCTTGGATATAAACAGGTTTGACTATAAATTATTTATTTTAAATCTATGGCGTTCAACTTTTTCTTTTTTCTTTATCAAACACTATCCTAATGATATTTTTGTTATTATAATTTTTTTTAAGATTATCTTACTTTTAAAAAACAAAATAAGTAATCTTCTATCTCAAAAGGTATTTTTTTTTTCATGCTTTTCAAAATACTAGCTAATATATTTTTATCAATAAAATATTAAAATTCTTACCAAACATCTATTTAATTGCTTTGCTTTAAAGCAAAACAATTCAAGTTTTTTTTTAAAAAAAAAAAAAACAGAAGGACAAACAAGTTATTAAAAAAGTTTTCTTAAATAATTATTTATGATTTGAATATATGAAGTTAGAGAATAAAATATATATATTTTAAATGTAATTATTATGAATGTTGATAGTATATATATCCTAGTTATTAAACTTAACAAGAGGTTGACTCGGGGTAAAGTTTAGATTATAAAATGAAAAAATTAACTTGTTTTGATTTAAATTAATTTTAATTTTAAAAAATATTAAAATAATATTATTTTAAAAATAAAATAAAATAAATTAATAAATTTTTCATTAAAATCCACTAAATAAACTAGGATTTAACTGGCTAGATCAATTTTTTTTTTATTTATTTATTAACGACGTTGACTAATAAAACTAGTAATGATAGAATGTGTATTTTTTTATAATAAAAAAAATTTTTTAAATTTTTTTTAAATTTTTTATATATTAGTATTAAAAATTATTATTATTTTAAATATTATTTTAATATTAAAAATAAACATTTTTAAAGCAAAGGTATTACAATTTCAATCTCTAACAAACGACAGCTTTAGCTATTGTATCATTTCAATAAATGTGCTCTCCACGCGCTATTTAAGGCGCGTGTTTCCTTATTGATTAACAACTCCGTCCATTTCTTACAAAACCCACTCATACTTTTCAAATACTACATTTCAGTCCTTAAACTTTAGAGTATTGTTAATTGTTTCAAAGCTTCATTTTCTGAAAATCATCTGTTGGCTAAGTGGGATCCATTTCTTGAGTCCCATTTATCCAAAAAATGGTTATTTTAAGGTGTTATTTTATATTTGAACTTTATATATAAATTAATTTATCCTAAATTAATGGAGTTGTGATTTAATCTATTTAAATTAATACAAACATATTATACATTATGCTTTTTTTTTCTTTTGACATGAAGTTGATCATGAACCTAGATATTTATGAGATATAGGAAGTATACTTTAATTAAATGTTGTTTATGCATTGATAATAAAACTTAACTAACAATATACAACAAGTATTAATGTGAATTATGGAGTTCATTAAAGCAATTTTCATCGATTTTTGGAGAAAAATACAAGAAAAAATAGAATATTTTTGTATGAAATTATATTTCTTTACACTTTCTCCTCAATATCAAGAGATTATTTTTTGAGATTGAACATGGAAAAGTACTTTCGTTTCTATTTTCAAACAAAAGAATCCTCGTATTCTCTCCAAATTTCATTCCACCCAAATTCTCCCTTCAAATCCACAATTCTAATCTCTTTTTAACTCAGTTCTTTGATTTGGACAAAAGCATTGAATTGGAATAATACTTTAGAAGAACACAGTAATGTTCAAACTTTAAGAATGAGAGTAAAATACTTAAACAATTATAAGGTTGAAAATATCCTTCACCAACTCAACTCTTTTAGTGTATTGAAGGAAGCTAACCACCATGATCATCAGCTCAAAGTATTGCGCAAAAGCCTCTCTCTCTCTTCCGATCTCTCTCTCTCTAGGCTCTCATTAAATCATAGACTAGAGTCGCTAGACTACTCGAAAGCCATGAACCCCAAGCCACAGTGGTCAGGTTAGTTCTATGCTATTCACCAGACAGTTGCACTACTTGCCTACTATTTTAAAGCAAGTTTCTTTATCATTTCTTGATGCTAAAGTTTTCAGCGATGATCAAATAAAATCCTAATTATCATACACAAGCAAAGAATATAACCTCCTCTTTGAATTACATGGGTTTGTGTAAAACTTTTCTACCTTGAACCGCCTTTATATGTCTTTTTAAAGTATACCGTTGTTAGTGTGTTACAGTAATGTTTTTAGTTTTAAATTTTTGATGCCCTTATTGTTTTACCCTTTCAAGCCAATCATTGTAGCTATCAACCCCACAATTTTTTTTTTCAAAACTGGAATTTAATCTTACTTGGAATCTACACTCAAACTTTAGTCTATTCTTGCACGCTAACACTATTTTTGGCTTCTTATCTTCCTGTTTCAGACTTTTGGGCCATCATTGAATTTGTTGTAGGTAAAGAAACTTGTGCCTTGTGATCTCTTGCTTCTCTTCTTATTCGTGTTTTGATCACTGTAGAGTAAAGATTGCAACTTTGGTTAAGTATTGCCTCTTGGGTTTTCTTGCCGTGTGAGTGATCAATCTTGGATTTATTTGTTTTTCCTCTTTTTGTGTGTTTATGTTTTGTTGGTGATCAGTAAGGTGTTTGGACATTGAAACTGTTGATTAATGGCGGAATTCGTGGGTCCAAGGTTGTACAGCTGTTGTAATTGTCGAAACCATGTTTCACTTCATGATGATATAATTTCTAAGGCTTTCCAGGTGAATCACTTGAATCTTTGATGAAACTGTTGCTTGAGATATCTTCTAGCTATTTTGATCACAATTGGCATTTCCTTATTCTCATGTCTTGACTTGGTCTTGATGATCATGAAATTTGATAATTGTTGGTGCCTTGTTCATCTGTGATTTAGATTTTCTGTGTAATTTGTCATTAGATTGAAATGGTTTCATTATATTTGTGATAAACGATTTGGATTATTACCTACACATGTGTGAATCGATCCTGTTCGTAGTATTTGCTCTCATCCATTGATGGCACCCTATGTAGAAAATACAGGCCCTTTATCAGCTGGTTTCTGTAAGAAAGTCTTTGATGATTGCTTTATCTTGAATAATGTAGAAAACACAAGAACAATTAATAGTTGCCATTCTTTTATGTTTCTAAGATTGATGTATTCAGTTCGTCTTAGATTGCTAGTTTTGTCAAGTTATTCCATTTTTATTTTCTGCTAAACATTGGAATTATATATCTTTTTATGATAGGAAGTAGTGACCAGAAATTTGTCCAATTTTCTCTTCCATAATTTTGTTCATAGGGAAGACATGGTCGAGCCTTTTTGTTCTCTCATGCGATGAATATTGTCGTGGGACCTAAAGAAGATAGGCATCTCTTGACTGGTCTCCACACTGTTGCTGATGTATCTTGTGCCGAGTGTCGTGAGGTGTTGGGTTGGAAGTATGAAAGAGCTTATGAGGCATCTCAGAAGTACAAGGAAGGGAAATACATATTTGAGAAGTTGAAGATTGTTAAGGAGAACTGGTAGCACTCCATCAGAGTCCCTTTAATTATTCCAGTGTTTGATTCAGTAGCTGCTTTGTTGCTTGGTGATGTACATCTTGTACAGGAATTTATCAACCAATTGAAATTGTCAATTGTTCTTAGTAGTTCCTTCTTGTCATGTTCCCTGTATGAAAGATGGTTGGATTCTCAATTTCCTTGTTAATAGAATTGCGATTTACCTGAAAAGGCTAATGGTGTTTTTACTCTATATTCAATCCTACTAAGTGGTAGGTGTTAGTACTAGATACAAGGCTGTTCTGGTTTCTGCTTTACTTGCTGGAAGCAGATGGAAAAGAAATGGTGTTCTTAGTGCCTGTTTGTTTGTTTGTGTGGTGCACCAATTGATGCTTTTTGTGCTGTGCACAGCAAAAACAAAAACAAACGATCTATATAGAATCTGGCAAAGGTTTGATTAATTTGGAATCCCCTTCACTTGGCCATCCGCAATCCTGAATTCTAATCTGAGAACTGGGATTGGCAGAACAATGAAATCCTGGATTGCTGGTTATTCTTTAGCTACATGCTTGCCTGAACTAGGTGAGATCTTGAGGAGACTGATGCAGAACACATTTCTTGTGAGTTTTTTATAAACCCATTTGGAATTCACCCTTTATTTTTATTTTATCAATTTGCAAAACAATTACAGATTTATGGTGCCTTTTGATAAACTGCAGCTTTCACATGATATAGCATGACAAAGGCTTAAGTAAAATTGTTAATAAATTGCCTGATCCTCTCCTGGAGCGTTCTCTATAATGAACAAGTAATAGCAACATCCCATGCACCACAATAACCAAACTTCATCATCATCATCTGGGTTAGATGGATTGAAAACTCAACTGGACATGTTCTCTGCAGTTGAGTTGAGCCTCTTAAGTCAACGACGATGGGTCAGAGCCACCATGTCTAGCATCTTTACATTTCTAAAAGCTACTGCTAGTAAATATCAGTGTCTGGTTTTGTCATGAAAGGTAGGAGGTTAACACCAATGATCACATCAGAATCAGATCAGCTAGTACAGCAGTGTGTGAAATCAAGAAGTTGACAATGGAGTAAAAAATTGTGCATTTGTCAATGGTCGATGACAAGGACAAAAAAAAAGGCTCAGGTGTCGAAGCTGTTATGATCAAGCTCTTCGCTGTTAGCAGGTGCCCGTTGCCCTCCAACCCAGCACTTTTGTAGGGGTGGCATCAGCACTGAGTTGTATAGATTACGCCTTTTCAACATCAAAAGCAGTATATTTGTACCAAAAGGAAATGATAGATGCCAAATAATTGACCTTTCAAGCACTGAAATCAAGTACCTCTCGCCTTTGTAATTGCTAGAAACTGTGAGATGATGATCCAGAGCATGCATGACGGTGGCATGTTAATTGACATGGCAAAGCTCAAGAGCAAACACAGAAAGTCCGCTGCAGGAAATAAAACAGGAACTCCATTCAAGAATCAGGAGGAAGGTGAAAGGAATACAGTAAAATCGATCAAAACCATGACCAAACAGCAGAGATAACGTAGCAACTTCAACAGCTTCTTTGCCGGTATGCATATGTAATCTTTAAAGGTGTTAAAAAAAAACTGATCAGCCGGTTAAACCATAAAATCTAGAAAAAAAAGTAACCGAAAACAGCAAATCGATAGAAAAAATCGATCAAATTTTCTGTTTTTGTTAGATTTTATAACTATCAATTCATTGACTTGAATCAACAAGACGGATAAAATTTATGTTTTTGTTATGATTATGGATTGATTTAACAGTTATTGCTAGCATAAAAATCCTAATTTTTCCCTTTTTGTTAGATTGTTAAATACTTATTCAATGATCCAGAAGAAGATAATATCTTCATTGTTTTTAGGCAATTTTTGCACCGGGCGAACAAGAATACGCTTTCTAGTTTTTAATGTAAAAAAACCCAACCTTGATCGAACCAAATTAGTTTGATTTAAACTGGTTTTTGGTTTAGTATATTCTCTAGGAAGTATATTCTCTAGGAAGTATGTAAATTAGTTTGACCTGATGTAACCTGATCAACTTGATAAATTTAAAGATAACATATAAAATCATTTAAGATATAATTTGATTAAAAAAATTAAAACATGTTTTTGTAAAAAAAATATTGTAATGAAAATTTATTGAATCAACTCGAGTCAATGTGAGTTAACTTTTTAAATCAATTGAAAAACAAGGCATAATAAAACAACCTGAGTCTACTCGGGTTAACCCGTAAAACACGTTACTCGGGTCATAAGACCGGGATAAACTTATAAAAAGTATGAAGCCTAATTTATAATCAACCCAAAGTTGTATGATAAAATTGAAAAAATGTTAATTGAAAAAAAGGTAAAAAAAAAAAAACTCAATTCAACATGGTTAACTTGTAACTCGAGTCATGAGACCGAGATAACTTCCTAGAAAATAAATTAAAATAAATCATGAAGTCTAATTCTCAATTAACACAATGTCAAAGGATGAAATTGAAAAAAAAAATATCAATTAAAAAAGACAAAAAAAAAAACTTTAATCAACTGAGTTAACTTATCAAACTCATGACATGGGTTATGAGATAAAAAAATCTCAAACTTATGATTTTAAGCAAATTTGTCCCTGTCAAACTTCAACATTAGCCTTGAATTTCAACGCTCTTTTCAGTACAATCCTTAGTCTTATATTTATGCAAATTCACCCTTAATTGACTATTAAACTTTTAATTTTTTTCAATTCCATCTCTGATTTCAGCTAATTAAATCCTCAGAGTTCAGCATCTAAAAATTATCGGCTGTGAATTTTTTTAATTTAGCCCCCAATTGACCTTAAAATGTTAATTTTCTTATAATTTTACCCTTTATTTGAACCAATTGACTTTTTAAAAATTAAATTTGGTCTTCTAAAATTTCAACCTTCTCCATTAAACTCAAATTGGGTTTCCAAACTTATTTTTTGACCAATTAAGTCCTTAATAAAATTAATTTGACCCATTTAAAGTATAATTAAGTCTTTACACTTAATTAAATCCTTTAATTTAACCCAAATTAACTCTTAAACATAATTAAAATCTAATTTGGCCCATGATTAAATCAAATTGGCCTATTAAAAATCTAATTATGTCCATGAACTTAATTTTTATGCAAATTCGTCTAATAATCATTTAATTTGACCTTAAATCTGCATTATTTCTGCCATAGTTTTGAAACTCAGCCCTGCTCGGCGGGTCGACCTGGGGCTGGAACCGGGCCGGGTTGAAGAAAAAACAAGAGAAGAAAAAACTCGGCGTGACCTGGCGACTCGGTTGACCCGGCAAGACCCTATCAAAAACTTGGTTGCAACTCATTGACTTTTGTTTTGTTTTTACTAAAACAAAGTCGTTTTGATTTTTTTTAAAAAAAATGACCCGGTAAAAACCTGGAGCCCGGGCCTTGAATTGGGTCGGGCCTAAAAACTATGGTTTCTGCAGTCTTTGATACAATGAGGTACGATGAAACTTCTAATCCCATTTAAAATTGCAACTTGATGCTTTTATACATTTGAAATCCTCATCAGCCTGTTTTTACCAAATTATCAGTCTTCTTGCTATTATTATTTTATTTATTATTTTTAAAGGAAAAGGAGTAAATTTTGGGGGGAATGACCCGAAAATAGTTATGACAGATGGCTCAAAACAATATTATTAGATACAAAACCATTTTAAATAAAGATTTTTTCCCAACAAAAATAATTATATAATAGGCTTTTCCGACATGTTTTTGTAGTTAAGAAAATTCTATGTGAAACTAAAAATGTGTAGGCCTACATGTGATCAAATAAATTGAAAACTATTTATATTAATTAATAAATACAAAATCATAAAAGAAAACTAAAATAAAAGAAGGTCAAGCCAGCCTACCTAAATCATTTTGTTACAGCCTGCGCGCTCGAGCCCTCTCTTTTCTTTTTTTTCTTAGCATCTAGAGAGAACAACATGTTTAGAATCTGGTTGTTATTGTGGCTGGAAAATCCAGGTTGATAATCAAAATCAATTTTGATCTAAAACACATTAAAAACCATGATAGACATATTAATAATCTAAAAAAAACCAAAATAATTGTCCCAAAACTCAAAATCAATCCAAAAGAAAATTCAAGCTTAGATCTAGTTTTTTTAGACATTTTCAAAGTAAATAACTTTAAATTTTTAGTTCTATTCTTACCGACCACAATTCTAAACCGACAAAATAATGTACATTGTATTCGGTAAATAATGTGAATTTATATTAGTTAGTGATATTATCAAACCGACCTTGTTTTGAAATTGTCCAGAAAACTAATTAGTGGAGACCCACCTGTTAATTTCTTTTTTATCCAAAACTAATATGGTTTTTAAATATCAAAATCAACATCCTTTCATTGAAAAAACACAAGAGACCTAAAACAACTTGCCGGTATACGGATTGGCCCACACAACCAGTAATTCGAGAAAATCCAAAAATGTGTCTCGTGCAGGATTTGAACATGCAGGCGACGAACTAAGCTAATAGGCTACTTAAGGTGTAATATTTCAAAACTAATCAGTGAGTATAAATTAACTCTGTCGCTGTCTGTTTTGATCGAGGGCTAGGTAGCTTTCAGGTGTCCATTGTCCTCCAATTCAGCAGCTCTGAATAATGCTGCAATGAGTGACCTAATGATGGCGACATCATTGGCTTCTGCAGACATTACTTTCACCATATTAATAAGCTTCCATCTTCTTCATAAATACTTAGCTACTTTGCTCGATGCTGTGGGCTGCATTTACAGCTATAGCGTCTTGCACCAGAATAGAAACTTTTATAGGCAACACACTCACCCTGACGAGAGGCTGGTCATCATCAGCATATGGATCCAACATGGAGAGAACTGTAGTTTTATATATATATATATATAAGCAATTTCCTTGTTTGCAAGGAGCCGGTGCGATTGAATGTGACATGTATTTGATGGTTTTTGGAGCTACATTTATTTAGGGCAGAGGTTTGTAGCTGAAATAATTAACTAAGTTATGGTCGTGGTTCAGAAAAATAAATAAATAAACCACCAAGTTATAGGCTTGTAGAGTTTTTGTAATTAAGAATGATGGATGGATAATAAGACAATTATTATGGAGTCCAACATCTAAATAAGTTTTTGAGCAAACTTAATTTATATTACCCTCCAGATTATAACCAATATTTACATACACGATTCCTAAATTCACCCAATGATTCCGGGCACAAGGCAATTAGCCACCTCCACAAGGAGTTAAAACTATGCTCTCTGATTGCCACCGACACTAGAAATTAAGGGAAACATGAAAACATCTGTCAATTTCATTGACGAATTTCGAAGAACAGAAGGGTAAAAAAATAAGTACTTCAAAAATAACAAGTTAGAGACATAATTAATCAGTAAGAAAGGACCACCCCACCACCTCCATTCACGCCTTTAAGGTGGACACATTGCATATGATAATGCAGTAATAATCTATATATGCAAGATGTACATCCCTACTTTTCTCTTGTAAATATATTTAGGATGGTGATGCATGGCTGGTCTATATATATATATATATATATATATATAGAGAGAGAGAGAGAGAGAGAGAGAGAGATCTTTTGCTTTGTTTAGTGGAGAAAATTATTCCTAAGCAGAGTTCCCGAGGAGAATGTTTGTGGGAAACAACGAGTGAGGCAGAATACTACTTCAAGCTAGACTGTATTGAAATACACGAAGGAAAAAAAAATGGGGGCAAGCAATTATCATTCATGGAATTGGAGCAAAATGTGGAGCAAGGACTAGTTCAGAATTGAGAAGCTAAAATAGGAAACATATGCAAGACATGACAAAGTTTCAGGTATAAAGATCAAGTAGGTATAGGAATTAGGTTGTAATACTGAAGAGGTGTGCTTGTCTACGTGCTTTTGTGCTTTTCAAACTGCGCTTTTAGAATTAATTATAAAAAAGTATAATTTTGGCTGCTTTTCAACCAACTAAACCGCAGTTTAAAACGTAAAAGAGAAAGTGCGTAGACAAACGGATTATTAAAAGAAATGGATGAAGAATTGAAGTGCTGTTTAGAAAAGCAGGTGAGAGGTGTGATCTGAAGAAAGCTCGCATTGAATTAGACCTCCTATCCTATAGGGAGAAATTGTGGCACACCATGCGGAGAAATGATACTTTCTGGAGGTTAATTATTCTCCTTCAGATCCTACTTTGCTTCATGGAGATTGCTTTAATGGGTGGAAGAATCTCAAAGACCAAAATGGTGCTGATAAGACCCGACACTTGGGGACCTGATGGCGAGCAAAAAAGCAAGAAAAGGAGAGGGGAGAAACGCAAAAAGGTGCTGTGAAGGATTGACAGCCATCACGCCACCTCGCTTCTACCCCAAGAAAGAAAATAGTCCGTACACAATCAATCACCAATAATCATCACCACAAATCCATCCCAGTGCTTAATTTAATATATAAACAAAACCAGGTCAAGTTTTGATCATCATCATCACAGTGCATGCTACTCTCTCCGGCCGGGAATGTTCGGAAGAATGGCTGGTTTTATTTTTTGCGTTTTTTACATCGTTTTAACTTGTAATAAATAAATAAAAATATATTATTTTAATATATTTTCAAAGTAAAATTCAATTAGAAAAAACAATTAACATATATGCCCAACCCTAAGCTAAAACCTAAGCTAGGTTGGTAACAACCCTTGGTGTGAAGCCAAAGGAGGGGCTAGGTAAGTACATGCTGTCTTTGTTCTCAATTTATAGCGAAGCCTATAGACCTCCTGTTCTATCATGAAGCTAGCTAGAACTACATTAAGCTTCAAACAATCATCCATGTTGAGTAAAAATGAGCGAAGGAAGAAGACGAAACAAGATGAAAGTAAAGAAAAGGGTGGAAAAATCAAGCTAGAAATTAATGAAAGCAAGAGAGAAAATTATTAACCCTATCTGTCAGCTAGCTAGCTAGTTTTGATTTAACATAAAACAAGTCACTCGATCGCCAAGTGAAGAAAAGGGGAAGGAAAACTAAATTAAGATAAAACACAAGGCTAAATTAACATCTTGTGATCATATCCATAATTCTCTCTATGTGAATTTTACCATGATTCACCACCTAACACTCCATTCCAATAGCCAGGAGCACCATCTCCTTGCCCTCTAGCATTAATCCGCTCAAATTCAGAATTACTTGGAACCTGCTGCTTCAAGTCCTCGATAGGAAACAAAAGCCTTGCACTGCTACCAGTCTCATGCACACCTTGAATGTTACTATACCCACTTTCAAACCCTTCAAAAGAAAAGTTCTGGGTTGATGGCTTGAATTCTTGCAGAGGAAACCCGGTTGAAAACATGTTGTTTGAATCAGATGCTGCGGGAATCGACATGAAAGCACTAAATCCCCTTGGATTCATTCCAGAACTCTTGAGAAGCTCCATGGCTGAGATATGAGATGGAGGGTAAGCTAGGTTTAGATCTGGGCCTTCATGGATCTTAGGGTTTTGATCAGTAGCTGACTGATGGAAATTTGGCTGGGTCAGATCAAGAGGAAACTTCTTTTCAGATGCTGCCGCAGCTGATGACGATGGATTACTTGATGATCTCTTGTTCTTTCTCGAACCACCACCAACAGGAACATTTCTTAAAGACCCACCTTCAGTCCAGTACCTTCTACAAGTCTTGCAAAAGTATCTTGGCTGAGACAGACTATAGTTGTTGTAGTAACAAAACTTTGTGTTAGTCGAAGTGCACCTCGGACAATTCAAAGCTTGTTCCTTTTGCGGCCTTGCCCTTCTCTCTAACATATCAGGCCCTTCCACTGGTTTACCAACACCAATCCCCTGAAAGTGAAAAAACACAGACTCGAGAAGGCCATAATTTCAGGATTGACACAACACAAAGCAAGTCCTCTCAGAACTCTCACTCCAAATTTGGTAGACAAAGATGGAGAAAAGGAAAGTTCAAAGGAAACAAACATGATGACTCAGAAAAACAAAAGGAGACTTCTTTACACCATGAGGATTACATGCAACTGGAAGAAGAAGAAGAAGAAAATACTAACTATAACAACTTTTCTAGGTGCTTTATCAGGCGGAGATAAAAAGAAGGGCATCACTTTCAACTTTCAAGAACAAATGAGAGGAAGAACACTAAATTCAAACACTAGTGGGGGCTGAACAGCATCATCTCATAGAGAAAAGGTGAGACTTTATATATACTAGCAAGTAGTAATCAAGAAAAAAACACATATACCAACAAGACAAAAGATAAATTATATTCTAAATAGCCTTCAAATTAAATCCCAACCCAGAAAGGGGGGCGAAAGGAAAAGAACAGCATGATTATGTGTAGAGAAAAAATAAAAATCGGTGCCTTTACCTGTGGCCACTGAGTAGAAGTATCCATGGATTAAAGAGAGAAAGAGAGAGAAAAAAGCTAGGCAGTCTTTTGCTCAATAAAAAATCAACTGCTCTTTAACTTTCTTGCAAAGTGGTCTTAAAAGCAAAAAGATGGAACACTTGTGAGGGTATTTGTTGTGGCTTTTTGTGTTGGCTAGTAGTTCTTCACTATTGTCAGCACGTTTGAAATTGTAAAATTTTATTTTTTAAAGTGTTTTTTTATATAAATATATTGAATTAATATATTTTTTATTTTTTAAAATTTATTTTTGATATTAATATATTAAAATAATTTAAAAATACTAAAAACAATTATTTTAAAGTAAAGAAAAAAATTAATTTTTTTAAAAAACATTTTTAAAACACTAAAATAAATAAGTTTATATATAAAAAATGGCCAATCTTGTCTTTTAATATTCTCCATACGCATGTGTGATGCTGATTTTATGATCTAAATAGAAATCTTGTTGATTTTATGGTCTAAACAAAAATCTTGAAAGAGAATATATGCATTATTATTAAACTGATATGTAATCAGATTTAAGAAAAATTATGAAAGTTAATTTAGTTAAATCCAAATGATTACATGCATTCTTATTAAATTTGGTTTAGCTTGAAGGGTGGATTTGAAACCAGGCTTACAACGGGTTTTAGAAAAATCATATGGGAGTTACTTAATATGATTAAATCCGAGTGACTTAGCAGATCAATATATAATCTGTTTAAAATTTAGTTTGATTTTTAAAATAAAATAAAATGATATATTTTTATTTTTTAAAAATAAATAAAACAATTTTATTTTGTTATCATTGACTTGGATTAACCAATTAGTTTATGACTTGGATATTCTTGTGTTAAGTTATGGATCAAGCTTAGGTTTAATAACTTTGGTCATATAAATATACATATTTTTTTTTAATAATATTATGCAGAGTGTTTTTTTAAAATGTTTTTCCGTTAAAAATATATAAAAATAATATATTTTTAAAATTTTTTATATGAGCACATTAAAATCATAAGAATTTTTTTTAAAAAAATATATTGATTTAATATCTTTTCATTAAAAAAACAATTTAAAAAGTTGGTTTGAATACAAACAAACATTTTTTTAAGCGTGGTAAATATGAAGTCGGTTTTAACAATGGACCTGGCCAAACATAGCTGTTGGCTCTGCTGCAAAACTTTGAATAAATATAAGTTAACTTTACGAAGTAATTAAAGTAAGGAAATAGAGCCATAGTGTATTCGATTTGAGAGGGAAAAAAAGTATTGTGTATATATATATATATATATATATTTTTTTTTTTTCCAATGATTTTGTTAGCTTTTTTTTTCTAAAAATATTTTAAATGCAGCTCAAATAGATTATCAAATAAGATATTATTAAAAAAGAACTCGGATTTGGTGCTTTTTGGCTGAGTAAAATCACCCATCTGCCACATGAACGAACCCTAATATACTGTGTGTGTACATATTTGATCTTGCAGACGTAATTATGAATTAGTCAATGCTTATTCTTTATGGTTTCTGACAAGAGAGTCGAGGAAGTAACAAGTGATTCTGCTGCTCTTTTCCTTTCTTTATTGTTCTTGTTCTCTAGTCCCTGGATTTTCTTGTGTCAAAGACATGGTAATTCAGGTAATTCAGGAGGGACGTCGGCTTTCCCCATGCCTTCAATTAATTTTTTATAATTTTGAATAGTTTTTGATACCATGGATCTTATAAAATTTAAGCAAAACCTATTCGGGTCAAAGAAAACGATGCTAACTTAATCAGGGTTAATCTGGATTTACCCGATGATCCAGGCGAGGTAAAAAAATAGCATTTTTAATTCTAATTTGTCTTCTTTTTTACTCTTTTCTGTCGAGGAAATTCTACAGGAGGCTATATAAGGCCTAGATATATATATTCATTAAATAAGATGCTTCAGAATGACTCTAAAGACTTGGGAGTCTTGAAAGGGTCCAGACAATTGTTGAAACTTACCTTTTAAGTACCAAAAAAACCTATGAAAAATTGCACCAAGGAGGTAGTGCTTTCCTTTTCAAGTCTATCAAGTTTCTTTCCCTAGCCAAAACAAAAAAAAGCTAGCCAGCTATCTAAATGTGATGGACAAGCTGAGTCTGAACCCTACTCACACGCACTCACAAGCTGAGTTTATAGATTTTGCCTCGGCTGGTTAAAGGAATTTAATTTGAGAACCAGGCTGTGAGAAATTATTTTGATCAATTGTTAATTATTATTATTTTTATTAATATGGTTATCCAGGCCAGCTTGCGCGTATCTTGACTAATTTCTCGAACTCTGAAGTTAATTATCATATAAGTCTCTCGTAGCTCCAAGATTTATAAGACTCAAATTGATAACTTTTAAAAAACAAATATAGAATATAATTAGTTAAGTTAATTTTTTAAGATTAAATTTTAATTATTTTTTGTCCAGAAATATGTGGTACGCATAGATTGATTAGAGGACATTAAACCAAAAAAAAAAATTATGAAGTATACATAGCTGGAAGAGGGGAACTTCCATTAAAAGAAAAAAAAAACCTAAAACCCTAAAATAATCCTTAATTATTTTTTTACTAATATTTTTGCAAGCTTGCACATTTATATTTGGATATTTTTATCAAGTTATTTGCATTTTTTATTTAAAAAATAACTACATAAAAAATATTAAAATTATAAAAAAATAAAAATTCTCAAAAACGTTTTTTTTTTACATAAAATTAACAAACTAATTAAGTTACAATGTAATGTCTTCAAGCCTCTGTAAATGGTTTATCCAATTATCTTGTTTTATATAAATAGAAATTTATTAGCTTAATCCATTTTCATGGACTTCAAAAATAACCCTCTAATTTAAGCCATTTTTTTTTTTTTATCTTAACATATACTGGTATATGTTTGATGGTAATAAGAAAAATATATTCCTACGGAGTGGCGGCGGCTAGAACTTCAAGCCAACTAGAGCTTCGCGCCAGATAGAATATAGACGTGGCGCGAAAAGTTACATGTCAAGAAGTGGACCCCAGACCCCCTTGAATATCGAAACGTGTCTGTGACGTCACGTAAGTGGGCCCCGTCACAATCAGAAAAAGAGAATCTGCAGCGACCGCTTGATCTTGGTGGATGATTTATGGAAAAAATGATGGTGTTGTTTTTAATCAACCACGTCAAGTGATGGGAAATTTGTAGGGCCAGGAATTGCAGGCTCCCTGCTGCATCACACGTTACCTAAACCTCTTTTCGAGTTGGTTACTTGCCTCCTCTTTAACCTCGTTTGTTTTTGAGTGGTTGTTTAGTACGTTAGTAGATCATCTACCAGCGTTATAGGATAATTATATTCGAGTTTTTTATTTAACATAAAAAAATATTTAAATATTATTAATCTTTTTTAATAAAAAAATTAAAACATATAAGGGTTCACTTGATATAACCCGGTTGAATATGTGGATTAAAAAGTAATTTATACAATTGAAAAAACATAATTTGACTAGAAAGATTGGAGATGCTATTTCTTTTAATATTAAAATAAAAATATATTGTATAAATTAGTTGACTTATCAAATTCGCGACCTGAGTTATGAGACTATGATAACCTCGTATAAAATAAATAAAAAAATATAATATAATCCTCTATCAAATCAATATTGAATGATAAAACTGAAAAAAAAAATCAATTAAAAAAGAATATAACAAACCGACTTGAGTTAATCAGTCAAATTTGCAACTCGAGTCATAAGTCAAGATAACATAATGGAAAGAAAATTGATTAAAAAAAATCAATTAGAAAAAAACATAAAAAATAACTCGAGTCAATCCACCAAACTTACAACCCGAGTTATTAAACCGAGATAACCTTGTAAAAATACAATAAAAAAAATAACATGATTTAACTCGAGTTAACCTATCATATCTGTGACTTTGGTCATGAGATTGAGATAATTCATTAGAGAGTAAATCAAAATAAATTATAAAAACTCATTTTTCAATTGCTCCTGTCAAGCTCAATATTGAATGATGAAGATTTTAAAAATCTTGTCTAAAAAAATAACATAAAAATAAGTCAAGTGAACTCAAGTTAACTTGTTAAGCACTATTTCTTGGTTATAAAGCCGAGATACCCTAACAAAAAGTAAATTAAAACAAATCTTGAAATTTAATTTTCAATCAAACACAATATTAAATGATGAAATTAAAAAAAATCAATTAAAAAAAATTAATTCAATTAGGTTACTATGTCAAATCCTCGACCTGGGTCATGAAACGGAGACAACCCATGATTTAGATAATGAAACCGCGATAACTTTTGAGAGAAAAAAATAAAAATTAACTCGATTTAATTGTGGTTAAAATACTACCTTGATCATGAGAACAAAATATTACCTTATAAAATAAATTAAAACATATTATAACAAGTCAACTAGTAATTCAAATAAATTTCAGTTTGATTTAAAAAAAAAAATCTCCAAAACAATGTTGTGAAAAGAATATAGAATTACAAACAAAAGAATGAACTGGTAGTTGAATAAATAACCATTTATTGAATTAAAGAACCAGTGAGTCGAAGATTTATCACTTGATTCGATTTTGATGATATTAATTATATTTACATGAAAATAAAATCCATTATAATCATCCATGAGTGCTACCTTTGTATGATCCATACAGTTACGGTATTACAAAATCATAAATAAATAAATAAATCTCCTTTTAATCCACTTTCCAATAAATCTGAAACTGTGATAACCAAATGTTGCCATATGGTTATAAAATATTTATGGTTGAGAATGTGGTTGCGGTTATTTTTTAAAATATTTTATATTTAAAAATATATCAAAATAGTATATATTTTTTATTTTTTAAAAATTAATTTTGATATTAGTGCATCAAAATTATTTAAAAATATCAAAAAAATATTAATTTTAAAAAATAATAAATAATAAAAAATTAATTTTTAAAATACAAAAACAAACAGTATAAATTTTTATTTTTTTTAAGTGGTTGACAAAGGTTAGGAGGTGTGAAAAAAAAAAATAGTAAAATGAGTTTGAGTTTTAAAAAGAGTAAACTTTGAAGGGCAAAGGGGGAAAACATGATATTTTTAGGGAATGCAAAGTATTTAATTATAAAAAATTCAAGAGTTGGGAATTTTCTAAACCCCAAAGCAAAGGATGGTCAGCATTCTTAGTGATAAATTTAATAAAGATGAGTAAAAGTTGATTTAAGGATAATTATAATTTGAAAATAATTAATGTTTTAATTAATGGTGGTGAGGGAGCCATCAAACTTGATTCAGGGTTTCTCGTGTATGGAATGGTGAATTATTGGGATATCAAATTAGGAGGCAGACATCAATGTTTGACCTACTTTATTTTCAAGAATATTTCTTGATTAGTAAGGGTAAACATGATTTGATTGGGAAAATCATCTACAGTGGGATCAAATCAGAGGACCCACTTGAATGGCCTGTGGTTCACGTACAATGGAAAATAAGAATATTCATGTATAGGGTATGTTTGGAACATGGTTTAAACTGTTTTTTTTTTTAATTAAATTTTTTTATTTAAAATTATTTTAAAAAAAAATTTCAAAATTTTTTGATGTGTTAATATCAAAAATATTTTTTAAAAAATATTATTTTAATTTATTTCTGAATTATCATATTTTCAAACACATTATTAATCTTTAAAGTGTGGTAGCTATTTTTTGATGATTTTTAAAAATATTTTTTACTTAAAAAAAATATTAGATTAATGAAATTTTTTAGTGTTTTGCAATGATTTTTATATGTTGATGTCAAAATAAAAAAAATCTAAAAATAAATTATTTTAATATATTTTAAGATAATTTTTTTTAAAATATCATGTACCATAATATTAAATATACGCACAAATTATAATATTTGGTTTTAGAAAGATAATTCTCAATAAAATCCATGTAAAACTATAATGTGTATTGAATTATAATGTGATCATACACCACACAACATTAGTGTTTTGCTTTGTAGTAGTGGTTGTTTTTAAAAGTATTTTTTGCTCATAAATATATCAAAATAATATTTTTTAAAATTTATTTTTCACATTAACACCATTCAAAAACACTAAAAAACTTAATTTTATATATTCTCTTAAAATCATATGGAATCTTACATTTCCATAATTTTTTAAGAAATTATACAAGGCACGTATTTCCAATGCTATGTGCTTTGTTTAGCAATTCTTCAAGAGGCAGGTGTTGTGTTTTTCTTTTGTCAAAGATAGAGAAGCTCCGTTAACATTTTCTTATATATTGTTATGATATTTTGTCCTTGTCCATCGAAGAGTCTCTCCTGTATCTTTTTAATAATATTAATACTAAAAAAACTCTAAAATATATTCTCTGCTTGTAAGTTATAATAATAATAATAATAATAATGCTATGTTGCAGCAACAACAACAAATAAATAAAATGAATTATTAACTTTAGAGCTCGTAGGATTAGTTGAGATGCACACAAGCTGACTTGAACACTAACATTAATAAAATAATAAAAAATAAATAAAATGTATAAAAAATTAGTTTGGTGAACATTGAAGAACAATTAAAGCACCCATTCAAGTTCGATGAGACTTGTAGAAGATGAAAATAGTTAAACAGGAGAATATAGAATGGTTTATGGTGCATGCAATTTGGGGCAATAAAGGCATTGGCTCATAAAGGACCAAAAACTACTAGATTAATGGGCTTCATCTTCATATTAAATGTGAACTATAATCTAATATTTAATTCAATCATTAAATGTTAATGTGCATTTTAAAAGTATTTTTTTATTAAAAATATATTAAAATAATTGTATCAGTTTATCAAAATCATAAAAAATATAAAAAACAGTAATTTAATATTTTTTTTAAATAAAAAAAATAAGCAAAAACTTATGCAATACTAATTATACATCTAATCTTTTTTCTCTAAATTATCCTTCATTTGTAATGGAATTTACGGGAATTTTTTTTTTTTGTTATTTTTATAAAAACAATACCCCCTAGATAAGCATCCAGCATTGTTATATGTTTCATAAAAGAGTCAACATGTAATGCATAAAATAGTTTCTTAAAAACTAGTGTAAAAGGATGTTGAGTGCACAATCATTCTTGAGTGCTGTGCTTTCATCACCATTTATGTGTTCACAACACCACCTCCTATTTAATACCTATATGTTTATCTAATTATTTATTTATCAAATTACCCTCTCATCCCCACTTTTTATATATAACCCAGATTTAAGATTAAATTAAATAAAATTTATCCCTGCAAAAACAACATATACTACTATTAAAAAATTTATCCAACATAACTTTTTTTTTAATATTAAAAAAATAATTTCATAACTTAGTTAAAAAAAAAAAAACTTACTTTAATCAGTAAATAATTTCCCCAAGGACGGAAAAAAAAGAAAGAAAAGAAATAAAGGCACTAAAAAAGCACATTGAGAAGGCACTTATTCTTTTAATTAGTTTGGATGGCTCCATCAGAAAATTACAATAAGCGAAAACAAGCCTGCCCAAGATGGGAGGAATTGTCGATTCGCCGACCACCGCGGTCGGAGTAATTGGGATACATTTTTTTGATGATTCCCAAATATGTAAAACCTACTCACCACTACTAACAGTCAAGTGAACATGAAATGAATCAGGAATCCAAATCAACATAAACAGGTTATTAACGAACCTTCCTTAAACAATGCATGAACTATTAACAACTTGTGGCCCAAGCACCAACCATCCTTTTGAATGTCGAATCATATACATGGTTGAGCTTTGGCCATTACTACCTAGCCTTGAATCTTCACAATTCTTTTCTGTTTCTATGTACACAATAAACAAGGAAATCTAAACACCAAATGCAATGTGCAATGATGATAAATTATACTAGCATTGGTTGAAGGAGCCGTGGGGACGACATTTTGTTAATTTCTACCTTAGATCCACGTCCACTTGTTCTGGATTCCCCCTTTCAGTCTGGTTGTTAACAAGTTCCATGCCAAGCTGCCCTTTGTCTCCGGCACCAAATGCAAAAAGTTTCCCGGATTCAGTGAGAGCGAAGGTGTGAGCATTCCAGTATACGGAGTTGGTTAGGCTGATCTGCACCACTCGCTCCTTCACCTCCTTCAACGATGTTACTAGCTCTGGGCTTAAGACATTAGTATGCCTATTTCCCTGTAGAAAAAAAAAATTATAAGTTAAAACATGCTTCGCAGAAGGAGGGCCGCATTCATGTAAGCATCAATATTCAAAGATAGCATTTTAGAATCTTGGCCATATTAAGACAGGACAACAATCGAAATACTTGAAGAGATTCTAAAATCAATCAACACAACATGAAGCATTGCCAGTTTGTCGTGTCGCAATCACCTTTACAGTAACCATTATATATCAGTGGTGACATAACAACCATAAGGTTAATCATTCAATATCTTGCTCAATATGGTTAATTTCCACTTGGCAGTGGCACACAAATCATTAATATCAGGAAATTAAACAGCTGGTAGTTAGCATGTCAGAGAAACAGTTGTAAAATTGAAAGGAAAGCAAGAATATCCCCAGCAATACGGGACCGCCAATTAATGTTAAGATGGAAAAAAAATATGATGTAATTATGTAATGACTGCATAAAGTAGTAAGCAATTAACAGATTACATCATCGATCTTAAATTGCACGTGTGTTCAAGATTTGTTCCATGAGACCAGGAAATTAGGCAAACTTCTTTCTTTCCACATTAATGAAACAAAATCTATTAATATATAAACATAGGATCAAACAGAAGAGGGCCAGACCTGTCCATCACCATCAGCATTATGACCTAGACTAGCAGATTCACCACAACCAAATGAGTATACATCACCATCATCAGATACCACGAAGGTTGTGTAATCCCCTGTAGCAACATGAACAGCTTTGACCTTGCTCAATGCATCAACCACCTTAGGAACCGATTCACACTCTTCATTTCCATGGCCCAAGCACCCATAGCGGCCCCAGCCCCATGTACAAACCCGTCCATCCCTTCCTACCACGGCAGCATGCCATGCGCCAGCAGCAACCACCACTGGCTGAAGGTTCAAAAGCTGAAACTGTTCTATCAATCGTGGGTACTTCTCATCAGTTCTTGATCCATGTCCAAGCTTCCCACCCAAGCCACATCCAACAGAGTATACCGACCTTATATACATCCAAAATATAGCACAAAGATTAGAGACAACTAAGCTGTTGTAGCCGATTCAATATCAGTCACGACCATACAGTTGGATGAGACATGATACAATTAAATCAAGGATTTTGAAAAGATCAGAAGGAAATATTAAATTGTTAATAACAGTTACTTCTTAAACAGACCTTTATACTTATCCTTGGTTAAAAAGTAAGTTCCTAAGAAAATTTTTCGTTTTTTCTTTTGCAATGTTGTCTCATGGTAAACACAAGGAGCAACTCACATGCCACTAGGTTGACAGGCCAGAGCGAGAAGGTAACAGTATCCAGCTGCAATTTGAACCACTGGTATGTTCTCAAGTGCCCCCAACAAAGGATGGGGTACAACATCATTTGGCTCGGTCTGATGACCAAGTTTGCCATCCTTGCCCCAAGAAAACGTATAAACCCTTCCTTCTCTGGACAATACAGCGGTGAAGAAATTTCCTATTGCAGCTTGCACCACAAATATGTTTTTCAAGGACTCAACCAGCTGTGGAGTTGTGACAGTTCTAGTTCCTTGAACTCCATACTCAGCTTCACCAAAGGAGTCCTTTCCAAATGCATAAACCTCCCCAGCATCACTAATCAGCATTGTCCTGCCAGGCCCAGCAGCTGCTTGGATAATTCGAATGCCTTGCAGGGATCTGCAACACAGTGAAGATCCATTAAATTTCTATAGCACAGAAATCACCCTTTTCATTTTCCACAACTAACAACACATACCTGATTTGCCGAGGTCGCCATTCCTCTTCAGTGGTGCCATGCCCAAGTTGTCCTGAGCTATTAGAGCCAAAGGAGTAAGCTGCTCCATTCGATGTCACAGCAATACTGTGACCAGGTCCTGCAATTGCCTGGGATTTCTCCCTCCTGCAACATGCTTCTCCAGCCAGCAAAAATCTCAGGACCAGTTTCCATGAGCCCCCACACCTTTGTTTCAAATCTTGGCGTTCTTCAGGTGTCATTGGCTTAAATATGGCTCTTTTTTGACACATATCAAGAGCAGCAAGCTCTGACATGGATAATTCATAGTCGGGGGCAAAGCTTGCTGGCTGCCTAAAGAAGGAACATGTTGCCTGCAATATGGACATTGGAAATCAAATCAGCAGCACTATCAATTCTACGAAATAAAAAAAAGCTTCACAGTCGCAAGTTAAGGAAAAATATCACATGCCTCTAGTTTTGCAAGATCTTGAGGATCCAAGTTACATGTGGTGAGAACATGGAGGACAATTGATGGATTGGCAGCTAAGGGGAATTCTCCAGGAATTGAGTCCCCAAAACAATGACGCTGATTTCGTTGATACGTTGAGACAGGAACAGCAACAATGGCTGTGACAGGCTGATCAGTGATGTTATGGTATTGTATAGCAGGGGTTCCACTCGTTGTGGAATCCATGGCCATTGCCAAATGATCGCAGTGCACAAACTTGGCAGAGTAGAGGATTTAAATAGCTGGATAAAAACAGACAAACAGAGGCCAAGATCACCACATTGTTATCCAACATAGTAATAAAGACTTAAACTTCAGTGTTTCATACTACATTTACACAGTAAGAGAATCTCATCCAAGATGTATTTACCTAAAATTATAAATCAATCAGCAAACTTCAATTCTCAAACCCACAAAATAAAACACATGCAAATGAACTCTCCTCCAAAGCTAACATAAACCATCAATCCAAACCAGCTGGCATCATCATTGATGCAGCATGTTTTGATCAAACCAACAGTAGCAACTACTAGTAAATCAATCATCTTTACATTCCAACAAAAAAAAAAGTCTCCAAGTTTCAAAAGGCAATTTTTTTTTCCTTTTCCTTAGAAGGGGTGGCTCCCTGTGATGATCAGGTGCAGAAAACTGTATAAATTTTCAATTTTGGTCCTTCATCGTCAACACCACCATCATCATCATGATGCATGAAACACACACTAATCATTCACGATAAAGGCTTTAGCAAGGAGTAAGAGTTACTTGCATGCTTAACTTTACCATTTCAAATGGATTTTCCCTATGATCTATACAAAATAAACACCATAAAGTTCAAGAATTTATCAAAGAACCCATACCAAAATCTCAAAGTCTCAGTCTTCCCTGCTTCTCCAACCTAATATCCTCTGTTTCTGCGAACCTTTATTTCTTTTCTTTAATTTCTCAGCCCACAAGTCAACAAATGGAAAAAGAAAAGCCCCCATAAAATTTTCCAAGAAATCCCATCTTTTCTCCTGTTTTCCCTGATCTGATTAGACAATTACCAGTGAACCAAATCAGCAAGAAAAAACAAGTTTGTTTCAAGAGTGAAAGCTCTGCTTTGAATTGATCAAAGAACAAAGCAGAGAAAATCCCAAAAGGAGATCAATGGATGAAAAATCTGAAGAAAATATGAGAGATGATGATCGAAGATTAGATATATATAGAGAGAGAGAAAAAAATGGAAATATAAATCGATTAGGAGAGAAAGATGTGCAGTGGATGGTGATAGAGAAGGTGAGATCATATGAAAAATCTATATATCCTCCATAAAATTCCGGGTAATTTATATTCTCACACATATCGATGCATCCATGCTACACTTCCATCCCTATAGTTTCAAATTGTCAACATCATCCTTATATTTATTTTCTGAAAGTTTCCATTTTACCCTTTAATTCCTATAGTTTTTTTTACAGTGCATTTGGGCTGAGTTTGGAATTCCTTTTTAAATTACATTTCAATTGGAAAATCATCAAATTTGATAACCTTTTATACAAATAAAAAAAACACGTTAAATAGCTCTTAAAAAAAGCTATCGTTTCTTTATATTTTTAAAAATAAATTAAATAAATTAACTTTTACATTAATATATCAAATATAAAAATTTAAATATTATTCAATTTGTTGCAATCTAACCATATTTTAAAAAGAATTATTTTTATATGTATTTTTGAATCGTTTTAAAGTGCTGATATTAAAAATAAAATTTTAAAAATAAAATAATATTGTTTTAATATATATATATATATATATATATATATATATTTAAAAAAAAAACAGTCTGAAATTAACTTTTACAACTCACTTAAACAGCCTATAAATAACTAATAACAAGGATAAAAAAAAAATGAAAACCCATGGTGTGAAATATTCTTTGAATCATGCTAGGATTTGGTGGGCAAATTGGCTTACCCAAGACACCTTCCTGGCGTAGCAAGCATAGTTACCAAGTAAAAGTAATCCCACACGCAACAGTGCCTTCCAGTTTCCGTTCTTAACAAGTCATCACTGAAGAATTATAGCCAAAGTCACTGCAGGTTTTTGGGTTCTTTTTCTTACTTTTCTCTTTTAATTCTTAATGTTTGTGGACTGTTAGGCATGTGATTTTCATAAAAAACTTAGATATATAAATAATTCGTGTGACTTGACATCGCCAGTTCCAACTTTGAGCCGTTGAAAAAATAGCTGTGAAGATATAAAAAATTAGAAAATAATAATAATCATAGTCACTGCCCATCCTATAAACAGGGCCTGTTTAATGACATGGTGGGATATAGTCAAAATTGCATCATTTTTAATAATATTTGGTTAATTAGTATATCTCACGGTCTTGCATGAGGTACATTGAAAAATCTCGGTATATATATATAAAAAATCATGGTTTAAGACCCGGGTTTCGAGTTTTGATCCGGCCGGTCGGTCAATTTTTTTTTAAAATCAAAATAACGTCGTTTCAGTAAAAAAAACAAAAACAATAAAAGTCAACTGGTTTACAGTCAGGTTTTGCCGGATCAATCCAGGTTTTTCTTTTCCTCGTTTTTTCTTCAACCTAACTCAGTTTCAGTCCCGGGTTGGCCAGGTTTTAAATTGACCTGCCGGGCCAAGCCGGTTTCAAAACTATAACAAAAGGTATTGGAGGTGAGACAAATCTTGATAGGATATGCTGCTCCTTGAAAACAAATTTCATTTCGGACAAAAAAGAGAGACAAAAAACACTAGACACCATGACTGTTATCCCTGTCCCGGGTCGTAAACCCGAAACAATCCCTAAACAAAAAATATTCTTTAAAATAGTTTGAAATAATCTCAATTCAAATTAAATTTCGAGTCAGCTGACAAGTCCAAGCACATAAAAGATCAGTGGTAGTAAATGAAACAGCCATCTGAAAATAGGGAAAACCCTAGATTTGTTGAGTGAGACTGGAAATATGATGGCTAAAATCTTACAGTAAAAGCAAGCATGATAGCCAGGATCCATTTGGGCAGGTGTTTTACTGTGAGAATCAATGAACCATGCTGCATATTTTTATGGCCCGACAAATGGTCAATGGTTTTGTTTGCCACATTGAAGACAGGTATACTTCAAGGTTTATAGACAGGCCTCGCATGATTACACACCTGGGCGGGGAGTCATGCTTGAGAAGACAAGACTTTTACAGCTGAGGAAGCCTACTGGTTTTGTTCGCCTGGACAGAAAATGTTACAGGTGAAGTGTGCACTGATCTTGGGTTTTCCATGATTGTTAATTATGGAAACTTTAACTTATTTATCATACTCATAAAATTCAGAACAGCTCATCGGATCTACCAGGTCACTGTGACTCGTTTGATTACTAACCAACCTGGTTAAACACACAGTTCTTAATCTCTCAACTTTTTAATTTATTTATTTTTTATTAGAATCAACTCTTTCACACATGCCTCGCTCCAGGAAAAAGAACATAAATAAAGCATCTTTTTAATGTCTCTATTTTGCTTGTGAGTTGCAACTTTTTAATGTTTCTAGTTTGCTTGTGAGCTGAGTTTGTAGGCTTGCAAGTGAGAGTGTATCTGAGATTCTGAATAGGATTGGATTGCAGCAATAGAAAATATTTTTTAAAATAAATTTTTATTTAAAAATATATTAAAATAATATTTTTATTATTTTTTTAAAATTTATTTTTAATATCAAAACAATTACAAAATACTAAAAAAATTAATTTAAAACAAAAAAAATTCATATTCAACTTCAATGCTGAGCACACTTAAAAAAATATTGTGCGATACTATGGCCTTGCTTTTTTTCACCTACAGAAAGAAAAATAGATAGAGAGATGATGAAAAGGAAGAAATAAAAAATGTTAGGATACAAAATAATTATATATTAATTTATTCCAAATCCTATTTATTTTCCTCATTTCCCCTAACTTTTCTTCATTTTCTTGCAAAACAAACACTATTTGATCTTGTATGTTATAGTACCAGGCCATCGAAACTTTTTTTTTTTTTTCAACCTACCTGAATTTTCCTTGTTTCCTTCCAAAACCTCCAATTATTAAATCTGTGCGTGCCTTCAATTTTTATGATTATCCTTTCAATCCTAATATTGAATTATGCCATCCGATGCAGGCTTCTTAGCACACTGGAAGGGAAAAGATAAAACGATCACAGAAAAGGCATAGCATCTTCGCAGGACAAGAAAGGGTGTTGGAAAACCTTTATCTTCAAGTCACGATTGCTTTTCAAATACATATAAGATCAGGGAAATTCTGTACTTGAATGACAAGATACGAGCAAAACAAGATAAATTACTCAAGAACTTGCACAAAAATTGGTGAAAATTAATGATAATTTCAAGTTACTCATTCAACTTGCAGACATCGATGAACTTCTGAACTGCGTTGTGGTATTGTGTTCCCTGTGATATTAACAAGCACATCATCCAAGTTAGCAAAATCTAGATACATATATCTGTGCATGCGCAAATTATAATAACAATAAAATCATAAGATAGAGACAACTGGAAACTGAAATAACCAAACGGGAGAGTATAACGTGTCAAGTTGCATGCATGCATGCTTGGCATAATATATAAACCAGATCACAGGACAGGGTTTTCTGCCCAGCAATGACCATGAATCTGTTTCAGTCAATAATGGTCATCAGTATAGAAACTACACATTTGTTAATGGAACATTAATACTGTAGTGATTCCTCAGATGAAATATGGTATGCAAACCTCAACCTATTGAACAAGAGCATGCAACTGCAAGCACTTTATTGGTTGCTAAAGTGAACACACCGCTGTCTCATTAGTACATATAACACACAGCTCCTAAAAGGTCCAGTGAGTCCCTACCCTCAATGTTTTCATAAGGATGTTTGAATTGTATCAATCCTGTATTGGTACAAATCAATAGTCTCCTAAGCAACTTGTCCCATTTCATTCTCTGCATGGTACTTCAAGCTACGATCACTATATCTAATATCTAATGCTAATTGCCACCTTAGATGCTCAATGCATTCATGTTGCTTCTGTGAATTGTAAGGTGAAGGCTGCACATAAAACTTTCACATGGCTTCCTGGGGATAGAAGACTAGTACCAGATGCATATTACAAGTTTCCTAGAAAATACCAGCTTCCTCCTTCAAAGATTGTTCAACTATTTAAGGTTTGATACTTTGAAAGTGATGAAACCATTTTTGGAAGATAATTAAAACAAGCGGAGTGAAATGAGTTACTAAGCACTACCTCCCAGTAAAGTTGATTGCATTCCATGCACTGCCAGAACTCTAAATTTTTGTTAAACAAGCAATCGGGAATTCTTTGGAAACCCTTTGCAGCTTCAACTGCCTCTTCTGTTGTCAGTGGCTTTTGAATGAACCTCCCATTGCATTTCGTGCACCTTGACATCAGCTGATCCTCATTAATTTGTAATTGGAAAGTTTCAATTACCTGCAAACTTCTTCAATTTTAGCCTCTACAATCATGTTTCATTACTCTCAATTAACAAAAAATAAACTGCATGTATTCATCCTCTGCCTTTACAACAGCACAACATTGCCTAGATTGTCATGGACATATTGACCACACATACCAAAAAGGTAGACCATTGACGTCTAGTTGTATTATAATATGCAAAAAGAGACTCGGTATGGCGAGAAGAACCTTAAGCACAAATGAAGACAATGGTGCTAGTCCGTGAAAGACTTTCATGCAAAATCAACCATTAGGCAATTCACAAGAAATGACCTTTTCCCTGTTTCTTGTACTTGCTGCAGAATTATCAAATGTTTTTGAAGTTCAGCCAACCTAAAATTGTGGTGCTAAATGCAAAGCTAATTTGTTTTTCACTAGAGTTGCACACCCTTGTATGTTTGCATGTACTATGTACCTCAAGTAGTTGTTCATTTTTAAGAAGATTCTTCACCCTGTAGATTTGATTCTTTATCAAATATTGGTGTCTCAATAGCTTAGCATCTCGTGTCAAAAGCACTCTCTGTTCCCTGTATGCTTGATCCAATAACTCCCTGAATACAACGAACAACAGAGTGAATAGCTTTCACTTCTCATGGCCAAAAGATATTCAAAGACATAACAAATAACTACACACAATCATGTGCATCCTTCTAAATACCTGGATTCTGGTTTTTTTGAACTTGGGATTGCTGCATCCACACCCACACACCGTAAATGTTTTGCCAAGCCTTCAATCTGTGCAAATACTTTATTTAGCATTCTGTTTACTATGACCAAAAGAGTGCGAATATTACTACATCTTGCGGAAATACAGACTTCTCTTTCCTAGAATGGTTATAGGATAATGCATTTATTTCTTATTTTTAGTTGATATAATTTTAAATTGAGCCCTATCTCAAAATTGCCCTGTCCTTGTCAGGAAAGGCTGCCACCTAAAGGTGTGGACTGCAGACCGTTGCAAGCACAGGAAACTGGCATGTAATTAAACCATTTTTATTGGAATTTGGCCTCGTTTTGGAAGCTTAAATTTTATAGTGGAAGAAATAGAAAAAACAACAGAAAAAAAAAAGTAGAAATGCTTTTACCATCACGTCACATAGGAACTTAGGGCATCCATCACCACCTAAGGACAAGTCCCATGGTGGAGGGCCTTGCCAGTCACCAGTATTGTCCAGCTGCTTTTCTCTGGTAACTGCAACCAGTGAAGGGTGTTTTTTCGCTTTCTTTCTGGCAGCTTTTGGTTTTCTGTCAGATTCTCTCAACAGAATTTTCTCACCATATTTTCTCACTATCTTCAGGAGAGATTCATTCATAGGCATGGTATTTCTGGATGATGTCCTGGAAACTGCCACATCCACCTCAGCTATTCTTTGGCAGTTTTCTGAAGAAACAGTAGCTTGGAAGATATGGGAAGCTTCAGAATATTTGATCCTAATAATTTTATCATCAATATCATGCTTCTCAAGAATTTCTTTCAACCCAAGATTTACACCAGAAGAATGCAGTTCCACCATGTCGTAAGAAGAATTGCCTGCAGTACAAGTAAGACTTTTACAACCAGTTCAAACAATGTCATAGGCCTCATAAACATCAGAGGAAGAGAGATCAAACCATCATTAATCTCTCTAAATTTGTAAATACACCTGCTCTGTTAACAGGAAAATCCCATGTTTTAATTCTATTTGACTAAGACCATGCACTCAAAAGTACAAGAGAAGTCTGAGCTATGTTGTGCAGCACATCATCCACATACTTGTTTGCAAACATTGCTTATGGTATCTGAATAACTTGCTTCAACCTGTGTTTTTGCTCAATTGGGCCAGTATAATTTTAATGGAGTTCTAGGGAAGGCTTACATGTTAGCTACCTACAGAAGAAGGTTTCCTTCCAAGCTCATCCAATGTGCATTAAAACATTATTTCAAACAAGTATGCTCTGAAGTACCAGTCAACAAACTGGAGAACAAATCATACTGAATTTATCCTAAACTATGAATTCAGCAAGTTATTCAAATTGTAAAGTCACAAGTATGAACCTTTCAACCACCACGAACCTTTTTTGACAATGTTGTCCTGGAAGACATTAAATATTTTGAGCAAGCAGTGTGCATCAGTAGCTGCATATGTTTTTTGCTCTTCTGTAAGAGGACGATGTGACCAATCACTACATTGAAGTTCCTAAAGAAGACATGGATTTTACAAATTAACAACCCAGTTATAAATTACAGTAATTAAAGTCCAGCCCCACAGGAACTATGGAATCCGACAAGTCAACTCCTCAATCCTCCAGAATGCATTAGGAGAATTGGAAGAAGCATATCATTTGATTAAGTTAATTATAGATGTAGCATCCATGCCTAAAAAGAAAGTCAGGCATAGAGTTGTGCGCTATTAGAACACCACAGAGAATCTAGAGATTCCAAGTAGCACAAGAAAGCAGCAAGTTACATGTCTATTTAGTAAATCCATATCCCGCGATTTATACACCTGTAATCATTTTATTGAAATTGAAATCAATCTAAACCAGCTTAGAGATAGCTTTAATGGTTTGGTCCTCGTAGAGCAGTGCAACTTTAGATTAGAAAGGCATTCATTCCAAGTCCATAGTTATCATATACTAGTGCAATAATTGTTCATCTCATGCATTATGCAAGGGTAAATTTATAAACTATGAACTGGTACAGATTTTGAGCAGAAATAGACTACTAAAAATTTAATGCTAAAACTAATAAAAGCAATGCAAATTTATAACATTGCAAAAATAATATATCAACAGGTAAAAAATTAACTGGTTTGACCAAAGAGAAAAGTAGTTTTGTCTTCACAATTAATGCAGAATAAAGCTGAATCATCAAGATTTTTAATAACTCGGTTACAGCAAATCAAAGCCATTTCATTCACCATACTTCTATACAAGCTGTGCTTGTTTTCCATATATACTTGGCTAATTAGGTGAAAGTTTGAGAATAAGCATCGAGAATTGATATTATACATAGAACAAACGAATCCCAAAGATTTCCATAACATAAAATAAACAGGCATTCTAATAACAGCGCATTTCCAGTACAGGATAACATAGGAGCCATAAATCTCAAAATAAGTCATTCAGAGTTTCAAACAAAAACTTGTGCATTCATCAGCATACCTTTGAAAGAGAAATTCCCAGTACTTCTTTGCAGATAGTTGCTAAACTCTTGGTTTCCTTCGGTCCCTTCCTTCCCTGTTGCTTATGTTGCATCTGATAGTATATGCTAGTGATGTCCAGATACGGCTCCACCTATTCAGCCAGTGTTCAACAATTGAAAAAAAAATTAAAAGTCCAATCAATCCTCTTTAATCAATGACCACAAATTTCCTCAATCTCCCATAACATCTTAGATTATGCTGAACGAAATGAAATTGAAAAACCAATAACCATCTTCTGATTCGATTCCTTTCTAACACAAGGATTAACACCAAATTCACATCATTATCCAGTAAATCATCTAATCAATATTGCACTTACTGTATGTCAAGATACTAGCCTATTGTTATTTCCTATTCATAATGATAAATTAAGCTTAAAGAAATTGCACTATAAGCTCTAAGCTATTCCAGATAGATAGATGACAAACAAAATAGAGGATAATATCAAACTAGACAGAAACTGTACTTAAAAGGCAGTGAAAGCATGGTTCTTTTCTCCGAAACCAAACAACCATGATAGAAAAATTCAGTAATTACCTCATACAAACAAAAACAGTACTTAAAAACAATAAAAATAAGGTTATTTTCTTGGAAATCAAACACATAATAGGAAAATCGAGTCTTTACCTTATCAAAACCAGGATCGCATCCTTGTAAGCAAAATGTTGAGGACAAGTACACCAAATCCTGCTTAAATTTAAAACCCAATTTCAGAATATCAGGAGAGACAAAAGTCTCTCTCAACAGTTCCCATATTGAGGGTAAAGGGACTGAGTGCAGGTCAAGCAGGAAAGTTTCTGACTCGTCCGAGTCATGACCGAGTTGACAAGCGAGTTGGAGAAGAGACACAGTTGGGAACGTGGGCTGGTCGGTTTGGCCTCGAATTGGCTTCCACTCGGCGTCCAGACCGATGCTTGAGGAGCGAGTCAGGGACTGAGTCAGGTGAGTGAACTCGGGAGACTCAGTTGAATTGACTAGGTGGATTTTGAGGGGCTTTTCGCTTGGGAGATCCATGAGGAAAGCAAGTGGTCGAACTAGAAAAGGTGCAGGCTCTTTGCCCAATTTATAAAATAAAAGCTTTGGGCTTTGACCCCTTCATATATTTATTTTTTATAATTTTTTTTATAAACTATAATCTTTTCATTACTTTTCCTTTTTTTGTCTTTTTTTTAGAAACCTTCATATAAATAAAGATTTGTTTTCCCTATTACATATTAGTCTTGCTATAAAAACACAAACCTAGCTAGAGCTTCTCTTTGTTCTTGCTATGGTGTTACCTTATCTTCTCATAGTGATTTCTTCATGAAATTGCCAGTTAGAAAAGAAGTGACGAGAAAAAAAGGAAAGGAAAAGGAAAGAAAGACCAATAAAGAGAGTATAAGAATAAGTTATTAGACAAGACTTTTAGATTAAAAAAGTTTTTTAATATGAAATTTCGCATATCTTGTTATAAAATTTAAAATTATATCATGTTACAAAATTATTTTAATTTAAAATTTTAAGTTATTAGAAAAAATATATTATCACAATAGTTACTAATCCCATGTCTCGAACCAAGTTGAAGTCCTTACATAGTTACATCTCCTCATTAGTTTCTTCTACAATTTGGTGTCTGTGGTTCTCGGGTTGCTAGAACAGCAACCTTCTCCCTTCAAATTAAAGATCAAAGTCCTTCAAAGTGCAATACAGGGGAAAGTCATTAGAAGTACCTGATGATTTGAAGACTTATTTACTTGGTGATGATCTTCATGGAGAAACCATACGTGTGGAAGGCAGCATTTATGCAGAAACCATGTTTCCACAATCTACTTTTCCTTTTTCCTGTGTATCTTGTTCATGTTCTATATATATATATATATATAATACCCATCTGAAACCTTGTTGGTGTTAGCATTATGGAGACAACATTTGCCCCACCATGTGCAAGTGGAATTCTAGTCTCCCACTTAGCACATGGTGAAGGACACCCCCCACTCCCACCTTGTATAATTATGTGTGTGCTGTGTATTGTAGCTAGTGAACTGAAGCTGCGAGAGAAACACAGAGAGAGTTGTGTGAAACACAGAGAGAAGAGAGAGCTTGAGAGTGTAGAGTTGAGTTGAGAACATTCTCCTCCTCTTGTTGTTGTATTATTTCTTTGTAAGCTTGATTAATACAACCAGTAGCTCCGTGGAGTAGGCAAGTTGCCGAACCACGTAAATTGTGCGTGTTTGAGTTCTGGATTTAACCCCAACAACTGGTATCAGAGCTTGTTCTTGACAAAGAGGGTGTTTGATCCAAACTCAAAAATCAAAGTTCTCAAAACGTGTTTTTGAACATACCATCGTGTAGAGGACAACCGGACGAATCCACTGTTGAAAACCCGGCGAAGAACCGACGTCCTGCATGCCCGCACGCGCCCACACGCGCCTCCGCTAGCACTGCCCACGCGCACCAACGCGCCGTACGCGCGCCACGCTCCTTCTTCGCCCGGTTTCTGCAAAACGGGTCGGGTCTGACCCGCCACGTCAGCAAAGTCAGCCGGTCAGAGTCCACGTCACTGCCACGTCACCTGCCACGTCATCATCTCTGGGGTTTGATCCAGTGTACCGCAGACGGTTATCGTCTGACACGTGGCTGCATCATTACCGTTGACGGGTTTTGATCCAGTGCAACTCATGTTCTAATCGGCTGACACGTGGACTAATCTGCACCGTCACTGAGTTTTGTTCCGGTGCAACTCAGGCTCTAATCGTGTGACACGTGGCTGCATCTTCACCGTTACTGAGTTCTGATCAGGTGTGACGCAGGCTCTAATCTGCGGACACGTGGCTTAATCTGCACCGCTATGGGTTTTGATCCGGTGCGACGCAGACTGTAATCTGCTGACACGTGGCTTCATCCCAACGGCTACTGAGGTTTTATCCGGTGTGACGCAGGCGGTACTCTGTCTGACACGCGGCTGCATCTGAGCCGTCCGTTAAATCCAAAATTTTAATTGCTAAAATCTGAGCCATCCGAAGTCCGATTGGGGTGATCTCAGTGTCATTTCCAAGGTTTTTGGCCGTTCCGGACACATCTGTAAGGTCAGATTTGGCAAATTCGAATCGGAGAAATATTAAAAATGGCAGATGAAATAAAGGCTGCAGGAATTGAAAAATTTGACGGAACAGATTTTGGATACTGGAAAATGCAGATTGAGGATTATTTATATGGGAAGAAACTTCATCTTCCCTTATTGGGAAGCAAACCAGAAAAGATGGAAGAAGAAGAATGGCAACTCCTTGATAGACAAGTTCTGGGCATTATCCGGCTATCGTTATCAAGAAGAGTTGCTCACAATGTTACGAAAGAAAAATCCACTGCAAAATTGATGGAAGCCTTGTCTGGGATGTATGAGAAGCCATCAGCAAATAATAAAGTGCACCTGATGAAAAAGTTGTTCAACTTGAAGATGGTCGAAAACGCTTCTGTGACACAACACCTCAACAACTTTAATACCATCACAAATCAATTATCATCTGTTGCGATTGAGTTTGATGATGAGATTCGTGCACTCATCTTGCTAGCTTCACTTCCAAGCAGTTGGGAAGGCATGAGGACAGCCGTGAGCAATTCAGCTGGAAAATCCAAACTGAAGTATGATGACATTCGAGACTTGATTTTGGCTGAAGAAGTGCGAAGGAAAGACTCGGGTGAAAGTTCAAGCTCAGGATCAGCTCTCAACATCAACAGTCGAGGGAGGAGACACGATAGAGGCTCATCCAGAGGCAGATCAAAATCCAAATACAGAAGTAAAAGCAAGTTTGGATCCAGAAAGCAGGTTGAATGTTGGAATTGTGGCAAACCTGGTCATTTCAGTAGGAATTGCACAAAACCGAAGAAACCTGAAGCTGACTCTGCAAACGCTACCACAGATGAGGTGCAAGATGCTTTAATTCTTGCTGTGCAAAGTCAAATTGATGAGTGGATTCTTGATTCTGGTGCTTCATTCCACTGTACGCCACACAATGAAATGCTGCAAAATTATGTTGGAGGAGATCATGGTGTAGTCTATCTGGCTGATGGAACACCACTGAAGATTGTGGGTATAGGAGATGTGCAAATCAAGACTATGAATGGATCTATATGGACCTTGCAGAATGTAAGGCATGTTCCTGAATTGAAGAAAAAGTTGATCTCTGTCGGACAACTTGATGATAATGGTCATTCAATACTTTTTGCTGGAGGAATGTGGAAAGTATCAAAGGGAGCAATGGTTTTAGCTCGTGGAAAGAAAACCGGCACCCTGTATATGACCACAAGATTTGCAGACATCATTGCCTCAACTGAAGCAGAAAATCAAGCACATCTATGGCATTGTAGACTTGGCCATATGAGTCAAAAGGGGATGAAGGTACTTCAGTCGAAGGGAAAGCTGCCAGAGTTAAAAAATGTCGATCTAGACATTTGTGAAAGCTGTGTTCTTGGAAAACAGAAGAAGGTCAGTTTCTTGAAGGTTGGCAGGACCTTAAGACCAAGCAAGCTAGAACTGGTACACACAGATTTATGGGGACCGTCTCCAGTAGCATCTCTTGGAGGTTCTCGGTATTATGTGACTTTCATTGATGACTTCAGCAGAAAGGTATGGGTTTACTTTCTGAAAAATAAATCTGATGTGTTTGAAACATTCAAGAAATGGAAGGCTATGGTTGAGACTGAATCAGGTTTAAAGTTGAAATGCTTGAGATCTGATAATGGAGGAGAATACATTGATGGAGGTTTCAAGGAGTATTGTGCTGTCAATGGTATCAGAATGGAGAAGACCGTTCCAGGCACACCGCAACAGAATGGCGTTGCTGAACGGATGAACAGGACCATCAATGAACGAGCTAGAAGCATGAGGTTGCATTCTGGGTTACCTCAAACATTCTGGGCTGACGCAGTTCATACCGCAGTTTACTTGATCAACCGTGGACCATCAGTTCCTTTGGAATTCAGACTGCCCGAGGAAGTATGGAGAAGAAAAGAGGTACAACTCTCTCATTTGAAGGTCTTTGGGTGTGTTTCCTATGTTCACATAGATTCTGATGCTCGCAACAAGTTAGATGCCAAATCCAAGAAATGTTTCTTCATTGGCTATGGAGATGAAGAATTTGGATTTCGGTTCTGGGATGATCAGAATAGAAAGATTATCAGAAGCAGGAACGTGATCTTCAATGAGAAAGTTATGTACAAAGACAGATCAAGTGGAGAAACAGAGATGGCTGATTCAGATACAAGTCCACCAAGATCTGAATTCATAAGATTAGAAGGGCTTCCCGATGTTACTAAGCAGAACAACAATCAAGAGTCTTTACAAGAAGATTCAAGCACATCTGTGCCCACTACTACACAAGAAGATGCTGAGCAGGTCTTCGAGGACGATAAAGCCCCCACAACGGTTCACACTTTTACTGAATTATATTTTGCTGACAGATGGTGGTGAACCGTTATCTTATGAAGAATCCTTACAAGATGGAAACTCAAGCAAGTGGGAGTTAGCCATGAAGGAGGAGATGAGTTCGTTGCTGAAGAACAAGACTTGGGAGCTAACAACATTACCTGAAGGAAAGAAGGCCTTGCAAAATAAATGGGTCTACAGAGTGAAGACTGAGCATGACGGAAGCAAACGGTTCAAGGCAAGACTTGTTGTCAAAGGGTTTCAACAGAAGAAAGGCATTGACTACTCTGAGATTTTTTCTCCCGTTGTGAAGCTCACAACAATCAGAGTTGTTCTGGGAATAGTAGCTGTAGAAAATTTACATCTGGAACAGTTAGATGTAAAAACAGCATTCCTTCATGGTGACTTGGAGGAAGATATTTACATGCAACAACCAGAGGGGTTTGCAATGCAAGGAAAGGAGAATCAAGTCTGCAAGCTACAGAAAAGCCTATACGGTTTGAAGCAAGCTCCAAGACAGTGGTACAAGAAGTTTGACAACTTCATGTGCAGTTCCGGGTATACAAGATGCCAAGCTGATCATTGTTGCTATGTCAAACATTTTGACAACTTCTACATCATTCTACTATTATATGTAGATGATATGCTGATTGCAGGATCCAGCATTGAGGAGATTGATAAGCTGAAACAGCAGTTGTCGAAGCAGTTTGAAATGAAGGATCTGGGAGCTGCTAAACAAATACTTGGCATGAGAATCATCAGAGATAAAGACAAAGGCATACTAAAGCTCTCACAAACAGAGTATGTCAAGAAGGTTCTCAGCAGGTTTAGTATGGATAATGCTAAACCAGTAAGTACACCACTGGGGAATCATTTCAAGCTCAGCAAAGATCAGTCACCAAGAACTGAGCTAGAAAGTGGATACATGGATAAGATTCCATACGCCTCAGCTATCGGCTCTTTGATGTATGCTATGGTCTGTACCAGACCAGACATTGCCCATGCAGTGGGAGTTGTAAGCCGATATATGAGCAATCCTGGAAAGCAGCATTGGGAGGCGGTGAAATGGATCATGAGGTACTTAAAAGGTTCATCGGAAACTTGTCTCAGTTTCACAGCTGGTGGTTTGAAACTTGAAGGTTTTGTAGATGCTGATCTAGCAGGAGATGTTGATAGCAGAAAGAGCACTACAGGATATGTTTATACTCTAGGAGGTACTGCTGTTTCCTGGAGTTCTACCTTGCAAAAGATCGTTGCTCTTTCAACAACAGAAGCTGAATATGTTGCAGTCTCAGAATCTGCAAAAGAGATAGTATGGTTGCAGAGTTTCTTGAAAGAATTGGGCAAGTTGAATGGAAAAGGTACTTTGTATAGCGACAGTCAGAGTGCAATCTTCCTTGCCAAGAATCCAGCATTTCACTCGAGGACGAAGCATATTCAGATCAAATATCACTTCATCCGACAACTGCTGGACGACGAGCAACTAATGCTAGAAAAGATCTGTGGAAGCAAGAATCCAGCTGACATGTTAACCAAAGGAGTTACACTTGAGAAACTGAAGTTGTGCAAAACTTCAGTTGGTCTTCAAGGATAAAAAAAGGGGATTTCATTGTTTGTCTCCAAGTGGGAGATTGTTAGCATTATGGAGACAACATTTGCCCCACCATGTGCAAGTGGAATTCTAGTCTCCCACTTAGCACATGGTGGAGGACACCCCCCACTCCCACCTTGTATAATTATGTGTGTGCTGTGTATTGTAGCTAGTGAACTGAAGCTGCGAGAGAAACACAGAGAGAGTTGTGTGAAACACAGAGAGAAGAGAGAGCTTGAGAGTGTAGAGTTGAGTTGAGAACATTCTCCTCCTCTTGTTGTTGTATTATTTCTTTGTAAGCTTGATTAATACAACCAGTAGCTCCGTGGAGTAGGCAAGTTGCCGAACCACGTAAATTGTGCGTGTTTGAGTTCTGGATTTAACCCCAACAGTTGGCTTATAGGCTTATAGCTGATCACCTCTGATCTCCCTGTAGGTGGAAGCCTGGTGTTTGAGCTCGCCATCATTTCCAGGAGTAAATTCTCGCACATAAGTTACTGCACGCAGCTATCTTAACATTTTCTTTTGTTTTACCTTCGTTGTCGCAGCAAAGGAGTTTACGTTTTGTAAGTTTTCTGACTCAGCGTAAGAGGCAAAAGCATAGAGATCTAGCTTTAGCTTCCTGATCCCCCTGCCCAGAAGGACCTGAGGAGCTGTGTGAGAATCTGTTCTGATCTCTTGTCTATGGAGGTACTGAGCAAGCTGAGATCGAATCTGGGAAACATGCAATCCAAATATCTTACATGTTGTCTTTTATATCTCCTGTAGCTGCTTCTTTTTGCTTGATCTTGATTGGATCTGTGATGTTCATGGTAGGGGGAGGAATCTGACAACGTAGTGTGAAATACATGCATGTTCAAAAGATCTAGCTTTAGCTTGAAACTGATATACCTGTATCAATAACATGACACTCCAACCTCTGTTTTTTGGCCAAGTTTTGGTAGTCAAGATATTTATAATAAATCAAAAGAAATTACATATAACAAGCACCATTTCCTTATTGTACATAACAGAAACACACACAAAAAAAACAAAAAAATATTATAAACATCACATAAAAAAATAAAATTAGAAAAAGTAAAGTTTAATGACTAAAAAAAAAAATAACATTGTGAAGACCATAGTAAAAAGGGTTAGGAAGCATAGTAATTAAAAGTAAGTGCATGTATTATAAAGTGTTTTTTTTCTTCAAATATATATATATATAGTTTTTAACATTTATTTTTAATATTAATACATTAAAATAATTTAAAATATTAATTTTTTAAAAAAATATATTCAATTTTAAATAAATTATATTTTGATCACGATACCAAAAACATATTAAATCAAAGATATAACAATAAAAATTTCGTACTTATTTATATTGGATCCAAACCGGGGAAACAAACGGAGGCTTGACCATCAAAAACATTAACCCTCGCTCCAAACCCAAATACCTAACCCGCGCGCCAAAACCCTATTTCCCGCGAAACCAAAATAACCCGCCAACCACTCTCATTGGCTCCACGTTCCACATTTAAAAACCCAACAAAACCCAGAAAAAAAAAAAAAAAGAACCCTCTCCTCTACAGCAAAAATGGCACTGAGAAGCAAGAGAAGTCAAGCTCCAAAGCCGATATTTAGATCCAAGCATGCTGATGATTACAGTGGAGTTTACTGTGAAGAATGTGGGTCAGGAGAGTCACCAGGAGAGCTACTTCTTTGTGATAAATGTGATAAAGGATTTCATTTGTTTTGTTTAAGACCTATCCTTGTCTCTGTCCCTAAAGGCTCCTGGTTTTGTCCTTCCTGTTCCAAACAAAAGATGCCCAAGTGTAAGTTCATTCCTTTTTTTATATATATAAAAAGATATATTTTTATGACGTTTTGTTGTTGATTTCTGGGTTTTGTGAAACGGGGTTGCTATTTTGTGATTTAGATTTATTTGTAAAGGGATTTTATTTTTTGGGTTTTTCTGTAATCCGGGTTGAGAATTGTTGACTGGAAAGCAAAGGTAAAAGAAAGGAATATTATAAACAAATTAGGAAGTGAAAATTGTATTAGCAATTATGTGGCGTTTGATGACCTGGAATTGTTAATCTTCTTCATAATATTATTTGTGAAAAATAATTTATTCTTGGTTATGAGAGTTGTCTTGTCTCAAATTGTTGAATTTTTTTTTTTGATGAACAGCATTTCCGCTTGTTCAAACAAAAATCATTGATTTCTTTCGCATTAAACGGTCAACAGAATCAACTCAGAAGCTAAGTCAAGGTAAACAAAAAATACTGGGTTGTGGATTTGTTGACTTTGTTTTAATTGATGGGTTGGTATTGATTACATTGTGTTCTGTTTTTTTTTATACATATATAGATATTCAGAAGAAGCGAAAGCGATCTAGTAGTTTAGTAATGTCGAAGAAGAGGAGGAAGTTGTTGCCATTCAATCCGAGTGAAGATCCCGAGAGGAGACTGGAACAAATGAGATCACTTGCAACAGCATTGACGGCCTCCGGGACAGAATTTAGCAATGAACTAACTTACCGACCAGGCATGGCACTGAGATCTGCAAATCAACCAGCTCTTGAGAAGGGAGGAATGCAGGTAAAAATTGGGAAAGCAATTGATCTATATTAAAAAATAAAAAGAGATTCAGTGAATTTGTTAACATTAGTGACATAAAGTGTAGTTGTTTTAGTGTTTAGATCTGATTTATGGCTTGATAGTAACTGGTATAATGATACTTTGCATGCATGTTGTTTCATTTGAGTAATTGAAATTAGACTACCCATTTGGAATTGTCAATGAATGGGTTTATCGAGATTTTTGGAACACTTGGGGCTTTTCAAGTGTGTCGTCACCAGCTTCTAATTACCTATGGATGCATTTTTAACAGTTAAGCTGAATTTTATGTTGTTTGTAGATAGACACATGCATGTGAATTGGCTAATAGTCTCAAGAATTTTCCTTTTCATCACTTTAAGAAGACTAGACTGAAGTGGAGGGATTGCATATTCTTTTCTTCATCGGAGTTGTTTTATTTTGATTAACTTTCTTGACTTGGTTGGCTGTTTAGTTATTATAGAGTTCAGGTTTACTGAAGCCCAGGTATGATTTGTTTTACAGGTCTTGACAAAAGAAGATGCCGAAACCTTAAATTTGTGCAAAAGAATGATGAATAGAGGTGAATGGCCGCCTCTTATGGTTGTTTTTGATCCCGAGGAAGGGTATGTGTATATAGTATCCAAGCCTTTTCAAAATTGACTAATTTGTTCTCATTGTGGTTAATAAATTTGGATCAGGAGCTTAGCATACCTGTTTGATTGTAACAGGTTCACAGTAGAGGCAGATAGATTCATAAGAGACTTGACAATTATCACTGAGTATGTTGGAGATGTTGATTACTTGAAGAACCGCGAAAATGATGATGGGGATAGCATGATGACATTGCTTCATGCTGCAAATCCTTCTCAAAGCCTTGTTATATGTCCTGACAAGCACGGGAATGTAGCTCGATTTATCAATGGTATCAACAATCACACGCAGTAAGTACACTTCATTTTCTACCCTTGAATAACTCCTTTATGCCTTGGAAATAAAAGCCACTGGGAATTGGAATTAGAAGTAGACATTTCAAGGTTAACCTGTAAGTTAGGCAGGCTGGGTAGCATAGGGGTTCATTGCTGATGCATTTTGGCAGATATGGTTATGACATTTTGCGTCTTCTGCTGTGCCTATCACTTGATCATATATCATGGGAAGGAAGTGTCAAGAGTGTATAGAGAACACTGAACCTGGAATTGAGTTAATTGTGAATATCTCCCAACTTGAGCTCCTTCATTTTGCAAAGCACCGAAAAATAAGGCAGGACTCTTTTATAATGCATGAACGCGCCTGTTTAGGAATCCAAATTTTGCAGGAGGCCTTTCTGTTCTGCACAATTTAAGTCTTGCATTTGCCATTTAACATTTTGTTGGACTGCATTTAGAAAACAGTTACTACTTTGGTCTAATCACATAAGAACTGTGTCCTTCGATGCAGGGAAGGGAAAAAGAAGCAGAATCTAAAATGTGTGAGATATGATGTTAATGGTGAATGCCGGGTTTTGCTGATTGCAAACAGAGATATATCAAAGGGAGAGAGGTTATACTATGACTACAATGGATATGAACATGAATACCCTACAGAGCATTTTGTTTAATCTGATTTCCTAAGTAAAAAGAAGACATCAACTAACAAGCTAATCAGATGTTGTAGTCCTCTCGACATTAGTAAATGTGAAAAGGTTCTGACTTCTGCAACAGGAATGTCTACACACTTTTGTATACTTATTTTTTGAAGCACGTAAAGGCAGCAGGTCTTTCCTTGCCTGGAGCCAAAGACAGCTATAGTGTGATACTCGCTGCTATTACCTCCAGACAGTTCTGAGTTCTGCCGTACGTATCATTGTCTTAAAAACAAATCACAAGCAATTTGTGTCCTGCTGTCATCCAAATAGTTGGAGAACACACAAAGTACAGCAAGACATGGAAGTATTTGAGTCAGAATGACAAGCCTGAGATGCCATCTAAAACATGTGTGCTGTAGATTGAGCCCCGACATAGAACCAACCTGAGCCTAACAACACTATCTTAATCTAGAAAAATAGGTAACCTGTAATGATCAGTCAATAGACATATTGTAGTAAATGTCGTAGCTTTCTTAAATGGAACGAGGCATCTTAAGAACAAGTCTTTTTGACCCACCATAGCTGGTGTTTAACGTCTTGAAATTATGCAGACATCTGACTCCTATGATGCCATTTCTGGCCTACAGCCTCGCACTACTAAAGCTTGGTCTTTCAAGGCCAAAAGTTGAGCATTTTAAGAGTTGTATCTTTACAATGGGCCTATTGGCACCTCCTACCCAACCAGTCCCCTCTCAACCAACCGACAGCAATATCGTTTCCCAGTAAAAACCGTCCATTTGAACAAGATCTGCAGAGTGCTCTCATCACAATGCTTTATAATTTATATGATAATGATGATTGACAGGGAAGTTCATGTAATACTCGTACTAAGTTGTACAGAAGCAGCCAGCACTGTCACCCACACACAAACACACACATTTCCTGCAAAACTTACGATCTTTATTTGATCATAAACTCAGGACCACCCTGTTGCTTCTCAGTGAAAAACATAACTCAAGAGTGGTCCAAATTTAGGGTCTGCCATGATCATGGTAGCTGGCAAAGATTATTTCGTAAGTACATATCACTCTATGGTGGAAAAAACGGGCATGCCCTCAGATTTTGTATCAGATGCACCCTCACAATTGTGGTCCTGCAACCACACTATAGCCAAAAAATATGATACTGTAATCAGATTATGGATCAGATACACCCCCACAGGACCACAACTGTGGTCCTAAGAGCCAAAAATCAGAACTTCTCTTTGGGTGTCACTACAAGGTATTAAGGGTCAAGCCAGGCAAATATATATATATATATATATATATATATATATATATATGTTACCAGAGATATTCATCAGAACTCAGATCCCGAGAAAAGGCTTCAAGGTTTTATTGTCCTCACAGAAATGGAAGTAGTCATACAACCAATTAACAGAAATTGTTTGGCTGTCTACTTTTCCATGATCCTCATGTAAAACTATGATGTACATATTTTGTTCATGGCATTTGAGCTCTCTTTGTGAAGAAGATGATCTCTGGTTTCCGTTTAACAACACGGTTCGCTGCGATTGCACCTGTGTTTCGCTAGCAAAAAACACAATAATAATAATAATAATAATGCTTTGGCCGCACAGCATTGCCAAAAGTCCCTTAGCCTAGCATATGTGCAACTATTCATAGTATAATGAATGGAGAGTCTATTGAATCTTTTTTTAGTTAGTTGTAGAAAAATTTCGAGGACTCTCTAGCAGAATTTCTTGATGAGGTAAATGCGTAGTTGGAAGAGTTTTAGACAAGTGTCCCTCTGAGCTTCGTGATTATGTATTTGATATCCAACATGTCATGTCATAGATTTTGAACAACCTTATAAGCTCGTTAAGCTCATTGATGCTTTATTTATTCCATGTACTTGACATCTATAAATCTTTAGCGGAGCTTCTTGATTCTTTACCTTAATTTACTAGGTTTTACCAATTTATATCCACTCCGATTCTCAAAAGTGCTTGTTTCATTTTAAATTTTGAGTCATATGTCATGTAAATCTTTTTTATATGTCTCTTTATAATTGAACATGTCTGAGTTAAATATATCTTTTGCATATATAGTTCATGATTTGCATATTAAAATTATAAAACAAATTCAAGCAATGAACAATACAAATTTAAAATTAAATTACTTGAATATTATGATTTATTTAATCTCAGATATTATTTTATGATATAAATTAGATTCAATAAAAAAATTATAGACAAGTTGTGTTAAACCATCTAAAGTATTATAAATAGTGGAGCAAAATATTTATTTCATTATTCTCCCATTAAAATTTAATATTAGCACTGGTTATACATAAATTGCAACATCTTATATCCCTGACAATTCTTTTGAAAAACCTCACACCATTATTTTTATCTTTGACACAAAAAGAACGTGTTAATACTACTTTAAATACATAAGTTGTTTTTATTATTGATGATGAGGTGCAACAAATCCTAGTTTATGAGCTAAAAATCAAAATTAAGACTATATTTAAATTGTCAATTGATCATGATCTTTGAGGAGTATTGTTAAAGCTACCTCGAATTACACTCGGCATGATCGAGTTTCTCCAACTCCGGAAGAGTTGGTGGAGACACGGGACTCAAGATATAAGTTCTGCGCGTGCATTATAATCGATGACGGAGGATAACCAAAATCGAGTTATTGAATTTTATCATTAGTTTTTAATTTATGTTCTTTTATTTGACTCTTATTATTTAATTAGTGGGTTTTAAACCTAATTAAATTTAATTATGGTTTAGGTTTTATTATCTATATATAATTTTCTTAACATTACCGTTCATTTTGGATGAATTAAATAAAATGTTGAGACTTGTATATTTTTTCAATCTCCATTATTTATTTTCTTTCTTCTCTTTCTTTGACATTTTTTTTTTTAGCTTCTTCTCTTTCTCACTTCTTTTCTTAAATCTTTTCTTGTTATGCATCAACTTCTCTTACGTATTTAAGTAGTGCAGATCTTTTCTTCATGCCCATCACTTTCCTTCATCTTCAACAAATCTTTATAGTAGAACATGCTACGCAATAGCCAGCTTTTACCATTTTCCACTTCTTTTTCTTAGAATTCTGGCAATGCTACTCTAGGTCAGTACAATATTATGCTGATCGAGGCCATCGTTTTCTTCCATAGATGGGGTTCAAGGGCTAGTCTCCGGTTCTAGCTAGACTAGTACAAGTTGATGGTAAGCTTTAATTATTGTACCTTAGATTATAGAGAATTATAAATGTTGCCCGCACCATACATTAAAGGTTCCAAAAACAAGATGAAATCATGGATGGATAGCTTGATGAGAGATTTATATTTTGTCTTTTAATCATATTTTGAAATTAGTTTTTTTTTAATATTAAATCTTTTATAATACATGGACTTGTATTTTTTAAAAAAAAAAAAAAGCTGATAAGATTAAATAAAACATAATTATATTATGCAATCACATTAGATAGAATAGAAATTCACTAAACTAACTAGCTAAATATATGAACTTGTGTGAAATGGGTGTTTTTTTTAAAATCATTTGGAAATCAGTTTAATTTTAATTAATGGATAAACGGACTCTAAAACATATGAAAATGAAAAACACAAAAATTGCTATAATATTGTAATAAAAAAACAAACATAAAGATGAGAAATTCAATTCTTGTGTTAGAATATATTGTAATAATATTCTCAAAACATTGCATTTACTTGATTTGATCTCCTTTTTTTTTTTTGAAATATGATAGACTCAAATCAATTGCTATAGCTATTAAGCATTAAGTACACAGATTAACAGAGAAGAACACATAAAAGTTTGAGAGATATAGAAAATTATCCAACAAAACTAAATCCACAATTAAATCAAGCAAAAAGACCCTAGTAAAAAAAAGACCCTACACAAAAGTTTGAAATATATATATATATATATATATATAGTAACTTGTAAAGCCAATTTAATTAATTTCTTTTTAAGAGACATACATATAGGTGAAAACAATCGGCCAAGCACATGAGAAGAATCAAGAGGGTAAGGATATCAAGATCGACACACTCCAAAAACCAAGAGATACATTTATTTATCATCTAACTCCTAATTCACTGAATTTGTGATCGCCTTTCAATTTCAAAGGTAAAAAAGAGAGAAAAAAAGGTGAGTAAAGATCAAAGGCAATGCATGCTTATAGTATAAAGATAAAAGTGGGCAGTGGGTGCCCATACTCATAAACACTATTCAGAGAAATGCAACCATCAAAGACCCACCGCACTAGCTTGTTTGGTGGAAAACTGTCTACTACACAACCTTTTTTTCTCAGATTTAAACATGCATAAATCCAGCCGCAGTACTACGGATTATCTTAGGTCCATCAGCACAAATATCAATATCATTATCATGTTTTCCCTTTCACGTTTTGAAAGCAAGAACCCAGAAAAAAAAAAAAACAATATTTGAGTTGTTTAAGAGGTTATTTACAGAATTATAGTTTTAATTTCCCCTCCTTCTTGGCTAAAAAAATATATAAAATTTGCAATATTTGAGTTATTTACAGAATTAATTTAGTAGCTATGGTTTTGCATGCAGGAGGGACCAGTGTGCCCTAACTTTGTTTCTTCTCTTTTTTTAGAAGGCATTCTTCATATAGTGCTTGGACACATAGCAAAAACTTTTTGCGAAGATAATTTAGGCATGGAGAAGATTATTTACTGAAAATCATATAACAAAATATTTTAATTCTGGACACAAAAAATTACTAATAGCCTTTTATAACTAGAGTGAATTACAACTCAAACCCTACATTTTCAAGAAAAAACTATCTAATTCCTCTTATTTCAAAAATAATTTCCCAGTTAGTAAAGTTAGTAATTAATAAAATCTGATGAGAAAAAACTTAATTATCATAGCTCCACATCTCACGTCAGACGAAAAATTAATAGAAGAATTAAGTTATGTTTCACTCTTCCACCTTCTCTTTATTAATTATTTGAGTGTTGATAATTAAGATGGAAAATCTTCATGCACACATGACTTATTTTGCAAATCAAAACATCTAATTGATCGATTAGTACAATATAGTTTATATTATTAGGCCTAAATAATGCAAGATTTTTTTCAACAAGCCCAGCTAGATCATCACCTCCGACTCCGACCAGACGCCATGGATCTACTGCAAGACTCACAGGCAAGCTAGCTCTAGATACGTTCATTATTGAATGAAATACATTAATGGCGCAATCTAACTTTTCTACAAGTGGTTTTGTAGGCTTTGGTTCTTGTATACCTCCTGGGCAGATCTTAGACGCCATGGGAGGCTACTTGCAATATTGAAGAGAGGAGCAGAGCATGGCCAATCCTTTTGTCATTTTGTTGCATCATGAAGGTAATTATGGTGACCACAAGCAGCGATAAGGATATTTGTTGTTTTATTCCCATATTGATTTGCACTCATGCAACAATATGCCATCATGGCTTGATTAAAAAAACGTAGAAAATAAATATCCCAAATTAAATTCTTAGATTTCCAATTAAATATATTTTTATATATAAAAATATTAGTTATTTAATTAAAGCTATTGATTAATTTATATTGTAATTGTAAATCACAATGATTAACGAGCTAATATTTGTGTGAGAGCTAGCATGCAATTAATGTTGATGATCAAACGATTATTATCCAGAAAAGCCAAATAATTAATAGTATCAAACATAAATTAGGTAAGACTACTTCAATTGTCGGCCATAACGTGATTTTCCCTCTCTTAATGAATAAGACTTCGAATCAAAATTATTGAGAATTACATTATCAAATTTCAACAATATTGTCACCTACTTATATCTTATAATTTAATTATGTCGGCAACCATAAATTATCAAGTAACTTGTCGAGGAGCCATCCATGTGCCACATAGCCTAAGTACGTGACCTAGCTTCACAAGGACACAAAGAGAGAGGTGCATCCTCTCTGTTCTCTACCCCAAAACCCTAAGCTAGCTCTTACCTTTCTATCCAGCTCTGTCGACGGAGCACCAAAATTGGAAGGGATGTGATAAATTAGGAAATTGTTGACAAAACAAGAGCTCTTGTGGGGCCTGCAACTCAAGCCTTGGGATCGTCATCTAATATTGTCAAAGACGAGGTTTTGAAGGCAAAAAAAAGCATAAATACAAGTCAACCATTAGCAGAATCTGGTGCTGTTTCTCAACAACAAGAGCAAACCACCCATGCAATACCATGAACTGTATGGACATTATTAGGGCTAGAATCTTGGGGTTGTGCGTGTGTTTTTTCCAGAGAATGATTTGTTGCTTAAGAAGAAGGCAACTTCCATGGATTAAATTATGTCCACTCACAAGAAATGCTTTAGAATTTTACAACTCATGATACTCGTCATAAATACGATGGAATCTATCCTGTTGTCCGAAATTATTGAAGAAGAGAAACATCCCATAATTCCAAAATATATATATGGCCGTGCATGTTGTATATAAATTGTTAGCTTCCCGCTTACTTAATTACCCTAATATTTACACGTTGGTACACCAACTTTTGCCCTAATTTTTGTTAGCAAAACATGCCCACATGGCATTCATGTGCATGACAAGCATTGTACCATGTCGGAACTTTTAATAAAAATCACGGGAAGCTGTTTGAAACTTGGAATTCGCTGGATATCTTAGAGGTATTAATTATTGATTCTGCTTACATGGACTCTACATATCTTGAGGTTGTGCTCATGCATGACGATATTGATGAGCTCCCATAACGTCATATATAAGCGTGCTCCCTGTGTTTTTTCCATAGGTGTGTGTATATATATATATATATATATATATATATATATATATATATATATGACCCTCCTTTCTTTCAGAAATTTTGAGCTGTCGGCAATTGATTGTCGAAATTCGCGATTTTTCTTGATATGAAACCTATCAAGAAATCAAATCACTGAATTTTATGAGGAAAAAAAACAACAAAAATAATTTATAATCACTATATAGAAGCAGTGTGAGCGTGCATATCATCAATCGGAGCTTGCCAGTGTCAAGACGAATGACATAAAAAAGAAGGTAGAAAAACCATCATTATCAGGAGCTCAATATCCGGTGGACGACAAGCCCTTTTAGACTTTTGCATGTGGTGCTAATTATTGCAAGCGTAACTTAATTAATTAATTTCCGCATGGTTAATCTATTTTTGTGGACTTTTATTGTAATATGATTGATTTCCATGGTATGAATATTTAATCACCCATACTTTTTATATGGGTCTTGATGCTTGGATAAAAATTATAGTTCCTGTTAAATCCTAAAATTGTAACTCGAAGCTGGAAATGAAGAAAATCTTGTTTGTTTTTTAATTTTAAAAGTGTTTTTAAAAAAATTAATTTTTTTTTGCTTTAAATTAATATATTTTTGATGTTTTTAGATTAGTTTAATGTGCTGATATAAAAATAAATTTTTAAAATAAAAAAAATATCTTGATGAATATTTTGTTTTCTAGTTTTTGTTTCTGTTGTCATAATTAAATTAGCATTGATTATTTTTTCCCATATTCTCTTTCTTTCTTTTCTCCAAGTCTGTTTCTCTGATTTAGCCAAAAGATTTCAAAGCTTGGTAGAAAAAAATAATCAAAATCTAAAATTATCTAAAAAATGAAGACAGTAAAAACAACATTTTTAAACCTAACTTAAAGACTTTTCAAGGCCTTGAACAATCATGGTGATTATGGTGATTATCAGAGAAACAGACTTGGAGAAGAAAAAGAAAGAGAATATGGGAAAAAATAATCAAAATCCAAAATTAAGTAAAAAATAAAGACAGTAAAAACAACATTTTTAAACCTAACTTAAAGACTTTTCAAGGCCTTGAACAATCATGGTGATTATGTTATTAGAGAATTATCTTTGACTTCGTTGTCCGAACTCGTCAAATATATATGACTAAATTATATGTATGTTAATTCACTCAAAAAAAAAAAACAGGAGAAGCAATCAAAATTGACTTGCGTAGCATGCATCGACACATTTGTCTCTTAACGAGTATGACCTTGTGTGCTTGCTACCACACAGAAAAGTTGTAAAAGCAAGGCTGGGTGTAGAATTAGCTGGAACATTGTATTATTAACATGTCTTCTTGTCTTGATACGAGGCAAACATGAGCAGTTTAGTCCTCGAAGGTAATCATTAGTCTTTTTTTTCATCATAGGGTGTATAATATATCAATATTATGTAAGTGTACTTTGCCCTAAATCTCAAGGGATAGGTAAATCACATGATTAAAGAGGTTTACTTTGTATTTATCTTAAAATAGTATTGATTAAAAGAATTTTGTTCCCTGAGTATATTGAACTAATACAAAGAAAATATTTTAAAAATCATTGAAAAAAGCATTTGATCTTGATTGAAATGGTAAATCATCCTAAAACACCTTCAAATAGCACTGAATAAAAAATAAAAATGGGTATTTTGGCATGATTCAGTGTCATGGCCGGCCTTTCAACAAAGTACAAATAAATTAACGTCTCTTGTGCATTAAGACAAAGACCAAACAAATTCCAGGATATAATGATGTGGTCGGTTACTCTACAAAGTGGAAAGAGTTAAAAATAAAAAGAAGAACAATCATGCTAGGGTTCATCACCAAACCTTGAAGTAAATTGTTCGATCATTTGGAAACAAGCATCCCTTTTGCCTTTTGACTTTTAGGGTTTTGTATATTTCTAATGAAGACATAATTAAACCGGTTAAAGCAGCCTTAATAAGTGCCGACTTAACCTTTAATTTTGCTTCTACAATGGCCCTATCGATTGCTTTTCTTAGCTAGGTGTGCCTTTAGCTGGGCATGACCTTTCATGTCCCATCTTTTTTCTGTGTTTTTGCTGCCATAATCGATGCAATACGTACTCGATCCATATAGCTAGGATCAACACTTTTTTGGTTGAATTTAATGGAATATTTCCCATTTTAAAATTCACTTAGCTAGAGCATTTCACACAATCAAGGAGTCAACTTTCTCTTGTTTCATTCATAATATTCCAACACAATAGTTTTTTTCTTCAATTCATCCATTGGATGAGAGTCCCGCGAGGTGGTCCAACTATTAAAAATAAATTACACAGATTAATAATAGTTTGAATGAGATATTTATTGCATAAAATATATGGTTTAATTGTATCGTACTAATCAATTGTTAGATTGATTTCTATTTTTAATTATAAGGTTGAAAGCTTCAAAGAATCATCTTAATCTAATAGCTTAAACTATTAGGTAAGGTCCTAGGATATGATTTATATTATTCTCTAACACACCCTCTTAAATGAAAACCCTTTGTGTTTGAAATTTGCACATGTCACATTATCTTATACTTAATTTTTATCAAATAAATGGGGTTGTGAGATTCGAACTCATGATCACTTGATCATCAAGACTCTAATACTATGTCAAAGAATCATCTAAACCCAATAACTTAAGCTACTAGATAAGGTCTCAGGATATGATTTATATTATTCTCTAACAGAATAAACAGAAGGAAAACCTCACTACAAGTTGCTTATTGGTATTTAGTTTCTTTTAGATAAGATATTTTTCATTTACCTGAATATTTGAAAGAAATAAGAGATTTAGTATTAATTAGAAGGGAGTACAAAATGAAAAAAAAAAAAAGTGTTCATTTATAAAATCCAATTTTCAAAATATATATATTGTTACTTATGATTAAAGTATTGGAATTTAGTACCGCTCACTTGCTTATAAGTTAACTCCATAATTATTTTACATAATCTATAAAATCTACTAGTAAACAATAATTAAATTCTATAGTGAAAATTAGCTACCATAAAAGAGTCAATAGTGAACTTTCCCGTATATTACATACATAGTCTTATTATTTTTAAGTTCATTATTGACTATTATTGCTAATACTCTTGCTAATTATTAAAAACGATCATGTGATCCTGACTAATGGTGGGAGAATCACTCTCTAATTATTGATACTATTTTAAATATTTCACTTTTGCCTTGACAAGATATATAAGAATTTGTTCTTGATCACATATACCTCTTAAGAATCCAATCAACTATTATTATAAAAAGGAAATATATATGGGGTCCCATCGGTGATGAACAAACATGAAATTTGAACAGCTAGTGAGATAATAATTGCAATAATGCCCTTATTAATGGGCAAATGCACGCCCCATGCCCTGTTAAGGAGGTCAGATCATCAGTAGTCTTGACCAGCAGTACTCCGGTAGGGTTATTTGGGCAAAGAACAAGGCCAGACATGGCAGTGTAAGAGAAAGCTCGCCATGCCCATGCTTCTTTGTAAAGAGCAAATGGGGAAGGGGAGGGGTGGGGGACAAATGTGACAATGTTGACATTTATTAAATATTTATAAACCACAAAAATATTATTATAAAGGAATAAGAACAACATAGGAGTCTTATGCTCTTCATATATGGCCGACCCATTATTGCTACCATTTTTGTCGGCCTCCGGCCATTGACTCCTCCGTCTTAGGACGGTCATCACTCACCCGATCCTTCCATTAACATTATTAATTGCTTAGTTTTGACATAAAATCCCCGATCAATGAAAAGTGCAACCAATTATAATAAATTGTATTTGGAGCATGGTAATAAAACCCAAGTTTTGGTCGGGTAACATTTATCTAATTGTTGTATTGAATTAATTTTTTTTTGTTTTTTTAAAACTCGATCAAAAATAGATTTCAAATACTTTATTTATAATCATATAGACGAAGTCTATTTATAATCTTTATACTGATGCTATATTTATATAAAATAGAGGAGTACAAATGTGGAGTGTCTAATAATTAATTATTTCTCTTAATCTTGTACTATAATGAGAATAAATAATCTTTTCTCAATTGCTAAATCTTGATCCCATTCTTCAATATCTTGAAGAATATTTTCTCAGTTGCTAGATCTGAAACAAATTTTATAGTGGTGGGAACGTACTCTTGAAATATTTTCCAATTTATACACATGGAAAGGGTTCATTATGAAAATTTAAAGTCTAGAGTTTATTTCATAAAAAAAAAAGTGTATGTAATTTATAAATTTAGTTATTAATAAATCGATCGATTATTATTTAAAAAAATTAAATTTTAGTTCCGACAAACATTAACGATATACTATTTGAAATTAATTTTTAATAGTTTTATCTATTAATTTGTGAATTTTATTATCTCCTCTATAAAAATTTCTTAAAAATCCGATTGGGATGTTTTAACTTTTTTTTTTAATTTCAAAGAAGTTGGTGGCTCTTGAAACTTCTGCTTGATTTCTTTGTCAAATAAAATAAAAATTACTAGATATGGATTTGCTTATGGTATAGTTTTTAGATCCGGTCTCGTTCAAGGTTTAGGTTTTGAATTTTGACCGAGTCGTTCGGGTTAATTTTTATTTTTAAAAAAATTAAAATGACGTTGTTTTAGTAATAAAAAAAAATAAACAGGTTGCAACCGGGTTTTTGACTGGATCTTGTCGGGTCACATCGGGTTTTTCTTTTCCCTGTTTTTTCTTCAACCTGGCCTAGTTCTAACCACAGGTTAGCCGGATCCTGGATCGACTTGTCGGGCTGAATTTCAAAACTATAGCTTATGCCACACAAGAATTATGGTTTAAAAATTTTGTGCATCCTTTTTTTTCTTCCTTGTAATGGGGGCCGGTATGGAAAATAGATTAAAAAAAAGGTTGAAAATTGCTGTATAAAGGTTGTGAAAAATTCTTTTTGTGGCATGGTTCAACCTTTGGGAGTAATTTTCTTCTATTTTGTCTCACAAATCAAGCCATCACATAGAAAATTCGACCCTTACAGTAGTTCGTAAGTCAAAGGGGAAAAAAAAAGAGTCCCTTCTTAAGAAGAAAGGTCAACGAAAAAAATTAGACTCGCCTTGCAAATGAGAAAGGTGGTAGAAGAGCAACTTGGTTCACCTAACATGGTCTCTGTCATCCAACACAAAATGGAAAATACCTCTAATAAATTCTTAATTAATAGATATTTTTTTTATAAAAAATTCATATTTTACTAATGAACGACATCTTCCTCTCTTAATTTCCAAGTCAAAATTTGAAGTGGCTTTGAGACGGGAGATAAAAGGAAATAATGTAATTGTTAGCATTTATTGGAGTGTAGTTGGAGTTATTTTTTAAAGTGTTTTTTACTTGAAAATATATTAAAATAATAATTTTTATTTTTAAAATTTTATTTTTGATATCAGCACATTAAAAATATCTAAAACCATAAAAAATATTAATTTAAAACAAAAAAAAATTATTTTTTTAAAAACATTTTTAAAATGCAAAAACAATTAAAATAAAATTATTTTAAAAACTAGATTAATAATTCTTAATTCTTGGACGATTGATGCTTTAAAAATATCTTTCAGTACTCTTCCCTTTTCTAAAAAAAAGTAGATTTATAAATATAAAATGACTTAAACTATCCACACCTTTTTATCTGTTCCAAAAATGGATAAAGTCTTTAAACCAACTGGATAAGAAAGCATGCCAAAACATTTGTTGATTATTAGTCTCATAGGTTGTCCTCGTTAAAGACAACGTTTGATTATTTTCTTTAAATAAAATCGACTTGTCAATGAACATATATCTCTTTTGTATTTTATATTTTAAAAATGCATAAATTAATTTTAAATTTATCTTAATAAAAGAATTATTTTATATTTTTATCCATATTTCTTTTACTAAATATGTTTTTATCCATGTTTTTTTTCTCTTTCTAACAATAATCAAATATTATTTTAATATCCTAGGATATCCTAAAACGAATAAAAAAAAATGAGCTCGTTTGAAAGTGTGGTTGCGGTTGATTTTTAAAGTGTTTTTCACTCGAAAATACATTAAAATAATTTTTTTAATTTGTTTTTTAAATCAGCGCATCAAAATGATCTGAAGATATTAAAAATATATATATATATATATATATTAATTTAAAGTGAAGAAAAAAATAAAAAAAATTAATTTTTTTTTAAAAACACTTTTGAAATGTAAAAAAAAAAGATTTATTAGTTTGAAGAATGGAAAATTAGATATAAAATAAACATGTTTATGTAATATTTTTTAAGTAAATTTATATTATTTTTTTAGAAACAAATGTACAAGATATCTTATCATCTTGAAACAGTAATTAAATACTTAAAAATAATAGTTTAGCATTATTTACATGTCAATTGTTAATCTAACTATAATCTAAACTATAGCCAATCATATTAACGAGTGTATGTATAATCACAAGTCAATATCGATGTTTTTATTATATATTAATCCAAAAAATCAAACAGTAGAAGTGATTTTTGAGAAATCCAAAAGTCCCAGCAGAAGTGATTCATGAGAAAAGACCAATAAAATAATTTTTTTTATTTTTATCGTACGATTTTGCCATCAGTCCTTTTTATTTGATAAACCACCTAGATAATTATTCCTGAAGCAAACATCTCGAGATAAAAAAAAAAACATCATTTAGATCAAATTGCCTTATCTATTTTGATTCAGGAAATTTTAGATTTTAAATTTTAAATCTAATTAAAATCAAGTTTTCAATTTAACCAAATGAAAAAATCTATTCTACTCTGTTAAAAAATTTTAAAAATCAAGTTTTCAATTTTGAAAATATGATTTCAATTGTGTTTTAAAATATTTTTTACTTGGAAATATATTAAAATAATAATTTTAATTTTTAAAAATTATTTTTAATATTAATACATCAAAATAATTTGAAAACAAAAAAAAAATCAATTTAAAACAAAAAAAATAAAAAAATTTAATTTTTTTTAAAACACTTTTAAAACGCAAAATAAATAGAACAACATAGTCCTAATCAAACTCTACAATCAAGATGAAAACACTATTATTTTAAATTAAAACAGGTGACCTAAATATCTAAAAAAATTTAAAATCAATTGTTAAATAAAGTTCGACCATTATATTCATAATGTTGTTAGTTTAGGATCAATCTACTTATCACTGGAGCTGAGCATTGAAAAAACAAAAGAAGGTGGATGATTAGAATGAAAAGGCTGGATTTCAGACAAAGAAATGAGTGCTTGGAAAAGTAAAATATATAAATTTTTATTTTTTAAAATTTATTTTTAATATCAATATATTAAAATAATATAAAATAAAAATAAAAAATTGTAAAATTACAATTCAACTGCGACTACAAAAACCCTCGAAATAAAAAACAACACGGGACATGACTACAGGAACCGGAGAGAGAGAGAGAGAGAGAGAGTTAAAAGAGCTCCGTCTCGAAATCTCGTTCCTCGGGCCATCCGTTCACGAATACCAAGGGTATTATTTTGTTTCCTGTTTTACCCTTCCGTTATTTTCTCTTAAAATTTATTCGTGCAACCTATCTCTCTCTCTTTTTTATTTTCTCCTTCTGTTATACTGGGATTGCCTTGCTTTCTTCACATATATAGCGAGAGAGACCAAAAACGCATACAAATTTTAATGGGTGCTTTGATCTATGCTCTCTTCACTCTCAGAGAAATCTCTTAAACAAAACAAACCCATGTAAGCATTTCCTTTTTTATTTTTGAAAATTTTATTCGAAAAAATCCGAGGTTTTTTTGCTTGTTTAATGATAATCTTCAACTCATGATTCTGTTTCATTCTTACTAATGCAATCACATGATCTTCTACTTCATGTTAAATGGGTTTTCATTTTTTTGTAATGAGTTTTTTTGTGCAAAAGCTTCTGTTTTTTTTTAGTAAAAGATGAATTTTTGGGAGTTCTTGTTTGATGGTATGGTTGTTCAAGTATGGAACTATTTTTTTTTAATTTATTAAAGGGACTAGGTTCAATGGGTGTGGATTGGGATCCATGTTGGATCTCTTGGTTTTTGTTTTATTGTTAATGTTATCATTGTTGTTCGATGTAAGAAGTTTTTTGTATGGAAACTAGAGGCTGATCTTGGTTTTTGTGTATTTTTTTTTTTTTGTAGTTATTTTGGGATTGCTTGTGTTGAGGGATAGAGTTTTAGCATGTTTCCTTGAGAAGGGCTTTCATGGGTTGAACTCAAAGAATAATGGGAAGTTTGAGTGAAGAAGAGTACCGGTTTTTTGATGCCTATGAAGACATTGCATCAATTTCTGATGCAAAGTCTGATAGCATTGAGATATTTGATTCTCATTCTAGTTTTGATAACTCCATTACTAGGAGTCCTCCTTATGAACTGTGGATTAAGAGCCCTGGAAGTGTTCAGGAACGGCGGAGTAAGTTCTTTGATTGGATGGGAGTCGGTGTAGATCAAAATGGATATAGGAATTTAGAAGAATTTAGCTTGGAAGGAGAGAGTGATAGAATTAGAGAAAGCAGTGGGGCTGTGTTGAGAAAGTCATGTTTTGAAGATGAATTTTGTTCGACTCGATCTATGATGTCGTGTTGGTCTAATGGTGAATCCAATTTGTTAGCGGAGTTGGGTTCTGTGGAGAATTTTGTTTGCAGAGATGGGGTTTCCGGCGGCGGAATGATGTGCAATGTAGATGAATTGGGGCAGGATGGGAAAGCAAATGAAGGTTGTGAAGTGGGCTCAGAACAGTCAGTAACAGCAGACGAATCTGAGAAAACTTCTGAGTCATATCCCTCATTTCAACAACTTATGCAGAAAGAAGTTGGGGAACCAAATACTTTAGTGGATACTCCAAGGAGACTTAAGAAAAGGTGGCTGAGCAGAATCCGTTCCATAACATGCATCGTGGATAGGCCACAGGAAGCTGACAAATTGAGACATGATGATGATGATGACGCACTTCTGCGGCACAGAGTACAAAGGATTAAGGTTCGTCGAAGTGGGAAGCGAACAAAGGAACTTTCAGCTCTTTATAAAGGGCAAGATATCCAGGCCCATGAGGGTTCGATTTTAACCATGAAATTTAGTCCTGATGGGCAGTACCTTGCAAGTGCTGGTCAGGATGGAGTTGTGCGTGTGTGGCAAGTACTGGAGGGTGAGAGATCAAATGAACTTGACATTCCAGAAATAGATCCATCCTGCATATACTTCACGGCGAACCAGCTACCCGAGTTGAAACCCCTCTTTTTTGATAAAGAGAAGACAGCTAAAATGAGGAGCATGAGGAAAACATCAGATTCTGCATGTGTCATTTTCCCTCCAAAAGTTTTCCGGATTTTGGAGAAACCATTGCACGAGTTCCATGGGCACAGTAGAGATGTCTTGGATCTCTCATGGTCCAAGAATAATGTAAGCTGCTTCATTAAGGATGCATTTCTCTAACATCGTGAGGAAAACAAACCGTAATATTGACAGAAATTCTTCTTGGTGCAGCATTTACTTTCAGCTTCAGAGGATAAAACTGTCCGTCTATGGCAAGTGGGATGTGACTGTTGCCTCAGGGTCTTCCCACATAGCAATTATGGTGCGCTTCTGGCTAATTTTAAGTTTCTTCTCAACATATGTTTTGTTAATTTAGTTGCTCGTCAAGTTGAATTGCCTTCCTCTTTATTTCGTTATTTATTTATTTATTTTGCATGTGATGCAGTAACCTGTGTTCAGTTTAACCCTGTGGATGATAATCACTTCATGAGTGGTTCAATAGACGGAAAGGTTCGCATATGGGCAGTCAATAGTTGCCAAGTTGTTGATTGGACTCATATAAAAGATATAGTTACTGCAGTGTGTTATCGTCCAGATGGGCAGGTTTGGCAGTTTTCTCTCAACTCTTTTATCCTATGGAATTGAGGATCTGAGGGTGTATGCTTCCATGTTAAGTGCCCTGATAGAAAAACTTTTCTCTTGTAGGGAGGGATTGTTGGCTCCATGACAGGCAATTGTCGCTTTTATAATATGTCAGGTATGCATATTCTGATAATTAGCACCTACTGCATTCTTTATGTGTATGACAGAGTCAAAATGCTGTTACTTTTCGTGTAAAGGTAGATTTTTTTTGACAGTATGCTCTATCCTGGCTGAATTACATGTCATATGGGAGATCTTGCTGGTTGTAACCTATGCAATTTTAGTAGTTTTGAATGCAAGTTCATTTCATTAAGAATGTATGGTTCGTGCACATAAGCCAAATGGTGTTTGTCTCTTCTGTGAAGAACTCCTGCAATTGTGTTTTATGGATTTTGTGCATGAATCATGGGTTTGAATGGGTGATGGGTCGTATCTCAAAGAAAGTTCATAATAAATTAGGTTCCATGGTAATAAAGATCTAGTTTTGCCTCATATCAACTTTGAGTTTAATGCATTTAAGTTGAAATACACATTAACTAAATGGACTATTCTTTCACCCGCTGCAGACAGTCACTTGCAACTTGATGCGCAGATCTTCTTACTTGGTAAAAAGAAGTCACCTTGCAAAAGAATAACTGGCTTCCAGGTAAACTATCTTTTGCCTTCCAATGATGTTTTCGCTGTGTTTTTACTGTACATGATGCTTACTGTTTTACCTCATTATATGCCTTCAACTTCAGTTTTCCCCACAAGACTCAAGCAAAGTAATGGTGACTTGTGCTGATTCACAAGTCAGAATTCTCCAAGGACTTGATGTGATAGGCAAATATAAAGGTATGTATTGTTAGCTCCTTTTCTTTATCGTTTTCTCAAAATCATCTTATAATTTTGCTGCTTCAGACAAGTCAGATGCTTTAGTGATAAATGTTAATTTCTTCTAGATATGCCTAGTATTTGTAGATTTCATGTTGTGAAACTCAAATATGAAACATGTGAAATATCAAACTCTGTGTAGTATCTTAGTGATTTAAACAGCACATTTTTTTATCTCTACCTTTTCTCTGTTGAACTTAAAGTTTTGAATTTCTCTATGTTCTTTAGGCAATGCAGCAAACCAGATATCTGCATCTTTTACCTTGGATGGAAAACATATTGTCTCAACCTGTGAGGATTCCAGTGTACATTTATGGAATTACGTTGATCAGGAACAACCTTCTACTCCTCGATCAAAAAACTCAAGGTCTTATGAGCATTTCACTGCCAATGCATCTGTTGCAATACCTTGGTGTGGAATGAAATATGGGGGTTCAGAGAATGGACGGGGATTTCGTGTTTCAGACAATAGTTCACAGGAAGCTCTACCTCTTTCTTCCCTGGCTAGTTTTTCTCTGAGCCAAGAATATTTCATAGAGTCTTTTCCCAAGGGTTCTGCTACTTGGCCAGAGGAAAAGCTTCCATCGAGCCCATTGCCTGCCTCCCCAACAATGCACAAATCGCAGTACAAGTTCCTGAAAAATTCATGCCAGAGCACTGCCGCTTCTCACGCATGGGGTCTAGTCATTGTGACTGCAGGGTGGGATGGAAGAATAAAATCATTCCACAATTATGGGTTACCGGTGGCTGACTGATACTATAGTGGTACTGCAGTGCTTCAGAGAATCAGGATTGATCCTTTCTTTGGGATTTTTAGTGCCCCCTTCGATGGGATTACATGCCACAAAATCTGGTGCTGTGTAGGTGACCAATTAGCTTTGAGTTTGACATCATTGAAAGTTGCCAGCTTGCTCTACTTTTAATGACTAATGCATTCTAGATGAATGTTTGAGAATTCGGGGCGGGCCCTTCTTGGATCACAGTGCGCTGTAAAGAAGCATATATGACAAGTGGTAACAGTTCTATGGTTGCGATGGTTATCCAGCTTGGGGTGAGCAAGAGGCTGAGGTTAGCTTATCTTGATGCCCAGCTTAATTATAAAATTAGCTGATATTTTTTTGCATGAGAAATTGGTGTCTGCCGGCCCAGAAAAAGATGCGAGTCATGTGTTAGGAGTGGCCAATTTGCCATACTCTCTCTTTATAATGGAGGTGCTTGTGGGACCTTTGCTTAACCTCTTTCTTTGGCCAGCTAAAATGGGAGGAGGGAATCCAGAGCTGGTGGTTGCAGTTTATGTGGGAGAAAAATGGTGGGGAACTCTGCCATTATAACTTGTTGGCCAATCTGAATGATTGAATTGTTTGTCTGCCATATCAGGCTTCATGGTAGGGTCGATTTCACCTGAGCTTGACGGTGGGGTTGTATTCTGCTTCATTTTCAGCTGAATGACTTGTTTGATTAGCCAAGTGCTTGCGAAAGTGAGTCCTCCTTTTAGCTTGGTGAATGGATTTCCAGTTGAAAGCTTCTGGCTTTTAAAATTACGAGGATGCTGGCACGCGGTTGACTACTTATGATCATTGCTCGAGTGCTGCTTATCCTTTTTTGTCTCGCTAACAGAATTTTGTATATTGTATCTCTAAAATTCATTCTAACATCACTCAGATTAGTTTTGAGGTTATTTATCTTCGGAAAATGTAGAAGAGATGGCCTCTGAGTTTAGCATACGCAATTGTGGCTATGTAAATAAACCTGTTCGGAGGTTATTTTCCTTGTAATCTGTTTTGGGAAGTGACCTGGAAAATGAGAAAACGAAAATTGATGAGCATTCCGGTTTGTCTGCCAGATAATTGTCTCTTTCTCAACCACCATGGCTTCATTTTCAAGCCCTAGATTCGTGTTTTTTTGACAAAAACTAGTCAGGAGCCATTATTGCCCGCTAATCCCATTTCAGCATCAGCTAAAAGCTACCCAAAAAAGCAAATTCATGGTAGCTCAAGGCACTTTAATCAGCAATCTGTTGGCATCACACAGCATGAATCAACAAGTAAAGAAACACGGGTGTGATAAACTATAAACCTCGTTGCCCTACACTCGCTAGAACTGATTGGTTCAGATACAGGCAAGAATCAAGAAAGCCTGATCTAGTTTGTTGTTTTAGTTGGTAGGCCAGGCTATGGCACGAAGGTGACACCACTGCCAATTATCAAGACTAAACCCCTCTCCTTTTCTTGGACAAGAACTTGCCTTAAATCATTTCAAGGGAGCTTCAAACAAGAACAGGAGGCTGATGATGGGGATTCCAATTTCAAAACTTTGTCATCAAGCTAAGAGAATCATTAGAAGAAGGAATAATACAACTCTGTGCCTGTTCTGTTCTTCTTAACGTGAAACATCCACATGGCTTTGTACCGCGCAACGGGTTAGGAACCTTGGATTCCTCTTAATGTATATTTGCTGCATTACCTCCCAAATCCATTTTTTAGGGCAGAAAGTACAGAAACAGAGCCATAATTTGGTGGTGGTTGGATAGAATCAAAGCATTGATGGGCCATATACTTAACTCTTAACACAAGATAATTAGCACTTTACAAAGAGTACGGAAGTCCCTTAATTAGGAGACAAAAATAATGACTTTGGTTTTGAGGGACAAGGCCTCTGTTGTATCATGTAAAGCTTGAGCTGTAAACCCTAATTGATCAACATCATTTGATTTGGGATCTGGGATTTGGGGTTTTTTTATTGTTATTATTGGATTGACAAGAACTTTGTTAATGTACCCGACAAAGAAACATAGCATTTGGCAATCCCTACTCTACATAGGTTTTTGCTCTCTACGTTTCATTAATGAACCTTAAAAAATGAAAAAATTAATAGTTAATTACATGTGTTTCTGTTGTGTTTTGTGCTTTTGTGTCACCGACTAGGCATTCTCTGCTGGGCAGATGTGTGAGAAAAGAATCCTCTCTCTGTGTCTTCATAGCTTTGAATATAATTAAATTATCGATATTACCAGCTTAAGATGCATGGGGTCATTAGAGTTTATTTATGCATGTAAGGAAAAATTGTGTCATTACAAACTAAATAAAATATTTTACCCTTTTTCTATAGATATTTGTGGCTTGGTTGATGAATAAACCATTAAATTATTAAAAAATTTTAAATAATTTAATTCAATTAAAAATTTAAATTGACTCTTGGTCAAAAATTTATTAATTAAAAAAAAATATATATTTTAACCTTTTAATTTTTTTTTTTGAGTTGATCTAAATCAATCTTATAAATTCAAGACTCATATTAAATTCCGGCTAAAATAAAAACTTTAAGAAATTTTTAAAACCCTAAAAGGTACTTGTTACTCCTTTTTGGATATCAATACTAAATTCTTATCAATTGAATATTAAACAAGCTATTCACATTCTAATTGATATATTTCTAATAAATTTATCTTATTTTTTTATTGAATTTAAATCTAAAATAAAAGAAAAAAGTGAAATCTTTTGATTGATATATGTTTTGTATCGAATCATTCTTAATTTTTTTTAATTTCTTTATTTAAATTTGATTTAATTTAATTTTTATATTAACTTTGATCATCATTGTTTTTATTGTTATTTTTTTTCTAGTTGAAATTTTACAATCTATCAAATTTAGTCCCTGTTTTTTTTTATTGTTATTTATTTTATTTGAAATCATTTATAAAATTAGATTGTTTTTTAATCTCATTTTTTAAAATATTTTTATATGTTGGATTTGATCCTTATTTTTTTTTACTGATGTTTATTTTATTTGAAATAATTTATAAAATTAGATTTTATTTTAATTTTATTATCTTTCAACTTTTTTATTTGTCAAATTTAGTTTTTATTCTTTTAATTTTATTTTTTTATTTGAAACAGTTTATGAAATTGAATAGTTTTTTTATTTTCATCCTTCTTGAATTTTTTTTATTTGACAGATTTGATCCTATTCTTTCAATAAACTTGAAAAAATAAATTAAAATATTACGAAATTATTTTTGAGCTTATGTTTCATGCTATAACCAAATACTAAAAAATATTTTCTAATTTATTTTATATGACAATGTCAAACATCAAAATATAATCTAATTTTCAGGAATTTATTTTTTATGAAATTCACTTAACAAAAAAGAAATTACTTTGGGCAAATAAAAAGGGCCTTAAATGGTATAATTGAGCAAATAATATACTGGGCTTGGCTGGAATACGGTAGGCTAGAATCACCAAACTATATTGTAAACCGATTGAGGGGTCTTGTATTCCTCTTCAGCTCCCTAATAGGCTGGATTACTTGTTGGACTGTTCAAGCATGGGCTCGGCTTTATATCTCAAGTAATTTGGGCCAATCCTTCTTTCTTATTTCCTTTATATAATGTCCATGGGTTTGCCCTCTTGGGAATTTGGGCCAGGCCCAGAAAATGGAAACCATCCGCTTCAATATTCTTTCCAAAACAATAAGATGTTTCGTCCACTAAATCAAATAGTTGTCTCAACTCTCAACCAATCGGGATCTGGCGTTTTTATTTTATTTGAATTATTGAGTTATAGGGTTAAAGTTAGTTATTATTATTTTTAATTAAAATGATATTTTTTTTATTTTTTTAAATTTAAATATTTTGATTTGGTCAAATTTAAATTGAGTTTGATCGAGTAATAACTCACTTGGATTTGATTATATTAATATTTTTTTTATTTAAATTAAATTTAGTTCGGGTAAAGTTCCATGATTGTGATTTTTATGGGTTTTTCTAGTTAATTTATCAAGTTAGATCAAGTTCAGCTAAATCCAATGAATTCATTGGTTGAAATTTTTGAAATTATCACTACTTTTTTTAGGTAGAATTAACAAATTCTGATATTAAAAGTTAGAGTTGAAAGAATAGCTCATCATAAATGTGAGCTAGTTCATACTAAGGATATCTTGATGCATGAGTTGTAGCCTAAATTATAAAGTTTGACAAGGTGGTTGAAAGGGAAAATAAGTTTTGGATGTGACTAATTTACTAAAGTAAGAGTTCATATCCAAAGAAAAACAATTTGAAAAATCAAAATGTCTCTGCACAATTGTCGACTCCACAAAACTCTTTTCTTAAGCCGTGCACGAACACGGGGGAGAGGAAAACCAAGCTAAATGGTCTCTTGGCATAGATTTATCTTTCACGAACAACTGGTATATCTTTGGTGAATAATTGAAAACAAAAACAGATGATTTCTGCTATTCAAAAATCAATTCAAATCAATAGCCTGGCCCTGGATTATAAATTCCAGCCTGATCAGAAACCAGCAATCCCATGGAGGATTCTAGAACAACTATAAGTCTTCTTTGGTACATTCTTAAACTGGTTCATCCTGTTTTATTTTGAAAACTTGAAATGTAACTGTCAAGGACATCATAGCATAGGATAACAATGTCTCAAAATATTTTGCAGACTTCTCAAATGCTGTTTTAGACCGAGTCAACTTCGGAAAAGCAAATCTCCAAGGGGCTGTGTTTAAGAACAGTAATGTATTCTCAGGCTCCACATTTGTTGAAGCTCAACCGGTCAAGGACACCATTGCCGGCTACATTGATCTTCAGAAGAGGATTTGTGCAAATACATCAATCAGTCCAGAGATGGAAGGGGTGAGCTGGATATATGCCCTTAAATTTTAGAAATTGACAATCATATATGTTGAGTGGTTCCAAATTGATATAGGATATATCTTGTTTATTTAAATCTTTCGGAGTATAATAGGTGTATTATACCGCGCTCCACAGCGAGTCAATAATAATTATTTTTAAAATATAAAAAAGTATATTACTTTGTTTGGCGGCTAAACTAGACCCAAGTATTATCTGACGACCATGCTATATCCAAGAGACTTGCTACCAGACCCAAGTATATGGAGGCAATACCAAACCTCAGTAGCATCAATCAAAATAGCACAACTCGAGTCTAGCGGTCAAGCTTAAGCTTACATGATTAGAAATAACTTAATTATAAAAAAAATTAAATGCTAAGGGATGTGATGTCCCCCTAAACTTATCCAAGCTAGAAACTATTATTTTTATAACTTGGGTTTTTTATTTCTATTATTATAAAAAATATTATTTTTGTTATTATTAGAGAAGCCAAACCCTAAAAACTGGTCTCATCTTATAACAAAAAAAATAAAAATGTAAGTAGACCTAAAAGAGAAGCATGAAAGAAAACCAATAAAAAATATAAATGAACCCATTTACACCCTTTAATCCAAAGAAATGATGTGGAAACATGATAGTACTCCCAAACTAAAAAACAAGAGTAGTAAGCCTGATTAAAAAACAAAACAATAAAATAGAATATGAAAATGACAAAAAGCAAGAAGAGAGTAACTAAAAGAAGCCTAAAAAAAAGGCCAACCAAAACAGTGGCAAAAAAAAAAATGTCCACAACTAAATACTTCAAGAAGAGAAATAAGAACGATGAGGAACCGAAACCCTTAAACCAACTATCCAAACCTAAAAACACATCCAATTCCACCTAATAAGTAACTCTCTCAATGTTATTCAAAAATCAAGGACCCATCCAAGTGTACTATAAATTTAATGTATAATTATTATCATCCTATCATATTAGAACCACCCATAATTTATTGTCATAAGCTACAAGTTCATAACCAAAAAAACATATAATTAAACTCTTGTTGATATTATTATACAGTTAAACTCTTATTGATATTATTATGGCTCAACTATTACATAATTATATTTGCCTACACTAGTATCATTATGAATTGTAGTTTTCTTTGTAATATAAAACATTTATTAAAACCTTAACACACAATCTAAGCTTGTGATTCTTGGGCGTGTTTGGTACTACGTTTTAAAATGTTTTTGAAAAATTTAATTTTTTTTTGCTTTCAATTAATATGTTTTTTATGTTTTTAAATCATTTTGATGTACTAATCTCAAAAATCATTATAAAAAATAAAAAATATTATTGGCATACTTTTCTAAATGAATAATACTTTAAAAAATAACAGCAACCACACTTAGTTAGAGATAATTTATTTATTTATTTTTTTGACAAAGACAAACTATGATTTGCATTTGTAATAAGATTAGACAATCTTTAGTCTTAGTGAATCTTGATCACAAAATTAATATCATGAAAGCTACCAAAATGAGACTAATCATTGGTTCTTGTTCCTCACATGTGCCATGTTTTGTAGCCCTAATGCTTGGTGCATTTTCAGCCAAAAAATATAAAAAAACACACAACTATCAATCCTTTCAACCCTCACTAAAATATCCCAGAAAAAGATATTCCTTTAATAATAAGTGCATGAAAAATAATAATTCTGGAATTGAAAACTACGAGTCCAATTCATGTGAAGTTCTAATAGCTTTCCTTGTTACAAGAGCGAGCTAGTTAGATGATACTAGTTTTATAATGCGAGTTGAATTATTATTTCTTTAAATATAACAAAAAAAAATATTATTGTTATAGAAAATTATTTGATGTTTTTATTTAACCAAACTCAATGGATCTTTCTTGAAATTTTTTTACCTAACTTTTTATTCAACATCAAGTTGAAATCAAATTACATGAGAGTTATCTAGATATGACTCAATAGACTTGATCGATCTAAAAGCATTTTGATTGATAAGTGAAAAACATCAAAGGATAAAATTGATATAAAAAAGATAAAATTGACATAAAAAAAAACCTATCGATCCAATTTCATCCCAACTCCTTATATATTTAATGTTTAAAATTAAATAATTTGAAAGTTGTTCTAACTTGATTTAATTGACTTGACATGTTCAAAAAATAACTTGAATGATTGCTAGAAAAAAATATTTAATAATGAAATTGAGGAAGGAAATGAAATCAAAATAAAAATGGGAGAAATGAAAAAAAAAAAAAAAAGTGGCTGAATTGAAAGAAAAAAAATAGCTTCATTGTTTGTATGATCAAAAAGCCTGCGTAACGATTCTTACTCTAATTGATATATATATATATATATATAATATATTGGCTCCCCGAAATCGAAAACGCGCATCTAGTGTAGTGGTATCATAGTACCCTCCCACGGTACTGACCGGGGTTCGATTCCCCGGATGCGCATTGTCATCTAACTTTTGTTTTGATTGGCAAACTACGTTAAGGCCCACTAAATTATCAACAGATTTCAAACAGGTACTTAGTCTACAAAATGTTTCGGAATTGATGAAATATCAATCTGCTGCTGTGCTAATCCCAAAAAATCTAATTTTATTAATTATTTTAAATAAAATTAATAATAAAAAAATATTAAATTTTATAGATGAAAAGTTAAAGGAAGATGAAATTAAATTTTTTTTATATAATTTTTTTAAATAAAATAAATAATAATAATAAAAAACTATTTTGAAAATTATAGTGTTTGATACTACGGTAATTGTTGTGGTTGTGATTTGAAAAAAATTATTTTTAGTTGAAAGTGATTTAGAAAGATATATGTTTATGTTATTTTAAATATATGTTTGAAAAAACTCAAGAATATTGTGAACTATATATTTAAGCATGTTCTTGAAGTGGAGTACCATAATGGGTCTCACTAATCTAATGTTTTAAGTGAGCGATGGCGTTTTTTTTTATTAGACCTCAGATATTATTCTTAAACATATTTATTTATAAAACTTTAATGATAGGAAAATCCTTTATAATACAAATTATATATATATATAAATTATGCTAAAAATCCTTATCCAAGTAATAAATATCCTAAAAAAAAAAAAAAAACCGACACCATAAACTAAGTATGGATAATCTCTTCCATAAAAAAAAAGAAGCAAGAAACTAACGAGTGGATCACATTTAATTCTTGAAAGAACGATGGAAAAGAAGAGGGAAAATCATCATCATCATCAATACATGCTTCCTTTGATTCTAGCCAGCTAGGGGAGAGGTTAGGTGTCTCTAATGGCTCTACATTCTCGTATGTGTTCCAATTTGAGTGAGGGATATTTGCAATCATTGGATACACCTACCCCGTTTTAGTCGTTTTGTGAAGATGCTTACATCACATTATATGTCTGAGTGCATGACTCCTGTGTTATGCTCTTTATCTTAACACATTTTCTCAACGTAAAGCTCTTTATTTTAAAATTTTATAAATTCACGGTTGTTTTATATTTAATTTTTATTAAATAAATAAAAATAATAAAATTTAAATTTATAATCATTTAATCATTAAAATTATGATATTATATTAAATAATTATATCAATGTAATACTTAAATTATTAAATAAAATTATAAAACATGATTTATATTATCATCTGATATAATAAGAACGTTTATATATAATTTTGCAATGATTATTTTTTATTTTTCACATTCATGTCATTTGGTTCATGGACAGTTAATAATTGTGTATTTGTGACCTGGCTCGCGTATATGGAAGAGAGGAAGAACTTGTTTCTAGTTTAATGAATGATTTGGCTTAGTTTTATAAAAGAAATCATTGAGAATCTATGATTACCATATAATCCATCATATAATAAATTTTTAATATCAGCTGAATATGTTAAGATTTTCTTAATTTCACACTTGTATGGGGTCCTATATATATATATATATATATATATATATATGAAAACGAGCTTCATCTAATCTTGCCCATGAATTTTTTCGTATACACTTATTTCATGCTCTATGAACTGTTATGTACAGAAGTGATGAATTTTTTTTTAATTTGTTTTTATAATAATCGAATGTATTAATTAGAAGGTAATCATTTAAGAGATTATTTCTGAAAAGCTCAACGGCTTATAATTGAGATATGAAAGAAACTCTATGTGAATAGAATGATTTTTTTTTATTATGTAAACCTATTATATACTATCACTAATAAATACCATGATATATATATAGTTTGAAAATAAATATATATACCATGATATATGTCTTTCACACATGCATGTAATTCTTATATATTCAACAAAAGTCCCACGTATTTTAAAGTGTTTCTTAATAATAATAATAATAATAATAAAAATAAAAAAAGAGTGATTTTTCATTTAATTTAGAACTTGTTTGGGAACGTGATTGTGCCTGTTTTTCAAAGTATTTTTCACTTGAAAATAAATTAAAATAATATATTTTTTATTTTTTAAAATTTATTTTTAATATCAGCGTATCAAAATAATTTAAAAATATTAATTTAAAAAATATTTAAACATTTTTAAAAATACTTTTAAAATATAAAAACAATCCTATCCTTTAAAAGTTTCAATTGTTTTCACTCCCCGACAGAACTGAAGGGTGGTCCGTGAGGCTCACCTGTCAAAAAAAATTGTCCTACAACTTGGCACTCACTTTGAGAAAAATATAGAATTACCAAGAGATAAATCACTTGGAAATTAATCACTAAATACTTTTGTTGTTTAATCTGTGGAACTACTTTGAAACTTTCAGAAACTAATGATAATATATTGTCATTTCCACTGCACAGTACATCAAATTATACAAGTTCCCATCAAAATCTTGCTTTCGAACTAACACACAAAACCAAAAGACAAATTAATCAGACAGAATCTCAGGCCAGTGCAGTAAACAAACCAGAAAAAAATATATGGATCAGTGGCCTTTGTAATTTCTAGGCATCAGTGAATCTGAAAGGCCAGGAAAGTAGGATTATTTCATTGGATAGAAGTTGTAGGCAAACAACAAGTCTTCTGATCATGCACATCCACTATTTCTTGATGATTTGATCTTACATGGAAAAAGATACATAGAATTGTAGTTATCCGGGCCACCATGAACTTTGGAAATTTGGAATGGTAGCTTTCACAAATGTAACCTTTTATTTTTACTACAGTAAAAATTGGCTGGCTTAACCTGTACTTCCATGGTCACTCTGATGGTTGTTGAGCTTAAAAATTATACTTGCTGAGCTGCCATTCCATGATCAACTACAATTCCTTTCTGTTTTCTTCTTTTAAACTGACTGTCAAGTGTCAACAAATTTATATATATATATATATAGTACCCTCCAACCATTTTCCCTGCCACAATTTGTTCTCCAACTCCATCCAATTTGGTTATAACACCAACTCTAAGTTGCTACCATTTTCTGCTTTTATTTATGTAACTATGCATTTGCTCTCAGCAAGAATGGCCTAATTTGCCCTAGCTAAGGAAGTAGGGTGGTCATTCAGGGGGGTTTGTGTCCCTTGTCAGTACTTTGGAAATTTAGCTTTAGATCCATGCATGTAGGCCTCCTATTTATAGCAACATGCTCCACAGGTCGCAGCAACTTGTGAAAGCTCCACAGGTGGCGAGAAAGAGAGAATTGGAGCTAGCTTGTCCTCTTTGTAATGTTTCTTGCTCAAATGAGTATTCCAACAACAGTAGCCTTTTGAACAAGAACATATGTTTTTGCCTTGTATGGTTATGATGTTGCTGGTATCTACTGTTTCTGAGATGCTCATTCGAGCAAGAAATATTAGAAGAGGATATTTTTCTACTAGGGTCTTGCTTCAATAAGAGGAAGAACTGCTTGCTCAAAGTTTATCAGATAAGTTGCTGTACTTTTCTTCCCTAGCCACCACACATGCAAAGGTATTTTTCTGATTTTTGCTCACAAGAGTCTAGCGATAAAACAAGGTTTAGGGTTTTCCGATCCTCTCTCTTTTTTCCTGTGTTTTAGTTGCTAAATAGGGGGTTCATCTAGGTAGGGAATATTTATGGTGATGTATCGGGTGGCTTCTCTCTCCACCCCCCCTTCCTGCACCTCTTCCTCCCTCCCTCCTGGTCTTGTTATCCTGTCCTTATCATATCATGAGGTCCATCTATACAATTAATGCCTGTGCCAGTGATGATGATGCATGATTGCTCCTGATCAAGGAAGATACTTTTGTTTTGTTTCTGTAAGCATGTATTCTGTCGAGTTTGTCACGGGGATCATGGTTAGTTTGTGTCTTGATGAAATCTGATGGACTGGTTAAGCATCTTTTTCCATGAGATTTCATTGTCTGATGTCCTGAATTGAAGTTATCTGCGCTTGCTTATATGGAACTAATTCTGCTTCTGATCACAGGTTTCTGAATTCTCAAAATGGTTAGAATCTTCAGTTCTGCCGATCAAAGACTTGCTCCACTGATTCACACGTGCCTTTCTCTTTCTTATGGCTTTCTGCAGTTTTGTTACAATCCTTTTGTCACCATGAGACCTTATGCTCGTTCCACCTCAAATTCTATTTTTATTCCTGAACTATCAATACTGTCACGGGATGTTTTTTGTTTACATCTGATGATACTAGCGTGTGTGTGTAATTTCACGGTCATTGCCATGTTCCTGAGATCAGATGTGCTTTATATGGTCTGTTCATTTCTGGTTCTTGTTCAGGGCTACTAAGGACATATGCTGATATTGTGCTTGTTGCTTCAAAATGGTTGATCACCTTCCTGTTTCTTGATGAGCTTCTGATCTTCTGCTATGAAAGCTGTATGTTTTCATTTTCAGTGTAATCTCTACTTCCTTTTATGGATTTTCCAGCTGTTCTCTTGGGTGGCCTTGAGTGATATAACATCTTTAATTAATTCTAATAAAAAGTTTCTTCGTTTGATCAGTATATATAGTCATGTTCAAGCTTTAATCAATCAAACTCAAGCTTAACTTTGGACTTGAAAGATATCAAATTTGATTCCTTGATTGTTTAAAGAAGCTCAGGTTTTTGTTTAAGATTATAACAGCTATATTATTGATAACCTAACATATATATATATATATATATGTTTGAAATGTTATGGTAGACTAGCAAATTTGCAAAATCAACATAAAATGAAGTATCACTTTGGTAGCAATAACTTGAAAAGTCAGTAATTCCAAAACTTAATATATTGTGTTCAATATTAATTAGTATGGTTAATTAAGTTTATATTAGTATTTTATGAGTTAATTATAACTTGTACTCGACCCTTAGAATGATTCATGATGAAGAAAGAAATTAAATGGATGCTTTATTTTTTTTAATTATGTTGTGCGAATCACGAGATATTCCAAATAATTTATAAAACATAAAATTTGTTGAAGATGACGAAGTGTTTCAAATAAAATAAGAACACGTCCTTTATTTATTATTTAGTATTAGTTTTGTAGTGTTTATTATATTTTTTTATATTTAATTATATTAATTTGTTATAACTAATTATTTTTTTATTAGCCCTAATGTCTCTTTTGTTGTTGTTTTATGAAACCTCGAAAAAAAAAAATCAACAATTGAAGAAGTTGATATAATAAAGCAACCTGTTTGAATAATAAAGTTTCACCAATTCTTGACATGCCTTTGAGATTAAGTTGAGAGCATTTGCAATTACAAAAACTAATTAACAAACATTAGGGCACAACAACATCTATCTCAATGAATATATATTAGGGATTTTTTCCCTTAATCCTCAAGATAAATAATTAATTAAGGTGTTAATTATATTAGGGAATGCAGGAATCGAACTCGAGCTAATTATATTTATATCTGATTATTTTACAAGAAAAAAAATGTAATTTACAAGAAAAATTAATTGGATCTATAATTTTTTAAAATTTTTATTATTAAATTATTTGAATCTCATGATGTTATTACTGATTTGACAAGATATTCTGGATTTATACAAATAAAAAATTCATGTTTAATTAATTAAAATATTCTAGCATGAATCATTTTTTCTTCAGATTTTGAAACATATCTTTTGTGGCAGCCAGGATTTTAATTAATTCAGGGTAAAAGGTTGGAATTCATAGGCCGTAGGTGAGTTTATTCGAAAGAATCCAAGCACTTCAATTAATCTTGTTGCGAAATTAATATTAACAAAAAAAATAATGAAATCTCTTAAGAATGTTGGCCATTAGTCTATTTTATTTAGATCTATAATTGACAGAGCTAGATTCCCTTCTAGCCAGTTGCTTGAAGAAGAATGCTGTTCTTGTAGTATATACCTTCTCCATTTTGGTAAGTAATTAAGGATATATTCTTACCTGCCTGTCCAAGTAAAGCAATTTGGAGGGCACCTATTTATATATATTGGGGGGGAGGGGGGCTATATATATATATATATATATATATATTCCTTTCAAATTTGTCGAGCATGCTATCTAGATCTTGTTTCTCATTACATTCCATCTGTGTTTTTAAAATTCTTAAAATTCTTTTTAGTTTTATATTATTATTTTGTATTTTTGGATGCGTAATAATATTATAAATAAATTTTAAAAAATAAAAATAAAAAATATTATTTTAATATATTTCCAAACAAAAATCATATTAAAAAATAATTTTAATCATATTAATTTGAATAATTTTATTGTGATATTAAGATTTGATGAAGACAAATCAAAATCAAAATTGAAGCTTAATTTTTATCTAATCAACTACGTCTATATTTTGATAATTTATTTTAGTTTGGATCAAATCAGAAACTGATATGGAACAAGATTCAAAGCCAAAGGTAAAATTCTAAGATCCATCTAAAGCAGCAGGCAGATACAACAGCTAAAAAGTTCTCTCGCTCACCAAAAAAAAGCAGCCAGACAGCACAAAAACCTACCCTACGAAGAAAGAAAAGCATCTCAAGTCTACTTCTTCAATGGAGCTTGGCTATACTCCATGCAGTACAATTCACAACCTTCACCTCTCCTCACCACAAACATGGAGAAAGCCATGGCTACGTTTTCTGCTTCAACTGTCACCACAATTTTACTTCTTGCGGCCTCAACTCTCTATATTCAAGGTATGGATAAATATGCCTGCTCTTCCTCCTCTTTGTATGGCGACCTTAGGATTTCATGGATGACTTATTATATATCAATGTTGCTATTTTGTTAGGAGTGGAAGGAAGTATTGGAGTAAACTACGGCACGGTGGCTAACAACCTGCCTCCACCAGCACAGGTAGCCCATTTTCTTTTAGAATCCACCATTGTCAACCGCGTTAGGCTCTTTGATGCCAGCACCGAAATGCTACGAGCCTTTGCTCACACAGGCATTGCAGTCACAGTCACAGTGACAAATGATCAAATCCCTCACCTTACCAACATAGGTTTTGCACAAGAATGGCTGAAGTCCAATGTCCAACCTCATTTGCGGACCACCAACATTGTCCGAATCTTGGTAGGCAATGAAGTAATATCAACAGCAAACAAATTGTTAATAGCAAGCTTGGTTCCTGCTATGCAAACTCTCCATGCAGCTTTAGTTGGTGCGTCATTAGACCGTAGAATCAAAATCTCTACCCCTCACTCTTTAGGCATTCTCTCAAGTTCAAGCCCACCATCCGGTGGGAAATTTCGACAAGGATATGATACACATGTTCTTAAACCGTTGCTTAGCTTCCTTAGAGCTACCAATTCACCATTCATGATTAACCCTTATCCATTCTTTGGATCCTCTCCTGAAACTCTTGATTATGCACTGTTTAGGACCAGTTCAGGCGTGTTTGATGAAAACACCAACCTTTCTTACACCAACATGCTAGATGCGCAACTTGATGCTGTCTTTTCAGCTATGAAACTTCTTGGTTTTAGTGATATTGAGATTGCCATATCCGAAACCGGGTGGCCATCACTAGGAGATTCATCACAAGTTGGTGTTGATGCAGAAAGTGCAGCTCAATACAATAGGAATCTGATGCAGCATGTTACATCTGGAGCTGGCACCCCGCTCATGCCCAACCGGACATTTGAGACTTACATTTTCGGACTTTTTAATGAAGATCTCAAGCCAGGGCCTACCTGCGAGAGGAATTTCGGATTGTTCCTTCCGAACATGACTCCAGTGTACGATATTGGAATCCTAAGGTCAACGGTAGCTGCTGCTAGCAAATTCCACCATGCTACATATATCTCAGTCCTTACAATCGGGCTTCTAATAATTTCTAACAACGGTGACAACATGCTTTGTTAATTAGTAGTTAATGTCAATTAACTGATCTCCGATCACCGTGCACGTAAAATTTTGATCAAAATTCGGTTTTGCAATTCTTTCTTGACAGGCTAAATCATCCATTCTTACGAATCCTTCCCTGGTACCAAGTGACTACACCGGTGAGTTCAGGTTCATGAGGAGGACCTAAAGGGAAAAAGCGGTGCCTTCCTAAAACAGGAGCAGATCTGGAGGCTCTACAGAGAAACATTGATCATCTGTGTGGCCTGGAAATGCAGTACTGCAAACCTATTCAAGAAGCTGGTGAGTGCTTCCTGCCCATGGTGAGAGAACACGCAGCATTCGCCATGAATGCATGCTATCAGGGCACGGGAAAGAATCACTTCGATTGCGATTTCGAAACTGGGGAGATTTCCACTGTGGATCCAAGTATGTCCCTTTTCTTTCTGCACTCATGATAATACACCCAACACACACCTCTTTTGTTTTTGATAGAAACTCTTTTACAAGAATTTGCTATATCTTCTCCATTCCAGGCTGCAAGTATTGAAGACATCGGTGCATGCAGTGGATTATTTGCAATGAAGAAGAGGATTGGCTCTGAAGATTAACTTCTGTGACCTTGAATGGGATATAGAACAAGAACTAGGAGGAAATATACGCTTAGGCATTATGTCTACTGGTTTTGTAACTCTCATTATAATGCTTATAGAATACGTATAGATAGGACAACAGGTCTAGAAATATTGTACTCCAAATAGGGCTGGGTTATTTTTCCCCACTTGCCAAGCAATGCATATTCTTCTTCTTTATAATAACTTTTCTCCATGAAGAAGTAATTCTTTTTCCTGTTAATTATTATTTATTTAAGATTTTCTTTATATTATTATATAATATGGTTTATAAGTAATATTTTACCATTGGATATTGTTATATAATATGGTTTATAAGTAATATTTTACCATTGGATATTATTATATAATATAATTAATAGGTAATCCTAGAAGCGGGACTATGCACACCGCAAGTCCACTTTTTTTGAAGATGTCATGCATGCTGCCTAAAAAGCGGGGATATCTTCTACGCTCCAACAAATTATTAGAATTAAATAATATTTAACATAAAAATATTTTTAATTAACCTAGTAATTATAAAAAATAAAATAAAATAAAGGAAAATATCAAAAGGCCTCTCCACTCAAGGTTTAAGTTTATTGATTCCAAGAGTATACTTGTCAATTTATTTTGCATGAATAAATGAAAAGATAATTGTGCCCTTCTTTGTCAGTGTTATAAATTTTTTATTTTGGGAATAATTAGATTATTTTATCGTGTTTTAAAAAATTATATAATTATATCTCTAAACAATCATTTAATAACTAATAATAGTATCCATACGCAGAGATAAAAATATCCTAAGAACAAAGACACGTTTTCTTTGGAAAAAGCAAAACTCGTAATGATAGTAAACCGGGTCCTCCAACAATGCTTTTAACTTCCCTTTTAATTATTATTATTATTATTATCTGGGCATTGTCCTTTGGTTGTCATTAATATTTTATTAGTTAATTGTCATCTAATGAATTCATTATTAAGCAAAAGAAAAAAAATTAATAGTTTTTTTTTATTATCAACTACATGTTCGAATTAACTTGCGAGTATCTCAATAAATCCCACGAGCCTTGAAGTTAACAACCATGAAAGCCTTTAGTAGTTATCATATTAGCAACTACATGTCTCGAACCTGAAATTATAAAAGGAGCAAACCTCTTAATTTCAAGATTTTACCAGCAGGTTACTTATTAGGTTGGTGATGGTTGTATCTCTAAAATTAAACTCTGACCACATTGGCTGCGGGAAAAATTAAGAGGGAAACAAAAATATGAGGGTAATTTTTTGAACTAACTTGAAGCACTCTTGCAAAACCCAAATAGTTCCACATATCGATTTGATATTAAATTGATCTGGAGCCTTAGATTGATATAGGTCAGAGAAAAAAAAATCATTTGACTCGGTTACAAATCTAGATTAACTTGTCAATTTTAAAAGAAAAAAAATGTTTGGCTCGGTTAAAAATCTGAATTGACCTGTTAATCTAATTGATTTGGGCTTGATTTAGTTAAAATTCAACCCTAAACAATTTGATTCTTAAATTTTTTTTATTAAAATAATATTATTTTGATACTTTAAAAAATTAAAAAGTGATCTGAAATTTTTCCAAATGAACTTAAGGTAAGGCTTTACAACAATGACTAAGAAAATTACATGGAGCTTTTGGCCCATATGCCCATCTCTGATTCTTTCATGTCTTTAGGTCGATTTCAAGTGTGTTTAGTACTGTGATAACTATTGTGGTTATAGTTTGAAAAAAATTGTTTTATAAAAAATACTTTTTGTTGAGGTTGATTTGGAAAAATATATGTTTGGTTAAAACTGTGGTTGAAATTAAAATTGAACGGAAAATAGTTTAATGTGTTTGGTCAAGAATGCTTTTGAAATTGAGGTTATAAAATAATTTTAAAAAATATAAACTAATATTGATGGTTTTTAATTTAAATATTATAGATTTAACTATTGCTATTACATCATGGAATAAATAATACTTTATATAAAATATTTTTTATTGTTCCATTAAACTATCTACAATTCCATTACGCGTGAAATACATCCGAAAATGACTATATTTTTCATAAATTTCTTAAGAGCGCAACAATATTAGGTAAAATATAATCAGGAACAAAATTGAGATTGCGATTAAATTCTGCAAATACTACATCATCAAGTGATCTTTGTTTAATTTATGTAGTATCATTGAATAATGCTTAACATTAGTTTTTCGAATAAAATACAATTAAAAATAAAAAAAATATTTTTATTTTTATTTTACCGGGTCAGACTCGGTTCAATGCATTTTTAGCTTTGAACTAGATCCGGTCTGGTTGGAACAGTGGAGGTATACTCATGCCTCCACTGTTACTGATTCCTCCCCCACGAGAAACAACAACATGTTGTTTATACAAAACTTGCGGCACAACTGCAAAATTGATGGGTCCTACTAGCATAAATCACTTTTTTTTTTCCCTTAACCAAATGATAATATATATGGTTGAGGGTGAATCTTACTTCACTCTTACCCGCAACCATACTACCAAACAGATATGAAGTTTAAAAAAAAGCTTATTTTTGAGGAATATAAGGAGAATAGGGTTTTTTTATTTTATTTTAATCTCTTACTTTTAAGATTTTTCAACTTTCTTTGAAATTGTGGGATCAAGGAGAGAAAGAAAGGTATAACCCATCATTTCACTTTCACCCAAGTGTTTGCCAAGATTTTTAAAATTTACCTTTACTATTAATATTTTTTTCAATTTAATACGTTGTGTTATCTGATTTTTTATATAAAAAAAATCTAATAAGTTATAAATAATGATTGTCTAATTTGATGTCAATAATATCTGATATGAAAAATAACAATATATTAAAATCACACGTGTTAATTTAATAAGACCCATAACAAACCCTCTAACTTAACACTTGTATTTTTTGAAAAGTAATTGTTAATGTTATCATAAAAAATTTAATATTATTTGCAAACTATGATAAATTATTTTAATAAATTTATTTTTAAAAAATTAATTATAAAATATGTATAAAAAATAGATATTAAAACATAAAAACCAAAAATAACATAAATTAAATATTGCGTAAATATAAACTTTAAATAACAAAATAAAATTTATGTATGAAAAAAAGACTACTTGTTTTTTTTTCTTGTTTATTTTAATTATTATTATTAAGATTTTTTTAATCACAACTTTAAATTATATTTCATGCAATGATTAATTTATTTTAGGAATTTTTAAATAAAGAAGAAAAAAAAAGATTTGATAACTTGTAGGGAAAAAATCAAGTTCGGTAAAAAAGAAAGAAAGTTATGAACAGCGCTGTGCATTCGTGAGTGTTTGTTTTTGCGTTGTCTTGTTTTACAGCTGCGCGCGCATGTTCCCTCACAACGTTGTTTGAGGTTTCGCATGTCGTACATACATACAGCTGTGCGTGAGGATGTTCTGTTCACCTGCTGATTGATGATCAATTCTAGGGTTAGGGTTTTTTAATTATCTTCTAATTTCAATGGCAGACTGGCAACACCTTCTCCAATCAATCTTCATAGGTCTTCTCTTCTCATACCTCCTCGCCAAACTCATTTCCATCGTCGTTTCTTTCCAAAACGACAATCTCCATATCACCCGAAACCCAAAACCCCAATCGAACGACCCCGCCCCCGCCCCCGCAGTCCATCATTACCAGCACTCTCATGGTGACGTAGATTCGGTGGTTGCAGAACAAGGCAGTGTGCGAAACGAGAGCGTATCAGGGAGTGACGGTGGTGGTGGTGGTGGTGGTGGTGATGATGATGATGATGATGATTGGGAAGGTGTGGAGAGTACGGAATTAGATGAAATGTTTAGTGCAGCTACGGCATTTGTGGCTGCAGCTGCGGCGGATCGGGTTTCGTTGAAGGTATCGAGTGATTTACAGTTGCAGCTTTATGGGTATTATAAGATTGCTACTGAAGGTCCTTGTACTAGCGCGCCTCCTTCTGCTCTCAAAATGACTGCCCGTGCCAAATGGTAATTTCTCGAATTATGTTTAGTGGGTTTTCATTTTGTGGTTTTTTTTAAGTAACAAGTTGGTGAAATGATGATGGATTAATCGGAATTGTAATTTAGGGTTTGAATGTGGTTAAATTAGGAGGTTAAGTTAATACTGGAGGTAAGAAACAGCTAAGTTAATTTTTTTGTAATTTGCCTGTAATGTGGGTGGGTTGGATTTTGGTAAGCATGTGGGCTTGTTTATTTATGTGTTTGTTTTTTTAAGGGGATTCAAATGGGTATTTTAAACTAGATGGATAATGGATGGGTTTGTTTGTGTATTTAGTAGGGTGTGACTGGAATTTGTGATGAAAATAGGTGAAATTCAAGTATTTGAAATGAGGTAGATTTGCTTCAAGGTTTTACTAATGATGGCGCAGAACTCTCGAAATATTTACTTGAAAGGATAGCTATGTGTTGGTGGTTCTTTGGAAGATATTTTTAGTTGATTCTGGTTATTGTTTGTTTGTTTATTAATCGGGTATGTCAGTTCCTACAGCATAGTTGATGGGGGTGAATATTGTGTTTTTTATCTGAAGGTATGGTGGCTGATTGATTTTGAATCTTTGGGTGATTTATACCAGGCAAGCATGGCAGAAATTGGGTGCTATGCCACCAGAAGATGCTATGCAGAAGTACATTGATATTATTACAGAGCTTTACCCTACCTGGGCTTCTGGTTCAGCTATGGTGAGGTTTAGTCTTCTTATTTAACCTTTTCCTTTTCTTTGCCCTGTCCTGTTAATGTACTTTCTTTCATTTGACTTATCCTTGTTATTTTATACTTGTAATGATGATACAAGAGCAAAGACAGAGATGGCGTTGGACCGAGCAAGGATGGCAAAGGGCCAATGGGACCGGTTTTCAGCACTTTCGTCTATGAGGAGGAATCAGGAACAGAGTTGTAAGGTTTTTTTAACTTCTATGTGGAAGGCCTACTTAATCTGCGGACTTTAGGTCTTCATATGGTCACTCAAATAGCTCGTTTCTGAGAGTGGTATTCAGGACCTCATTTGATTGTATGCTAGCATGCATGTAGAAAGTATAGAAAAGTTCATGTTTCTGTGGCTCTAATGTCATGGCATGGCATTTTTCCTGTTTGCAAGTCTTGGTGGAATATCTGGTAAAATGTTGATCAGGTTTCCTTGAGAAATTTTTTGTTTCAAGTACACATTGTCAACTGTATTCACACCTAGTTAGCTACTCTGATTTATAATGGTACCATACATTGCGATGAGAGACTGTTTTGGAGGAAATTATAAATGTCTAATAGATGGTGCTACTGAAAGTGAGGTGCAGGAGTCGTCGCTTTAGTGTGGAGTGGGAGCACTTTAGGGCTGCATCCAGTTGTTCTGAATCCCCTGATGTCTAATTTAGGAAATGGTTGACAGAAATGCTGTTTTTCAGCATTGGGATTGGAATTCTTTTATAATTCTAGTTCATGTGTTAATATGATTTTAAAGCTAGGTAATTTTGTTACAATGAGCCATATTTGGCCAATGCTTGACTTATTAGCTACCTGCTTGAGGATTTGCATAAATTTATTAGATCTGGGTTGAACTTTTCCTGCGTGGGATTGATTTTAATGAGCTTTTTATTTGATCGGTGCTTGAAAATTTGCAATGGATAAACTCTGAAGTACATTCCCACAACCACACAACTGGTGAAAGACATTTCCAGGTCTCCCTTTCCCATGTGGCAGGGTCAAAATTCTTTTCTAAGCAAATTTAGAATCCACAATTTTTTTTTATTATCTCATTTTATTGATTCTGATACTAAAATCCTGGTGCATTCATGACTATTGTTATCCATAATATGCAAGCAAAATGTATTATTTAATTTCATTGAATGAATAGGAATGTTAATAAAATGTTTTCTATCATTGAGCATAAAAGAAAAGGGGGAGGGGGGGGGTGTTGAATGTGTCAAATGATGAAGTCTATGTCTGCTTGAATAATGTCAAGGGCATCGAGACATTTTCCATGATGAAGTCTATGTCTGCTTGAATAATGTCAACAATAAGTTAAATATGTAGATGCTATTTAGTGAACATGTTTTTGGTACCCTTATCAAGGGTATCTTTCTAAATGTTTATCATAGACCTGCCCAAAACAAGCTTAATGGTCTGTTATTCCTGGTTTTCAGGAAAATGGATGCCATTCATGCGTTTGCCAGAGAAGGAGAAGTGAATAATTTGATCAAATGCATTGACGGTGGTGTTTCTGTGAACTTGAAAGGTTTGTTTCTCCATTGTCTGTTCTTTTCCCCAGTCACGTGTTTTGACACTGAAATAAGTGAATGATATTATATTGGTGCCATGCCTAAAATTTTCACCTTGATTGCTTAGGTGCTACTTGTATATGCAAATTGAGCTGTTGCTGAATATAGCCTTCAAGCATGCTTGTCCAATTTAATGAGTCATTATTGAGCTTATACTTGCCAGAGCATCAGCAATACCAGGCGCCATGCAATGATGCAATCATATGCAAATTGAGTAGCTTAGGCAATGCTTTACAATACTCGGAACTATATCATGTGTTAGAACATGCACATTGGCATCCTTTTCTACTCGTTTCCCTGTTTTGCGTGTTGCTTATTCTTTTCCTCAAACCAATGAGATGTCTTGCACTTATGAAAATCCATCAAGCTTTTTTGGGAATCCAACTTATTGAGACCTATCTGCAATGTTGAAGGATGCTCTGACTTGTCATATATGCTTTTTATTGGAGGACTTGACAAAGAATGTTTTATTTTGCTTCTGCTGATTTTTTAGTATTATGAACAGTGTACTTCCATATTTTATGTCTCCTTGTGTTTCCTGTGCTGTACTTGTGCATCAAAAGCGTGGATTTGGACAGTTTCTTAGCTTAGTGTTGACCTTCATGTGAACCTAGGGGCTTTAGAGATGATTAACTCCTTCTAAACATTTGTGATTATTGTAGATAGTGAGGGTCGGACTCCTTTGCATTGGGCGGTAGATCGTGGTCATCTTAATATTGCTGAGGTGCTTGTTGGAAAGGATGCAGACATAAATGCAAAGGTAAATAGATGTTTTAGGCATATCTTTTGAAGTGTCTTCAATTCTCTGGTACTATTACTTTCTAAATATCTTTCAGATCAAAGTACTTGTAGTTTTGAAGTAATTAATGTCATAAATGTCCCTTTATGTTTTGCTTTAATTTCTGAAGTTTCTATCTCAAGGTTAGAAATGAGCATTCCTTATTGGGGTCTTGAAAATGATTGTTCCTTGCCCACATTCTCTATTGTTTGTTGATTTTAGGTCCCACTTTCAGGCGGTTAATGTGAGACAGAGTCCGCCCTCTCCCGCTGCACAAAAAAAATGAAAAGAAAAATTATTTGGTGCCATAGGTTCTTTGGGCGGCTTTTGTAAACTTGTTTTTAAAATTTGCCTTATGTTTTATCGCGAGCTGCCAAGCAGATTCTTTCTTTCCTTTTTCCTTTTTGTTTTGTTGCTATTCTGATTAGTGGTAATGGTTCAATTTTTTTTAATGGCAGGATAATGAAGGCCAAACCCCGTTGCATTATGCTGCTGTCTGTGAGAGAGAAGCAATTGCTGAATATCTTGTGAAGCAAAATGCAGATACAGATGCGAAGGACAACGATGGGCAGTCCGCTCATGATCTCTGTGAGTCAGGTTGGCCTTGCCTGCAACGCTCCGCAGCATAGACTGACCTGCTGCCTGTTTATTTCGTGGTTCGTCCCGGTAAGTCTTCTTGACAAATTCCCCGCAGATGTATATGGCTACATATAACCTTTGAACTTTGTTCATCTTAGCAACAAATTTACCGATGACATCATGTTCTCTGCCATGGCCCCTCATGTTTTCCTTTCTCTTCCCTTCACGTAGTTTATGTAAAAAACATGAAGGTTGAGTTTAGAGGGTCGTTAAATGGCCTCTTTGCCATTACATGATCGGTTTATAGTTCGGTTGCAAACCTCATCATGTTTTTTTTATCCTCGTATGTCTGCCGAGCTCTGTGTATCACACACAGATGGAACCATTTTGTATATGCTCGTGATTTTCCCAGAATTGCAAAACGGACTGGGTTTCTCGCCATAAAGGCGCAAAGGCATGAAATGGTGGAAATATTTTCTTTGTAAAATTGACTGCCTTGTTATTTTCCATAAAAAAGAAGGAAAATGTTTTATCAGTTTAAAATCTGTCTCTGTTCATCATAATGTTTAATGGTTATTCTAAATCAAAGTCAGCGTGGTTCTTGCTGGTGAAGGATTGTGTGTTTTACCTTTGACGTTTTCAGACAGTTTTCTCGTTTAAGCATGGGATGTTTGTTTCAGCGTTTTAAAAAAAAATGATTTTTTTTATATTTTTGTTTACTTCAAAGTAATATGATTTTAATGTTTTTAAATTATTTTAATGTGATGATATTAAAAATAATTTTTTAAAAAATAAAAAAATTATTGACATGTATTTTGATAAAAAATAATTATTTAAAAAATAAGCACAACTACTCAAAGCTGCTAATGTCCTTTTCATGCTTCTTGATTTAATAAATTACTCATGATTCTCTGAACGAAATCCTCACCACCCAGATGAGTATCTCCATCGGTGGCAAGAACTTCAAAAACGCCATTATCAATGGTCAAGATACTGACATCGAATGTGCACCACCAATGTCAAATTCAAGAATGTTCCTTTCACCACCCTTCTTGTCCAAGCCACAGGCCATGGCAGCGGCTCTTGGTTCACTAATAACATTCCTCACAACGCTCAAACCGGAAATAAAACCAGTATCCCTCCTTGCCTGCCTGTGGGCATCACTGAAATAAGCTGTAGGGTTAAAAAAAAGATCACTAAATTCAATCTTCAACCATACTATATATCAATCCCAAATCAAATTTCCCTCGAATTGAAAAACATGATTACTTCACCTGGAACAGTTACAAGAGCATCCTTGATTTTCTTTCAAAAGAATGCCTCGGCTGTCTCCTTCTTCATTGCAAGAACCATGGCACTAATCTCCTCAGGACTGAAAGCCATGGTCTCCTCATCCTCAATCTTGGCTTCTATGTAAGGCTTTCCGTCCCTGTTCACAATTTTGTATGGAAAAAGCTTCATGTCCTTTTGAACCTCTCTGTCACCAAAACTACACATACAAACACAGATTATAATTTCAATCACACACAACAGTCATCACACACATAAACAAGAATTCAAAAGATTTATGAGAGGGAGGGAGGGAGTTCATACACTCTTCCTGTAAGTCTTTTGACATTAAAGATGGTTCTCTAAGGATCAACAGCTCCTTGACTGTTAAAAAACTATGTTAACTTAATGTTAAAAGAAAGAAAATTCCTGACGGCTTAGTCATCAAGAATCTGATATCATGTTAAAAAACTATATTAACCCTATAACTTGAATTATTAAGTAAATTTTCAATATATAATTTTTATTATCATTCTAACTTCAGTATTTTTATTTGGAAGGTTTTATTGGGCATGAATCTACCGGTTATTAAGATGAATGGAATTCTCTGTCAAATCATTTGGTATGGAAAATAATTTTATGGGCTAAGCTATCTAAAACCACACAAATTTGGGCAATCAATTAACTTACAAATTACAACTATCCGTAGTTAACATATTCCAAAAAATATAAATATATATTTTAAATCCGTTTAAATTGTTGAAATTTGTCTAGCTGTTAATTTCATTTAAAAAAAAAATTGATTTGTAGAGTTATTTATAGTGAACCATTTCTCATATATTGTGCTAAATTTAACTTTAATTAGAAAAGAAAGAAATATGATAGCGGTATTGTCCTGTGACGGTAAAAAACAGAGATATTGGGGATATATATGTCTCTCCTACATTTCTTGTCTAGAGAGAACAATAATTCATTTCAAAATTATATTAAAATATATATTTATTTTATCTCACTGTTATATATTTATCTCTTCAGACGTGAAAGACTAACCAAAAAGTAAATTATATTAATTATGCTCCCTGACTCATAAATTTTGATAAGAAACATGCCCATGAACAAATTAGTCTGGTTGGGATTCCACAATTATTTATAGAATAATAACCTTCTTAATTGTTTCAAGTTATTTTGGAGGCAAGAAAAATGCTACACAGAAATCAGAACATGGCAAATTTATTCCAAACCAACCGTTAATAACTGTTTTTTCCCTCCAAATAGAGAAGCCATAGAAAATATGAGAGCGAGAAAAGAAAAGGAAAAAAAATCAGCACCCTTTCTCTCTTTGCCTGTTTATGCAATAATCTTCTCTGGTTTGACTTGACAACTAGCTCCTCTGCTGCTTCAAGATGGGAAGGGTGGTGGTTTATGTCCTCATAACCATAGCCTTTGTTGTCTTCATAACCTTTTCTCCCATCAACAACCGCCGTCGTACCCCTCCTGGCCTCAACCGCCGTCTTGGTTCCAGATTTTCAATGCCAGATTTTGATCCATTAGTCGTAAAAATGCAGAGATTAGCCGGGGAAAAAGGTTACACCGGCGCGGGTGATGCGATAAATTTGGGAAAGAATGGCTTTGCCAAAGAGGTTGAGGATGCTGATGAGTATCTAAGTGATGATGGAAGGTTAAACATTACCTTAAGGTTACTTGTCTTATTCCCATTGTTAGACAAGAAACCTAGAGATGGGTTGATCAGCTTCGAGGAGCTAGAGGCATGGAATGTTGAGCAAGCAAGAGAACGCTTAGCTTATAGGACACAGAGAGAAATCCAATCTCGGGACAAGGATGGAGATGGAGCAATTGATTTCAAGGAATATTTGCCTCAATTTTCCAATGAAGATATAGGTGAAAGATTTTCGTATACATGCTCGTAATCAATTCTTGATACATGGATTTTTTTTTAAAAAACAAAATTATATATAACTATTGTGGTTAATTGGGTTTTGCATGCTCTGATTATGCGTGAATGAATGTTTTTGATTTTGCTGTGTGCCACCTTGTTTTTGATAGAGAGAAATGAAATGGGGCATGGTGAAGCTGGATGGTGGATGCAACAATTTAAGAATGCAGACGTTGATCGAAATGGAACCCTAGATTTCGATGAGTTTAACGAGTAAAATATTTTTATTTTTGTTTAGGGTTACCAGATTTGGAGGTTGACATTGTTCATGAAATCTTATTAACAGAAATCATTCTGGTTAATTATGCAGCTTCTTGCATCCCGAAGATAGTAACAACAAAGATATCCAAAAATGGATTTTGAGAGATAAACTCAAGTAAGTTGATTCTATAATTTTCTTAATTCTTCTTATTAATAGCTTCTTAATTCCATGATCGATGCTTCTTGTATCGAGGCTACAATTTGATTTTGTGCTGATCCGGTGCGGTTGATGATACGCATATCTTTCTTTGAAGATGCCGGCGGATGGATGATGATCTTGACGGGAAACTCAACTTAGCAGAGTTCTCTATGTACGCTTACGATGGTAATTACAAGAGCTACGCAGAATTTGAACCTAATGTGGCTAGAGTTGGCACTGCAGAAGAGAAATTTCTTGAGCTTGATGTGAACAAAGACAAGTCTGTGAATTCATCTCTTGGCCTTATAAGAACATTTCCCCCTTCGTTTCTTCATTAGTCAACATTCATGTCGATCGGATAATGTAACCTCACATTAATGTCGTACTGTTTTCAGTTTTTTGTCGGAGGAGGAGCTGATACCCATGATCCCGTACCTTAAGCCTGGAGAACTATCGTATGCTAAGCATTACACCCGCTACCTGATTCATGAGGTATGCTTGCTGGTATGAAGATCTTTAAGTTTATATTCATGCATAACTTCCTTTAATCCCCCTTTTTTTTTTTTTTTTTTACTATAATTATAAAATTCAACCCCATCCAATAAAAACCTGAATCATGAATTTGGTGAGCGTGTATCAACCCGAATTAATAATAAATTATATTATTTCTAGATTTAAAAAAAAAATTAAAAGCACATTGTATTTGGTTTTTTCTTTTAAAAAAAATCCAGCATGGTATCACTTATAGTTTAACTATGTTAAATGAGTTAAATCCAGCATGGTATCACTTATAGTTTAACCAACGAGGGTTGGTTCAAGTGGTAAGCAGCTTGTTTCGTTTAAGTGAGGTCTCGATTTCGAGTCCCCGTGTACGCAGCAACACCCATTGGTAGCCTCACCTGCCACTGCTAGGTATGCCACCCGGGGCGACCACCAGATTAGTCAGGGCAATTACTCGGATACTAAGAGCTGGCAACTTAAAAAAAAAACTATGTTAAATGAGTCACGAGTCGATCAGGTTTGATCGAGTCAACTTCTATTTGACTTGACAAGAAATTCAATCGGGCTAGGTCCCAGATCCATGAGTCACTGGGTTGATATGCTAGGGTGAGCCGAATTTTAAGGGGGCTAGCTTTAATATATATAAAAAAAGTCTCTTGTGGATTAGTTGGTTCAATGAGTTTTGGGTTTTCTTTATTCCTTGATTTTTTTTATTTTTTAATGAATATGTAGACAACAATTTCTAATTGATGCTTTTGTTTCATGATCCAGACTGATGACAATGGAGATGGTTATTTATCTATAGATGAAATGCTGAATCATGAATATACATTCTATGGGACATTTTTCCAAGACGATGAAGATTTTGACGATGAGTTCCATGAAGAACTGTAAAATGTTCTACCATCCATTAGATGTTAAGTAGCAGCTCGATCACCATGGAAAGTTTTCTCTTCTTTTGTTACTCGAGATACCACCATGTAAAGTTTTATGATTTTGAAGATATGTGGTGGTTTTTTCATTCCTTGCAAAAGCTCACATGGAATAAATTCAAATGATTTCATGAATTATCTTGTAATCTAGTTAATAGGAATAAATTTGAATAAGATCTTGTAAATTTAAAATAATATTATTATAATTTTTTGTAATTTTTATCCAAAATGATGTGATTTATAATTATTCTCATAACTCAATTTACTCAAGCTATAAACTAGATCAAATCTACAAGGGATGAACTTTTGTCTCCTTCCTTTGTCCAAAATTAGCAAGTCTATCGATTTTGTTCATCAATACAAACAACAAATTAGAAAATATTAAGGATAGGGTCATGGCCATGGCTCGATAATCCCTCCTGTCTTTGTCATGATGAGAGAAAAAAATAGTAGAGATAAAGATGATACATCTCATGCATTTTTTTTTTTTACCTCAAACAGATTTATATTATGTTTTTATTTCTATCTCTTTAATCAAATGCATTGCCATCTTTTCTATATTTTTCCATTATGTTCTTGTAATTTGTAAAATTCATTTTTTAAAAAAATATAACAAGAAAGTTATAACAACAAAAAAAAAACCAAAAATACTCATATCTACAATATAATTACTATTTTTTCTTTTTAAAAAAACCAATAGCCTTGATGTAAAGGATATCTCGGTCTTTTTAATTAATTATTATAAGATTGATGAAGATGGATGTATTTTTTTAATTTTTTGGTAAAATAAAATTATTTTGTCACCCTTGAAATCTTTTTAACTTGTATGCAAGGGCTTTTTTTCTTCTTCTTACATATACAAGCATAATAAAATGATTGATTAACATTTAGGAGACAAAAAAAAAAAAGTTGCATCAAACATCTTTTTAATCTTTTCAACTTCATTTTTATTTTATTATCAAGGTAGTTAATTATAATTTAGTCTTTTAATTAACATAAAATATTATTTTAATAAAAAAAGTTATTGGTACATTAGAGGTATGCTCTAGTTCATGGAGTGGAGTTCTTATAGCATTTGTGGTGCCTCCCAGTGCCTAAAAACACCATTCCACTGTATAATTGGAATTCTCAAGGCGTCTTCTTTATATTAGGGTGATGCATGGCAGCGTTTATGGGGATGGATTATAATTGATAAGGCTTTGTTTTCTCTTTTTTTTTTCTTTTCACTTTTCCCATTCCTCCCTTTAAAAATTATAAAATTTTGTTGACCATTCAAATTTTCAAAATTATCTTTTTAGTTATTGATATTTCAACTTTGATTAGTATTTTATTGATTTCTAATTTTTGTTCTTGGTTTTTTTTTGTAAAAGTCTTATTTGTTTCAATTTCATAATTCAATCTCAATTGATGATATATTATTTTTTTCAATTTGGTTCTTATTAATTATTTTGATTTCTATTTTTTTGCCTAAACCTTTTGCACAATTTTTATTTGTTTTTAATTTCATCATTCAATCCAAATTTATGATATATATATTTTTTTAATTTGATCCATATTCTTTTGATTTTTTTTATCCTTTTTTAAAGTGCCTTTTCTTTTCAATTTCACAATTTAATAAAAAATTTATAGTTGTTCTCTAATTTATATATTTTATTTCAATTTTATTTTTTTTCTTTTAATTTCTATTTTTAGGTTTGGATCCTTTTGTATAATTTTTTTTTTATTATTTTATCCTTAAATAGTTGGGAATTGAGTTTCAATATTTTTTAATATATGGTGCATCTAATTTAATAACCTACGTCATAAGTTTGAAAAGTTAACATGAGTTGACTCTTTTTTTTCAACTTATTCTCTTATTTTATTTCATTGTTCAAAATTGTTTTTTTTTTAAATGGACTTTTCCAGTTTTCTTTGATTTATTGTCTATAATATTATTATGATCTCATGACATGGGTTACAAAATTTGATGGGTTAACTCGAGTTAACTCGTTTTTATTATCTAAGTTACATGTCTGTTATGCTAACTCGGGTTAACTCATACTGTTTTTTTATCATCTTCTTTTACCTAATTTTATCAATATTTAATTAGTTAAAAATTGAATTACATTATTTATTCCCAAAGCTATTCTGACTTTTTTCTTTTAAGAATTTTAGTTCATTTAGTATCTCGACTATTTTTTTTATTTTGTAATTAAAATAAAACCACCATTTTTGAATGAATTTGTAAATTATATGTTGTTGATTGTTCTATTTAAAACATTCTTGCAACACATAAGTATTATTTCTTTAAAAAATAAACTAATAGAGCTGTCCGACACACCGCCAGCCCTCGTATTATGTTTTTCTAAAAGTAAAAGGTACGTGCTTTCTAATACTGGTGTTTTTTTAATTAAAAAAAATGGGAAAAAAATTCAATAAAAAAAATTCTTATTGCATTTCCAAATCAGAAGCCAACCAAAAAAGTTGGATTACGAATCAAACCATCTGGACCCAAGTCACAACTCCACAAAGCCACCCCAAATTAACCAGCACTGTTGGATTCACACATATCACCATCATCAAACAATATCAGCCATTGGCATAACACACTACACCTGGAGCCCACACCCTAACTTCCTTTCCCCAAACACCAAGTTACCGTTCCTAAACCTCAATAATTCTCCAATCACCAATTATATTCGTCTATAGGATGACTTTTTATTCTCACTTAAACTTTTGACTAGCGATTATTTAACAATGGGCAAACTACATTCAAGCCCTCCAACTGTCATATATTTATCACTTAGGCCCCCAATCCACGAAGCATTTTAATTGCATCACTATATGTCATAATTGAAACACTCTCTAGTTTCTACCTTCCAGCCAAGCAATATCAGCTTATGTCACGTGTGTTTGGTAACGTGGTGGAAGAAGTTTTTACAAATGTGTTTTTTAATTAAAATGATATTTTTAATATTTTTTATTTTTGATATTAACATATTAAAATTATAAAAAAATTCATAAGAAATTAATTTGATACTTTTCAGATAAAATAGAGATTAAACCACAAAAACAAGCACACACGATTGCCAAATATATTTGAATCGATTAAATATATGTATATTGAATTTTGTTCTAAAAGTCCTCATTCATAAGTTTTACTATGTATGACAAAGAAAGATATAAAAAGTTAAAAATACATAAATATTCAAATTAATACCAAGCTTAGCCCTTAAGAAATTTGAAAAGCTATAATTTTATTACCTAATTGCATTATTTATTAGGTAATTTTGTTTTGCCAATGATTATGATATTTTCAGACTAGAATATATATATTGAATTTTTTCCTAAAAGTTATAATTCTTAAGCTTTACTACGTGTGACAAAGAAATATATAAAAATTTAAATATATCCAAAATATTCAAATTAATACCAAGCTTAGCCTTTAAAAAAATTTGAAAAGCTACAATTTTATGACCTAACTACATTATTTATCGGGTATTTGTTTTTTTGCAAATGATTATGATATTTTCAAACTAGATAACTTGTTTCAAGATTTAATTCATTATGTAAATATAAGTTCCTAATGAATTCAAGAGAAAATATTTTGTTATAACCTTTTTTTTATTCAAACACAATAAATGCATTGAAAATAGTAAATTCATTGATCATCGTAGTGCTAGCGAACTTGTAGAATAATTAGATGGACCAGAATGTAGTTTGCCCTTTAATTATTTTTAAAACCAAAAAAGACCCGCAAAAGGGGGACCCACTAAGTAATCAAGGCTTGTAGCAGAGGATAACTCCCATTTTTAACATACTAAGATTGCCCTTGTATTCAAATCCAGCTGCACACATCCGCGTCCTCTCTCTCTCCTTTTTCTCTCTCTCTAAAAACTCTCTCTCCTAGGGTTTCAAAGCGCCGTTCTCTTCTCTCCCTCGCCCTCTCACTCTCCACAGGTGATAATTAATTTCTCTCAATTCACTCTCGAAATCGATTCATTGTTAGCTTAACTAGGGTTTTATTATATTGATTTAGTCACTCGATCTAATCCATTGGATCTGAATTTTTTGTTTATTCACTGATTTACTGTGATTCATTTCTAACTGGGTTTATTGAATCTGTTTGAATTTTGATTCAGTTTTGAAGCTTTACTGAATCTGATTTGATCGGGGTAATTTTTTTTTTTGCCTTTTTTTAATACTGCTCTGTTTTTAGTGAATTTTTGATTGATTATGGTTTCTGGGGTTTTAATTAAATTCACAGATTGAGTGTATACTGATTTTAGCTGTAATTATTTTGTGATCTACATCATAAGCTTTTGAGCCTTTTCCATTTATTGATTCGATTTGCTAGGTTTGAATTTTTTTGTTGGATTTTGGTGTGTTTATGGTATGGTATGGTATGTTATGAATCGCTTTTGAAATGTGTTTTTAATTGCTAATTGACTATGTGAAATTAACTACATTTAGAAGTTTGGATGTGTGTGACTAATGAAAGTTTGATACTTTCAGGTAGAATATGGCGATGGAAGTGACCCAGGTGCTATTGAATGCCCAATCTATAGACGGGAATGTGCGGAAGCATGCGGAAGAAAGCTTAAAACAGTTTCAGGAGCAAAACCTGCCTGGTTTTTTGTTCTCCCTTTCTGGAGAGCTAGCAAATGATGAGAAGCCTGTTGATAGCCGTAAATTAGCGGGCTTAATACTTAAAAATGCACTGGATGCAAAGGAACAACATAGAAAGCTCGAGCTTGTTCAAAGATGGTTGTCGTTGGACAACAATGTCAAGGGTCAAATTAAGGCATTTTTGTTGAAGACCCTTGCTTCTCCTGTACCGGATGCACGGTCAACTGCATCTCAAGTTATTGCTAAGATTGCTGGGATTGAGTTGCCTCAGCGACAATGGCCGGAGCTGATAGGATCACTTTTATCTAATATTCATCAGTTACCTGCTCATGTCAAGCAAGCTACTTTGGAGACTCTTGGATATTTGTGTGAGGAAGTCTCACCTGATGTTGTAGATCAAGACCATGTAAACAAGATACTTACGGCTGTAGTTCAGGGCATGAATGCATCTGAAGGAAACAATGATGTTAGGCTTGCTGCAACCCGAGCACTGTACAATGCACTTGGATTTGCTCAAGCAAATTTCAGCAATGATATGGAGCGTGATTATATCATGAGAGTGGTCTGCGAGTCAACACTGTCCCCAGAAGTGAAGATACGACAGGCTGCTTTTGAGTGTTTGGTCTCTATTTCATCAACATATTATGAGAAATTGGCTCCTTATATTCAGGATATCTTTAACATCACAGCAAAAGCTGTGAGGGAAGATGATGAACCTGTAGCTCTTCAAGCAATTGAATTCTGGAGTTCAATATGTGATGAGGAGATAGATATCTTGGAAGAATATGGGGGTGATTTCACTGGGGATTCTGAGATTCCTTGCTTTTACTTTATTAAGCAGGCTCTCCCTGCTCTGGTCCCTATGCTGTTGGAAACTCTCCTTAAGCAAGAGGAGGATCAGGATCAGGATGAAGGAGCTTGGAATATTGCAATGGCTGGCGGAACATGCCTTGGTTTGGTTGCAAGGACCGTGGGAGATGATATTGTGCAACTTGTTATGCCATTCATTGAAGAGAACATTACAAAACCAGATTGGAGGCAAAGGGAGGCAGCGACTTATGCATTTGGCTCAATCTTGGAGGGTCCTTCCCCTGACAAGCTAACACCTCTTGTTAATGTTGCATTGAACTTCATGCTTACTGCATTGACCAAGGATCCAAATAACCATGTGAAGGATACAACTGCTTGGACACTTGGTCGAATCTTTGAATTCCTTCATGGTTCAACTGTGGATACACCAATAATTACTCAGGCAAATTGCCAACAAATTGTCACTGTGCTACTTCAGAGCATGAAGGACGTTGCCAATGTAGCAGAGAAGGCATGTGGTGCCCTCTATTTCCTTGCCCAGGGTTATGAAGAGGTGAGCCCATCATCTCCCCTTACTCCTTACTTCCAAGAAATTGTCCAGGCACTTCTCACTGTTACCCACAGAGAAGATGCTGGGGAGTCCCGATTAAGGACTGCTGCATATGAAACGTTGAATGAGGTGGTGAGGTGTTCGACTGATGAAACAGCACCTATGGTGCTGCAACTGGTTCCTGTCATCATGATGGAGCTTCACAATACTCTTGAAGGGCAGAAGCTTTCTTCTGATGAGAGAGAGAAGCAGGGTGAATTGCAAGGGCTTCTCTGTGGTTGCTTACAGGTCATAATTCAGAAGTTAGGCTCCTCTGAGCCAACTAAGTATGTGTTCATGCAATATGCAGACCAGATAATGGGACTCTTCCTGCGGGTTTTTGCATGTAGAAGTGCAACAGTGCACGAGGAGGCCATGTTGGCTATTGGAGCCCTTGCCTATGCAACTGGTCCAGATTTTGCCAAATACATGCCAGAGTTTTACAAGTACTTAGAAATGGGCCTTCAGAATTTTGAGGAGTACCAAGTCTGTGCGGTTACTGTTGGTGTGGTGGGGGATATTTGCAGGGCATTGGAAGATAAAACTTTGCCTTACTGTGATGGTATTATGACTCAGCTTCTCAAGGACTTATCAAGCAACCAGTTGCATAGATCTGTGAAGCCTCCCATTTTCTCTAGCTTTGGCGACATTGCCCTGGCAATAGGAGAGAATTTTGAGAAGTACTTGATGTATGCCATGCCCATGCTGCAGAGCGCTGCTGAGCTGTCTGCCCACACAGCTGATGCTGATGATGAAATTACTGAGTACACAAATTCTTTGAGAAACGGAATTTTGGAGGCATATTCTGGAATTCTTCAAGGTTTTAAGAATTCTCCTAAAACTCAGCTCTTGATTCCTTATGCACCTCACATCCTGCAATTCTTGGATAGCATGTACATGGAGAAAGACATGTGAGTTCTTCTGAAATATACTCCTTTTCTTCTTCTTTTGATTATTTATAAAATGTGCACGTGTTTTTCTGGTTAATGACTTGTAAGCTCTCTGTCTGCAGGGATGATGTGGTGATGAAAACTGCTATTGGAGTCCTTGGAGATTTAGCAGATACACTGGGAAGTAATGCTGGTTCTTTGATACAGCAATCTCTCTCTAGCAAAGACTTTTTAAATGAATGTTTGTCTTCTGATGATCATATGATTAAGGAATCTGCCGAATGGGCCAAGTTGGCCATCAGTCGTGCCATTTCAGTTTGAGGTTATTGCTATTCGGCATGTTCTTTCCTTTTAGAAGTCCCTGCATGCATTTGGGTGTATTGAGTCGGGGTCCTGGGTTGCATTTGTGTCAGGTCATCAGTCGTCTGCTATTTTCAGACAATGGAAGTCACCGGTCTTCAGGTTGTCACTAACTCTTGCATCAGCACTGTGAGTTTGGGTTCTCGATTCTGTCATGGAGAAGAAGTGGGTGGGGGTTGCTTTGAAGAAGTGGGTGAAGGTGTCTGTCAAAAAAGTCCAATAAATTATTGAGTATAGAGAATAGAATTGGTGGAAATGGGAGGGAGGCAACTTCTGATTTGCTGAGTAAATACAAGTCAGTCAACACCGAGTCATTGGCTGTTTGTTGTTCCTTGAAATGGTTGACCTCTTCTTGTCAGACTAACCATACTGCCTTGGTCATCGTCTCCGAAGTACCTTAGGTTGTTGGGGTGGATTTCTGCGTGTCAGGTCAAAGTTTTGTTACACTTGAAGACCACCTAGGTGCTGCACAACAGAAGACCCAGATTTCATTCCTGATTTCTTCTGCTCCTCGGTTCTTTTTGTTTCTTCATGTCTGTAACAGTTTATCATAATGTCAGTCATGGTCAGGTTGTATTTTTAACTGTTGCACTGTTTTGGTATACATGGTTGGGGGTCTTGCCCTCAACATATTATTGAGGGTATTGAATCCTGCATTGCATTATTCTTTTTTTTTCTTTTTCATTGTCTTCATAGGTCTCAAGTCAAATGTTATATACTTTTTGCATAGTTGCATTCATTAAATCATATACTCTTCTGCCCTCGTTTTTCCTTTTCTTTCTTTTCACAAATATAGGTTTCATCTGTCAGAATGTGTAATATTTTGGTATGATGTCATGTCATGTACTGTGGTGACATTGTAAGGATTGAATTTCGGCCTTGCGATTGTATCCTGTTTGCTTCATCTATGAAGCAACACCCAAGGGATTTCTGCAATTTTTTGATATTTGGCCCCAGAAATCTCATTAGATGATTCCTTTTCTTGTTTTTGTTTTTGCTTGAAAATATATTGAATTTGTCAATTTTGCTTGGATTTTACATTTTAACATGACTTCCATGCCTTCCCTACTTCTGTTAATGATTTCGTCTGAAACATCACACAAACAATTGCTAGGAGATACTAAAATAATTTGGGAATGTACTCACTGTTTTGGACTGTTGACAGCAGCTTTTCTTAACCAAAATTTCAATTTAATGTTCTTCCATGATCATCTTTCTTGAATACCATTTTAAAAATGATTTGATAATTAATATTTCTTTAGTAATTATTTTTTTTTAAAAGAAAGGAGTTGATTACAGGTTCTAAATACGTTTTTCACAATAATTTTTAATTGAAAAACTATTGAAATAATTTTTCAAAACTTTAATACATGTGGTGGAAGAAGTAATATGCATGGTTTACCGTGATTCCTACAGGGAATTTACTTTTGTGCCTCTTGGTAGAGAAATTGATAGACTTGGACGTGGGAGGTATTTCGGTCTTTTATGTTGACTCACTAGTTATTAAAAAAAATTAAATGTGTATTATTGTTTTATTATATTATTTTGTATTTTAAAAATACTCTTTTACTTCAAGGTTAATAAAATTTAAACCTATTAATCAAGGGTTTTTTTTATTATTATTTTAACTTTATACAAACTTTAAAATAAGTAAAATACTTCTTTACCTTTAGACTGGATGTGGGAGGTATTTTGTGCCTCTTGCGCTCAAATTTATTTAAAAAAAAAAAAAACTATTTGTTGTGTTTAATTTTTTATTTTACATTATACAGGTAGGTATTGTTTTATATAAAAAATAGTTATTTTAAAACAATATTTTTTATATGCTCAATCATGCATACTTTTTTTCTTTTTATTTTCTTCACTCTATTTCATATGTATTTTTATTTTTATTATCTTTTATTAATTTTAATAAACAAATTTAGTGGACATAAACGGATAAATTTCTCATTTTACATGATCAAATATTTTAATCTATGTCTATCTTTTAATTTTTCAAGTTTCTCTTTTAAGTATTACTAACAATCATTTTTATTTATTTACATAAATGATTATTAGATGTTTGGATAAACTTTTTTATTTACATTTTTATTATGTAAGAAAAACATATCAAAATATTTTTTATACTCAAGTTTTTTTTATATAAATAAAAATCATGACCTATTACATAGTGCATATCAAATCAAATTTTTAGTAAACATGTTAAGTAAACTTGGTAATTCACGAGTTGGTTGCTAACTTACGTTGAATTTTAAATTTAATTAATTGAGAATTGATTTTATTAACTTGATAGATCAAACCCTATAACTCGATCAAAATTTTATTTGATTTTTTTAAAAAATCTTCAAAACAATGTTGTTTTAATCTTTTTTTATATATATATAAAAGAAAAAATTGAAGGCATTTTAAGAGTTAATCTATATCAATATATTCAATGTATGACTTGAGCTTTTAATTAGATTATAGGCCTTTAATACCCATCTCTAGTGCAAGATTTTTTTAAAAAAATTGGCACCGTTTGTATTAAAAAAAATTGATAAAATATCACAGTTTATAAAAAAAAAATTGATAAAATATCACAATTTATAAAATAATAAGTAGAATAGCATAGTTTATGCATGTTGTGTTTTAAAATCACAAACTCATAAAATGGTTAAGTACCTTGTATGTTAAAAGTAAGTCCTGTTTCATGAATAGGACTTATGTCTTGTTACCTAATTATATTTTTTTAAAATATAATGTCTGGGAACTTAGGCAAGTTTTAAGTGTTCTATTTTACTAATATTTTTATACAAGTGTTATTTTATAAAAATTTTAAATTTTTTCATGTTTGTTAAGGAATACTATAAATCATATCTTAAAATCTTATATAATAGCTTAAGCTTTTAAACTAAGATGATTTTTAAATATTGTATCAAAGTCTTAATAATAAAATAATAATAAGTTTGAATCTCATCACTTTTATTCTTTTTTCTAATTAAAATCTAATTAATAACACAAGATAAATAATATATATTCATACAATTTCAAAATTAAAAAACTTTCACTAAAAATAATATATTTTTAAAAAACTTATCTAATAGTTTTTTTTTATATTATTATTATTCCAGTGCTGTTAGGCAAAAATACCCCAAGTGCACCACAAACCCTCCACCAAAGGAATGGCAGAGTGAGCTATTGTGATATGACTGCCACCATTGATATCTAACAAAGCAATGAATGTGGCTGTGTTTTCACATTTTCTCTCCTCCTCCTCTCCTCTCCTCTGCTTGTCCTCCATATTAGCTACAGACACTATCTTTTCTTCCCAATCAGAAAATTAATTATTGAATTACAATAATAAAAAAAGGGGTAAGCATCCTAAATGAACAGAATCTACCACTTTTGACCGACAGATTTCATGGACTCTAGCTCTTCTTCTACAGCCATTAATTTATCCATAACAATACGATCGAATTCTGTGTCCAAGTAATTAATTTGATAAAAACATCTTTATTGTTTAATAAATATCACATATACTAGAACGATTTATAGGTGAACACTAATCATGTTGTCTTATCTTAAAAAAAATCCAGATATTTGTTTTTTATACACAATATATACAAAATATACATCAATATTATATATAAACTTTATTTTATTTCTAATTAGAAAAGATATTGAGATATATTTTTCACATATATGACTATTTATATAAATTTCTTAAATCTTCTCTAACTTATATGTAGTATTTTATTGGGAGTTGTTTTTGAGTATCAAACTCTAAAATTGCTTAAAAATAGGACAACAAATCCATTAATCAAAAGTTAAAATCACATTAACATTTATTAAATTACATCCTTAGTTTATATATATATATATATATATATATATATTTAATCCTTTTGATGATTTAGATATGGGATTTAAATTTTAGAGTTTTTGTTATCTGGTTACAAATTCCTTTTTTATTTCATAAGCATATATAGCACATGTTATGGCATTGCACATTTGCTCCCATATAATGGAGAACTATAACTCTTTTTTTAATTTAATAAAGAAACTATCTGAGTTATTATAAGGTTGAGCTATATACTGTATTTCTCTGATAACATACAAATTGTCCCATTTATATACATCAAACACATCTCATATGAAAATTTGTGAACACAAATATTATTTTAGAACAACGATAAGATTGACACATAAGACGTGCACCTAGCTAATATCCACACATCTCAAATCAATTTATTATGGTCCTCAAAGGGAGAGGATGGTGACCTTTTCCTTGACTTAAAATAATTCTTGCTACTTATTATTTGGTTCCCCATAATTGATGTTATTTCATAGAAACTTCCTTTGAAAACGTCCATTTCTCATCAATAACCCCCTTTATATTTGGTTGCTCTCCACCATTGAATATACCTCAAAACCAAAGACCCAATTCCATGGAATTGGAGTTGTAAATTTAGTGTCTTGACGCGAATGTTAAATCATGGAGAATGTTTGCTATGTTAATGATCACATTAGATTTGAATAAAATTGATGTACAAATTAAACTAGCTATTAATATTTGGTTAGTGTTCCAAGAGAAAAGAAATATATACACAAAAAATGTATATATATTTGGATAAATAGACTAACAAAAACAAAATAAATTATATCTTTAGAATAATTTTATAGCGAGTTTTGTACTTTTAAAATAAAATAGAAAACAAAAATACATATTATCTTTATTCTCACCATCTTTATTTCTTAATTACATGACAAGACAATAATTTAATAGCAATCAACATTAAATTTATTACAAGAAAATTAGAAAACACCGATAAAATATTTGTCAGTATAAACTAGTCATTGAAGTGAAATAATAAAAAACATCAGATTGATGTTCAAAACAAAGACATTATAATAGCATCCACATATATATATATATATATATATATATATATATATATATATATATAAAAACTAGCTGTAGGCATTGAAGTGAAACAACAAGAGCAATAATTTTGTTGTCCGACAACCTAGAACGTCTTCCAAAAGAGCAGAGTTTTCAACTAGTTAATGAGTCATGAATTACCAACCTTGTAAACACCATCATTACCAACATATTGTCTCCTCAGTGATCATTAACTGAACTTTTTGGTCTTAATTGATGATTAAAATAATTAGTACTGGTCCTAGTGTTGGGAGTTCAAAGAGTTGAGCTGTCCCCTCTTTTGCTAGTGCTCCCCGCGCGCTAATGCCTCACCAAAAACCTACCTCTCAAAATGCTTTCCATTTGATTTCATCTGTAGGCCACTAGCTCGCCATGTCTGTCTCCATCTTCTTCTTTTCTTCTTTTCTTGCTTTCAAGAGGTCATGAAAGCCGAAACATGAGGATCAAAAGCACTGATTGCTCATCAAAGTGCTGTTTGGTACCACGGAAAAAAGAGATCTTGGAGACGGATGGAATAAGAATATCCACTACTGATCAATACTTGGTGCATGCACAGGATATCCATCTTGCCTGGCTTCCATTGAAGCTTGCACGTAGTGAGACAGTCGGCATTATAAGACTTGTTCGTGGGCTGAGATTCAATATTTTTGGATTTTTGGCTAATCCCATTCGTAATTTTATGAAATTAAATTGCAATTTAGATGTAAATATTGAACTATATATGGATAAATGGGAAATTATAAGGGTATCCCCTCTTCTTGTTATAAGATTCTACTCCATTCCTTTTTTTCCAGGTTTGAACTTTAGACCTTCGAAATGGAAATTAATTCTGAAGCTTTAATTGGTATACTAATAATTAATTTCATTTTTTTTTATGATAGATCAGTCATTTATTTAGAGGATTCATATCTGTTTTATCATCACTTGACACGCTAATCTATATAAAATTCTAAGAATATATATACGTGAGGGTCTCAAGTATTGGTTTTACATGGATGGATGGATGGTTGTTTAGTGCATGGTGGGACAGGGCACAACGATGAAATGAAGGAGAAAATGTTTCTCTTTTTGTCCTCAATCCTTCCCACCCACCTTTTCTCTTTTTGAATTTAGGTTTCTCTTTTTAAATTTTATTTTTTTAAAGTTATGGATTAAGATTTGAATTTGACAATGGACGAGAGAGTGGGGAGAGGTGGAAGGAGATGTAAGAGTGTTGTGGTTTTGTAACTTGTATTTAGTCGGGTTAATTATGTTCTCATTTTTTATATGCTCGGTGAATTAAATATGATTTTTTTTTTAGGTTTTATTTAGGTAAATTAGGTTTGGTTACTTCCTTTTCTAAAACCAAAACTAAATCAAAACAAAAATACTTTTTGGATTTTTAAGTTAGATTTTTCAAGTTTTTTTTTGGTTTTTTTAATGATAAATTTTCTCAGTTTTTTCATACCATGTTGATTTATATATATAATTCTACAAAAAATCTCTTTCCATTAATTAACTGATGTTTCTCACTATAATTAAACTAAATCAAAACAAAAATATATTTTGAATTTTTAAATTAGATTTTTCAGGGTTTTCTTCTATTTGTTTTTATAATAAATTTTTTCTCGGGTTTTTTTATATATACCCTGCTAATTTTTATATATAATTCTATGAAAATATCTCTTTCCATTAATGCACTGATGTTTTTTACTATACTTAAATGATAAAACACCAAAATTAAATGTTAACTATATCTTTCTGATCTCTGTTGTTAGAGAATAATATAAATTATATCTTGGGACCTCACCTAATAGTTTAAGCTTTTGAGTTGAGATGGTTTTTTGACATGATATCAGAGCTTTAATGACCAAGCGGTCATGAGTTCGAATCTCACCATCCCTATTTATTTGATAAAATTAAACACAAGGTAATGTGGGTCTGTGCAAGTTTCAAGCCTAAAGGACTTTCACTTGAGGGGGTGTGTTAAATAATAATATAAATTATATCTTGGAGCTTCACCTAATAACTTAAGTTTTTGGATTGAGATGGTTTTTTAATTTATATCATGAGATCAATATTCAGGAGAATACCTGGATCATGGAGTTTTTTCTAGTAGCTTCCACTCAATATGTATAAATCTCAGGGATGTCTGGTTCAAATTAAAGTAAATGGCAAAATGATGATGACATTGGATGAGAGAAATGCTGCTTCTTGTACAACATTCTGCTGTACTCTACTGAAAATCAAGGCTGGTCGAGTACATATATACTAAAAAAGGCTAACACACCTATAGCTGAAAATGGCTAACACAGTTCAAGCCATGCATAAGAGCTTTTGTCCACACTTGCAGACATTTACTTGTGCTGCTGCTTTTTTTTATGCAGCATAAAAAACAGTGAAGTTGACTTTAGGGTTGAGGGCTAAAAGTTAATGCATTTCTTCATCATTCTGTAGCTATTGGGTGGGTGCACACCATCACCATAGAGCTCTTATGGCACTCTCTACCACCAGCCATAAAAGCCAGCCTCCCCTCCTCCATTCTTGCTCAGGCCATAGCTCATATCCTCACAAAGAACTTCAAGATATTTAGCCATGGCGCCTGCTCTTAGGATCAAGACCTTTCTTTTATTGTCCCTCTTGCTCCTTGCTCCCTTATCATCTTCGGGTTTGTATATGTTTTCTCAACAACATTACCTTCAGTATCTCATATTCTCAAAATTAAGATAATCAATTAGCTTGACAAAGAGTGTTTATTTTCACTCGTAGGTTTGGTTGAAGGCTTCAAGGAAGGCATGAATCCACACCACGACTCATTTGTCAAGGTATACCTAGCTAGCTGATCCCGTTCTCTTTCAAGTAGTCGGTATCTTTTTTTATGCATTCTTTTAATGACCCAAGGATCTTGTCTCTTTGTAAAGGATGGCATCCATATGATCGATACAAGGAAGCTTTTGCTGGATACGGTGGATTATGATGAACCAGGACCTAGCCATAAGCATGACCCCAAGACGAAACCTGGTGGTGGTGGTGGCAGGAGCCCTTGACTCCTCTCGAACCATCAACTCTCACTTTAGGGGTTTTGTTCGTGCTTTAGTAATGTATTATTGTTGTTGTTGTTGTAAGATAAGATTTTACGTTGTATAATTCTATGCGTGCATGTCAGTGGTTTGTGTATGAACTTCTCAGGCAATTATTGCTTATCTTATTATCCTATGTTCTAATAATAAATAATGAAGCAGCTGCCTTTTGCTACTTCATACAAGAGAGTCTCCAGCAAATGGAAGTTAAAGAGATGAGCTTAACTTATGAAATTTTTGCTTGTTCACAGAATTGAGTTGTGGATTCCATGATCAGCACTTGAAAAGTGACATCATGAGCAACTCGTATTTTACAGTTTTATTAATGAAAATTTCTATCAGTATTTACAATATCATTCTATAACTATTTTATCAATAATATCATGAATAGAAAATGTTTGTCGGAAAAATACTCATCACGTCATTAATAAATTTCTAGATGGTTTTATAAATGAAAAATACATGTAAAAAAAAATTATTCGTTGCATTCCGCTTGTAATATTATTATTAAATTATTCGTTTCATTCCGCTTGTAAATGCTTGTCGGAAAAACACTCATTAATAATTTATGTTCTGTTGGTGAGATAGTCGTTAATAAATTTTCAGATGGCTTTACAAATAAGAAACGCGTGCTAAAAACATTATTCGACAATTGCTTGGCTAGCTGGTGCCTATCATATCTATATAGAAATGGTGCTATTTAATTCACTAACCAATATATTAATTCAAGGAATTCAATCCTTAGCCCACTTACGTTAATAAAAGAAAGAATCCAAGGAAGAGCAACATGCATTATCTCACCACAAACATATTGATTGATGAAGATACTGGGATATACAATCATGGCCCCTACGCAGCAGAACAATACAAAATCTCCTCTATTTTTCATTTTATCAACGAAAAAGCTAGGAGTGCTAACCTTCTTTTTAAAATTTCTGGTTCCTGTGAGGGGTGAGGTCAAGGAGAGCTGCATGAGTCAAGCACCATGTATTTTCAAGATTTGAGCATTTGTCATAGATGTTAAGAAGCAGAAAGACCTAAAAACGAATCACTCTTGATATTAATGTTAACATCTTATTAGATTTGAATTTCTTTTTAAGAGTTTTCTTCCTTCCAATGACTATATATATATATATATATAGTCTCTAGCCATTGCTTTGAGGATTGGAAATTCAGAGCACCTGTACATCATTTATATACTTTTTTTTTTTTCCTGTTATACATCATATATATATAGATTACTTGTATTTCACCTTTCCAGGTGTGTTTAATACACTCAATTCCTAGGCTTAAGCCCATGACAAATAACCTAGTTAAAGGCCTCCTCTTCCATTCCACCTTGTTCCAAAAATCTTGCTTTGTCACCCATAGCTAACCAACAAGAGAATTGCAACGTCATTAGCCTCGGCGTTGTAGCCACCGTATACTTGATGAGTCCTCATTTCAAGCAAGCCAATTACATTAACAAAATTGCAACATACCATAACCTGGGTCTGTACCTAGAATAATTCTAGTAGTGACAGAAGACCCTCTGCTATGTATCCGAGATGAACATACTTAGGTCCCGTTTATCTAGGCGGTGATGCCGCGGTTGAAACCGTGGTTGAAATAGAGCACTTAGTCCGGAGAACATTAGTCGGATAACGATATGTGTCGAAACTTGTTTTAAACATAAATATTGGGTTTTAGCTAATCTTGAAGCATTAACAGGTACAAGTTTTTGACAGTCTGGAATGCTAGGAAGTTACGAGGATTTTTTACAGTTTGAAGTGCTGATGATAATATTCTCCCAGCACAACTATGCCGGTATCTTTGATTAAATTGATGTCAAGTTTGAGCAGCTATACATTCCTAAACTAAACTAAGAATCTTGTGGTATAGAAGGAAATGCTTGTTAGAATTCTCCAAGCTAGACAGCATTGCCATGATGAAGTCTCCACTATATGCAACTTATGTGCTCCTCAGATTCTGTTTCTGCAGAATTGCATGCACTTGGAGGAAAGTACGATCCGAGAATGTGATCAATGGTGTCAAGGAACCATCTCAATCCAATAGCTTAAGCTTCTAAATGAGGTTTTAAGATATGATTTATATTATTCCCTAACACACCCTTTCAAGTGAAAGTTTTTTGGGCTTGAAATTTGCATATGCTCATGTTATCTTGTGCTTAATTTTTTTATTAAATAAATAGGGATGGTAAAATTTGAATTTGTGACCGCTTGATCATCAAGGCTTTGATACCATGTCAAAGAATCATCTCAATTTAATAACTTAAGCTTCTAGGTAAAGTTTTAAGATATGATTTATATTATTCTTTAACAAATAGAAAGAATTTTGGTGGAGTCGGGAATTGACAAGGGCTTGCAAAGATTTTATTACAAGCAAACACTTGATCACTTCAATTATAAGCCTGGTAAGCTTGTCTGCTAATGTCAATGAAAAATTGCAGGATCGAAAACTGGTCCTCGAACGGTCTGGCAGCAACATCATTTTCTCCAACGGACAGGGAGATCCTTTCAGTATCGGCGGGTAATTGATAAGCTCGAAGAGCATAAACATTCTTACATACATACATATAACCTACTGTTCTCTGTAAATGTAGGGTGTTGGAGAATATATCTGATAGTTTTGTTGCTGTCAATACTGTGGAAGGTACGTATGTGCTGAACATGAACTGCATCATCTTGGATATTATCCAGAAAAAATAAATCACATAACATATATATGTTTCTTATGCAGGGTCTCATTGCTTGGATTTACATCCATCAATAAAAGAGGAGCCCCCACGGTTGAAAGAACAAAAAAAGACTGAGGTCAAGATTATATGAAGCTGGATTACCCATTACTTTGCTGATTTAGGTGCTTACAGAAATGGAAAAAGCTTCCGATTGAGTTATTACAATGTTATCAAGGCTGTCCCAGAAAGTTTGCAAGGCCATAATGTACACAAGACTTAGCTCCATTGATCATTAGAAGTATTCGAAGGTATCAGAAATATTGTCCTAGAAAATATTGCGTCGCAGCTTTTCTCTGGTTTTTCTCTTGCCTTAAAAGATGGCAGCGGAAACAATATGCAATATAGTCAAGATGGGTGCCTTTCTTTTTGTAGTGTTCGGTGATGGGACCTTGCTTTTCAAGCTTATCAAACATCGTCGACTTTCCCTGAATTTCCTAGAGGCGAAGTTACTACCATTTCCGTCTCCAACTTTACAGAATCCTATCCAGGGTTCACAGCGAACCGCGAAGGAAAGGTCACAGTAACAAATCCTAGTCAGATGAAAGCAAAGTTTGAGCAGTTCTCGAAGGGCGTGGCGTGGGGGTAAAGGGCTTGAGATCTACACAGCAGGTTTTAAGTTCGAGTCAGGGCATGTACCTTTTATAAAAGCTTGGGATAGTCAGGATTTTACTCGCTTACCTAAGTCCACAAAATACACTTTCTAGAAGGTGAGGATTTTTCAAACCCAAAAAACAAAACAAAAACAGTTTGAGCAAATAAATACTAGGGTTTATTATGACAAGGATTTTCTCTTGGCTTCAGGTTTTCACTGAAAGCTGGAAAAAGTAAAGAAATGCAGGTCAGGTACAGACATAGGGAAGATGGGGAAATGGTTGGTTGCAAAAATGGCCAGGGAAAGAGCAAGTAAGGGTACGGTCACATTTACAAGGAGGATGGAATTTCCTACGAAGCTTGGATTGGGCTTCTGGAAACACCATAGAACAGTGCGAATTGATAGTAGAGAGGTCAGGGTTCTTCTGGAACATACTAATCACAAAGCATGCTTTTGCTGCTTCTGATATTGGGAACGCAGGTTGGACCACATTCCTGAACAGTATCGAAGCTTGAATGCTAAGCCATCGATACCAAATCAGTTTCCTATCTTCTCTCTCTCGATCCTCAATGGTTAACATTCAAAGATATGTTTATGTAACAAAGCTACAGTATGATTTGTGTGTTCAACAGGTATTGTTCAGAGAGTTAAATGTAATACAATATGATTATGGAAATGAGATTTCGAAAGACAAGATGTTTATCGTTCTTTCGCCTAGAAGAAAAGCATGAAGGTGCTGACACATATAGATTTCTATGGACTAATGTGTCGAAATCTATGTTGATTTATATACACTTTCTGAAGCTCTAGCATTTATAAAGAAAGCAAGGATGACATCCATATTCCAAGTGTGACAATACCAATGGTAGCAAAAGCTTGGCCCAGTTCAAGAACAACATTTTGTTGCTGGAGAGGCAGATTTTGCCAGTCTGTCCGCCTTTGCATAAGTTAAAGACCAAAAACAGAACAAAATTAGTAATGGCAGAATTCTAAGATTATTGCATTTCTCAATAATCAAAGAAAAGCACGCACAACAAGCTTGCAAATCTCAAACATCTTAGACCAGTTTAGATTTTCATTATCAATTTGCGTTGACGAAGATGCATGAAAGCAAAAACATGCATACCCTAAATCAGCAATGATAATGCTAACATTGTCTTGTGTCCGCCGGTCCTGCAATACAAGGAATTCAAAGCTTTTTGAGGTCCCTAGTAAAATATTGAACGATAATGTCGAATAAGACTAATTGTCCATATAAGTTCTTACAATAGCTTTCCGTGCAAGTTCTTCGCAAGCTAGCTGAAAGCAGAATGAGAGGCAAGTTAGAAATGCCGCTGCACAGCAATGGTATCATCTAAAACCATGCAGACATTCAAAACTTGTTCCAGGTTTAGAACTCAAGTGCAATGGATTCATTGGATATTCAGTAGCCAACATAATGATTACCTGAACATCTCCATGTTTTCGAAGTTGGTTCCTGACAAAAGCAGCTGCATCTAAGCTGTTACCCACAATAGCAAACAGTTTAGCAAGATGCTGATTATGAATAAATCAAGAGATTACAGAAACAGATGTCACAGAATGCAACTAAGAAATACAGTTGGAGGATGGGATAAAATACCTGTTCATGTAATCCCATAAACCATCAGATGCTAGAATTACAAACTCTGCATCTGATCCAAAAGCTATTTGGTAAACTTCTGGAGATGCAATGACCAAGTCCCCATTGAATTGTACTCTGTCACAACACAAGATTAGTTCACCTTCTGAAAAAACTTGCAAATCATAAATTCAATGATTCCTTATCTTATCACTGTATCGAGCATCATTCTTGGCTAATACATATGCAGCAAGCTTTTGTCATCCATCCATTAGTAAATGGTGGCGGCATAGGGTTTTTCTCATATGAACTTATCTCAACAGAACATCATTTTGTAGTTCCTGGGAGAATATACAACCTTAGAACCATACAGGCCAAATATACTAGCTACAATAATGAGATTTGTCTTTTGCTCCAATTGCTATGTTCTTAGGGCAGGTAGATTTATCGAATAACCATTACCAACCCAAATCATGGGCTATTTTTGGTTTTAAATCTGATCTATCAGGTCTTGCGATGTTATGTACGCAATTGAAATGCACCATAACTATCTTATAACCAAGGTTCAGTTAACAAAAATGGAGAGTAGATGAACATACTGATGGAAAATATAGAAAAGATCTTACCGAGAACTAAATTTTTCAGACCATCTCCCTTCCTTGACTCCTTTCTCCAGCATCCTATTCATGTATCACATCGTTAAGAAATGTATGTGCTGGTAGAAGACATATTCAAACTAACCCTTGTGTTCAAAAGTAGAAAAGGAAGTCAGAGATTAAAAGGACCAAACTCATTCTTCTTTGTCTTGAACCGCATGTCACCAAAAGCACGAGATACGGCTATGTCTCCACAAATCCTTCCATTGACAATCTACAGAAAAATTACAATAGTAATCATCGGACAATAAGGAATGTAAGATTTGGTCTTGATCAGGAAGAAGCATACAGGAGATTTAGATGAAATTCTCCACAGATCACAAAAGTACAAGGCTTTTATGGATCATTGTCTAAGAAACTTTACTAAGAAATGGTCAGACTTCAAATCGTTATAACAAGGAAAAATGCCAAGAAAATTAACAGATTTCGAAAAAGAAATCCTTTTGATTCTAAAATTAGCAGGATACTCCTATATGAAAACAAGGAAATGGCAACAAGGGATACCAAATTGAGCACTATTTCAATCATAAGGATAGCAAGGAAGAAGGTAAGAGCAGTCAAGAGAAGACTAGATGAACTTTCTACAGAAATTGCAAGAAAACATACCCATCCACCTGCTTCTCTGATTCTTCTGATTTCTTGAAGAGAGATTTTGTTGCTTCCATAAGGTCGATGAGCATCAGTCAACACTTCCATTTTTCCAGAACGAGAAAGGACCTGAATCAAAAGCGAAACATTATGCAAAAATTGCTCATAATCACCCAACATATTTTCAGTTTTTCCATTGATGTTGTCAAAAAGAAATAACATTAGAATTGAATATATACCACAGATGAATCACCAATGTGCGAAATGACTAGCTTTTCGTTTCCAATGAACATAGCAGTCGCTGTCGAACCAGATTCGTCTTGCTCCCCATCCTTCTCAAGCCTTTACAAAATCAAACATCACCTAAACCTTCAACGCGATAATATAGAATATAGAATTACACTATTCACTATCTGCCCATTTTTCTACAATCAAAAGCAATTTTTACACAGAGAAAACACTACAGGCATACCAATCTAGCAATTTTGCATCAACCCTTTCAAAAGCCTCTTCTAATGCTTTTCTAATAGCATTGAAATCTTTTCCATTCAATAGCAAACCGCCTTGTAAAGCAGCTACACACTCCTTGTACAACTCATCCCTAACAATGATGAATCAAAAACTGAATAAAGAAACAACACCAAAAGAACTCAAGAAATATGAATCCATGATTATGCTGATGTTTCTAAAATTTGTCAAAACCTGAGGAACTTCACAGAAGAGAAACCAGCATGGCCATCAAAAACAGCAGCGAAGGAGAATCCATCAAGGCCGTCTGATCGAATTATGATATCATCCTCCATCTCTTCACGTGCGCCTTGCAAGCTTGCAGAACCCCACCGGATCCCAGCAACATCAGTTAAAGAAGATGGGGCATCTATTGCTATAGCAGAACACTGGCTTTTAGGCCTGATAGCAAAAAAGAAGTTTTTAGTGAGGGTTTTGGTACTGGAGTGGCCGCAATGGAGTTTCGTTGATAGGAATCTCTCCAACTGTGGCCTAAACAATGCCATTTACTGAGTGGAGTTGCTCTCAGTTAGAGAGTTTCAGATGTTGTCCGGTGGGGATGAGGTCTGGCGGTGGTATTTTTGTCTAGTGAAGGATAAGAGGATGAAGCAGAGCCTCTACCTGATTTAACGATTAGATTCTACATGGGGTTACATGTATGGTACTCAGTTTTTTGGAAGTTAACCTTTGGTCACATGAGATTGGACCCACAACTTTCTGGTCCTGAAGCATGACATGGCAAGATCTGAGTGGCTTTTCACTATACATGATCTAATTAATTTTTGGCAACTTTCTGGACCTGGACTTTGCTTTTTCTACGAACTCATGATGCAGTTCAGCTGCCACTAGAGGCAAGTGATTTTGCACATTTGTCTTCTACTGTTGCAAACCTCATGGCTAATAGCTGCTAACAACAGTACAATCTTAACAAGTTGTATTTGCTTGTACTACTAGGTTTACCAAGATGAGATCCTGTACTTGTACTGCATTTAGCAGGGTGTATTTGGATTGAAAAGGTTTTCATTTTATAGTTTTTTTCTTAAATTTTCTTCAACAATTCTGACATCATTATATTATAATCATTTAAAATATAAAAAATAGAGACATTAATTTAATATTTTTTCCATACCTTACCATTTTAAAAAATAATCGTGATAATGAACCGTTTGTTTAAGCGGCTAGCAATCCGCGTAGATAAACAGAAACTTATTGGAGCTCACTGATCATAGTCTTCAGATTCTTTTCTGGGTTGAATGTGTAGAAATCATTCAGCGTTTAGGAGCTAGCATACATCTCATTACAGGGCAAGAACAAATGCAATTGATGATAACATATCAAACAGAAAGCCAATACACTATGAATTAGAAAATACTGCCTTTAATGTTTCTTTTTTTTTATTTTTTTTATAATAACAGCCTTTAGCCAAGGGTTATTAAACATGGCAGATCTAACTAATATCAAAGTCTATTCAAGCTCCTGCCTCAAATAAGTAGGCCCTGGCAGGAAGGGGTCAGATTCTTCATATGCCACCGGACGGGAATACCCAGCATCGTTCATACGGTTGCTAAGCACATGTAAAATGGCTTTTTTCTTTCCTCCGTATTCATCTCTGTTGTTCTCAACATACTCTATGGCCTCAGCTGCAATCTCATTCACAAAATCAAACCTGTTATCCTCTGATAGTAACAATCTGTGGATATCCATTGTCAATAACTTTCCTTCGTCTTTAATCTTTCTAACCTGCTCCTCAAGGAAAGGAACTCGCTCCAATTTATATCGCAATAGATCATCTTCCTTAGTCTGAAACACAGCGAGCACTTTTAATCAACATCCACAGGCACAACATTTTAAGCCCAGTTCATGAGCAAATAAGGCATTAAGGTTATATGTTATAAACTAAGGTTATATGTTACAAGGCCAATTCTACAGCCCATAAAAATTCCAGCAAGGATGTGCTGCCAAAATCCACCCCATACAATTATCCACATGTAGCATATAAATCACAGGCAACTGCTATATCATCTAGCCAGCATACACAAGCATGTCGTGTGAAAAAGAGGAACCAAGATCATAAACAACTAAGGCAAGATGTTGGATGATAAAATTCTTGACAGCAAATTTCGTAATGTGAATATTGAGATAACTTCATTATAGGGAATCTTGAAATGCTGAAGATCCATTTCAGTTTTCTTTTGACTTCAAAATAGACACACGATAAGAACTGAGGCCTATAAAGATAATACCGACTTTGTGAATTTCATTACGATTGTAATTGATATTTTCAATGCCATGTAAATCAGGTTTCTAGATAATAAAACAAATGTCATGAGTTGTAAACAAATAAAAGATGAGACTCCTATCTAAAAGCTGATTCTAAATATCAGTTTACATCAAGTACATAATTATATGTCAGAAACTTGAAACAAAACTGTTTTAAAAACGATTTGACTGAATTTTACAGCCAAGAAATCCTAAGCCAATACAAGTAACAAAGTGAAAGCTATAAGAATCAGATTTGCCAAGTAGCTTTATCCAATTCAAAATCTCAACATTGACTATAGAACTTATACAGAAAAAAATTCTTTTCAGTATGGAAAATCTGGTCTAGTTCTTTACACACTATCATGAGGAGAATAACAAATATATGCATCTATGAAAAAAGGGACCAACCCACATTCTAAACTATAATATTAACAGTAATAAATAGTAGCAATACTTATCCTATGTAATGGTGGGGAGGTATACCCTAACTTAAAAGTTCAATTTTAGCTTCTCTTCATTTCTTAATACTTCTATCTTCTGTTATAGGCTATTTGGAACCTTGTGAAATGTTCAATTTACAGGGTAAATCAATTCTTGTATTTAGAATCCTTTTAAAGGTATTGATTTGAATTCTAAATGAAATTCAAATTATAAAAAATATGCAAAAGCAAATCAGAGGATCTCCCCTTGGATTTGCTACACTAATTCCAAATGAAAATTATTATTCCAAAAATACCCCTCCTTTCCTCACAAAAACACTACAAAGTAACTATCTCATCACCTCCCCTCGAGGATTGTTGTTCAGTACAATATAAGAATCTTGGATTTGTATGACAAAGAGGTTAGAGGCTTAAGTCTTAATATTGGATACAACTTTGAGGAAGGGTGGGGGTCTCTAAAGTTCCCTTCCTAGGACCTCTAGATCATATACAATGTGTTTGGGAGAGGAGAAAGTGAGGGGAATGAAAATTTGAGGTGATTGAAATTGTTCGATTATTTGGAAAGGGAAGAGAAAGTGGAAGAGTTGGAAAAGGAAGGAAAATTTTGCATTTTGGCCTCATGTTTTGGTTCTCCGTGCAAGTTGGGATAAAAATGGAGAGAATGAAAATCTCTCAGCAGTCTGAAAGTTCTCTAATTTTACCAATTTACCTACTAATCCTTTATATAAGGGCATACACTTTTCCATTAATCCTTTACATTAATGTTATGAGATAAAAAATAAAAAATAAAAAAACTTTCTAACATCACGAGACAATATTTCCAAATTCCACGCATAGGAAAACTTTCCCTCATTTTCCACTGTAAGCATAATCCAACTTCTATTGAGCATAGTTCAGTTTGTTTCTTGGTTTAAATGCAGTGATGCTACTAGTTATGCGGCCATTGTTTAGGTAAAAACTAGTATGTCACCAGCAAGCATTCTCTGCTTTTTCAAAGAGTGTTATCCAAAAAAAAAATTCAGATTTGGTACATCAAGATTCAAGTTCTTTTGGCAATAAAATTCATAAATTACGTTTTATCTTCATGTGCCTCACTTCAAGCTAAGGAATAGCTACAAAAACAACTGCACTAATAAGGAGGTAAGAAAAAAAAAACCCAAACAAACACACAAGCAGGCATTTCATTATTCTCATCGAGAAAGTTAACCACTTTTCAAGATTTCTTCTCATAAAGAAATTGATTCAGTGTTCACATTTGAAGACTTCCTGATAAGGGTTCAGAATTATTTGAAAAATGTCCAAAATTTTCAATATATCTCATCATGAAATTGTTTCAGTGTTCACATTTCAAGAAATACCAACAAGGGTCTCATTTAAAAAAGGTAAAAAAGGAAATATAATTGTAAATACCAATTTCCTCCGGCGCCAGACTCGCCTACCACGGCTACTGTTTTTTTGCAACTTTGAGACTACCTGGAAAGAAAAAAAAATAAAAACACTAAGCCATAAAATGAATAAAGAGAAATAAGTGACGGGATTAGAAGATTTAAAAACCTGGGATTTCTCTGGAAACGAGCAGAGTGAAGATTTTTGAGGTGAAAGTGAAGAGAAAGCAAAGGATAGAGCAGAGGCTGCCATTTTTTGTGCTGTTTGGCTCTGTTTTGAAGAGATTAGACTCTTCATTTGTTTTATACTTAACCGGTTTAAATGTAAAGAAACCAAACCGATACAGCGATTCACTGAGAACCGGTGAAGTATTAATTTATCAATAATTGTGAGATTAAAAATAATATTGTGATTAATTTTATTACCTTGGAGTTAATTGTAATCTAATCCTTCTAGTTTAACAAAACTAATTAATCGATGATGGTTTGGCTGGTCAATACATTTAATTGTTTTTTTATACAGCCTATAGGAGCTAATTTGTTTGTTTTTACGTTTTGTTTTTTTTTAAAAAATTATTTTTTTATTTTTTAATATTTTTATATCATTTTAATGCTCTGATTTTAAAAATAATTTTTTAAAAATAAAAAATATATTATTTTAATATATTTTTAATTAAAAAGCATTTAAAGTCAAACAATTACAAGTACATTCTCAATTAATTTCAATAAACAAGAGAAACTAAATTATAATTAATTTTATAATGCTCTATATCCTTGGATTACAATGCAAATCTAATTAAACAAATAATTGATTTTATCTCATCCAAAAATTAAGAAATAAAAAATAAAAACACAAACTTGATTTATATATCTCTAATAAATAATTATTCTATTTATCTTTTCTAAAAACAAATTAACACAAGTTGAAGGTCTATTTTAAATTTTAATCAAAAGGGTCCCCACCAATGTGGAACCCTAGGAGGTGGATTTTATTATAGATTTTTTAACTTCAATCCAATATTACAATCATTTTCGTTTTTTTATTTTTCGTCACCATTATATACAAAGATTTTAAACTCTAGGTCAATTTTTTTATATATAAAAACATTAAAATAATATTATTTTAATAAAAAAAAAACAAACAAAAATCAACGTGTTGCAACCGATTTTTGACCAGTCTTGTCAGGTCGCCGGGTCATACATGGTTTTTCCTTCCCTTGTTTTTTTCAGCCCGACCATGCTCCAACTTCAGGTTCCGGGTCGACCCGCTAGGCCGGGCCAGGTTTTAAAATTATACCAAATTGAATAAAAAATTATAAAGAAATTCAGAAGAAACAATGAAAGTAAATTATGCATCCAACAAAAAATCTAACCACTATAACATTAATATTGCATCATTTGATTATATTTCATCCTGAGCACAGTTAATCTTTTCTGCATGGAAACTTTCTCATCCTTCCTTCCTGTTTTATCCAAGTAGAATACAATTTTCTTTAGGGTTCTCATAACCTCTTCACTCTCATAGCCAAACTCTTTTTCCTGAATCTTTAGAACTTGTTTTAGAAGATCCAACAACTCAGCTTCTGGCTTCCCTAATCTGGTCTGGATGGAAACCAGACAGTCCAGAGCCTCCCCTGCCATACATATCAAGAAATAACATCAGCATTGCTCAGAATCCACAAACTAACTGATCAGATAGCCTAGTTAGATGATTATAAAGGGGAAAGAAGGCTTACCGACGGGAAGAGAATCTTTTCCAAATGCCTTCTCACGAATGCGCAGAACCTCTAGTGCGAGTTGCTCCGCTTCTTCATCCTGATTCAAACGGTAGAGAGTCACTGCGAGGTGCAGCATCGGGAAGGTGATGGATGAATCGTCCGGTCTCACACTTTTCATCATAATCTCCAAACTTGTCCTCAACAAGCGCTCAGCCTGGACATAGTTCTTTGATTGAGAGTAGGAGGTTGCAAGATTAATAAGGTGTGTAACTGAGCTTGGATGATCTTTTCCTTTATACTTTTCAGTGATCAACAAGCATTCTTCTAGTAGCTCTCGGCCTTCGTTTCCTCTACAAGAAACCATATAACAACAAAAAGGAAATACGTTAGCTACCTTTTTGAGAAATTCAATATAGTTTTTTTTTTTTTTTGAACAACGAAATGACACAAAAATCGCTTGACAAGCTCCACCAAAGCAAACAAAGCCCTAAAGCTTTTCAGCAATAAAAAACAATGAACAGAAGGCCGCCACCTGCTTCTAATCCCTCCAACTCAATCATACAACATAAAAGTTAGTTTTATCTGGCTTTACCTTCCTACAACGTGAAGCAATTCAGCCAAATCTATCCTCATCCTCTCCATTATACTGTCATCTAGAGCCATGTAGTCTGCATCCTTGATGACTTGAAGAGCCTTTCTATATAAATTAATAGCTTCTTCTGCATTCCCTGCAAAACATTGGAATATGAGCAATTAAGTTGATTTAACTGATAAATTTGGAAAAGTGGCAGCAGTAGAGTTTACAAGGTTAATATTGTATTTATCAACAGTAAACTGTTGTAAGGCAGGAGGTTTAAAATCCACCATCATGGATGAATCTTTCAGTGTGTGAGAAGGTGAAAACGAGAGAGTTACACATAGTTACCTGTTGCACACTTCACATGGGCTACCGAACACAAAGCCATACCAAATCTTCCATCATATTCACCATATGACTCCTTATATATGCTTAAAATTCTGAAATAAAATAAAATAAAAAGGAACAGCAAGGAGGTGAGTAGTCATAACTTGACTTCGAAGATTAAATAGAGACACCAACAGAAAGTAAAGTAACCTATTAAAAAGACTTTCTGCATCTGTGGCTCTTCCTTCCTTGATCAAAAGATTGCCAAGACTAGATAAAGGCACTACCAAATCTTTGCTTTCGGCTCCTCTGCTAGATTCCAGAATACTTATCACACGCTGGTAGACTTCTATCGCTTTGGTAGCTTTTCCAATCGAACCCAGAATTTTTGCCATCCCCAACAATGGTGAGACAAGAAAAGCACTGCCTTTCCCTAAAAGATAGCAATTTCATACGACAACTGTAAGTTTTGGGCTTGCCTCATTATTAAGGAGTTGAAGGAAATCTCAAAGGTTAATTTCAGCATTAAGAGCAGGAATAAAGTAATGTATTTTCAATGGATCAAACCATTTGAGACTCCATCAAACTTCATATCATCATTCAATGTTGATCCAGTTTTCATTTTATGATTATTGGTTAACCTCAGAGTCAATAATGTGGAACTGCTCAAAACTTGACAAAACTACCATGTTATTTGGTTCATGAATATAGCCCAAACACAATTAGCATACCATGGATAAATCATAAATGGAATAAGAAAAGTGCAACAGCATGAATTATAGTTGCACTCATGACTTGGGCAATTCTAATTTTGTCAACAAAAGGACTGCTAGAAAATTTTAGTATGCTGGGGGGCAGGAAATATGGAAAGTTTACTATAGTGTAATAAAAAATCAAGTCGCATCCAGCTTCAACATTGGACTTTACCTTCTGCTAATTGTTGAAGAGCAATTAAACAAACAATGTTACAATAGGTAGTATATCAAGCAAACTTAGCAAAAACAACAACTAAATTAAAAGGCATTTACCGTGTATTCTCTCTAGAATAGCAATAACTCTTTCATATACAAGCATGGATTTTTCAAACTTCCCCAAAGCTGAATACATGCTTCCCATATGTATTAGTACTGAATCCAGAAGAGGTTCATCATCCTTTAGACCCTCAACAACTTCGTCCAACTGGCCATCCATGAAAATGAAGCACAAGAGAAACAAAGAGATATATTAAGCATGTATGTTCATTTGTCACCATAAATGTGGGTTACCAGACATTGATTTAATATGTTTAACTGTACCAAAAAAACTGTCGAGGATCAAAGAATAAGAAACAAAATGCAACCATGAACAATTTGACAAGGCTCAAGGCCAATGAAAAAGAAGAAGTATCACCGACAACAATTTGACATAGAAATTTTACATGTTCCCATGTTTAACATACCCCATGATCACGAATAGAGACTCATTTTTTTCTCCTAAACTTGAGAGCTAGAATTAACTTAATAACTTATAAGAAGAGAACAAATCTATGTTTTCTAAATTTGTTGGTCAACACAGGTAGCCTGTTCAAAACATGACAAAATCTAAAAGAAAATTACAAACTGAGGAAAGAAAAGCCATGAATTTAAGAACAGAATAGCAGGATCAACAAACACATACCACAGACATCAAAAGTTTAACAAAGGATTTCAAACACATGAATCAGATTGAAAACGCAACAGACTAGGAAAAAGAAAGTTACCTTGTCCAGGATAAACCCAACAGACTTTAAGTCTCCAATAACCATGTATCCCAAGGCTATGATGTCAAGAGTAGCAGCTTCTTCAATGCCTCTAGAACCTGCATTGATCTGCTCTTTGACATATTCATAATTTGCTTGAAGTAGATCCATGGCATCATTTTTGTTTCCCATCTTGATCATCATTTTGACTTCATCAAACAACTCTTGCAACTGTCTCTCAAAATCATTCACACCATCTGAGGGTTTACTTGAGCTGTCAGCCACTGTTTTAGACCTGCTGATGCAAAACAAAAATGTCATTTAAGGCCTTTGACCATTTTAAAAGTTCTAGTCTCAAACTTTGTCCGAGACCAACTACAAAATATTGTTCAAACAAGTTATCCAAACTTTTAAAAAGGTCAGGAAAATATTAAAGGCATCATTTTAAAAGAAAGTCTATTAAACGTATTTGAGTAAGTTTCGACCTCCGGAAGTCATTAGAAGTTGAGAAACCAGAGGAAATGTGATTTTCTTGACATTCCACTTCTGCATTTAATGAGCCAGCTGAAGCAAAAGTTTTCAACATCCAGTGTCGAGCAACTGTTGTAGTGGGTATCATGTATAGTTCGATGCTGCATTTCTGCTTCTGGAGACAAATTGAGAAGCAAGTGATGCCTCTCTGCGAAGACCTTGAATTCAAGTCTACAAACGCTTGAGTTATCCTGGAATAGTCAGATAAGAATATCAAACCATTCATCCATGAAACAGCATCATGAGATTACAGGATGTTAAAATTTTATGTCTTACAACAACAAATCTTACATGAATAGGTAGATGTGTAGAAAAAAATATACACATATCATAATGGAATTAAGGCAGGAAGTGATGTTCCATTCAGATATGCTTCAATCAAGAACCGTTTTAAGTACAAAAATACCAAGTCAACTTGAACATTATCAAGGAAGACAGAAGCAACATTTCTTATCCTTCATCGAGCTTATTTGTGACAAATGGTACAAGGAAATAAATAGAAGTTTGAGAAGTATGCTAAAGAAAGCTCAGAATCATATCACAAATCACTTCCTATTCCAACTTTAAATTAGCTTTTCTGCAATAATTTAATTGAGCTGACAATTGCATTTTGATGGTGCTGACATGAATGAATGTCCTGCTTGGATGAACCACTTTGCAACAAATCATTCCCTACCATACCCATCCCAAATTGGTTGTGTGATACCCTAACTTAAACATGACAGCTCTTCATCTTACAACCAAATTATCACAGTTTTATATGCAAAAACGCATTCAAGGACAAGACTTTCAAGAAACCTCCCTTTGGTCTCTATATCACTGAGAAAGCCTAACTTTAATCTCTATTGCAAGCGAAAAAGCATACTAATCCAGGCCTGCTTTCCCACAAAATATTGAAGCAACTACACACAAACTTCAAAGTTGAGCTATATGGTCTCCAGAAATAAGTTTTTTCGCCACAAATTCAAAGAGTAGCAACAACAATCACTCTCTGAAACACCAACTTGAATTGGGCAATATCTACTTTGCAATTCCAAGATACCTTTATTCATTGAGCTATCATTACCAGCTCAAAAAAACTCACCTACTTCAACCATAGTTGAAAAGGGGTATTTTCTTTTTCAGTCCTATGCTGGACAAACCAATTAATCTCAGTCAAATATGAGTGTCATTAGCTAAATATATATATATATATATATATATATATATATATATGTAGCAGACGCCAAGTACATACAAAAGAGTGTCAGCAAAACTGAATTATATATAACAAGAGAGAGAGAGAGAGAGAGAGAGAGAGAGAGAGAGTACCGTTGGTTGCTTAAAGGAGGGTGATGGAGGAGGGAAACTGCCATTTTCGAGGAGCTGTGGAGAAGACAGAGCGACCTGATTTTCACTGCTTTGGTTTCAAATGATACATTAGAGATAATCTGTTCAAGGTTGTCTTCGGCTTTGATAAGATAGCTGTTTGATATTTCATTTCAGAGGGTTTTAAAAAACAAATTAAATTTTTTTATTTTAAATTAATATTTTTAAAAAACATTTAGATGATTTGAATATACTAACATAAAAATTAATTTTTAAAACATAAAAATTAAAATATTATTTTAATGTATTTCTAATTAAAAATAATTTAATAAATAACTATAATCACATTCTCAAACACGTTTTTAAAACCCTGATTAATATTATAGTTGTTATTTTTTATATTTTTAAAAAATTATATTAAAATAATATTTTTATTTTTTAAAAAATTATTTTTCATATTAATACATTAAAATGATTTAAATATATATATAAATTATATTTTAAAAAAAACCTTTTTAAAACACAAAAAAAATAACTTTAAAAAAAAATCAACATATTATTATTTTAAAACCAGGACACTAGTAATTGACCTGTATCTAGTCAACTTAAAATCTAATTTAGTGTGAATTAAAAAAGAATTAATGAATCAACTTTTTTATTTTATAAATATAAGGGTTAATCTTTTTAATATGTGATTCCAGCCTTGTTCTGAATTCATCTCCAATCAAGTTTAAAAATTATATGTTTTATGGAGTATATTATCAATTAGAAATTAGTTTATTTTCTGAATTACTTGAGGTGGATTTCCTTATATCATAAAATGGGAATGGGAAATTCAAGGAAATATTTTTTAATTATTCATTTTTCTCTTTTTAAAGGACGTCTTGTAAATTTAGAAATTTAGCTACCCATTCAAGGCTGTTTGTTTGAGTTTGCAAGATCTCTTTAAAAATGTGCTTTGGAAGCTCATATTTTTATCCATTACTATCAGATAACAACTAGCAAAAAAATGATTTTTATTTTTTTTTATTACTTTTCATTGTTTTCCCCGAATCCCAATATTTCTTATAATATCACAAAATAACCGATTAAAAACCTTTAAAAAAAAACATTCAAAGGTACCAAAATGCTGATAAATTTTAAAATAAAAGGGTATAAATCAAATACTATTGCATTTATAGGGGCCAAAATGAAGTTTACCCTAATAAAAACACGAGAGCAGGCAACGAACGTGTAAAATAAGCCAAGACAAACCGCCTATATTGTACGGTGCCGTTTCAAGATCAAAATCTTTGTATTTATACATGTATACACACACACACACACGAGAGAGAGATAGAGAGAGAAGACGAGGAGAAGAGAAAACGAACCATAATAAAATTAATTCAGAAGGTGATCTTTTTCGCCAAAAAATTGATTTGAATTCTTAATATAAACACACAACCTTGAGAGATTGTTGGGTTTGAGGGAAAGTTTTGTTAGGTTTAGTGGGCTGGATTCAGGTTTCTTGTTTTTACTTCCCTTTTGGTGAAGATTTGAGTGTAAGTGATGAAAGTCTTCGTTGAGCTTCTGTTTTTGCATTATTCCTCTTTTGAATGGATAAGTATTGGGTTTGAGTTATTTTTGGTTTTGGTAGTTAAAATTGGGGTTGATTTTGTATTGCAGACTCAGTGCTCGATAAAATACCGCTATGAAACTTGAAATTTTTTAATTTGGGGTTCATATGAGTTACCATGGTTTGAATTCTTTAAAATTGAAGTGAAATTTAACGTCCCGTTGTCAATTTATCACCAAATGTTTGCTAAGGTTTAGTAGTTTCTGCTCAAGTAGCCTAGTTAATAAACCAGTTTTGGAAAGCTTTGATACGTTACTTTAGGAACCAGTGCAAGTTTTACTCTCTTTTGCTGTTTACCTTTAGAACTAGATAGAAGAAGGAAACTACTTGCTGGGTAGGCTCTGATCAATTGTTGAACTTTGTCATATGTGGACGTTTGTATGGTATAGTTTCAGTAATGAGGTTCAAAGTTTTAGCTCTTTCTTAATTTTGTGAAATTCTGCTAAATTATTAACTTCAACGCTATTAACTATTTCTGAGGTGATTGAAACGGAATCTGTTAATCTTGTCTGCATATGAAATATTGACAATGTTAGTTGGTTTTTACATGCTTAGAATTTTTCCAGTTGTATTTTGTTGGAAGTGAATTGAAGATAATTTTGCAGTGAGACCAACTTCATATTTTTTGCATGTGAAGCGTCAATGGCGAAAGATCAATCAACTGTTGTTAAGGATACTATTTACAAATTACAACTTTCTCTTCTCGAGGGCATCCAAAATGAGGATCAGTTATTTGCAGCAGGATCTATAATGTCGCACAGTGACTATGAAGATGTTGTTACTGAACGAACGATAGCGAACCTCTGTGGTTACCCTCTCTGTGGCAATTCTTTGCCATCTGATCGCCCTCAAAAGGGCCGTTATCGCATTTCTTTGAAGGAGCATAAAGTTTATGATCTACACGAGACGTACATGTATTGCTCTTCTAGTTGTGTTATTAGTAGTCGGACTTTTTCTGGGAGCTTGCAAGAAGAGAGATGCTTGGTTTTGAATCCAGCAAAACTTAATGAGGTTTTGATGCTGTTTGATAATTTTAGTTTGGGTTCTGAGGGTAATCTGGGGAAGAATGGGGATTTGGGTTTTTCACATTTGAAGATCGAGGAGAAAACAGAAAAAGTTGAGGGAGAGGTTTCTTTTGAACAATGGATTGGTCCTTCAAATGCAATTGAAGGGTATGTTCCACAACGGGATCGTAATTCAAAGTCCTTACCATTGAAAAATCACAAAGAAGGTATTAGTACTAAATCTTTGATTGTATTTATGCTTTTCTTTGGGTTAATCTTTCAGGTGTTGTAGTACTTAACTCGTATTATGAACAACTGTTCGACAAATGGAACTGTTTGTCAAAGAATCAAACTTGCACTTCAGTTGCTGAGATATTGGGTTTGAAGTTTTCTTATTCTTATCGGTTTCATAAGAAGTAAAGTCTCATCCCACTAAGCTGGCTAACTTTGAAAGGCTTAATTGGGTAGAGTTTTTTAATTACTTTACTTTACTTTTCAATTTTTGATGGGCCCTAAAATGTGAAACCTTTAAGAACTGAAGTTTTTATGTCCTTCCTTTTTACTACCATTTGTAGTTTCTTTCCAAACTTACATAGTGCTTGACTTGTTCTTTTGATAATGCTCTCAGTTATTGACGTAAGATCTTTTCTCCCATTCTTTTGGATTCAAAAAGTTTTTTGCTGATACCATTTTGTTACTTTTACTGAAGGGTGATTATTTATGCATTGCAGGGCTAGAAGCTAACACTACCAAACAAAGTAGTAAAGAAGATTTTATCATCGATGACATGGATTTCACAAGCTCCATTATCACTCAAGATGAATATAGCATTTCAAAAACTCCCTCAGGCTTGACAGACACTAACACTGATAAAAAAACTCAGAAACCAAAAGCAAAAGGATCTCATAAAGGCTCTAAGGGTCAGTCTTCTGCTCGTGGAAAGGATGATTCTAGTAAGACATCAAGGGATTTATATTCAATCTTATAGTTATATTTAATTCATATTGTTGACAAGCATGCAATGAATGAAACTTTTATTTAAGTTGCAGAGATGTTGTGTTAGAACTTTGATGTTCAGTTAGAACTTCTCTTATGCATCACTTTTTCATGAATGAAAAATCAAATTCCAATAAGCTGGCTAGCTTCAAAAGGCTAATTGGGTAGAGCTTTCTGTCAATTTTACTTGGGCCCTAAAATGTGAAATCTCTAAGAATTGAAGCTTCTATTTCCTTCCTTTAACACCATTTTGAAGGTTTTTTCCAAATTTACATTATTCATGACATTCTTCTTCGCTCACAACTACCATTTGTTCTTTATTAAATTGTTTTATCTTCATTTCCTTTCAATATTATTTCGTCAAACAAATCTCCGAGTGAACTGTATTTATGCGTTACAGGATCAAAAGCTAAAGGTACTAAACAAAGTAGTAAACAAGAATCTTTCATCAATGACATGAACTTCACAAGCACCATCATTATCACTCAAGATGAGTATAGCATTTCAAAAAGTCCCTCAGGTTTGGCAGGCACTACTTCCAAAACAAAAATACAGAAACAGAAAGAAAAGGCATCTCAGAAAAGCTCTGAGAATCAATCTTCTGCTACTAGAAAGGTTGATTCTAGTAAGACATCAAGGAAGGTGAAAGAAGATAGAAGTAAAGGAGCCATAAAAGATGAGCTTAGCAGTCAAGAGCTGTCTTCACCTTTTGATTCCTGTCAAACCAATTCCATTACAATTACTGCTGAAGCTAAAGAAAAATCTGTGTCTGAGAAGGCAGCTAAACTGGTTGAATCATCACTCAAGCCCTCTCTTAAAACTTCTGGTGCAAAGAAATTAACTCACTCTGTTACTTGGGCTGATGAGAAAGTTGGTAGTTCTGGAAGTAGAGATCTTTGCGAGGTTAGGGAAATGGAAGATACAAAAGCAGGTCCTGAGATTGTAGACAATATAGACAAGAGAGATGATGGTTATGTATTAAAATTCGAATCAGCTGAAGCTTGTGCTAAAGCTTTGAGCCAGGCTGCTGAAGCTGTTGCATCTGGAGATGCTGATGCCAGTAATGCTCGTATGTCATCTTACACAAAAGTTTGATGAAATTAAATTTTTGGTGGACAAAATAAGATTTTTCTAAGTTTGTTTTCTCTTGCAATTATGTTCAGTGTCTGAAGCTGGACTCGTCATATTACCTCAACCACATGATTTGGATCAAGGGGATCCCATGGAGGATGTTGATGTGCTTGACGAAGAATCCTCAACTATTAAGTGGCCAGGAAAGCCTGGGATTCCGCAATCTGAATGCTTTGATCCCGAGAACTCATGGTATGATGCTCCTCCTGAAGGTTTCAGTTTGGAGGTAAACTCTTGATACTTGTTTTTTAAGCTCACAAGTGTCTGCAATTTTAGATTTACACTTCCTATGCTCTGATGTCTTTCCAGTTATCCTCTTTCGCGACAATATGGATGGCTCTGTTTGCATGGGTCACATCATCCTCTTTGGCATATGTATACGGCAAAGATGAAAGTTCCCATGAGGAATACTTGATGGTTAATGGGAGGGAGTACCCTCGGAAGATTGTCTTGGGAGATGGTCTCTCCTTTGAAATCCAGCAAACTATTGAGGGTTGTCTTGGTCGGGCTTTCCCTGTTGTTGTTGCTGATCTCAGGCTACCAATACCTATATCTACATTGGAGCAAGGAGCGGTATTTATTCTTAAACTATTATTTTATAGCAATAATGGGTATAATCTATTGTGAGAGTAGCATGGCAGCAGGATATGGATTTTGGCCTCCTATATATTATAAATGTTACAATATATTCTTTAAAGCATTTGGAGGTTTATATTTCATTTGTTTTGCAATAATAAGAGGGGTAACCCATGCACTATGGTAAAAAGTAAACGTTAGATAGAGCAATATTATTTGAGCACACTGTTTGAATGATTGAACAAAGTTTCATACTCCTAATTGTGGATATAAGTATGCTCTGGTTAGGTCTGTCATTGACCTGTTAATATCCTACGTTTCACTTGATAAAATACAGCATGTCCTCAATTATGGGAAAGACAGTTTATTTTCATTTCTTGCTTTCCATTCAGAAAGGGCATCATAAGAATTTGACCTTAACTCAATAGGATTTGTTCTGTGCATCATGGAGTTGAAATAAATGAACAAATATATTAATTTGTCGCCTGCAAACTTGGGAGAAGTATTGTTTGTGATTGGTCTGACTACTTGAAACCCCTATACAGGCGAACTTGTTGGGTACGATGTCCTTTGTTGATGCAGTTCCAGCATTCAGAATGAAACAGTGGCAAGTCATAGCGCTTCTCTTCATTGAAGCTCTCTCTGTATGCAGGATCCCAGCACTCATTTCATACATGGATAATAGGAGAATGGTGATTCAGAAGGTGAATACTCTTGATATTTAAATCTGTTAATTCTCTTGTTAATTTGACTTTAAGTCTGAGATGTTGAAGCGAAGTTCTAAAACAAGAGGGTTGTCTTTTTTATAAAAAAAAAAAAAAAAGATTCTTTGCACATGTGATTAGAAACTAAAATAATTGTTGCAGAATTAAAGCGGGAAGTTATATATGAATCATAAATTTTGATTAGACATCAGCTTCGACAAAATTCAGTGTTTATATTGGAAGCTTTTTTGGGTCTGTATTTAATATAAAGAATAGAAGAATAAAGCGACTCTTTATATCAAATTGAAATATTAGAACTCGTTGCATAAGAAATTTAGCCAGGTAGCGTAGTTGCAGAATCAGACTGGGATTTTTAGTCTTGCTTGAATTTACAATTCAGAATCCTTGAGCATTAAATCCCTTGTACAGAAGAAATCCTTTGATGGTATATTTCACTGGATTTGTTGTTGTATATTTCACTGGATTTGTTGTTGGCTAAATATATAGGTGGTGGATGGTGTCCGAATGAGTGCAGAAGAGTATGAGGTCATGAAGGATCTCATGATACCTCTTGGCCGAGCACCTCAGTTTTCGCCTCAGAGTGGAGCATAGTGTGGTTTGAGAATATTTTATTGTGGGCATCCGAGACTTTTTTAATTCTGATTCTCTGTAAGATTCAGACATCCTTAAATTAGGAGCTTAATTTTTTTTATTAGTGAAGTGTAATGTTGATTGTGTATCAACCTTTTGTAAATATACTCTCAGACTCGATCACAACTTTTACACTTGACAAGGAGGAAAATAAAATATGGCCAGTCAATCTTTTTGGGGACAAGTTCTGAATGAGTTGAGGAGAGTAACTATGGTATATCCAAGTATTAATTATTATTTAATATATATTAAAGAAAAATAACCATAAAACACAAAAAAAATATTATTTAATAAAAAAATGATGAAAAATAAAGCTAAAGTAGGAACACGGTACCCTCTTGGAAGATATCTGAATATAATATATTCATACTGCTCGTTAATATATTCATTCTGCTCGTTATGGTATAGAAGAAAACAAATCAAACACATAATATGGAGACTAAAGGATACAAGGACATGAGCTCACCTAATTACTAGCTAAGGATACACATAATTCCTTCTTGCATTTCTTAAATAAATTATTTTATTGCTGGCAGCCTGAATAAGCTCTCAAGTCCAAATATATACTGTAGAATGCTCAGAATTGATTGAGTTGAGTAACAGAAAACTCTCACAAATTAAAAAAGGAAAAGAAGATCTATATAAAATGATCTGTCTAATTAATTTGTAGAGTCCCTATCTTGACTTCTGGTAGGGTAGACTGAAACCATGCTCTCCACATAACTATGAGCACTCCCAAACCTTCTGGCTTCATCTACCACAACCACTTTCGATTGCTTGGTCGAGAGATTAAACAAGCTCAGGCCATCCCTCTTGTAGTTCTCCGAGATTATACTTTCTTCATCGACCCAGAACCCTAAAGGCAGCAAGCCAACATCAGAAATGGGAGCGGACTGCTCGTTGTTCATTAACCATATATCAATCTTGAAATATAAACTGGGATATGGGATCCAGTAATTATATTCGAATACGCAAATTGCAGGCAATTCTCTGTACTCCATCAACTTCACTTTCTTAACGAGATATTCAGGAGAGGAATGATAAGGTATAGGTGCAGTTTTCACCTTGGAGAAGGTGTCGTCGCCCATGTCAAACCTTGTAATAAATGGTGTTTCTCGAGCAGCTGTTGCCATGTGATACCACACTCCTTTTACAACCACCGGTTTTGCAATACCGTAATCATATATATGAAGGAAGAGTGTCCTCCACCTTTCTCCAAGAACCTGTGCTCAATGCAAGAACCTTAGCTTCCTGCTGGCCATGCTTTCTGTAAGCAACTTGGAGCAGTTTGTAGTCGTTTATACAGTTGATGGAAACCAAACCCTTGAGCTTGACTGTAACAAATCCTGTTAGGAGGTAACTCTCGGTATTGCCTTGTTGCTGGATTCCATTATATATGAGCGTTAAGATCATTAGATATCTTTGATTAACGGACACTTAAACAAACTAAACCATTGCTAGAACCCACAATTTCTGCTGCATATTTATCCGCTTCCAGTGCGAATGGCATGCTGCGATCATCAACTCTATTTATTCCTCCGGGAAGCACTGATATGCTATATAATTCTCGCCGCTGTGTGAGCGTAACAGAGAGTTTTGGTTTTGAGGGATGTTGATAATGGCTGTCAATAAAGTTGGAGCTTGTAATGACATCAAACCATAGTTTAGAAACAGTCTTGAATCGAAGCAAAGATTGCACTGGTACTCTTAACAGAATCTCTCTAATTAATTATATCTTCAGGCCAAAAGTAGTTGTTCCCCATTTGAATATAAGATGATCTTCCATAGAAAACTGATCAGAGAAAAAGAGAGTACTGAACGAAGAGAAGGGACAGGATCGGTGAGGGGAAAGTAACCAGAGGGTATTTTTACTGGGAGTTTATTTTTAGTGTTAGGGTTTAGGCTTGATGAGAGCTTATTCTTAGGGTTAGGGTTTAGGAGAACGAGAAGAAGAAGAAGAAGAAACAATATATACGAACATGTCAAGTGCTTTTTTTTTTACTTGGTTTCAATTTAAATTTAAATTTCTCATCAGTTCAACTCATTAAAGGAATCATACTTGCATTTTGTTACGTTTCTATAGATCCAGGGCTGGAATATCATAACCTAGTCCGTCTCCTTGCTCGTGCATGATCGTCGTCAGCTGTAATCTAGTCCGTCTTTTGATATAGCTAGTGAATAAATTAAGGTTACAAAATTAAATAATTGAATTATAGAAAAATAAATGGCCATCCACCATTAATTTTTTCCTTTATTATCCGTTTTAAATTCCCTGCAATCTTAGAAGAGTCATATAAATAGATGCAAGCATCATCAAGTGCAAGGATAAGATAAAATAAAACAAAAAATTGATGACAAAAATTTTAAAAATTGGTAGAATAAACAATGTCATCCGATCTAGGGTTTCATCAACACATCATCTTTCTAACTGAAAAACAAGAAATCAATGTGTGAAATTATTAAAGACTTTTTTTATGATAATCCAGCAATATTGTTGATGAAAGCTAGCCATAAAGAAAAACAAGAGAAATTATTAAAGAATTAAAATTGCTTTTAGAACTCTACTTAACAAATTAACCTTTAATTGTTAACCTTTTATTATGATATTAAGACTTCATTGCATATATTCATAAGGCAAGTTTAAGTTTTACAATTTATTACCTTAAAAGAAATATAAAAAAAAAAATTGTCAAGTTAGTACTTCTTAATTATACAAATTTTAAGATAAATAAACTGAAATGGAGAGTTAATTAGAGAGTTTTGATTAGACATCCATGAGACTAAATTAATATAATTTAAACTCAAGAATGAGTTCTTTCCAACCCAAGAAGATTGACACATAAGAATTTTTTTTTCTAAACACTCTTTTTTATATTAACATGCATAAAAAGTCATAATCTTGGATTTTTCAGTCACCCAAATGATCGAAATCCAAGAAAAAATAGATGATATGTCATCCGTCTAAAATAAAAACAAAAACAAATTGAGCTAAGTTGAGCAAGCTTGGGCTGAAAGGCTACTGGGGCTTTTTTTTTAGATTAGGAGCGCTGGGCCACCCAAACCAGGCTCGTGTGCCTAAGCTTTTTTTTTTTGTGATTTCATTTTTTATTGGTTTTTTTTTTATTTTAATAAATTTTTAACAAATTTATTTGATTTTTTTATACAATATGATTCTATGTAAACCAATTTAATTTTTTTTTTCTCCTTTAATCTTATTCAATCAGTTTCTTATGCGTGTTTTTTTATCATTATTAAATAAAACATTTGTTCCAGGGTTATTGAATACAATCAAGTTTATACACCATGCTTCAAGATCAAATATCTATAGCCACTTCTATCTCTTAACTTTTTAATTTAGTCTTTAGTTAAAATCACCTATATTTTACTTGGTTCTCAAATAAAATTTTTTTTAATATGTATATTTTTATATAATATTTTTTTTCTTTGATTTTATTACAACGCTTTCATGTGTGTATATGTTTATGTTATTGTTTGATTAAACAAAATAATTTATTTTTAAAAAATAAATTTATTAAATACAATTAGATACACAGCCCAGCCCATACTGTAAAATCAAATATTTTAATTTATATTTATTTTTTATTTTATTTTATTTTGCATGAATAATTCTTGATTTATCTAGTTAGTTCCATTATAAACTTTTCTATTTTTGACTTGAAATATTTTTTATGGTCAAAAACCTATTCAAAAAACATGTATATTTATTCATTTATTTTGCTGAAAAATAAAATTATTCATTCTATAGCACAAAGCATGGCTCAAATAGCTAGAGGCTATTTAAAAGGGTATTTTTTTTTAATTTTGAATATTTTTTAAAATTATTTTTATTTTAAAATCATTTTAATATGCTTATCTCAATTTATTTATTTATTTATTTATTATTATTATTATTATTTTGTAAAAGTTGTTATCAAGGGAGCTTACACCATAGCTGCTTACCTTCAGACGAAACTGAAAATGAAACATGGCTCCGGGATATACAAAGACAATAAGTTGTTTTCAAGCTCCCAGGTAAACAAAGACGATAAGTTGTTTTCCTTGCACGCATCAAATGAAATTAATTTTTTACTCAGATGAATCTTAAGAACACACCTGCATTGAAAGGAATAAATTTCTATTGACACTGACCTCAAAAATGGAACCTTCTTGACTACCGATCCAGGTACTAACTCTTTTACGAGTTCAATACTTCAAATTGTTAGATAAAAGCTATAACTGGGTTCAGGCTATATGATTACGAGAGCTATAGTCCCTGGAAAAGAAATATTACGACAACTTCTTACAAAAACTCCCATCCACCATCGATGGAATACGAAGCAATTGGGCAAATTCGAAAATTTAAATCCAGCTGATGACAATCGATGCAAAGGAAATACATTAAGATACAAAACAATAACAGAGAAACTGCAATTCATACAGGAAAATTGTGGCGTTGCAGAAAAACAATGAGCTCAAACAAGTTACATTTACAGTGAAATTCTTGCTCCCGAAATTTGTGATTTAAAACAGATACCAAATCAATTACATACAAATAAGGGACAGAATGGATTCTCTAGGTATTATACCTGGACATCAGGAATTCTTCTCATTTGAAGCCAGCTCCAAGTCTAAGTTCGTTGGCTTCGGTGACTAGCCTAAGGTCCATCTTCTTGTACTGAAATGAAGAAAAAGGACCGAGTTTTTCATTTGAATTTATAAGATCAAGAGATGAGTAAGCATGTCCAAATGCAGAGACATGTAGAAATTACAAAAGATAGAGAGGGACTTACTGCTTAAAATAAAGCCTTGAAGCAAGCTCTGTGCTCTCTCTGCCTGCTCCGGGGTTCCAGATATTTGTATGATCTTTTCTGTCTCATCCGGTCTATCTTCAACAAGGGTTACGTTGGCTCCAGATAACTGTACCCATAATGACGAGGGCAGCTAAAAATACTATAGACTTAAGGTGAGTAAATAAATCGATGGAAACGTGCTGCAAGAGTAGGCTCACCTCACTAATCTGTGCAAGCTTGTTTTTTGATTTCGTAATGAGCTTGGGGACTGCAGGCTCTGGTATGACAACTTCAAGTATACTCCTAGTGACAAGTGTTACAGGGATTCTAACAGGAAAATAAGATGCATGTTAAAAGTGGAGATCAGATGTTGCTCTTGAGATATGCCCAATGTATTGCAAGAAAGAACGCACTGCCTGACATGGTAAAGTATAGTTGAATTGACTACCTATTCATTGTAGGAGGAGGCAAATCTTCACGGTGTTCGCTTTCATTCTGCTTCACTGTTTCAGCACTAGATCCTCTAGCATCCTATAAAATCAAGGGTTACTCACCTTTTAGAAATCTCAAATAAAAAGAACTATAATTACAGATTTCTTGAACTCAACCCCGGCTCCTTCATTAATTTAAACATTGCTCCACGATGGACACTCACCCAAAATCTAATGATAGTTTCTTTTCCTCAATGTTGTTCTTTTTAGAAAGACCAAAAGCTATATCATGCAACTGATAGATTATATGAATTGCATCCAACAAAAATGGTTTAAAGTCCATTAGAAAACAAGCATAACACTGGCAGGAACTGCACAAGGAAGCTATTTGCTACAAAACTTATAAGGGCACTCCAAGTAGGCAGCAAACAGAACAGAAATGCTTTGAATTTACCTTTGGAAGATAAGCTAAAAAAAATTAAGTTCTAATTCAACTTTGTCTGAGCCTTAATTTAAAAGTCTTATTTGCTGAACATTATCAAAAATGTGAACCAAGATTAAATTTGTTTAGATGTTTATCCAGTTTCTTCAATAGCAGATGGGTACTCAGATATACAGAAAGCAAAAAAAATGAACCTTCGATGGCTGTGGTGTTGAAGCAGATTGCACATTCTGATAGGTTGCAGGAGGATCACCACCACTGTGACCTTCACGAGCTGGAGTTGGGTAATTTGAAGAAGCTGCCTGCAATCCTCCAGCAGTCCCAGCAGGGCCTGGTGCGGACACGGTTGGTGGCAGGTCTTTCTGGAAGACATCCTTGTATAAGTAACTACGAAGTCTTGACGTCACTTCAACAAGAGCATCACGAGCTGCCTTTACTTCCCCTTGAATCTGTAGAGAACATCAAACAACACTTGGAAACTATAGAAGTCTTATTCACAAGGCTCTCATTTGATCTCATGGGAACCCAGATTTCAACACTTCATTTATCTTTCATCACATGCATGGCAACTGACAAATGATACTTTAAGATCATCCTCGAGTTATGAAGTACACACCACAAGCACAAGGAAGAAGCATCCATATGGAGGGATGCTTCACATTTGTTCACTTCTGACCCACAGGCATTAAGAACAGTCAGCTAGAAAATGAATTCATGAGGAAACTGTCCTGCACTTATGCACCAAACAGGATAGTTTGGGACTCTCATCTATCAAAACTTAACTGTGCCAGTTACGACAATTCTCCGTCACAAAACTACCCCATAGTGAACCAGAAAGTTATTTTCACTCATCCAAATGTCTCAAGTGACATTAAACATCATGCATCATATAAGTCTATGTTTCATTAGTGTTTATTCATTATGTTGTCTTAAGTGACATTTAACATCAAGCATATACAAGTCTTTGTTTCAATGGTGTTTATCATACGGTCGCTTGACAAACCTGTACAAGCTCATCAGTCGCTGATAGATATGTTGGAAGCATTTCCTTTGGCAGGATCTCTATCGTTGCACCAGTTAAACTTTCCATCTCGGATAAGGAGCCATCTCTTCCCTCTAAACAGCCAATCTCACTAGATGGGACAAGTAACCTGGTTGTTATTATGTTGTCTTTATCTGCAACAAGATCAACAATGCGTGTTTGAATGTGCAGCAAAGCTTCTTGAGCAGGAAACAACTCATCATCAGGACCCTGAGCATAGATGTAAACCAATAGATATGTTAGAACCTTTGAAATTGAAGAGATGAGTGACATTGCAGAGCTCAGGAAAAAAAATGAAAAAATACCGAAATATAATAGAATATAAAACTCAAATTAAAGGGAAGGGTAAATACATAACCGATAGACCAAGAAGCAAAGTGGTAAAGCATAACTGGAAGGAATAGAACACCACTTAAAAAGACAAGCATAGCTTTATAAGCAGAATAGACACTTGAGCACACTCTATACTAATAAATAGAAACAAGGAGATGGTGAGTACCTCTTCAGAGCAGATGGTGATTATCTGTTCATCAGACCCAGACACAGGATCAGCAACCTTAACATCCACACCTATTTCATTTTGAAGCAAGTCCACTAAGCCATCAGATTCTCCAAAAACTCTATTAACTTTGTCAATTGGACAAAGAATTCGAAACACAAGGTCCTCAACATAAAAGGGCTGTGCACTGTCAGCGATGGGATCTCCCCCAGCATCAACAGGAAAACCAGGTGCTCGTGAGGAATAGTTATTGTTTCTATAGTTGGGGCCAGATAATCGTGATCCAAAAGAGGGTGGTCCATCCATCGATGAACGACGTGTATTCATGTGAGGAACATAATCGTCATCCAAAAACCGTTCTGGTGACTGCACTCGTCCATGAAAATGACTGCGGTCACGATGCTGACTCTCCCTCAATCTTGATGAAATAATAGCGACAGCATTTTTCACAGCATTGACATCACCTACAACCTGCCAGGAAAGTGCAATGCATGAGGCAGTGAACATGATGATTCAAATAGAACCATTTTATTCTGGCTTTACATTTGCTTCAAGAGAGGAAAAACACCAGTAGCTTCATGCAATTCCAAAACCCTCCATTGGCAAAGAAATCTCAAACTAGTACCTTCCTGACATAACATCACATTATGCATTTTACAACAAATTCAATCATATCAAGGCACAGCAGAGGAACCAATATACAAAGCGTGCAGTCATGAATTTAACTTCCATTAACAATAATTCACATCCTGAAACTCTTAATGAAAGTAACTCAACTATCTGGTTCTCTAATCAAAAAATTAAAGACACCAAACACATTAGAAAGCAAAACCAGCCACAATTCCCTCAAGTTAAACAAATGACAGCTCTTACTCATCATCTTCCATTCATTGATCTCTTTTCAGGTTTTAAATGGATCAAGCCAAATATCTAAACAACATTGCAGTAATAAATTCTTTAAAATCCTATAAATTTCATAATGTCAGAATCATCCTATAATCATTCAATGAAAACCCAAGATAGTCTTAGGCCTCAATAATAAGTCAATGCTCAATACTCAAGTATAACGTTGCATAACTCCCAAACATTGCATTAAACCGATTGCATTTAAAATTGAATTAGTCATTTATAAATCAATCCAATAACTCCCCTGATATGGTCAGTTCAAGCTTCAGTTTCAGTCTCACCAACATCAAGCTCCATCCAACATTTTGTTCAAAAAAAAGTTCCAGGCAGCAGTAATAGTCAGTCATAAGCACAACACAAGAGCTGGGGAAACATAAAACCTGAACAATCTCCTCAGACACGGAAACACATCTTGGCAAGGTATGATCTCTAGGCAAAATCCTAATCTGGGTCTTTGTTTCCATCCTCATCTGCTCAATAATCTTCCCTCCTTTCCCTAACAAACACCCTACATGCATTCTTGACACAACCAATCTGGTAGCCACTCTATTCCCTCCTCTCCCCACATACTCGTCCTCATCAAACCCTCCAGCACCACTACTCACCACACCATACTGCAAATCATTCTCAAGAATCCTAGCATGTATCAAGAAAAGCGCCTCTTGCGCTGGCGAAAACGAAGGCATTCTCCCTTCTGGGTCTCTCCTACGCGTATCTGAAATCTCAATTATCCTCTCCTCATCACCAGGAATCAACTCATGAACATTAATCCACGCTCCCGTGTGTTGCCTTATGGACTTGATTATGCTCCCCGACTTACCAATCACTCCCCCTGCTTTCATATCATGACATAAAATTCTGTAACTCGTTGTCACCATTAATGTCGATGACGGGTCTTGTTGCTGCTGCTGCGGTTGCTGCTGCTGTTGGGTTCTTGAAAACCTGTTGTTGTTGTTGAACATGTTATTGCCTCCTTGTCCACGTTGACGGTAATAATTGTTGTTGTTGTATCTGGGTTTGGTCCTAACCATGTTGTTGTTGTTGTTGTTGTTGAGGTTGTCATTGTCATAATCTTGATGGTCATAGTAGTAGTTCCTCTTGGATCTAGATCTCTCCATGTTCTTGAAAACCCAACAAAATGCAAAGGTTATACACTAAAGATCTGTCTCTCTAGTTCTTGATTTGTCAAAATGTTCAAAGTCTGATTCTTTCTTGCAATCTGCTTGCTAGGACTTGGTTCTTTAAGTCTTTGCTTGTGCTGCTGCTTGATTGACCTGTGTGAGTCTTGGAGAACCCTAGTGGTAGTAGGAGGAATGGGAGAATCTTAAAAGGACAAAGGAAGAGAGAGAGAGAGAGAGTGTGTGAGAGTCATACATTAGTGATAAGTTAGCTTGACTAAAAGTAAATAATAATTACTTAAAATAAATAAAAACTATATTCCAGTTCCTATGGTTTTCATCATATTATATTTTCTATTTAAAGTGTTTAGAAAAGAGTTTAGAAAAATAAAAACTACAATTTTATATTCAAATATAATATTTCTTCATTCAAAAAACTATAAAAGTAGTTTTTTTTTTCAATTTATAGTAAGCTTGAAAAAATATATTTTAGAGGTTTTTTTATGGTTTTTCCTTTTAAGTTTTCGACTTTTTAAGAAAATCTATAAAAAACATGAACAATATAATTGTATTTCTTTTATATAGGACTTTTTGGCAATATAAAAGATTAAAATTATTACTTTTATATATAGCTAGTGCTGTATATTTAATTTTTATTATAAATTTAATATAAAAGCTTTCATTTCTTAGTTGACAATATAACTTTTTTATGATCATTTTTAACTTAGATTAAATAAAATTAAGAGTTTATAATTAGATTATCATAAATATTAAATTATATTTTTAATTTTTTATAAAAAAAAAAAATAAGTTATAATTTTCATATATTGAAAAAATTGGTCTTCATTCTCAACAAACGAGGTCACTTATTTCTATGGGCAGTGTACTACGGGCAACCATTTTTGTCCACTAATCTCTCTCTCTTTCTCTCTCTTCAACAATCTCTTTGGTAACCATTCAGTTCTTCATCTTAATCACAGCACTATATTCATTTTTCATTTAAATTTACAATAGAATCCAAAAGGAGGATTTTGCAATTACTACTATCTACTTTAGCAACATTTTAAAGCTCTGGAAAGATCAGAGAGTACAACCTGCACAATCATTGCAGCATAGACTTCACAAATGTCCTCTAGCAAGAGGTTCTGAAGGAAGGGAATTGATTGTGTATATACTATTTACTTCGAAAAAAAAACAGACAAAAAACATAGATTGGTGACTAAACTTGAAGTTTTCTTTCTTAAGCGATTGTCCACAACTTAGTTTCTCCTACATTCCTTTTCAGCCTTTCTGGGAGTGTTGTTATGAAGATGAAGCTGACTTTCCATGCACTTGCTTGCTGAGACAAGACAAAATATTCACAATGTATGGACGCCTTGCTGCGATAAGAAAGGTAAGCAAAGGAAAGGGAAGCTTGGTATGAATTTATCCATCACCGCCAAAATCTACTCCTATGAAATATGCAGCTGCTAATCATCAGGTTGGCACCTGCAAGAAGATGAAGAGGTGATGCATTAGACTAAATCTTCAGCCAGTGCCTCACAACATTGTCAAGACAATATGAACTAGATAACAGAAAAGCAAAAAAGGGTTATTAAGACTAAATAGATATGCACATATAAAAGCAAATGATAGATTCGATGCTCCAAATGGATAGGGGAATCAGCATTGGAGGGGGCGAGAGAAGGAAAAAGAAAAAGAAAGGTCCACCAACAGTTTGCATGTTAAGATCAGCTCAATAGCCTGACAGAGAGGGGAGGAATCTATGAACACCTAATCAAAGTCTTTGGAGTACCTAAGACAATAAAATGCTGGGGTATTTGTAATGTCAATTTGATAGTAGGTAACAAGGTTCCGTTCCTAATTCTAGTTAAAAAGGTTGACTGAATGGAGAATGATATGGAAGCAGGTCAATATCAAGCAGGGAATGGATCCATTTATTATTCCCTTAACTCATTATGTTTTACACAGTGCAATTAAAACACTTTGACAGCATCTACCGATGCCGACTCCTATCATGACCCCTAAATGAGCAGGGATTGATGCCAAAACTTGGTCACCTACCTAGGGCTTTATGGCTTAACAAGCATAGACAAAACGAGTGTTGAAATTCAATAACGAAATTTGGAAACCAACATAATGTAAGAATCTCGATGGAAAATTAAATCTGACCAGGCAATGCAATCCAAACAAGAGTGAAGGTAAATTGAAGAGCAGAGCTCATATACAGGTGAACTGATATAAGCTTAACCAAAACAGGTAAATACACACACCCACAACCAATAGAGAAAAAGGACTTCCCCAAAATAAAAGGTGATGCATAACTAAATTTTTGATTTGTACTTCCCAAAATTGTCAGGACAAATGAACTGAATAACAGACAAGCAAATAAAAGGGTACCAAGACTAGATTGATATGCACATTTAAAAGAAAATGCCAGATTTTGACAATCTGAATGAATAAGGAAGTCAAAATTAAAGAAAGGTATGCCATTATTTGAGATAACTCGTGAGAGAGAAGGAAAGAATTAACTTGCACCAAATCAAAGTCAATGGAATACCTCTGACAGTATAATGCTAAGCCATTTGTATTGTCTATGAGGTGGGTAGCTAAAGAGGTTTTGTTCCCAAAACTAGTCTAAAAATGTTTACTCGAAGGAGGCAGGTCAATGTAAAGCAAGGAATGCATCCATTTATTGTTTCCTTAAACTCATTAAAGGTACACAGTACAGATAAAACACTTGAGAACATAGAGCCATGCCAACCCCTGTCACAAACCCTAAATGGGTTGAGATTGATCCCAACACTCGATATCCTACCTAGACTTAACAAGCATAGACATATCACGTACAAAATCTTTGCATTCAGAAGCATCAACCAGATATGGTTAAACATTGACCATCAATTCTTAAAAAATGAGGAAGAAAAATAAAGGCTCGAATTGCAAGTTTCACAAAAGCATGCCAATAATGTCGATCCACATCATCCCTCTGCCTTAGGACAGCAAGCACACAACAAAACAATGCATTTAACATAGCCAATCTCATCCTGGTTAAGAACAGATGGATTTCCAAGTTGACGTGGAAATTACAACGTCAATTGTGCTCATACCCCTTATACTTGTGAACTAATGTATCTGTAAAAAAAAATGAAATGAAACGTAATTACCTCTAGATGTAGTTCCTGCCCAGTAGTGCCAGCGAGTAAGTAGTTTGTCACATGAGCAGGTACCTTGAATGATTCACGATTACATTGCACATCTACTTTCTTCAATCTTTTAAAGGGAGAAGGTTGTTGTTCTAGCAATCCATCAACCAAATCAAGAACCTAGCAAAAAGGCCAGGACACCAAAACTCATTCAACGTAAGATAAATAAAACAGCAGCTGCTAAACTTCTTTTTTTACTACTTCATCACCAGCAGTAAAGATTAGAGATAAATACCTGAATGGTTTCACAATATAGCTTGACAGATTGTGCATTCCCAAAGCCTTCAAACATAGTCATCAAGAACAGACTGACCCTTCTTTTGTCATGATCAGTAGCCTCATCAGTACCATGTTGCCAAACATGGACCTCAACATAATCAAGAGATGGAAAATGAAGCCCACAGAAATCCACTGGTTTGGAGAATTTGTACACAAAAGACAGCAGATTCGGCGCAAAAATCTCAACCTCGCAACCTTCTTGTAACCCTCGATCACCATACCCGAACCCTTGAATTTCTAAGCTAACCAGCTGAAACCCAGTAATTTTCAACCTTTTCAAAGATGGAAACCGACAATAACGGAGACATAAGCTCCTCAAGTTCCGACAACTAGCAAAAGGGTCACCAAAATCATTCTCAGAATAACAAAACCAACACACATACAAGTCCAACGAGGTCAGATTAACAAGACCGAAACCAAAAGATGTCCGCAAATCACCAAACTTACATCGAGATAAGAAAAGGGTCTTCAAGGAACCGCATGCTGGTAAAGAAACAGGTTGGACATCATCAGAAACAAACCGAAAATCCTCAACCTGATGAGCCACTGCGTAATTTATCAAACCCTCCATTGATGAGAGACGAATGGGCAAATGGGCAAACATGTCAAGTCTCCGAACGTTGCAATCTTCCCGTTTGGACATAACTCTTCGGAGAAACTTAGGAAACGTTTGTTCTGTAAAACTTTTGCTGTTGAAATTCAGGTCTGGAACAGAAGCCCACAAGTTTTTCCATCTTTTGGACAAGACAGAAGTTCGGATCGCTTGATTAATCTCGAGGAAACAAAGGATTTCGTGAATTATGTAGTCTGGTAGATCGCTCAATCTGTCTTGTAATCCAGCTTCTCTGTCTTCCATCTTTATAAAAACCTAAAACCCGAATAACCAGAGGAGGATCAGTGACACCGACCCAATCCAGGTACGCAAAGAAGGAAACAACGGCGGTGAGCCAGACTGAGAAGGGATTGGTGGTCGGGGATATGATCCACGAACCCGACCCGCATGGAATGACAGGTGGAGGAGGCGGCTACTTCTTGAGTGATCTGTCGGTTGGTTGGAGTAAAATCTGAAGATGCTGCCTAATGGGCCGTTTTATAGGCCCAGTATTTTATATTTTTGAATTGCTGAAGAGAGCCCAGAACCGATTGTTTACTTGAAAGTGATTAGAATTATAACTGTGAGTCTGTGACTTTGTTGGTTAAAAGGCAATCTAAATTATTGTTTAAAAAAATTTAATGATGAAATTAAATAGAAAAAAAAAAAGACAAACTAAAATTAAAAAAATAAAAGAAAAAAAAAGCTCAAAATGAAGAAGAAAAAAAGAAGAAGTGAAGCTCCATAAGCTTTCCCAAGACTTTTACATGTACTAGGTAATACTTTTAAATCAAACTATAAACTTTCGAATATATTTATTTCTTGTGCATTTAAATTTAGATTTCGTAACTTGAGCAATTAGTTTGTAATTGTGTTACTTGTATTTTAAAAAATAATTATTTGTTCCTTTGTTTTAATTTTTTCTTATGAATTAAAAGTTTTTATGTTTTTTTGTTTGATTTTGTTATGTAAAATGTCAACGTGTTAAATATTTATTATAAGAAACTAAATATTTATATTTTAATAATTTCATTTACAATATTACCACAACATGCAAAATCATAGTTAATTAAAGAATTCCCTGCCTCAAAATATAAAATTAAAAATGATCGTGGACTAGTTCATAAATTAAGAACCTTAGGCTACAAAACCCACTATCACAAACATGAATGCATTAATTATTACTTTAAAAGGTGTGGATTTTTCATTGTGTAAGGTTTTATTTTTCATTCTTTCATATATTATTATAGTTGGGTTGTGCAAAAATTTATGTTTTTTTAATTTGGTCCTTAAATTTTGTTTGCAGTGATTTAGTGCTAATTAAAAACCGATTAATTTTGATTTCTTATGAAAATATAAGATTAAAAGAATAGGAACCGAAATGAAAAAGATACCGAACAAAGATGACTTACCATAAAATTTATAAAAGATACATTTTGGTCATTGAACTTTAAAATCACATAAATTATATAATTTCAGTATCTCAATATTTTTCCAATTCAATTTCAACACAAAAGTTCATTTTGTTATTTTTCAATCTTCGATTGAGAGAGGAGAGATAGACCCCCATATCTCAATGTTAGAAAGAGAAAAGTGTTGTTGACACCGATTTAAGCCACAAAACGGATGATATTTATGTTAAATGGTTCCATTTGATGAGGGGGGTTTATATTAGGTGTTTTTTTTTATTAATTTTAAAGTTCATGAAAAAATAGATTTAAACTCGAGTTAATATTTTGATTCGGGTTGATTTTGATTTTTGTGGCAGTTTTTTTGGGGTTTTTGAGGCCATAAATAAGTTTATCAGGTTTATATAGTTTTTTTATAGGTGTTTTTAGTCAAAATGAGTTTAAAAACAGATTTTTGGGTACAAAAAACTTGAGTTCCAATTTTTTTACCACCACAATGATTGAAATCTGGGCAAATCAGATAACGCATTTAATTCCTTTTTCACAATTTTTTGGGGCAAATGTTGTAAAAACATTTAAGGGCTCAATTATATGAGCTTTGGCAAAATGAGCTAGATGGGTTGGCCTGACTTACCAAATCTAACAGTGTCTAATCTTTTTTTTTTTTAAAAAAAGAACTAATGATCTATTTTTATAATTTTTTCTCTAAATGTTTTTAATTTATATTTAAATTAGTATCCGGTCTCTCTATTATTTTATTTGAAGAACCTATTTTAAATTAAGATTATTTTTTTAGTTATGCATTTAAATTTGAAGAGTTTTTTTGATTCATTTATATTTTTTTCTATCTTTTGTATGGATAAAATTTATTTTTGAAAATAAAAATAATTATTTTTAGATAATATTTTTAATATGTGTAGGTTGTAGCCTTACACATGTTTTTATTTATTTATTTTATTAAATGAATTTAATTTGTATCTATGTTCTTATTATCATTTGCTTAAATAAAAAAATTATTTTAATAAAAAATTTAGTAAATATAGCAAAGTAAATATCTTGTTTTTCAAGATTAATATCTTATTTCATACATGTCTCTCGATTTTTTAAATTTTATTTTTAAATATTGTTAATAATTATTTATTTATTTATTTGAACACATAGTTGTTGATTTATTTGATTATATGTATTTATAATTTTTTTTTATTTAAACTTATTTTTTTAAAATTATAAAAATACATTAAAAAAATCTAAATATATAATTTTTTTTATAAAAATTAAAAATATTTGACCGGTTATAATTAGTATTATTCTGGACGTAGCTGCTTAGAATCTTCTTTTTTGTCTCCCCACGTTGAGCCGTAACCCAAATTAAATACTCTCTTGTCTGAGCAGAGACGGATTATTATATCTCCCACCCCACCACACCTGTCCACTCTCCAGCTTATCATCCACCTCCCGTCATCAATGGTAAATTACATCTTAGTCCTTGTATTCGTAAGAAACTAATAAGTTAGTCCATCCCACACCTCATCCTTGCGTTATCGTTTATGTCCATGGTTTAGGGATGCCAATGGAATTTTCATGGTCGGTTTTCTTCTCTCTCTCTCTCTCTCTCTCTATATATATATATATATATATATATATATATATATATATATATATATATATATATGTATGTATGTATGTATGTATTTTATCCATTGTTTATGGGATACAAAATTTAGATATTATATTATATCATATTCATTGAGTTTCAAATATTTATTTCTCCAATATTTTTTATTATTCAATATAAAATAAAAAAAATAAAATAAAGTAATACACTCACACATGCTTATATATTACATTAATATTGAGGTATTTATATATATTAATCTAGTTAAAAATTATTAAATAAATATAAAATTTAAGTTAAAATTATTATTCATAAACTTATTTAATTAGTTGTGATTTTTATCACGAACAAGTAAGTATGAAATTTTAAAATTATATGTTAAAAGAAAGTTTAATTTTTTTTTTATATAACTTCTAGTTCTTATCAATTTCTAAATAACTTTCAAAATAATTTTTAGAAATTCATCAAACATATTTATCATGATATTTCAAGAAAAAAAATCTAAAAAATCTAAAAATGTCAATATTCATTTTGTTAGGTGTCACTTTTAACATTAATCGAAAAGGTCTACAACGGTAAATAAATGGAAGTCAAATCTAATTAAGGCACTAAATCATGATTTATATAATACAAGGACTAAAAAGTATTTCATTGACAATACAGGGACTAATATGCAACTAACTCCCAATAAAAACATCCCAACATCACTAAAATCGCAAAGCATCTTCTCCTCTGTTTTCTCCTCCTCCATTTTCTGGAACCTTGGAATTTTCTGTCCAAAATTCTGAGAACATCTCCTCTCTGTTTTTGTATTTGTGCAATATTGTAAAGTTTGTATTTCTATAGGAAGCAAACATCATGCCTTTTTGTGAGGTAGCTAAACACCAGGCCAGTTTATATGATGGAGTTGATGCTGCTAGTCCTAGCAGCAACAACAACAATAATGGCATTAGAATTTTTTACAGAACTCATGGTCATGGAACCACAAAAGTTCTTCTCATTATAGGTAATAACAATTATAAAAAAGAAAATTTTTTTCTTCCTATGTTTTGTTTTGAACTGGGTTGTCTGATTGATGAATTGTGGATTGTTTGACGGGGAGCAGGATTTGCTGGGACAAATGATTCGTGGGGTCCACAAATAAAGGCACTTACAGGGAAAGAGAGGTCCAATGATGATGATGGAATGAGAGGCGTTGATCAATCAGATGATAATGGGGAAGATGGCTATGGTGGTAATGGTGTTCAAGTTTGTGCCTTCGATAATCGTGGTATGGGAAGGAGTTCTGTGCCGACCAAAAATTCTGAATATTCGTAAGTCTTCTCACACTAATGTTGTTTAATGGTTAATTTTTTTATGTGGGTTGATTCAAGTTTGATTCTTTTATGATGGGTCATTTGAATTTTGATGGATGGCCCTGTCTTATGATTTCTTTTGGAAGTTTTGGTGTGTTTTTTGATCTGGGTTTTGTGTTTTTATTTGATTTATGATGGTGTTTTGCTTTTTTGAAGTTTGTTGTTGAATCTCCATTTGCTTTACAACTTTCTTTTGACCTTGATTTTTTTGTTTGTTTGGTTTTCGAGAAAAAATAGGGAAGAAATGGAATTTTATAGTTTAATAGTTGTGTAGAATTAGAAAAAGTAGAAGAATTTTGACTTACTCAACTCGGCTTCAATAGTTCTTGATGCTTGTGTTGCTTAGCGATGTAATTGGTGTGGATAGAAAAAAAAAGTAGTTGCCTTGAATTTAGAAGCAAAGGCGTGTGGGTTCCATTGAAGATTTTTTTATTTTATTTTATTGCTGAGTGCAGAACAAAAATAATGGCAAAAGATGCAATTGCTTTGATGGATCATCTAGGTTGGAGAAAAGCTCATGTATTTGGTCATTCAATGGGTGAGTCCATGATTCCGAGTTTTGAGTTGTTGTTTTTGGCATTAAGTAATGTAACTGAAATCAAATGCCTCGCTACAATTTCTTCATAGTTTGGTTGATATGTTATTATTGAAACAGGTGCTATGATAGCTTGCAAGTTAGCAGTAATGGTGCCGGACAGAGTTCTATCTTTGGCATTACTTAATGTAACTGGTGGAGGTTTCGAATGTTTACCAAAGGTATTATATCTTTGTGTTGCGGTTCAGCTGTGTTGTCTTCATGTTCCTATGAACTCTTGAACACTAACTTAGTTCCCTCAAACGCACACAATTCCATTTCTTTTGAATTCTCTTTCTAACATGAATATTTTGATTTTATTAAATTTCATAATTTTATAAACATCAAGTCGAAGGAATTAACATTTGTTTCACTATAGCTTTTGTGTTCTACATACTTGCATCTTTAAAAGGACTTGAAGGAATTGCCTTTTTTTTTATGAATGAATTTGAGTAGTGTTTTTTGTTTTTTTTGTCTTTCACATGTGAATCTATTTCAATATTAGGTGATAAGATTTGTGCTTTCCAGAGTTTACTTGATAAAAGTATCTTGCTGGCTTTTGCTCCGTATAATGCTTGCTTCATAAACTCCAAATATTCACCCCGCATCATTTACAAGCATAATTTGACCACGTAAAATCTCCAAGAAGTGCTTGTTATTGTAGTGAATATTTATTTTTTCTAGTATTGATTCATCGTAGAAAATTTCCACCAAGTCTTAGTCTAAGTAGTATATGGTGGCATTGCTACATTAGCTATATAGGGTCTAGGATTGGTCATTGGTTGTGGTGAACATACTGGGAATTGTAGTTAGGCGATGCAAAACCCTGCTTGTCGGCACTTGTATACCAAGGCAACACAACTATATGGCTTCTGTAGTTTGTATTGCCTCATATGAGTTTTTGAGAACCCTACATATGTCACGCATCTGAAGCAGTCTAACCTGCTGCTAGATGATCAGGCAAAGGAATTAAAGTAAGAAAGTACTATGATTGATGATTTTCGGTCCCCAACTTTAGTTGTTTTACAAGCAAAACGAAGTTTCTCATGTGAGAGGGTCTAGAATTGCCTCTTGTCTTTCCTTTTCACCTTTTTGGTTATGCTTTTAGCTATCGTGACTTTCATTATTTTAGGAAAGTGTGAAAGAGTGCACTTCAATTTCTTATGTATCACTGTCAAAGTTTTAGCAAAATAAAAGCCCTGGTATTTATGTTTTAGTTAAAGAAGTTTTGTCGAATGTTTGGTACAAGTTCCTCATTAATTAGTATAACTCCAAACATAGGAATCCAGAACTACATATATTGAAGACCAAGACATTTACACACTCTAAAATGACAAGTACCTCAGCTTTATATTATACAAGTCAAGTCAAATTCTGTACTACTTGATTCAGATGAGCAAAGACTCCTTGGATGGAGCTTGTCATGGAGGAGAGATATGTGACAGATTCGAAGACTGTCTTTCTTTCTAAGCCTTAGAGGCATCGTTGTGAAATTTTGTTTGGTTCTTGCGCAGGGAGCACAAATTAATAACATGGTTCCTATTAAGATCACCTAAAGCTGCTCAAGATGAAGTATTTTTCATGGCTATAGTATATTGGAAGAGTTGTGAATTAGGTCAAAGTTAGGTCGGATTTGAACTGCATAACTATATTGAAGCTGTTTAGCACTTTAACTTGGTCATTCTACCAACTCTGGGCAATATTCAAAGCTTTAGGGAGTCATTTTTGAACATGTCAATGGTTGATTTTGGACTGCCTGACTCCGGAACCTCTATGGACCTGCCTTTAGTCAAACCGTGTAATTCACACTGTTTACTTGTTTAGTATTTATGGCAGTCAAAAATTTCCACTTCAATATAAAAACATTGATTGCATATTTGAAGGGGTCAGACATGGCAACTTTTTAAATTATTGCTTGGGTGTGGATTCACTGGCTATTTTCATAAACGTTTGTGTTTTATGGCAAGACTTCATCATTATTATTTTATTCTTCTGTGCACTAATCACTTCAAAAGTCACAATCCACGGCCTGCAACTTGGCATCACCCTTGCTGTGCTATAGGAGAAAAGGAAAAAAACGACCTAATTTATTTAATATACACATCGTAATGTATTAAGATTGATACAGGATTACTTGCTGACGATAATAAATTACAATCAAGTTAGCAGCTAACTTTTCTTCCCATCCTAACCTAGGTTTGAAGAAGATCCGTTGTTGCTACTGAGCCTATGGCGAATTAGCCAATGATATAACAGCTTTTCTTGGGATTTAGATCATGAAATCAACAAGCACTTGTTCTTCTGCTTATAACACCATTCACAACACTGTTTGTTAATATCGGATACTTATTTTATGACAATATATGATAAACCTTTGATGTTCTGATCATCAATTGATAAATTTGTTACTACAATTTTGTGAGGACACCGAGAGACTGTGTCTCCTCTAGTTCTATAGATTGTCTGTGAGGTGTGCAAGATTTATAGCATTGTCAGGGATTTCTTATGCTTAAATGTACTGGGGATTTCTCCTAACAGGATGCAATTCACATCTGTTGGTTTTATAAGCTCTCAACCTTATTTGAAATCACTGGCCAACAGCCATAAAGTGCATTTTTCTTTTCTGAAGAACCATGAAGTGATGAATTATTTTTATGTTGCAGCTTGACCGTCAAACAATATCTGTTGCTATCCGTTTCTTCAAGGCAAAGACTCCTGAGCAAAGGGCTGCCGTTGACTTGGACACTCACTACACAAAGGTAAATAATCAGGTCCAGACTAGGAATTTGGTAGCTCTAGAAAATTTATATATTGGCCGTTATTGCTACATTAAAAAATAAAAAAGAGCTATATCTTCCTTCAAATCAGGAGTGCCTTTAGAAAGATCAAATGGAATGTATGAAGACAATCTTGAAATAGATTGTGTGCTGTTTGCTCTCTGATAATTTCTCAAGTCAGTTTTGTGACTGCAAGAACTCACATGATGTTTATTTTGATGTGCAGGAATATCTTGATGAGTATGTTGGGTCTAGCACAAGAAGAGCAATCTTGTATCAAGTAAGAAAAGCATGATGATCTTATGGGAAAGTTAAATCTTAAAATTTGTTCTTACCTTGCATTTACTACTGTAGAGGTTGCTGGTCTTTGCTTCTTCTGAGTGTTTGATTGTCATGTTGTTATATAAATGTTACTGACACCATAGAAGACAATAGAACTAAACAATTAAGAATCTCAGATAATATTTGTTCATGTAAGAAAGTTGTCAAACCATCATTCTTTATTTTTCATTAACATTCCTGAATTAAGCCCTAATAAAGCATTTATTATGCAAGATGATCCAGGGGTGCATGCTAACTCAGTAGATGCATTGATCCTATACATGCATGTTAGCCTGCTTCTAGCAAGTTTTGTCACCTGCTCGTTATTGCAATGATGTTTCGCCTCAAGATGAGATGAGGCTTAGCCACAGACTTTTAAGCTTTTAAATGATTTTGTTTTAATATCAAGTCAGCACGAGACCGCAGCTAATTGTTTGTGACTGTGCTACTTGTTCTGATCATCCATTTATTTAAAAACTGCGCTGCTTGTCCTGACCCTCCACTATTTCACAAGGATGTCTCTAGCTGGACCTTAAAAATTGTTTGTTTCAGGAATACATCAAAGGTATATCATCAACCGGGATGCAGTCTAGTTATGGTTTTGATGGTCAAGTCAATGCTTGCTGGACACATAAGATGACACGCACAGAAATTGAATTAATCAGATCTGCTGGATTTCTTGTATCAGTCATACATGGCAGGTAATAGTGATCCTCTGAAAGCAGAGCTGCCACTCTTTCTTATTGCTATGGAATACACTATTTTGCCAAATCATTTATCTAATATTCCTATTACCCACATATTGTGTTTTGAGATGTTTTTTATGCGGGGAAATGAAATATTTAAAGCTACTAACTCATTAGAAATGAGCTTGTGGTTGAAGAAAGAATTATGGGAAATGAATCATTTTTCATGTATTTCATGTCGTTTCAGAATGCATATCTCACCTCTTTGAAGGAAATGCCAAAAGTCAGTGTTTTGCTAGCGAGTTCTGGAGCTTTTTAGATAACTTATTTTGTACATAGCTAATTCATATAATCCACGGTTAGTGGTCTTAGCCAGTAGATTATTTTGTTTTTTCTTAAATGAGTGGTACCCCCTAGGTGTATACATTAGTAGATTCTTAATATTTACATGTTAGAATAGAAGATGGATAGTTTTTGTCATATATATGTAGTAATGATATTCTAATAACTACATCCTTGAGAACTTGTACCTGCTTATGACTAATTTGAGGTGCTCTGAATGGCTAGGCATGATATCATTGCTCCGATATATTATGCAAGGAGGCTTGCAGAGAAGTTGCAGCCTGTTGCTAGAATGGTTGATCTCCACGGTGGGCATCTAGTGAGTCATGAGAGGACCAAAGAGGTATTCCTCCTATCTTATATAGAGATATGGCATGACTTCACCATTTCATTACAGCACAACGACAGTTCTGCAATAGAGAATTATTATTATTTGAGGTTAACAAATAAAATATGAACATAGATCGGGAAATAGTTTTTATTTTTTTCCCGTGAAACTGGAAATATTATGACATTGCAATGGACTAAGAACAACAGTAGATGCATACATGTTGCTAATGAATCACGAATTTGTTTGAATGCTAAATAACTTTTTATGTGAATTTGGACATACCACGTAAACAAACAAATTAGTCTGTAATATTTCACCACTGTCAGAAATACATCACGAGGGATACTGAGATTGTATTCTGGGGTTTGTTTAATCATGTTTGACTACATATAAAAATCCAAATATTGATTTTCTTAAAAAATTTCAGGTCAATCAAGTTCTTCATGAACTGATTAACGCATCAGAAACAAAGATGAGTCCACATGATTGGAGTAATTTTCCCAGGAAAAGCTCTCGTAAGTATCCACATTCAATTTCTATTTGTGTGTTAGCCATGGTTGAGATTACCATCATAAGCATGCTGTAGTATAATATTTCCTCTTTTCTTTTCTGTGGATGAGGAAAGAAAAGGGAGATGGTCCGAAGGGCACCTTATAGCCAACTCCTGAATTCCCATTGATTCCTGGCCTGCACCATCCTAACTTCCCTTCTAGTAGGGATGCCTATATCCTCGGCAATGAATTTTCAACTTGCTTTTCATTAAAGCAGTTGAAGATAGCGAATGCATCTAGAAACCTTCGTGATCAGAATCCAGTGATAAGACTTCACTGATAAAGTTCATGGTTTTGTTTTGTGCCTACAGCCTGGTGGAAGAGAGAATGTTTGGTCCTATCCACACAAATACTATGCAACGCATTTCTTTTTAAGATCATTAGCTGATATTTTCTGTTTGTTTGTCTGGTACAGGGTGGTCAGGGAGAGGAGCGTTATTAGGTAAAAACAACACTTGTTCGACAGTTTGCGTAGTTGAAAAGCTGCATCTGAGCATATCATCCGTCTTTGGTCTCTTTATGCTCATGTTTGAGTATATACGAAGGGCTATAAGAAGTCTGCAGCCAGCCAGAGTTGGACCTTCCCTCGCATGAGCTAACAGACAATAAACCCCCCTTTTTATCGGTAACTTCACTTGGCTTCTCACTGTCTCTGTTGAAGGCATTCTTCTTCGACGAGGTAAAACCTAAAAACGGTCTTTTTTCCTGTTCATTTTGCAGGGTTTATTGACTTGTGCCCCCAGCGCTGCGGCTCCATGTGACCATAACATGGGCACTATACGTTCAGAATAAAGAGCAGCAAGGCAAAGATGGCCTTGTTATGACATAAATTAACATTACGAGTGTGATTCAGGAGGCTGTATAGAGAGACCTGAAGCCACCATCAAGGAATATCTCAAGCCCTTGGATCATCTTTCTCGAGCAACAATGGTATTAACAAATTGGCTTGTATCAGCCACTAAAGAGTACGAAAAACAATAGAGGGTGAGCAAAGAACAACATGGAGAAGTCACAAAACAAGTGACGGTCCATTTGGCTTTGCATGCCAATGCCAGCCCCTCGTGAGAAGATTCCCCTTTTTCTTTTTTCCATTTTCCCGTGTGTGCACCATGTTGCAAACAAATTATTTTTTGAGACATATAAAAAGCTTAAATTTGAGTATATTACAGCATAAGCATGGCTACATAACTAGAAGCTTAAAAGTTGATTAAGTTTGCTAATAAACTTATCCCCATCTCACTTGACAATTATTATATGAGCTCGGTTCACCATGACAGCGTCTAGTTGATGAAGATAGTTGAGATAGAAGAACATCTTCTCCAGAAATTCATTTTAAAACCGTCACAGAGATCAATTGTTTTTTTATATTTATATTTTTGTTTCCGTTTCTCTTATCAAACTTGTTTTTTTTTTTTATCCCTTCTGTACTTTATCTTTCACGCAGTTCATGAGCATCCACATTCACTTGTGAGTGGATTGGATTCAATGGATTCATGGACTCACATGTTTTTCAGAAATTTTCCTTTAACCCAGTTGTAAGGGATGTATATTAAAGCGGAAACAATGGCCAAGGCAAGCCTAAATTTATTTGACAAGTAACCACCATCTCAATTCTACATTTAACAAAGGTATCATGATAAGGCGCTAGCTGATTCAAAGAGCTGGGGAGTAATGCTCCATTAAACAAAAAAAATCAAACACAGAGCAATGCTCCATTCCAAACACAAGTAAACACATGGAAAATGCAAGCCAAGCAAGGCAGACATGGAAACTATACAGAGAAGAAGAGAGTCCTAAACAATGAATAGTTGCAAACAAATTTGATTTCAGATCATGCCCTAAAGGGTAAAGATTTCAAGAAGATTACGAGTCATTTGATCACATAGTGCGAACATGGAATGGATTGATGGGTTTGACTAATGGCTCATAATTCTTCTTATAACATTTCTCTTGTCTATACTTGAAGAAAGGGAGGCAACTAAATTAACAAACAAGATTAGGATTCAAGCCAAGCGATCATATGCACTGAAGACTCTTCTTACCAATAAACTTCAAATGAAGACTAGCCTACCATCATACCATGAAATGCTAAACCATGTCTAGCTAAGCTTCATGTCCCATTTCCCCTCAATACAAACACTAGGGGAAGGGGGAAAAAAGAGGAAATTATTGCCCATAGTTATAGAATTATTATAAGAAAACGAACACAAATTAGAGAAAGAGTGTGTGTTAATTACCTTTTGAAAGAGAAAAGAACTCGGTGGCTGGAAGTTGTTTCTGAATCCTGAAATGAAGATGGATCTTGTGTCGATTTCTCTGGGTTCGGAAGTAGAGCTTGGAAGAAGGAAGGAAAGCAAATGGTAAAGGCGAGACAAAATATTATGCAGTAAAAGAGAAAATATTCTTTTTGTGTGTGAAGTAATATACCATATGATACGCTTACAAAGGCTGAGAGGGACCAGCCTTACCAAATATTCTGCTGGAATATACTCATATGCCCTTTTCATAATTTCACCTTAACAAGTTTATTCAATTTTATGATAAAATTAAGACTCCTTGGGGATCAATTCAAAACTTGACTCGAGCTGAATTTTATGTTCATCCGAGTGTGAATTTAATTAGGTCAATAAAATACTCTAATCTTATTTATATGTTTTTTAATCATTACATTAATTGTTTGATTTAAAAATTAATAATTTCAAAAATATAAAAATAATGGGCATAGATATGCAAACCTTCTTCTTCTTCTTTTTATAGCAATTTTTGTAGCCATAGAAGGCATTCTCTCTCCTTAATTCTCCCCCCACTCAACTACTAAAAATAAAAATATAAATCAAAACTATAAAGAATGTAGCTTAATTGGTCAAATTTTAAATTTGTTTATTAAAAATTACTCGTTCGAGTTCTACAAATCTCAAGGTCAATGAAGATTTGCATGGTCGTTAATTTTAGAACCCGTGAGATTAGTCAAAGTACACACAAACTAACCAGAACATCAATATTAATCTTAAAAAAAAATGTTATTATTTCTATATATATAAAAATAGAGATTAAAAAGTTAACACAAACTATAGCAACTAAAAAAAACCTTAAAACTAATCTAAAACTTCTAAAATACCAACAAATTAAAACCCTAGAACCAAAATAAAACTTCAAAAATATTATCTAACAAAAAACAAATTAGTTTTTTTAAAATAAAATATTTAAATTTTCATTAAACGGTGGTTTAGAATGTCCCTAAAGAGCCTAAAGGCATTAAAACCCTTTTACCCAACAATTAATTACACTAAACAATCAACCTCAAGTGATTAAGTTGATGGTAAAGGATGTTTGTTCCATTTTTTTACTTTTTAAGTTCAAATCTTGAAGTTAATATCTATGGAAATAGTATCAAAAAATTAAAAACCCAAGGGTTGATAGGAGAGATGTAATATTAAGACCATTTAGAGAGTAATTTAATCTTGGTTGATTTACAAATAAATCCAAAAATATCTTTATCATATATATATATATATATATATATATATATATATATATATTTAAAATATACCCCAAAATTTTAATTACATGGTATGTATAAGACAATGCTTCCTCCAAAAAATATTTTTTTAAAAATGCAATTTAATTCTAAATTTTAAATATGTTTTCATATCATTCTACTGAAAAAAAAAATATTACATTAATTGAAATTATATTAATATTCATCTTAGAAAATGATTTAATTTTTTTTATCATTGAGAATATTTTTATCATAAAATTAAAATGAAAAGGAAAAGAAAAGAAAATTACATGGTACGAATTCCAAAGTCTTACCGCGGTCTCCCCCTCTTTTTGTTAGGATATAAAACGACAACGTTGACTAACTCTGCTGGGCATAAAATTCCAGTTTCTTCCCGTTGCGAAAAGACGGGGGTGTTGAAGAGAGAGTGATTGCAAAAAGAAGTAATGGCTGCTGCTGCTTTGGATACCCAATGGGATTTCAGCTGGTATTTTATTTTCTCTCTTTTCTCTTTCTCTTTAGTTACCATAACCTTTTGAGTTTCACTAAATTCTTGTTCTGTGTTTATAGTTCCTTGGAATTCTTTTTGGTTTCTCTATCTCAATACATCTAAGTCATACTTGTACTTACAATATCTTGTGTATAGTCATGCTTTTCATTAATTTTTTGTTACTTATGCATTCATTGACTTGAGAATTGATTAGGGTTTTTTTTTCATATTTCATGTTAATTGTGTAAAGTAAATAAAGTCTGAATCTTTGGTGCTGTATTTTGTATACGAGTAGTGTTGAATGACATGGTCTGTGAAGTGATTCTTTCTTGTTTGTGGGTTTTTTTCAAAATTCATTTATAGAGCAGAACTGCCATCAAAACTGTGAAAAACTTGTGATTTATAGTTATCAGTTTTGAGTTTTACCTTTGGTGCTCAAAGAAGGTCAATTTTCTGTTGCTTGAAGTAATTTTGGTTTCATATATTTAGCTACATGGAAGGAAACTTGTTTTGAAATCAAAGGAAGAATGTGGAAGCAAATAAAGTTTTTTTTCCTGTCAATGTGTTTCTCTAACTTTGAAGCGTGTGGATTCCATTATGATACAATTTTGTAGAAATCAGGAGCAAAAAAATGCAGCATGTTGACAATGATTGATAAGTTATTTAAGTTTTACTAGCACATGGCTAATGCGCTATTGCATTTTCATAATTCTGCAAAATTTCCAAAACCTATATTGTGGTTTGTAAATCTTTGATGTTTAAGAATAAACGACTTAAAAAAGTTTGAAGAATGTGAGCAAACAATACTAGGATACTGAGAATATCAGGTAATGGTTATAATTTTGATGAATGAATTCATATAGGAAAGAATCTCTGAGGAAATATGATGAATTCACTTGTAAACTGTTTTGTTATCGTGCCGTACTAAATTATTCTATTCAAGTGGCACCAGTGGTCATAAGTGGTTCATTTACATTTGAAAATTTCTTTATAAGATACTGTTTGATGTTCTATAATAAATTGTCTTCTGCAGTGACTTCGAAGTAGATTTTGGGTCCGAGGAGAATGCTTCTATAATCTATGCAGCATTAGCTGTTGATAAGGAGGTGAAGCAGTTGCATTCTATCATCTCTGCATTGATTGTTGTTTAGTTAGATCCTTATTTTGCTCTTTTCCCATTGCAGTTGCAGCCTGATAAAGTGAAGAGGCTGATGTCAGTCTCTGATGGGAAGTTGTCGGTGTAAGTTTGTTTCCATGATGATGGTTGGCATTTATCCTCATTTGCTTTCTGATTATTGTTTGAATCTAATGGATTTGCTAGGATGGCAAGAATGAAATGCTTTCAGAATTTTGTGATACTTTGGGCATTTACTGATTTTAACCTTTGCTTTTAATTATGTGCAAGATAATTAAGGTTTATACATTTTTTTCTTATATGAACTTGGAGTTTCTGAAACTTGTTTCCTTGCCAATTAAGAGAGAAGGGAATTTCACCGTATACTGCCAATTTATAAATAATTTTTTTTTTCCTAATCAAGATCGCACTTTGGAGTAAAATTGCTTCATGTTGGCAATCCAATATCTCTTTGAAGTGGAATTTATCAGATTTAACTACTTCACTCAGCTCTTTAGGCATATTATAGAAGCTGTGTATTATGTATTTCACTGCCTCTTCCTTGGCAACTGTTGATGAAGCAGGCAACTGCCCACTTTGTTGCTTTGAAGATGCAATTAAACATCAGTAACTTTGGTAAAAAACGAATTTCATTTGCTTGAATTATGGAGACAAATGAACTGTCCTCGTGAACCAATCTGCTATATTTTTGATGCTCTATACCTTGCTGCCAAGCTAACCCCACCACTTTTTTCGTTGCAGCTGGTCCATAATAGCTGTGGCAATACAACAATATCCTCTTCACTATGTATATTTTTTGAAGCAATAAAACTACACCATAATTCTTTCTTCAAACATTTCCTTAAATTAGCTATCCTTTTCTTTTCATACCTTTAGTTGTTTACTTAGTGTCTCTGAAGTATTGATGTACTTACTGTGTGCCTTTCCTGGCCTTCTTGTATGAAATTGCCTAGTACCTTGTAGTTTGATAGCCCTTCACCTTATAACCATTTGTTTTTTCTTGTGATAATAGGCACTTTGAAGCAGTTGAGGCGCGATTTCTCCGAGCATCGTTTTCTGCTTTTGTCGACGTCCTTACACTCTCAACAAAAACAATTGAGGAATTTGGAAAGGGAATGGCATCCTGAAATGAGATTAGTAGTCACAAACATTTGTAGAATGATCTTGTAAACTTAATCCATATGCAGGATCTTGAAAATCCTTGGGTTTGAGCTGTTATTTGAGCATGGCAGATATTATTTTGCTTTTGCCTTAATATGCACGAGGCATGGTACAAAAGAAGAATTTAAAGCAATTGAATCAAAGTGCTTGTTGGAGACAAACAATAACGGGCTCCAAACTTACTTCTTTAAACAATGTTCCTCCTCCCTTGCTGGCCACCCACCTAGCAATCATCAGATGTTTTCTGTACCAATGTGTTTAGGCATCATTGTACGATTCATACAACAGGATAGAAGCATTCCAATTTTAACCATTCCTGGCCATGCCTAAACCGTGAGAAATTTTCATTTTTGTCCAAAAAGACATGGCCAGGCTCCCATGCCAACACAAAGCCAGAACCTGAGAAGCTTAAGGAGGATAGTCGATTCTGCAAAAAAATAATTTGCCTGATCTCGAAACATTGTTATTTCTATACCATCTACAAAACATATTATCTTGAATCTTAACAAAGTGGATGTTTGGTGTTGTGGTAATTTTTGCGGTTTGAAAATATTATTTTTAAAAATATAAGAAATTGTAGCTTTTTCTTGATCCATGTTTCAAGAGAGAGTTTTCAATGGTGCAAATTATGGTGTATCTTGATTATCTAAACACTTTCAATAACAAAATACAGTTTTAATCATACCGTATAATACTTATAATTGGATTGTGTTTTAATTAACTAGACACTTTTAAAACTATAGTTGGAGTAAAACGCAATTTCAATCATACCGTATTATTCTCGGAACAGAACCAAAGTTTAGTGTCTTATGCAATATCAATTGATTATAAATATAATTTTTGAAACTCCATTGCAGATTCTTACAATTTTCAATGAGACTGTATAAAATCAAATGGATGAACTTGATATAATTAGCCATGCAGGCAAGATGGAGAGCATGAGTTCACTTTATTGATAAAAGAGTGGGGTTTCTGCTGTCTTCTTATCCACACGAACGTGACCTTAACACCACTCATTGCAGTTTGGTCATTCACTTTATGAACCCAGAGCAGTCAAGGGCTCAAGGCTATGATCTAAACTCCATGGAAGGTACAACGGATCTTGACACGGCAGATCCTAGCCCTTGATCCCTTTTCAGATAGGGTTTCGACTTCCCACCCATCAGTGGGATCTGTGTATTATTTGCATGTAGATCTCTGCCGTGATTCATAGCAATCCGGCGACCCAAAAAGAAGGTGAAATGACTGCCCATTCTAGTGTGGGCAAAACACAATGATTTTTCTTCGTAAAAGAAAACAAAATCAAGAAACCCTAGCCGGGGCAAGCCCAGGTGTGGCTAGCTGTGAGGTCTCCTGGGTTCAGGCAGCCCTCTACATGCACTCCGTTCTGACAAAGGTGGCTTAAGAAAGCCCAAAGAGATTGGTACAGGTGAAAGTAACGGCTTGGGCCACTACTGGCAGTGACGGCTGAGACCATAATTAGCAGTCAATAATCACCAAATCCCAGAAGAATCGAAGATAAAATGATAATGATGAAAATCTTAACAGTGAATTCATGATCCTTCAATCTCGTTAATCTCCATGTAATTTACTTTCATTAATTAATTAATTCCTTATGCTATCATTATCATCTACTGTTTTTTTATCCATGCCATGCAGAATCTTACCTTGAGAATGTTAAAAAAGAAGGGGGGAAAAAATCTTACATACCGAATTTTCAATATCAAATCTTTTTTTTTTTTAGTAATACTAATTATTTTTCTATAACCATTATCCGTAGAATTATAATAATGAACAATTGATAGATTTAAACCATAGATAATAAAGCCAATATCCAATCTAAATCTCTAATAATAGATTGAGTGGGTTAAAAAGCCTATTAATTATCAAAATTACAGTTTTTATTTTTTTCAAGAAATTAAAATGATGCAATACAAATTTTTCTAATTTTTTTTACTATATATACCCATCTTCCAAAAGATTACAATCATGAACAATTTATCTAATTAAACCATAGATAATAAACTTGATCAAGATCGTGGATAAGTAAGTTGACATTTGCATGTTATTTTAATTATTATTTTTAAAAAATTAAAATAATATTTTTTTTATAAAAAAATTTAAATTAAATTTTGATTAGGTTATAGGTTGATATGCCAGATCGGTCAAGTTAATTTTAACTAATTTTTTTACACTTAACTTAAAAATTAAGGGCAAGTCAATCAAGTCTGAAATTAACTCACTAGACCGAATCATGTTTAATAACACGATATAAACATTAGGTTAGAAGAAATTAATAAATTATCATGGGGCTAATATTGGCTAATATTATAAGAAATACATATTTTTGGGCTGGTATTGTGCATGCATGAATGAATGAGAATGTACCTGGGGCATGATAGCCATGGCACGTAATAGATTAAATGATTCTTAAGAAAGTCATTAAATAGAGATAGATCATGCAGCCCCCAATTGTGATTATTGGTAATTGTTCATCAGTAAATGTGATCATTAACTTCATTCTACTGGATTTGTAACTCTCATGGACGTGGTGCGCTTAATTAATTGTTTCAATTAATTATAATCCCTTCTCTAATCTCCACCATAATTTATAACCCTCTGATCCTTGAACTGTTCTCCCATGCATTAACCCCTCCCCCATTATTCCTTTTCTCAATAAATTCAACAAGGCAAAAACACTCCTTGTTCCATTAACAATGGAGAATCCACCTGACTTCGATGTCTGGGATCTTGGTGTTGATGATCAAGACACCTTCCAAAAGTAAGATTCTCTCCCCTTTTCTGTCGAAAATGTACTTCACTATATAATTTAATTTATGCTGCCTTCTTGTTTAAAATCTCAGGTTCTTCTCTTATCACTTCTGATCATGATCCTTGATCATTAATTCTTGCTGTATTTTGTTTTATCTGTTCTCAGAATTTCAGAACTCCCCCCCTTCGAAAGCCTTTTTGATCCGTCGATTTTGCTACCCTTGGTGCCCTGTAACGAGAACATCAATCAGTTCAAACACCTTGAAGATATCAGTAGTGATAATATTTTTTCTGAAAGTAATCTTGAGTCTTGGTATAATCAAGAAAATGCCTATATCGACACAAAGCCACTGCTAAACCCTGGCATCCACGCTTCAATATTTGGGCAGAATCTTGACAACAATGTCATCAAAGGTGATCATCACCTGAAAGGATTCTCCATGTTTTTGGTCCAAAGCGACTGTGCTAGCTCTTCAAGCGTGAAGGAGGAGGAGGAGGAGGAGGAGGAAGAAAGCAGGAAGACGAGCGGGAGGAAGAGGTCGGTTGCTCTGGAGTTGGAAGAAATCCAAAAGCATTTCAACATGCCAATCACTCAAGCGGCCAGAGAAATGAAGGTGGGGCTAACTGTGCTGAAAAAAAGATGCAGAGAACTTAAGATCATGAGGTGGCCTCATAGGAAGATCAAGAGCTTGAATTCTCTTATCAACAATGTCAAGGTACGTGCATGGTTAATTCTTGCACACAGACGCTTCCTCTAATAAATCTCCATTAAATTCTGTATCATTTTCAAAGTTTTTCTCTTAGAGGATTCAATAAGGGCTTGTTTGGTGTGATGAAGGAAATGGGGCTGAGCGAACACGACACAGTCATGCTGGAGGAGCACAAAAAGCTTATTGAAAAGCTGCCGGACTTGGAGCTCACCGCAAGAACAAAGAAGCTCAGGCAGGCTTGTTTCAAGGCCAATTACAAGAAGAGAAGGCTCTCGGCAGCGTATCCTTGACCTCCTTTGTTTTAGGGCTAATATCTAATTCCTTCTTCTTCTTCGTCGGCACTTTTACTGTGTTTTAGGGCTAACTACGGTGTTCTTCGTGTTTATCTTGCCTCTGAGAAAAGTGAAATGGCACTGATGAAGTTCTTTTGTCGTACAAATGTTCTGTTTTAATGTAATCACACTCATTGTTTGAAATACTCTTGTCCGAATTCATAAAATCTCATGCTTCAAACAACCTTGAATGTCAAATTGACGTAAATCGGCCAACCACTCTTGTTATTATACTAAATACAAAAAATTAATGTTAAAATTAGTTTTTTTTAAAATATTTATCTAGCATCTTTTGTGTAGATAATGAGAGAAATATAAAAAATAAAATGTATTTTATTTTATTTTTTATGAATTCAATTTATACATTAATTAAACCTGAATTCAACATTATAATTAAATAGAGTAAAATCCTGTTTATTTTTGCGCTTCAAAAGTGTTTTTGAAAAAAAATATATATTTTTTTGTTTTAAATTAATAATTTTTTTGGTAATTTTTAAATTATTTTGATGCACTAATATTAAAAATAATTTTTAAAAAATAAAATAATATTATTTTAATATATTTTTAAATAAAAAACAATTTAAAAACCAACTTTACCCCTATTCCTGTGAGGCTTTTAATTAAAAGGAAAAGCTAAGTTTCTTTGAAATGAAAAATTAGTCAAGATTTTACAGCACATAGTTTTTTCAGGAGCACTTGAATCTAGGTATTGTGAAAGTGACGTGTCAACAAACTCTGTGTGAAGTTTTCTATCTTATCTCTAAATTTTAAATATATCCTTCAAGTTCAAGGCTTATTTATTTTGCACCCAAAATAATAATAATAAGAAAAACTTATTTAATCAATTTAGCTTAATTTCCATAGTACTGTCCTATTCGTTCTGCCCCTGCAATATGATTAATAGTAGAATTTAATTAATAGTGCTGTAATATATAGTAATTTAACTCGAACTTAAATATAATTATAATCTGATCTTATGGTAAAAATAAATAATAATAAAAAATTGCTAGCCCGGTCTATTGACTGACCAAAATTGCCATGTCCCTTTATTAAATGAGCTAGGGTCAACAATATTACCATGCTGAACACTGGGCTGCCGCTTCTATTTTCAACATGTTATTTCAGTCTATTTTGTCAATGTTTTTTTATTTCAATGACCCTACATCTAGGCTCTAGATTTGATTGTTTTTTATATCTATTTTCTTGTGTATCATTAAATCATAGTAAACATTTTGTTTGCTTCAATTTTTTTTTCATTAGATATAACTTGTTGGACCATATTTTGTTTATGCAAGAAAAATTAAAATGAAAAAATAAAAGGAGAAGAAGCACAAGCACAGACATATATGGATGTTCAATAATAATATCTTTAACGACCTTGTTGATTTGGATCATATAATCATGATAATCATATAAAACAATTAATTTATAAAAATAAAATTAAAATATATTATAAAGACGGATCCAAATTATACTTAATGTTTTTAAAAATATTAATACAATATTTTGTTTTAAGAATATTAAAACGATAATATATTTAATTAATTCAGGTTTTGTAACTCAATCCACTACCTGGATCATAAACTACATCGAATTTAATAATTTTATTTTTTAAAAACTATATTTTATTTAATTATATTATAATAAAATTTTAAAAAAGGTTGAAAGATAAATTAGAGAGAAATATTAAAGAAAAAAAAAAGAGTGAGGTCTAACTTTGACCTTTAAAAATAAAGCCAGTCGTTGACGGCTTCATAGCCTAGGCTTGCTTGCTTGGGCTATGTTTGTTTTTTTAAGGGATAGACCATCTTTTTTTATAAATAAATAAAAGCAATGATACGTTGTTTGAGTTATAGTTTACCAACAAATTCAATTGTTTTAGATTAAAAATATATTAAAATAATTTTATTTACTTTTTAACATTAAAATGTATTCAAGATCATTTTTTTAAAATCATTCTTCCACCAAAAAAAAAAAAAATCCTCGCGTGACCCTCCAATTTAATTCGTGATAGAAGAGTGTTCAATTGGGCTTAAGACAAATCAAAGGACGGTCCTCACATTTGATGTGTAATAATCAAGTTAATTAAGGTGAGGAAACAAGTCATAATCAAATGATAGTAACAAGCGTTACATTATTGATTTTGATCTCTTTCTATACACAAATAATTCAACGTCCCAGAAGAAAATTAAATCTACGAACAGCACCACATGGAAATTAAGAGGTAGCAGTGACTTGATTGCACAATTAATAATTCATCAAGGAGAAATTGAACTTTGGCGACAAGGCGTGCTCTTCTTCTTTTCTCAGTTTCTATCTTCTTTGTCTACCTTCGTGTCCATGGGACCGCATGCTTGAAGCTTTCATAGATGTCTGTCTGCATTTACGTACATTATAGCATCAGAAAGCAAGCTCCATGGCTTAATCTGCCAGGAAGATCGATCCTAGCTACTCCTCCAATTCCCAAAAACAAAGGATAAAGCAAAAACATTGAAATTCAGAAAATCTAAAGAGTGCTGATGTGAATTCTAACAAAAGTTATATTACTTCTGCACATATTAATTACACATCCATGATCCATGTGTATGTGTGACCATATTTAGCAGCAATATCCAGTTGGTGTCCGAAAAAGGAAAAAACTATTGAACTTTTAGGTGGTTGGGTATATATACTTACCCAAAAATGTGATCTTGTGTGAGAAAGCCCCAGGAAACTTGATCTTCTTCTAATTCTTGTGATCTTCACTCTAACAGCTTCACCTCCATGATTAACACCGATATCTCCATGGCTAGGAGCAGCAACTTCTTTATTATTTTTCCTGAAGAACCCCCACCTACCAGACCCAAATACAACCCTCTCTTTGCTGTTCACCTCCCCGAAGCCCAAATTCTCTAGGGTTCTAAATGAACTTCCCTTTCCAAGAGATAAGGAGCGAGCAGGCACGTAAGGTCCATCGAAGACAGTTGTCGGAGAAGGCATGTTGCTAACCTTGGTCTCATTTAACAGCCTTGGTGGCAGTTCCAAGCACCTGGCAAACTTGGGCTTGGATTGAGTGGAGCAAGAAGGTCTGGGCTTGCCTGGTGCTTCCTCCCACTTGAACGGAACTGAGGCTAGTGTATGGATTGGCGGCGTTAACATCCCTGCAGGCGACTCATGTTGCTTGCCTGAAAGTGAAAACAAGGAGAGTTTTGGTGTAGGACTCGGATCATAACCTAGCTGATCATCACCAGACCCCATCAGTACCAGCTGTTTCTTAATTATGTAAATATGTATGGATGCGAAGTAAATTTCTCTAAGAAATAAGACCAGTCCAGATCATAATTTTATAGCTGGAAAAATGGTTTTTTTGTTTTTTTGGGGTTCGGTAAAAGCAAGATGTACGGGGGAGCTGGTGGTGGTGGTGGTGGTGGTGGTGAATGACTGAATAATGTGAATGGTGAGAGTCACAGCTATCAAACGCTCCTGCTGCTGCTGCTGGCGCTTCTACTACTTCACGAGATAATGGCTAGTGTCATTTTTCTCACATTGGTGGGTAAGGTTGTGGGTCCCAGCTGCTATAGAAATCTAGGGCTTTAATTGGATTATTGTAACGACCATTAACGTCATTTGTCAATTTTGTTTCCTTCTGGAAAGTTATCATGCAAATTTGTATTTAATTTGGTGAAATAAGTGTGAAAGAGAATGGTGTGGACGGTTACACTTTGGTCATTTAGCTACCATGCCCTCTGGCCTCTTCACATAAAGATAAAACCTTACTTTTAACTTGTAAATTAAAAACATATTAAAATTATATATTTTTCAGATTTTTATTTCATTATCAAAAAAAATTAGTGAAAACCAATAGAATTACCGACAAAAATAATTCTATCTCTAATTTTATTGATATATACAGATAAACCATTTCCGTCGGCAATATGGTTAGTATATACAGATAGAATACTTCTATAGGTATATATCGATGATATTGTTAATAGACTATATAGTTTTTTGAAAAGTTACAACGATGTGATGATATTGATTTTTTTCAGATGATTTTACCAATTAAATGACCAAGGGATTCAAACCATCGGTGTTCCGTTGGTGTTTTGTTTTTTTTTTTTAATTATTATTTCCAATATAAATAGTGATGGAATGAAAAATTACTATCAATCAATATTCTGATAGACGGATTTCATTGTTGATGCCATCAATAAAAATGTTATAGATGAATTAAGTGCCTTAAAATGAAGGAATGAATCCATCATTAAAGCTGTTTAATGGTGCAGTGTTTAAGAAATAATGCTATGATTTAAGGAATGTTCTTTTTTTTATTGACAAAATTGAATCCAATGGTGTCTGTTCTTTCGTCTGGATATCTACAACTTCATTAAAAATACAGAATTTTATTTGGTTGGCGGTTCAAGGCATAATCCGTACCAATAGAGCTTTCTGCTGTATGCTCTTTGTATATATATAATTGATATAGAAAAAACAGAGCATCTGCTGATTCATTGCTCATTTTCATGGAGATATGGACTCAGTTTATGACATGGTGGGGCGTTTCTAATTAAATTTTAGAAATTTTCAAAAGAAAATATGGCAACTCACAGCTTTTGGCATCAGTATTTGGCTAACTCGAAATGACTCAGTTTTTAATTAATGAAGTTCGACCTTACATGGAAAGATGCTTTTCTATAACTTTGTTTCATTTTTTTTTTCTTGATTACAGGCTAGCGAGAAGTGTACATTTCACTCATTCAAGTTATGATTTAAAGATAAGTTCAACTTGTATATATTAGTGCATAGTCTAATAATATATATTAAGTCAAGGTAATTAAAGAAATAGAGATCTCTATATTTTGTTTAATTTCCTTTATATTGGCCCTTAATTATATATATGAACTCTAGATGATATATATATATAAAACTATAATTTAAGAAACATATAAAAATTTACTACTACTATAATATCAAACAAGTTCTTAATAGCAAGAGGGAATAGTGCTATGAAAAGATGTCATACCTAACCTGAATTTAACCTAGTTTAGAATCTATGTATAAATTTATAAATCATTAGGTCAATTCAAATTAATTAATTTTATTAAAAAAATGATATTATTTTAATTTAATTTAAAAACTCTTTGATTTCATCTAACTAAGTTTGAATTAAATTTGAACAAATTAATATAAAAATGATCCAAAATAAAAAGTTAATCAAGTTGGATTCTAGATTATTGATGAGGTTTAGAGTTGGGTTTAATATCTACGCGACTATATTTTCAAATTTAATATCACATCACGATCTATATGTTAAGTATATGTTTGATATTGTGGTAATTTTAAAGTTATAGATTTTAAAAAATAGGTTTAAAATAACATTTTTAATTATGATTTTAAAAAAATTATATTTAAAAGAATGTATTTAGTTAAAATTATTGTGGGATAAAATTTTACATGCAAAATAACTAAAAAAATCTTATCCTCGTGAATAAAAATTATGTTATTTTAACTTCTACAAATTAAATTTTTAAATATAATTATATATAAAAGCTGGTGTAAAAATAAAAATTATTTAATTAGCCATACTATTTTTTTTTATATAATGTGGTTGTAAACAGTCTCTAAATGAAGAAAGAGAAGGGCGTGGGCTTCGTCCTAGAGGGGAAAGGTCTGCTGGACCTCGCATGTAAGTTGCTAACGCGCGAGCTAGCGTGGCCAACAGCTCCATGACCAGTGTGGAGCATGGTTTTAAAATCCAATCTAATTTAATGGGTAAATTTAAAATTTATTTGATTCAGAATTGAAACTGGATTAAATTAAAAAAAAATATAAAAAAAAACTTGATAATTTGATTAAAAGCTCAGGCTGATCTGGCTTATTAATTATTTGATTTTTTTTTACAAAAATAATGTTACTTTATTATATATATATATATATATATATATATATATATAAAATTAAAGGTCAACTTAAGATGATCTAATGACTCGATCATGAAGCTACCATACCCTTTGGGGTCTTCACATGAGATAAAACCTTACTTTTAACTTTTCAATTAGAAACATATTAAAACTATGTATTTTTCAGATATTTATTTTTATTTTTAACATTAGATATTATTTAAAATTATAAAATATATATATAAAAATATATAAATTTAATTTTTTTTTAAATGAAAACTAATTTAAAAAATATTTTAAAATACAATAATACCAAACTAGTCAAGTTCAAGGAATAATAATATGATTTAAGAAATGTTCCTTTTTGATTGACAAAATTGAATTTATTTTCAAATAATGATATGAATATCTACGTCTCTATTAAAAATAAATAAATAAAACACTTTTATTTGGTTGGTGGCTGAAGGCAAAATCTATACCAAAACTTTTTTAAGTCAGGTCAGCTCTCAGTAAATCCTTCGTATAAAATTGATATGGAAACAACAGAGCATCTACTGATTCATTGCTCATTTTCATGGAGACTATGGACTAAGTTTATGACATGGTGGGGCATATTTTGGTGCCTTTCTAAATCACTATATAGCTTGCTATTTGAATTATTTGAATATTTAACTAACTTATATATCCCTCAATTAATTTTATAAATTTTAAAATTAATGATCCTATAAACCTGTAATAGTTTTGAGATTTATGAGACTCAAACAGATAACTTGTAGATAACAAACTTAGGATTTAAAGAATTAATTACTACTTTTCTATAAGACTATAAATGATTATGTATATATAAATTAAGATTTAAGAAATATATAAAAAAGTTTATGGTTGACCTATTAAACCAACAATCCAAGTTTTTTTCTGAATTAATCCCGGATTAGTTGATCTGGCTAACTATGATTGTGTCATGGATTGAACCTATTTGGTAGTATCACGATTACATATCCTGGCGATGAATTTTTCATAGCGAAATTTACAAAAAGAAACGGATTATTTCACCGGAAGAAAGGATGGCGCAGGAAACCAGGTCGACAGAATATCAGTGATAGTAATTAATTGGGACAAGATCTTCCCGGAGATGTCGGAGCCCATGGAGGAGGAAAATCCGGTGTTAGCCCAAGGATCTCGATTTTTTAAATATGTTTAAAAGAATGTATTTACTATTTAGTTAAAATTCTTGTTTAGATAAAATTTTACGGGCAAAATAAATAAATAAAAGCAGATCTTTATGAATAAAAATGATGTTATTTTAACTTCTAGAATTAAATTTTAAAATTATATATAAAAACTGGTGTAAAAATAAAAATTATATAATTAGCCATATAATTTTTTATTTTTATAATGTTGTTTCTAAACGGTCTCTAAAGGAAGAAAGAGAAGGGCGTGGGCTTGGTCCAATTGGGAACAAAGGAGATAGGTATGCTGGACCTAGCATGTAAGTTGCTAATGCGCGAGCTAGCATAGCCAATAGGCACATGACTGGTGTAGAGCATGGTTTTAAAACCCGGTTATATTTGATGGGTCAACTTCAAATCTATCTAATTCAAAATCAAAACAGCACCGAATATTAAAATAAGATAAGAAAAGAAAAAAACTTGATAATTTGGTTAAAAATCTAGGTTATTTTAGTGATCCGATCAACAATCTGATTATAACTGATTGATTATTTGCTTTTTAAAACAAAAACAATATTGTTTTGTTTTATATAAAAAAACTAGAGGTTGATTTAAGATGAGTAGCAAACCGATCAAAATTTGTAACTTAACCGGAGTCGGATTTTAAAATTATGGTAAGGAGCTCAAACTTATGGTGATATAACTAATATATGTATATATATTTATGAACATTTATAGTTGCTATATATCACAACCCTCTCATACGAATCATTCCCTCACAAGCTAGAGTGCCTCCAAGATCACCAATAATTCGAGCAATCCGAACTTCAAGTCCCCTTTGAACTTCTTGGAAAAGAGTTTTAATGCTGTCAGCGAAACGCTTCATGTCAAAGCTGCCGGCAGATTTTTCAAGCTCTTCGGGGACCTTGACGAAATCAGATGCAATCCTGGACTGAACTTCCACCAGTTTCTGTCCTGTCGCCACCATGTATCTCTGAACCTGAAACGTTTCCTCTAGGAACTGCTCTAATGTTTTAGTTTCTCCCTTCTTCCTAGCAGCGCTAGTGCCGGAATCTCTGCGACTCACGTCTGCATCATTATCATGCTGCAATTACAAGTGAGAGAAATGAAAATAAAAGCAGATCAGCAATTCAGCAGAAAATATGCAGAAACTCTTGAAATGCACCAGAGCTGTGTAGGGCTTACCATGCGTTTGCAGAGTTCGTCGGTCTTCTCTTGGAGCGACTGGTACTTGTTGACTTGTTTATTAAGCAGAGACATCAATGCTTGGAAGGCCTTTATCCCATTTTTTGCCTCATCACTGTTACCTGAATGTTCACCACTGTCTTGCTTTCCTGTCAATCTCTCGAGCATTAGAAGTTGCTGCTTCAGCCTCTTGATCTTATAAGAAACTCCAAGAGCATGGAGGTCCATCCCCCATGTTGAATTATTTGTCTTCATCAATGACTGGCTAGTCAATGCTATCTTTTCTACAGTATCAACCACCACTGGACTCGCGCTTGCGTCTCGAGTGCAGCCTTGGTTGGAGACGTCCTTCTCTTCCTCAAACTCGTTTTCTGGAGATTGGACAATTTTGCTGACATTTCTGGACTGGTTATGAAGGGCTTCCTCATCTTCTTCTTTTTCAGTATTCTTCTCCTGAGATGTTTCCGTCAGATGTACCCTTTCCTCTTGATTGTTCTCTGTTGGTTCTTTCTTTACATTCTTGGCTCTGGACAAAATGGAATCATGGACTAGTGCTGGATCATCTAGAGATGAGCTTGAGTTGGCCTGTTGGCAAGACTGATGTTTTATTTGTGCCTTGAGCTGGACTTTCAAGTCGGTTGATTCTTGTTGCCTCTCCAATAACAAGGCTTCCAGTTTCATGTTCTCTTGCCTGATCCGTGAAACATCCCGGTTCAGCCCTTCAATGTGAGACTGCAGACGCTTTGATTCTACTTCCATGCTCAGCATTCGCCAGCGAAAAGCTTCTAATTTCTCATCTTTAAGTCTCATTTGTTCCGCAAAAGCATCTATCTCTAAATGATGCCTCTTCTCAATGGTGGCTGCGTGCTTTCCTGCTTCCGAGCGAGCCCATCCTTCCGACCGCTTGCCGTCACCTGCAATTGCTTGCAAGAGAAAAACAGGGAAAGGAATGAAAACATTGAAAAGAGGAGATCTGGAGAAAAAAAAGATGTCATAACTTGAGCATCAGGACTGTATTTCAGCTATGTATACCCAATGCTAGCAAAATATTAGAGTTTCATGTTAAATCAAGGATATTTTCTCACCTAGTTCGTCACATCCTTCTGGTGAATAGATGTTAGAAAGTGGCGAAGAAGCTTCCGAGCTCTTTTGAAACTCAGGATTCTCATACTCAAGATCATAATCAATCGACTGCGATCCGCCCTTTACAGCTTGGGATGCCCCTCTTTTAACTGGAGGATCTCCTGACCTCATCAGATTGGTATGGAGAGAAAACATACTTCTCAATGAATGCTTCTCCTGCTTAGACTCTGAAACAGATTTCCAACTTTCTGTTGTTTCTAGTTCAGCTTTCTTCTTCTTGGACTTTGAGAATTTAACCTCCTTTAAGAGCATTTTCTTTTCAGTTGCATCCAGCTTGGATTTCCTCAGAATTGCTGACAAGATCTTATCTTTCTGTTCCAGATCCTTTCTCACCTTCACAACCTCCATGGATAGTTTTTGGGTCAACATCATTGACTCCTCCTTTTGCTCCAAGACTGCATCAAGCTCTTTCCTTTTAGCTTCAAGTTGCCTGAGTGCTCTACCCATCTCAGCTTCAAGCTGCCGTTGGTTAGATACGAGCTCGAGGAAGGCAGTTTTGTGCTTCAAAATATCAGTAGAATGCTCTTGAGCCTTACGCTTTGCTGTTTCTCTCAATTCTTCTGCAATTTTTTCAGTCTTTGCTAGTTTTTCTTCTAACTCTTTCCTTTTATGCTCCTCTTCCTCCACTGCCTTGTCCTTGGACTGCACCAGAAGTTTCATCTCGTTCAATTTTTCATTAAATTCAGAAATAGATTCTTCATTCTTCCTCTCAAGAACCCTCAATTCACTCATAAGACCTCCAATGTGCTGTCGAAGCTCCTTCCTTTCGATCAACCAGCTCTGCTCTTGCGATGCAGAGATGCTAACAGCAACTTTCTCATTCGCTTTTGCATCGTCACACCTTGTTTTCTTCAGCTCCATGATCTCTTTCTCAGCAGTCTCAAGCTTATGAAGAAGCTCACAGTGTTCGCCATCTGCTCCTTCTCTCTGGATTTTCCAAACAAGCAATCTCAAGAGATGAGCACTTCCTCGAAGCATTTCATTGCACAATTCTGACCATCTATCGTCTTCCTTAACAGGCTCTGTCAAGACTTTGAGAGCAAAGAGAGCACAAGAAACACCAAAATACATTGCATAGAAGCTGTCTCTCTTCCCTTCTGAGACTATCAAATAAGAACCAGAAACCTCCTTTCCATCCATTTCTGAGAAATCCCCTTCTGTTCCTTTCAAAATGCTAATCGGGGAATTAAAAGTTAAGAAACAACTTTAATTAGAAGCAATCCCAGATAAGTTCTAATAAAAACACATATATACTCAGTGGTCTAGCACAAATAATTGCGGCAAAAAGCATCTCAATAATTGAGAAACAGTAATGCACAGTGGCACACTTCTAGAGATACAAAAGGAAACATGAAATTCCATAATTCAAGAACAAATCATGCAGATGAACTTACTTCTGTAAAGGATTAAAGATTCCTCAGCTCCAAAACCACAGGCCACAGACTTCTGGGAAAGAAATTTAAGCTCAAAGACAGAAACGTTATGATCCAATGGAGACCTCAAGGACCACCTACACCAGGCTGCAGAAAAACCTGTACTGCAATTATGATGTGAACAATAAATGACCAGAGAATGCCAAAAGCATTTGTATCCTTACACATGTACAAGGCTGCAAAATCAGTTAAAAAGGGATATACTGTAACAGAATAGAAGAAAACAATGAAAAGTTTCCCATTTTTTGAGAGAGAAACTGATCATCCAAGAACTCCCCACTTCCATTACTTTTCAGTACCCTTTTTCCTTTCTATCCTTCTTCAAATCATGTGACAAACGTCATGCGAAACCAAAGCCCTAGACTCCTAGTAGCTTTTCACCATTTCCATATAGTAAGATCCAAGAGTTGAAGAAGACAAAAAGAAGCGTATCTGCATCAAGAAAGTCGTTGGAATACAGTATTTATCCCATGTGGCTTGCCTGTCTAGTATACAGTACAGTACAGTACAGTACATTGCAAAATACATAAGAGAGATTAAAATAAAATAAAAAAAGCTATTTCTTCAGTTATCATACGATTCCTCCAATGTGAAAAGGGATTTTTTCAAAGTTGATGACAACTCTCACCAACCTCTAACAGATCAGTCAATGATATCCTGTATGGTTTCAACGTGAGAAATATGAACCACAGAAGCTTCAATACCTTGACAGGGAGCACGCTGTCATGTCCTTTTTACCATTCCTATCTTGCATCTGCGAATCTGAAGTAGATTTATAGCTAGAACCAGAAAGTCAAACCTCTTTACCCCTAACTTGCCCTAAAGTAAGAAGAAGGAAACCCCGCCTCCCATTTTTATTAAAAAAACCCACTTGATATAGATATTTAAAGAGACATAAAGAATCATGTAATAAGATTTGTTTTTTCGGTGAGGGGCAATTCCTGCAAATATCACTTTCTGTACGTATTTCACTGTCATCATGATGATCAATCCACCTAAGAGAGGCCAAGTCTTCATGGGGCCAAAAGGATTGGCCGCCTCCTCAATTTGCTTCCCTGGTTGAGACCTGTAAAGCATGCATGAACTTGTTCAACAAAAGCTGTACAAATCCATTCCAAGATCCGCCATTGGAACCTCGACTTCGTGTTCTTGGATTCATTAATTTGATTGTATATCAAGCAACCTCTCTCTCTCTCTCTCTCTCTCTCTCTCTCTCTTGCAGATATATAGTCACTGGAAATTACCACTTGCCTGCGTTAGAAGGATAACAGCCTCAAAGACGACAACATTTTGGCTAGTTTCTGTTGTCTTATTATCATTGAAATATTGATACTGTGTTTATGATTTATTAGAATATATTAAACTAATCCTAGTGCTTGTATAATATCCCGTCTTCGTTAAACAGGCTGAGCATGATTTTTTCTTTTTTTCTTAAATGATGAAGGGTAGACTTCAAAAATGCCTCTACATAGTTTCTATTTTTGCTCTCGAATAATTTTTTTTGTATTAACTTTACTCTTAATATCTTAAGAAAATTCTTAATTAAAGACTAATTAATTTCATCTATTTTTTAAATATATATTTTCATCTGATAGTACTCTAGAAAAACGATATCATTTTATAAGAAATTTAACTTTTTTTAATTAAATTATTCTAACAGAAAATCAAACTAGTTTGAGAATAAAACTAATATTAAAAAACAGTTTGAAGATAAAAATTCATCACAAGAAAGTCCAGACATTGAATCTTATTTGAAGAATGTCCTTTATATCACCGCATTCAATATTTCAAGGACAAGTGTATGATTATTTTTGTTTTTTAAAAATATTTTTAAATAAATAATATTTTAAAGAACAACCTTACAACAGTGAATTACCGGTATGAGTTATGGGGGCTTTCAAGTCAAGGTAAAAATATATTCTCCTTTTTTCTTCCACTGTGGGTGTGATTGAGACCTTGCAGAGAACAAGCTACAAAGTCAACAAAATCATGCCTTCTTTAGTTCTAGACGTGGAAAAATATACTTTCTCCTTGATAGAGATTATATATATATATATATATTAAAATAATATTTTATTTTTAAAATTTATTTTTATCATAAAAAAAAAAATTCATATAAAACTAAAAAATTTTAAATTTTAAAAAAACTCTGTCACCATTTACTTTTCCGGGCGGGGTTATGATAATTGATTATGTGATTTCTAATTGTTATTTTGTTGTTGTTTGTTGTTTATATGATTTTTTTTAATTTTTTTATTGTTAGTTTTTTTTTCAATTTTTTTATTATAATTATATTTTTTTATTTCATATTATAAAATTATATAATTTTATTAAATTGAATCACGTCCTCAATCTCAATTTTTTAAAAAAATACTTACAATGCCTTAACAATTTTTTACAATACATTTCATTAGAAAAAAAAAACTTTTTTTTGCCGCCTATCTAATGTGTCATAAATTCATTTAAAAAAAGTATGTTTGAAAATTGTGATTGTATTTATTTTTTATATTAAAATAATATTATTTTTATTTTTAAAAAATTATTTTTAAGATCAACGCAACAAAACGATTTAAAAAATAAAAAAAATTATTTTTTAATAAAAAAATTAAATTTTTAAAAAATAGAAGTTAGCCCGTATTTAAACTCTTTCTTAATCTATGAGGTAAGGGAACAAATCCAAAAATGCATTTATTATTAAAACAACAAAAAAAAAAAATGCAATGGACGTCGGCAAAACGTTTAGATGTAAAACCGATAAGTTAAAAAGGAGAAATATAATATAATGGTGATTTAAGGTTTTTATTTTTAGAGTTTAGTCTGATTAGTAAATCGATATTTACTTCCAAGTTATTTTTTAATGATTCCAATTCGTAATAAATAAATTTCTTATAACTCTACTAATTTAAATGTAAATATTTATCTAATATCTTTAAATTAAAGATATAAAAAATTACTTGAAAATAATATTAATATGGTGCACTGATGTGATAGTGAGTCCATGGTCTCGATAAAAAGCTCGGATTAATGGATTCTTAGTCAATATATGAATTACTAGTTATATGAATTACTAGGTTTAGGAGTGATTAATTTTTATTTGGTTTTGTTTTTATATAAAAAAAATAATCAAATCAGGTTTTTTTTTTAAAAAACTAAAATCGGTTTAAACCCACCGGTTTTGGTTCGATTTGATTATTTTAGAACAAAAACCGGTTTTTTTGTTTAGCTCGATTTTTTCAGTTTTGCTAAGATTTTTTCCGGTTTGGCCTGTTTTTTTCCTTATTTTGCTCGGTTTTTTTTAGGCTCGATTCGGTTTTTTTGGTTTTGGACTTATAAAACCGAAACCAAACCAAACTGGTTAGTTTTTTAAAAATTCTAATCGGTTTATCGATTTTTTTCACGGTTCGATTTTTTCGGTTATTGTTTTTCAGTTTTCTCAGTTTAATCGGGTTTTTAATACGTACTCCTAACTAGTTTAACTATGTTTATCATTTTTATTCAAAATAAATTTCTTAGTTCTGACCTAATCTAGTTTGAGTTTTAATCCATTCAATTTATGGAGTTACTCGTGACTGATCAAATTCAAAATTGATTGAAATTAAAACTTAATTTAGTTAAAGTATTTAGTCGTGATTTTGTGGAGCATTTAATAACTATAGTACTATGATATTTTACACCCTGGCTCTTGGACCACAAGTGAACACACCAAAAAATAAGTTAATGTACTTCTGAACTTGAGCACGAGTCAGACAAAGACATAGCTAGACAAGTAATGAGACAACTATATTTGTGGAAGACAAGAAGCGACAAGGGGACCTCATGGCTTTTCAAGCATGAATTTGAGATGCATTTGTACGATGAGATCATGTTTTTTTAAAATAAAAAATTTAATTTTTTATAATTTTAAATTAATATTTTTTTAGTGATTATTTATTATTATTTTAATAAATTAATGTTTAAAATAAATAAAAAATATTATTTGATTCATTCTCGAATAAAAAATATTTTAAAAAGTAACTTTTCGTGTTTTTTAATTAAAAATATATTAAAATAATATTTTATTTTATTTTTAACATCAATATAAAAATCATATAAAAATACTTAAAAATATCAATATATTATTTTTTTAGACAAAAAAAACAATTTAAAAGTTATATAATAATAGAAAATTGAGAACACACCCTACACTTTAAGGGTGTTTGAGAATATGATATCAATTACTTTTTGTCTAGAAATGCATTAAAATAATTTATTTTTAAAAAAAAAAATTTATTTTTGACATTAATACATCAAAATGAATTTAAACATAAAATAAATTTAAATTTTTTAATAAAAAATTATAAAATATAATTTACACTGTATTTTCAAACAGTGTCAACCTAATAAGCACCAGATAGTCAATTAGGAAACGATTATAAATGCAACATGAAATATCTCAAAATCTATCATGTGAGAAGACTTTTTCTTGCCTTCACTTAGAACACCCTTTTTATGCATGGCTATTGGCCTAATATAATATAACTTTGATGATTAATAATTTTAATTAAATAATATTTTTTTCAATTATAATTGAAATCTAGAGTTTAAATAATATTTTGAATAATTAATAAATTTCCATGATCCCAAAAACATTAATTTATAAAAATCTGACTACATTTAATAAATATTACCATCCATCTCACAATCTGGTTTGTATCAAAATATTTATATATAATCTTGTAGATCCCTAGCCACACTATGAAACGAATGATACGTTTATTTTTTAAAAAACAAAGGATCAATAATTCTATAATATATTTATTAGATCAATAAAATCAATTTTCTTATTTTTTTCAAAAAGTTTTATACTTTTTATGTTTTCTTATAAGTTTTTTACAATACATTTTAAAACTTATTATTTTTATTTTTTCTAAAATATTACACAGCAAATTTTACTATGTGAACTTTTTAATTTATATTCTTGGCCTAAAAAAAATTAAATTTATTTCCAAATATTTCCATGGGTGCATTAAGTATTGATGGCCTGTCTAATATCTGATAAATTTTTTTTTTGGGGTGATAGAAATATAAGTAAACGAAATTTAACTAAAAATTCTTGCTGATTAAAACTTTAATAAAAATATGACGTGGCAGTTTCTGGGTGGAGATTCCAATGACATGCAATTTAAGGCACGAACACAGAATCAAGACCTCTCTCTCTATATATATTTCTTGCAGCTGCCTCTTCTACTCTCTGGCTTCTCATCCTTATTTTTGAAATTAATCATTTACAACAACAAATTTCTAATTCTACCCTTCAAAGTCCTGGCTTAAAAATCCTCAAATTCAAACCCCAATCAAATTCTAGTTTTTTTCGTTTTCTAGTGGGTGAATTGATAATGGAAGACTTGCCCCTTCCTTCTCTCTTCGATCAAGCTTCAAAAATCCATCTAAAAGCAACAGAATCTGGTTCCAATGATAAGGTATAACATTTTCTCATTAGATTTTGTTTTTATCAAAGTTTGTAACTTTTTTTATTTGATTTTAGGGTTTTTATTGATTGATTTGATTTTGACAGGAATTGGTGAAGAAGGGAATTGAAGCACTGGAGAATTGTGAGGAAATGATTAGTAAATTGGGTTTATTTTCTTCTAATGAGACTAAAGAGGATATTAGCACTACCAATCTCAAGTATATTCTGGTAATGTTTAAATTTGTTCATTTTCTCTCTTTATTATTATTATTATTTTTTTAAAAAAGTATGAAACTTTAGAGGTTTATAATTGATGGGTTGGTTAAAAAAACGAGAAACTTTTCTTTTTCGTGTTTTTTGAATTATTAATTTTGGATGAACTAAATGTAGGAAATAATCCCTAATGATGAGCTTTTTAGTATCAAAATGGAACTGTTAATATATAATGAAGTTACTTTCTTAGGTTGAAATACAAGGGACTCGTGGTTAGGTTTTAACACTTGAGGGAGTGAAGGAAGCAGTGTTGTTCTAAGTTGATGCAGTGGTTTTAGCTTTGTGTTGTATGATGATTGTTATGGTATGGTGCTATGTGGAATTAAATTGGGGACACAAAAAATTTGGAACGGTTGTTGGAAATGTTATTTAGCTTAGACAGGAGAAGTCTAAAAATGTGGTAACTTATAATGTTGATAGTTTTTATGTTTTATGTAGGGTGGGTGGGGTGAATTGGGAAGGTCTTGAAATGAGCCTCAAAGCTCGAATCTTTTATAACCTAATGGCTTTTTGCTGGTTAATTTCCCTTTTCGTTCCCATTCAATTAAATGTCAAATGTAGACTTTGAAGCTTGGGTTTTTTTTTTTATTTTTTCATTTAATTGACAGTGATGGAAATGATTTTCTGGGATTAAATTGGAAATCTACATGTAAATGGCTGTTGTAACTGCTGAATTTATGAACTTTGTAAACTTGCTAGTTTTACATCAGAATGAATTCAGTAAGAAAATTGATTTCTAACTTGATAGCTTATCACAATTGCAGGTTCCATTTTATCTGGCAGAGCTGACTGAAAACATTGCTCAGGATGATAGGATACAAATTTTAAAGGCTTCCCAGGCAAAGTTAAAGGTGACTTCTGTTCATTATCTGAAGTACATAGTCTTAAGTTTGTTTGCCAACATAGCAGCTGCCAGCAGAGCTTCCGGGCATATATTTTTTCCTCAGTACTTAATGTTTTCTGCATGTTTTGAGGTTTTTTTATATATCAATTGATATTTATGAAGGCAACTTGTTCTAGGAATTCCTCTCATTTTGCGAGGCAATGGAACTTGTACCAGAGGAGGAGTTGCAAACATTTTCTCAAGGGACTCCAAATACTTTTGCAGATCGAAGGGCTCTAAAGGTAGCTTCAAGTCTTTGTCAATACTTTCTTACAATCAAAACTACTCTGATGCATCATAGTTTTGTTGAGCTTCCTTTGCAACAAGGGGCTTTTTTAGCTCCTGCAGTCACAACCCCTTCATGTGCCTTTATACAGATTGCCAGATACAGACGCCAAATAGCTGCAGAAGCAAAGCTGGAGAAAATAAAGGAGCAGAAAGAGCGGCGTTTTCATTCAACTAAAGCTGCAGCAGTGTCAACTCCGGTTGAGGCCGGGGAGGAAGACCTGCTGGATGATGATGGAGAAGAAGAGCGGGAGGTTAGTTGTTATCTATGCCCTTACAGGATAAGCTGTAAAAGTGATCTGAAGTACTTTAGCACAGTAGTTTAAATTTTTGTAGTCTATTTTTAACTTCCACCACTTCAGATTTGGAGTGGCTGAATGCATAAGGGTTTGATTCAATATAGTTGATGAGAGGAGTGTGACTATGGAGTCTTAAAACATATTGTTTTAGCACATTAATCACTTGTAGTTGTGCTTTTGAGCAGTTCATTAGTAGTTGTTGAGACAATTTCCTATCAGTCCCCTGGGAAACTTGGGCACCAGCCTATTTGTTAGAAGTTCCAAGCCTTTGTAACATTTCTTTGGGATATTAACAGTATAATTATCTCATTGTTTTTATGCTTAAGGGTTGATTTCATGCAGTTGGTGGGAGGGGTGTGCCTGGATAAGTAGCATTGAAAATTAATTTTCCATCATTACCTCATCTGTAGTTGCTTTTTCTAAACTGTTCAATATTGAACCAATTTCCTATCACTCACTAGGGTAATTTTTACACTGACATGTCAATTTGAAGTTCGAGTCTTTCTAAGTTTTTCTTTAGGAAAATTAACAGTATAATCAACTCATTATTTTTATGCTTCTCTGGACTATTGGTCTGACAGCCTTGTAACTAGAAATAATGACTTCATCATGTCTCACTATTGTGAGCCATTTCTTTTGATGTTATACGTAGTCGTAGCTTGTTTGAGTCTATGAGCCCTATGCTAGTGTTTTTGTTTGATTTCAAAAATGTAGTTTTGCTTATGCAGTGTATTCTCTAACAGTCCAGTACACCCATTTTTGTACCAGTGAATTTAACTACTTCATTTATAATTATCCTCAGCTCTAAAGAAATACAATAATGCTGATGGTACCAATATTTTAATCATTTTCATTACTAACCAATGATGTTTTATTAGTTATTGCATTTCAAAATTATAGAAATGTTGTTAAATATAACTAGTCAGATTACTGTGATTTGGAAAAGCTTTCCTGAAATATAATCGCCACACAAGTGTGTTAGTGAAAGTGTTATTATTCCTAGCATTGTTCAGAGAATAAGATGTAGAGCCTGGTTTTGTGTTTCCATTATTGTACACTTTTGTTTCGTGCTAATGCAACTTTCACATTGATAGGTTGCACAAATAAGTTTTTCCCCATGATGAAGAAAGTAGTTTGGCTTCTAGGTGTTCATTTTGTTCCTTTTTTTTTTTTCAAACTTGAATAGTAGATGCTTGAAAACTTGACAGAGTTTATGGAGTTCATTGGTTGTAGTATGTTTATTAACAGTTCTACATGTATTCACAAAAAGAAGCAGCTGTACATGTAATTTGTAGTTTTTTTCTTTCGCAAAGTTGAAGTGTTGCTGAAATCACACTGTTCTTTTTTTGCAGGCTTGGATTATTACCATCTCTTTGGCTATCTGTAAGGTTGGTCCTATATTTCCTTATAGTCTCTGCCATGTTCTACTTGTCTTTCATATATCCATCGCTCACACTGCTGTATTACCATTCTTCAGGCAATCGATCTGCTGGAAATGTTAAAGAAAGAGGAAGAAATGCTTTCAGCTGTAAAGGAAAGACAACTAAAGGTATTAGCACATTTAAATCTGAAATGGCAGAGTTTATTGTAGTTGTGTTTTTTGGAGATCTATACGCTGTATCACTGTCCTGTGAGTTTTCATTTTTTGTAAATAGCTGTGATGGAACATATCTACCAGCAATTATTTTTTTTAGCGCAGAGATCATCCCTTAGAGGATATTTTTATTTTTTAAGTAGGCACTGGATGAAGCCTCTCAGATTTACAGCTCTAGTGATTATTGTAGAGATTATTCCTTGGAAAAGTATAATGGTGCTAAAGATTTGCACCATTTCTTCATTAGGTTGCATTCGTTCCATTCTTTTGCATCATCAGGTGGCCATGATTCTTTACTTCTCCATCATCAAATATTAAGGTTTTTCTGACATGAAAGTTAGTATTCCTAATAGTGTTATTGTGTATTTTATTGTAATCATGGTTAGCAGCACTGTATAATTCAGTCTTTATGCCTACTTTATCCAGCTGTCCGTGATGATGAGTTTATTGCATTAACATGGATGCAGTAATTATCTTGACTCTTATTTCAGGGAGGGGACAAAGCTTTTTCCCAGATGATTCTTGATGAACGTGCCAAGAAAGCTGAAGATTGGCATCGTGATGCTGCAGTAAAAGCAAGGTATACTCAACCGGCACCGCCTATCACATGTGCTACTTTTGCTCAAGATGTTTTAGAAGGGAGAGCAAAGGTTTCCGAAGCACATGATCACAAGCACCTGCCAGTGACATTCGGACCAGCAAGTATTGTGGGTGGAAGCCTATCAAACGAAAGGGAAAGGATGACAGCACAGGTCTTCCAACCTGGCCATAGGTGTGTTTCCATGCCCTGATTATTTACACTTAAATTGGATGCCTGTCATCAAAAGATAGTATTTTTCTTTTGGTTTTGTTGCTTAGGAATGGAGGAGGGAAGACTTCTAACATTGATCCCTTCCTTTCTAATTACTTAAATATTTAAGTATCAAGTGGGAATAGTTGGCCCCTTTCGCTTTCATAAGCCTCTTATTCTGATATAATAATTTGAATATTATCTGGAAGGTTGCCAACCATGAGTATAGAAGAAGCTGGGTTGAAGGAGATGGAGATTATGAATAATTGGCAAGAGAGAAACGTTAAATTCATGGAAGAAGCAAACTCTGCATGGTACAAGGACGATCAGAAATTAAAACCAAGCGAAGAAGAAGAGGATGAAGATGATGACGATGCTGCTGTAGAGAAGGCAAGAGCATTTGATGACTGGAAAGATGATCATCCTCGCGGTGCTGGCAATAAGAAGCTCACCCCTTGTGGTTAAATTTGGCAAGTGGTTTCTGTATCGGTGATGTATTCTTTTTTAACACAGCTAAAACTCATCCTTTGCACCTCAAATATTGCCCTTCCAAATTTTGGATCAGTGTTTTTGTTTTGGTGTTGAGTTGAAAAGTTTACACTGTATTATATCCATCTCGATACAAATGAGAACAACTTGTGTTCACGTAGTTTCTGCTAATCGTGATGTTCAAAGTGGCTTTTCTTTTGAGTTTATTTCTTGTCTTGGATGATGGGATGGAGGTAGTCCTTGCCCAATTCCTAAATCTAAATCCCCATCTCTGTGACTTGCATGATTTCGTATGCAGAAACCAATTTGTCACAATAGTGCTGTAAGATATAGTGAAGGTAATACCTATGATTTTTCTGTCACAGTTCATTGATTCTCTCCTCTTACAATTTGATAGCTCTCAGAGAGGGGCATTGAATATAGCATATTTTTCAATGGAGAACTGTGGTTAGTAATTAATGTTATGGCTTGGTGGTTAGATTACCGGATCTTTGAATTCTTGTTGCCTCTAGGCCTCAAGAAGGCATGGAGAGAGCAGCACATTTTTCAGATGATTTTCAAGTATCTTGGGTGTATCATGATTTGTAGGGTCCCAAAGACAAGGTCATTTCAAAACGATCTTGTATAATGAAGGATATGGACAAGCAGATACCGCAATAAGATGATGTTGCTTCTCAAATGCATATTCAGTTTTTTAAAGTGATTTGATGTCACATTGTATTAAAGTAACATTTTCTTTTGTCCTAGTTTAATCTAATTTGAATTCCAGTAATATGTTAATAGAATTATTTGAATTTCCTTAACTTCTCTTCGGTTTTATCTTGGCATCAGAGCTGCAAGATAAATTTAATTAGTAAACACAACCCATTTTCACCGAAGAAACATCTCAGCACTGGAAAATGATAAAACATGAACGTCCCCCAACTATTGCATTTCCAAATTAGAAGCTGGAATGCTTATATTAGAAAATACAACTCAGCAAGGTCATAAACAACCACTACTTTGTAGTTTGATGGCCTTGCTGAGGAGAGCTTTTATTAGCTGCTGTATTGATGCTAATTAGAGAAGGAAACCAGCAAAGCAGACAAGAATTCAACTCCTTGATATGTATTAGGGTTAACTGACCAAAAACTTGAATGGTTTTATGCCATAGATCTTGACAGAACAGATCCTCAAAATACACAGAAAGAAACTTGAAATAGCTTTACGCGCATGAAAGTGTCAACAATACAGGTGCAGAGACGAGATCTATCTCATTGTAGGACATGGGAATGGGGGATCAGGAATTTTAACCAAGAACTGGCCTAGAGGCATCCCTGTCATTCAATGCATGGGTTTAGAAAAAGGATGCAATCAACTCAGTTTCTTAGCTATATCTGCAAGAGTTTTGGGCATCTCAGCCATACAGGAAGACATCGTGAACAACAGAACAAGCAATATCTAATGAAGTCAAGGATAACAGTAGCTAAATGACCTTGCCATGCATGCTCCCGACAGTTCTATGAAATGCAAAAACCCTATGACAATAGTAGAACTGCAAATTGCCTTGGATCTTAATAGAATAGTATAAAAAGCTGGTTCTCTGCAAGCAGTTATTTGTCAGTGTATTTACGAGTTCGTCAGCTAAAATAATGAAGAATAAATCCCCTTGTCAAACCAGGAGGCTAGTCTGAAATAATAAAGCCTAGCAATGACCAAGGTTTTGTTGATAGTGGCTAAATTAAATGATGAGAACCAGTACCAGAACGCCGGAAGTAGAAATCACGCGGTTATTATCAAGAAATAATGATAAGAACAGCTTTAATTCCTTGTCTGTGAATATGCCAAAATCCTTTTAAGTTTACAAGGACATTGCATGAGCTTTAAATGTCTGATGTCAACTTCAATAAGATGTTCATCTCCCATTGCCTTAAAATTGAATGGGAAGCTGCCAAAGTGGCAGCTCGTGTTTGACATCTGAGTCTCAAAAGAACCAACCTTTATATCGTGAAACATATTTTTTCAACTTTAAACATCGATTTCCTTGCATCATGCAGTAAAGAAAAACCATGATAGATGGATGACATCGAGAAAATAGATGGATGGCGAAGAGAATTAGGACGAGAGTTTTGCAAGGCTAGTTTATGGACTTCTTTAATCTATGCGTTCGAGAATTGACAGTAATAGATGGACAACTTGCATTTTGACAGAAGAAAAACATGCATACCTCCATGGAGGAGATTGTGGAAAACTGCAACACCCCTTCTAACCTTCTCCCAGAGCAAAAAAAAAAAAAAAAAAAAACTCAGGGGTAAAGCTCTGGCCTCTTTGTTCAATCCAACATGTATAGCAAAACGAGACACGCAAACTTAGAACTAGCTTGTTCTGTCATTTTGCCGTAAGCAGCCGATAAACATCCATAAATAACATTTAAATGGTAATCTAAAAGATATAAGACAATAAGAGAAAACTTGGCAATGTAAAAAGAACAATGAAAGACGAGAAGAGGAAAATATATTGCAGCCAGATCCAAGAAGTTCCAGTGAAACATAGACATTCTGAAAAAAATAACTTCTGCTCGGGCAACCAAAGAGAGCAACAGAACATCAGCAGAATCATTGACAACTAAAAACGAAGGGAAGAAGACACCATCGGAAAAAAGCCTGCACAATTTATATATGTGGCTTGTACATACACACCCCGCCGTTGCAAGAAGATGTGCATATAAAACATTGGAGCTCTGTCATTTCTCCAGAAATTGATGGAACAAAGAGTTGAAGAACTTACCAATAGATGCCACTACGGAACTTGCGAGCCGGTCAATAATAATTATTCTTAGAATCCAATTATATCTTCTTCCCTGTCTTTGATGTAGAAACCTTAACCAGCTCCAATGTTAATAACCAATATACAAGCAGAACACCCCCAATATACTAGCATATCAATAGTATCGGATTTGAATACCTCCAATTCAACCATCAATGCACTTAAGCCCTCTGCAAACCCACAACCAAACCCCAAACAAAACTGCACAAACAATCAGATCCAATATCAAAACCACCCAAACATGCTTCTTCCAAATCTGTTTAGCCTTTTGCTTGCCATCCCCCGTATAAAACCCACCACTCTTTTGCATCATCGTAACCGAAAACTCCCTACTTCCATTCTCACCAACACCACTCGCCTTGTTATTATCCAAATCACCACCATGATGATCTCCATTAGCCTCTCCTGGTGATCTCTTCTTTTTCTTCATCAAGACTTTACTTGGCTTCGGAAGCAAAGGTCTAATCACAGCTCCCTTCGCTTTCGTCGAATCCAAGCTTGGATTCCTACTATCCTTTGTTGATTCCTCCATTAAAGCATTCACCAAGTCAGCATCCAGCGCCAATATCTGTCTAAACACAAACCGCAATTCACCTTGGAAACAAAAGGAACCCATCTTTTCACCATCTTTCATCATCTTAGCCCCCAAAAACTCCTCAAAAGCATCCTTTACACGGTTCAAAAACCATAAAGACTCAGACTTCTGGAGATTCTCATCAAAAATAGCAAAATAGGCAAAAGGGTCATCAATTAAGAAAGTGTAAGTCTTGTTGCGGGTTGTATGGGAAAACATGGAATGGTTACGTGGGGTTTCCTCTATGCATCTTTGACCAATGATTTCAATTCCTGATTCTTTTGATGATGAGAACTCAGCAAGAACTGTAGGTCCTTTAGCAATGCAAGCATATAAAACATGATTTGGATTGGAAATCATTGAAGAGTTTTTGGTTTGTTGATCTTTAGAAAAAAGAAAAGGAAGGATCTTTTTAAGAGGAAGGAATTGAATTGAAGAAAAAAGAGGAATTTTGCATTGCAAAGTTGAAAACTTTGTATTTTTTTCTCTCTAAAGGAATTCTCTCCTTTAGGAATCTCTAAAAAATTATCTCTCTCTCATTTTTTGGAGATTTGGATTTTTGTTAGCCTGTTTGCTTTGATTGTTTTTCCCTTCTCTCTCTAGGGTTTGGAAATGGAGAAGAAAAGAAAAGAATTGAAACCATTGATATGTACAAGAAATAGAATGGCTGCTATCTTCGTTAAACTTTCCCTGTCTGAATTTTTTAATTACATAAATACCCTTTCAACTCTTATTTGGATGTAGCAATTTTGTGAGTTGGTGCTTTCATTTGCATCATGTTTGACTTGATGACAAGGGAAAAGAAAAAATAAAAATAAAAAAGCCTTATTCTTCAATAAAGTCCTTCACAAGCCCATAGAAATGAAATCCATTGAGTTAATTAAATTAATTCTAGTTAATTTAAATTAATTAAAATAACATTATTATAAAAAAAATTAATTTGAATTTTATTAGAGTTTCAGATCAACAGAATTACACAAAACCAATTTCTTTTTATTTTTTTAAATTTTATTCAGGTCAAGTCTCAGATTAATTTTATTATACCAAATTTAATAACCATAGTTATTTTAATTTTTTAAAAGTCAAAATAATATCCTTATAAAAAGAAATTAATCTGGATTTTAATAAAACGGGATCACATAAAATCAATTCCTTTTTATTTTTTTAAAATTTTACTCAAGTCAAGTCCCAAATCATTCTTATTGAATTGAATTTAATAATCATGCACATGCATCTTTCTTTTAAGCTATAACCAAAAAAAATGAGGACCTTGACATTGCTTTTACAAAATATGTTTGGCATTTTGTTATTCATGCAACCTTCTTCTTCTTTTTCTTTCACGACAAGGAATTCGAGCTAATGATTTTTTTTCAGTGTAGATAAGATAAATTTCAAACAAGGATAACAACATTTATTGACTTGGTTGATAGTCCACAATGATTAAAAAAAAAACTGAGAATTCTTACATATTCATGTAAGGTGAGACTTGAAATATGATGTCATAATTTTTCACCTCTCGATAAATTAGCAATTCTTGGGTTTTGATAGTAGAAATTGTGGTTTGTTAATGGTTAAATGTATGTTTGACACTGCGATATTTTTAGCTTTTTAAAATATTTTTTATTTTTTTACATGAAAAAGTATTAATTTAATTTTTTTATATGTTTTTTTATTATTTTAATATAATGGTGTCAAAAAATAAAAATAAAACATGTTTTTAAAATCTTTTAATTAAAATATACTCTTAAAAAATATTTTATACTATACATCAATTAGCACAAGATGGTGTCATAGTAGTCACCAAATGAGTAGATGGAGCAAACTAGAGAGAGGCTCATGTCTTTTTATGGGAATTTGAATTTCCTTTTGGATTCTTTCATGGAAGTCTCCAATTTTCTTGGAAAAAAAAGAAGAAAGTTTATACTTTTATATACATAAAAAAGTTCCTTGAGAGAAATTTTACTCAATTGCTAAAAGAAAATATGTGTTTTCATAGAATTTTCAGAAAATCACTTTATTTTTTTTTGCAGACAAGCAAAAGGGTAAGAAAAAAAATAAAGAGAGAGAGAGAGTTGAATTTTTTTTTTATTATTATAGGTGTTTGAATCAACTTACAAATATTTCAACTAATTCTATAAATATTAAAATTAAAAACCATATAAATTTTTAATAAAACAAGATTTATTATAAATGATTAAATGCAACAGAGCATGCAATGTACTTTTATGGTAATATTCCTTTTGTGGTTCGTTTGGGCAAATCTTTGGCACAACATACAAAGCTAAAAATTAAGAAAAAGAACACACACAGAGCTAAAAGTTTATTAAGATAAATCATCACATCTCTTGTAAAAATTCAAGAGATGACTGATTTATTATGTAATAATATGTTTGGTTTATTTTTTATGTACCATGTATTATAAAGATGAGTTATTTGTAATTTTTTTCATTGAAAAAAAACTAATATTAATATAATATTAGTTTTGTTTTTGTTCATGTGATTGTGGTTTGCTATAATGGTCTTTATCTTTTATCTAATCATGGGAAAAAAATTATTTGGTTGGTCAAATAATTTTTATTTTTTTGCACTAATCTCGTATATAATTATATTTCAAACCTTGATTTTATAAAAATTAAAATAATATATTTTTTTATTTTTAAAGATCTGTTTTTTTATATGCAAAAATCTATCTTACAACAGCTTAAATAAAAAAATTAAAGTGATATCTTTTTAATAAAAGTTTATTTAAGAAATAACATTGTTTTGGATATAAAGATTTTTTTCCTTAAAAACAATAGACAAACCATTGTTTTGGATGAAAAAAAAAAATCCCCGGGGGTTAACTTAACTAGGTCTCACACGCACTTGGTTAAGTTAATCAGGTTGTCAATTAACTTGTTAGTCACTCAGAATTGACCGAGTTAGCTTTTTGAAAAAGTTAAAAGCAAATCTAACTTAAATCAAATTCTATATTAGTAGTATATCCGATTGACCTGATTGATTAGATAGGTTTGATTATAATTTTGAAATTTAACCTGGTGGGTCGACACGGAGCCTGACTAACCTAGAGATGCAACCAAGCCGGGTTTAAAAAGAAATAGAAAAAGTCACAACTCGAGGTGACCTGAAAAAACTTGATTGTAACCCGTTAACTATTTTTTTTTTTTTACCAAAACAACATTATTTTAATTTATATAAAAAAATATGATTGATCTGGGGATTCGATCAAAACTTAATGACCCAAGAAAAATTTATAACCCGAATTTTAAATGGGGTCAACCATCAAGCCGGATTTCAAAACTCCTGATTCGATAACTACAAGTATTATTTAGAGATACAATCATATATTAAGTCTCAATTGCTAAATTCAGAATATATATATAAAATTCTTGAAGATGACATTCAAACTTGACAGATTCCCATTGCTCTTCAACCTCCAAATTATTATTTTTTTAACTGGCATGTCAATTTCTTAATCAAGGGCTGAAGAACTTGATGGCCTCGTAGCCTTGGGATAAGATGCCAGATAGGCTATGTGTAGAGGAATTGTTTGTGGCTTTGTGCAGTGACCTGGTCAATGATTGAAAGCTAGTTTTTCTGTTCGTCCCCATAAATTCTTCCATTAATTCCTCCATTAATTGGTTAGTTTTTGTAGCATTTTCCTCCCTTTTTTTGGCACAAATTCCTCGTCTCATCTACTGTTTTGAAAGAAATTAATTTTTTTTATCAGATGGAAAAAAAAAAGAGTTACTCTCAGAGCAATCATTCACCTTATGGGAAATGGGAATTTGATTTCATTAGAAAGCTTGGTAGAAGAAAATCGAATTGCCTGAGTGATAAGTTTACCAATGGAGTATCGATAGTAAGTACTCGTAATTTTTCTGAAAAAAAATAAATTTGGAGAGAAAAAAATATTTTTCAACTAGGGTAAGAATATCACTTTCTATAGTTCTAAATTTAACCTTTTATTTTCATCGAGTACTATAAAATTTTTATTAAGAAAGAAAGAATAAATGATAATTAGGTAAATTTAGGTCAGGTTGAATACAGTCGACTACATTATATATATATATAGACTTGTTAGGTCAGTCAGACACAAAAACATGATCAAAAGAAAAGAAAAGAATAATCATCATAACATATTTTGAGAATCCCGAAGAAGAAATCCAAGATTTTCCTCATTTTCTAAGAGATACATGCAAAACACAAGGCAACGCAGGTGCCTACTTGCCTTGCTACATTGGAGAATATGACAGCTAGGGATGAACTGTGTTTGTTATTGCCTGGCCAGTCAGCAACATAAAGTTAGTCACTCGAGGCTATAAATCGCCCTCTCCTCCCAGTAGCCAACTCAAAGTAAAACTGATAAACAATGCTTATGACAAGAGGGAGAGAAAAAAAAACCCTAAAATCAACAGCCTGGCCTGTTTAATATTACATCTGGTAGATCCAGACTGCAGGCAGCGAATGCCATGTTACAGGATTCTTTTCTGATGGTTCCAAGAAACAGGTAGCAGCACCTGAAACATAATTTATTGTTGGTTTAAGATGTTATTTGCCAATAAACAAAAACTATCTGTATCAGTTCCTGTTTTTATCAGAATGTACATTACAAGAAGCTGTGACCTGTGCAAAACTCAACTATTTGTCAATGGGGTGCACATGCAGAATAAAATATAATCACTCAAGAGAAAGGATAACCATAAAAATAACTGCCCACACATAGCATGTGGTACAAAAAAAACTGCTTCCTGGGAATCATCGGTTGATATGTTCGTGTTTCGACAAGTGCCGGGTTTGATTTCTTCACGAAAATGGTGTTTCTGGTCTCTTTTTCATATGTCATTCGATGTTTCTCTTATGTACCCTCAATTAATATACGGTGGATCGATGAAGGCCCACTCGAAAACCTGTTCATAATGAACAGCAGCATTCTCCCATGTGGAGTCCTTCACCATGCCTCTCTTCATTATTCCTTCCCAAGACGATTTATGATCTCGGTATGTCATGATAGCAACTCTTAATGCCTGTCAAGAATCGGCCGCGCATTGTCAGAGACAGTTAGACAATTAGAGAGAGGAAAATTTTGTTTCATCATTGTGACTAGATGAGGTTCCACAGAATGAATAGAATGGACAAGGTAACAAGAGGAAGCCCTTATAAATCTACTCAATACAACCATGTAAGCAAATTTTCCCACCCTCAAGTTCCAAAAGAATATGATTATCACCATCTATCGTAGACCAGACCTTGTTCGATGGACAACAGAAAACAAAGCATGGCAGGTGATTTTAACTTGGGAAATTAACAGATCATTAAAGCGGTGATTTCAGTTGAACTCTTTGAGGAAAAGAAACATACAGGTATGGATTAAAGAGCTATGCAAGTATAATAAAATCAACTTCCACATCCAAAAAATGTTAAATTAAATTAACTTACCGCCAACATGCTTTCTTTTGATAGCGGAGAAAAAATCCACCTGTCAACATAACACAACTTCTGTTTAAGTTGGACAAGATTCAGGGAAATGAAGAATTAAATTCACGTAGATAATTGCAGTACTTGTTTTCTTCAAAGAATGATGTTATTTACGCCATGAGAGAACAGAAGCTATAGCACAAAATAATCTTTGTTCATTTACTCTCCTAATTAAAACAGATACATGCATCTTACTTTCCCAGTTTCGAGTAATATTCGCAACTTTCTAAAGCCTACTGTAACATTTCACCTTTTCCCCAGGTATATAAACACATGCATGTGTAAGTACTTTATGAAACAAAAAGTTAAGCTAATTCTAAGTTCATAAACTGATGCATGAAAATGGTAGAAAATTGTCGACCTCTAATTTCTAACAAAGGAAGAAATGAGTGAAAGACAGGCACATGTGCAGTTTGACATACACATCAGTTTACTTTTAGGAGGCGTCACTAAAATTTAACATTTTAAAGTTTGCTGAAAATATAAAGGAATGGACAAAAAGAACCTTGGAGAGACACAGAAGATGGTAAAAATCTTGAAGACACATGGAAATTTCTTCCCTAATTTGAAAAGAAACAGTACACCTATTGATCTATTTCAACACCCCACTTGCAGCTGAAATTCAAGATTGGCCACAAAACTTGGGGATGATCAGTAAAAGGAGGTTAATCCAATTGAACAGTGCTTGGAAAATGAAGTCTTTGCACATGAATTCTTGTAGAAATCATGTCAATTGCCAGTTTTAATTAGTCTTCAGTTCCTGAAAATATAAAATTTTCTCCACCAAGGGCAATTCTTTCTGGCTATAGGTTTGAGGGATCAAATCAGAACCTGATTGAAACAAATTGCAATTCTGAATCAATGAATTACAGAATAGTTTTCTTTTTCTCTAGCCTTTTTCCTTCCTTATCTATGGGGTAAGAAAAGGCTAACTCTGACTACTGAGAATTGCAACTAAGAATTTCCAGGAAAACCATGCAGTGCATGAGTATTAAGTAAAAGCACATACCCGGTGCCTTCACCTAGACCTCCTTTAGAATAAGGATCGAAAGCCTGTACTGTATCCTGATATACACAAAGTACAAGCCATTTAGTACAACCTCAAAAAAAGGACAACTGATACAGAATTGTTTTCAGGTTTTCACTCACTCTGAGCCCTCCAGTGCCATGAACAACTGGTACAGTCCCATATCTCATTGCGTACAATTGATTTAGCCCACAGGGTTCAAATCTCGAGGGCATCAATAGTATGTCAGCACTGTTTATTCCAGACTTGAATTAGTGTCATTGATATTTTGAGCAATATGTAAAACATGAACGGGAAAGAAGGATTACCCAGCTGTTATCTTGTGAGAAATTGGAATATTAAATCCAACCCAACCTCTAAACTTATCTTTGTAGGTTGACTCTGTTGCTCTCATCCAGTCCTCATACAAAGGGTCCCCAGACCCAAGCATCACCTGACACAAACCGTACCATCTTTAGTAGTTGTGAAGGAAAATGCACTCCTTAGCTAAACACCAAACTCGTTTCTATTTGATGCTGAAGAAATCTTAAAAACAAATTAACTATGCTATCGCGCACCTCTAATGAGGTTTAAGAGAGCATTTATTCTCCCTTCAATTCAAACAAAGGCATGTCAGTTTTAAAACCTAGAAGAATGAGAAGATATGACTAGAGATTGAGGGCATTTCAGGTCTGAAATTCAAGCTAAATATAATTCCAACACGTCTTTGAGTTTGAAATGAAATTTATGCAAGAAAAAAAAATGACAACAGCCAGTAGAGAGACAGCAATGCTGCATTCAAGGGATGAGACAAAAATGGAATAAATGAAAATCTGGCATACGAATTGAACATCATCTTCCAAAAGCTCTGGAATTGCCCAGCGGATCAGGTCGATTCCTTTTTGATAGTCTAGCCTCCCAATGAATCCAATCTACAAAATCCAACTCCAATTAGTAACAGTAGAGGAGTTTCTATTTTTGTTACAGAACAGTGCATAAGGAAAAAATATCATACCAGTGGACAATCAGGCTTAATAGGAAGACCTAATTCCTTCTGCAAAGCAATCTTACACTGAACCTGCAACTTGTAAAGCAGCAGGTAAGGAAACAATGTTCCAAAACAGCTGATAGTGGAAATGTGACGTCACTACCTTCCCAGAAAGATCATCCACAGAGTAATTGGAAGCAATGTGCTTGTCTGATGATGGGTTCCATTCATAAATATCGATGCCATTCGTGATCCCTGGTGAACAAATTGTGTTACTAAATTCAAGCATGAAATACACTACAGTGTACTAAAATGTGTTAATTGACTGATACAGAACTTATTCAAAACAAAGTAATCTTGGGAAACTTTTTTAGTAAATATACCATTCAAGACACTCCTTCGGCTACTTAACAGCTCATGCAGACCATATCCACCTTCAACAGTTGTTATTTCCCAGGCATAACCCTGCACTAAACAAACCAACATTACTATTTTAAAGGATAGAGAAAATCAGAAGATGACCATGACTACCATAAAAGTGACCTGTTCAATGACTTCAACATTTAAAAATTTAGTTATTCCAAAAGCAAAGCCCATCAGACAAATGATTATAGCTACAAATGATGGCAAAGGATAAATTAACATCACAGACCTTGCTAACAGTGAGTATCCGATCAACTGTGACAATTGCACCCTTTAGCAGATTAACAGCTTCACCAGTGTCAAGAGCATGAGTCCTTGCCCAAGTAGGGAACACCCATCCCAAGGCCCCATACCACTCTGAAGGCAATCCCAAATTTGTGTAAGTTGCTGCAGGTTCCACTCCCTAACATGTAGATGAATTTGTTGAATTAGTGTAACAAACCTTCCTCCTCGTTGTATAAAAAGAATTCATTACAAAGAAGCCCAAGAGGCAGAATAACACGCACGCTCTGTATCACTTCAAAACATCAAAGGAGCACCTACCTGATGTGCAAGGTTATGTATCACAAGGATAGTTCGTGCATCCTTATAAACTCCATAGGGACGATATTTCGAAGCCAAAAGCCTGAACACATATAACGATCAAAATCCAGCTAGCATTTCTGAAATTAAAAACTGCACTCACAGCAATGTTAAATAAAATTTCCAACAGTCCCGAGAAAAATAAAATACAAAATACAAAAATCCAATTGGGAACATCTATAACTTGCAGGGGTTGGATTTGGAAGTTTTGAAAGAGATGAGAAAATGACAGGAGATTATTTGCCAAAGAATTAATGTACAATATACATTTTAAATGTAATGATAAACAGCAGGATCACTTACACTGGAACCAAACCAGCGTGCCAATCATTAACAAGGAACAGACATTTCTCTCCATAGGTGTACCCTCCAAGTGGAAGCACCAATGGAGCTTCACATGCTGCATGGCAAAGTAAAGCGAACCGAAACTGTAAAACCAAATAAGAAGAAAGCTTGTCATTGTTTGTGAATCTAGGGCCCAAAAGATAATCAATATCACCCAATAGCTGGAACAATCATGAAGCTACCTGATTATCACCAAAAGCACCACGGCTATCACCATATGGGTTTCCAGGTCTGTGGTATGAAGGATGGTCCACAAACACCTAAAGTGAAGGTGTGTAATACTCATCGTTATCACAGAAGTTTTACAAAATGAAGTTTAGAATTGAATAAGAGCGAACAAGAAAAACTTCACAAAATGAAGTTTCTCCTGTTTTACATAATTTTTAAAGAAAGACTTTTGCATATTTATGCACAAATATAAAATGGTCCACAAATTTAAAATCGAGAAGGAGCTGAAAATTCTTACCCAATCAACACCTTCCCTGTACTCATGGAAGAAAGCAACCTCTTGTTCCGCTCCAAAGCAATATACCTTTGTTTGACAATCCAACTCTGAAGCACCAGCAAAATTCTTATCTGCCGGACTACCATGCAGGTATCTAGGAGAGACAACCATCACTCGATGTCCACGAGCAGCTAGCACTATAGGCAAAGAACCACACACATCTCCTAATCCTCCAGTCTTTGAATATGGTGCTGCTTCAGAGGTAACAAAAACAATATTGTAAGTTACTCTGGTTTGGACTTTCTCTACTCCTTCAATGTCCTCAGCTTCTTCTGTTCCAACAGTAGTTGCATCTTCATGAGACTCTAAAACCTCACCATCACCTGCAGTTCAATTTTTATACATCTTGCAATAAGCTATAGGACAGGTCTTCAGCATACAAAATTATAATCCAGAAAAAGAAAAAGTATTTGGAAGGCCCAAAGAATGGCATTATATGAAAAGGAGACCTTGGAAGAAAATGGAAAAGAAAAAAGGGCGTTCAATATTGGAAAGTTACTCATTATTGATAACAGAGAAACTAGAATAATTAACAAATTTGGAGTTCCATCTCCTCCGAGTTTAGTACGAAATGGAAAAAATCACAGACAGCTCAAAATACATTAGTGATAGCCAAGTGTAATGTTCCACTCCTATTTCCTGATGAAATTGTGCACAATTGAGCGCACACACGTGAGAATTTCAAAAGACTGGAGAATTTTGTCATGACTCTTGCAATTCTAGAAAAGAAACGAAACCATTGTTATTATTTTTTTTGAAATTTCTGCCATATATTCACATACCAAACAATGCCAGTGTGTTAATTTTAAAATAAATAAAAAATGCAAGGAAAATGACATGCTGGAAAACCACAAGAACTAAATCAATTAGATCAGTTTCACAAAGTCTTTAATATGACAGCATGTAATTGCTGTCGGCAACTCAATTTTCTCATCAAATCTGATCATAAGAGTTTCCCCAACAATCAAGCGACTTGCTACTTTACTCAATCCTTGCTTCAGTAACTACATACCATATATTCGTATAAAATTTTAATCACAAAAAGGCAAAAAAGAAGAAGAAGAAGCAAGAGCAATCGTTAAAAAGATAAAAGGATATGGAATGATCGATAACTTATTATAATAATCAATAAAGGACACCAAAAGCAAAATAAAGAATTAAGCATAAACCCTCAAAATACATGAAGATACACTATAAGGAAAAAAATCCAAAATTTAAAGATCCCACAATCCAAAAAACTAAAAACCATAAAAATTGAGTTGTGACAAGATTACTGTAAAAGAAATATCCATACCAGAAGGAGGAATCAAGTTAAAACCAATAACGGAACCAGAAGAATCCATTTCAGGACCTAAAATAAGACCACCACGCTTCTCTTCTTTCTCATTTTCAACAGCAAAGTTTCCATCTTTTGAATTACCCGCCTCACTTCTCCCTGATCTTGCAATCACCAAGTTTCCATATTTATACCTCTCCCTTACAAAACAACCAAAACCTAGTTGAGCCCTTGGCCTAAACCCAACCCTAGTATCTAATCTAGTAAATGCTTGGCATGTCAATACTCCTCCATTGCCAACAATGCAAAGAGACTCCATCAAAAAATGAAGACGGAGGGGGAGGGGGATTACCAAGATTAGATTTTTAAAGAGTGGAGGAGAGAAGGGGTGTCTAAGTGGTTGAAACGGCAAGTAAAATCTCTGAATAAAGTCATAAAGCGTCACACTTTGATACCGAGAGAAGGTATCATGCAGTGTTAGATTTTTTAGATTCTGAGAGAGAGAGAGAGAGAGAGGGTGGGGAGGGATTAGATGTCCTGAAAAAGCGCGAAACCCGAAATAGGATCCTGCATTTATTTAAAAATGGAAATTCAAGAGCTTGCCACGTTGACAAACACCACACGTGGAATTCTTGCATGGGTTGGACAGAGTGAGAGTAAGATGATGCGGTGGACATGGGTGTTGAGTAGGGTAATGGGGCCAACATTATGTCATACGTGGGACCCATTAAGTAGTGTAGCCCACGGTTCTACAAAATGTGGCAGCATCTGATGCTGCGCTAGGATTCGATTTTATTTGATGGATTGTTCCGAAAATTTGCTATTCAAAAATTAATTTAAGAATGTATTTTGTAATGTGTTGTTTTTAAAAAAATATTTTTTTTTAACTGGAAAATAAATCAAATTATATATATTTTTATAATATTAGAAAATTAAAATCACTAAAAAATAGCATTTTAAAAATATTAAAATTATCACAATAAAAATTAATATTTAAATATATATATATATATATTATTGAATTGAGCAATATATTAATCTAGTAAACTCAATTCAAAATCATCGGCATAACATAAATTTACTTAAAATATTTTAATGCATTATTTGGAAATGTAATGGGATGGTGTTTTTTTTTAATTCTTGAATTCTTTTTGGAAATTTTTAAATTTTATTATTTTGCTATGTTAATATTAAAAATAATATATATATATATTTTAAAAAATACTTTTAAAAAAACATAGCACCTAAATTGAATATCATGATCTAGAGTGTGTTTGGTATTGTGGTAGCTGTTGTGGTTGTTGTTTGAAAAAAGTTATTTTATAAAAAGTACTTTTAGTTGAGGTTGTTTTTAAAAAATAGGTATTTGGTTAAAACTGTGATTAAAATTGAGGTTGAAAAAAAAAATAGTTTAATATGTTTGGTTAAGAATGTTTTTGAAATTGAAGTTATAAAATAATTTAAAAAATATTTATATTAATATTGATGGTTTTAAATTTAAATATTGTAGAATTAATTACTTTTATTACATCATGAAATAAATAATATAATTCTATTACGTATAAAATTCATCCGATAAAAATTACAGTTTTCATAATTTTTTGAGCGTGTAATAAAATTAAATAAAATATTATCAGGTATAAAATTGATATTACAATGCAAGTAAATTTAATTCACTCTATACTAGTTTTTCAAGAAAAAAAATATCGTTCCCATCATAGTACGAAAAAATTTAATTCAATTTAAACTAGTTTTTTATATAAAAAAAAACTATTAAAAAAATTAACAATAAAAAAAATTCATATAATTGCACTGTTCACATAGTGCAATTATAGTTAGCTATTAAAAAATAACAGGAAAAAAAAAAGTTGATGTAATTGCACTGTTGAACAGTGCAATTATAGTGCAAAGTATACCAATCACATGAATAGAAACGAAAAGCAAGAATTCACTGCTTTCTGAAAATCGAGTTTCTGCCGCAAATAAATACTGGAACCCACGTTTTTTATCTTTTAATAATTCGTAACCAAACGGTTAATTAGTGCGTTTTTTAGAAAACGTAAACGCTAACGCGTAGACAAACGGACTAACCACATAAGTATAAAAGAAATGCGGCAGTATTTTATTGGTGGAATGTGGCTGGGGAGGAATTTTTTTTGTGATGTTGAGTAATGTATACAATTTTAGTGGGACCAATTATTGTGTGGGTCCCAAAGAGACGTGGCAGGGTCCAAGGAGAAAAGTATATCGGCAGGTGTGAACGTGGCAGTCATTGGAGAAGTCAGGGTTTTGAGGTCTGGAATTAACGAATTTCCATAAAAAGGAAAAGTTTAAAACTCTGAAGAAATTTCTAAAACGCTGTAGCTTTAATTTTTTTTTTATATATATTTCAAAAATATTTGTTTAAAAAATAGTTGAAATTAATATTTTTTTAATATTTTAAAATTATTTTAGTACACTAATTTTAAAAATAATTTTTAAAAAATAAAAAATATATATTATTTTAATATATTTTTAAATAAAAAATATTTTAAAAAATAACCCAACAATATTTTTAAATTGACTTTCAAAGCCATGAACAAATCCCAATGATGCATCCTTTCCCGAGATGGACGAACTCTGCACGTGAAAAAGCTAAATTATAATATAATTATAACTATCCCAGATAAAATGTTAATTGTCTTGGATAATCTTAGTTAATTTACAAATTATTATATTAACTCAAATTAGTTAACTTTTATTATTTGTTTTTTTTAATATTCTTTAAATTAATCTAATAGGATTTAAACAGAATTTAACGATCATTCTTCTAGTAAACCAAATTTCATCCTACTGGTATATTTTCTTATCCTAATTGAAATCTAATCCACATTAAAAAAAAAATATAAACTTAAAAATTAATTTAAAACACAAAATTGAATTGAATTTTTTTTTCTCTCAACTCCTATCTATATTTTCAAGTAAGATGTAGCTTCAAAAACACTCTAATAGAATTATTTTCATCGAATGTAACTTATTAACACTGATATATATATATATATATATATATATATATAATTGATATTAATGGTAATTTTTAAAAGATATTTACATGTTTTTAGTTTATAATAATATGTTATGCTGGAAAATGATAAATAAATTCGTTATCTTGTTTTGACTTTTGATGTTATGTTTACGAGATTTTAAAAATTATGATGATAAGTGTTCTGATGGATGTGAAAAGGGAATGTTTTGAATTTGGAGATGGAGATTGATGGTGTTCTAGGATCTTGTCTCTACTTCTGTAGTCTTTTATTTATACGTAAAAAAAAAACATAAAAATATATGAAATTGAAGATTACAAATAAATAATATTTAAGTTAATTTACTAGTATATTTTTTCTCATGATAAGTTTATGCTTAAATTTTAACTTGTTAATTAATTATATGGTAAAAATTAGATATTTTTAATTTCAAGTATTATTTCTAAAATAGACATTTGCTTGAGACCGTAATAATCATAAATAAGATAAAAAAAAATTATTTATAAAGTCTATTTCTCAACCAATCTAATATCAAATTATGAAATCATAAAAAAAAAAAATTGTTTTTAATTATTTATCAATATTAAATAAAAAATCAAATTGCTCATGAGATGATGATCAAGTCTCTAGAATCAATATTTAAAATTAGATTTGTTTTAAAATAAACTTAGACCTAAATTAAGTGTTGTCATGAATTTACAAGAATTCTACTAACTTATTTTTTTTTTAAAAGCAAAAAAACAGCAGCAACCTCGATCAATTTAAAAATAATTAATCCATAACAAGTTAAGGAAGACAAATATAAAATCTATTGTAGCATAAACCAGTAAATTTATTATTTCAACTCATAGTAATTGATTTAAGTGAATCTTCTAAACCTATAATGATATTTCAAATTTACAACCCGTAAAATTAAAAATACAAGTATAATTATGAATTTCAATCGTTAATAAAGTTAGTATTAAATTATGAAATTAAAAAAAATCTAAATTAAAAACCCAACCAAAGCAAAAGAAACAACATGAAAGGAGAAAAAAAAATAAAGGGGTGAAATTAAAAAAATATCTTAAATAAAAATAAAATAAAAAAAGTGGAGATCAAATCTAACAAACTACGAAATTAAAGAATGATATAATTGAAAACAAAATAAAATGCAATAAACGAGTTCAAATAAAAAAATCAAAATAAAAAAAAATAACATGAAAACAATGACATGAAAATATGAAGGGTCAGGCCTCGATTTTTAAGAGGAAAGAGAGAGAGAGAAAAGATGTTGGGGACACCTTGAAGATAAAGAAACTACATGTCGCCAAAAGAAAATGGAGAAGACCGAGACAAATTGAATAGCACAATAAAATAATATTTTTTACCATCAACATTAACAGCTTTTTGGTATTTTTTTGAAGATTTTAAAAAATGCTACATTGTCACTATGACTCAAAAAATATAGATTCATTACACTATAGAAAAAAAATGAAATATAAAAAAAAGCTTAGGCCATAGTTGGCCAAATGATTATTTACTATTAAGAGTAATAAAGTAATTTTACCGTATAAAATGATAAAAAAACTGAGATACCCTTAACAATTCTAAAATAACAAATGATGCAAATAAAAAAAAATTTAACTCCTTTATTTACTATATATATATATATATATATATATATAGTAACTTCCACGTGTTTTTAACTTACGACGGTAACAATATCCCTCCCGTGTAAAATTCATGTCCCCAAGATTCAGTACAAAAGTCCCTCCCATATTTTACAAGTAGCACAGTACAATCTCTGAACTAACTTTCCCACTAGCAGGCACTGCTGAGTTATTGTCTTCGAACAAGGACACGTGGATACATGGTAGTTCCCACTACCACCTGCAATTCGTAGGTATTATTCTATCGGTCAAGTATTTTCCCGTGGATTATTTTTTTAATCCAAAATACCAGAGTTGTAAAAAACTTATACAATCCTTGTAAATCTTGTCATTATTAATATCGTCCTTTTTTCTATTAATTAAAATAGAGAATTAAGTATTTACTTAATTCTTAAGAAATTAATTATTGCATTTAAAATCCCCATGTGCGTGCTTTTCAATTTCATTAGCCGCCTGGAACTACAAATAGTGATATTAATTCACCCAATATGTATCCTAATTAACATTTCTTTTTAATTCCATCAGGATTTTTTTTTAAAATATAATCTTTGAAAAAGGGTGGGTGGGATGGATTTGCTATTGAAATATATATATATATATATATATATATATATATTCAGTGTTTTTTAATGATCAACTTTATAATATTATAAATATCATCAAACCCAACTTAGATTTTCGTCTAGAGTTATATGTATATAACTAACATGTTTATATAATATTTACAATTATTATTTTATTTTTATATTAAATAATAAATAATATTAATCTAAATATCTAAATTTTTCAATGAATTATTTGAAAATTTCAAGTCTTAATCATTGGACTATTCATTTGTAGACACAAGAGTCCATGACTGTATAAAAATCAAATATGTAACCCAATACCATTACACAGCCTCAAGGACTGGAGTTTTATGACATCATTAACAAAAACATCAAACGATAATCCACAATAAATACTGTATAAACACACCATAATACATAGTTCATATCACTCATCAACCGAAATCATTCCTCCATCCATGACCATCAAGAGGAGGCACCCTCCAATCACCACCACCACCATTGAAATCAGGGCTATACCCGCCAGCATGTCTTTTAGAATGGAGACGCATCCCGTTTTGTTTTGGGCTCGGGCTCCTCGGAGCCTGGTAAGTTGTTCCGCCACCTGAACTAGAAGAATCACAACCTGAACCACCATTAATGCTCGATCCTTTCTTAGTGAATGGACTCCGTAGAGGTGTGCCTGGGGCGTATTGTTGCTTGGTCGAGCCCTGGCTACGCACTTTTGCCTTCGCGGACTGGGTCGGAGCCATGTAGCTCGGTACATTGCTCGAACTCAGTTGTCGTTGGTGTCGATTCGAAGACAGATTGGGATCTAGCATGCCCATGTTAGAGTTGCTCGTGCCTGTTGGGGTGACCATGTCCATCTCCACTGTCTTCTCGGACATGTCATCGGTCGTGGCGGTGGCTGTGGCGGTGGTTGTGTTTAATGTCACATAGGAGCCTTCATTTGGACCCAATTGACGCACGTTATATGGTTGTGTTGACATCCATCCCTCAAGCCAATTCCAGCCCCATTGAGCCTTCTCACTTCCATCCACAAAATGTCCTCTTTCTTTACCGTTTGGACTATTTTGAGAGAGTAATGGCTGCTGCTGCTGCTGCAATACAAAACCACTTACAAACAAGTCATTGAGGTTTTTCTTTTATTTTTGTTTCTCAAATTGTCAGGAAAATGTTGAAAAGGTAGCCAAATTACATATATACCTCGTAGGCGTAAGCATAAGCAAGGGCTCTTTCCCTCTTCATGACAGCATCGTGTTTCTTTGAAGCATTTTCCTTGAATATTTTACCTGGACTTCGATTCCTACTATCCCATTTATAGCTCTTCAATGGACTCTTAGGATTCATAATTTCTTCAACCACCGATAGTCTCCGTTCATCTTCTTCCTCGGCCTTCATTTGAAGCTTCTCGTGAGTTAACTGAAGCCTTCTTGCTCTTACTCTTGCCTGCACTCGAACAAGTGCTTGCATACATCTCATTGTCATTTGTGCTTGCTTTCGGACATTATGGCCCCTAACTAGTGCTTGAAGCCTCACCAATCCCTTCAAGGCACGTAAGGCACGCCGAGCCTGCAAAGTATACATGGCCAATTAACTCGTAAAACAAAAATAATTACACAAATTAACATAATGTAAGATGAGTTTTAATCTCATCATCATCTTTTTGAGCTCATCGGACCAATAGGATATATATAATCGTAGGATTCGAAGTACCAGCTAAATATGAGACTGTTTTCAACGAGAGTTAACTCATTGATTAACCATGTTATTTCGATCTAATTAAAGTGAAATGAAGAGAGGGATTACAAGGTAGCCCCTATAGTATGATTGAATGAGGATGGCAGCTCTTTCTTCCTTAGAGTATCGACCATAACCGGCCAAGCGAACAACGTTAGCTGCCGCTTGAGCAGCTGCAGCAGCAGTTGCTACTGCCACAGCAATGACATGGTCTCTATCTTCAGTTACTGGACTTGATGCATTGCTCTCATCATTTGTAACATCAGGAGAACTTTCAGCAGGATAATGCTCAAATGAAACAACTTCTGGGGCCTCATGTTGCCATTTCTCTACATTGTCTTTCTGAAACACATACCATGCCACCCATCATTTACATCGATGTCAAATTTGTGCTCAATTATCATAAAATCATGACCTAGCTAGCTCGCAAATAACTTACAAGATTAGTTAAGATTAATTAACTTCAGGGATAACAAAAATTTCCTTTTCAACAAAGAAATTAATAATGCAGCACAGCAAGATTCTTCTTCTTTTTTTGGCATGAAGAGGGTCTAGCAAGGCCGTGCACATGTGGGTGGAGATGGATGGAAGGATATGATCGGTGGCATGATAACAATAAGTCATGAAAGATTGCAACATTTTATGGTCCCATTTCTGCTCCCTTCAAGTTTATGGTCGTCCTAGATACAGTACTAAAAGGGTAGGTCTTCGTGTTAAATATGGCCCTAGTAGCTGAACATAGCTCATATAGCACAAATATTCATTGCCTTTTGACAACAAATGAGACGAGAAAGATTGCTCATGTGGGTGGTCTCTATGTATCTAGGACACTCTTAATTATTTGCTAATTAGGAGATGGTTTGATACCTTGAAAATTATATTCTAATAAACAATATGTATGCTAGGAAAAATTAAAAATCAATAATAATAATTAAATAAAACTCGTGCAAATTTTGAAGTTGAGTTTGACCACATGCACACTAATGACATATTTAACTAAGGAATAATAGAAAAACGTATGATGAAAATTTTGAAGGCAGGCTATCAGATCAGATCAGATCACGAGGTTTATAGTTCAATTAGGTGTACCAAATGATCGTATAAAGCAAGTCTTGATAATAATTAACTTTGCTTATTACTTAAGCATACACAAAAAACACCACATAATATTTCAAAGAATTAGCAAGTAAATACATTATGATAAAAAAAAAATAAAAAGTGACTACCTTTTTCTCTATTGGTAATTCCTTGGGAGATGATCTGAACACTTTCTTCACAGATGTAAACCATCCACTTCCTTTCTTCCCCATTTCCGATTACACCGATGATCAGCTTCATGTTGGTCAATCGATCAAATTTTCAGCACCCAAAAACAAGAAGACAAGAACAGCATAAGAACACAAGCAAATTAATTGCGTACTTAGTTATTAGGACCAAAACAGGAGTCTTTCCGTTAAACTAAGTATGCTTTCTGTGAAATGCACGTATTTAGCAACAGCCCAGAGAAGAAGAGAAGATCAAATGAAGCATGCAAGAACATAACGACAAACTCAGCAGCCATACAAAAGAAGATCACACGTGCACACGCATGCAAAGACAAAGCATATATATATATATATATGAAACCAAACCTTGAGAAAAACTTGGATGAGTTGATTAGCAGGGAAGCTAATTTGACATTTTCTATCTTTCATTGTCCACTTTCATTTGAAAGAAGGGTTTTGGTTCGTTCAAAGAAGAAGAAGAAGAAGAGAGGAGGAGGAGGAGAAGGTTAGTTCACATGGATGAAGAGAGAGTCGGGAGGAGGAGGAGCTAGTTGCGGGGATGGGGGTGAGACTGTGAGAGTAATAACTACAACCAGCGCAATACGCCGCTGGTATTTATGAAAATCATGGCCCCTCTCTTGTTTCCATACTTTCAGTGCACGGGTTTGTAACGCCTTTTTGAGGTTTATTATAAAGAAACCACCTCAAAATTATAAGAGTATACTATATCATCGCCCAAGCTTTATTTTCCGGTTGGATTATTTAAAAAATATATATTTAGGTTGTGTTAATGTGTTTTTAGAAGAAAAAAAACTATATAAGAATTAATTTAATATGATTTAATTAACTTGATAGATCTAAAAATCACTTGAAAGACCTGTAAAATATAGTTTGAGTTTTAAAAAATTAAGACGATATCTTTTTTAAAATATTAAAACGTTAACATATTAAATCGATTCAGATAAACTTGAGTTAACTTGTTAAATCTGCTATCTAGGTCATGAGATTTTAATATTCCTATAGAAAACAAATAAAAAAAAATATTAAACTCAATTCTCAATCAACTCAAATTTGAAAGATGAAATTGAAATAAAATTCAACTAAAACAATGAATTGAGTTAACTCGAGTTAACCTGCTAAACATGGGTAATGAAACTAGGATAACCCTATCAAATTATGAAGCTTAATTCTCAATCAACCCAATGTTGAATGATAAAATTAAAAAAAAAAATCACCCCAGTCAATATTGACCCGGGTAAAAAAAATCAGAAATCAGAAGTTATAATATTTAGTACTAAAACATCGAGGATCGAATTGAAAATATAATATCATCAATTTAAATTGAAGGATGAAATTGAAAACCATTAAAGCTTTTACAAAAGGGCTAATAAAAAAATTAGAAATTCAAAGAATGAGGATCACATTGGAGGATATAATATTTTGTAAAATGAAATTGAAGGATGAAATTGAAAACATATAAAATTTCTATAAAAGGGTCAAGATCAAAAAATTAAAAATTAAAAGAACAAAGATAGAAATTGAAATACAAACAACAAAAAGGACAAAGTTTTGATGTTTTAGGGATGAGAGAGAGAAGAAGAAGAAGAAGAAAAAGAAGAAGAAGAAGAAGAAGAAGAAGAAGAAGAAAAAGGTCCACCGACACCAAATTGAACTACTTCTGGTATCGCACCGATAACACAACAAAGGGTTTTTTTGGACTCTTAGAGGAGCCGCATGCGTTGTCTGAAAGGCGCAAACGCTTCTCACACGCCTCTAAGTGCTCCATAAGAGCATATCTATTTTTGTTTTATTATTTAGCCAAATATAAAATTACCCTTGATTTAACTTTGTAATTACAAAAAAAAAACATTGGGAAAAACCAAAAAAACCTAGTCTCAAGTTTAATTTTTTTTTTATTTTAAGGGTATTTTCATCATTTCACTATGTATTTTAATTGTTAATTAATATTTGTACAAATACCAAAATTTCCCTAAACTTAAATTATAATAACCAAAAAATCCCTTTCACATTAAGTTATTTTTTTCTTTCAAGGCTAATATTTGGGTCATTTTATTATACAATCAAGATAAAAAAAAAATTACTTATTTGTCATCATTTTATTTGATAATAATAAATGAGTTATGTGAAAAGATTTAAATACTCTTATAAGCATGTGTTAATTAATTACTTCCATGGGTGGAGAGAAAAATAACATTACACTATTTCAGAAAAAATATAAATAAACATGAAGCTATTTTTTATATTTTGATCTTCTACCATAAATGTTTATCACGTTCTTGATTTTTTTCTTATGAGTATCTAATTAATTATTGATTGTAGTTGATATTTCATTTAAAATTGGTGTTTGATGGAAATATATATTATGACTATATGATGGTCTTTTATATCATTATGTAGGAAGGAATTTTATCTTGTCTTTGAATTTTGGTAGATATAATCATGTAAAGAAATAGGGATAACCTTTGTTATTGAAATTAATGAGAAATCCATTCAAATTTTGGGTGTATCATTGAAATTAACTCAAATTAATAATATTATTTTATTTTAAAAAATAAAATTTACAATAATATTGTTTTAATTTTATTTTATTATTAAAAAATAAATTATAAACAAACTTTTCATATTAATTTTTTATACAATATAATTTTTAGATATGTGAATGGTAAAGTATGTATCTATTAACTTTTAAATAATGAAAAATTAATCTTATATATATATATATATATCCAATAACTATAATTTAGTAATGTTTTTCATGCTTACAACTCAAGTATATAAATAAGTTCATAACATTTTATATCTTAATTCATGTGTGTAAGAAAAAAAAATCAATAAAAGATATTAGATTATTATTATATTTCAAATATTACAACTTTACCATCAAATTAAAAAAAAAAAAAAAACCTAGCAACCACCCTTATACTTCTCCTCCTTTCCTCACCGGAATCCACTAATCCAAACCCAACCAACCAAAATAAAATAATGATAGAATTAAGCAATTAAGCAACCAAAATGTATCAAACTAGCCGAAAATCTTCTTACGGTCACCTGGAACACCTTCAGATCACCACAAAGTCTCGTGCTATCAGCCAATATTAGATCCGAACCAAAGAATTTGCCACTGGAAAATCTGGAGCAGCCATTGACACCATGATCTTGCCATGAACTTGCCGACCCATTTGCAAATACAGTGAACTTGCCGACCCATCTCATTAAAATGCTTCCTCCCTTCGTTCACGCAACAATGTTTTGAGTAAAAACCAAGCAATGCATTTTAGATTTTGCTGCAAAAATAAAATTGAAGGTCTTGAAATTTAAATTTTGCATTTCCACTAAAATTATCAATTAAAATTCGCACACTTTTTTTGGGTTTTTTTTCTCCATATATATATATATAGATTTGATAATAATTCAAGTTTGCTATCTAGTTGACCTGTGCTAAGGGGAACATGGATCCACCACATGAGTAGCTTTCAAGCTTTGCTACTGAGCTATATCTGGCTGAAGTCCTTAAGAACACCAACTTTAGAGATCCATAGCCACTAGACTTAATTATTAGCTAGTTGGAGTTTATGATGGAGGATAGAAGAGGATCCCAAAGTTAGATGGAGCTTATTGCTTGCATTAAAAGAAATCTTGAAGCAAGGCGAGGGATTAATTCACAAGGAAGGAGACGAGTCTCGTCTGTGTACCTTTCTCTTTGACGAGGGAAATTGAGGAGTTGGTGACAAGAACCTTTCTCTATAAATATTTATGTTACGATGCATTCCCTTCTAGTGGTGGCCCCATTGCCCTAGCTAGCTAGGTTGTTTATTGAAAGAGAAGATTTGATTATTTCAACTTATTAAAAATAAAAAATCACCATCAAATAATTATAAAAATATTATATAATATAACCGGATGAGTAACTCAATTGATCAGGCTTTAAATTTGCTTTCTAATAATTACGAGTTTGAGTCTCTTTAAAGTCACTAAAAATTTACATGTTCGTTAATTTTAAAGCTTGTATAATTAATTGAAATACGTGCAAGATAATCCAAATATTCCCATTAATCAAATAAAAAAAATATAATATATATAATATATAAAGTTAATAATGAAATATTATTCACATAAAACAGATATTTTAAAAAAGATTTTGGAATCCAAATCACTCAGAAAACTCCTAAAAATAAGGTGCAAGTAAAAAGGAATGTCTCGTATGTATTGAATAATTATAATTATATATAAAATTAAGAATAATCACTAATATAAGATTTTTTTTTAATGAAATCCAAACTACACTATCGAATATATATAAACTGTTAGAGAATAATATAAATTATATCCTGAAATTTTATTTAATAACTTAAATTTTTAGATTGAAATGGTTCTTTAACTAAAAAATATTAAAAATATCTCTAATTATCATATATATATATATATATATATATATTGGAAAGAACACAAGATTACAAGCTAGACAGTGATGTTGGATTGCCCATCCTGTGTAGTTTATCTGAATCTTAAAAAATTGGTTTAAGATTGTGAATTACAAGCAACAAATTAAATCGATCTACTCATTTTCTAACCACTTTATAATTAAAACGACATCGAGATATTCTCAACAACTAAAATGTAATCATGAGATGTTAACATTTCTTTACATCTTATTAAGGTTTGGTACATGGGACAAATCAAGGTATATATTGTCTTTTGTTCCTTTTTTCCTCATCAAGCACGGTAGGGGGGGATTAAAATTAAAAGAAATTGTGTGGGAAAAACGTTGTGGATAAATCCACAGTATTCTTTTTTATTTTGTCATTTTCAAACCAAACCAAGAATTCTGCTCCTGGGGTATCATGGTATTTTTCATAGTGGTCAATTAATCATTACTATATTGATGGGGATAGACCAATCTTTTTACATTCTTTGTGTATTGTAAAATGATTTACTTGCCCTTTAAATCAAAATTTCTAAAGCCCGTGCTCAGTGGTATCTTGTTTTTTCCATTCTCCAAGCACAATGAAATAACATAAATACTCTTTAAAAAAGAATGTTTTTTAACTTAAACTCAGAAAAAGCACCAAAAAACACTATGAAAAGCATCTTTCTCAGCTTATCACCAGTTTTCGTTATTTTCACCTCCAATCACTGCTCTTTTTCCTTATCTTCTTTATGAATAGTGGAGAGCATCTTTACTGTTCATGGCCGGACCGGTCCGACCTAAACCTAAATGCCTGGTGTCTAGATCTTACTCAGTAAAATAAAAAAATATCAAAAAAAATTCCTTAAATATTATGTTTTATTTGAAAAACTAGTATCTAACATTATTTAATGACAATACATAATTATATTAGAAGGAGATTGCATGATAATGTAGCATTTATAAAATTTGATCGCAATCCCAATTTTATTTCTGATGATATTTTACTTGATGTTGTTGCACGCTCAGAAAGCCATGGAAACTGTAGTCCTTGTTGAGTGGATTTCGTACGTGATGAAATTGCAAATAATTTAATGAAACAATAAAAAACCAGTAGTTAAATATATAATATTTCAATTAAAAACCATCGATATTAATATATATATTTTTAGTTATTTTATAACCTCAATTTGAAAAGCAGTCTTAGCCAAACACATTAAATTACTTTTTATTCAACCTCAATTTCAACCACAGTTTTAAATAAACATATATTTTTCCAAACTACCCTCAATTAAAAGTATTTTTTATAAAATAATTTTTTTTTTAAATCACAACCATAACAACTATCACAATACCAAACACACTTGCTGGTGGATAAAAAGAGAACTTTAGATTAATATTTATTGGGCCAATATCACGGCCATGATGAAATACAAACTCGAGGGAAGCCCAAATGCTTCAAAACCATGTTTTGCGCATCACCGGCCCATGGCCCACTAATGAGCTAAATTATACCCCCGAAATAGACTCTTGGTGGGTTGCATTCCATTGGGCTATGTCAACTCTATAAATTCAAACCTTTTTTTAATATTTAAACTCACTGTGTGTGTCTGACGTGCTGATTCGAGATTCGATCATTTCAGATGCTGGATCGGTCAAGATTGAAGAAAAAATAGATAAAAAAACTAGGATGACTCAGTTGAAAATCCTGGTTGACCCACTGAGCTGATTGAACTAGGTCTGCTCGGTCAAAACCCGATCCTCTTAAATCATTGGATGTTCTAACCGATCATCGGCTGAAAATGCGTTTGTAAATGAGATTGTGCGTACTATAGCCACAACCAAAAAGATTCCAAATAAATATAAATAAAAAACCCTAGAGAGAGAGAAAAAAAAGAAAGAAGAACTCAGACAGAGAGTGACTGAGTCGTCAGAGCTCTACTCAGCAAAAAAATGTTTCAACCCAGCAACCATTCTCAGGTCTGCTTCACTTCTCAAATTCTGTTTGTTTCTCTAGAAAATGTAGGAAAGTTAAACAAAGTTCTTAACTTTCATATTTCTCAGTGTAAAGTTCCATTTTTTTTTCCTTGTCTTTTTGCCACATTTTCTTGGAAACCAAACAAGAACCTAATTAAGGTTTCTACTCATGCATGAGCATGTTTTAGTGGTTTGAGCAATTTGAAGGTCCAAAAAGACAATCCTGTTGTATTATATTAGTCTTCTCTGTATCGCTATTTTCTTTTTACTAGTTTCTTGAGTGGAAAGAAGAACCCTTTACCGGGAGACTTGAAAAGCTTAAAAATTATGAAAGAGAGCCCATTTACTAGTATTATTGGAAGAAGCTATTAAGAGCGATTTTTCTGAATTTTGTTACGATGGTGGGATTTGTTTTTTAGGAGTGCGTTTATGTGGATATTTTACAATGTGGGTCTTGACTGGTTTTTAATACACAGTTTCTGGTGAAGTTCTAGCTTGGTTGAATTTTATTTAATTAATCTATCAACGTGGGATTGCCTGCTTCTCAATTGTAGTGTTATTTTTTTTTAAAAAAAATTTTGGTAGTGCGAACTTGAATCTGTGTTTTTGAGGGTGTTTCGCAGAGCAAGGTGGCATTATAAGAAATTCAAGTGGTTTGTTGTTGTTTTTGTTGTTTGTGTTAGTGCTACGTTTTATTTTAACAAGAACATACTGAGGACTTACTGGGTGGGGGGAAAAGATTGTATAAATTTGGAACAAGAAAATTCATTTAGGTTGGGGGAAGTTTTTGTTGGACGAGAGGAGTAGAAAGTAAATGAATGTTGCACTCATGTCATAAATCCCTGTAAAGAAGATTGTTGTTGCCTAGGTATGCAACTTATTTAACCTTCATATAATTAGAGTATTGTTGTGGAAATTGAGAGGAGCTAAAGCTTTTTCAGTGGTCAATTGTATATTATCATTTTACTCTTCCTCATTCTGAAGTTTAATCAGTCCAGTGAGAAAATTCCAGTATTTTTTAGCTTGAAAATCTTTGTAGGAAATAGCTCAGTGGATTTATAAATACTAGAATTGTAATTTATTTAATTTACTTGATTGGAGAAAATGTTTTTGTCTTCCATCTTTCTTTAGAGTGATGCTAGTTAATGCCCCCACATCATGTATAGACAATCTTCCTATGAAGAAAAACGAGCCTGCTCATGGGCAGACTGTTCTGTCCTCTAATTTTCTCACAATCTGTGCAAATACAATAAATTCCTCTTATTGTTGGTTTCAATTCTCACCAAGGCATCTTTTTTTTTTTTCAGGATGCATCATCGTCTGCATTAATGCAAGTGGATCCAAAAGAAACTAGTATTGTTGTGAGGGATGAGATGCAAAATGGAAGATTCCCACATGCCCAAACCATCCTCTACAATTCTAAGGTTCTCAAGTAAAATTTTATTCTGCTGTAATATTCTTGGCTGCAGGTCTGTTAATGGAATTAGTAAATTAATTCTGGCATAGGAGAAACAGTAATGTTATTTATGAGTTTTAATTCTGACTAAGGAGAAACAGTGATGCCATATTAGTTAGAGTGAAAGAATTGAAAAGATTCATGATGATCATCACTATTACTTGGGGTTAGGATCTGTCTACTGCTTGTGTATGTGCGTGTATGTAAGTATATACATTCATACATGTCTTACAAAAGGAAGGTTTCATGAAAAAGATGCAGAATTTTTTATGTTTTTTAAGCTCACTTGCATATATTTACAATTATTCACTCTTGATACTTGTAATTTGAGAATGGTCTATGTACTAACTTTGGAATGACCCTGCAGAAACTTCAAGAAGATTTGCATGTGCTAGGGATGAAAATCAAACATCATGAGGACAACATTAAGTTTCTGAAGAGTCACAAAAACAAATTAGATGATTCCATTCTTGATCTGCAAGGTATTCTTAATTTCTTATTTTCTGCACACTCATCATGGATTTTGAAATATAAAATCCTTCTTGGACTGTGGAAAGCTGGTGAAAAGGCTTAAAAAGTATCTATCACCACCACACTGCTAACCTGGATGAAAGTACTTCTGAGCATATATTTATCATTTCCATTTCAAAATTTGATCAATTTATGAGTGTACGCTGCATCCAAGATATTAGATTGAACAATAACACTTGCTTGGGGTTTTGAGTTCTCCAGTTAGCATGAGACCTATGGGATCTGCCATTCTTGTGTTCTTATGTCATTTGTTTTTTTGGTTGCTGTGAACTCCAAAATTGTGCATACAGTCTACAGATATAATATTTTGGATATTGGCTCTCTATTTATCACTAGTCATACATTTATCCTTTTTTCTCTCATCACATTCTCTCTATGGATGGTTTTTGTCCCAGTTACCCTTGGCAAATATCATTCTTCAACAATGCCAAATAATGAAAATGATGCCCATTACTCCAATCAGAGTGAGGATGAAACAATGGAACAAATTCTACAGCATGAAAAATCTGCTGCGGGCGTTTTGTGCCGGCTGAAAATGAGCCATGGCACTCAAATTTCACATCTGTCATTTACCAACGATGTGCTTGGTGTTGTTGCTACGCTTGGCAAGGTAGATGATGATAACCTTGGCAGGTCAGTTTGAATCTACTTGCTATCTGTTATGCATGTTTATCAGGTTGCGAACTGTACACTGCTTACAGCATCACTATAGCTGATGTTAATGTTTATAGTGCCAATTAATTTTAAAACATGTCAAATATGAGTTCTCAGTACAATGAAAGAGAATCATCACCCATCATCTCAGAACAATCTGTGAGCTCCTGTTTTTATGCAGGAATTAGTATATTGTTTCTGTTCTTTGATTTAGAAGTTGAATTTAGGTTCTACATCATTACAGGAGAACCAATGCTGGTTGGGAGTTTAAATGGCATGAAAATGACCTCTCTGCTTGCTGATCTATCCTTGGAAATGTGCACAATGCTTGATTTATCTTTTTCCGTGTTTAAAATGAATGTAGGCTTTTTTCCGAGTACTTGGGTGTGGAGACTATGCTGGCAATTGTCTGTAAGACATATGAAGGTGTAAAAGCTCTAGAAACATATGACAAGGAAGGCCAGATAAATAAAGACTCCGGCCTTCATGGCCTTGGTGCTTCTAATGGGAAGGAATTGGATGGTCGATTTCTTGTCTTTTGTCTTGAAAATCTAAGGCATGAATCTCAAGAGTCATCTTTTGTCAATCCAGTATTGTAGTCTGTAAAAATTCCATTATCAGTTCACTTTCCCTTTTGCAGACCCTATTGCGGTGAATTTGTGGTGGATGACCCACAAAGGAGGCTTGATCTCCTTAAGCCAAAATTACCTAACGGGGAGTGCCCACCTGGGTTTATTGGCTTTGCTGTAAATATGATCAACGTGGAATTCACAAACTTATTTTATCTCACAGGCAGCGGATATGGTCTTAGAGAGACTCTATTTTATAACCTGTTCTCCCGTCTGCAAGTTTATAAAACAAGGGAAGACATGGTACTCGCTCTTCCTTGTATAAGTGATGGAGCCATTTCACTGGATGGAGGAATGATGAAGGGTACTGGTATCTTTTCTCTAGGTAATCGGTAAGTGGTCCTGCTGTCATACCTGAATAGGCAATTTTACCTGATTGCATCTTATGGTGAATTTCATCATTTTACTCTCTTCACAATGGATCTTGGTAATATGAAGGGAACTCTTTTCTGGATTGTTGACATAGGACAAGATAGAAGAAATTGAAGCGGAAGGTATAGAAGAAAGGGAGAGGAAAATAAGAAAAACAAGATGAAAAGAAAGGGTGAAAACAATAGAAAAACCACAGGGAGAAAAACTTGTCTGTTAAATTCTCATTTTTCATTAATCAGTTGTCCATAATGGCTGTTCTTTAAACACAATATATCAGCTCTTATATATAACCACTCAATCGTAACTAGACCCACGCGCACACAAAAAAATAAAAAATAAAATAGAAGAAACAGAAAATTAGAAGTCATAATTAAAACTAAAAAGATAAGTAATAAAAGAAAGAAGAGAACTGTTTGACTAATATATAGGAAATAAAATAAAGATCCTCAATATCATTAAAACTCTAAGGTAATCAATTATAATCCCATTATCTGTGGTTGGTTCCCCATGAATCATGCTGGATTATGAAATAACAATTGAATTATGCTGTCTAAGCTGTGGAGTTTGGCTTATTATGTGGCCTTCAAAAGGTTAATTGATGATTTGTGGAAGCACCAATGTGTGCATGATGCTTCTACAGCTTTGTAAATTGTGGGGTCTTATCATTCCAGAACAAATCCATTCTTTTAGTACTCGTGTCATTGGTATATTTTAGCTTTTAGGTTCTCTCATTCTGATGTTTTCACGTTCTCTTAAATGATATTAAATACATCACTAGTTTTAAACACGTCTACTCTTTATCTAAAAGGGTGTTTCTTTGACTGAAAATGACGTGCATGGAATCTTTATTTGGTTCTTTTTACTATCGATGCCAGGTGTGCTTGAACAGTAAAATTAAAGATTTTTTTTTTTCATCATACACGATGCATAATTCAATTGGACGACCTTTTCTGCCGCATCCAAGCTTTGTGTTTTAGATTTGTTATTGTAGATATGTCTTTGGTTAATATGAATGAACTCTCATTTTCTGCAATATACCTTTTCTGGAACTTGTATGATCTATAGGAATAATGTGGATGTAAGATTCCCAAAATTGTCTGTGACATCAACCCTGCCTGACAACTACATTGACACCGAGAAGCAGCTCAAGGAGACCAAATGGAAAAGGGAAAAAATGCTGGAGGATATGAAGAGAGAACAAGCACTATTAGATGCTGCAAAGCAAAGTTTTGAGAGAAAGAAGGAAGAGTTTGTTAAATTTCTGGCTCAAAGCTCAGCATATGCAAGTCAGGTAATGATTTGAACATATCTTATCATCCAAAATTTGACAGTCTACATATCACTTGGTTGTATTTAGATGCTCTGATTTTGTGTGTGCATGTGTCATCGAATCTGCAGCGACATGGCTTGGTAAGATATAAAGTTTAAACCAAAAATGTGCTATTTAATGTCAAGCTCTAGTTGCAATTTGAAATGCCCCCTCAGAAAGCGAGAAAAAATATGATAGTCGCTTTTTAGGGGAACAAATAATGAAACTAATATTTTCAGTTGACTATTATTTTAATGAAATTACAATTATTCGACTGATAAAACTAGGACATTAATCATCTTCTATTGCATTGTCTTCTATCTATATTGAAAACAGATGAATGAACTTCCAAGGCAATGATCATGCGTTCATGTTCATAGTTTAGGTCCTTTCTACAAGGAAAATGTTAATCTTGAGTGGTTGTGCTTAATAAATCTGAGATATGGTCTTCAATGGAATCAACAGATGCAGACAGGATATACACCAAGATAACTTTTTAGTTGAAGAAAGTTCAAGTCTCATGGAGGAAATAGGATGACCTTCAGTGTGAACATGTTCTGGAGCTCTTGTTCGGATCAAACATTTTCCTTCCTCTTTCTGGGCAAAGAATATCTTGACCGAACGGTCATGAAGTTTTTGATTCACTGAGAGCAATTGCTTTTGCAAATTCTGTTGTGCTGGATCACAAGTAATTGAGAGTCGCTCCCAATCCCTTGTTTGTTCATAGGAAAATCCCAGCACACGATTGTACATGGGATGCAGATCCTTGTACTAGGAAAAGCTGCAATCAGCATTAACTTATATTGGTCTCTTACTGGTAGATGTCTGTTTTATATCCTCCAAGTTGTATGTACATGTTCATAATAATGCAGTTTAGGTCATTTGCCCATCAAAGGCTGCTAATCCTGTATTGTTTCTTGACCTGAAAATTTTCAAGTGCTTATTGTATTTCTCTTTCTAGTCCCCTTTTTTTAACCCCCCCCCCAAAAAAAAAAAAAACAGGAACAAAAGGTTGATTTTTAAGTGCTTATTGTTTCTCACCATTTTTAAGATTGTCCATGTTTGTTGATGCTCCTTTTGCCTTGTTAACAACACAATTTATGCTGTGATCTTGTCATGTTTCAAGCTTACATCCTTGGAGATGCCTCAGAGTTGAGTTCGATAGTCCTCTGTTCACACATTTTTGTCTCCTCCAAATCTGAGATATCAGTGTTGACCGGAGGTGCTATGAAAAATGCGACAGCTTCCAAGCCAAAAATCTCCAATTTTTTGAGTATTTTTTCACTTGCCTCGTGTTTATTTAATATTCTTTTGGTTATTTCTCAAAATAAAAATATATTTATTTGGAAAACAAAAATAAATATATAAAACAAATTTATTTGTGGAATAACTTGAAGAGAAAAGCGAAACAAAATCAACTTCTCATTACTTCTTCGTCTGGAGAAAGTAAGAAAATTAAGGGTTTGTTTTAAATTATTTTTTTAAAAAATTAATCAATTAAATAAATAAATTTATGATAAAAAAAACTATCATCGTCAATATCATAATAAAAAAGGGCGAATGACCTTGCAATTATAACAACCAATTAAATATTTCCTCTGTACCATTTTTATTGGCCTTTTTCAGTTTTGAAAATTAAAAAATAAATAAATTTGATAAACTATTTTTAATTGATTTTGATGATTAAATTTTTTAAAAATTAAGGTTTAAGAATATTAGAATTTTAATATATTATAACTATTTAAATTTTTTTTAATTGATTTCGACGATTAAAATTTTCAAGAATTAAGTCTTAAATTTTTTTAGAATTTTAATATATTGTATTTTTTTTAACTTTTTATCTAGTAGAAAATTAAAGAAAACAATAAGTCAAAAACATGTTAAATTGACAAAATTGAAAAAACACCCAAAGTTCAATTCCGGGCACGTGTCTATAACAGCTTAGCCCTAAACACAGAGTAAAACATTGAAGCGACGCCGTATGTAGCAGAACCACATCATCTCTGTCTTGTAACTCCAAGAAAAAAGCTTTGGGGTCAGGGACAGTCACTCTGCAGTTACTCCTTTGTAAGTCTCCCACTCCCTCTCGCTTTCTCTACTGATTGAATTTTGAATCCCTTATGAGGTTATTGACATGGATTTTATCTCTTCTAAAATGGGTTGCTTTATATTTTTGCTTACTGCTTTGATTTAGTTGCTTCTTCTGATTTTCTTTCTCAGTTCCATGTTTTTCCGTTTTCTGGAAATGAAAACTAGAGAATTGATAGAGCTAGTAAGTCGAAGTGAACTCATTTCACCCTTGTGTAGTGGAAAGGAATGGAATTTCTTGCATGTAAGGATCGAATTAGGTTGCTGTATGATTAATATATTTGTGAATTGAAATTTTTGATTTATAATATTTTTATTACTTGGGACGAAGTCTTGTCTTGGGTGTTGAGTTTGATTAAAGTATTGTTACCTAGGTAAAGTAGGCACTAACTACATTACAAGGTTGGTGATATTGATGTCTTAATCCTAAACGAAGTTTGTTTTTGGAGAGTAGTTGTAGTTACAAGGGAGAATTTGTGTAGATGGAAATTATTAGTTATTTTAGTCATTGTTGACAGAAACTTTATGATGTGAGTTACTTACATTTTGCCAAAAGTAATTAATAAATGGTTAATCCATGTTTTGGGGCAGCCTCTTCTAGACTGAATTAAAAAGTATGTATATTTTGTTTTTATGAGGCGTGGTTTGTGCTTTAAGAGGATTGTACCTTTAAAAAAAGCCGACCACATCTCTAAGCCAAATACACACTAAAAATCTTCTTGTTGTTTACCTCAATCGCATGCTTATGTAAAGTGCTAGCTGGGATGGGAGTGATGTTTGTCAGTTAACTTAATTCCGTGTTTTAGTACAAGTGTCGATTTAGGATTACAGATAGACTGGTTCTTGGAAGATTTTACTGGAGAATATTTGGTTCCCTGATGGATATTGCACAATTTTTCTCTTGCTCTTCATTGCGTTGTTTTCCTTAATTGTGTTTTATTTTCACTCTGTTCTATTGCTGAGGAAACAAAACAAAGGAAAAGGAAATGAAATGGAAGTTTTCTTTAAAACCACGATTAATATTCTACTTTACTGAATTTTGGAATTGCGTTGTTATCACTTTTGAAATGGGTGTGATATATCTTTTTCTTTCTAATGTGGATTTAGCATTTTAGCTGATGATTTATTAATTTTTTGTTGTTAATCCCAAGTGTTTTGGTTTTCTGAAAAAGAAAAGTACAGATTTGATACAGCTAAATGGTTTGAAGTGCATCCATGTCACTGTTTTGTGTTAGTAATTGCTTTTGTGTAGTTATATTGACCCATTAGAGTGATGCGATCCTAGTTTGGATAAAAGGAAAGCTGGAAGTTGAAATGCTGGAATTCATAGGAAGTAAGAACAAATACAAAAACTTTAGAGAGAAACTCTTCTCTAACAATTGAGATTACAAAATGATATTGAAGACTGACCAGGAATACATTCTAGGGCCTACTTTATAATGTTTCAACAGCTGTAAACAACCAACAACAATAGTGTATATATATATATATATACACTGCTGCCATAACTTAGACATTGAAAGAGATTAAAGTCAAGAGCTGTGGCTCAAAATCCAGCCACATTCAGCCCACAAATCCTGCTGAAAATCAGCAAGGAAACCATAATTTTAGTCTACATTTTCAGCTGCTCACCATTCTAGATCTTGCTGGAAATCAGCAAGGAAATCAACAATTTAGTCTACATTTCCAGCTGCATACCATAGAGGCAGGGTTAAAAATAGGTTTTCTAGTATTTGATTTCAGGCTTGAATCATAACAGCGTTTTTTTAAAACTTTCAATTGCTTTCTAGTATTTTTTAAAAGAAAGAAAGTGTTTTAGATAAATGCAACCATCTCATTACTTTCAATTGCTTATTCAGTATGAAATGAACTGGTTCTGTATTGGATTTGATTGGTGTAATTCGTCTTGCTTGGTGTGCCTTATTAGCTATATCTAATTGCCTAGGAAAAGGAGGTAAAACTGTATTAGATGTTACGTGCTGATTTTTTGATACTATATGAGCTTATTTTAATTTTTGGAACTTCTTGTTGTTTCATGGAAATATAGATTTTTGTTCATCTTGAAGTTAAGATAATCATTGTTGATAGAAACTTTAGTATGGATGTTGTTTGGCTCCTGTATCAATTGCCAATCCATCTGTGACAGCTGCTGCTTCTAGGCCGAGTTAAAAATCTTTTATTTTTTTATGAAGTGATATCTATTGTTCTCCTCAATTGCATTTGCGTACTTCTTTAAATATCTAGTTGGTATGAGAGTGAAATTTAAGGGAAAAACTACTTGTCTGATTACAAGCAATATTTGAGATTTGATGAATAAACTGATTCTTGGAACTTTACCAGAGAGAATTCAGTTGCCTTGTGGATTCTCCACAAGTTTTGTCCTGTCCTTTTTTTTTCATTTCTGCATCTTAGAGTAATGTATATATCCATTACAGTAACAAATGTTTCTTCTTTCTGTGGCAGTAAGCTATCGAACCTGAAGAATGGCAAGCAAAGCTGTGAAAACTGTGGCAAAGGCAATTGCAGAGTACCAGTATCCATGGAAAGAGAAGTTGGCAAAGCACAAGAACGAGCTAACCAAAGGCGTGTGGGGTTACTGGAAACTCGGGGCCTGGACACCGCTCCACATCAGCGGTCGCCGACGAGCTAGACTTCGCAAGGAAGTCCTCCTCGCAGGGGAAGACTGGCCATATGATCCAGAGAGGAAAGAAATGAGAACCAAGATGAAAGGACACAAGTGTGATAGGATTGCTGCAGAGAGACGGGCAAAGACTGCCAAACTGATGGAGCAAATGCCTGAAATGTTGCTGGCATATAAGAAACGAAGGTGGGAGAAGAAGATGAAGGAAGAAGACAAAAATAAATGAACACTTTCCGTTCGACCATTGTCTCTCAAATTGCTTTTGTAGTAGCTGTTCCAAAAAAATCGCCTTTGTATTGGAGCTTTTTCATCTCCTGAAAGGATTTTAGGGAAATTTACATCAACTCTGTATTGTTTCAATGTCATTCCATTGTTTAAAAAGATTAAAAAGTTAAAAATATCATTTTGGCTCTTTATGTTTGTTTTATATATTTTAAAGACAATACTAAATAAAATATCAAAATATTTTTTTTTCTCTTCAAATAATATTACTACATATCTCTAAAAAGAATCAAAATCATCAAAGTGTAATGAACAAAAAAAATAAATCATTAAATGTAATCATGTGAAAAATAAAAAATAACATTAAACTTATTAAAAATATATAAAATACTTATTTATTTCTTTCTAATGCAATTATCTTTTCAAATAGCTTTTTATGATTGCAGTATATATGATAAAATATTAGTCATATTTATATTATTTAAAATATTATTTTATTAATTTAACTTTTTAAAATAATATTTTCCGAGATGCTCGGATAAAAATGTATTTTTGAAATTTTTTACTATTTTTATTTTTTTCTCTAAATTTCTATGACCTTTTCTTTTTAATAATTTTTTATTATTATTTTAAAACCTGGTCTAATCGACATGATTTATAAGGCTCAACCCACTTTCCTTACAGAATATTGTTTTTTTGGCTCAGCATAACCTGACTTCCAAACCTCATGGTTTTATTTTGTTTCTAGTAGTTTACAGGTTTCAAAATATGTCCTACAAAGTTAACTACCAGTTACTTTAATATGTCCACCTCTCAACATTTTTCTGGGATGTCCCATAATTAATTTGGGACTAGACTTGAACTTATTCAAAAAAAAAAAAAATGACTGACATATCATTGTTTTTTTTGAGTTGTGAGTCATCTCTCCTAATTCATCAACCGTGTTTGTGTATCAGGTTTATATAATATAGTTTTTCCAACCAATAAAAGAAGAAAGGGAAAATGAAGGTTCCACCGAGACTTGAACTCGGGTTACTGGATTCAGAGTCCAATGTCCTGACCACTAGACCATGGAACCATCTTGTAATGTGTTCACCCAAATAGTTATATAGATATATCTCTGTAAAAAAGTCCCGCTGACTAGTCAACGCTTATCGTGGGAGGTCAAATCATGCGACACGATTTGTGCAGATACAACAAACTAGTACACTTAATGGCGTTCACTGAGACAGTCACTGACCAACCAAGGATTGACATGTGGGGCAGGATAGCTTGACTTGTAGACTAGGGCGTTAGCTCTTGTTATATTTTCTTTCACAAGTCACAACTAGTTCGAAGGTTAACTTTTTCGAATCAGACCGGCTTGGGCAAATCAAAGCGAGTCTAGTCAGGCTAATTTCAAATATTTTATTTTTATTCATTTTTTATTCAAAACGATAAATCTGTGTTTCACACTTATTTTATGTTTGTTTTTATATTTTAAAAAAATTTAATTTTTTTAAGTTAATATTTTTACATCATTTTAATATATTAATATCAAAATAATTTTTTAAAAATAAAAAAAATATTTTTTTAAATAAAAAATATTTAAAAAAATAATCGCAACATTCCATTACATATCAGAAATGAAAACCTAAGCTCATATGCTTCTACTTTATGCTCTCATCTCTTTCCTGTTTGTTTGGAGAATCATATAGGGCCCTGTGCAGGGTTCACTTTCCTTTTGAAGTAGGAGCAGAGAAGAAAAATCTAATCCCATGAGCATTTTTTAAGAAAAGATGATCAATTTTACTCCAAAACATCGTCAAATCAATTAATTTTGAAACCCACCTTGCAAAAATGCAGAGATCGCCTCATCCTTCCTTTTACACTCCTTTCTCCAATAAAATCACATCCCTTTTCTTTTTTAAGAATTCGTTTGGTATTATGAAAACAATTAATTTTTTTTAAATATTTATTATTTAAAAATATATTGAAGTAATATTTTTTTTTAAGAAAACATATATGCAAACAATCTATTTTCATGGTAAGAAATAAAGTATCAAAAGGAATGAAGTAGCACCGAGTCTTTCTCTTATGTTCGTGTTACCAAACAGCAACCTTGTCTCCTCCTTGTCCCTTCCTTCATTTGTCATACTGTGAGAAACTAGACAGCGAAAATACCAAAAGTCCCCTGATTTAAGCCACTACCTTGGTTTTTGCAACACACGGATACCACTTTGCCAAAACAGTTGGACACACAGGTCTTTTATTATTACCTGTTACTTACTTTTCAGTACTGATAGGAACAGGCTACTACAGGAGGGCGTTACTTTTGTCGATTTCAATTTTCAAATGAAAGCAGTAAAGACCCTTGATTTTCTGTAACTTGCAAGATTCGGTTTCTTGATTTTATTGTCTTTCAAAGAATGATAAATGGTTGATGATGATGATGGGTACAGGAGGTGTTCAAGAAGTGCAGGCAAGTGGAGGTGTAAGAAGAGAGCTTTTAGTGGCAAAGCGTATTGTGAAAAACACCATCTTTATTCAGTGGAGAGGGGTTTGAAGAGAAGCATGGAGAAGAAGAGTGGAAATGGAGGTGGGGTTGAAGTGGGTTCTCAGAGAAAGAAGAGACAGAGGGAGGGAAGTGAAGAGGATTCAGGTATTTTGGCGGGAGAGAAGGAACAGAAGGTTAGTGATCATGTGGGTTTTGGAGATCAAGGGGTTCATGACTGGTTTAGTGTAGGGAATTCAGATGTTTTGGAGTGGTTTGATGATGTAGGTGCTGGTAATGTTGGTGAAAGCTTTCAACTTTGGCAAAATGAAGCTACTGCATGTGGGAATAATGGGCAGGTTCTTGGTGGTGAAGGGTTTCAAGATAGTTTTGGTGGAGAATGTGGTGGTACTGAGGTTTTGGGTCTGGATGGTAAGGTTTTTCAGGTTTGGGATGGTGAAGGATTTCGATTGGGCGAGTCTGGTCTGGGTGCTAGTGAAAATGGTGTTGTGGGTCTAGGTGATCAAGGGGCCCCAGACCTATTTTGTCAAGTCAGTGCTGCTAATGTTGGAAATGTGGGCGTGGGTTCTAGTGGTGGAGGAATACACGGGGTATTTGGTGAAGTCAACGGGAAAAATGGTGATATAACCCTCTCTGGTGAAAGCATGGAGGGACTATTTGGTGAATGTAAAAATGGAGGTATGGCTGCTAGTGGTGAAGGGGTTCAATGCTGGTGTGGTGAAGCCGGGTGTGCTAGTATTGACGGTGAGGGAATTCAGGGCCTTTTTGGTGAAACTGCTTGTGAAAATGGGGGTGAAGGGATTGAAAGTGGATGTCATAGGAATGGAGGTGGAGATGATGTTGAAGATGATGGGAAAACGAACAAGAAGGAAGTTTTTGGTGTTGAAGCAGTTGGTATTGACGATTCAAGTGAGTTTGGTGGTGACGACAAGGGTGGAGCTGAGGTTTCTCCAGTGAAACGCAAGCGAGGGCGACCCAAGGGTTTAACGAAGAAGAAGAATGATCCTCGAGGTCAAGTAAAACTTGGCCTAGGTGGTGATAATGTGATGATTGAAATGGAAATGTTCAGTGAAACCAGTGGTGTCAATGGAGAAGGAAATGGGAATAACTCAGTGGAGGATAAGCAAATCCTTGGTGCTGGAGAATATATTGAGAGATCAGTTGGAAATGAGATTGTGCGGCCAAAGGCAAAGCGTGGCCGACCAAAAGGTTCAGGGAAGAAGCAAAAAGATGTTGCACCTGAAGAAAAACAGTGCTTGCCTGGTGATTTTCTGGGCAATAACAATGCTGGCATTGAGTCTGTTACCCCGGCAACATTGGAGAATGGGAGGACTACTCTTCTATGCGCAGAGGACGATGAAACTCCTGGTGAAGCTACTGCTGGTAACAAGGTTGGAACTGAGACTGTCACACCAAAAAGGCGTGGGAGACCAAAGGGATCAAAAAATAAGAATAATGGAGATACTGCAGGTGAGAATCAAGAAATGACTGGTGAAACTAAGGGTTGTATTGGTAGTGTTGTATGGACTACGATACTAATGGGTGTGAAGAGTGAGACTGCTATTGCAGGGGCAGAGGACAGAGAAATTCCTGGTGAAGGCACTTGTGCTAATGGGAAAGTAGAGGAGATCATCGCACCGAGGAAGCGTGGCAGACCAAAGGGTTCAAAAAAGGAGGAAAACCTTGCTGGAGATAATCGAGAAATGCCCGGTGAAACCGAGGATACAACTGACTGTGACAATAGGACTACTAGATCAATGCAGTTGGAGAGTGAGAGGACTACACTTGAAGGTGCAAAGGACAAAGAATTGCCTGATGAAGTCACTGGTGGTAAAGGGATCATCACACCAAATAGGCGTGGCAGACCCAAGGGTTCAAAGAATAAGAAGAAGGAAAATCTTGCCAGTGGTGAAGCCAAGGTGAGTGTTGATAGTTGTGATAAGACTAATATACCAAGGGTTTTGTGGAATGAGAGGATTACTCTTTTAGATGAAGAAGAAAATGGAGGCAGTCATGAATTGCCCCGTGGTATTGTGGGTTATAATGAAAGTCGTGGTAACGAAGTCAGGCTGGCAGGTTGTGTGAATGACATGACCGCTTGTTTAGGGGAAAATGATGGGGCAATGGCTGATGATAATATTGACAGTAGTTTTGGAGTGAATGATGAAAGCAAACCTAAGCGTAAGCGAGGGCGACCAAAGGACTCGAAAAATAAGCAAAAATCTCTTGCTGGTGACAGGCAACAATTTCCCGGTGATATCATGGTTAGCAATGATGGGGCTGATAATAAATTTAGGTTGATGGGTTTTGAGAATTGGACGACTGCTACTTTTGATGGATATAAAGCTTTGTGTAGTCACGCCACTATTCAAGGTGCTGACAACAAAGCTAGTCTGATCGATTTAGGGAATGAGATGGCTGCTCTTGTGGGTGAAAAAGCTAGGAAATTGCCTAGTGAGGCCACTGGTGTTAGTGGAGATGGTCAGGAAATCATAAAACCTAGTCTTGACAGAATGGGCTCCGAGAACAAGCCAAAAAATCCAGCAGGTGATGGTTGGGAATTGCCTAGTGACATCGTGGATAGAAATGGAGATGCGGGCAACGTAATCAGGGAGGTGGTTTTAGAGAATAGGATGGTTGCTTCTTCATGTGAAGGACATCGGGTATTGTCTGTTGAGGTCACTGGCCATAGCAGAGAGGGTAATGAAATTAGAATGCCCAGGCCACGCGGCCGACCAAAGGGCTCAGTGAAGAAGAAAAATCTTGCTGGTGGTCACCAGGAATTGCCTGGGGAAGTTATGAGTGGTAATGATTGCAAGGACACAGTTAGTCTGATGGGTTCAGAGAATAGGATGACTGCTTGTTTAGGTGAAGGGTACTGGGTATTGCCTGGCGTGGCCACTGGCCATAGTGGAGAGGCTTATGATAATATAAAGTCTAGGCGTGGTCGTGGTCGACCAAAGGGCTCAGGGAACAAGAAGAAAAATCTTGCAGGTGGTAATCAGAAATTGGCTGGTGAAGTTATGTATGGTAATGATGGTGAGAATGCTGTTAGGTGGATGGGTTTAGGGAATGGGATGACTACTCTTATTGGAGAAAAACATAGAGCACTGACTGGCGAGGCCACTGGCCATAGTGAAGAGGGGGGAATTCCTAAGCGTAAGCCAGGCCGTCCAAAGGGGTCAAAGAACAAGAAAACTCTTGCAGGCTGTAATCAGGGATTGCCTGGTGAAACCATGCACGGTAATGATGCTGGTGAGAAAACACTGAGGCTAACTAGTATAGATAATGGTTGGGCAGCTCCTTTAGGCCATTGCAAAATCAAGTGTAAAAGTGATGGCGAGGATAGTATTATTTGTCTAGCAGGTTCTGAGAGTGAAGGGAGTATGCTTGAAGGCGAGGAAGATAGGATAATAGCAACTGAAGCTGGTGGTGGTAATGAAGCTGGCACTGCGAATCCCCAGTCTAAGATTGAGTGTGCTCAACCTGAAGCTTCAGAGAGAAAGAAGCTAAGTATTGCTGCTAAAGACGAAGAGAGACAGAATGGAGAATTTATGGGCAAAGGTGATGGTGAAAGTAAAAGGCCAAACAATAAGCAAGTCAGACGAAAAGTCTTAAAGAGTAAGAGAACTATTCTGTTAGCTAAATCTTTTGACCGTATATTAAGGCAGAAGTATGGAATGAAGAAGGAAAGTGGGGAAGATTTGGGAATGGACAGGGATATTCTGGTTGAGCAAACTGGTCACTTGAGCAATATTAAGAAGAGGCCTAGGGGAAGGCCACCAAAGCACAACCGATCAGAATATTCAAATTTACTAGTGAGTTCTTCCAAATTCATGTTCCATAAGCTAATTGAAATGGATGTATTAGCTACCAGATATTTAGCCACTAGGAAAATGCTTGGTGAGGCTACCAATTTATATTCAAGCTATTTGAAATGCTTGATGAAACATTGGCCTTTTTTATTTACAGTTAAAGTGGAATGTAAAGGACCAAGTTGTGAAATACAGAATAGCATTGGAATTAGTAATGATATATCTGGTAATAAAATTTGCTTTCTGCATTTTCATTTTAGTGGTGTGGACTGACTTCTTTTATAGAATATAAGTTCATAGGCTCTAACTTGGAATCAGAGAGCTTCAATGTGAATGTTAAAGTCTGTTTTAAAGAGTGCCTAAATTTTTCTGCACATAATTAAATTGCTAGTTTCTAAAATGCTGTACGCAGAACCTTCTTAAGCAGATTTTACATACTATAAAGAACTGAAAGCACCTAAATATAATAGCAGCAGCTTTAATTCTAGCCTTATACCAATATTCTATTTCCTGTTCTCATCTGTGGTTTGTTGCATGTGGGATTTCTAAAGATTCTGAAGTTATGTCCTGAAGAGTATTACAGTTTAAAATTTCCTTTATTTTTGGTTAATGTGAAATTACAGTGTACCAACATTGTGATCATTGAAGGATTTAGATTGGCCCATTCTAACGAGGTTTATGTGTCAGGGTGCCAACAAGAAAAACGAACAGAAGACCTTGATGTGCCACCAATGCTGCAGGAATAATAGGAGTGGTGTTGTCATTTGTTCTAATTGCAAAAGAAAGCGCTATTGCTATGAGTGCCTTGCGAAGTGGTAATGGGATTCTTTCACTCATAAACAGGACAGTTGAAAAAATTGATGTTTGAAGTATTTTTTATGTTCCTGTCAAGAAGTTACTTCTTCTAGTTTACATTAGAATTTAGTTTGAAACAGTTCAAAATAGAAATGAATGACTTTTGTGTTCATTTAATCCTATTTAACTCTTGGTTAGCAATTTAAATTTGATTTTGAAATAATGTTAGGTACCCTAAGAGAACACACGAGGAGATACAGATTGCATGCCCATTTTGTCGTGGTAATTGCAATTGCAGAGTATGCCTCAAGGAAGATGTAGTTGTGCTCGTGAGTGCCTTTTGTTTTTCTCTTCTTTAAGTTTTCTTCATTTTGTCTCTGTTGATGTACTTCTACTTTTAGATTTTCATGATGCCAAATGATATGTGGTTTTGACAGGCTGGTGATGATAAAGCTGATGCAAATGCCAAATTGCAAAAGCTTCTTTACCTGCTACACAAGACTTTACCTCTCCTCAGGCATATTCAAAGGGAACAGAACTCTGAAATATATGTAGACTCCAGGATCCATGGTATTACATTTTGATGCGGTTATTGGTTTTTTAAAGTTGAGTCTTGCTATACAAATGGATGGTCCAAGTTGCTTAATGGCGTGTTTGTTCTTGTTTTGTAGGTAGCCAATTAACAGAAGAGCATGTAACAAAATCTTTACTTGACGATGATGATCGAGTATATTGGTATTGTCTCATCCTCCCATATCTTGGAACTGGACCTTGAGCCATTTATGAATTGAACTTCTGCTTTCTTCATTGTGTATTTTATTTGTTAGGTTTAACATTATTGCTAGGATAGGACATCACCACCATCTATTTTATCTTTAGCGTCTTAAAGTTCACTGATAACAACAGAACTCAAGCAATTTGTGTCTTTTATCTATATTCTCTGTGTTAAAGTTTGTAACTATGTAATTATTCTTGTTGAACAGTGACAATTGCAGTACATCTATTGTTAATTTCCACAGAAGCTGTCCCAATCCTGATTGTTCCTATGATCTCTGTCTCACTTGTTGTTCGGAACTCAGAATAGGATTTAAGCCTGGAGGTAATGAAGCAGAATCTTCTCACCAACGATTTTTTGAAAGAGTAGATAGTCAAGGTGCACTTGTTCATGACCAGATAAATGAAAATGGAAAAGGAGTTGGTTGCAAGACTCAAGTGTCTGATTTGGAAAGTAAGTGCACAGCTGATATGTCATGCAAGTTTCCTGATTGGAGAGCAGAGAGTGATGGAAGGATTCCTTGCCCTCCTAAAGAACTGGGAGGCTGTGGTACCGAGATACTCAACCTGAGACGTATCTTTGATGCTAACTTCGTTGAAGAGATGATTAAGAGTTCTGAGGAACTTACTCTTAACTATCAGTCCCCAGATATAAGACTTTGTGAAGAATGTTATTTGTGCCATCCTACCAGTTCCACTGAAAGTGGATCTAAAGATTTTGCAGTGAGGAAAGCAGCTTATAGGGAGAACAGTGATGATAACTTTCTGTACTGCCCAAATGCACTTCAGTTGTGTGATGATGACTTTGAACATTTTCAATTGCATTGGATGAGAGGTGAACCTGTTATAGTTAGCCATGCACTTGAAAGGACTTCTGGTCTGAGCTGGGAACCAATGGTCATGTGGAGGGCTTTTAAAGGTGCAGAAAAGATTATAAAAGAGGAAGCACACAGGGTTAAAGCCATTGATTGCCTGGATTGGTGCGAGGTAGGGGTTCCTTATTTGCATGTTGAAGTTGCATTTTCTGCTTTTGCAATTGCTGGTTTTGCTTATTAATGACCTTTTCCTCATTGCAATGCCTAGTGAGTTCCTTTAGCGGAATCTGCTATCATGTTTGATCTTCATTTTGTGTATTGTTCTAACAGACATGCCTTTATGGATTATCAGAAAGATAAACAATGAAACTTTCAATCCACAGCTTCTTAGTTCAACGTTAGACTAAGTTTGATGGGAAAACCATCTGCAATTTTAAGTTTGCAGAGTAAGTTAGGTTGAGCATTGTTAAAAGGTTTATTATAATTGCATCCAGCATCCCTCTTGTACCTCACTTCACATTGACCATCAATTGCCCCTGAAATTCAAATTTTGGGGAATTTTCATGTGGTAGTCAGTAACAATAATGGCGGGGAAAGAAACAAGAGGGGTGCTCTGTAATTAAACAAACTTCAGGACTGATTGATGTAATTTAACATTTGAGATTGTTACTATCTTACAAAATTTTCATTGCTAAATCAGTTTGAGCTAGTAATGCACGTTGCTGAATGCTACTTGAAGAAAACTTGGAGGGACTCCCTATCTTAGTTTAAACAGTCCATCAGATATGCTTCCCCCCTGATTAAGAACTAGATCCGGATTGGAGGAAACTATTTTTTGCAATGCAGTTTCTGTTGCATTTGCTGATTGATGCATTTGGGTTAAATGCATTAGAGTGATTTTTGCATGACAGAATTTGCATGGAAGGGGTGCTTGAAAAATCCGGGCATTAAATTGGTGGCCCCACTTGTAGATCTCAGCAAGTGTCATTGTACAATTTCTGTCATGTATACTGGCATTGTCCAATGAACTAACATTTGGATAGTTTTTGGGTTTTGTTTTTCTTCAGTATCCCAATTAAGAGTCTATTGCATGTAGCTTAGAGTGGTAGGTTCACTTTGGGCTTCGACAAATGAAGATTTTCTTGAGATCTCATAATTTTTTTTTTACCTGTTTGAAGAAAACAGTGTTGGTAGCAGTATGCACTCATGATTTATATGTACTCCTATGGCATTAACATTTTGGTAAAAAAAAACGAAGAGTTTTATGGCAGCACAGAAGTTCATTTCAATCTGTGAAGTATCCTTTTATGGGCCATTGTGGATAAGGACAATTCTCTGGAATACATACTTTGCTAATGAAATTTATTTCTACATTCCATGTCATAACAGGTCCCTTTGCAGGAGCACTTTCATGAGTGTTCATTGATCAATGTTACTAGCTGTTCTGACAGACAGTTGGGTCATATGTTCACCTAAAACATAATTGTTTAAATAATGAAAAATTGTTAATTATAGCATATGGAGTATAATATGTAATTAACTCTTGATAGTGCAGGTTCAGGTAAATATTTTCCAGTTTTTCAAGGGCTATTTAGAGGGTCGTAGCTATAGGAATGGTTGGCCAGAGATGCTGAAGCTGAAGGATTGGCCCCCATCAAATTTCTTTGAAGAATGTTTGCCAAGGCATGGTGCTGAGTATGTTTCTATGCTCCCCTTCAGTGAGTATACCCATCCAAAATCTGGCATTCTGAATATGGCTACAAAGCTTCCTTCTGTTTTGAAGCCAGACTTGGGGCCTAAAACTTACATAGCATATGGATTTGTGGAAGAACTTGGTAGAGGTGATTCAGTGACGAAACTGCATTGTGACATGTCTGACGCGGTATGCAACATTCCTGTCCGATAACTTGCACTTGATGTTTATGTTTAAGGTATTTCTGCATATGTCCTGTCTTCCCAGTTTTGCATGCTATGAACAATCAAGGGTTTTTACATGTGTGCTTTAGATTTGCATTCCCAACTTTTGTTCACTGAATTTTCCTGTTTGGAAGCAATTGCAATGTTGGATTGCAGGATGCAGCAATCATAGATGCCAGAATACCTAATGCATTTTTCATACCTAGATTTTTTCAAATGCTCTCCTTCAAGTTGAACATTTCTTAAACGCAATGCATGACCTATAAACAATTGAGGGTTTCGTATGCCTCCTTTGGATTAGAATTTCAAGCTCATGTTTATTGACTTGTGTTCATTTGTGTGTGTTTTTTTCTGTTTAGAACCAATGGTAATGCTAGATTGTGGGATGTTCCAATCATAGCTGCTAGAATACCTGATGCATTTTTTCAGAATATTTTTCACATCAAGATTTTTTTGATGATTTTTCTAGCTGTCCACACACTTAGCTTTTTCTTTAATGTAGATTATTGATCAAGGTCTTTAACCATGATATTTCATGCAGACTCTTTATGTGAATAGTCTGTGCTACTTAATGTCATAAATTCATACTGTCTAACTAATTTGCATTTAGGTCAATATACTTACTCATATGACAGAAGTGAAAGTTCCTCGATGGCAAAGCAAAATTATAAAAAAAATACAAAAGCAACATGAAGCTGAAGATATGAATCCGGTTTGTGGTGGGATACAGAAAGTGACTTGTAAATCTGGAAGGAAGCCACGAAAAAGACAGTGGAAAGTTGAGAAAATGGATCCTGAATTACCTAAAAAAGATGAAAATATCGAGAGTGACTCCTCACTAGAGCGGTTGTATGTCCAGGAACAGAAACTGGAAGAACAAAAAAGCATGTGCCAAGAGTTGGGGGAATTTTATGGCGTTGTGTGTGGGATAAGATGTTCTTCAACTAAATCTGAGGTGACTGCTGATACCAATTTGCAGCCAGTTGCAAAAATGAATGCAAGGGTGCAAAAATATGATACGAGCTCTGCTGATTTAAATGAAAGTGTGAACAGAGATTGTATTGAAGGAAACCACACCTCAGAACTTGTATATGGTGGTGCTGTTTGGGACATTTTCCGTCGGCAAGATGTGCCCAAGTTAATTGAATTCTTGAAGAGGCATCAGAAAGAATTTCGCCATGTCAGTAGCCTGCCTGTAAATACTGTATGTATCTTTGCTGCTACAGTAATCATAACTAATATTATTTCCATTGACATCATTTATTAATTTCACGTGCTGCACTTGCTTCAGGTTATTCATCCCATCCATGACCAAACCTTTTATCTAAGTGAGAAACACAAAAGGCAGCTGAAGGAGGAGTTCAGTAAGAAACTATTTTTCTGAATTAGCTGTTTAGTTATACAAAGGTGTCTTCAAGATTGTGGAACTGTATCTTCTTTGCAGATGTTGAACCTTGGACATTTGAGCAGCACCTTGGTGAGGCTGTTTTCATACCTGCAGGATGTCCTCATCAAGTGAGGAATAGACAGGTTGTGCTCTTCTTGCATTAAGCGTTTGTATTATGATGATGAATAATTTTAGCTTCCCTTATTGGATATCTTATTCAATAGTCCAGTGATTGTATATGTTAGGTTTCAAGTCAAAATCATAAACAGTGACATGTAGTCACAGACTTATGAGCTTATCTATATATTACTAAAATTGATATGGATTTGCATTTTTAAATTTGAACACTCTAAATTAATAGATTGAGGAAAGATTACAACCTGTAACATGAAAGTCACATAGGATGTTTTCAGCGTCTATGGTCAGGCTATACTGAATGTTTTGATCTAGATTTTGTTGCATGCATGGCTAATACCATCTTACACTTGCTTTTTCCCAGTCATGCATAAAAGTGGCCCTTGATTTTGTATCCCCTGAGAATGTTCAAGAATGCATTCGGTTGACAGAGGAGTTTCGTTTGCTTCCAAAGACCCACAGAGCCAAGGAAGACAAATTGGAGGTGAATTTTCCCTGATGTGGTTATGCAACCTCCTTAAAATGCATGCGACAGTTGGTTTTCATTCTTTTTCTATCTGAAAAGCGTTGTATGATTATAAAAGCTTACGTCAGATGTTTTCTCCATGCTTTTGAATCCTTGATTCACATGGATGGTTAGCTTAGGTGTTGTTAAATAAGCATATTGTCATATAGATAAATATGCATGCCTTGGGCTGGGAAAATAATCAAGCCTTAAATGCTCCAGTCCACTTCTAGCATGAACTATATGGCTATCTTGATGATATGCTTTGCCAAGTTGACTTTTAGCTGCATATGTTTTATTCAATATTGCATACCTTTTGTCATCCTTCTCAAAAGAGATTGCTACTAAGTTGCATTTCATAATGGAAGCTTATCAATGCCATGCATGTGAATTTATGAATTATGTGTTCAATTTAAATGAGTTTTCTTCACTCCAAAAACACTTTACCATTTTTGTAGGTGAAAAAGATGGCACTATATGCTGCCAGCGCTGCTGTAACTGAAGCCAAAAATCTCACTTCTTGGGTAACTGAAGCCAAAAATCTGACTTCTTGAGTAAGACCAATTTTGCTATAGGCCTCATTAACTGTTGCCAACCCTTTTCTTGTTTTGTTGCTGGGAAGCCATGATTTGGGAGATCAATATATTTTGTAGATGTCGTTCTTGCTATATCCATTTGTCTGCTGTAGTGAAATAAAGTATGCAGGTTTCTTAAGGTCTTGGTAGTTGCAAACTTTGATGTAAATTGAACCCGCTTTGACATTTTAAAATCTGACAGATTTAGGATCATATAGTAGAGAGATATAATATTACAGTTACCCTAATAACCATGATAAAGTCAATTGAGTACATTGAAGCACAACACTACTGATGCAAAAATCCACGTAAAATGGTGCCATTTTGGAAAGGTGCTATGTAGTCTCAAAAAAGGAAAATGATATGCAGAAGATATAGATGACTCTTACTAAGCTATAGAATATATTTTTTCCATCGTTGGATGGCTTTCATAGTGTGATAAAGACTTCAGTTCTTATGTTATGGTAGTTGAACATTCAAGGTGCCAGTTTAAATCTATCATCAAGTTATTTGTATTTTCCAAAAGGGGGAGGGGGACACCATTGAAGTTGAAGTTCAAAAACCCTCCAACTGAAGAGAATGGAGAGACGTGGCTGCCTTAACAGAATAAACGAAGGCACCAAGCCAAGTTTATGGAATTGAGCACTGAGACAAGAGAGAGGAGGTTATTACACATCAGCTAGAGAGCTCAATGACCTTCCATACACAGACCTAGAATGTTTATATTAGTATAGTGACAAAATAGTGATAAAAGTCATCATATAACGTTGTTCATGATCTTTTTTGATGATGCAAGTGAAATTTTAACAAAAACACCGACCCAGTATTTTGAGGATGGCTTGATGCTGCAGTAGTAACACCTGTTTTGATGCGTGTGAATATATGATCAGGTGGTTCTCTCTTTTTTCTCATCTACTATTAAGATGTGTATTTTTTATAGTTGTGTGCCAGTTCTGTCCATTTCATCTAATACAAACATGAAAGCGCAAGAACTTCATTTTAAATGAAGTTTGCTTTGTGTAATTAACTCTAATCTAATGCAGAAGATGATAGTTGTGGGATGTGTAATCTCCCTTCTTCTTCGAGTTTGTTTGTCTTTGCCGTTTCAGAGTGTGGGTGCTTTTTTATTTTCATTCCAATCGTAGTTTCAAACGCGACATTACCACAGACAAATAGCACCTCCTTTTTTGTGTGGTTGAACTGTAGGTCCAATGGACCAATTCCCAAATCCCTACCCCATCCATAAGAACTGAGCTTGAAAGTTGTAACCTCGAGGTGGAAACCCCAAGTCTTAACGTAAGGTTTAAATGAGTTTAGGTTACTTGAACTACATGCATTTTGCTAGCCTACTTTTGCTGCTTTGCTTATTGTTCAAACTTAGAACAGAGGGTCTTGATATTTTAGAAAACTTGAGGAAACGATTCTTGTATTAGATAAAGACTATAAGTTTGCCAGTAGTAACATGTCTACTTAATTGTGTTGAAATATCATAACCATTGGAGCTTCACTGAAATGTTGGCCATGAAAACAGGACTTGAGCTCTGTTTCGTCCCAAAGTCTTGTGAATTGTGATCGCAATTAATACAATCCTCGGTTGGACTTGGACAGGGGACGTAATGAAATGCTTTTCGAAAGCAAATGTTCGTTTTTTCAACAACTAAAAGCCTAAAACAACCAAACAATTATGGGGATCGATAAAGCTTAGAACCCAAGCCTCTGAAAATGCTAAAGCCAACCTGCAAATTGCCTCCTGAGTTCTAGGTAGTAAACCTCTTAAAATGCCCATGACCTTATTCAGCGCTCTGCTCATTGTCTTCGGAGTAGCACTTTTTCTTTAGTTTATGGCCATAGAATCCTTTAAATAGCTTTTTAACACCTATAAAAGTCCATCTTTTGGATACTGTAGAAAACAAGCCATCTATCACTTCAAAGGTTTGAACCCTAGTGTTCAAGAGGGAGGAGGCATATCACTGAGGCAGTATCTCCTCTAGTTCTTTGAAAGAACTTCTTTCTAGTGGCATTTATACTTCTTTTTCTAATCTGTTTTCATCTTCCCACTCTAGCTCATGAACACCTCTCAAATCCATACGTTATAATAACCGCTCAAGACTCGGTCAAGGCTTCACGGTGAATGATATCTTTTTAATATTCTAAAATATTATTTTAGGTTAAAATTACATTGTTTAGAGAAAAAAAATTAAATTAGGCTTTACCCAGGTTTTTTTTTAATCGTGGTAATTAGATTTGACTAATCAATTCTTACTTGATTCAACACTAATTTTGATTACATTAAATCGACTTTAAAAACATTTGTCAAATGATATATCTCAAACAATGAAATTGTTATGTGAAAGTTTTAGTTATATTGATGAAATATAAGGAAGAATTACATGCTTGAGGAACAAAATGGAATTGTTGGAATTATTCCCAACAGTACTAGATGCAAGCAACTTGCACAAAGATTGCAAGAGAAACGAAAAAGGAAATCTCAATAAGTTGTTTCAATTCAAGAAATCCAGATTCCAAAAGGTGTAAAGGAAACATGATCCATTCCATCTTCATGAATCAAAGGATTATACTTTTCACATAAAAGGTGGTGGTGGCAAAGAAGATTTGACAACTATATTATTTGATTAATTGGGTCCAATTGTCTAAAATTGACAAATACAAAGTCAAATCAACCAATTTTGTTTCACAGGGACTTATTTGCTGACTGGATAAAACTACAGGAGCTAAATTGATAGATTTCCCATAAATATATAAAGGTAACGTTACAAGCAGATAATCCTAGAAGGTATTTCCTTTTAGCCCAATCAATCTCCCCCTATTTCTCCTTTTAATTTTAAATTCTATTTATAATAACTACAAAAATTATTCATCAAAAAGATAAAAAGAAAAAATCTCCACCTAGACAAGAAACTCAAAAAAATCTAAGACTTACCCCTTTCAATTCACACCAAATTATCCAAATGCCCCCTATCAATTTCCAATCTTGACCGCTCTACAAATCCTAATTTCCCCTTCTCTGTTGCCCCTTCATTTCTATCTTCTGCAGCAAAATTCTCCATAAACATGATAATTTGAAAATCCAAAGCATACCCACTTCAATACACACCAAATTATCCAAAATCCCTCTGCAAATTTCCAATCTTGACTGTTCTACAAACCCTTAATTTCTGTACTCTCTTTAGCTTGATTTTCTCTAACTTTCCTGGGAAAGTTCCATCACCATGGCTTTTGCTGCAGTTAGATGCAAACCCACTAAAGTAACTGCTTCTCAATTCAGATACTTCATGTTCAATTACATGCACGTGGGCAGTCGCTTGTCTAGCTCTCACTGTGCTAAGAAAATTGCAACACGGGATGACCATTTTGCAAATACTCATTATCACTTCACTTCATTCAAGCCCGTTTCACTTCGTGGGGAATTTGTTGAAAAGAGTACTCAATTGTTGGAAAATATGAGAAGTAGTAGCAGTAGTTCTGATAGAAATTGGAGAGAGACAGTGAGTAGTAACAGTGGTGGCGGGTCTAATTATGGGGACCCACCAGAGGTGTGGCAACCACCTGGTGATGGTGTTGCAAAGATGAGGGTGAGTGATGGTGGCGGTGATTTCAAGGTATGGAGTAGAGGTGGGTCTGGTTCAAAGGATGGGTACTGGGGTGGGTCAAATCTGGGGAGTAGTTTTCCAACACCGAAAGAGATTTGTAAGGCACTTGATAACTTTGTTATTGGACAACGGAGAGCTAAGAAGGTGAGGTTTCTTTATTTTGGTTTGGCATTTAGTTATTTTTTGTTTTGTTTTTGGAGTGATTTTTATGTGTGTGGAAGTGAAAAAAGCATTGTTTTTGCTCTTAGATGCAATAGAAGTAGCTTTCAAATCAGTGCCACTGTAGTTTTGGTTATGGCGGCTAAAAATTGAGCTTGAAGTAGTTTAGGAAGAAAAAGGCTGTCTTTGGATTGTTTTGTCAGTGCCATTGTAGTTTTGGTTATGGTGGCTAAAAATTGAGTTTGAAGTAATTTTGGAAGAAAAAGGCTGTCATTGGATGGTTTATTATCTTTCATTAGTTCTAGTTTTATATGTCATATTTTGTTCAAATGGAATTTCTTGAGACAGCTTTTTTATGGGGCAATGGTTATGGCAATATAAAAAGGATACATGTTGCCATTACTGCGTTTTTTTTTTTAAAGTGAAGAAGGGAAAACTATCTGTATTTTGAATTTTGTCTTATTGTTTATAGGAGTTCAGTATGCATGTATACAATGGACAACCCATATGCACTCCACTCCTATGCTTGCATGCGATTTTGTGTCATTTCAGTATTGTCTACGCGCTTCTCTTCTCTTTTTCTAATTTTGTTCCTTGAACAGGTGCTCTCAGTTGCTGTTTACAATCATTACAAGAGAATCTATCTAGAGTCTGTTAAAAAATGGTTAGTTTTATTCCTTAGACCGCCTTGTGTGTTTGGCCTTAGTTTCGTTGGTAGCTCCAGAGCTAGTGAATAGCAGTGAACAGTAATGGCAATAGAGGTTTTATTTGATAAGAAACTAACCTTTTCTATATTCCTAAGAAAGAAGGGAGAGAAGAAAACAAACATATAATCTTCTTGTTTGCAATCTTATATGTTGATTAGGTCAAAATCATAGTATGCACACAAGCTGCAACAATATTCAATATGTGCAATTAATATTATCAATTGAATGACTCCATTTTCGTACCGTTTATTGTCTTCTTTTCAATTCTAAAAAAAATGGTGTCATTGTTGCATCTTTTCTTCCTTTTCCCTGTCACATTTAAATGGTTTCTATGTACTCCCCTTGCCTTTGGCCATGGCTTGTACCAGACTTCACCATACAATAAGCAAGTTATCAAACTTGACTATCCCCTTTGGGGACATTGGTGCTGGATGGTCTATAGGATCATGGGGTCAGTACTTGATAGCCAGGTCATGCTTTGTACAGACATGAGCTGTAATGTTTATTCATTATGCTTATTAGGAGAGTTGTCTGATTTAACATGCTTAGCACAACTTGGGGAGTTAGGTGTGACATGGATTCAGGTCTGATTTAACATGCTTAAGTACAACTTGGGGAGTTAGGTGTGAAAGAAATTCAGGTAATGAAAAAGCAGATACAACTCATGTTGGTTTCCACGTACTCCCCTTGCCGTTGGCCATGGCTTGTACCAGACCTTTTACCATACAATAAGCAAGTTATCAAACTTGACTATCCCCTTTAGGTACATTAGTGCTGGATAGTCTATTGGACCATGGGGTCAGTACTAGATAGCTAGGTCATGTTTTGTGCCGACATGATTTGTAATTTTTTATTCATTATGCTTGTTATGAGAACTATCTGATTTAAAATGCTTGGTACAATGTGGGGAGTTAGGTCCAACACAGATTCAGGCAATGAAAAAGCAGATACCGTGGATGATGACGGAGTTGAACTTGAGAAAAGTAACATTCTTCTAATGGGGCCAACAGGTTCAGGTAATTTGTCATTAACCATATTCTGATTGTTCAATGTTCTTGAACACTGCATATTTTATGTCGCAAAAAATGATTTGTAGTTACTTTTAAATGGTAATAGTAACAAGGTCTGAGGAGAAACCTAGCAATCTAGAGTTGTTCTGGTGCTATGATTTTTCTCCTGTCTTCATGTGTTTACATGTTATATTGACTGATAATATATGTTATAGACGCTGGTCCTACATGCATGGATAAAGGTCACTAGCTGTTATGATTTTGTTATGATAGAATAGCTACTGATGATTATTCTGGTCATGGAAACTTGTGTCAAGGTTTTAATTGTGTCTTTTTGTGATGTTGTTTTAATTTTTTTTCTCAATTGACACCAAGGGTTTGACTGTGAACGTTAAAAGAAAGATGCTTTTATAGTGTTTCTTTTTGCACTCCTTTTTTTACTACAGAAGAATTAGTACTGCTTCCTTCAATCTTCCTTTGGTCTTGGTTTCATCCTCAATATAAATTGTGGGATAAAATAGAATTTTTATTAAATTGATTGTTTTAGACACTTTTAGTTACTGGTCTCACTTTACTTTTGATCTCATTTCAAGGACAGGGAAGACATTACTTGCCAAAACCTTGGCACGGTTTGTGAATGTTCCCTTCGTTATTGCAGATGCAACTACTTTGACTCAGGCAAGTTGGTGATTTCCTTTACTTTAGTTGTTGACCTATTATGAACTTTATTTCTTACTCTTTTCTCTCATCTTCAAATGGATTTTATTAGATGGTTGAACAGCTATGCAATAAGCAGCTAAGTTTGATTCTGTTGAGGGATGGTCATTAGAATTTCTTTTGTTAGAATCTTGCTTATCATATAAGGTTTTCTTTAAAAGTTAATTCATTTACCCAACTCACATCCAGATTAGTTGTGTGCTGCTAAGTATTCTGCCTCAGCATATATGTTTCTGGATTGGTGCCAAAAACTACATTAATTTTGATGCTTTTGAAATCAAATGGGCACATTTCTTTAGAGAGACAAACATGATCATATTGATTTTACATCCGAGATAGGATTTTTACGTTTGGTTTTTTCTCTGTTTTTTTTTTTTTTTTCACATTAGTTGCTAATGCATACGTATTAGAAAATCTTGTTAGGGAAGTGATTAAGTTTCCGTGAAATGTTATGCGCAGGCAGGATATGTTGGGGAGGATGTTGAGTCAATATTATACAAACTACTGACGGTGAGTTCTCAAAAAACCTCATTTATATTCTGTTTCAAGGACCTCTCAATGGGAAAAGCCATTACCCTTCATCGTTAGGAATGTCCAGTGCCATTTTGGTTGTGTTTCATTAACTTGTTGCTTGCGTGGCTTGTCTTAGATTCTCAGCCTACTCTCTCAAAACTTATGAACTGGTATCCTTGTGATTTTCTGATTTAGTGTGGATATATGCTAAACTGTCTTGGTATATGGTTTTGATTTTGCCTGAGACTTATTTTCATAATTTAACTGTTTTTTTCTTCATTGGGAGAGGGAAAAATTGAGCATTCTTTGTATGAGCAATTATTTAATTGATTATGGTCCTTAGATCCCTGGCAACTAAAAATTTATGCTAGGAAAACTACATATTATGATATAGTTGGCACTTGATGATTATGAACTTCTTTTTGCTTGGCTTGTTTAAATTTTCAGTGGAGCATCAGTACAAAAAGATGGCTCTGTTGCACCACTTGTACTCTGTATTATCTTGCCTACTGTGAATGAACAAGTCTAACCATGTCCTTTCTTTTCTTTCTTCATATCTCAGGCTGCTGACTATAATGTGGCAGCTGCTCAGCAGGGCATCATTTACATTGATGAAATTGACAAGATCACGAAAAAGGTTATGCCAACCATTTTACCATCAATATTTTCATCTTTATTTCTTTTCCTTCAAAAATTATGTTCGCCTTTTAACGTTATTTCTTTGTCTTATACCTTCTCATTAAGCAGGCTGAAAGTGTTAACATTAGCAGAGATGTGTCAGGGGAGGGTGTTCAGCAAGCATTATTGAAAATGCTTGAAGGAACAGTAAGTGTTTCTGCCAAAAGTTGTTGGAAAAGATTGATTTAGAATCACTTTATAACTCTATCAGCACAATTCTATTACCATGTTGCTAATGAATTAGTTTGATGATCCATCTGTACCCTTAGTTATTATACATGGAAAGATTTGCTTATTGTAGTGTTTACTTTTATTTGGTTATCTTTGTACAATCGTATGTTTACAGCCATGGTTTTTTTCCAATGTAGATAGTCAATGTTCCAGAGAAGGGAGCTCGGAAGCATCCTAGAGGTGACAATATTCAGGTAGATACCACATCGCATGTTTTGTAACACATGCATCTGACTGGTTCGTGAATTATCTACGTAATTATAATTCCTGACAGCTATAGACATGGTCAAGTCTTTATGTGACCCTGAAAAGTGAGCTGCTGCAGTTGCATTTTTTCTTGATATTTTATAATCCATGTTGTAACAGATCGACACCAAGGATATTCTTTTTATATGTGGCGGTGCCTTTATTGATTTGGAGAAGACCATTTCTGAGAGGTTTTACATAACACACCCTGTATTTTTTATTGTTAGTTTTTGTGGTAAAATATATGAATCCTTTCTTGAAAAGGGAAATGTAAGTGAATATTTATGGCAGGCGCCAAGATTCTTCGATAGGGTTTGGTGCACCAGTACGTGCAAACATGAGGACAGGTGGTGTTACGAGTACTGCTGTGACATCATCTTTATTGGAGACTGTAAGTGAAAACTGGTCTTCAATTAGCAACAGCTTTTATGGTTCCCCTTTTGTTTTTTATGCAACTACCAGTGTTTGTCTGTGCTACTAACAGCTTTTAGATAATCACATGTTATATGAACTGAAATCTTTACCAGGCTGAAAGCAGTGATCTTGTTTCGTATGGTTTGATACCTGAATTTGTTGGAAGATTTCCCATCCTTGTCAGTTTAGCAGCTCTCACTGAGGATCAACTTGTCCAGGTATATATAGTTGAAATGTTGTGTCTGATAAATTCAATATATGTTTTCTTCTCTTTGATGATTCTACGTTTCTGATTGAATCATGAATTTCTTCTCTTTAATGATTCTATGTTTCTGATTGAATCATGGAGTGATTTGAAATTGTTTGATGTCGTGGATTACAATCCTAGACTTCAACCCTTTTCCAGTGTTTGCATTTAAACCAGCTTGGTGGAAATGAAGTAATTGATGTACTTGGTCTAAATATGCTTGTAAAAAGTTTTCTCATTTTTTATAACCACCTTGTTGTTTATTTGGTTTCTCTGTCACTCCTCACTGGAAATAATGTCCTGTAGGTTCTGACAGAACCAAAGAATGCCCTTGGGAAGCAATATAAGAAGTTGTTCCAAATGAATGATGTAAGTGTTCTTCCCAAGACACCCTCTCTTTTAGATGCTTTCTTGGTGAAACCTTGTAGTTTTAATGAATATGTTGGTTTCTCTTTCAATTTGCTAGGCCAGTAAGCATCTTTATTTAGTTTTAAAGCCATCTAATTCATTTTCCCCCCTCAGGTCAAGCTACATGTCACGGAAAATGCTTTGAGATCAATTGCTAGAAAAGCAATAACCAAAAATACTGGGGCTCGGGCCTTGCGGTCCATATTAGAGAACATCTTGATGGATTCCATGTATGAGGTATAGCATTTCTTGCCCCAGTGCATTTTTTTTTTTAAATTCCCAATTCTAGTCCAAAGTTTATATTATGAGAAGAAGCCTCTCTTGATATATTTGAAAGATGGACTTACAAATCATATTTAAGTCTCTTCCAGTTCCGAGCTTCTTCCTTTTGGATTGACCTGCTGTAAACCGAATTTATTGGATTCGTCCATGTGCCAATGGCTCATAAGGCACTTACCTCCAATCCAGAGGTGGTCCAGGTTAATAAGCCATTATCTTTGCATTGACAAGAAGGGAGTCCATCCACGGGGTGGGGTAAGTATAACTTTCTCAAGGGCCAATGGAAAAAGAAAGAGCCAGACAGAATAAAACCCTCATAGATGATTGGCAACGACACTATTTTACCACGAGGTGCCCTGGTTTTTGCATTTAGGTTAGGCATCCCCAGGCTTAATCTTACTAAGTGTCCTGTGAGAACCTGAAACAAAGCTCTGAACACTTTTGGTTCAACTTGATTGTGCTGTTTATTAACTGTGGATGCCTCTGCTATCTGATAATTCAGAAAATGGTAGCTAAATTGACATTTTCAGATAATTCAATTTCTGCCTCTTAAATTGTGCAGATTCCTGATGTTAGAACGGGGGATGATATTATAGATGCCGTTGTAGTTGATGAAGTGGCTATTGGATCTGAGGAACGCAGCATTGGAGCCAAAATCCTCTATGGAAGTGGTGCGTTGGATCACTATCTTTCCAAAGAAAAATTAAAGTGTTCCAAGGTGCATATTAATCTCTTTGCATGCATCCCTAGAAAATAATCCTTCTTCATGATCCTTGTCCATAATGTTTTTGGCTAATTGGTTGATCTCTTAACATAGAAAACCATGGAGGGTTCTGATGGAGAACCAGAGGTGGAATCAGAGCTTCCTTCGATAGTTGCCAGCATGTAATTTACTGGTGAATGGTATTTGTAGCCTCTTCCCACCACATCCCTGTACATAATAAGCTCACATTAATTTAATAAATTTAAATTCTGTATACGTGTTATAATTCCTCAAAAACTGTGCAGTTGCCCAACCACTGTGTTCAGAATTTTAATATTTTTGTACTCTATGCAAATCAGCCAAAGATGATCAAGTTCTCCCATCCCATTTCTCAGCATGATTTTCTGGGAGAATTAAATTATTGCTTTGATACTTTCAGTTGTTTTTATATTGCTCTCTTAAGACCACCATTATTTGCTGCGTAGAACTTGCCATAGGATTGTGGTTAAAGTTCTCAACAAATCTTTTGTGGCAGGTCCTACAACTGTGGGGTGTCCCTCATCACCTCCGACTCCATAAAACAGGAGTCATGTTCAAGCAGTATAGATTTATTGATGTTTTTACCTGCACAATTCAATCAGCACTTATGCTCTGTGACCTTTGATAGGGCAGAGCTGCACTTTTGACAACTTTTTAGCAACTTATGATGCTTGAACTATGTGACATTTTCTGAGCTTGTCTTTCTTTTATCCTAATATTAAATCAAGCATTATTGAGTCAAAACCTTCAAGGAAAATGGAAGGTGGAGGAAAGTGGGTCAACTTATTGCTGAGTTCAACACCATGCAAGAAAGAAAGCAAAACATCCTGACATCAGTTCTGCCATTTGGAAGTGAGTCTACAGGTTCCAATGATCAGTAGTGTTTATTCAACCTTGTCAGGCTCGGCAGCTTTGCCTGAGGCGACGCTGTTTTGTTGATCTATTCAAAACTTTACTTTATTTTTGGAAACAAATTATCAAAACAACACAATTTTGTTTAAATTTATTTATATAAAAAATCTCGAAACATGATTTTGGATCGGCATGCAACTGATTTAACTAGCCAAAACTATATTCTAGATTAAAAAAAAAAATTGGTTAAAAGAACAAACCGGCCATGTGGCATCATTAAATGTAAACTCATTGATGAGAGGAAAAATATTTATTTATAGTTATAAAGCAAAGAGGAAAAGAATGAAAGAAGATTTTAAAAAATATTTTTTATTTATGAGTTTAAATAAAAATATTTTTATATATTTTTTAGACGGATATGATTCTCTTAGTTTTATATTTTTTTCTCTAAACTTATGATTTACAAGTTGATAATTTTAAAACAATTGATTTTTTCTTTTACAAAATATATTGAGCATAAAATACAAAATTAAATGGAATAAAAAATTATTTTTTTATAGAAAAAAAGTACTAGTTTAATAAAAAAAATGAAATAACTTTTAAAAGATTTTACCCCGTAAAACTCATGTATTAAATAAATAGATTTACTAGTAAATTCTATAAATTCATTAGTCGAAATTTTTAATTTTATAAAAAATCCTTGAAAAAATAGATTTTTAATTTATGTTGTTAATTTAAAAATGAAAATAGGTTTAAAATGTTGTTAAGTAACGTCCCTTTCAATTTATCAACAAAATCACCGTAATTAAAAAAGATAAACAAATATTAAGCCTCTAACAAGAATTAGATCTTTAATCCAACTCTCTTTAATTTCAAATCCAACGGTCATCCTTCTTTATCGCCTCAACAAAACCATGGAAGAGAGAGAGAGAGAGAGAGAGAGCGCCTGCCAGGAAAATAATTTTTTTTTGTTTTGTTTTTGAGAGGGGGATTCTGAGGAACCAAACAAGCCTCTGTCTCTCTCTCTCAAAACTTTCTCAAGAAAACTAAAAAGCTCGAAACTTTAGATATAAGTAAGAAAAATAGCAAATGCCTATTATTGAAAATCCAATCTTTTCAACTGGGTTGTGTCTCAATATTGAATATTTGCCATTGTAGGCTTGTAGGGTTTTTTTGGGTAAAATTTGCGTTGTAATGGAGTTTGATAACATTGAATGCGTGTCATCATCAGATGGACTTGATGAGGATGAGATCCATCACCATAATTTACAACACCACCTACATCAATTTGCATCATCAAAGCCTCACAATGTAAACAACAACCACAACAACGGTAATACCATTGTTGTTGGGGGTCCTACTGCGATTGCTCCAGCAACTAGTGTTCATGAGCTGCTAGAATGTCCTGTTTGTACCAATTCTATGTACCCACCAATCCATCAGGTTTGTTCTTTGACGTGTTTAATTTGTTATGAAAATGTAAACTTTGCGGTTTGAGTTCATCTGGTCTTGTTTGCTTGCTTTCTTTTTTGATGTTTTGTTAATTTTGATTGGTGTATGATGGATTTCGATGGATTTGCATAATTGAGTTTAAGGGCATTGGTGATTTCACCTGGATGGTGATGATGTGTTGTTTTAGAGTTGATGGTTATTGAATTGAATATGTTTATGGACTGTTATAGTGAGAAAACAATTTTGGAATTTTTGGTGAGGTGATTTGGATGGATTAGTGCTGAATTTGAGTGCATGTGAGGAAGTTTGTCTAGACTAAAACTGTGTGATGGCTTTGTGAGATTTGCTAGGCTATGATCTTCTCATGGTTATTTTCGAGCATTCCTGAAGCTGAGTCATTACAATCCATGAGATCCTTGATCCATTTTTCAGAAGATAATGCTTTTGCCTGGAGTGCCATCTTAATTTTCCTATGTTAGGATTGCTGCTTTCTTACGTCAATTAATTGTTCGTATCAATGGCAACATAAGCTGTCTAGTACTATATCTGCTTTGGAATTGATGAGAATTTCGTATTTGGTTATATTGTCTGGAGATCACACGACACTTCTTTTCTGACTTCATATGTGATTCTTTCTTGTTGAGGGTTTCTTTTCTGGAATTAGACATTGATTTGTTGAAGCAGTGATGGCTCACCTGTGCTTCTGTTGCTAAACTGCAAGTTAAGGGCATGATAGATCTATGTCGCTGTTATATAGTTTAAGTATCCAGCTTTATCTTTCCCTGCTGCATTTTCATGATGACTTGTCATCTTCTTATCTAGTTCACCCTGTTCACTTCTTGGCCTTGTTCAGTTTTCTTGCCTCTATACTGAGCTTTCTCTTGTTAATCTTGGAGGGGAATGCTAATATAGCTGTGTTTGCTAAACTGTGCTTACAAACCCACATTAGGAAATGGATTTTGAATGTCACTTCCCTTGCAGTGTCACAATGGGCACACGCTATGTTCCACCTGTAAAACAAGGGTACAAAATCGCTGCCCTACTTGCAGGCAGGAGCTCGGAGACATTAGGTGTTTAGCCCTAGAGAAGGTGGCTGAGTCACTGGAATTTCCTTGCAAATTTTACAACTTGGGGTGCCCGGAGATATTTCCATATTACTGCAAGCTCAAGCACGAGGCAATTTGCAACTTCAGACCATATAATTGCCCCTATGCTGGATCAGAATGCTCTGTTGTTGGAGATATTCCTTTCCTGGTTGCACATCTAAGGGATGATCACAAGGTGGACATGCATACTGGATGCACTTTCAACCATCGCTATGTGAAGTCTAATCCCCGCGAAGTAGAGAATGCCACTTGGATGTTGACGGTAATCCTAGTGTTGCTTTATATGTTCTTTAACCAGTTTTGCATGTAGAACAATTTTACAAGTCATGGTTAATATGTTATAGAATATTTCTCTAACTGGGGGTGCTGACATGCGGAACTTGAAGCCAACTTATGTCCTCTCTGCTGAACCTTAATTCCAAACCAGTTGGAGTGAACATCATTAGCGTTTCAAATAAGTAATTGAATTAACAGTTGACAAACCATCCAAGGAAAGGAGTTTTATAAAAACTTTTCCAGGCATTGATGAAAAGAAACTGAATTTGGATCCCTGCCATATAAGATGCAACTAGTTTTACACTGGCTGTCAACCTCCCATATTCAGATCCTTGCACAAAGAAAGATATGTTGAAGCTAGGTGAACTAAATTAGTCTGCAAGCTTTTCCTCCTGCATGTAGTTTGGTATTGAGTATTGACACTTGGATTTTACTTCCTCCCCAAATTATCAGAAGAAAAGAAAGGAAGGGAGTAACTATGGCTGTCAGTGTGATACGGGGAACTCAATTTGCTTAACTGTGTAGCCAATATGGGGATAGGATATGGAGAGTAAGGAGAGTCATTGACTTTCATTTGATTTTTGTCTGTGCTCATGTGAGTTCAGCAACCTCGACTTGCATTTTTCCTGGATTACGCCATGACCTTCATATTTGTTATAGAATTTATTGTTCAATATTCACTAATGGATTGTGCACATTCTTTATGTGCTCCCCTGAATCTGAATGGATGGCTTGCTGCTATTTTTTTTTTTGTGTGCGTCAGGTCTTCCATTGTTTTGGTCAGTACTTCTGCCTTCACTTTGAAGCTTTCCAGCTTGGCATGGCCCCTGTTTATATGGCATTCCTCCGTTTCATGGGTGATGAGACTGAGGCTCGGAATTATACCTACAGCCTTGAGGTCGGGGGACATGGCAGGAAACTGACATGGGAGGGCACCCCGCAAAGTGTTCGAGATAGCCACCGGAAAGTCAGGGATAGTCATGATGGTCTCATTATTCAACGAAACATGGCACTTTTCTTCTCTGGTGGGGATAGGAAGGAGCTGAAGCTAAGAGTTACCGGGAGGATATGGAAGGAACAACAAAATCCAGAAACTGGAGTGTGTATACCCAACCTTTGTAGCTAAGGCGATGTGATTTTGAAGACATTTACACTATTTGTGTGTTTGGGACTGTTGCGTGTTGTCCCAACCTCTTCCACCCTTCTCTTACATGCTGTAATGGATTGAATTAATGAAACTCCCCTTTGGTTTTTTTTTTTTTAAATAAAATTGTATAATAAACAGCCGTTCTTCCATGAAACTTTTGCTTGACAGTACAAAAAATAGGCTTTCAAGTTAGACTGGATGGGGTCAATTACAGGATCTAAAGACTATCCTAATAAGATAATTTTTAATACCACTCAGAGTAAAAGCTGCCTACCAGGTTTAATTATGGACATTAAGGTTTCGTTGGGAAGCAACTGGCAATACTCCCTTACCCTAAGCTCCGCGAGGGGAATTCTTAAGCAGACTTGCTGGCACGGCTATGTTCTCAGTGCCAGGGAAATTGTGTTTTCTGGATTTCACCTCCTCCAGGTTTGCGTCAGCTTCTCCAAGCAGATAGCATGGGTTTTTTCCTCTTTTATTGAACCAGCAGAGGAAAAAATCAAGCGTGTGTACTTAACTATCATCGTTCTCCTATACTATATATGTTCAGGTTTTTTTATTATTTGAAGACGAGATCATGAGTCTGACTAATTGCAGTAGAAGACTATTTCTGGATACTATAGGCAAATGGGTGAGAGATGCTCTTGTTTATCTATATTTTTAAATTAAAAACACGAGTATTTAACCAACTATTTCCTTCTGTTTCTGAAGAAGTGCTGTTGGAATCCGGCAAAGAAGAGAGAAGAACAACGATGAGTCCATGACAGGCAGACCAAGCTGTCCTGCTGACTAATTGGTCTTGGCCTTCACTTTCTAAAAACGGGAGGAACAGATAGGAAGAAAGCAGAAATGAGTTGTTCTCTTGACAGACAGAGAAAACAGAAATCAAACCTCCTCTCAAGAACTAGCTACGGTCTTTAAATACAAACAAAATGCTATGCATTTTGCACCAAATTCTCTGCAGAGAAAACCCTCCCTTCGAAGATTTATCTCCCCCGAATTCCTTTCTTTCACATTTGAGAACTCGTGAAGCTTTTTTGATGGGGTTTGTGCCAGCAAAAGGCTCCATGAGGTCGATCCAAAACTTCATGGTGATGCTGCTCATTGTTGTCATGGCTTTCATGGGAAATGCCATGGGCCAAGCCCCTCCAGCAACAAAAAACCAGACACAGTCTGTCGCCATATGTTGTATGAAGCTATTCAAATTTATTGCAATTGGATCATGTTGTGGCGTCGGTGAAGGTGAACCTTAGGTTCCTTATATTCACATCTCTCTCTCTCTCTCTCTCTCTCTCTCTCTAGTGTTGTTACTTGTAATTTTAGAGAAACAATTGATAATTGTTCAGAAGTGTGGTGTAAGAAGATATCGTTTTATTATTTTGGGTGTTTAAGGGATTGTTTATGGAACAGTGGTTGGTTTTTTTTTAAAGTGTATTTTATTTAAAAATATTTTTTAAAAATATTTTTTTATTTTTTAAAAATTATTTTTAATATTGATATATTAAATTAAAATGATTTAAAAATTAAAAAAATATTTTTTTATAAAACATTATTTGAAAAGCATTTTCAAACAGTACCAAAGTAAAACCTAATTAACCCTACATTAATGTTAGAGTTCCTGGATTTTTTTTAATTATTTTGCCCATTACTTCCTACAATATCATATCTTTTCTAATTGAATTTTAATCAGATTGATCATATTTAGATTGGTGCAAACATAGAAAAAAATAAAACATGTATGTGGAGAAATGATATATTTTTTTAAAATGACGTTGTTTTAAATTGAAACCAGTGTTTTTAAACTCAACTCGGTAATCAACCCGGTTCAAGGCTCGGGTCCTGGATTTTAACCAGGTTACTCGGGTCAATTTTGATTTTTTTATAAATCAAAACGATATTTTTTTAGTTAAAAAAAAAAATCAACGAGTTACAACTAGATTTTTTATCGAGTCTTGCCGGGTCAACCACCAGGTCAGCCGAGTTTTGAACTTTTCTTATTTTTTCACAAACTTGATACGGTTCTAGTTTCGGGTTGATCTGTCAAATCAGGTTTAAAAACTATGATTGAAACAACAACTTATTGATAAATACTGGTCAAATTCCACAAGTGTAGAACCCAACCATCAATTTTAACATGACTATTTTCACTAAGAAAAAAAAAGATAAATTTTGAGGAAAAACTCAAAAATAGATTATAAGAATTCTACTAAATCTTGGAGAAAGAAAGGACCCGCAAAAGGTGACATTTTTATAGGAAGAGGTCGCATAACCCATTTGCCACCATGTTCGTTGACCACCATGCTAAACAAGGTCTCCATTCTCCCAATAATGAGCCATTTGCATGCATAATTTAGTAATTTGTTTGAATTTCTCCCCAGATGATGGTAGCAGGCTGCACGCCCCGTATAGAGATAACTCACGATATTATCTAATTATATTCTTTGACAAATTAATCTCCATATGATGAAGAAGCTTAGGGTTTCCTTTTTCTATTGTTGTTGTCGTCGTCATTAAATCAATTGTTATTATTATTGTCTTTTGATTTGTTCTTAGAAGTCGGTCTTTGGAAATTTAAATAATGTAATAAACATATTGTCGTATGTACAGTCCATTTATTAGTTTTGTTTGATTTTAAAATTCTTGTCCTGGTCATTTAATTAAGAGGGCTTGAATTTTGATCTCTCTCTTAATTTCCTAACTTCACGTCTTGAGACTATCATTTGCGTGTGTGTGTCTATATATATATATTATGGGGAGGACATGTCATTAAAATTGTCAAAAGATTGTAATTTTGATTTACTTATAAATTGATTCAAAAATTCATTTTACCATTAAAAAAATTAGAGTTTTTAAATTTAGTTAAAAGATCGACAATTTAGAATAAAGCTTAAAAAATTGATTAAAATAGTTAATTTAGATTAATTCTAGTTAAAAGATCGATGATTAGAAACAAGGCTCGAGGAATTGATGATTAAAAGATTTGATTTAAATCAACTCGGGTTGATTCTAATTTTATTTTAACTAAAACAATGTTATTATATATATATATATATATGCAATTGATCAAGCTTGTGAACTTAGTTATCTTTGATATTATTAAAGAATAAACTGAGGCTTAATTTTATTAGTAGAAGATAAGATCTTGAGTGGAATGCATATCCTTTGTTTGCCTAGTTTCTACTAAAGTATTCCAAGTTCATTTATAATATGCTTTGGTCATGGTCAGCTGTCTCAAAATTAATGTCGTTTGTACGTAGCATAAATACCTTAGTAATTTAGTACAAAGGTCAACGATTGATTTTGGATCGTGTATTCCTCTACCAAAATTAAGAAATCCCTCTCCTATTTTCAATTATTATATAGTTGAAAAATATTGCTGAGGATATCATACAAAATTTGGATTCTTAGTAGTTCTAGGATATGCATAAAGCTTTACAATTAGTAAAAATATTAAAGACATAGATCAATCAGTCAATAATTTAAACAATTTAAAAAAAGAATTAACAAACAAGAGGATTAAATTGAAAAAATTTTTTAATTTTATAGGTTATTTAAAAAAAAAACAAGGACCAAATCTAAAAGAAAATAAAATAAAAAAACTACTTTGGAAATGTACAGGGAAAGACTTTAAAACCTAGAAGGAGAGAGGAAAAAGAAAACAACGCCAAACTTGATATTTTTTGGCCACATACACCACCGATTACCCATTAATGAAGGAGACACCATGTGAGGATTAAGACGTTGTCATGGAAGTTGGATTCAAAGAGCACGAGTTATCGATCGCTATCTACATTTTAAAATTAAATAATATTTTATATATATTAAATTATTAAATTACCCTAGACTCAATAATAATAATAATAAAAAAACAAAACCATAAAAAAAAGACAAAAAAAAATTCCTCATTGATCCAAGTTTAAGGCAATTTGATGTTAGGAGTATTTTGATAATTTTAGTGTGCTTTTAAAATAGAGAAGGAAATAAAGCCCCCGCTGCTGGTGCATTATTTTTTGCCTCAAAAGATACATCAGTCTTTTTGCTACGCAGACATCAACAAAAAGATGATTATACCCCGCTGCCAAGACCAATTATGATCCATTGATAAGGACAAAATCATAATTTTATAATCCAGTCTACAGTTCCAATATAAAAGCTACAGTAAAATATATACAGCAAAACATCTACCCTTTTGGTTTCTTTTGATATGATAGTGACGAAAATTTATGTGTGATCTCTGCAAATTGTTGGAAAGCTCGGAATTTGTATTTCTCTTATTTTAAAGATGCAATGCATGTAAAATGGGGACCTGAAAGTGAACGTTGAAAACAAAATAGTAATTAATAGAATGATAGAGACAGAAATCTCATATAAAGAGAGGGGGAAGCTGAGAAAAAGCTAAAGCCACAAGAACCACAAGATCCTGGATATCTTACACTGTTCCTATAAAGAAAACTGACAACTGAAAAGCACAGATCAAAGTGCTGTCTCTCATACTTTCCAACGTTGCACAAAAGACACTCACAAAGGTTAGTACTATTCTCTCTCTCATTACAGAACTTCTTCTGTTGGATATGGTTTGTCTTGGCTGCATGGCTTGTACGCAGTTGAAGGAATTTCGGCTGGTTGGTTCTCCGCTTTGCTGTCAGTGTTTTCTTTTTTCTTCTGCTTGTCAAGGGAGAGAAGGGAAGAGGATTTTCTGTGTGTTAATGCAGTTCTTTTGGTTGTTTCTTTTAGAGTCGGTGTTTCTTGACCATTCCTACGTTTTCTCAGCAACCAAGCAGGAATAGTAGGTTATGGGTTTGTAAGTTTTGATTCATGGAAAGAATTTATCATTGTCATTTTTGGTTTTTTCAGTGAGTATCCAGAAATCTTCATTCCTTTCTTTTGAGAGAATTGACTATATATATTTATTGTCATAACCTGACTTTTAAATTCAGCACTAAGAAGTTTTCTTTGAACTATATACTTAGAGATGAATCACATTTTGACCAGATCCATTACTTCCTCGGTTTGGTTGCTGAGAAAACTAAGGAAAATTACTCTGGATCCCTGGAAATGATTAGATCGTTTCCAACCAGGTCATGTGGCTGTTCTAGGCCTGTGGTCCCAGCTAATGAAGACATTATTTTTTTTCTTAAATAAGCATGTGATGGATTGGTTTTCTTACTCTGAATGTTTTCCTGCGTTGTTTATGGAAAACAATAGAAAATTAGAGTATTTTATCCCTTACCTAAGATATGTTCACCCCTAGGTAGTGCTTGAACTATAAGTTTACTGATCACATAAAAGGAAAAGGTTGGATTTGAAATGTTAGAATTCGTTTCTTACGGTATCAATCATGAATTTTTAGTTGGTGGCGTCTTATTCCCTCCTGTAGAAAGATTTTTTAGCTGCGAAAATCGGAGCTGACGAGCCAAGTTGGGAGATGATTGGAATGGAATTTGGGTAGCATAGTTAGGCTTAGTGAAACTCCTCTCCCTCATAAACTATGATCATAAAAGTCTATTAGAGGGGTGGAGGGAAAGGGTGGTTTAATAGTTTATTTATTTGTTTTGTTTATTGTTGTTTAATCTACAACTTGATAGTTCCCTTCCAAATCATCTATAATTTTTTAATAAGGAAAGGTCATACATGCATAAGTAGGCTTTGTTGGTATCAGGTGCTATAATATTTGCAAAATTCATTGTCGTGTCGGATGGTTCTGAATTTTCTTCCATGCTTCATATTAATTTATGTTCTTGAGTATCAGAGACAGCTTTCAAAGTGTCCATGCGCATTTGAGACTGTCGGTATGTCAGAAGTCTAGTTAATTTAAATGGCAGCCGCTTGCTTGGCTTCACTGGTGGCCTGACTGTGAGGTTGGAGAATATGTAGGTGGTGTTTGGTAGACCTATCAAACACATTCTCATAGTATTATGCTGATGCTTCTCATAGGATAATGAGCTTTTCCTCTTTTCTTACTAAAGAGATAGCTGCAATGACAGTTATAACCATTCTTGTCCTGAACTTCGATAATTTGTGAATCAACTGGCCTATGAAATCAACCCGTTGAATCTCGAACTGCTTAACAGAACCTTGCTTATCTTTGAAGCCCGATGTCAGTGTGTACGAATTATTAGCTGACCTCTTGGATATGGTTGAGCAACTTTCATGTCTTCAATATTAAACTTAAGCACATATCTGCAACCAAAATAACTGATGCATTTGCATGTTGACTAAATAGTACGGCTCTGCTTTAAATATAATGTTAGCTTGTGCCTATAATTGCAAAAAATGCTTGGTTTATTGGATGATTAGAGTCTATTCCCTTTACCAGCTGCTGTCATAGTAATATTTTTTCTTGGAAATAGTGGATTACATTAAATTTCGATGGGAAATTATAACTGATCATGACTAGATTTCTGTCTTCGTTTTGTGTTCTTGGTCTCAGTGGTTGAAATTTGACCATTTATCTTTGCGAGTTTGTAAAAGGCAGCACATAATCAAGCTCAGTCATTAATCCAATCTATAACTTTGCGAATTACTAGGTCGTGTTTTCAAGTAGTAAAATTGGCATGAGCCTGCTGATTGCCAAGAATTCTTATTGGTGACTGGTGCTAGTTGTCTTCATGGGTTGCTACCATTCAAAGAGAACTAAAAAAACACCGGGGTACGAGGAGCCAACAGTTCTTGCTGCTGAAACACCCTGTGAGTATGCATTGTCAGAAGGATCATTGCTGCAAATTCCTGGGTGTAAATTTCCCTGCTTACTTCCTAGCTATTCTTCATTATGTTCCAGCTATTTTTCGATAAGTGTTGTTTCTAGTCATATCTTAGGACATCTTAGTAGGTAATCGCTATCGTGCGGATTAAACTAGTTCTCAGACATGAAGTTCAGTTTGTTGGAGTGTAGTACACGGAATGGTTTGTGTATCCAACCTACGGTGTGGTTGGTCACTAAAACAAAAGACAATTTTATTGGCACTGAAAGGCATAAGAAGCATGGAAGTCATGTTGTCAGGGAAAAGGAAAGAAAGAAAAACAATGATGCTGTTCCTAATCACTAGTTTGAGTTTCAGCTAGCTACTGCTCGCCCATTTTGGTTGTATTTCCTGCTAAAAAAGTTATTTGGTATCAAGCTCAAAAACAGCTGTTAACTATGTGAGACTGTCTGATGAAATGTGAAATAATTTTGTATTGCAGTTACTGTTAGCGAAGTTGAGGCCTTGTATGAACTGTTTAAGAAACTAAGCAGTTCAGTCATTGATGATGGGCTTATTCACAAGGTATGGGTATTCGTTTGAAGTGGTTTATGGATTATTTTGATCTAAGTATGTTTACAATTAGGACTTAATTAATTTGTGCTGATATCACTAAAATGGCTCTTTCTTCTCCTCATCAGGAAGAACTTCAGCTTGCACTGTTCAGGAACAAAAACAAGAGGAACCTTTTTGCAGACAGGGTATGTAGTGCAACCTTTTTCCTATAATATAGCAATAGTTAACTGATTCCATGGCATTTTCCCTTTTTCCTAAGTTGCATCGCCTTGCCATACTTCTGCAGATTTTTGATTTATTTGATGTCAAGCGCAATGGAGTAATTGAGTTCGGAGAATTTGTTCGATCTTTGGGTGTCTTTCATCCACATGCACCAGTTGAAGAAAAGATCCATTGTACGGCTAATGTTTCTCTAGGATAAAATACAAGTAGGATTGAGTTCTCACACACACACACACATGTTTTCTTTTGCATGTCAATTGGGACTTCTATACGCCATAAAAACTGGAAGTTAGTCACTTAACCATTTTTTGCAACATGCTCCTGAATAAATTACTAATGAGAGGAGAATTTTCTGCAGTTGCTTTCAGATTATATGATTTACGGCAAACTGGTTTCATTGAACGAGAAGAGGCGAGTACTGCAATTCTTTTCTATAACATTTCTCTCTTACATACCATATAATGATGCATGATGATGATTGTGGACATGTTTTAGGTTTATTGTTTTGTTCCTTCTGTTAGAAACTCCACATTACTAATCCAGAAGTGGCTATAGTCTGACAATATATACCATCAGAGAATTAATTAAGAGGAATGTAATGAAAAATAAAAATAATGATCCAGCAGTATATATCTGTTTCCGAATGTAAATTCTGACTCATAATTTTAAGTTATTCAACAGTTGAAGGAGATGGTAATGGCACTTCTGCATGAATCGGATCTACTGCTGTCCGATGACTTTGTTGAAACAATTGTGGACACGGTACAATTTTATTTTATTTTCTGTGTCAAACTTCCTTGTTCATGCTTATTCGGTTCGTTATTCTAATTTTTGTCTTTTGAGCTTTTCCACAGACATTTCGCGATGCAGATTTGAAAGGTGATGGAAAAATCGATCCTGACGAGTGGAAGGAATTTGTGTCGAAGAACCCTTCTCTTATAAAGAACATGACTCTACCTCATTTAAAGTGAGTGCGTAGCAAGTTCACTCAGTTTGTGAATTGTGCACAACCTGGTTACTCAGTCTAGAATGGAGCTCCGAAATTCAAGTTATTAACTCTAGGCACTCCTTTGTTTTTGCTCCAGGGATATAACTTTGGCGTTTCCCAGCTTCGTGTCAAAAACTGAAGTTGAAGATTCAGAAATATAGCAGAAAGTTATCAATCATGTCATTTCTAGCAATGGTGATCCGTGCATTTTAAACCAGCTCTATTTTGGAGATGTTGGAATTTGCATGGGTTTCGATACAAGAGCTACACAGACTTCAGGTTAATCACAACCTCCTCGGTGCAGCCAAGATCTGGTCTACAGCTTAGTTCAGGTCACGTTTTGCATATGTAAATTGCATTACAGCATCAGAAATTTTGCAAAGTGTTTAGAAAATGTATATAGTTTCTGGGTGGTACTTGGAAGAAGTCTGTTCAATATATGCTAGAGATAAATATTTCTCTTTGAAGCAGCACTTGACCTGTTCTATATATGCCAGTGATAAAAGTTTCAAGCATGTTCAATTGCTTACAGATTATTGTATGATAAGAAATGAAATCTGTCGAAAATGGTTGAATAATCTACTGTTGATGGGCCAAAGATTTTTGAAATCTGTTTGTGTTCAAATATTTCTGTAATTGCTTCAAGTTTACAATGGAATACAACATACATCTCATTCTAAGGACAGAAGAGATGGACATTACATAAACATATTTGATTGAAATTGCAGAGATAATTAAAGAGAATTTACTGATAAATTAAAAAAAGAAAAAAACTAAAATCTACCGGTACCCGTGCACGCAAGAGCATCACAGCGGCCATTTCATAGAATCACATACTTCATATATAATCTGAATATGTAAATTGAAGCAATCCACTCAGAGATTACAGGAGAACTCCATAATTTAGATTGGAAAGTACAGATCAAACAAGGGTTTAACCATGCAAGTAGAAACAAGGGAACCTTCCTTATTTAGGTTTTAAGTCCTTAACTTCGAGTCAAGCAATGGCCGATCAGGAGATATAACTTGAAGACGGGTTATGAGAACCTTTGAAATGTTAACCAACAGGTGTGCACAGTGGATTCTGGTTGTAAGTTTCAGGATGCGAGCCTTGTTGCTTGCCAATCCATCCTCACATTCCTTGAGATAATCTCTACTAGTCATGGCAGCTACTAGCTAGTCATGGCAGCTGACATTGACGGGATCACAACACACGAACAAGAAAAGGGTAGAAAAGGGATTTCCCATATGAACTCTAATTCGCACTTTATTATTGAATAATTATCTCAGGAATTTCTCTTTTAAAAGGTTTGCAACTCTTTAAAATCCAAAATGAAACACAACATAAAATCAAAATTAAATTGAAACAAAAAGAAGAAGAAAAATAACAAAACTTACTCATTTAGCATTTTCCAAGCCTATTTGAGGGTTATCTAGAACTAGACCAGTTACAGCAACCAATTCTCCTATAAAACTAGGTACATATAATTATCTAATGAAATCTAAGCCATGTTCAACAATCAAATAAAAAATTATTAGTAGATATTTTTTAGAACTCAACTCTATCTTGCCAGTTCATAAATGAATCTACTAAGTTTCCTACACAATCTACTAGTAAAGATTCATACTTGACTAATCAAAACTATCAAACTCTTTAGACTCGTCTACATCACTCGATCAAGAAACTGACTTAGAAAAAGACTTGCTTAACTTGTGGGCCATTGGATCAAGTATGTCATCAAAAACCTAGCAAAGTCCATCAAGTTTTGTCATGTAAATATCTTTATTAATTCAACTAAGAAGCCTGTTCAAATTTGGTTTCAAAATCTACATTTTCTAGGTTAACACATGAGACGGGCGAATAGGATTTAACAACTAATGGCATACTGAGAAAAATACTCTGTAAATGGCAGATATTATTTTATAAAATGGATGGTTACGTAACATTTTGCTGTCATTTTCAAAATCGATTTCAAGACAGAAGGAGATTTTCTAAATCATGTCAACAAACTCTGGTTCCCGTTTAAGTTTCACGTCTCTTTATCCAATGAAGAAAATATAATTTCAATGTTTTCATTATCTAAGACAAGGAGTGATGACTTGTACATTTAGCTAAAACTAGATTTTATATACAATTCATCTAGTTAAATTTGAGTAATCTATCAGATTAACCTATAATTCAATCAATCCAGTTAAATTATTTTAATTTTTTAAAAATTTTGATACCACATCATTTCAAATTGATAAAGATGAATTTGGGTTGACTATCCTCACCCTTATCCAGCATATCCCATAACTTGAACCAAATTACGGGTTGAGTCCCATTTTTCTTTATCTGTTTTGTGAGAAGTCGTTGTTGGTAATTATCTTTATTGTGGCTGGCTTATAGTTCTGCTCCCTTTCAGATCCATCTCTAAGCTTTTTGTACTTTACAAAGGGAGGGTCATGTCAGCTTATGTAGGCTTTGTTTGGTCGTAGGTACCATATAATACTTGTGAAATTCTTTGTAGTGTTCGAAAGTTTTGAAAATTCAACCATATCTCTATATTAATTTATACTCTTGAGGATGCAGAAATATAGACGCAAGCTTTCAAAAAGATTACAAATTGGACGTGTGGCTAAAAGAGAGGACGTTTTGGACAAATGTCAACTGGCTGTGACATGGAAGAAAATGGTTGCTGAAAACTCAACATACCTGACCGGAGGAGTCTTGCCATAGACAAGTAAAGGTCTGCTTTGTGGGCTTTCTTTGTGCTGATGACACTCCCTTCTTGATCTTACCACTTAAGTTGAGCTCTTACATCCTTAAACGAAGAGGGATATCCATAAGATTCCAAAAACCGGGCAATTCAAGGTGAGAATCTTTGCTTTAAGCTTGATCTCCGTGCTTTCAGCTGTGGTGGATCAGTTGGTTTGATTTTTTTTTTTTTTTGGTTGTTCCAGATCATGACCAGATATATGTCTTTGTTTTGTGGATTTGATCTTTCTCAGCAGGTTAAAGGCTGCGGATACTGAAGCTTAGCAATTATTCCAATCTAGCGAATTTCTTTGGGAATTGCCAGGTGGGATTTTTTTCAGTAGAAACCACCATTGGCACGCCAGCTGATTTCCAAAAAGTTTTATGAGTGGATCGTGCTGGTTGTCTTGATCATGGGCTGCTGCCAGTCAAAGAGAACAAAAACGACAGCATGGTGTAAAGAGCTGACAGTTCTTGCTTCTGGAACACCCTGTGAGTGTGCATTATCAACAAGCCTACTTCCTAGCTATGCTTCAATGGATATTCCACTAATTTCTAGACAACTGTTGCCTTTTGTCTTACGACATGGATGGGTAGAGAGTGCCTTGATTGGTTCCTGTATGTTAACCTTTGTTGACAATATTGAAAGAATAAGAAGCATGCGTATGATGTTGTTAGGGAAAAGGGGAGAAGGAAAAACAATTCTGTTCCTAATTATTAGTTTAAGTTTCTGCTAGAAACAGCTTGCTCAGAGTTAGTTGCTTGCCCTACTAAAACTACCATTTCGTATCGTGAAAATCATTACATGAACCTCGTCCACTGGACAAGAAACTGTTAACTGTTGATTTTCGTTTATTGCAGTTACTGTAAGCGAAGTAGAGGCCTTACATCAACTTTTTAAGAAACTAAGTAGTTCAGTCATTGGCGATGGATTTATTAGCAAGGTATGGATATTAGGTGCCATTTTGAAATGGTGTGTATGTGTTAATTTAAGCATGTATACAATCATGGCTTGGTGATATCATTTTAATGTCTGCTTGCTTCTTGTCAGGAAGATCTTCAGTTTGCGCTATTCAGGAACAACAATAAGAAGAATCTGTTTGCAAACAGGGTATGTATGCCAACAATTTCTATGATATTGGGATAGTTTGCTTTTAGCTTTATGTAGGTGCTGAAGAAGCATAGATTTTGGTGCATCTTGCAAGCCTTTTATGTCTCCTCTCAGAGGATTTTGATAATTTACAGTGCTAGAGATTCTTCCTCATATGGTCATGGTACGGCCGCCTGGTGCTATGGCCTTCTTTCTAAGTTGCATCTGCTTCTGGTACTTCTGCAGATGTTTGATTTGTTTGATGTCAAGTGCGATGGAGTCATTGAGTTTGGAGAATTCGTTCAATCTTTGGGTGTCTTCCATCCAAATGCTCCAGTTGAAGAAAAAATCTACTGTAAGGTTAATATTTCCCTTGACTATAATGCATGTAGGTGTACCTGCACCCACCCACCCTCACACACAAAAATCCAGTTTCTTCTGCATGTTAATTTGGTTTTTGTTAGTCAGGTGATGAATAAATTACTAATCAGGGAAGAATCTTACTGCAGTTGCTTTCAGATTATATGATCTAAGGCAAACTGGTTTCATTGAACAGGAGGAGGTGTGTTCCATTTCTTTCCCATAAATACCATATAGTATATTTCCTATAAGATGCTGAGAACTTAAATGTTTAAAGTTTTTTTCCCCTTAATCCTACATTCACGAACTCCAGAAGAATTATAATATCAGAGAATGGAGTGGAATGTTTTGAAAAATGAAAATGATTATTTTAGCTGTGAGTGTGTTTTCAAATTTATATTCCGCCTCATAATTTTGGATTATTTGATAGCTGAAGGAGATGGTAGTGGCCCTTCTTCAGGAATCGGATCTGGAACTGTCAGATGATGTCGTCCAGACAATTGTTGATAAGGTTCCAATTGGTTTGGCCTTGTCGAATCTGTTAATTCTTGCTTATGTGATTGAAACATTCTGATGTTTCTTTTTTTTTTTTCTAATGGTTTCCTCTCAGACATTCAGTGATGCTGATTCAAAAGGCGATGGAAAAATTGATCCAGAAGAGTGGAAGGAATTTGTGTTGAAGAATCCTTCTATTATCAAGAACATGACTCTACCTTTCTTAAAGTGAGTAGCAAGTTCCAAAATCAGTTTGTAAATTGTGCAAAGGAGCCCTGCATCTGAATTTTTTACTTGAAAAATATTATTCTTGACAGTGCCCCAAAATCGACCCTGGTTCGGTGATCACTGCATTTTCTGGTGAACTTTCTTCACATTTAATCCCATAAAAACTTAACTAAAAACCCTCGCACCTTCAACGTTCCTCTTTGATAGCTATTGTTCCATCAGTCAACTTGATGATGCAGCCAAGTTTGTTGAGTTTAAGTTTTTTTTCCTTGAGCTTGGTTTCAAATCATGTGTTCATATAATATGCATGGCTTTATGTTTTCCAGGATAACATTGATTACTATAATTGACTTCCAACATGACCATTTTGTTTCTTCCAGGGATGTAACCATGGCCTTTCCCAGCTTCGTGCTAATTTCTGAAGTGGGAGAATCAGAAATGTAGCAGAAAAGTATCAATTATATAATTTCTAGCATGGTGCGCTTTTGAATAATCAGAGCTCAACTAAAAAGATGTCGGAATCTGCATGAATGCTGATAGAAGGGCTAGAAACTCTTGATTTTACAACCCTCTGAAATGCAACCATGATTTGATCTTGGTTTCGTTCTTTAATGCAGAGTCAATACAGCGTAGCTTGCTTCATGTTTTGCACAAGTATATTGCATTTTAGCAGCAGAAATTCAGTGGTAGTATGTTTTGAAAATGTATGTGGTAGTATTTAAGCAGATACTTTGAAGAGTTTTTGTATTTACTCCTGTTTTTCTTTAAAGAGGCAGGTAGCATGCTCCATCTGTTTCCAAATCAATATATGATTGAAAAATTAAGGCAAATCAACATATTTTTTTGGCTGATATCCATTAAAATTCCACATAGAGATCAAAGCAGGAAAAGAAAGAAAAGGAAAGATCAAAGAACAATAAAAAAACTGAATTAAATGCAAAGTTATTCACAAAACGAGTAAAATTGAGTGGATATGACAATTTTTCAAAGCATTTAAACTGTAGAACATCACCGTTCATTGTAACCAGCAAAATCATGAACCACTGGTGAAGAAATGACCACACTCCAAGATACCTTGCCAAAACTCGATGGTCACAAAGGAAGAGCAGCAGCAACTAAGCCAACTCCAAAAATGAGCAGAGTATTATGCACCATGCATATTACTGAACCAGAAGTATCTTCAGGAACCATAGGACTCTCCGCACCATCATCCTTTTTAGGCTTTGGTGGTGCTGGTGCAGGAGCAAGAGGTTTAGGGGCAAAAATATCTAAAGGAAGTAGCACCTTGTCAACCTGATAAATGGCAAGTTGGCTATCTGTGTATACAATTGCCGATACACTTGTATTGGTAAGTCCTGTTGTTACATTCACCATACTTTCTGTGGTTATCACATTGAGTGCGAAACGACTACCAGATCCTGCTAGTGTTGTTATAGGGTTGCTGACAGTTTGAAAATTGGCAGTTGTCAGAATTCTTGGTATTATATGAAATTGTACCAACTCGATCTTCTGATGATCAGTCAGGGAGTTAAGAACACCAGATTTGATAATGGCTGAAAAGGCGCCATCAGTCGGGGCAAAGAGGGTGACCCCATCTCTCGAGTCATTGAGCTGGGAGAATAATTGGATGTCCTCTTGAGTGGATTTTATAAGGCGGGTGAAGAACGCAAAGTGGCCAGCCTTCTGGAGGATTTTAATGACATTGACAGGGCCTTTCGAAACTTGTACAGGAACCATAACAGGTGGCGAGGCTTGAGCAGACGTTGCAGCTGGTGGTGGCGCAGTGGCTGCAGCAGGTGCTTTTGCTGGTGCTGCACTTGGTGGCTGGGATAGTGTTTGGGTGCAGTGGAGGAAGAGAAGGACAAGAGAAAATGAGAAGGAAATTAGTTGCTTCATCTTGTGTGGGTTTTTTTAGGGTTTTGTTGACCTTGGAGCTATGAAAAGCAATGCAAATGCAACTATGCAAGTGCTACTCGTTCAAGTGTTTGATGTCTCAAAGAGGGGACAGAGAGGGTTTTTATTGTGGTTTTCAGAGAATGAGATTAGGTGCAATGTCTAATTTTAGCTGCACAAACTTAGCAGCTGCTTCAGCAACCAATTTGGTTGAAAAGTAGGAGAGGAGATTTAATTTGATGTGTGTAAAGATACAGATGATTGCTGTAATTAGGTTTGTCTGAATCAAACAGGAAGGATAGCTTTGTCAATCAGCCTTCTATGTGATGTTTTACCAAACATGTCATGTTTTCCAGGGAAAAGAGAATGGAAGGAAAACAATTTTGCTGTTGCAAAGGTGATGGAAAATTTGATATAAGCATATAGGGGATTAATGTGAAAGAAAAAATCACAAGAAACACAGATTTAAGGGTGCATTCAAGACTGATCTTATCCTATGACAATCCCAGCTCTAGCAGGGTGTCTGTTAACATTTTACTTTGTGCCCAAGCTGCTTGAGTATTGCTGAAGAAACTGTAACTCTGTTGCTTCTGTTCTTGGTCTTAGGACTCTTACCACTTGAGTTGAACTCTTACATACTTTTAACAAGGGAACACACACATGAACACAAACGTTGAGTCAAGCTAAGATTCCAAAACCTGCCGATTCTAGTTGAGATTGATAACTTTAAGCTTAGTTTCAGTGCTTGCAGCTTTAGTGGATCAGTTAATTTGAAAATGTTCTGCAGAAAGTATCCTGAAAATGACTAAATTCATCTCTTCGTTCTCTTCTTGGTCTTTGAATTTGATCTTTATCAGCAGGTTAAAGGCTGCAGACACTCATCCTCGGTTGTTATTTCAAGTTGTACCATTGGTATGATCCTACTTATTGCCAATAAATTTTCTGAGTGACCTGTGTTAGTTGTCTTCATGGGTTGCTACCAGTCAAAGACATCTAAACAGACACCAGGGGATGATGAGCTGGCTGTTCTTGTTGCTGAAATGCCTTTTGAGTGCATTATCAACAAGACGATTCATGCAAGCTCCTGGCTGAAGTTGCCTCTGCTTACTGCCAAGATATACTTCAATGGATATTCCAGTTATTTTTCCACAAGCATTGCTCCTGCATTGTCCCTTGATCAGTGAAATTGATTTAGCCAGCTGCGTCCTCAAGGGACGTGGCGTGATGGTAAAGAATTTGATATCTGTATAGCAGGTCTCGAGTTTGAGTCAGGACGTGCATCTCTTGTAAGAGCCTGGGATAGCCGGGGTTTTACTCGCTCACCTGAGCCCACAAAATACGCTCTTTAAGGGTTGGGTTTCCTCGAATCTAAAAAAAAAAAAATTAGCCAGATGCACTTTCACATGTCTTATCAGTATGTCCTGCTAAAATTATCATTTTGTATAATGTTTAAAACAACTATTAATTTATGTAAGATTGGCTATTGGAATGTGAAATATAGCTTTAGTTGATTGCAGCTACTCTTTAAGAAACTAAGCTCTTCGTCATTGATAATGTCTGCTTTTTTCTCATGTTAAAGAACTTCAGCTTGCACTCTTCAGAAACAAGATGAAGAAACTATTTGCAAAAATGGAATGAAAGCAGAATGCCGACCGTTTTTATAATGCTGAGAAATTCAACTTTCCTTGGCACAGAAAAATCACAGGTAGTGCTTCATCTTTTCAGCTTTTAAGTTTTATCTCATTAATGGGTTTTAGATATTTATGCTGCTAGAGATTCTTGCTCGAACCCAAAAACTTGAAACTATCATGAGAGTCTAAGATCTAGTTCATATATTATCCTCTAACAGCAGCACCTACTTGAAGAGAGAGAAGAAGATGACAGATAGATTTGTGCAGCAGAATTCAGTTGATTGGATCAACTAGGTCATGAATTAACCTATTGTATTATTTGAATTTATACAAGTCAATATTTGTAATAATTTAAAAAAATTACTTTGTTCAGGCTAAGTTCAAGGTTGATAAATTAACCGATCAAGCTAAACACTAGTCAACAAATTGATCTATCAAGTTAGATTTAATAACATTCTACAATTTAGACAAGCTATATACCATCAAACCAATCCCATAAGAAATTATTGGATCCCTTAACAGGGGCAGAGACAAGGGGAGGTTAGCAGGGGTCCCGGCTCCTTCAAGAAAAAAAAATTTCCAGCTCTTTTTAAGTTTATTTTTAGTATTCTTATAAAACATAGCACAAATTACAGCATTTTGCCCTTCTTAATTTTATTTTTTTGGTTCCGTCCCTGTCCCTCAAGGTGCAGGGACTAAAATGTTGTGTGGAACTCTGTTACTTGTATATTATAATAAAAGCTAAAACATATAAGAAAGTATTATAATTTTTCTTGTAGAACATTATAAATTGTTACATTATTTTTTTATTATAATTTTTTTCTTGAATATATGATTTTTTTTGTTATAATTTTTTTAAAATTTTATTTTTATTAATTAAAATTTTTAATATTAAAATAATTAAGAATTTACTGAATGGATTTTGTATCAAAATCTTGAGATGGGTTAAAAAGGAGTTCAAAACCATGTTTTAGTTTTCTACTCGAGCAATTGGACTGAATTTGCATCTAGCTTGAAGCTTGGCCCTAGTCTTAACAGGGCTTCCATAGCCATAGTTGGTGGGTGTAGGAAAGTAGGAAACTCCTGTCCATCCCTTTGGATACCTGAGCCTAGTTCTTGGAACTAACTCTCGAACTTGTCTATGATAGGACTTAGGAGCATATAATTTTATTTTATTTTTTGAGAAAAAAAATAGGAGCACAGCATTAAAACGCAGTTATGTGTCCAATCTCAGCCTGTCTGTGGTTAATAATCCGCTACGTGTGATGTGATAGAGGTGAGGGTGACTACAATAATTATTATTACATAAAAGTAATGGTCATTAGTAATTTAAGGAATTCAATATTTTATTTCTAATACTTTACATTTTTTTCCTAATTTGTGTTTTTATTTGTTTTTGGTTAAAATCCTCATATAATACATCTAGTTGTCTATTACATTATAACATAAATAGCAAGCAATAGATAGATGGCCTACGTTTGTTGTGAGTCGATTTATAAAAAATATAAATAATTATAGTAATAGAAATTAAAAGTTAGATTTGTGAATGTTTTAATATTTAAGTTAACTTATTAAATTCAGGTGTTTTGAGTATAGTAAACATGTCAAATCTATATTATTATGGATTTGGTTAACCGTCATATTCAGGCACCTTAAGTAATTTATATATATATAAATACTCAATTACTTCTAACCTGCATGATATTTATAATAAAATCATGAGGAAATGATGAAAACATTCATATATGTAACCTTGTTTTTTGTTTAAACTCAAGAGTAATTTTCGTATTTGACATGTTTCAATAAAAAAAGGACAAAGAAGCCCCTCAACATATGTATATTTTTCGCTTCTCAAGAACATGGTTATATCTTCACTGTTTATTTTTTAAAAAAAAAAATTAAAAAAACCCCAACCCAAAGGTTGTTAGACTGAAGGCATGTGGGTATGGCAACCCCACATGATATTTACAATTTTAATTGTTTCAATAAAAGAAAAAAATGGAGAAGCCCTCAATATATGCATACCCCCCTTCAGAGGCATGGTTTTATCTTCACTATTTATTTATTTATTTTATAAAAAAAAACTCAAACCCAAGGTTAAAATGTTGTGCCTTGAAGAGCAAATCAATATCTATATTGTACCCCAAAAAAACCGACGGACCATTTTGTTCACAATCATTCTTTCAATGTTAAATGTATCTCATAAAAAAGACAATCCTACCCCCAACTATATGTTTAGCAAATTTATTTGGCAATGATAATTTTGTCATTACACTGCTCTAATACACAATAATATGTGCCTATGTGAGCAGTAAAATGATGAATAGGAGCACACTAAGCTCCTTTTGTATTTGTTGTAATGTTATCTTCACAATCTCGACAAGAATTGCAATTAAAATGGTGTTTAAGAGTATAATAGTGATTGTTTTTCAAAATACTTTTTGCTTATAAGTGCCTCAAAATAATATTTTTTATTATTATTTTTAAATTTTATTTTTAATATCAGCACTTCAAAACGATCTAAAAGTATAAATAAATAATTTTAAATAAATAAATAAATTTTAAGAATTGTTTGTTTGGGCCGCACTCCCAAACACATAATAAAACTATGATTGAAACCATGATTTTGAACTATATTACTAAAACATTAAAATATTTGAGGTGAAATCACATGCTGAATGAAAGTCCCTCTTTTTTTTTCTTTTAATATTTAATTAAATTTAAATCGGTTAAAATAAATTATTTTAGTTTATTTTTATAAGGTTATCATAATCTTAAACAAATATTGTGATATTTGAGTGCAAACTAGTTTATAAAAAAAGAGTTAATAAACTCAGTGGAGTTGATAACCCGAGTCACGAGTTTAGCGGATTAAACCACGAACTTTATATCGATCTAATAAATCATTGTCTCGATATTATATATAAAAAAAGATATAATCTTGAAATTTTATTAAAGTTAAACACATTTTTACCTATTATCCGACTTGCCTTTGAACTTATGAAGTCATTTGTTCATGTCGAAGTAACATCCATATGGTTTAGTTTGAAATCCAGGCTAGGCAAAAAATCAAGTTGCGGGATTTCAAAATTAATTTGTTTAAGTGAGTTTAATAACAATACCAAAGAATTTCCTACAGCCGAGATAATTTTATTTTTTTTTACGTTTAAAAAGTTTTTATTTTATCTTACCCATATCGTAGTGCAGCTCAGTAAACTAGCATACACTATATGTTACTAAACCCAACCCCGACCCAGCACGACAGGTTAGCTTGATGACTCGCAGACTTGGAAACTGGTTTGAGTTGATTTCTAAATTAAACAGGATAGAAGTTGATCCAATTAAACTTGATCGATAAAATCAACTTTTGATATGATCAAAACTCAATTTGATTTTGCTGAAAAAAATTTAAAACAATATTGTTGTTTTTTAAAAAAATTCTTGAAACTATATATTGTTTAATTAAACTAGGGTAACCTCATTTCGTAACATAAGCCTTGAATCTGGAATATGTTTAATAATGATATAATATACAATAAATGTTTACCCAGTTAATTATGGAAATCGAGTCCTGCTTAAGTTAGCTAATCCCTAAAATTGAAACAAAATGCAAGAACAATTGATGTGTCCAAAGACTCCAAACAACAAAAAATGAGGGAAGAAAAAAAAAAAGACTGTTATTAGCTGAGTTGATATTAGGAGACGAAGGATTGTGACTGTAGTGATGGTTTTTTAAAAAAATAATTATTTAAAAATATATTAAAATAATATTTTTATTTTTTACATTAATCTATTAAAATAATTTAAAAATATAAAAAAAATTAAAAACATGATTGAAAAAAAAACCCCGAATTCAAACTAGGGATAAAAAGAACCAACACAACGAGACAGAGGGGGCCATTGCCGACCATAGAAAGGCAAGCAGCTCCCTCACCATCTTGTGACCTCCGTTGGCTTTCATCTGTCGGGACTGAAGAAGATGATCAAGAATGGAAGCGAAAAGCAGACAGACACCTACACGTCATTTTCTTGCTGGAAATTAATGATTCTTTGTCCCCCATACGGTCCATGCCCATGGCTACAGATTCTATACATGGGGTTGCCTCCACGATCATAGCATACATGCCTATGGGTAATTAAAGGCAAAAGAAGCACCTGACCCGGGTTTGATTCTCTTTATGCATTTCTGTCATCCCTGCGATGTTTTACCTGTTTACTATGTTTGCAGGGTGTTCAGTTAGCTTGGAGATTAGTTATGGTATACGTAAGTTGACCCGGACACCCCGAGTTATTAAAAACAAAAACAATAATAAAATAAAATAGACTCGGACATTCTGCGCGTGAGCTGGCAGGGTGTTCAGCATAAGCTGGCCCCGACATCCTTCGATCTTCTTTATGCATGCTTGTTACCCCCACGGTGTCTTACTTGTCCACTGGACTTGTAGGGTTTTCAATGGACCCAGAGATTAGTCGTGGTGCACGTAAGCTGACCTGTATACCCTAAGTTATCAACAGTAAAAATAATAATAAAATTAAATTAAATTAAAGAACAAAGAATCTTGATTATTATATTTTTGTGCTCAATTATGAAGTATACAATGATCAAAACTTACATCAAATATCATTTTATTTTTTTTATTGAATTCTTTAATGTTAATTTGGTTAGGTTTGAATAAGCTAAATAGATTATAATTGATTTATGAGCCGACAAGCCATCTAAATTGAAATCAAACTTAAATTTAATTATAAATTACAAGTTTTTCATATCAATTCATCCTAGTTTTTATTATCGGTTGAGTGTAATACTTTTCATGTGAATGATTATGATTGATTTATGAATAGACAAACAATTTAAATTGAAATCAAACTTAAATTTAATTATAAATTATAAGTTTCTCATATCAATTCACATTGTTTTCATTATGATTGAGTGTAATGCTTTTCATATGAATTTTTTATTTTAGTCAATTCTAAAGTCTTTATCATCAACCAAATTATGCCAACCATTTAAATAATCTATGCATAGTCATGCTTTCCCACTCTCATAGTGTATTTATTTATCTTTAGGGTGTTTTGTGTTTTGGTTAGCATCATGGAATGAAGAAAAAAATAAACATAGAAATAATATAAATATATTTGAAGATAAAAATATAAAAATTAATTTATTTGCATAGAAATTTTAAAATCAATTTATATTATTTTAAAATATATCTTTATTTTATTATTCTCAAGTATCTTTATTTTTTTTTTATTCTAAAATTGTTATGCGATAAATTATGTTATTGCCATAAATAATAAATAAGCAACAAGACAAGATCGTACATGGTGGGTCCAAGAACCCAAAACCAAGCATTAAAAGATGGGACCTGGCAACCCTTCATTGGCCAATTCAAGATACACTCACCTTGAAATCGCATCGAAGGATTTGATTGAAGATTTAACATCAATGGAGGTCCTAATCTACACCCATCAGGCAACAAAAAGAGCTCCATGGCTTTTAAGAAAAATACACGTGGAGCATGGCCAGTGAACCAGCGCTTTTCACTTGGTTGTAGGAATCTGTCTATGTTTGTCGTGTCTTTATTTCTTTTCCTTTTATAAACCTTAATTTTGGTCCGTAAGTTATTGTCCAGCTCCCAATTTCGTCCTAATACAAGACATTTTCTCAAATCGATCCTTCTATCCATACCCGTTAATATTTCCGTTTAATGTGAATATTTTGTGAAAAAATATAGTACAGCCTTGGAGGGATTTTAATGGAAAATATTGATGTGTGTGGACAAAAGTAGGACTCCATTTATAAAATATCTAAAAAATAAGGAATTCAATTGATATATTATATTTTAGAAGAAAATGGGAAAAAATTAATATATTACACTTCGATCAAAAATTATTTATTTGTTTGTTTTTGTATTTAAAAAAATAAATTTATTTATTTACTTTAAATTAATATTTTTTTAGTGTTTTCAAATCAACCTTGATTTATTTGTTTTATTAGTAATATAGAATTTTAATTGATAAAATTTTCAAGATAATTTTTATACTTAGAATGAAATAAAATTAATATTTTATACTTAGATTATCACATATACAAACGATTGTTGAAAATTACGGTTTCAATTTCTTATGAAAAATCATTATAATCTTGACATATTTTTTTATTTTTTGGGTGGAAAAATTATTCTTCATTTTCTATAAATAAACATATTTTCTAATTTTTCATTCAAACAGAAAATTAATTTTATATTACTGAATAAACCATAATTTTATCCTTTTTTTTCAATAACTTTAATTTAATTACATATCCAACTTTAAATCACATGTTTTATTTATAATCAAGTGGATATTGGTTAGCTATTTGGCTCATAGTTAAGCTGGAGGTTTCTATTCTTTTCTTTTTTTAATCAGTTTATAAGATTTTTAGACTAACACTAGTTTACATGTACGTGCTATTTAATATTTTTATTAAACCTCATCTAATAAATTAATCTTGAAATTTTCTAATTTGATCATATATCTAGTTTAAATTTAAAATTACTCAATGAAGATATTGTCCATACAGGACCTAACTACTTGACCAGATCAAAAGCATTTTCATTAACCGATAAAAAAAATATAAGGATAAGATTAAATTTTTTTTAATAAAATTTACATAAAAACCTTCCGACTCAACTTCTTATCTAACCTAGTTTTAAAATTAAATAATATAAGAGTTATTTTGACATGATTAAATTAACTTGATCGGTTTAAAAACAACCTAGTCAATCGTAAAAAAAAAATCTAGAAAAAAATGTCAAAACTAGTAGGAAAAAAACCTCTTACTTAACTTTGATTTGAAATTAAATCATGTGAGGATTGTGTTGATGTGATTTGGTTGACTTGACTGATCCAAAAATAACTCAAGAGTTTTTTTAATTAAAAAAAAAACAGTTAAAATAAAAGGAGGGATTGAAAAAAAAAAAAGATACAATTATAAGAAGGTGTTCTCTGATACTATTTTTTTTTCTACTCTGTTTCCTAACAATGGATTGTGTAAATTCATCTGAATTTTTATTTCACCCTAGTTCCTTTGTAGTCAATTCATCTTTTTAAAGAGTGTGTTGATATAATTCATGAATTTACCTTTCCATGAGATTAATGCGGCAAATCATGTTTTATTAATCATTCCAAACATTATTACAATCATTTTCATGCACATGATCTAACAATTTCCCCCCACCTCTATCATGATTCACTTCAATATAAGTTATAAATCTCAATCTCATCTTGATTTAATGGATTGATTAGATAGCTAAATATATTTGTTTTGAACTAATTTTTATCTCAAATTATTTTAAATATTATTCTAATTAAAATTAGACGATTCAATAAACTAATTTATGATCTAATTGATCCAATCAAACTCAAATATAACTCGATAATGTAAATTTTAAGAAATTAAAAAACTAAAAAAAATATTATTTTAAATAAAAATAATTGATTTAAATTGTCCCGATAATCTAATAACTCAAACTATTAAAAATAAGAAATTTTATAATGTCAAAGGTAGTAAATAATAACATTTCATTAATTTTCTTTTAGATTTATTTTAAAAATAGATAAAATTATGTGAAAAAAAACTCTAAATAAAAATATTCTTATTATTATTTTTTTTTTCTCGGAACACTCATGCTTTGATCACTCACTAAACACAACGCGCTTTCATTAACGCGTGTAATAAACAAAAAATTTAAAACCATGTTTCACCATAATTTATATCCATATCGAGAATTCAACTGAATGGATTTCAGGTTCCAAATTTCCTCAAGAAAAAAAAAGAAGGAATTTCCCTTTTTAATAGATCTCTTCTTCTCTGTAACTTAGAAAGAGAGAATCCAATTCCACTAGGAATTCAAGATTCACAATCTAAGTAGCCCTTTGATGTTTCCCAGGAATCAGAATCTTTAAAATCTCTCTTTTGGGTTCACTTTCATGGCTGATGAAATCACTTCTCTTTTGAGGTAAATATTATAACTCGATTCCTCTTTTTGAAAAGTTTTTCTTAGCTGAAAAGTTTTGATTTTGATGATGGTGATCGAGGCAGTTTAGTAGCATGTGATTGGATCCACTTGATTGTTGCCCTTGATAATGAAGTAATCAGTGAAGTTTCTTAGCAGGTAATTGTCATTTGGATTAATGATTTTTATTTGTGTCTTTTAATTATTTTTGTTTTCCTTTCTCTGTTTGTGGCTGCTGAGAAATTCAAGAAAAAATAAGTGGCAAATGAGAAAAAGAATGGAACTTTGATTAATGCTGATTAATTCTAAACTGGGTTTTTCTTTATTTTTCACTTTGATTAGCGAGAAAATGGGGGTAAAGATTAAGAGGTGATGAAGTTTGCTACTTTACAGTTAATGCTGTTTTGTTTGAATAAAAAAGTTTCACCTTTTAATCTCAGTTAATTTGTTTCAGAAACTTGATTTATGTTAGCCAGTTCATTTTTTTTCTTTTAAATTTTGAAGTAACAAAAAAAAATATTTAATTGGTTTTTTGATTTTTTTTGGGTGGTTTAGGTTCATGCTGCCTTGCCATTTAGTAGATAGGAGTGTAGTTCATTTGTAATGCAATCAGTTGATGAGAACCAGAGCGAGAACAAGAAATTGAAGCGTTTGAGATCATTAAGTAACAATATGCCTTTGACTGACAACACCACCCCACAAAATGTTGAGGACAGCATTCTTTTTCCTATTGAAGAGATAGTGCAATCACCGTTGCCTGGATATGTGGCACCGACTTCGATAGGTTTTAGTGCTGATGATAGTTTAGTTACTTGCTTATTTAGTCCTGATCACACCTTGAGTAGGAAGGTTTTTGCTTTTGATCTCAAGAATGGCAAGCAAGAATTGTTTTTTGGTCCCCCTGATGGTGGACTCGATGAGAGTAATATATCAGCGGAAGAGAAGCTGCGGAGGGAGAGATTGAGAGAACGTGGGCTGGGAGTGACACGGTATGAATGGGTGAAGACAGGCTTGAAGAAGAAAGCAATTATGGTGCCATTGCCTGCAGGGGTTTGTTCGCTCACTTCTTTTACTTATCACTGTATATGATTCCCAGTAATTATTTTTTAAAGTTTAAACAGTTAATGTCACTGTCCGCTTTCTAATCCTTGCAGTTTGGTAGCTGGGAACCTTTTATTTTAATCTGTTTACTGTAAAGTACATTGTACATAGATTTTCCTTTAGGTTTGAATTTTGAAGTAATGGAGAAGTGTTCTAATTGAACTTGTGGAGTTGGTAAATTGCTCTATGATTTTTGAATTCAAGAAAAACAATTTCTTTTATGGGGACCCACTTTGAATCCCTGGGATCACATAACACTGCAATTTCTTATTTCATGGGAAACCTCGTATGATCATATTACTCTCATACTATCAGAATTCTCTTGTTTCTACTTCAAACACATTTGTACTTTTTGCTAGGTTGTCTAATTCATGTTTATATAGTTGCCAAAAGTATCTCTTATGTTACTTTTGAAATATGGTGGAATCGAATGCAGTTAAGTCAGTTCAATTAACTTGATTTTTTAAACTACATGATAATTTTTAGTGCTTTGTACATATGGATCAGGAGCAATTTGTAAATATAATAGCGTAATATATTTACATGCAAAGCCACAAGATGATGATATTACCTTTTCTGTATTTACAGATTTATTTACAGGAACTCTACTCTCCCAAACCCGAGCTCAAGCTTCCTAGCTCCTCATTATCACCTATTATCGATCCGCATATCTCTCCTGACGGTACCATGCTTGCTTATGTACGGGACAGTGAGCTGCATGTTCTAAATTTCTTGTTCAATGAGTCCAAACAATTAACACATGGTGCTCAGGGAAACACAATGGTAAGTTTCAAATTATTGGTATCTGTTGGAGGTTGGATAATTTATGATTTTATCGATGACGTGCGTTAATTATTGGAACTATTGATCTTGTCCATAGAGTAATATCTGATGTTATGAGCTATCAATATCATTATGATTACATGTATCCATCAGTCTTTATTTACTGAATCATTGATCTATCTAAATCCTATTGATTAATTTCTCTTCAACTGTTTGTGGCATATATTTGATACTAATTACACAATAATTATCACTCATTGTACCCTATGAATTTGAATTTCAAACATGTAGGATCTGCTCCATGCATTTTCCCCTACATCACTATCTAGTGCTGTATCCGCCACTAAACCATTGTTAATTTACTCCTTTCTTTCCAATTTGACCCATCAGATATTGGGACAGAATAGAAACTGTCAGTTTTCTGAGTATTGGTTTGCTTGACTTTCTCTCTACAGCAGAATTAAAAATGCACAGGAATTGAGAGAGTTTTAATTGTACTCTTTTTACCCAGCTTTGTTCATAGATTTCCGCTTACCCAAAATCATCTATTTTAAATGCTACATTTATGCTGTATTATTTTGACAGCTTTTTATCATGCTCAAACTCAAAACAAGGCCACCATCATAAGCTAGAAATGTTGATTAGTTAACCAGTGAAATAATACAATAATATTTGGTTTTGGTAATCGATAATTATTTGATTGTTTTATTTTCATTTGTTCTGCATCATTTTTCTGAACTGAATATGACATTGTTTTTTTTTTTTTTTTTTACTTCACAGACTCATGGCATTGCTGAATATATAGCTCAGGTGAGAACTTCATCCTTACTCTTGGCATGTCATCTCCACACATGTTAACTTAGACACTGCTGGTTTGCAAATACTTTTTACTTTTCAGCAGAACTTAAATTACTTATTTTCAGTTGCTAGGTTGATTTTACAATGGTATTGGAATATGCGGGTTCTATTTCTAAGTGAGTACAATTGAACTTTTTACCTGAGGTTTTTAATTTATTGATTGCAGGAGGAAATGGACCGGAAGAATGGTTACTGGTGGTCACTTGACAGCCAATTTATTGCATTTACACAAGTTGATTCATCTGAGATACCTCTTTTTCGAATTATGCACCAAGGAAAAAGCTCTGTTGGTTCAGAAGCACAGGAAGACCATCCTTATCCCTTTGCAGGAGCTTCAAATGTCAAAGTTCACCTCGGGGTAGTTTCTGTTCATGGTGGTTCTGTGACTTGGTTGGATCTTCTCTGTGGAGGAACAGAAAAACCAGATAACGAGGATGAATATTTGGCCAGAGTCAATTGGATGCATGGAAATATTCTCATAGCTCAAGTTTTGAACAGGTCTCATTCAAAATTAAAACTTATTAAGTTTGATATCAAGGCGGGGAAAAAAGAAGTCATATATGTGGAAGAACAATTCCCATGGATTAATTTACATGACTGCTTCACTCCCCTGGACAAAGGAATCACTAAATATTCTGAAGGATTCATTTGGGCGAGTGAAAAGACAGGATTTAGACATTTGTATCTGCATGATGCAAATGGGACATGCTTAGGACCAATTACTGAAGGTGACTGGATGGTTGAGCAAATTGCTGGTGTAAATGAGGCTGCTGGAATGATATATTTTACTGCAACTCGAGATGGACCATTGGAATCGCATCTTTATCGTGCTAAACTGTTCCCAGATGAAAAAAATGCCTTGCAGGCTCCAGTGAGATTAACAAATGGTAAGGGGAAACACTCGGTTGTGCTTGATCACCACTTGCAGAATTTTGTTGATATCCACGATTCCCTCGATTGTCCCCCTAGAGTTTCGCTCTGCTCCTTGATCGATGGTAGAGAAATTATGCCTCTGTTTGAACAGGCGTTCACCATTCCAAGATTTAAAAGGCTGGAACTTGAGCCTCCAAAGATAGTTCAGATACAGGCAAACGATGGGACCATATTGTATGGGGCTTTATATGAGCCTGACCCAACTAGATTTGGACCACCACCATACAAAACCTTGATCAGTGTGTATGGTGGCCCCAGTGTACAGTATGTATGTGATTCTTGGATAAGTACAGTTGACATGAGAGCACAATATCTTCGGAGCAAAGGCATCTTAGTGTGGAAGGTTAGTGTTTTAAACATAGACGTATTGGCTGTGTACTTGATTAGATTTTGATTTAATTGTTTTTGGCTCCTCATCTAGTCAAACCAATTAGAATATTTGTTACTTTCTTACCTAAAATCACATAAATGGTTCAATTCTGCTGTTTGTATCCATAGATAGTTGCCTGTTCAAATCCCCAGCGTAAGCATGCTCCCAATTTGTAGTATTTGCTGCTCGTTTTGCTGAATGGAAGCTCACATTTTTGTATCGCATGTGCTTAAGATAGATGCTACTTAGATGTTGAATTCATTCAGTCAACAAAATTTAGGAGATGGAATGTTGTCAAATCTGAAACTGGTGGTGGTTAATGTTTCAATATTCATGCACAGAAACTTAACAAGTCTGGAAGTTGAGCTTGAAAAAGACTGGGAACTGTCATTTTATTGGAGTAGATACTTGTTAACTTGGAGACATCTCGTAGGTCAACATCTTACAACCACTAGCTTATAGATTAGTTGCTTAATGGGTGATAACAAAAACAAAAAAAGTTTATGCCTATACATTAACATCTTAAATATTTCTTTAAGTGAAGAAAGTTTGTTACCTGAATCGTCTCTTTCTTTCACCCTTGACAGTTGGATAACAGAGGAAGTGCTCGCCGTGGGCTAAAGTTTGAAGGTGCTCTGAAAGGAAATCCCGGCCGCTTTGATGCCGAGGATCAGCTCACTGGAGCTGAATGGCTCATTAAACAAGGACTGGCAAAAGCTGGTCATATTGGGTTGTATGGATGGAGTTATGGGGGGTATATGTCAGCTATGATCTTGGCAAGGTTCCCTGATGTCTTCCGTTGTGCAGTCTCTGGTGCGCCTGTAACCTCCTGGGATGGATATGACACATTTTATACCGAGAAATACATGGGATTGCCTTATGAGAATCCAACAGGCTATGAGTACGGCTCTGTGATGCATCATGTGCACAAGTTAAAAGGGAGGTTGTTACTGGTGCATGGGATGATTGATGAAAATGTGCATTTTAGACACACTGCAAGGCTTGTCAATGCACTCGTGGCAGCTGGAAAACCCTATGAACTATTAATTTTTCCAGACGAACGACACATGCCCCGTCGGCTTACGGACCGAATTTACATGGAAGAGAGAATTTGGGAGTTCTTCGAGAGAAATCTGTGAAGTAATTTTTGTTTATAGATTCATGTTGTCGCAGAGAAAATTCTGCATCTTTTTTCTTCAATATTTCTTGCATATCATAAAATCAAGGATTCCTTCCCTTTTCAACATCAACTTTCACTCAATAATGTTTTGATATTGCCTTCTGTACTGTGCATTTTCTTTTTATTCAATGAGCCTCGTTTCAAATTGATTTCTATCTGCATATTCAGCTGCCTTGAAGTCATGGATAGCAATATCTGCATAAAATTCGAGCCCTTTGTTCTCCTTCGTGCAAAGAAGCAACACATTAGCTCCAGTGATACAAGGAGACCGAATGATCTATTAACGTTGAATTTTCTTAGCTCGTACAAAAATCGAAAGAGTAATTAAGTTCTTATTGTACGAAAAATGGATGGGTCGGCTTTTCTTCACTGCGGCAGCCTCCGAAACACGGATTTTCAACAACAGATTAATAAATCTAAAAATTAAGGTGACACATCCAAAGTCGAACAGGCAAGCCCAGATGCTATCCTGTGTCTACCAGGCAGATATTGGACTAGTTCGGCTACTTGGTAGTTGGTAGTGTCCGTGTTTTCTGTGGTTTTGGTTTTATTTAATTAACAAGCGTTTGTTATTATTTATGGTCCCACGATCTGATGTGTTTGAAACACAAGAAAAAAAGACGAGGTCAAATGCTGAACCGTACTCCATTGTTTATGTAAATAATTTTTTTTTTATAAAAAAACTAGTGCAGTTAATTGATTTTACTCGCATTATTCACTTGAATGTAAACAACAATTTTTTTTTGTTTTTTTAAATTAGTTTACGGTAAATTAAATTTACTTGTACTGTAATCTTAATTTTATTCCTGATAATATTTTACTTAATTTTGTAGTTCTTATCGGATGAATTTTGTACGTAATGGGATTGTAGATAGTTTTTTGTTAAAGTAATTTTTTTTATATATAAAGTATGGTTTATTTCATGATGTAATAGTAACAGTTAAATCCACAATATTTAAATTAAAAATCATCAATATTAATATATATATTTTTTAAAAATTATTTTATAACCTCAATTTCAAAAGCATTCTTAATCAAACACATTAAACTACTTTTTTTTCAACCTCAATTTCAACTACAGTTTTAACTAAACATCTATTTTTTCAAATCAACCTCAAAATACATTTTACAAAACAACTTTTTTCAAACCACAACCACAACAATTACCACAATACCAAACACATTCTACCAATCAAATATGGTGAAATAGCAAAACTCAAATTTTCACAGCTTTGCCCCGGGATAGTGTATTTTAAGCATCTTTCATGGAAATCGAAGCAATTGCTCGCCCAATTCCACAAGTCCCCCGAAGCCCTTCTCATCTCTACTGTTTCCACCGTTGGTCCAACACCATATCATTGCTCCAGCAGACAGCAGCAGTAACGTTTCCCCTTCGTTGTGTAAACATGCCACGATCCATCAAGGGTTCTGCTCCTGCATTTCAAAGAAATTTGATGAGGAATCCATTAATTCGATCGGGACATGTAATCAATTCCACTATAGGTTCTCACGGCGGTTTGCATTGCTTTAAACTTGATCGTCGTCTCTGCTGTGATACAGAGTATGTTTTTTGGATCCTGCTGCTAGAGAGTTCAACTACGTCAGCTGGCTATGGACATTCATTCTGAAGCGTTTGGCTATAACAGTAAGATAAAGGCTTCTTTTCCTTGCAAATGATACAGTATCCAAGCGAATAATTGTTTTCTATTTTTATTATTATTATTAACAAATCACGTATAAATGTAAGATACTACAACATCATTGACAGTTCAAAGACGAATCCATTTTTAGAAATCATTAAAATATCCCATCATTATTATTATTATGATATATTATAATTTTTTTGAAATATAAAAATTTAATAACTGTTTGTGGTATATATCTCACATTCATCCTCAAAGAAATTCTTCGTTTTGGTTCTTAATAAAGGAAGGATCTTATGTTGCCTTGAGTGGCACGCTAATCCTTTGAATCCTACCAGTGATCAGATATGGCGAAAATCAGGTTTGTACTCTCCTAATGACCAGCGTTTCGTTGTTACTGGGATTAAGGACTGGCTTGTATTGTATTGCGGTTAAAACTGTGTTTGATTTGAAAAATATTAAATTAATATTATTTTGAAGTTTTTCAATAAATTTAATGTGTTAATTTTAAAAATAAAAAAAATTATTCTTATAAATTTTAAAATAAAAAATAAAAAACTATGTATCCCGAAAAAAAACACAAGTTTACTTATCCTGATGTACCCTTTTTCAATTTGTGGGCTATGAATGAGGCTGGAAGTTGTCTGTTTGGGATAGTGATTGTAATTGTTTTTTAAAATATTTTTTATTTAGAAATATATTAAAATAATATTGTTTTATTTTTTAAAATTTATTTTTGATATCAACGTATCAAAATGATTTGAAAACACCAAAAATAAAATATTAATTTAAAGTAAAGAAAACAAATTAAAAAATTTTAAATTTTTTCTAAAACATTTTTGATGAAACGCAAAAAAAAATAAGATCAAATCTGTTTGCTCTGCTACAAATGATGAAGATTACAAGGTTGGCTTTTTGGTTTTTTTAGTGCATCAATCGGTTTATCAATGCTCAGAACATTTTCTAAATGTTTTGAATTAAAAATCAGTTAAAAAAATCGGTTTTCAAGTAAAGAAACTTCTACCTCGATTTGTTATTTCTTAATTCTTAATACCTAGGATAGAATGACAGTAGGACGACTAGCTTACATCAAAATATAAACCGATAAACTCAATAAATAGCTTGAAGGAAAAAAAGAAATATTATTTTTGAGATTCATTTAAGGAGAAAATAAATGCATGAACAAGGCGGTTATAAATCTTAAAGGGTTAGTCGTCTGGCGATTAGAATCACTAAAAAAAAAGAAAAAAAGATAGCTCCAAATCCCGAAGATTTGTCTACAAAATCATTAAAATATATTAAAATCCTGCTTTTAATCCGGCTTCTCTATTTAAAACCCTAGGCCTCTTGCCCTCCCTATATTTTCCCCTTGAGCGATTGTTCCCACCGGCTCTAACTCCAAAACCATGGCGGCTAGCATCTGCTCCTCCTTCAACAATGACATGGTCATAGATATTCTTGCCAGACTACCGGTCAAAACCCTCCTTCGTTTCAAATCTGTTTCTAAACCCATGCTCTCCGTCATCACCAACCCTAGATTTATCACCTACCATCTACACCAATCCACCAAAAACTCCTCCCTCGTATTTCATTGTTCCCACGATGAGTTCCCCATATCAATGCTTTACTACACTGAACCCACCACTCTCCGTGTCGTGCATATACCACCATCTATGACGGATCGTTCTCTCAAACCACGTATACGTATCAAGGGTTCCTGTGGCGGTTTGCTATTCATGGAAATCTACTATGGTTGCTGTATGTTTCATTATGGTTTGTGGAATCCTGCCACCAGACAGTTCAAGAAAGTTACAGGGCCCCAGCAGTGTATAAATCTTCTTGCTGAAGGGTTTGGCTATGGCAGCAAGATTAATGACTATAAGTTAGTCAGAATTGGGTATTTCTTGCACCCTCGCACCGTAAGAACGCGTTACGATCGAAGGCGAGTGGATTCTGTTGTTCGAGCTTTGGTGTTCTCTTGGAAAACAGAATCTTGGAGAACAGTTGAAGATGGTGCGCTGCTTGGCGGTCGCTTTAGCGATGCTGTTGCTTTGAAGAGTGACTTGTATTGGAAGGTAAGTGGAGTAGAAAATTTGGCCAACGAAGGAGTCCTCGCATTTGATTCTGACACTGATGTGTTTAGAAGGATAGAGCTTCCGAGTTTGAATCAATCGATTCCGAGCTATTCGATGACCATCACTGGATTCAAGGATTCTCTCGGACTCTTTGTATTTGTCGAATCTAGTTCAAACTCATGTTTTGATCTATGGCTTCTGAATGAGAGCAGAATTGGCGGTAATTATATCAAGAGCTGGAGTAAGTTGCTTACTGTTAGTCCAATGTCAAGAATTGGATGGCCAATATTGGCATGGAGAGGCAAAATAATCCTGAAGAGTCCGAATGATGAAAAAGACGGTTTTTTCTTGTATGATCCAATTACCCGAGAAGCCATTGATGTTCCAATATCAAGTTCTGGAGTTTATGATAATGCGGAGACTCTAGCTTCAGTTGATGGAACATCCAATCTTTTGCTGGAGGATGCTCCTCTCTGAGTTTGTGATGCAGATTACAATATTTTGTGATGCAGTTTCTTCCTGTAAGGGGAAGGTAAGTCAAGGTTCTAGCCTTGCATGCATCAACGCTAAGGTATCTCTCTTTTTCTATATTTTCCCTCGATTTTTAACCTAGAAAGAAAAACCCTCCATCTTTAGAGATTAATTCTGCTGATATCTGTGCTTTGTGGAAATTGATAATTCCACTTGGAATTCGTAGCCAATGTGATGGATTCTGCATTATTTTCTTGGTTAGCTAAAGTACTTTTAAATCTTAAATTTCAACTAGAATGTTTTTATCTCAATAAAAGTCATTTTTGAATGAGTTTATATGTGTGTGAATTGAGACACCGTCCACTATCATGATGAACTCTTGACACGCAAGCAATAATTTTGAGATTTTACCTAATGATAGCATGACATGCCCTTATAAAAAAAGAAATTTAATATTTTTCCAAAAATAAGATAACTAAATATGGAATAAATGATTATAGCAAAAATATTATTTCATTTAGAAACATAATTAAGACTAATTAAACAAATTAAAATAGCTAATAACGGAATTAGGGAAATATTTTTACCTTGTTCCTTTCGAACTAGATGGAAAAAATAAAAACAAAATCATCTTAATCAACCCTATAATCTTTATGTTATATAATGAAACTTGAAGTCGGTTCCTCATTAGCTAGGTCGGAAAATATAGCATTTATAAAATCTTAGTTGAGCCCTAGGGCATCATACATAAATTCTGGCCCTTCAATCCTACATCTATTGCCTCCTCTTCCCCATGAAATCCTCTGGAAATCAATCCTAGCAAACGCCATGGAAATTAAAAGTAATGGTTGTCCATTATCTCTTGCCGTAAGATACGTAAATTTATATATATACGATCGCATTCTCTCAAGATTGCCTGTCAAGTCTTCAATCGGATTCGAGTCTGTATCCAGACACTGGCTTTTTCTCGCATCACGAACCCTAAATTTATAATCACCATCAAGAACTTTCCAACAAACGCCCCTCTCTTTTATTCACCGATTCCCACAAGAATCTATCCCCTCGAATATCGTTTCTCCGCCACACAGAAACTATAACTTCCCATCCTGTTCGAATTCCACGATGCATGAAGGACACAGTGCTGCATTCAGAGAAAAAATTATTTGACAAATCCATAGCAGGTTCTTGTGGCGGTTTGATTTGTATAAAACTTTTATGCTACAAGGACTTGGAGTATGTGCTGTGGAATCCTGCATGCTGCCAGACGGATCAAGCGAATCAAATTGCCCCAAACAGGAGCGTGCGTATTTTGTCAGAAGGGTTTGGGTGTAGTAGTGAGATAAATGATTATAAGACGGTGAGAATTGGTCTTTTCTATCGTTTTCCGAGTTCTGATTCTGATGATGATTCTGGTGATAAGAGGGAACGAAGGAGGCTGGATCCTGTTATTTGAACTCTAGTGTTCTATTGGAGAACATATTCCTGGATCGAGTAGTTGAGGATTGGGGGATGGGTTAGTAATGTAGTCTTAAAATCTAACATATATAAATATTATGTTATTTAGTGTTTGAAATAATGATTAATCATTATATTTATATACTTAGATTTCTTCTTTTTAGACTAAGAAAACTTAAATTTATAGTAAAAATTTCAATACTTACAAAAACATTTTCAATTTGGAAGATTTAAAGACCTTCTAATGATAAAATTAATATATTTATGAGAAAGACAATAAATGATTTTAAAAAAATTAAAATCAAGAAAAAAAGATATTTGTTCTTAAGGTTTAAGATGATTAATACTCTAAAATCTATATAAGTTTGTATTAAAAGATAAAAAGATATTTGTTCTGATGGGTGATATTTATTGGATGACATGGAATTTAATTCTGGTCTAGGCAGAAGGTTGATAAGAAGTTTATCCTTGTGTTTAACTTATAAACCAAACAAAACCATATTATTAGTATTATTATAGCTGTTTATATTGGAAAAAAAAAAAAGAAGAGCAAACGCTTGCTTCTTATGTTAATTGCTTAACATGCTAGTTAATTCACCATCTTCCCTTTTCTTATAAAGTAATCATTAATAGTTACCAAGTAATCTAAAATTCCCCACCTTAGAGCAAACCATTTAATCTCTAATGCCCCATTAATTTCTTAATTAGCAGTTATAATTAGTGCATCCCAAATGTTTTGACAGCAAAGTTTTATCAAATATATAATTTCACCAACTACATCATATACATTGCAATAGAAGAAGTGTATCAACCACATCTTTTTTATATATATATATATATATAATTTGATTCTATTTTTTTTCATTTAATTATGAAAAAAAAAAACATCTAAACTCGAGAGATTTAATGTCTGTTTAATATTATAATAATTTTTATTTTTCAAAATATTTTTGGTATGAAATATAAAAGGCAACAAGTTTTATCCTAAAAAGCGCCGCCCTTTATCATTCTTGGTAACAAAAGTTCGTTGACCAAAACAAATGACTTCTCCGAAGATAACTAATAGAGTCATAACTCTGAGGTGGCAAGTTTTCATTGGGTAATCGACGTGTAAGCCGTATAACTTATACACTAGATGATGACTGTTTGTGTCAATCCGCTATAAAAATCTTGGACAACAAGTTGGATTCAAAGACACGTCAAGTTTAACGGTGTGGGTCCTTACTTACCTTCAATATCAGCCAGGCTCCAACGTTTGCCAAGTTAACTACCATAATAGCCTTCGTTATTGAGTAGAAAATTGTGCTCTTGAAACGTGTGGTGACGGGTAATTAAATACTCTACTCGATGGTTTGGTTTTGAAATCCACTAGCTTTGAATTACCTGTAAATTTCTTATAAGAAAAAAAATAAATAAATGGAGATGAGTTTAGTATAATTATAATATCCAATTCAAAGCTTGAGTTAAAATTATTTTAAAAAAATAAAATAATATTATTTTAAAATTTTCTTTTAAATAATATTATTTTTATTAAAAAAAATTTAAAGTAAAACATGTTTCAAACTAAAAAAGTTTATTAGAATATGATATCAATATATTAAAATAATATAAAAAAATAAAATTTAATTTTAAATATTTTTTTTTATAAAACACAACACTTATAAGTTGAAACAAATGAAAATTTTTGAAATTTTATTTAAATTCTTTATCCTAGAAGAGACTTAAAGAATGTAAGAATTTAAGTAATCCTTAATCTCAATATTAATTGACTAATATGCAAACTAACTAAGATTTTTATAAATTTAAAATTTATTTATTTATATAATAAGTTTCTTATGATAGCACAAACAAATCCTAAATTAATTTATTTATAAATTCATTTCACGGATGATATATATTTCAAGTATTTTGCAGATAATAAAAAGTAAAATAACCTCTAAACACAGGGAAAAAAAAAACAATCAGAAGTATTTTATTGGCCGATTCATTTTCTTATTATCACCACTCCTAACTTATTTTTTTTTTAGTTGGAATTAATCTCTTCAATCAAATCCTTTTTACCGACCATAATCCAAAATTAAAACCATCATGAATTCTAGGGGACAAATTCCAGCTAATCAAATTTAAAAAATAAAGTACAAATTAATTACATTTAATTTAAGACATTGACTCCGTTAACTTCCTTAAACTTTCGTCACAAGCCAACGTCTTCACTATAAATAACTTAACACATCTCCAAACATTGTTCACCTCTCTCTCTCTAGAAAGTTTCTGAAGAACGAAAGCACGGAGTGCAAATTAATTGAAAGGAAAAAGGGAGGATTTAATTTTCAAAATCATGAGACGAGAAAATGACACGCAAAAAATTCAAAAAAATTAAATTTCTCCTTTTCTCCTTCCTCTAATCCTCGTCATTTCACCTTCGATTTCAGCTTCTTCAGGTAATAATTTTTTGAATTTCTTATTTGATTTTTGGATTTTTTTAATGAATTTCGATTCGATTTTTGTATGTTTCTTAGGTTTTTTTTTTGGTTACTGAGAAAGTGTGAAGAAAATGAACGAATTAGGAATGGAAAATGAGTTCTGAACTGATCTTGTTATGTTATGATCGTGTTTTGAATTATCTGTTTGGTTACTGAGAAAATGCAAGTGAAATAAATTAAAGAAACTCGAATATTAAGATTTGAGAAATTTAACTAATTCATCCGCATTTGACTGTTTAGGTTATTAGGAAATTGAGAAAAGAAAGATTTTTTTTTTTTGTTCTTTTGTTTAATATTTTATTTTGATTGCTAAGGTTATTCTTTGATTCATGATTCAAAAATTAGGAAATTGAGAAACTAAAGATTCATTTTATATATATATAGGATTTGATATTGCTATTTGAATGGAGCTAAGTAGTTAGGGTTTTTAGGATTTGATGAGGATATAAGATTTTTTAGTTTCTGATTGGAGATATTGTTGTTTCTTGCAGAGATACATTGGAGCGACTGGTGAAAGTTTTGATCTTTCATAGGAAAAGAATCCTGTGATAGGTCCACCCTATCAAAACCTTTAGCGTGAATACTTTTGGAGTGTTTCTTTGGGTTTTGATGCGTGTCTGCCCAGATTTTAGTGGAAACATGGGGGTTTTGGTTCTTGGATTTGCACATGGTTTGGACGTTTTGAATGAATTTGGGATTTCTTATAGAATTTAGGATTTTGGTGCTTTATATTAGTGTACGAAGCCAGGATTTAGATTGATAAGATTAACAATGTCGATGGCTAGTGTAGCTCTTAGTCCTGTGCATGACGAGTCTTTAGATTCTCATCGCAATTTCCCTTGGCTGTGTGGTCTTTACTCTAGTGACTCTATTGTAATTTTTCTTGCTTTTGGGAGATCAATCATTCCATTGCAAGTTATGGAGTCAGATTCGATTGCTTCGGTGAAGCGGAGGATTCAAGCTTCCAAAGGTATTTTTGTGAAGAAGCAAAAATTGGTTTTTGAGGGGAGGGAGCTAGCACGGGGCAATTCTCAAGTGAGAGATTATGGTGTTGCAGATGGAAAAGTACTGCATTTGGTGGTCAGTTTTCCGAATCTCCAAGCTATAACAGTTGAGACTGTTTGTGGGAAAGTGTACAAGTTTCATGTTGATAGGGGTAGAAGTGTAGGCTGTGTTAAGAAGCAGATAGCTAAGAGAGGGAAAGGTTTAGATCTTGTTGATCAAGAACTGGTATGTGATGGTGAGGAGCTTGAAGACCAGAGGCTCATTACTGATATTTGCATAAGTAATGATGCTGTGATTCACCTGCTCATTCGCAAATCAGCCAAAGTAAGGGGAAAACCTGTTGAGAAAGATTTTGAATTGTCTATTGAGGCATTGGATTTGAATGAGAAGAAAGCTGGCTGTGTAGGAGAGCACCAACAGGGTGCTTTATCTGGATGTAGGGTTATAGAGAGGAAACCACTATTACGAGAATTCCTTTTGGAACCTCTAATTGTCAATTCCAAAATCCAACTGCCATTAGTTATCAGAGAGCTATTAAAGTCTACTTTCAATGGGTTGGATAGGGGCAATGAACCAATTCGATCTTCTGAGGGATCTGGGGGAGCTTATTTCATGCAAGATTCATCTGGTCAGAAATATGTTTCTATCTTTAAACCAATTGATGAGGAGCCAATGGCTGTAAATAATCCTCAGGGGCTACCCTTGTCAATTGATGGTGAGGGATTGAAGAAAGGCACAAGAGTAGGAGAAGGTGCACTGCGGGAAGTTGCAGCTTACATCTTGGATCATCCAAAGAGTGGACCACGCCCATTTTCTGGTGAGGAGAGAGGCTTTGCTGGGGTTCCACCCACAGCAATGGTCAAGTGCCTCCACAGAGGATTCAATCATCCCGATGGTTATGAATTTGATTCCAAGAATATCAAAATTGGTTCATTGCAGATGTTCATGGAGAATAATGGAAGTTGTGAAGATAGGGGCCCTAGTTCTTTCCCTGTTGCTGAGGTGCACAAAATCTCTGTGTTGGACATTAGATTGGCTAATGCAGATAGGCATGCTGGGAACATATTGGTCAGTAAAGAAAGTGAACATGGCCAGATTGTGCTTATTCCAATTGATCATGGCTACTGCTTTCCTACAAATGTAAGTTTTACCTTTCTGCCTGTCTTGTAACTCTTGTCTTCTTTAGCGCTTCTGACTGTTGAGGAATGAACTAGTTGCAAACTAAATTAATTTATCACTAGTGTTCCTCTATGACTTGCTTTTCAAATTTGGGCATCGCTTGGCCAAAGGGTTATTGATCAGTTTTTCTTTTTAAGAAAGATAAACTGGCTAGTTTGTCAGATGTACTGCCTGGCATGCTTTCCCCACTCTAATATCTCAACTTAATTGTTAGTGCTTTCAAGTTCATTTTTTATTTCTCAAATTTGCTTCATTTCACTGCAGTTTGAGGATTGCACATTTGACTGGCTTTACTGGCCTCAAGCTCAACAACCGTACTCCCACGACACTGTCGAGTACATCAAAGCTCTGGATGCTGAGCAGGATATTGCACTTCTCAGGTTTCATGGGTGGGATATGCCACCTGAATGTGCTCGCACCTTCTGTATCTCCACAATGCTCCTGAAGAAAGGCGCAGAGAGAGGTCTCACTCCCTTTGCCATTGGAAGCATCATGTGTAGGGAAACAGTGAGGAAGGAATCTGTGATTGAGCAGATTGTGCAAGAAGCTCAGGATTCTGTTCTCCCAGGAAGCGGTGAGGCTACCTTCCTTGAAGCTGTAGCACTAATCATGGATCGTCATCTTGATAAGCTGTCCTCGTGAGTCCGGAATATAACATGTAGATATGTTACTTGTGTGCATTAGCTATTATGCCCATGCATGGAGTATGAATGATGGTGCATTTAGCTATCATGCCCATGCATGGAGTATGAATGATGGGACTTTATCCATATTTTACTGGTCTTTGGTTCTGCGCAATCCGGGACTGGTTGCCAGAACTTGCGGCCCCATCATGTTGTTCATGCACCTGATCTTGTGCAGCAACCCTCTTCTCTTGTGCTTGTACTTTACCCCCTCCATTGATTGAAAATAGCTCTCAACAATTCACCTTTAAAATGTGTTTTTATTTTTAATTTTTTTTTAATTTCATTTCACCTTTAAAATGTGTCGTATTGGGTTACTATCTCTTTCAGTAAATGGGTGGGTAGCACAAAAATGGGTAGATTGTTCAAGGATAATGGGCAACTTGACAGGATAAGACCATCCAATCACAGCTGGCCTGGCACAGCGTGCAGGTTTTTTGACTCAAAACAACATAAAGCCAAAAACCTACTCAGCACTCTTGCCGTGAATGCTATCTGTCCAGTCTTTTTCATCGCTGTCTACCTTTTTCAGAAGGTAGATATGAAGGCGGTATAGGAAAATCTCACTTCGATCGAGTGCATATAGGAGCAAAATCCAGAGATGAGTTAGGTTTCAAGGATTGAACAAAAATAAGAGAAAAAAGGTGAGAGAGTTCATAGACTTGGAAGGTCTTCTGTTCTTTTGCATGTGAAACAAGATAACACGGCGGGTCATTGCAAGAACTAATGAAAGGGGAAAGTCTGAAGACTTAGAAAGTTATTGAATGACTTGATATGGTACAAGGAGGAGGTCATGGGTTGGGTAAGCAATTAATTTGAATAAATCAAAATGTGATGTCATTTTGGTTTTTTTTTTACAAGTTAAAGTGATTGTTGTTTTATTTTTTCTTAAAGTAATGCGTGGATTAACTTGTTTAATCATGTGAGTTAAAGTCGGGTCACAAAATCCAAATAGTGTCCTAAAGAAAAGCAAGAACAACAGGATGGTATCTCTCTTGAGAGAGTTAGGACAGGAGAGGCAAACAAGAATTAAAAAAAAAACAAAGGAAATGGGCCATCTCGCAAGCTCAACTTGTCAAGGACAGTGTTAATGAGTCACCTGATTTTTGAACCCACCGGGATGATGATCATGCACCAGTCCACCACCCAGACCCCAGTGGTGTCGGTGGTAGGGCAGGTTTTGGGTTGGAACCTTTGTGCCTCGTCTTGCATGTGTACTTGGGCTTAGTCTTGATGACCAGAAGGCAATAATAATGTGAGTAGGTTTGCGCATTCATATTTGTCACCGCCACGGCGCCACCGGTAGATTCAACATATAGATCCTAGCCTCACGTCCTCCCAAGTGGTAAAAAGAGTAAAGGCAGTGCCACCAACCCACCAGGCACAAGAAACCATTGTCGGAGGGTCAAATAATAAATCATTCATCATCTTGTTCTTGTCCCACGTATTTCCATTCATGCCTTCAGAAATTATGCCCTACCCCCGCCATGGTTAAGACTTGGGGTTCTTACTTGGAAACACGAGTTTACAATTCTGAAAATGTTTTCATTTAGAAAAAAGCAAAAGATTTACCTAGAAGAGAGTAAAGGCCTGTAGAAAACTCCATGATCTTGGAAAGCTAGAAGAGAGAGAGCATTTAATCATCGACTTTCTATATAGCACTTATAACAACGAGTTACAACTGTAAAGGAAGGAACAATATAGGCTGTTGAAATGGTTATTACACTACGAGAAAAAAGAAAAAGAAGAAAAAATAGAACAGAGAAACTAACACTTGCAGGCGTACAATTGCAATTAATTAGAGTAGAAAAGCCTATACCCATTTTATGGCAATTCAAAAACACTTGCATATATGATACAGAAATGTCATTTAAAGTGAGAGACCAGCTAAAAACGACACCCCGGTAGATGGCAACCAAGATGATCCATAAATGAACTGTGCCACGGTGAATTTACTTGCCTCGATGGGCGATGTAACGACCCGGTACCCAGGCCAGTTAACCCTTTGCCCGACCGCCCCACCGGGTCCATAATTCATGTATTCACCATAGTATAATGTGTCGAGTGCAAATGTTGTGTTCCATTCTAGCCACCCTCTTGGATGAACATGATCGCCTATGTATGATAACATGTACACAGTTCTGGAGTAGAGCTTCCATGGACGGCCGAGAAATGTCGGGAAGCTGCCTTTCAACGGTGTGAGGTCCGACGTGGCAAGGATCCTGCAAGCGTGGATTGATATGCCTGTATTTTGATTAGGGTCCTTACGATTTTGGGCAGTGATGGTGTTTTTTTGGAAGGCCATTGGTTTCCTGGCGTATATGCTACAGTTCTGAAACACAACTGCAGCATTGCCGAATATGAAATCTACAGTTCCATAGATGTCACATTCCCTGAAGAATTGGCGATTTGAATGCACATAAAGGGTGTCTTGGTAGCCAATGATGTTGCACCTGTAGACCACAGCATGGTCTGCACCGATTCGAAGAGCCACTGCTTGGTGCTTGGCTGGACCCGCCCAGTTCTCAAATGTCATGTCTCGAGCAATAAAACCAGCTCCTGTTGCAGCTGTAGAGTTGAAACAGACAAGGAATAATAAGATAAACCACCATATCTTAAGAAAGATGTGTAGAGAAGAAAATGGCGAAACCACTGTGTGATTACTCGTTGCTTTCATTATCTAATGATCAAAGATTGATACATTCAATGCCACTGCCAAGAGCATACCTATTAATCATGTGATGCTCATGACCCACCACCAATAATATGACACTACTCTTGCCTTTAAATTGTTTCCATCAGTTGAATTTGGTCAATATTATGCATGAGGAGCTATTAATATTTAAAATAAACAGAGAGTCGTGTCCATGATTTTGCAGCTGGAATGAACCGTCAAGTTCTGGTTTTTTTTTCAAGAAAAAACAAATATTGAACTATTAGACTGCTAAAAATCAACTTTCGAAGTGAAAAAGCTCCAGCTCAATATCATAGGTAAAACTTTCAATCAAATTAAAGCTTCTTTGTCCATTCATCTGTACTTCTGTTAATCCATGTAAATTCCACTAATTTCATCTATAGTATAAAATTAATGGTCTACACATGCAAATGGACCCACTGAAAGGCAAGTGCTAGACAGAATTATTAAACTCGGTCCGATCCAACAGGTTAATTTATTGTTTGGGAATTTATTCCAATTTCATGTTGAGTCAAATGGGAGTTCACTGGTCATGACCAAATAAGACCCGGTTTGATTTATAAAAAAAAACCTTTGATTATCCTTATCAATTCGGTTTGACCTGAATCTTAAACTAGGTTAAAGATCGGACCAGGTTTAACATAAACTAGTTGCAAGGGATGTGTATAGCCGAGGCAATAGCAAAAGATGAACCTAATTGTAGAAGATTAAAACTTATTTCTCCAAGGTAAATTATCTGGCTAGAAAGATCGCATCGGATGCTCTAGCAGTAAAAGAAACTAGAATTAACAAATAAAGAAAGATAGATGAACTTTTATCCTCTCTTTTTTTTCTCGGCAAAAGAACTTACCACTGGTGTTGATGTCACAAAAGCTTAAAAAAAGGCCAATTTCTTTTACTTTATCATCTGATAAAAAATGGAATAAAAAGGACTCTGATCTGCAAGCATTGTCAAGAGTATAATAAAAAAGGGGCTTCGACGTGCCACTTGGACAACTAGTTTATGACCCACAGCAATTCTTTTCAGCTAAAAGCCAAGAGGTAAATGCAAGCCCCAAGTAAACACAAAAAGCTTGCGCTGTCCAAACTGTGTTTCACATGAAAAAACGCGTTTCATCATAATACTTTTGGTGCAAACCTTTTCACGTGAAACGCGGTTTGCACCGCAGGGGCTAATTAAAAGAGAAGGTAATTAAGGATTTACCAAACGATGCTGTATGGAATGTGGTAAGGTTGTTAAAAACACTTTTGCCTCCTGAGATTATAGTCTTTCCCTTCCCATCTCCGATGAACATTAAATTCAATTTCTTCCTCCCGACTTTCAAGTTATTCTCTTCGTACCTGAGAAAAAAAAAAAAAAACTTTTCACATCCTACTCAGTAGATTAAGGTTTCAATTATCAGATCATTTCTCTAACATTATGAAACAATGCATGAACTCATTTCTCTGAAAAAGAAAAATCATGAAAAGGGCAAAAACTCATCAATGGTATTTTTTCACATAATCATAGCTTCCTGCATGATTGCGGATTTGTTTTTTTTAAAAGAAACAAAAAGGCAGTTCCTCCAAAATTGTAGGGGTATTTATGTCCTTCACTCATAAAAAAGCAACGGTAAAAAATAAGAATATGAACCAAAAGCCCAGGAACTTTCGAAAAGTGGTTAATTTTTTACCGAACTTTACCTTCCTGCCCTCACGTAAATTACAGTTCGCCGACTACTATACTCGGGCGCCTTTTTTATCGCCTCGGCTATTGTCTTGCACGTTCCATTTCCATCTCCCGACACGATAATATCGGCATGTATCGCCGGTACTGGCACATCCAGTAATTTCCTGTCTCTCCTCCCTAACCATCTCGGGAAATTCTCCTCATACGATATGTCTTCATTCTCCGTCAGTAGTCTCCTCTTGTTCTGTACCGGCACTCCTGAGAAGTCGTCTCCATTTGCCGATGAGAATATTGCCAAACAATTACTGACCAGCTCCGTCAAATCCTTCAACCTCTCCGTCATCTGATTCTTAATAGCTCCGTTAACTCCATCGAATCCCTCCGAGCATGTGTCCTGGTTCGTCAACGCCGCGCTCAGCCACGTGACTACATCAGCCGGCGATCCGCCACCAGTTCCCCCGCCGCGGGATGGTGAGACGGTGGAAAGAGAGCGAGAGAGAGCGTCTATGGAGTCATCCAGTAGCTCGAGGCAATCATCAAATGCTGACCGTACACGTGTCTCCATATTGACATAGGAGATTGCCGAGGATAGGTACAGGGCTTTGCTGAAGTGTTGCAGCGTCATGTTGAAGGAAATGTGAACCAAGTCTGACTCGGACGCACTGACTGAGCCGGGGAAGTCGAGGAGCGAGCTGACACAGAGATTAGGGAAGCGAGTTTTGCTGCAGGTCTTGGAGATGGCCTGGGTCGGTTTCCGGTGAGTAAGACTGCTCGGGCCGGGCTGACCCGATGCCCTGGTCCGAATCCCGAGGAGGAGCGCGGCCGAGACGGTCGAAGCAGCGATCAATGCGATGGAGAAGATGGCAAGGAAGATGATTCTCTTTTTTCTCGTTGGGGAAACCCGTGACGTGGCAAGTTGTGGCTCGTTCATGTTAAATGAAGCACCGGATCCTTCTCCCGGATCGGATTCTGTTGGCCCGAGCCTCCCATAACCCATTTTAGCTCACTAAAATCTATACAGCAAGGCAAAGCGAGCGAGCGCCTAGCTAGAAACACGAGAGGGAATGTGAAAGTCTTTTTATGAACAAAGATACACCAAGGACTCTTTTGCAAGAACTAAAACTTCGAGGTCTAATCAACGCACAAACACAAGATTACATGTATCTATTATACAGAGTAACGCGGGGTTTTCTTTAGAAGAAGAGAAGCGGGATTTGCTTACAAGGAAAAATGGAGGTGTCAAACATGGAGGAATGTGTGTTTTATGCATAGGAAGATGGGTTTCGTGAGTCCATAAATATAGCAGCAAGGAGGTGGGGAGAGAGAGAGAGGGAGTGAGAGAGAGGTTGGTGTGGAGTCTATGTCTAAGGAATTAGCTGGCTTCTACTTTCCACTTCTCACTTCATGCCCATCGTTTGTGTTCTAGAGAGTGTGTGTTTGTGCTTTTTTGCAAGTCTTGCGAGGCTACTTTTTTTGCTTGTTGGTTCCATTTTTTTTCTATTTTGTTTGCTTGCTATCTTTTCATTTTGTTTATTCATGAGGATTAGGGAAGGGGCGATCCAAGGTGGGTTTGGATCGTTGATGCCATTAGAGAGGAGATTAGATCCTTAACCTTTAAGATTGAGAGATCCCTTCTCTACAATTTTATACTATTTTTCCTGTTTTTTTAAGAATCTGTATTTCAAGGAACAAAAGACACGTACATTGAGCTTTCTTACATGCGTGGAATCCATGTAGTGAACAAGACAACTTGAGTGATTATGTGTCTTCTTGGGAATTTTGCAATATTTAACGGTAAAGTTTGAATTATCCTTCTCTTGAGTCCAATCCCATGACGCTCACCTTCTTTAATGTCAAAAAGAAAAATCATTTGTAGTCCCTCTAGTTATTAGATTTGGTTGGATCAAACCTCTGCTTTAAATTAAGTTACACCACTCTCTTTGTTTCGTCCAAAACTCAATACAAATTGAGCACTTGGACCGATTCCATGGATTATAACATAATCAAATGAAGAGATTCAAACCGCCATCTCGAGAATAGTTTTATATTAATGAAAAAATAGCCTCTAGAAATTCATGTAAAAATTTTAACGTAATCCAAGAGTCAGATAAAAAATTATAATTCTTTCAAGCTATTATTTTGATCTAGCGACAATCAGATCTCCTTTTGAATTTAGATATATCTCACCGATCTATAAATATACATATTAAGTCTTTCATATAATCTGTTTGGAATAAATTTGATCTAGTAGTGACAAACCTCACACATAACTACACAAAATTACTTGTTATTATAAGCCCAACTTCAGCATTTCGATACTATTTTAAAAAATCATTTCAGCTCAAGATTTAAGTTGCCAGGAAGGTTTTATACTAGCCCTCTACACCTTTAATTAGAAATGAAGGGGTTAGTTTGATGTTATTTAAAATATAGAGATTTTATGACAAAGTAAGTAAATTAGAGGGACCATAAATGTTCCTATACTTTCATGGAGGCTTTAGCTTTGGTCAGTCTGAGTTCAGTGGATGCAAGACTAAAAAACAGAGAAGTGCTGTGACGAACATGCAAGCGTTACATATAGTGCGAAATATATGATCACTTCATAGAATTAATTAATAATCTAATCTAATGTTAATAAAATTAAGGTAAAGCAGCCTACTCATCTTTCTTTTTAAGCTATCATAATGGTATCTTTGGAAATATAATTATGGTTATTTTTTAAAATATTTTTTAATTTAAAAATATATTAAAAAAATATTTTTTATTTTAAAAAAATTATTTTTAATATTAATTCATCAAAATAATTTAGAAATATTAAAAAATATTAAATTTAAAAAAATTTAAATTTTTTAAAATATAAAAATAAACCGCATCTTAGTATTATAGTTGAGTGAAAAAGCATATTTCCCACTAACAATAATGTGGGAACACTTTTAATTTTTTTTTAGTATTCATCATAGTATTACGTCATATGTACATCATAACATAAGGTTTTTTTCAATTAAAAAATATAAATTATTTTCGAATATATTTCTTTTTTAAATTATGGGGTCTTTGTTTCCGCAATCACATGTACTGTTTGTACTATCAAGTAACAACTGGAATTTTGGACGTTGACTGACAGCTTCCAATTTTGAAAAAATACAGTGATTTATAATTATCATAAGATTTCATTTCCGTTTTATCTTTTAATTTTTTTTTATTTTAATTCAAGAATTCCCTTTTATTTTATCTGTATTAATTTAGTGATTTGATTTGGTGTATTAAGTCATGTTTATTTTTGTTTTTTAAAAATATTTTTTAAAAAATTTAAAATTATTTTATTTTTTCTAATTAATATTTTTAAATAATTTTGATATATTAATGTTAAAAATATTTTTTAAAAAATAAAAAATATTATTTTAATAAATTTTAAACAAAATAATTTTTAAAAATTAATGTACAACACTCGAACGAGTCCGTGTAATTCTTCAGCAGTGAAGAAGTGAGAAAAAGGTACATGGTGACAAAAAATTGTGTGGTATCACCAGCTATGACGCTGTCTAGCTAGACCTATGGCTATATGTCTTCGTCCAAAATTCAGAGCCCGTTTTTTTCTTCTGCATTCAGTGCAACTCAATAATACTATATGTTCATGAAATGGATTTTAACCTTACGAACTCGTGAATTTTTGCGAGTAAAAACTATAGCAGAATTGCCAACTCATGAGATTATTTGCATTCAGCTTCATATATATATATATATATATAGAATGGCATTTTATCGTTACCATTATGTTAAATACATGCACAAATTTTGGAGTATTTGGCTTTCTATTTCTCCTTTTTAAGTGTTTTTTAAAGTATTTTTAATTTTAAAATAATATTAAATCAATATTTTTAGTGTTTTTTAATGATTTTACTGTATTGGTATTAGAAATAAAAAAATCTCTAAAAAAATCATTAATTTGATATATTTTAAAATAAAAAATTATTAAAAAAAAATACTCTACACCATAATCTCAATTACTTCTTTAATGAAAATTATGATAGAATAGTATTTCAAATAATTATCTTTATACTTAAGTAAATATTGCTAAATATATATAAAAATAATTGCTAGAATTTGTAAATAGTAAATACATTTGATTTAAGAAGATGGTATGAGTATTTTATATATAAAATTTATAAAAAAAATTAAAAATATATTAAATAAACTTAATATTTTTTAAAATAAAATGTACTAAAAAAAAAAGAAAAAAAAACGAGCAGAAAACTCCCGACCACCCAAATATCTCACATCTAGGAATGAGGGAGGCAGGATCAAATCATGGACATGTAATTAGTCAAAACAATCAATCAATTATTCAGTGCCGCTTAATTGACTTGCAAGATATTTTAATGACTGTAGATTAATTGCAGTAATCGTACAATCATTTTCACAATAGCTTCAATTATATTAAATTAATGCCTTCTATTTTGGTTTATAATTCAATACTGTGAGCGTTAATTAATTAAAAAATGGAAGCACCAAACCAGCAACAAAACTGGCTTCAGGAATTAATTTAATCATATGGTATTTATTCATGCAGGGGGAGGGACCAGGAGATGCATTCTGTGTGCCTTAAGCTAGCTTCTGTCATGAGGGGCAGCAAGCTAAGGACAATTATTGCATGCCCAAAAACATACCAAAGAGCGTTAATTCGTTTCTGAAATTAAAAAAATTATACCAATATATAATCATATTTTTTTTATTAAAAAAATGCTCACAAGAACGTAACTAATATTTCAGAGCAATGAAGCGCGCGAAACATAACTAATGTTAATTAATTGTAGAAATCGTAAGTCTTTTTCGCTTGGTAAGAAAGAAACTATAATGATCCCACTAATTAGCAACGAATCATAAAAAAATTTATATAATTGATAGCTAATTAAATTCATAAAGTGTTTTTAGTTAGATTAGTGTGATACATTAATTATTACTGAATTTTTAAGTCAAAATTATCATCAATTTGATTTCTAACCATAAATAATCATGTGTTTTTTTAACCTATGAACAATGTGGGGGTGAGTCTTGCTAGCCATGTATGTTTCCCAACTCGATGTCTTGGGCTCCTTTTCTCTTTGTAATTTTTTTTTATATATAATTGTGAATATTTAAATCATTTTACACGTATGATTAATTTTTAAAAAATTTAAAATTTCATGTGCTTCTCTTTCTTCACCTTTGCGTGGCTTTCTTCCTTTCTCCTCTATTTTTACGTTGTAGAGTGGAATGTTACAGAGAAGAGATCTCCTTGTGGATGGCAGCACTAGTTCTCACAGAAGAGACTGATTTTATTACCATAATCTTTTGGTTTGATCGAAAATTAAATATGTTTATTTTAATTCTCACACGTGTTGGGTTTTTGGTGTTACATTGCTATATCAACTGACATTAAATTTGTAAAAAAGTGATCTGGTTAAATAAATTTTTTAATTTGGGATTTTTGGGTGTAATTTAATTTAGTTGATTCCTTATCTTCCTTTAATCTACGATGTTTTTAGTGTTTTAACTAGGCAATTAACTTTTCACATTTTGACATCAAAGTCTTGGTTTGATGCACCCATTTTGAATATTTAAGAATTCAAATAGTTTATCTCATAAAATATTTGCATTGAACCCCACATGTAATAGGGTTTCAATCCTTAATTTTGTAAAGCTAAAATAATTTATTTTGTAAAAAAAATTTCATTTTATAAATAACAGTTTTAATCATAAACATATTAAAATTGTAACTAAAAATATTTTTTTCAACCTATTCTTTTTAAATTGTAATAGTAAAAAATGTCAAACATATACTTAAAGCGTGTTTAGTATTGTGATAGTGATTATATTTTAAAGTATTTTTTACTTGAAAATATATTTAAATAATGTTTAAGATTTATTTTTGACACCAACAAATCAAAATAATCTAAAAATATTAAAAAAAACATTCAAAATTTTTAAAAATACATGGCTAACCACATTCTCGAACAAGCTTTAATAGAAATGAGATCTCCACAAGTAAAAAAAACTAATTAAGGGTTCTGGAACAAGCTTTAATAGAAATGAGATCTCCACAAGGAAAAAAAACTAATTAATATTTTTTTTTAAATGTGTATAGAAATATATGAGCAATAAAAACCGTAACAATTTTTTTATGTATTTTTTATTTATTTTTTTATTAATATGGGTGTCTGGGTCAGCTTGTGTGCACCTCAACTAAATCTACGGGCCCTGAAGTTAATGACTATATAAACCTTTAGTGACCATTATATTAGTAACCACAAAATTTAAACTTGAGATAAAAAAAAAAAAAAATTTTGGTCCAAAATTCTTATTACTAGACTACTTTACATTGTTGTTGATAGCCCATAATATTTTAACTTTTAACATAGAATTCGTTATGTTACACTTCTTTGTCATTAATTATATTATGCAGTGAAGCAACTTTTCAAGAGCTAGAGCTGGACATATATAATTGTCTTAAATAATTTTCAACAGATAATTAAGATGGGTCCCCTGAAATCCACCGACAAAATTCGGTGTCGATTCATAAAGACAAGAAACTATTTCAGCTTGTAGTTGACGAAAGGTGTAAATTTAATGACATTGAATGTGTAATGTTTCTTGCTGCTGCAATATTCAGAGTGTGTTTGGCAGTGTGGTAGCGGTTGCTTTTCAAATAGCTTTTTGTGCCGAAATACATGCAAATGATGTTTTTTTATTTTTTAAAAATCATTTTTGATATCAGCACATCAAAACGATCCAAAAAGTACAACCGTAACTTAATTTTAGTAAAAAAAAAAAAAAAAAAAATTTGAATTTTGTTAAAACGCCGGTTTGGCAGCAATGCCAAACGGGCTCTCAATGTTGGATTTTTTAATTGAGAATCAAATTATAATCTATTGACTTTGATATATTTTCTTTATCGGGGGATTGAAGGGAATATTATATATTGTTTTTTTAAATGTTGTAAGCAACATCTATATATTGGATACATGAGAATAAAAAATGTTATTTATCCAAACTACCGTTGAGGTGATTGGGACAAGAAATTATGGTGAGACGGTGGTTAACGGCAACAACACATGGAGGACGAAATTTTTCAAAAATGTTCTATTATGTATTCAGTTTCTTAAAGGTGCAATTTAGTCCTTTAAAAATGGCATATTTGACATCAGTAATTGATTGGGGCCAATTGATCAATAATTTATCGACTTTGGCTTCAATCGACCAAAGTCAGAACTGCAGAGGAAAGGGCACTTTTTACCGCAAACATAGGGAGAAAAGGGTCATTTTCCAAATTAAGACCATGCAAGAATTTGAGCACCTTGATCATGTATATATTTTAATTTGAAGAATCAAACATTTTTAAGCTAATCTCTATAAACTCTAGCTGATCCTTAAGCAGCTTTTTTACACTTATAAAATTATGTACCCAACGTATATACTCTTGCTAAAGTTCATCTTTTAAAGCTTTTCTGCTGTGTTACTGTGTTTGATACTGTAGTAAATAGTATTAAATTATATTAAAAAAAACATTAAAAAATCATTAATTTGATGCTTTTCAAACTAGATATGCTTGTAAAATGCACTTTGAAACTAAACAACAAGCGTCTCTAATTATAATTTTTTTTTAAAGAGTATTTTACAGAAAATATTATTATTTCATGATGGATCGGTTGTCAAGATCATCTAGTGGGATTTCTACAGTGTTCATGTTGAAGCTAACACAGCACAATCTTGTAATGTTACAGCGAATCTTGTTCAAGATACTTGAACCAGTTATTTTGAAAGATTGCTGCATTTCCCATGATAGAGCAGAAAATAGACAAATGATGGTGTAGAAAACAACAATATTCAGGAGGAGGCAGCCATCGATTTCTGTCTTCTTGCACATGAAATGCTACGAAGCTGTTCTTGTAGAGGTTCTTCTGCACACAAGAACGAAGAAGAGAAGTCGACGGATGATAAAAAGAACAAAAGAGACAGGTCACATGAACACAAAAGGACGGCGACGACAACAACTCATAATTTAATAAGCATGTGCCACTGCGCCTCCTACCACGGTGGTGGGGAACACGAAGCAAATATCCAGAACTTATCACATGATTTGTTGCTTGATTTGCTTCGATCGTCCATGAATATATCACCATCTTGTTTCCGAATGATCAAGACATTATGATTTTTAAGGTAAAACAGATCGTATTTAGAGGATTGAAAGTTATATCCATGGAGGTTGACGACGATATATCAGTATCCCATATCCGGCCTTCCCAAATGGAGGGCCTGGAGAATTTAAAGAATTTATAAATCTTTGTTTATATATATAAATTCATGAATAATTTATAATATTCACCATTTATTATGAGGTCAAAGTCATCAATAATTGGGCTGAATCAGATCCATAGTACAGCAACAGGCTAGCTAAGTACCTCCTTGACGATGGCCCCCGAAGCTGATTTTTATTATATATTGACGATTTAGAGATTAGTTTAATAATTTGGTAAAATTATTTGTTATGGATACTCAGAAATTAGATTTTACTTACATTTTGAACAAAATACGTACGTACATATCCTTTTATATAAGGCTGATATTTGATGGGAATTCTTTAAATATAAAAATTCTTGTTCAATTTGTAGTAAAGTTCATCAATCTATAACTCAATCATCATAGTAAAAATCAGTAAAATCTTATCAAAATTTATTGATTTTTTAAAATTTATTTTAAAATAATAATAATATTTTTTATATATAAAAAATAAAATATTAAGTTGATCCAGATAAACTCACCTCACTCATTACTTATTTTGAATCCACCCAAATCAGGTTAAAAAAAACCTATGGGTTTTTAGATGACCATGACAATTAGAATGCCAATCTTTTTTAATGCAATTTTCCAAGTCAAAGATTGTAATTGGATCATTGATAGATAGATATTGTAGGTCCAAAAGCACTGTTCTGAGGATAATTAATTCAATTAATAACCAGTCAAGTCAATTTAGTAGTGGCCAATTCTTTCATTGCTTGTTACAAGCCTTTAAAAGTTTTCAAATTATCATTGTCATCCACAGAGAAGGAAAGAAAGAAACAATCGCCCTCAATTATTAGGATGGTTTTTGTATTTTATTACAAAGTGTTTTTAAAAAAATATATTAAAATATTTTTTACATTTTTTATATAATTATATCAAATTTATCTAAAAATACAAAAAAAAATACTAATTTGATATATTTTTGTCATATGAAATACAATTTTAAAATGCATAGAAACACAATTCAAAGGAAAAAACAAATAGGCTTTGTTTATCGTATAAAGTGTTCATTGATTGAACTTGCCGACACCATACTTAATTTCCATATTATCCTTGGAAAATTATTCCATAAAAATAAATTACATTTAATTATTACACATATCCATATTTTAAAATTTAACCTGATTTTATGATTTAAGTGATTCAAGGTTTAGATCAGGTTAGATTTTAGCAAAAATAAAGGAAAAATTAATTTAATATGACTCAGTTAAAACTTCAAGTTGACTCTAATTAGATTACCCTTGTATAAACTAAATTAAAGCCAATTGATTTTTTTTTGTTTTTTTAATTTATTTTTCAAAATAAAATTATTTTATTTTTTTATATATAAAAGAAAGACAATTAAACTGACCCGAGTAAACTTTCTAAATTTATAATTTAAAACTTATCCTAGATCTCGATACTAGATTAATTTTAAAACTATGTTTAAATACATCATCTATGAGAGTGGTTTAAAATCCATGGTTAGAGTACACCATATATGAAAGTGGATCCCTAATTAATTATTAAGGAAGGAAAAAAATTAAAAAAAAAAAGAAAAAGATACGAGTTATAGTCAGGCTTACCCCACGGAGCGGGCATATAGTAGGAAAGCCAGCACGCTCGGGTACAGATTCCGAGCAAGTGTTATGCACCAAGAAACAAATTATGAGCAAGTGGTGGTTCGTGCACCCGTATAAAATATGTACCAACCTACTCGTCTAAAGCAGCCTAAGTTACTTGCTTTTTTTTAAAAAAAAAAAAATTATATTTCAAAATATATTAAAATAATTTTTTTTTTATTTTTTAACATTTCACCGTATCAAAAACACAAAAAGCGAAAAACACAGCACTGCCAACCACACCGACAAAGACATACCCTTTTCCATTATAGACAAGTCAATATTTCCATGACATAAAATGTTTATGGAAAGAGACGCAGTTATTAGAGGGCCCTTGAGAATTGGTTAGACTGTCACACAATTAAGCACAAGTGTGCTATCTAATTTGAAGATAATTATTAGGAGAGCATGTTTGAGAGTATGTTTATGATTGTTTTTTGAAGTTATTTTTATTTAGAAATATATTAAAATAATATATTTTTTTATTTGATATTAGCACATCAAAATGATCTAAAAACACCAAAAAAATATTAATTTGATGTAAATAAAAAAATAAAATATTTTTATTTTACTTAGAAATGTATTACAAAATATTTTATAATTTTTTAAAAATTATTTTTGATATCAGTGTATTAAAATGATTTAAAAACACCAAAAAATATTAGTTTAAAGTAAATAAAAATAAAAAAAAATTTAAAAACTTTTGTAAAATATTTTTTTTTAAAAAAAAACCGTATAAAGCTCACATATAGTTAAGAAGCAACAGGTTAAATCAATGGAGGGGATGGAGGTTAAGACTTCTTCGAGTGTTGTTGGTTTAACAGACACGAATGCATGTGAAAATTATTGATTGGACTGCTTTCTATGACTCAAAGATTACGACTTTTTATCTCTTGTAGAATTTTCTCTTCTATGGTTCATTTGTAGTGATGCCATGAAAGGAAATGATTTCATTACATTTCCAGATGTAATTTTTATTATAATTAATGTACAGATGAAACTACTTTAAGTGAATTTAATCAGTTATTAAGTAATATACTAAAAGGCGTGGGGAAACTACTGTAGCTTCCCCACGCCTTTTACTTATTTAAGTTTTTTTTTTTTTTTGGTTTTTGTTCTCTGTAGCAGTTTTTCCTTTTTTTTTTTTTTTTTTACTTTTGTGTTCGTTTTTGTTTTTTTTTAAATGTTTTTTCACTGTAGCAGTTTTTTTTTTTTTTTTAACGCGTGGGTTTTTCAATGTAGCAGCTTTGTTTTTTTTTTCCTCGCTTTTGTTTCTTCTGATTTTTACATATAATGTATCACTGTGTACACAGCGAAATACTTGACTTCTTTTTTTCTTTTCTTTTTCGTTTTGCCCATTGGTTTTTTTTTTTTGCTTTTTTCTTTGTGCTTTTTTTTCTTTTAATTAATTTTTTTTGTTTAATTTAGTTTGTTAATGTGAAAAAAAAATTTATTTTAGTTATCATACTTTCATTACACGGATCTCGGTTTATTTTTTTATATATATTAAGTTGGTTGAGAACTTAGCTGTGTAGCTTTTTTTAAAAAGAACAAAAAAAAACACTATGGTTACTACAATTTTTCCCTTACATGATTTTTGTTTGGTTGCAGTGTTTTCCACATATGTTTATTTTTTAAATTATCCTTGTTAAATTTATTTTTTTAATATTGAGTTGGTTGAGAATTTAGCTTTACCTTTAGCTTTTCCCACGTTTTTTCATTATAATTATTATTATATTGTATTATATTATATGACTATTTTTTTCTTTTTTAATTTTTTTTTAATGAAAATTTTTTTTTGATTTAGTTTGTTAATGTTAAATTTTTTTATTTAGTTATCATATTTTCATGATACGAATCTCAGGTTTGATGGGTTAACCTGATTTGACGAGTTATTTTTTTCATTTAGTTTAGTTTGTTAAAGTTAATTTTCTTTCTATTTAATTATTTGGCTTTCATGACACGTATCCTAAGCTTGACGGGTTAGCTTGGTTTGATAGGTTAACTCGGTTAATTTTAGGTAAACCCGTCATTTTTTTTTTCTATTTAGTTATCAAACTTTCATGATGTAAATCCCAGGTTTTATGAGATAACCTGGTTTAAAGGGTTAACCCAATTAATTCAATTTCTTTTTCTTTTTCTTCATTAGTTTTTTCCTTTTTGTTGATTTTTTTTCTTTGTTTTTTTTTAATTAATCTATTTAATTATCACACTTTTATGACATGATCTTATAGCCAGATTCACATCCAATATTCTTGGGTCCGGTGTCACAATCAGACTCACTTAAACTTGGGTCATGCAAGTTTAATTTTATTATTAATATTATAAATATTACTCTTAGGTCAGGCGTTGCAGCCAAACCCAAGATTTTTTGGTATAACTTTGCAGAAAAACCCAAATTTTTTAAATTTTTATTTTTTTTAATATTTTTTATACAAACAAAATGACCCGCGGCATCGCGCGGGTATCAAAGCTAGTGTAGTTATTAAATCATGTCCCATTTAGCTAGTCAATTTGATGATCTGCTGATTTAAAAAAGTGTTTTAGATAATGATAAAGATCAAATATAATTAAAAAAAAATAAAAATAACAAAGTTTTATAAAACAATGATTGCATAGCCTTTTTCAAACATGCACTAAAACCTAACTAGTTTTATATTAAATCAAGTAAAAATTAACCATGCATGTCGACTCGAGATGTTAGTTCATGATTCGATTAAAAATCTTGAAACAACTTGTTTGTATTAATTGAGATGTTGGTCATTAGATCATAGTTTTAAAATCCGGTCCGGAGGGTTGACTCGGGACTAGAATCGGGCCGGGTTTGTGAAAAAATAAAAAAACAATTAAAACCCGACTAACTAGGCTGACTCGAAGGTTGATCTGGTGACCTGATGGGCTTGGTCAAAACCCGATTGCAATTCGTTAATTTTTTTTTCCAAAACCATAGTTTTGAAACTCGGTCCGACCTGATGGGTCGACCTAAGTCTGAGGCCTGGTCTAAGCAAAATATAGCTTGGGAATTGGCCTGGTGAGACTCGGCCGACCCGGTGGGTCACCCGGAACCCGACAGAGACCCGACCTTATTATTAAAACGACGTTGTTTTTTGCCTAAACACTTAATTTGATGTAAATAAAAAAATAAAATATTAAAACAACTTGTTTGTATTAATTGAGGTGTTGGTCATTAGATCATAATTTTAAAATCCGGCCTGGAGGGTTGACCCGAGGCTAGAATCGGGCCGAGTTTGTGAAAAAATAAGAAAAGATTAAAACCCGGCTAACTAGGCTGACCCGAAGGTTGATCCGGTGACCTGATGGGCCTGGTCAAAACCCGGACAATTCGTTAATTTTTTTCCAAAATCATAGTTTTGAAACTCGGTCCGGCCTGGTGGGTCGACCCAAGTTTGGGGCCTGGTCTAAGCAAAATATAGCTTGGGAATTGGCCTGGTGAGACTCGGCCGACCCGGTGGGTCACCCGGAATCTGACAGAGACCCGACCTTATTATTTTTTGATATATATATATATATATATATATGAACAAAACGACGTTGTTTTTTTGCCTAAACACTCAATTTGATTGAATGCCATCATCTCTCTCTGATTGAATGTCATTGTCTCTCTCTGTCTCCGACCCAAAATCTCTGTGGATCTCGATACTTGCTAGTTGCTTAAACTTTTTCTCTCCCAAAAGCTCACAAAAAAAAAAAGCATATGGCTATGATAACTGTTCAAAATCTGATAAAGGAAAGAAAATACCCTTTCATCTTTGCTCTTGTTATCTTACTCGTTTATGCCAGTATCTTCTTCTTATACTCAAAACAATTTTCAATCTCTCACATTCTCTCTTGGAGATCTAAAAAAATCTAACCTCACTACCTCAAAACCTTCTTAAAAAATCCAAATCCAAGGTGTTTGGTGTCTCTTTCTAATGGGTATAAAGTGTCAGTTCAGCTGTCGAAAAAGCAGGGACATGGTGAGATTATTTTGATTAATTCTTTTGGTAAGATTTTGGTTTTAGTTAGTTTTCTTCCTTTTTATTTTAGGTTTTAGTTGTTGGGCAAAATTTGAAAGCTTAATTTTAAGTGGAGGATTGAGGATAACAGAAGAGCGCATCATGTTGGATGGTTCACCTGAGAATCTACTTGAGTTCATCCAGGTCCAAATTGTTAATGTGGAATCTCAATTTACCACTACAATTTTTTACTCTGGTGAGATTAAAGTGGAGGGAAGAGTGAAAGATAAGAAGCCCCACCACACCAAGGTAGGTTCATTTGATGTTGATGTGAGCATGGAAGGCAACCTCATACTTTGTAGTTAGATTGATCAACCAGGTATGATTGGCAGTGTGGGGAATATCCTTAGCGAGAAGAATGTAAATGTGAGTTTCATAAGCATTGGTAGGATCACTCCACGAAGACATGCAGTAATGACCATTAGTGTGGATAAAGAACCCAGAAAGGAAGCGCTAAAGAGGATCAAGGAGATACCAATAGTTGACAAATTTGTGTTTCTTAAGTTGTAGGGCGCACAATTCCATCATTCTTGAACCCATTTTTTGTTGTTGACCCGGATCAACCCATCTAACCCGTGACCCGATCATTATACTGTGTTGACCACCAAGTTGAGTTTAAAAACTATGTTTAAAACAACGTTATTTTGATTTATAAAAAAAAAATAGAATTGAACCGGGTGGACCAGTCAAAACTAAGGACCCGAGACTTGGGGCCGGATTTGTGAAAAAATAAGGAAAGTTCAAAACTCGGCTAACAAGGCTGATCCGATGGGTTGACCCGGTGACCTGATTAACCCGGTCAAAACTCGGTTGCAACCCGTTGATTTTTTTCTAAAACGGCATTGTTTTGATTTATAAAAAAATTAGAATTGACCTGGATGACCCATTCAAAACCCGGGACCCGGGACTTCGACTGGGTCGATTACCGAACCAGGTTTAAAATCACTGCATTGGATTCAGATAATTGATACGGGCCTTGAAAAGCAGTGAAGAGAGACGAAAGCTTGATAACTTAAAACTCGTTTGAAGCAGATCATCAAGTGATTTTGGTAGGGCATCCTTCTTTTCCTGTCGCGTATGACCTTCCAAATCATTGAAGTGAAGATTTACATTTCGCTGGCCCATCATGGCGGCAGGCTAGCTTTCAGGTGACCAATCTCATCGCTGATCAGAATTTCCAGACCTGATGATGTTACCAAGGGGACGGTGCTGCTTTCTACCGTGAGTTCCATTCTTTGACCTAATTATTAACGTAGCAAACAAAGCGATCTGTGCCGCTGTCCCCTTTGTCTTCGTCGTAGGGCAGCTCAAGATTCTCAGTCATCCGGGTTTGGGCGGCAATCCTCCATAAAGTGAGAAGAAAAAAGAAGGGAAATTGCCAAGAGACAACATGTTTATGTACTAACATAGGAAAAAGAAGGGAAATTAAATTAAAATGCAATTCCTGGAAATTGCCAGGGGAATCATGCTGGATGACGAAGACAGGGGCCAAGATTGCCATGAGGGTCCACAGTTGCAGCAGTTTATCATCGTTTTCTAGATTAGTTGTCAATTCTTACGAACTCTGGAAACGTTTTTGAAACCGTATTTTAAAAAAATAAATTTTTTTTTTATTAAAATTTAATATGATTTGTATATTTTGGATTTTTTTGTTGTGCTGATATTAAAAATAATTTTTAAAAAATAAAAAAAATATTATTGGTATGCATTTCAACATGAAAAGTTATTTAAAAAGTAACCACTACTACACTGTCAAAATACTTTTACTTGACTTAAGCATGAGAATGCTAAATGGAAAGTTCCTATAAGAAAAGGATACAATGTTGTTATTGTATTAATCTGAAAAATTCGTGATTGAAAATCTAATTTAAATTATATTTTAAATTCACTCGATAAAATGCAGTTGATTTGATATAAATTTTATACGGGTTGCACACGCAAAAAAAAAAATCTGTGTGTAAAATGAAGAGTGTCATTATCAAAAATCAAAATCATAATTTAATTAATAATGCAAGCTGGCGTATGAAGCTTTATTTGAAGATGAAAAGGATGGTCAGACGTTAACAATTCCTTCTTATCGTCACCTGGCCTTGCTTCCTCTTCTTAAACAAGGATGGATATAGATGTTCAACATCTATTTTGGTTCTTGCTAGAGAGACCTGCAATTCTCACTTGAAAAGTGCTAGAAAACAACATTCATCGATTTTTCTTTTCTTTTTTGGAATCTAATCACGATTCAAGCAGTAGGTCCGTTGTTTTTTTCTTGATTTATCTTTGATGCGAGTCCTTTTCACCACTCCTGGCATTATATATTGTTTTGGCTTAACTGTAGTTTAATCGAATGTAACAATCCTTCATTTTTTAGGGAGCTTGGCGCCTCTAAAATTGTAAAAAGTTTAAATTTTATATATAATAATTAGTATTTAGCCCCTCTAAAACCTAGCCCGGCTAGAAACCCGACTCGAATAAGTTTCACAAGAAATAAAAGGAATTAATCCGCTGTTACTTGATTAAAAATTAGATTAACTTGCAATTTAGTTGTACTAGTTAAAATCCCCTTGAATTTAAAAATTATCAATTTAATTTTTTTTAAAATAAATTAATTAACTTGAATCTATTTTAATATTTGAGAACGAATACTAGTTGTTTTTTAAAGTGATTTTTGCTCAAAAATATATTAAAATAATATTTTTTAATTTTTTAAAAATTATTTTTGATATAAGCATATCATTTCTAGTTGTTTTTTAAAGTGATTTTTGCTTAAAAATATATTAAAATAATATTTTTTTAATTTTTTAAAAATTATTTTTGATATAAGCATATCAAAATGGTGTGAAAACATTAAAAAAAAATTATTTTGAATAAAAAAATAAAAAATATTAATTTTTTTTTAAAGTAAAAAAACAGGATATGAATTCCATAACCGGTGTCTTGCACCTTGTTGACTTTTGGATTCAGCAACAATGGAAAGGTAAAAATGTAATAACACACCAATAATTGTTGCCTATACTGTGAGCCTTAATTTGTCTTGATTATTGATAGGATCTGCATGCTCTCAAATCAATAATAATAACACAATTAGTGGCCTGCAAATGATTTTTATAATGAGATAAAACATAATTAATTTTCAATTAATGCAATACGGAAGAAAAAAGAGAGGAAGAAAACAATTAAATTAAATACCCTATTAAATTATCCATCAAGCACCCTGTTCAGCGTGCTGAAATGAACCTAAATTTACTGTTTTGAAAATGTTGATTTGAAGCCTGAGTTGAGGCTCCATATATCCTGACAAAAATGGTGTCGTGTCGCAGTCCCCACTCCATCACTTGTTTTGATGGGCAATCTCCTTGGCACCGAAGAATGTTCATTTCATTTCTCAAGATCACCACGACCTGCAACTCTGACAACCTTGTTGTCTTCTTCTCTGGAATCAAAGCCAAACCCTTCGCCGAAGCTGAGCTTGAGACGTCCATTTGATCTTCACACTAACGGGGTGGTGGAAGAATGGATGGTTTTCCCAAAGAGCGTTTGCTGTATAAAAAAAAAAGAAAAAAAAAGCAGGAGTTGCTGTTGCTTGTGCTACAATCAGAAGAATTGTGTAAGAACACTCTACTCCATCCGTACTCCACAGGCTGACTTCAAATATCCAGGATGTTGTCACTAGCTAGATCACAGGTTTGATAACGATAAAGAGAGAGGCAGCACTGAGAACCAAATTTGATGATTGCTCCATGTTAGCTACGGGAAGACATAAAACAAACAAGATACGAGTCCACAAAATCATGCAAGCATGGAGGGAATACAAAGCATAGAGGAAAGTGACAGCAGACCAAAGAAGCAATGAGAGGATTATTTAAAACAGATTGCTCTCTAACAATCATTGCCTCTAAGTTGAATGAAGAACAGTTAAAATGTCACCTGAAAAAAGCAGAACCAGCTAGCATGATCGGAAATGTAGACAATCAGACTAACACCTCCCGCATATAACTCCTGCCAACACTGCCTTGTCTCTCTAGACGACTGAAACCAAGCTGTCTGTATGAATAGAGGCCTGACAGAGAGAGAATTGTCGCTGGAGTTGAAGCATTCTAAGACTTGATTGATTCGAATCAAAGAAGAACATCTTATCATAAACATGAGCTTCTTGAAATATAACTTCGCTGTCGCTGCATTTACCAAGTGGCCTTCCCAAGGAGGCAGGAAATGCACAAGGAGGAATCGTAAACACTTTTGACCAACACCTATCTTCACCGCTGCCATTGAGGATCCACTTAATCTGCCTCAAAAAACCCTTACATCTTGTAAACATGATAAAAATCAAGTTTGCAAAGTTATGGCAGAGTCCAATTGAAAGTAAACAGAATACGATTACTTAAGGAGTTATGACTTCTATTTAAAATCAACAATATTATATTTCTCTTAGATTAGGATTATTATTAGTAATTGCAATTTCTTTTTATTAGAACTCTTCATTTTGATATCAAACAAGAAACTTTTCCAAAATTCTCTCTTCCTTCTTGAATTTTCATCAGAACACCTCGATGGAATATGAGAATCGAGACAAGAATTTGCTCGGACCTTTACTATCTTATAATCTTTTCCTTCAGGGCCAGACCCAAAACCGTGAATTGTGCAGTTGCCCTTAACATCCACTGAGTTGAGATTTGTTTTGTCTCGGCTTTGCCATCTGCTGGCTTGTTTGTTTGTTTGTTTGTTTGGGACTCCTAGTTTTGTTAGGTGAGTCTTTAGTTCTTGTCCTGTTGTCTTCTGCTGCAGTTCGCATTTCTCTGCAGCTATCTCTTGTATTTTGTATTCTCCCACCAAGTTGGCTTCATGTACACTATGCTGCTTATCTATTCTTATATTGGCTTACAGATAAAACAAAACAGTTCGAAACCTAAGAAGACTTAAAGGGCCATAATTGTAATCATTTGGTGCATAAGAGATTCGAGAAGGCATGGAAATTCTCCTTGATGTCATCATGGTCGTCCAGGGCCTGTATGCCTCCTTACAAAGTTGAAATATCGATAGGCGAACATTAAATATTTGAAAATTGGTAGCCAAACATTAAATAAGATTGGAATGTGAGCTGGTGTGGGCAGTGGACATCTTTGTCTTGTTACACTTGTACCCCATTAATAAACAAGTATAAGCTTTTGATTTCATAACATATCCAGCAACCTTCTAGGATTTCTTGCGGCGGTTCAACCCAAACATATAACAACTGTATAAGCCAGGGCATGCTGGAGAATTCTTTCCTAGAGTCACAATACTAAACTTTAGGCCCACCGAACACTGCCTGGGTGGACCAAGCTGGGTTTGATTCAATATTGTCTCTATGTCCAAAAAAGTGACACAAGTCCATGGTGATAGGAACATTGGAGAATCTGGAGATTTGAAGTCTTGCAGTGGATGCCAATTTAGAAACACAGAGCAAACAAAAGATGGGGTAAAGCAAGTTTCTTAGCACAAGAGAAGCCACAAGAAATCAAGCATGTTGGAAGATTCCTATGGCTCCCTTGTGGTTCAATTTCAAAGAAGATTCACAATCCAACATTGCACCATCACAAACAACATTAGAGGAGCCAATAGAGCAAAACCAACAAGACTATTTTATAAGACATCAAAGCAGCCAAAATGAGAAGGGCAAACACACTCCATGATGAAAAAAGCATGTGCTAGTAAGCTCATTTTGGTTCACTTCACTTCAGTTATCACTGTAAGCAAGTCAAAATTAAAGCACTAGTCCCTAAAAAACACAAAAAAAAGAAGCTGAGTTATTATTATCAAACTACATAACTTCATAGTAGTAGATGATAAAATCCTACCCCAAACATATATTTATATACCCTTGGAGTCAGACTCCAGATTCCAGACTCCAATTAGACCTCACTAAGCACCTCCTCTTCTATAACCCGATGATCATGTCCAGCACTCACTGGAACTAAACTTTCCACATAACTGTGAATGTCACATGAGTAGGTAGCTTCACAAATATGCAACCTTCTGTAATTTTGATTACTTGGATCACACAAGAAAAATTGAGTAAACTGTCCATCCAATTTCCTCATTATCAATCCAGTCTCATTTGTAACACCAACAGGGTATCCAAGAGCATTTAATTGAAGAGAATTCAGTTTAGTCCAATACTTACCATCAGCACCACCATAATCATCCCATACACATATCTCAACTCGATCGGTCGCAGCAGGTCTTCCAACCAGACTCTTTGAAGGATAATATGCCAGTGCAAGTAACCCTTTAAACCCCATAATTTTAACACAAACTCCGGTGGAAAACTCAGGTGTTGGTATCTTCCTAAACTCTTCAGTATTCAAATCGAATGACAGTATAAACTTCTGAATTCCACCTGATTTTCCAGCACTGTTACCCAACCAATGCAATCCTCCATTAATAACCACGCCGTTTTGTCCTTCATGAATAACACAAGCCCCAATCGCTCTCCCATCAATCACTTTCCAGCAACCAGTCCGCCACGAAAAAACCTCAACCATTACAACAGGTGATTCACCCTTTTCGCAGGCGAAAGCCACAATCCTCACAACTTTGTAATCATTCTTTTCCCGATCAAATCCAAACCCAGTCGAGACCATCCAAAAGGGCCCACGAGAATCACTGATTATTGGACTAGGAAGACACGAATACTGCTTCCTAGCAATATTCCACAAAACAAACCCCCTCGCATAGCAAGAAGAGATATCAAGACAAACAAGACCATTGCTAGAACCAACAATTTTTGGGAACCTAATTAAGGAGCCCAAAAGAGGAATCTCAACATCAATGGGTTGGTTATTGGTCAATGAAAAAGAGAAGTTAGACCCGGATGGGTTATGAAAGTGGCGAATAAAAAAGGTGAAATGTCGAGAAGAACGGCGGAGATGGGCGGAGATGAAATCAGGGGAGTTGATCAGAGCAGAAAAAGGTTTAGAAACGGATTCGAAACGGGTTAAAGATTTGATGGGGAGCCTCGATAGGATGTCAGTTAGGGTTTCTTGGGGTAAAGTGGCTTTTTTATCCATTGATCTTCGCTTGCTTCTCATGGGAAGAGAGAAATCTGAGGTGAGAAAAATTGAGGGAAATGGGTTTACATACGTCCATACACATATATATATACACACACACACACACATGTATACACACACACACGTGTGTGTAGATGATTAATGGATAGGTTTAATCTAAACATACCTTTTATTTTCAGGTTAGATTTTCTTTTCTTTTTAGTAATGTGTTCTTGGGGATGGTAATGAGATTATTTTTTGTGTATATATATAGAAATGTTAATGAGAGTTCAAAGGAGACTTATTGAATTGAGTATTTATTATAAATGGTATTTAATTTATATTTTTTTGGAGTTGAGAAAATCGTATTTAATGTTTATATTTTTTTGGTTTTTTTCATGGTAATAAATTATTTTTGTATTGCTTATCTTTTTTCTTTCTGTTTTTCGCTTATAAATATTTTAGTTATATGGCTGTGAATGTTTTCAAATCATATGTCATAAAAATATTTTTTAAAAAATTTTATATTGATATTTCGTTTATCTACATTAAATTTTAAATTAATAATCTATGTTTGCAACATATATATTTATAGAAAGACACTTCTTTCGGAGTAAATTCATCCAAATTTAAGTTATCTCACCAATTTGATAGTCTTGCATAATGGCTAATAGCAAATTTGTGAGAAAAAAAAAATTTAACATGACATGGAAAATATAATATAAATTTATATGGTAAAAGTGTAAATAATTTTTTTTTTCATGAATAGTTCATACAAATAATAAGAAATTTCATCAATAAAAATATGATGTATTTATTCTTGCATAATAAAAAATTATTATTCAAGATCAAAGGAAAAAAATGGAAATAATTGGTAAGATTTTGTGTAAAAGAAATATTGAAAACAATTATGTCTTCACAACTATATTTTTTTTATTAGCTAACACGCTCCATCCAAATGCATGATTATTTGTAATATTTTAATTTATATGATGTATTTTGTCTTGATGAATAATATATTATTTTTAAATATCATTATGTTTTCTTTTACCTATTATTATACTTTCATAAATTTCACATATTATTTTTTACACGCCATGAATTTACACAAGTGAATTAAAAGTTTTGTTTCATAATAGATCATTTTTATTCATTAGGAAATATTTAAAGTAAGATTATGTTTCTTTCATCCCGTATTAATAATTAAAGAAAAAATCAATGGATATAAGTACTTGTGGAGCTCATGTATAAAATTTATAATTATTATAAAATTATAAAATCAGATTTCTGTTCAATTTCATTAATTTTACATGATAAGTATACATTGAATCGCTAAAAATAATATACGTCTTTAAGTTTATTTCGGAACTTAAAAAAAAAAATTATAAAATGAAGTGATAGTTGTCGGCCAAACAGACAATTTGATTTGAAAAACTTGGAGTAGGTCAAGCTATGATTTTAGTTAAATTATATAGATATTGACCTAGCAAAACCCTAACCATATTTTTAGTTAGTCGGTTGATCTAGTTAGATTAAAAATAAAAGGCGTTGTTTTTTGAATAAAAACGAGTGCCCAGGTTGAAAGAAACCTTTTCCAAGTCGGCAAGGTTGGGTTTGTGCTGAAACGATGCGTTTTACTTCTAGGCCAATTACGTAGAGAAGGAATTAGGGAACGTCAAGAGGCTGGGTCAAAAACCTAATAGGTGGAGGTGCGGGGAATCGAACCCCGTGCCTCTCGCATGCGAAGCGAGCGCTCTACCATATGAGCTACACCCCCTCACATGGTGTGAATTCCCAGACAACATCTTAACCTAACTATCATAGCGTACCTTCTGATTTTACAAGAAAATGCTTTAACACTTTTACCTTATCATAAATGTCATGTTGTTATTTTGGAAAGATACTGGTTATTTAAAGATGACATGATTTTAGAAATTTAATTTCTTTTTAAAATGAAAATGAATATTTGCATGGAAATTACAATATATATAATATAATATAATATAATATAAAAGAAGTTATTATTTTGCAAAATTATTTTCTAGTCTTGTGAAAATATCAATCTAGTAAAAAATTAAGTAAAATCGAATTTGATTTTTTTCAAAACATGATTGTCTCAGTGTTTTCTCTTAAAAAATCTTACAATAACATTGATTTATATTTACACATTTAAGACATAACTCCAATTATAGATCAAATTGAATTTTATAGATACACGGAGCGATTGGAGGTTGGGTTAGGCTTTTAGGCATTTGTGTACCATTGGCTTGTGTGGCAGGCACAAGGATGAGCCGAAGGGTTTATGACATTGGAATGTTTTAGGTTTGTGTTGCTTGAAATTCATGTAATGATTTAGAGGTTAATTTAGAACTCGAGTGATATATATATCAACTAAAAAAAAATTAAATTTTTTAAGAAAATTATTGTCATCAAGATATAAATTATTATTTATTATAACAGTTTAATTAAGATTTTATTCTTGAAAAAAAAAGAAGGTAATGCACTAAGTGTCAAAACTGTAAATCCCTGAATAAATCTATAATAATAATAATAAAACATTATATTAAATAGGGAAAGTGATAATTAAATTATGAAAATTATGATAGTTTTGAGAATATGAAATAAAATATTATATACGAGTGTTAAAAAATACAAAACAAATACCTAAAAAATAAAAAACACAATGAGATTTTAATGGAAACAAAATTTTCACAATTGAAAATACCAATATGTAACTTGATGAAATTGAAAGTACTAGTATGCCTATAAAGTTTAGCTTGCTTGATTTTTTTTTTTAATTTTTGTTTGGGTTTTGTTTTCTTATTTTTTGGATTTAATTTTATTGGGTTAACCTTTTATAAGTTTTTTCAATTTCATCCCTTATGATTTTTTAATCTTTAAAAATTGATGTTCATTCGTTTAATTATTATTTATTTTGTTTGGGATTATTGTTTTTCTTAAATTTCATTTTACTTTGTAGTTTTCTATTAAATCTTATCTTCATTATTTTTGCTGTGTTTTTTATTTTTTGCTTTTTACAAGTTTTTTTATTAATATGTTTTTTATTGATTTCATCATTCAAAACTAAATTGATTTATAATTAAGTTTTTTAATTGAATTCAAATCCATGATTCAATGAGTTACTATTTTTTTTTTAAGTTGATGTTTTCTTCTTCTATTTTGAAAATTTATTTTATTTTATTTTGATTTTTGTGATTTTGTTTCCTGTTAGATTTGTATTAGGTTGCTTAATAATCTAAATAATCTCAAATATGATTATATATATATATATATATATATATATATATATATATATATATATTTGTGTGTGTGTGTGTGTTTGGGGGCGCGCGTGTTTTCATTGGTTTTTTGTCACTCTTGTTTTTCATACTATTTAAACTAATTACTTGAGACTTTGGTTTTTTATTAGCCTCTTTTTATTTCTCGGGCACAACACACACACATATACATACATATACATATACATATATATAACAACTTCTCTGTTAAGGATGTGGTTTCTTTCTTATGAAGGAGAAGAAAAGAAAAAGGATAAAAGTTAGAAAGACGGCATTGCAGTCCTCCATTTGAAAAGCATATTCATAAAAGTAAATATAATTACAGTTATGGATCTTGAAGGAGAAGACTCATCATTTATCATTCGACTTTATTGCCGTGTCTCACTGCAAAACATGAAGTTTCATTCCAAGACACCGTTTCAACACATGGTTCAAATTATATTTTTTAAAAAATTTGATTTATTTTTATATATTTTAAATTATTTTGATGTATTGATTTCAAATTTTTTTTTAAAAATATTGTTTTAATACATTTCGATACAAAAAATACTTTAAAAAATAATCATAACTATACTTTTAAATAAGATTTTTTTTTTAAAATAATTATAAATTATAATAATATTATCATGGTGTCATAAATTTTTTTCGTGGTGTCATAAATTATAAAAAATTTATCGTGGTGTCATAATTTTTTTGTTAAATTAATTTTTTTATTTGGTCAAAATGTCCTTAATATCTTAAAAGTTTTTGTACCATTAAAGGGGATTATTAAAGGCATTTCATGAATAAAAAGGATTGTTGTGATATTTTTTTTTTAAAAAAAATTGAACAGCGTTTTTAAAATTTCAAACTTTTAAATTGTGATAATGTAACTTTAGAATTCTTCGATAAAGTTTTAAAAAGAAAAAGATAAAGATGGAGAGGAATATTTTGTTTTAGATTAACATTGATATTCGGGTTAGTTTGCGTATACTTCAATTAATTTTATAAGCTCTGAAGTTAATTATTATATAAGTCTTTAATACCCTGAGATTTATAAAATTAAAATTTAAATTAATAATCTTTTTTTAAAAAATTTAGAATATAACCAATTGAATCATCCTCTTACAATTTAAAGGGAAATATTAAACAGTCAAGTTTTAGTATTAAAGTTAAAAATTAATAATAATAATAATAATAATAATATAGTGTCGTAACTATACTAAATTTATAATATCACCACATGGTCCCTTGATTTCTTACATTTGATCAAATAAAACACTCTACTTTGAATTGAATTACCAGTTCTCTCTCATTCAAGGATTTTCTGACGCCCTTCATCTAGTTCCATGGAAAATCAAATGGTCGAAAACTAGAAATAGTCTAATAGAGATGCTGATTTGACTTAATTTAAATAAAGTTATTGATGTTATCAAATGTACAAAGTTTAGGGACCTAATTGGATTCTTAGCATGGCGGAGTGATAATAAATGTTCTAGAACTCTCTATAAAACTCCTCGCAGGTCTCCCTTCTTCACTCCTTCAAAGCGTCCTCGAGCAAGAAGCCAAGAACACCTCAACTCACGCCAACCGAGTCAGCTCAGTTCAAGAAAGAGACGCAAAAATGGCGATAATCTCTGATTACGAAGAAGACCAAACAGACACAAAACCACCACCATCATCATCCCAGGCCCCTCCCAAAACGTCGACGTTTACTGCAACATTTGATCCACAAAACCCCATAAGGATTGTGGAGGGAGTTCTTGATTTCGTGGCGAAAGAGAGTGATTTTCTCGAGAAGGAGACGGCGGAGAAGGAGATCTTTGCGGTGGTGAAGAAGGCAATAGAGGAGGCGAAGAGGAAGAAGGCGGCGGAGGAGGCGAAGGTGAAGGCAGCGGAGGAGGCGGAGGTGAAGGCAGGGAGTAAGAGGTTGAAGGTGGAGAAGGAGAAGGAGAAGAAGAAGGAGAAAATGGACGAAAACGAGAACAAAGAGGAGAGTGCAAAGAGAGGTAAATGAGAAAAAGTGTTTTGTTTAATTTTGTGTTTCCCGTTTTTGTTTTGAGCTGTTTTGCTTTTGTGGTTGGTTTTATGTGTTTGAAGTTTGGAGATTTTTTATTTTTTGGTTTGTGTGAATTAGTAGAAGATTGAAGGTGATTGAAATTTAGGAGAACATTTTGGCTTGGAGGGTAAAGTCTGAAATGTTTTTGTGATTTTTCAAATGGGGTTTAACATTTTGAAGGTTTTTTATTCCCTTCTCTTGGAGGGGTTGTTTGTGTTATGACTGTAATGTCTTTTGGTGTTCTTGATTGTTTAGGAAGTTGAGAATTGAAGAGCAAAAGACTAATTTTTGAACCTTTTGTATCTTCAAGTGTCTCTGGTTGTTGGAAAAGAGGAGTGGACATTTACTGCAATCTAACTTATTTGAAGTAGTTAATTGTTCAATTCTGTTGTCTGTTAATCATTTTGGTGGTGTTGGTTGTGAAATTGTTCTGTGGATACTTAGTAGTTTGGCTTGTGATGTTTTATTTGTGATTAGATGATATTTTGTTGAACATGCAAGGGTTAAGGTACCAATTTTTGTTTTTGCTCTAGATTTTGGACAAAGTTTTAAACTTTATGCATTGAGAGCCGTATAGGATGATGAAAGTGATCATTTATAATGGATGGGTTGTAGTTGGTGAAAATGTTTGATAGATATTGCAATATGATTTTGTTGATAAATCAACATGGCTGCAGATTTTCTTGCAACCCAACTGTATGTTTCATGCAATACTTTATGAAAATCTACACATGTGTAGTCTGTAGCTAGGCTGTAGGTGTGAGTTTATTCTGTAGTTCCATGTAGCTTTTGCATGAATGACAGGATGCGTGCTGCAATCAGATTCGTAAGTTAGTATGTGCACCCAATTGGGGATGAGGCATTTAATTAGTTGCTTAGAATATCTATGACTTCCATGCTAAATGCAGATGGCATATTCATTCCTGATATCTTTAAAGTTTGAAGGAAAGGTGTTCGTTGCATGCTTTACTTACTTTTCCATTGCTGCTTGTTGTTTCTAATGGGCAGTTCCAAATAATGGCAACGGGCTTGATCTGGAGAAATATTCCTGGACACAGACCTTGCAAGAGGTTAATATACAAATTCCAGTTCCTTCTGGAACTAAATCAAGATTTGTCATATGTGACATCAAGAAAAATCATCTAAAAGTTGGACTCAAGGGCCAACCTCCAATAGTTGAGGTAAGTTTGCTCGCAAATGTGTGTTCTTTTATGAAATGTACCCTAGTGAGCTATCTTCAGTTTGCTCAGGTGGTTTTCTCTTCTAAATTTTTGCTCTCAAATACTTGTAGGGAGAGCTCTATAAGCCCATCAAGGTTGATGATTGTTATTGGAGCATAGGTATGCTAACTACAACCAGTCATTGAATTTCAAATGGAATTATATTCATGGCTACATACAATATTTGGAAATTCTTAGCATATACTGGAATGTGTAAATAATTGAGCATTTTCTTTCATTGCATTATTTGCTCTTTGTTTCCTCGTCAAGAGCCATTTGTTAAATGTTAGTTATTCTTCATATATTTCTTCAGAGGACCAGAATACCATCTCAATCCTTTTGACAAAGCATGACCAAATGGATTGGTGGAAGTCTTTGGTGAAAGGAGATCCTGAAATTGATACTCAGAAAGTGGAGCCTGAAAACAGCAAACTATCTGACCTTGATTCTGAAACACGGCAGACTGTTGAAAAGATGATGGTAAATTTTTGTGCCATTTCCCCTTCTTGACCTTGATTAACTGAGTTAGGTCCTTATAGCTGCTTAATTTGGCATGGCATCTGATGTTTGTCCACCTTGATTAACTGAGTTAGGTCCTTATAGTTGCTTAATTTGGCATGAGTTAGGTCCTTAGTTTGTCCATAATTCTACGTTTTACTTGGTTGTTGTGATGTCTGATGTTTGATTTCCTTTTTCTTCTGTTCAGTTTGATCAGAGACAGAAGTCTATGGGGCTTCCAACCAGTGATGAGATGCAGAAACAGGAGATTCTGAAGAAGTTCATGTCTGAGGTGAAACCACAACCCTCTTGAACAGTCTTCCCTCTCTTCAAAGCATTTGCATCCCTTGATTTTTACTTCGCCTCTCGCATCACTTCATTAGCTAATCTGTCATTTGTTTTTGATTTGTTGCAGCATCCGGAGATGGATTTCTCAAGAGCAAAGATAGCATAAAATAAAACGGGAATGTTTGATTTCATGGCTGATGTTTAGAAAACTGGCCAGGGTGTCTATTTTGATCTAGATTTTCTTCTTGGTGAGCTTGAATGGTTGGACCGTGTTAAATAGTTTAACATTTCCCTGTTGGTGGGAGTGGAATGGTTGATTGGAATATATTTATATTTGGTTTTGATTGAAGCTTAAAAATCTTGACAGACATTAGGGGTATTTGACATTGTTATTAGCATAAAACAATTTTTTTAATAAAAATATTCCAATTTTTATAAAAAATCGTTTGGAACGGCGCCATTGTAAAATTTACTCCTTTTCCAGGTCTTTCGTGTTTTTTTATCACAAAACTTCCTGGTTATTGCGGGTGCTCCTGCATGTGTGAACGCATCCTCTTTTGACAGGACAAGAACAGTGTGTTTGTTTTTAAAATATTTTTAAAATATTTAAAATATTTTTATTAATTTTAAATTAATATATTTTTAGTGTTTTTAAATAAAAAAAATAATTTAAAAAATATATTAAAAATAATTTTTAAAAAATAAAAAAAAAATATTAATATATATATTAATATATATTTAAATATAAAAAATTATTTAAAAAATAATTATAATATTTTGACACTTGTTGTATGACATGGGTTTGTAATCTGGAGTGTTGCTCTATTTCCCCTTAACCCACCACCTTTATGGTAGCTGCATGGTCAACAAAAACATTTGACAGTGAATGGCCTTTTAGGGTATTTTCGCTTATTACAAAAATAAGTAGTTTTGCTTATTACAAAAATAAAATGGCAAAATAATAATAGATTGGCATAAATTTTTAGAAATAGATTAGAAGGGGTAGGGATAAAATTGAAAGAAAAAGATATTGGAAGTATATCGAGATTTTGATTGAATGTTTTCAAGGACACAAGGAAGGTTATTAATGTACAGAGTTGAGTTGTTTTACAAATGACCACCGTGGTTCATGTTAGATTATATTTTAGTGGAGGTCGCAACAAGTATAGTTTTTAGATATCAGTTCAAGGTTCGAGTTTTTAGTTTTGATAAGATTATTTGGGTCGTTGGATTAATCTGTTGGGTTGGATTAATCTGTTGGGTTACACTGGATTTTGTTTTTTTTTATTTTTTCTTCAACCTGGTCCGATTCCAACTCTGGATTGGTCGAGCCCTGAGTTGACCTACCAGACCGGGCTGAGTTTCAAAACTATAGCAACAAACATGAAAAATTAAAATTGTTATTTAGTTATGAAAAAAACTAGAGAATCTAAAGATATGCATTGATTTTAGATAATTAGGTAAGAGATTAATTATGCTTAATGAAAGAACATCTTTAAAAATATTATTTTTTATAAAAAATTATTTGTATTTTCTAATTTTAGACACTTAAAAAAATTATATTAATTTTAAAAAATAAAAGACTCGTTAAAATGTTAATGTTAAGTCTTAAAAATATATATTTTTTGTTGAAATTGCTAAAAGTGAGTGTAATTCATATTTGATTTTAAAACCGGTTCATTTTAAAAGAAGACATTTAAAAAATGACATTTATCCTTCAGGAAAAAAATTACATTAAAGTTGTTAAAAACGACATTAGACCCATATCAACGATAATAATTGAGCTTTGGACTTGTGTGTACGATGGAAATTGGGTTTTGGACCCAATTGAGTGGTGAAAATGTGCTCTGACCCTTTCATTATTTTCTTTTATTTTGTAAGATGGGGGTTTATATAATTCATTTAATTTTTAAGAAAACAGCATGATATTTTTTTAAAATTTTCTGGTATGTAGGCTCAATGGCCGTCAAGTCTTAATAAACTTAGTAAACTTATTATTAAATCCAAATATATATGTAAAATGTATATATTTTTTATTTATTTTTTATGAAAATGCTAAGCAAATGCTAAAACGTAAAAAGTATTTTTAGTTTTTTTCTTCTCTTCTTTTTCTAAACAAACACACTAATTCTTTTTTACAACGATGGAATATGCAAAAATTGATTTTTTTTTTTTGGAAAGAACTGGCCGTGATGCACACAAAGTATTTATTCATATAAACTTTATGTTATTTTATTTTTCTATTATTTATTTTATTAGACATGAGTATGCTTACCTCAAACCCTCGAGGACAACCCATAAAAACCAACAGCCCAAAGCCGAAGCTTATGAGTACCAGTCCACAGAGACCAAAAAATAATAAATAAATAAATAAAACAGAGAGAGGCCTTGCTTAAACAAATAAAAACATTGGCCCATGCTTCTTTCTGGGACAAAAATGGATCAAAGGATTATACTTTGCAACAATAAAAACCTTTTCCGATGCTCAATGCCATGCAACCAGCAGTGACATTTTTGCTATTTCTCTCAAAATCATATTTGAACTTTCAATTTCTTTCAATCTTAGACAAATTAAATTAAATTATGCCATGCAACAGCAGTGACATTTTTTTCAATTTCCTCTTTAATTGAAACCTCAATTAGGGCCCAAATATTTTCAAGCTTGATCCAATCTTCAACCCTATATATATATATATATATATATATATATATATATATATATATATATGTGTGTGTGTGTGTGTGTGTGTATTGTATTTTTTTTTTTATGATTTTCAAGCTTTTTTTTTGTATAATCAAGAAATTAACAAAATGATTAAAATTAACTAAAATTAGTGAAAAGATATATTTTTAAATTTTTTTTCTAATTATACAATATGGGGTTGTTAAAATTTGATTATGACAATATTAGTGATATTGTAATTAGAGCTTTTATGTGTTTTTAAGGTGCTATTTGTAATTGCTCACTTGTGTTTCAACAAAGAGTGTGACTCGCTCTGGTCATCATTTATGGGTTCTTTTACTTATGATAAAATATCTTTAAATATCTCATTCCATATGGCAATCTTTCATTGATCAAGAAATATATGAAGGTTCATTTATTCTTCATGTCATTTATTCCAAATTTACTTTATTTTTCTTATGTAAAAATAAAATAAAAAAAACACAGGATCAATTTTGATTGGTAAAATTTTTTTGTTTCTACATATGAGACACAATTTTGAGCAACTTTAATTGGTCTTCAAAGTGTTGTTGAATAACTTTTAATGAGGTGTTTAGTCTTGATTCAAGAAAGATTTATTATTTGTTGACTTTAAGTGTAGATAAAGAAGACTTGCGAGCTTTTAAGAGAGCTTCCTTAAAGATCTTGTCTTGAAAAAGAATTTTGTATCTACATGAAGAATTCTATATCTAAGGTGAGACTCTCTATTTATAAAGATTTGTAATTGACTCAGGCTTTTTGTCAATGTCATATAAAGTTATTTTATTGGTTGATATTTATTTATGAGATTTTGTACTTATGATAAAATATTCTTAGATGTCTCATATAATATGTCAATATTTCATTGACTGAAAATATATATAAAAACTTATTTATTTATAATGTCATTTATTTTATTTTTCTTATGTAAAAATAAAATAAAAATGACACTTGACAAATTTTGATTAGTAGAAAATTTTTATCTTTACAAATATCCCCCAAGTTTACTTACATTTAAAAATAAATAGACATGTCTTGAAAATATAGTTGAGATGATTTTGTATTTTGAATTTTTTTTTAAACTAAGAATTTATTTGATCATATTAGATTTTTATAATAAATTAATATAGATATATTTTATTTTAAAAATAAAAATAATTGTTAAAATTAAAAATTTAAGAATCAATTTGATTGGATGGAATTTGAAACAATAACAGATTTTAAATTACCATCAACTTTGACTGGCCCATATGACTTTTTTTTAGCTGAAAACAGCTACTATGACTTTGTTGTACTGAATTTAATGGCGTAATCTGGCTAGCTATTGATGAGTTTTGATGAATAAATGACACTAGCTCCCTCTTTTCTCTGTGTTTGTAGCTCTCCTCTTTAATGGAACCACCCTTTATTCATTTATTGAAATGACGAGATTGATAGGCAGATTCGGCAAGATTTTTTTTTTCTTTTCTGATAAAAATTACTTCCCCACTCCTTAATTGTTTTTTCCCTATCTTTCTGGTTGAAGATCAGGTGCATTATTTAACAACGTATCATGATTCTCTAAATATTAAAAAAGTTATTAGTGGTTTAACTTAATTTTTTCAGTGACTGATTTCAAAGTGTAATTAATATATATTCTTTCATAAATAATATTTCGATTTAACATTAAAGTAAGAAGCATGTTTGTCATGTTAAATTATGTTTGTTCTCTACATAATAGTCATTGATTGTTTGAATAAGACTTGAAACTCTTTTCAAATCTCATTCCATCTTGGCCAAGAATTTCTCAATCAATACTATTTGAGAACGAATAAAACATTTTCTCTAATTCACTCAGGGTGATGAATCATCTCTTAATCACCAAGTATCTTTATCTAGTTTATGCTATACCTAATGTCCGCCCCTTTCGTTACCTTGATTAATATACATGTAACATGATTAAAGTATAACTTTTTTTATATAAAATAAATTAGTGATCTTAGACTAGATCACTTACCTAACCATCACATGAGTTTTTCTATAGACATAGGTGATATCTTCATATATAATTCTCATATGGATCAATTCATTATATATGACTTTTGACAGGTATCTACATATTAGTTCTAGGTATTCGTTATACCTCAGCTTATAAGAATAACTACTTTCTTTCATAACAAAAAAAAAAAACATAATATGTATCAATTTCAACGTTTCTAATAAATATCCAATATTTAAGAGAGCATCGATTAGGAACATTCTAAGAATAATACGTTAATGCAATATGAATCTCATAAATATAAGAACTTTATAATTTTCTTGGCAAACCATTTTTATACTTATGAACTTTATCTTGACTCTAGATTCATAAATCAAATATTAGATTCATTAATCTAATATTATATAAATTTTAAAAATAAATTAAGTATTTATTAATCATAAATATATATTTACATGAATATAATAATACTAAATATAACCAATCGATTAATTACATGACATATTAAACTAACACACATGTCATTAAAGAATCCTTAAAGATATCCATATTTAATACCAAGAATAAAGCTCTAAAAAAGAATGTGACTCGTGCCTCCTCCCTTCATCATCCTTCAAGGGTTTTGTTTTATGGAGTTGTAAGTATGGTAATGAATACGAGAATTGAACATATCCTGCAACTTGATAAATAGAGTAGAAGATTGACAAATACAAACAGAAACACCGATGAAATGTTTTTGTCGGTAAATTATAGTGAATTTTACCAATATAATATTTTCTCGCTATATCCATCGGTAAACACTAACGAAAATATTCCATCGGTATATACTAAAAAAATTATAATGATAAAAAAGAAATAAACAAAAAAACCAAACAAGTACGATGACGGGTCATTTATACCAATGATATTAATACCGTCAATAAAATCCGTTTGTAAACTCGTCGGTAAACTATTCCCTTTTTTTGACACTATTCATTATGTTAATTAGAAAGGGTATCACCGACAAATTAATTTTGTCGTTATTTTTCTGATAGTTATGGAACTGTTCAGTTCTCAATTGCATTGTTAGTCATTGTTCCTTACAAATGAAATTACTAACGGATTGAAAAATTATTTGTGATATTTAGGGGGTTTCTGAAAGTTTTTGATTAAATTAAATATTACAGGTAAAATCATCGATGAATTGAAAAGTTATCGGTGATATTTAAAGGGTTTCTGAAAGTTTTTGATTAAATTAAATATTACAGACGAAATGAAAAGTCATCGGTAATATTTGGAGGGTTTTTGATGATTAAATTAAAATTTTAAATTAAATATTATAAATGAAATCACAGATGGAATGATTAATAATATTAATATGTAATTATTTGTTGGTGAAACGGTCGGTAAATTACCCCAATTAAAAGACTAAAATCCCTCATTTCATAAGAGACACGCCTCTTCTACTTCTTCTTCTTGGCATGCTTTTTCCAGTCAGTAAATTAATCAGTAATTTTATTATTGACAGACTTACTGACAGTTATCGACAAAACATTTCCATCTGTAAGTCCGTCAATAAATTTATTGCTGACAAAATAAAAATAGAAGTACCAACGGAAAATACGGTCAAATTTTGGTAATGAGAGTAGCTTACATAATGCCTTCTTGACTATAAGCCACCAAATTCATGGAATGATTTGTAGGCATGGTTGTGCCTGAAGTACCAAAAGAAAGATATGAAAATCCAGTGGAAACATGGTCAGGAAGCTGCTTGAAGTACTTTGAGAGGAACTGAATTGATCAATGTTCGTTTGCAATGGGATACACAGAAAGTTCCTCAGGCAGAAAACCTGTGGATAGGCCCTCGTTTAGCTGTTGGTGGATATTTATAGGGACCGCACATTATCCATTTTGATTAAGGTACATCCATCCATTAACAAAAGCAGGCTGTAATTAAGTAGCTAGAAGAACAACTATTTCCTTGGTACGAAGCCCTGCCCGTATCAGACAGCTGAGGAATACCATCAATATTGCCATTAGAATTGAAACTCATCTCTGGTAAGGAATTTGAACTATTGAATAAGTATTCTTCTACGTTGTTCATCAGCATGAATGTGATGTCATCACGGTTGCCAATGGAGATACATGCATCTTGTTGTTCTTGGTGCTGAAAATCTAAAATCTTCAACCTGCTTGTAGAGGGGAAAGGATAATCGTCTTCTTGCTCAAGGAGGAGTGTTGACGAGACCATATATGATTCTCCTCAGACCTCACTTGGTGGCGCTGTCATTGTTCGAAGGCGATCAGAGGTGGTTTTGTTTTCTTGACTTCTCCATAGGTTGTTTTTGTAACTAAACATCAACTGAATGAGAAGATGAAACAGTGTAGCCTCTTCTTTCTTTACAAACAGCGAATGTCAACATCCTGCCCTAGCAGGTACGCATGGATCCTCTTTTTTGTTTTTTCTTACATCAATAATGCGGTTCGAGTTATTCTCTTTCTAGAGAGTTCATAATGCATTAGCTACATGTTGAAGAAAGTGAAGTTCCGAGGATGTGCTTGGAATTACACAGGGAACATGGAAACAACAATTGTCGATCTAAAGGTTAAATTATATCCTTGATTCTTTCACAGTAGAGTCCTTCCCAAACGCATTAGAGGGCCAAGACCCCATATAGCAAAATCAATGATACCATCTGTCATGATCAATTTAAGCACCATGGTAGCTCCACAAAGAGCATCATCAAGGCCATGGCTGCATATTTCAGAACAGGAAAAAAAAAAAAAAATTAACCTCCCCAAGTACCCGATTCAGAGGAGGAAAAGAAGTTTGTGCAGGTGGCTGACCTTGCTCTCACAAAATAGGAATTGCCATTTTTTTCTCCTTTGAATCAGGAAATGATCGCTAGGGTGGCTATAAAAGAAAACCATGTTACCATCTTTTGTTTTTTCTCCTTTTTTTTTTTTTACTAACAACACCGTCGTCTACCCCGAGCAGTCCGTCGTCCAGTAAAGCGATCCTGCCAGCAGCTCCCCGTATTTCCCTTGCGTCTTCTGCAGACGGTCCTAGCAGGTACTCAACTTCTCATTCAACTTGAGCATGGTTTTTTTTTTTTCCCTGATAGAAAGCTTTACTGTATCAATAACTGAGTCAAAATTCACCACCTAAATTCACTGCAGACGGGATTTTGTATTTCCTCGATGGTAGGCAATAGAATCAATTTTTCTTTGAAGTTCCTTGGAGATTTAAGCATAGTTTTGGAACTAAGGGTGTACCTTTCACTCTTCATCACTGAAGCCAATCTATTATCAATGCTCTTACTTGTCTTCTTAGTTTTCTTGATTGCGACTATTTATTGATAAACTTTAGCAGCTTTGGCGGTGGTGTACAGAGCACTGCAAATGACAGCATGATTTGTAAATTGTTACATATTTTATCTTGGCAAATAACTCGGCAAGATCATTGTTAAAGTCTTGGTTAGATAAATATTTACCTATGCGTCTTATTCAAATAAATTCCAACCATTACTTTAAACCAACCTCATCTTCCTAGGATTTTTTTTTTAAATTTCAACCACTCAGGTCTTTATCAATGTTATATTATTTTATTAGTTAATATTTATTTATAATATCTTATATTTTATAATAAAATATCTTTAAATATCTCATTTTCTGTGTCAATTTTTTATTAGCAATAAATATACAGAAATATATTTATTTTTTATATTATTTATTTCGAATTTACTTTATTTTTTTATATAAAAATAAAATAAAAATAATACATGACAAATTTTAATTGTTTTTTTTCTTCCACGGGGTGGTAGATGAAGGGGGCATATTGAGATGCGTCTTTCATTTGGTTGAGTGGACAGAAAAATAATTGCGTTAGCTTCTTATTGATTTAAACTTTACCAGGTTCTATAGCATTTTACACATATATATGCTACACTGCTAGTGCATATGCTTCTAGTCAGAAATCACAACTCACCACACCTTTTTCAGAAAATTTACTGTGGGATCTTTCGTTTTCATCCCATCTTTTTATTCACCCTCTCCTCTTTTCTTTCTTCCTTATGGACGATAGGGCCAATATTTGGTCATCTAGCCAAAAAAACAACTTTCTAATTAATGCGAAAGAAGAATTCTGGCTGTTTATATATATATATATATATATATATATATATATAGAGAGAGAGAGAGAGAGAGAGGAACTCCAGTGTGCATAGTGTCACAAGTTTTTAGATTACATTTTAATTACAAATGTTCCTTCTTTTAAATTGGAAAAATTTGGTAAAGGACTGGGCACTATTCATGCTATTCTTTAAAAAGTAAATATTGGCAAGCATGGTAAATTTGACACTGTTTTCTGTAGTTATCATTGGATTTACAAATGTCAGTCATTTTTATTTCCTCAATTTTGGAATATTATAAAGGCTTTCACTACATTAATTTCTTTTAAAAAAAACTATTGTTCACGATATCTATTTCAGAAGGAAATATGGAATTTAGATACAATTAAGCACTCGAGTATATCATAACATAATTATAATATCTAATTTAATTTTTAATCCAATCTAAGACAAGGTGGTTTATAAATTTAACAGGTGAATTTATAAGTTGATATATTAATTTAAATTTTTAAATTTTTTAAAGTAACCGCAACAATATCATTTTATTTTTTAAAAAAAATAGATAGATATTAAAATGAGTTGTTTTGAAAAAAAAAAAAAGAGTTCCAAGATGAAACCTGTTTACTGGGTTTTAAAACTAAGCAATATTGGAGCCTGTATACATGAAGACAGATGATGTAGAAGCTGATGTCACTAAGGCAAAAGTAGTTGTCTTGCAAGACAATAATGAAGCACTCTTTTGGTTGACCGTGGAGGAGGAGGGCGCTGTCTCCTTGGTGGGAAGCCCACCGGTGTAATAATGAAGGAATAGGACGACAAATTTGAAAGTTCAAACGAAGCAAACACTTCGCTTTCAAAACTATAGCATGATGGTATAAAACCCAACCCAAGTCCTTGGCAACATGCCCTTTTCCAGACAAAGGTTATGGACCATGTATTTATAATGATGTCCCGTCTAGGTTTTCTTAGCCTAGGGTTGGTAGGTTTTCGAGGCCTTGTTCATATCAGAAGACGGCACTTTCTTGAGAGAGATTTTTTTAGTTTTGTGCACCAGTATGACATAGTGTTCATCTGTGATCAATCTCTCTGCGTAAGATTCTGTGTTCCTTGATAGTGAAACCCTACGTCTATTTTAGCTGTGTAACCATACTCCGAAATCGATCTACACATGCTTTATGGGATTGTGGTGCGCGCCAATATGAAGGCTCTCCAGGAGTGCAAATGGAGTATATATAAGCTCAAGATGAGCAACAATGGTAGAAAAGTTAGTGAGAAGAGAGAGAGAGAGAGAGAGAGAGTACGGTTCCCTGAACTTGAGGCTCATCACTAACGCATCATTTCATAATATTTCCATGACATACAAAATTATGTTACAATGCGTATATAGCCAACAGCAATCCTATCCTTCTAGACTCCCTCTAGTTGCGTATAGACAACGATCATTTAGTTAGTACGAGTGATTGCTTTAAAAAAAAAACATTATTTAAAAATATATTAAAATAATTATTTTTTAAAATTTTATTTTCACATCAATCGATACACGAAAACATAAGAAAAAAAAGTAATTTAAAGAAAAAAATTAAAATGATTTAATCTTTTAAAAACATATTTTTAAAATGCAAAAACAAATTAACTGCATCTCCTCCCTTCTCCTAACTCATCACGTATTGATGTTATTGACATGTTTCCTCAACATTTGTGAAAATGACATATTAGAACTGTACAATGTTTGATATCTTTCCGCGATAAATCTTATATTTTTAATAATATTTGATGTGATGTTTTCTTTTATTTTATTTTTATCAATTGGAGTACTCTTCAAAATAGACTCATTATATAAAGATTAATAATTATAAAGTTTATCCTTCTTTCACTTCTAGACTTTTGCGATCCACTTGTCATGGTGGATTTTATTAATGTGTTTGAAATATTTGTAACAAGCATCGATGGTGCCAAGAATTTAGAGCGGCAATGGAGGCTTATCTAAACGTTGGAGTCATCTCCGAAGCAAGAAGGTCCTTTGTTTTTTGAGATCCTTCTATTGGGTGCAAAAATAGAGAAGTATTTGGGATCCTTTCTAGCAGGCTTAAGGGTGGTTTATATTATTATTCGCCAAACCTATAGTAAAGGGTCTGATTTCGAACTTGATTGACTGTTTAAACTCGATCTAAATTCTATCTAGTGAGTATCAAAGAATAAAATGCTTTTATTTCAATAAAAAAATTGGCCCGTGTTGATTCAGTGATTCAAGAGTTAATCTAATATTCCCTGATTTTTTCTGGTTTAATTCTTAAATTGGATTTTTTTTTTTTTATCATCGACCCGACTACTTGAAACATGACCCTGGGAACTAACAAGAGAAATAAAAAATGAGCACATGCAAGCAATGGTGGCTCATTGAAAACATAGAATCGGCTATGTATAGCAAGTGCCATGATTAGTTTAATATGGAGTTAATCCAGATGAAATTAACAAGTATAACATTTAATTTTATATCACAAGTTATCTAATGGATACCCTTATCAAAATTTAGCAAAAAAGAGCTCTCACGCAAACAAGGATTGATACCCAGTTTGAAATTAAAGTTAAATTATTAAATTTAATTACCGGATTCTGAAGACCAGGATGGACTATGTTCTTGAATTTAGTCTAGTATTGGATTAATAATTCAAGTTAATCTAAAATAATATTATTTTAAAAAGCATGTACATTTAAAAAAAATCACAAAATCAAATCAATTCTTATTCAAATTTTAAACCCAATATCTATATCAAATCTTGAATAGATCAGATTGAAGTTTAATAACGCTATCATATTCCTTCCTCTAGTGAGTAGCGTAATTTCCCTTATGAAAACTACAGGTACCTATCAAAGCTAGATTTTTTTTTTCAAAGCAGTCCATAAAAGACATCATTGTCGAACAATATATATTTTTTTTTGCTCTCAGAGTCTGTTGTGAGCTGTGTGATCTATTGCAAAAACAGAAGTTTTACAATATTTTGATCCATTATAATTAATAATTGGTGATGTTTTGGGTGTGATAAGCTTTTTCTCTTATTAAACTTGGATTAGCATTTATAAATCATATCAAGTTTGACCAGTCAATGGCTTAGCTATTATAATCTACTATATATTGCACCGTAATTTGCTGCGGGCCTAATTAAAAGAAAAATAAACATAATAAAAAAATATGTGTAGAGAGTAGAAATTATTTGGTATTATTATAAAAATTAACTTAATAGATAAATTTTAAAATCTCTAAGCCTTACTCCTTAAGTAATTTAATTTTAAAATTAAATTGTGTAAAAGTTGTTTTATTATAATTTAGTCTACTTAATTAGTCTAAATGCAACTCAACTATCTTGTACACAAAAACTTAGGATAAAATTTTTTAAAAAAATGAAATTGACAAAACAAAACTCTCAACCATATATGTTTTGTCTAATTCAAGTTTAAAATTATATTTTATGGGGTTTTTTTAATATAATTTAAATAATTAATTGGTATAAAAATGATTAGGTTGATCGATAAAAAATAAAATTTAAATATGAAATTGACATGATAAAAAATCTTCTAACATTTCATATCATCTCACCAGCTTGGTAAATCCAAACACATCAGGAACAACCATTGAAAAAAATTGAAAAATAAACTAAAAAGAAAAGAAAGGATAAGAATACTTTATTCCAGTCAAGTATTGACACTACTACCGGGTAAGTTTAAGTAATTATCTCGAACCATTTTTATCAGTAAGATATTTTTCTAAGTCAGTTTCATGGGTGACAAATGGCTGATGGCATGCACTTCCCTTTAACCAAGCAAGTTGGTGTATAATTAAGACTTAACAATGGTAAAAGATAAGGAATATAATTTATCATTTATGGGCCATATGCCTCGTGATTTTAAAAGTAAAACATTTCTATAAATTTGTTGTAACGATACATACTACCTTCTTAATTCATATATGACTATAATGTAGAGTATTTAATACACACACACAGATATATATATATATAGAACACAAGATACTTTAATATATAGTCTAGAAGTGATCAGATATCCTTACAATTGGACTAATATCTTTTTCTTATCTATATATCTAATCTCTTGGAATATTATAGCTACATGTCACGAACAATGTCGTGATTCTTTTTGGGATATGATAATTCTATACTTTGAATTCTTGCGTGTTGTTTAAGTATATATATAACGATAAACAAGATCAACTTATCGCTGGTTTGATAATTTTTAAAAATAATTTTTAATTAAAAATATATTAAAATAATATTTTATATATTTTATATTTATATATTAAATTATAAAAAAACACTTAAAAAATCAATTTAATATTTTTTTATTAAAAAATAATTTTAGAAACAAAAACTATGGTGATAGTCGAGTGCATACACACATCAATAAAGAAATCATGCGTGTGCTTTCTATCTAATTAGCAAAGCTACGAGTTACTCCTTAGTAGGGTTTCCATGAAAGACGAAATGAGATTTTATTTATTTATGCAAAGCAAAACTGGGGTACAATCAACTTTTGATATAATATAGAATTTAACGAGTGGCAACAAAAGGATAATTGTTGTCACCTGGAATAGAAACTCAAACGGCTTTATCGCTCGATCGATGGTATTTATCACCAAAATAGAGCCATTTCGAGTTTTATTTACAAATGAAAATAAATTTATAAATAAAACATGATATTTGTAAAATTATTTACATATAACCCAGACTAATTTACAAGTCAATCTGGTGATTCAATAACGTGAGATTTATTAGGTTTTGTGTTAAACTAAGTTGAGAGTTGATCCGGTTAAATTAACCTGGCATCAGTTTGTTATATAAATAAATAATTTTAATTTAAAAAAATAATTTAAAAATTATATTGTTTTATTTTTTAAAAAATCAAAATAATATTATTTTTATTTTATATTAATATGAAAAAATCCAAGTAGAAACTCGTTATTTATCTCGACAAACATGGAGTGATTGGATACAATATGCCATATATATCTCGTTGCATATAGTAAGTAGAGAAGCCATGTCGTGGTTCATCACGCACCAATTATTAGACAATTCCAATGTGAAACGGCAAGCAACTTGCTCCCTCAATGAAATTAATTCCTACTTTCTTAAAAGTGGATCCCAACTACACTGCTGACTGAACAATTTCTTCGTCTAAATGAAACCTCCAAAACCTGAATTTTAACTTATTAGCAAGAGAGCTGAAAACGAGTGGCACATGTCCACACATTCAAGATTGGATTGTAAACCAATAATAATAAAAAAAAATGGTAGTTCTGTTCATGTTTGTTATGTCAATCGTGTTTTTTAAATTTATTTTATTATTATTTTTAAATCGTTTTGATATAAATTTTAAAAAATAAAAAAAAATATTTTAATATATTTTTAAATAAAATAATATTTAAAAAAAACAATATTTATCTTTATACTTATTGAATAGATAACCAGCAATAATAAATAGATTTATTCCATGGCTAATCATACAAAAAGTTAAATTAGGTGTGATTTGATTGACTGAAATAGTTATCCCTAAGCCATGTTACCTAGCCGTAAAAGCCAAAAGAAGAAGAAGACGACTATGATATTAAAGAATAAATTTCTTTATTCATGATAAGAATATCTCGAAGATATTTTTCTGACCACATTATATTATATTAAAACAATGTCTTTTTATATGTTTAATTATAAAATTCGAACTTAATAAAAAAAGCAAACTATATTGACCAACTGACCTACCAACAATACAACATATGTCGATCCAGTCCAGCTTCAAAACGAGTTTGTAGTCAGTGAATTGCTATATAATCCTTGTACATTAAGCAAAATAATATATTCATTTGCTTGATTTGAAAAAGCCTAAAATTGATTTCTTATATTTTCATATTTAATTGTAACTTAATTTCTTTCATGACAATTTAATTATTGAGTATAGATTTTCCATGATTATATTCTAGGTTGATAGACATCTAGCTTGTTCTTGAAAAAACATACTTTAACTCTTCAATATTTAAGTTAGTAAATATAAAATGAAAAAATAATGTAAAATAAAAGAAAAATAAGAATGAATTTATAAAGAATGCATAATGCATGGAGTTTGTATAGCTTAAAACTTGTATGACCTTCAATGTCTATAGCAGCTCTGGCTTTGTATTGTTTGGAATAACATTAGTTTTCTTACTTGAGTTTAGGTGTATTTATATACTCAAATACTAAAAAAATAATATCTTAAAAAATTAAGTCATCATTATTTGTGTCATGCTTGTAATTTAATGAAGATAATAATAACAATATTCTCCTAAAAATTAAGTTAATTGTTTGTTGGTATGACATGCATGTAAGGATAAACCTACAACATTAGTTATAGGTACCATGACAATCCAAATTCAAAATTTTCTTAAGATCTTTGGTCCAATTTTAATACATCCCCGCACTTTGGTTCAATTTTAATACCCCTAAAGTTTTAGTTAGCCCTCTAGACTCTTAAAATTCATATATCATACAATTAGCACATCAAATCTTAATTTTCTGGTTAAAAATGTTAATAATGAATAATATCATTGATGAAAAAAAAGGTTTATACTCGTTTTCAATATTCACACATAAATATATATGGAAAGTTTGTGTGTGTCTCATGAAAACCAACAAATACATAGAAATATGTGTCAAGCAAGATTGGACAATCTAAGACAAGTTAGAGAACCGGAGACTAAGATTTTAGCTGTTCAAGGCTAAACAATTATGATTTTTAGCTGGTTAGAGCAAAATATTGGTCCATTAATGCACACGCTAGTTTTTTTTCTTTGAAAAATATTTACGATATATATTCATTTGTTATGGGTACATTTTATCAACTCCTTCTCAATTACTTATTTTTTAAAGTTCAATAGTCAAACTATTAAAATGTTTTGGTTAACACCACTTCCATATAATCCTATCCATTTTCTTTTTTAAAGAATTTATCAATTAATTACCCTATACATTTATCCATTTAAGGTCAAGGAAAAAATAACCCTTGAGGGTGTCAATCAAACCGGACGCAATTAGCCCTTGGTGTGTGTGTGAGTGTGTTTTGCTTTTTTTAAAAAAACATTTAGTGCTAGAAGACAAAGTTTAATCAATGTCTCTGTGCTGACAAACTAGGAAACAAACGAAACGATCACAAAACACAAAAATGTTTTGTCCATAAGTGATGGGTCCAATCAATAACTTTGGTGCTCCACTGAGGCACCCATCATTTCTCTGGACATGAAAACGATGACCAGCATTTTCATGGGATTTTCAGGTGTCAGGCATGGAGAGCTAATGGATGTGCACACAGTAAATCGATTGAAATACATCGACCTTCTTCTTCAAGTGTCATTTCTTGCTGTGATGGTTTCTGTCTCGACAGGAACTCCTTCCATGGCTGCCACCATTCGTTTGTTGAGATCACATGAAGTCATGAAGTTTAAACATTGAATGTTTGCAAGTACAACTCTATGTAGTACTAAAACTTAAAACACCAAAAATGTTTGCATGTACAATTGTATTATTATTATTTCCTGTACTAAAAGTTATCCGTTTTTGAATTATGTGTACTTTCTTGCAGTGTATTGCGTGCTGGAGAAGTGTGTTATTTTTAAATTTTTATTTTACTTAATTTGATTTTCTTGAATCCAAACTAACTTCTAATCATATTTTTTTTAAGAGAAAAGATTAAATTAAAAGATAAGAAACTAAAATACACATCTCCAGTAACATTCACTATAAATTGAAACTCATACACGAAATGTTTACAAATACAATTATATTAAATACTAAAATTTAAACAAGAAATGTTTGCAAGTACAATTATATATGTCAAAACCATAAACTTTCGATGCAATGAAAGAAGTTCATGTGTCGGACCGAACCCAATGGATATCTTAATTATGATTTGTCAAAATCTTTTTTCTTTACATCAAAACATACTATTGTAATTTGTAAGTTAAAATTTTCATGCCAAAATTACAAATTCTCTTGTGAATATTTTTTTTTTTAAGATTTGGTGATTAATCATCCCAAGAGTATTAAATGTTTACAAATACAATTGTATTAAATACTAAAATTTAAACAAGAAATATTTGCAAGTACAATTATATATATCAAAACCATAAACTTTCGATGCAATGAAAGAAGTTCATGTGTCGGACCGAACCCAATGGATATCTTAATTATGATTTGTCAAAATCTTTTTTCTTTACATCAAAACACACTATTGTAATTTGTAAGTTAAAAGTTTCATGCCAAAATTACAAATTCTCTTGTGATTTTTTTGTTTTTAAGATTTGATGATTAATCATCCCAAGAGATGGATATAACGAATAAATATATTTGTTTTTTCGTTTGACTTTTTAAAGTTCTAAATTTATATTTAAAAATATATTAAAATAAGTTTTTTATTTTTAACATTAACATGTTAAAATCATAAAAAAAAACCCATTAATTATATATTTTTTCGAGCCAAATATATTTTTAAAACATATCCGAACATAATTTCACCAGTAAAAACAAACTGAAGTACTAGTGAATTTATTAAAGTCTAAGTTGATCTCAAGACATTTTAAGCAATGGACTCCTTTGTCAACAGAAGAATTTTAGAAATCAAACTTGAGGTCTATATATGTATTAAGTATCATAATTTCTACACCAAAAGGCAAGGGGACTTGAATATTTGTGAAAGATGACAAATTACAAAGCCTCAAACTTGTCAAAAGAAAAGGACAGTACAAACAAAGCAAAGTTCATAATGCTTGTCACTTCTTGCTTTTGTCAATGTCAACCAGTAAGAAAGCAGCTGCTCTTAAAATGAACTTCCTCTCAATCCCTCACCCATCACTTCATGTTCACATCAAAAAGAATCCAAAAAATGCCTGGAAGAATTGGGCCATACAGAGGGCAGGGCAACAGGTATCCCCATTACCGACACCTTGATCCAAACTTGGGTGCAGCGCACCTCTTCTATTTTTTTAATATTAATTTCCTCGATTTTATCCAAACATTTAGTGTTTTGAATCATAGTTATCAAACCCAGAGAATTGACCCGATTAAAGAGATGAGTCTCAGATTTTATAGGTCAATCCGGGTTATCCTTCAAATTTCATTACATGATGTGATCTCGACGAACCAATGGTGGCAGCCATGAAAGGAGTTCCTGTCGAGACAGAAACCATCACAGCAAGAAATGACAATTGAAGAAGAAGGTCGATGTATTTCAATCGATTTACTGTGTGCACATCCATTAGCTCTCCATACCTGGTCCCGATTAAGAGACCGTTTGTCAGTTAGTTTGAACTTGTGTTTGTCAAAATTTTAATTTTTTTTTTTGCTAAAATTAAATGTATTTTTTATTTTTTGAATCGTTTTGATGTGCTGATATCAAAAATAATTTTTTAAAAATAAAAAAACAAGTTATTCGAAAAACAACCGCTACCACACTACCAAACACACTCTAAGAGCTGAGTTTCAGATTTCATAGGTCATTCCGGACCATCATGTGATCTCAACGAACGAATGGTGGCAGCCATGGAAGGAGTTCCTGTCGAGACAGAAACCATCACAGCAAGAAATGACACTTGAAGAAGAAGGTCGATGGATTTCAATCGATTTACTGTGTGCACATCCATGAGCTCTCCATGCCCGGCGCCTGAAAATGTTATGAAATTGCTGGTCCCAGAGAAATATAAAAATGCTGGTCATCGTTTTCATGTCCAGAGAAATGATGGGTGGGTTAGTGGAGCACCAAAGTTATAGCTAGATTGGACCCATCACGCATGGACACAACATTTTTGTGTTTGGTGATTGTAATGTGTTTGGTTTGTTTCCTATTTTGTCAATACAGAGACATTGATAAAACTTTGTCTTCTAGCACTAAAATTAACCAAGTCTTTCTTTTTTTTACCGACATCTTGGAAAACTTGGGTGCACCGCACCTGCTTCGCTGCATGTAAATAGTGAAGGAGGTGCTCTTTTTTTTTTTTTTTCATTCTTTTTAATATTTACTTGGTTTTAATTTTTTTTTCATAAATTATTTTATTTTGTTTTCTATAAAATTATTACAGTCTCAAATAAATATCTTAATATTTAATTTACGCTTGATTTTACAAGCATTTATTTTTGTTATCGTATAATTAAGTGAAAGATAACCTTGAAAAACAAAGTTTTTAAATCTAGTAGAGTCTATAACTAGATCATGAATTTGACAAGTTAAGTCATAAAACTCGAGTTGATTTAATATGTTGTTGTTTTAATTTTTTTTAAAAAAAAAAAATTATCTTGAATTTTTTAAAAAGCCGAACCACATTTTTCAGAGGTTGTTAACAATGAGTTGGGTTGGAAGATCTTAAGATTAACCTGTTGGACGCAATTTAATAATAATGCCACATAATTCTTATGACCTGGACATTCCATTTTTACCTTTGATTTTTTTAATCAAATATCTGCGTAGCGTAACACTATAAACTAGTTATATCTAAGTTATTAATTTCTCTCTACCTTTGATAGTATTCTTTTGAATTTGAGTAAATGTGAATATGTCATCTAAGTTTTCATTTATATTCTTTTAATATTTTATTTAGATATCTTTGAAAAAATAAACTTATTTATCACCTCAAGTGTAAAATCAAATGAGCAGATTGTTTTTTTTTTTTTGGTAACTGTGGATATTCAAGCTAGATTACATGCACCTTAATTAATCTCTCAAGATCCTGAAGTTAACGACCATGTAAACTTCTAGTGACTCTGAGGTTTGTAGCACTCGAATTGGTGACCATTAAGGAGCAAATTCAGAACCTAATTAATTGAGCTACACCCCTCAGGGTTGAGCGGACTATGTTCTTTTTTTTTTTTTTGTAACCGCGCGCACTTTGACTAATCCCTTGAGACCCTGAAGTTAACGACCATGCAAGTCTCCAGTGGTCATGAGGTTTATGATACTCAAACTGGTGACCTCTAGGGAGCGGATTGTTTTTTTATTTTATTTTATTAACGTAGATGTTCAGGTTAGTTTACACGTCCCTCAACTAATCCCATGAGTCCTGAAGTTAACAATTATATAAGCTTTTAGTGAGTTTGAGGTTTATAAAACTTAAATTGATATAGAAATAAATTTAGAATCTTACTAGTTAAGATATGGTTATTAATTGCATGGGCAGGTGATAAAACAAGAATCAAAATTAAATTTTAAGAGGACCCATATAAGAATGTTAATCTGGACCGTCTGGATGTGGCCCACCTAGTATTATACCAAAGCATTTTCCCATTTCTATTTTGTCAAGAAAGACTAAGTCACCATAGGTGACAATCCCCTCCAGCTGTTTTTTTTTACTTAATTAAAAAAAGCTCCATCCTTTTCACTTCTGTCTAGCTCTTGCACAATTTTGATTCCTAACCTTTAGCACCTCCATCACCAATCGAATTCCTTTAACTCATCAGAGAAAAAATGTTTCCATCCTCAAGACTTTTCTTACGAAAATAACTTAGTGTCGGTTTATATTTTTAAAAGAAAAAACATCATTCTAATATTTTTTATAACTGAACTAAAATTACCCTGCAGGTGCAAGCGCAGCCTAACATGGAGAGGGCTTTTTTCCATAGAATTCTTCTTTCCTAATGTGGAAATTTAAGGATTTTCTCTTGTTTTTTTTTGTTTTTTTGAAGTGGTTTTTTTTTCGTTTTTCCAGTCATAAAGTGTACATTCCTTACAACTAATTGCTAAAAGGAGAAAGCGTACATGCACTTCATTATTCTTTCTTTTCAAGGCATTATGGGTTGAAATTCTCTTGCATCTTTTACAACTTTACACCCCAACTCCATATATATTCCTCCCATGAATTTTCTTCTAAAATAGAAAGTTATTTTTGACCTCAATAATGAACTTCACAACTACACTTGTGAAAGACAAGTCTCGAAATGGGCGTTGCTATTCAGAATCTTGCTTTCACAATAATAGTCTCTTGTAAAGTAGACCAAAGTTCCATGCATGAATTGCTGCTATACGAAAGGAAACTCTTTGGAGGTTAATTTGCATGATATATATGCCCCCTAGCTAAAATCTCCCTAAATCTCATTTTTTGGGTCTTTATATATATATATATATATATATATATATATATATATATATGATAATAATATTTTTTAATTGATCCTGCGACGTATCATTTATTTATTTTATTGGGTCTTTTCATCCTTATTAATATTTGATAATAATAATAATAATAATAATAATTTTCAATTGTTTTTTTATTGGGTCTCTTCGTTCTATTCAGTGAAGTTTTTTAAAATTTTATGCATTCAAACATCATTTGATGTGATTTTATCTTTAGAAATTAGCCATCCAATTGAGAGAGTTTCTTACTATATATGTTGGAGATGATATTTAATGAGGTTTTCTCCTATTTGTTACACTTTGTGCTAAGCATGACCTGCATTGCTTGGATCAAATGCATGTTTCTAGCTAGAACTTCTCCTTTTTTACACTCAACATTGCTTGAAGTCTTGCTTTCAGGCTCCATGTCATTGCTTCTGCAACGCCGATCCTTCCTTCGCTTTATGTTTTAATGTCAGTGGCCCAACTCCGGTATTGAAAAACTTTTTTTTTTAATTTTAAATAAATATTTTTATATATTTTAGATTATTTTGATGTGCTGATATCAAAAATAAAATTTTTAAAATTTTTTTTAATATATTTTTAATTAAAAAATACTTTGAAAAACAATATCTATTATATTTTCAAAGATGTTTTTAAATGCGATAAATAGATAAAAGAACGGTTGGAAATTGAGAAATAATAATTATTTAAAATCAAATTGCAATGTGGAGGAATATATCGAAAGAGAATTTGAATAATTTGATCAAATTGGAATGCAGAATCTATCTACACTTTCTTTTCATTTACAGCTAATATTATTTTATTTTCCATCTCTCCCTCTCTCTTTTTTTTTTTTTTTGTCTTTTACAGCTTAAAATAATATATCTTTTTAGAAAATATCTTTTGATGATTGTTTTGCATTTCGAAGCGTGCACTTCTGTGGTTTTATACAGAAGCTCTGAGTGGGAGGAGGGCGCACGGGGGGTCGTACACTGTCATATGCTGCAAATACATCGATCAAAACCATAGTATATAGCATAAAAGTCACCACATTAACATTTTCTTGGAGCCATCATGCCAGAAACCAACAAATCTCATTCGATCTTCCATTTTAATTAATTAACATATAAATTACATATTCTTCTTCTTCTTCTTTTTCTTCCCGTGAAGGACTACACATCTATGGCCTTTATGATAAGGTTGAAACTTGAAATGAAGAAAGCAAATGGTAACTTAAATTGCACTCTTTCCGATATTTTTTTTTATCAATAATAAACTATTCTTTCAAATTCAACAATAAATAAATTCTTTTTCTAGATATTTATAATCTCCGTAATATAATAGAACTAACTAGTTTAAAGGTTGTGTTATGCTATAATATATATTAAGATATTTTAAATGTAAGAACAAATATTCATGTTATATATAATTATTTTATATTATTATTAAATTTATCTCAACGAATCAACCTTGAAATCTCCCGATCTAACTTTCTATCCAATCTAAATTTAAAGTTAAATTGTGTAAGAATTGTCTTGACGTAACTCAGTTAACTTAGACGATCTAGAGGCGACTCATGCGATTGGTAAACAAAATATGATGATGAAATTGAGGGAAACATGATAGGAAAAAAAATCTTCCAACTTAACTTCTTGTCTAGCTTGAGTTTAAAATTAAATCATGCGGGAATTATCTTAACATGACCAAGTTGGCTTGCCCGATAAAAAAAATTGAGAAAAAAAAATTAACAATAAAAAAAACCTTATAAGCCTTTTTTATTGTGAGAATTATTTTGACATAATTCAATCCTAAATAACTTTGATAACTGTTGAAGACAAAAAAAAGGATAAAAAAAAGTTAAAATAAAAACAATTGAGAGAAACAATAAAGAGAGAGAGAGAAAAAGCGCTTAATTAAATAATAATAAAAAAAAACTTTACATTTTAGCTGCCTCGATGGGTACGCTATGATCATATGATCGTAAGAAGTAATATATAGATATGCCTTTTTTGGCATGCTTTACCCTGTTTGCATGTAATTAATTATTATCCTACACTATGATCTCCAAAAATAATATTATTCTTAAATGTAACTTGCTGATGGGCAGTATTTAACTCACTAGAAACTGAGTGCAACATATATATGGGATTCTCTTGACAATAATTTCTTAAATTATCCTCTTCTTCTTCGTTCCTAGATTATATTCTAACATTTGATTATATCATCCTTGATCACTGATAACCAATAATATTTGAGTAATTATGGATACGTAACACAATTATTCAAAAGATAATTATTTTAGGTTAAATATTTAACAAGTGGAGTATGAGGCATGATATGACGGAGGAGCTAGGTTTTTTTTTTTTTTTTTTTATCATGCCTAGTTGAAGTTAATATATATAGGGCTCATGGTGAAAACTGTGTTTTCATGGCGGCAACAGACCTTTCCTTCATGCTCTAATTAAACCTTCAATGGATGGGTAACTTTGCTTTTGATAACCACAAAAGGTTGAACTTAGAATTACTTTTTTATATTTTAATAAAACTTGTATATCAATTTTATTTTAGTTCCATTCTCAAATCAGTTTTTGTGGGTTGAAATTGATTTTCTTGTTAATTTTTTTTATAAAAAATTTATATTTGATTTGATTTTTCTATAAAATTCTTTTTTAATTATCTCCTTAATTTTAGATCTTAAAATAAGATAATAACTAACAAAGCAAATCCACTTATCAATTAAAGAAACAACCCACAAAATATTTCATATGCTTGTTGTCATGATTTATTACACTAGTCAATTTTAAAGTGATCATTAAAACATATAAATTCACTCAGTGATTTGAATTTAATTTATAATTACTAGTTAGTATGGTTTTAAAATCTAACTCGGGTATTCATCCAGATCATCATGGTTAAAAGTGTGAATCTCAAGAAAAAATATATTTTTTAATAAAAAATATAAACATTGTTATTTTAACAAAAATAAAAAAATTAACACATTAATAATTAAATTAACTTGGACTGATCTAGGGTTTGCTGGATGAACATGTCGGTCATGGACGAGTTTAAAAGGAGTGCAAATGAGTGGTAGTTTACAAGCTTGAAAGAAAATACCTGCTCCCATTACTCTAAACTAAAAATAGAAAAAGAATAATAGTAATATTAAAAAAAAAAAACCTATCTTTGTTGAGCAACGATAATTTTAACTACAGCTAGAGATGCCTTGTTTGTAGTGGTATCTTCGGTTGACCGTTTTTTGCCTAACTTTCTTCTCTAGGTTTGGATCTAGGCTGACTTGAAAACGATTCCATTAGGTGAAATCCTGTGGGCTAGCGTAAAAGAGTTCTGCCAAATGTTTCAAGATTATTATATTTTACACTCATCAAAATCATTAAAATATAAATTATAATTTTTTAAAATACGAAGGGTAAATGTTGAAACGACTAAATTGTAGAATGATCATGGTAATGTTTTTAAGAAATAAAAACTCAAAACTTTAAAATCACGGGACAACAAAATCATCGAGATACCAAAGTTAAATAAAAATAATCGAGCAAGAAAAATACAAGTTAATCCGGGTTAACTTGATTAACTTGCACTCGGGATAACGCAGTAAAAAGAATAGTGAAAAAATCACATAGGTCAAGAGCTAATAATTTAATGTCAAAGAATAAAACTGTAAAAACAAATTGAGGAAAAAAATCCAAGTCCTATATAGTTAATTTGACTAACTTATTACCCGAGATATAAGATTGAGATAACACAAGAAAGGGAAGTGGAACAAAAAATGAATCTAAGAGCTTAACAATAAAATGTCAAATTATGATTTTGAAAAAAAAAATTCAATAACAGATTGCCTTGTTGGAAGGAAACCATAAAAAAATAACAAAGTTAAATATACAATCGTAAAACAATTAGAAACCCAAACAATACAAACCAAATATGGTATTAAAACAAAATGAAAGAGACCAAATTGGATTAAAAACAAATGCGACAAAATTGGAAGGGATGAACTTGCAAATAAATAATAATTAAGAAAAGTATAAAACACATAAATAGAAAAATCAAAAGTAAATGGACCAAATTGAATTAAAAAAACAAATTGAATAAAATGCCCAAAGATAAAATTTATAAAAAATTCAAAAAGCATTAAAAGCTAAATAAATAATGATAAAAAAGAAGGATTAAAATCAATCAAATCACAAATTGAAGGACATAATTGTTTTTTTTTAAAGGTTAGGTGCGAAGTTTTAGGGAATAAGAAAGAAAAGAGTGGAGAAAGGAAAAAATCATACCGTAGCCCAACTGAACTTCCTCCGTTAGCACGTGCTACATTGCCGCTATTTAAAAAAAATATTTGAAAATGGGATAGTGATTACTTTTTATTTAAAAATAAATCAAAATAATTTTTTTTATTTTTTTAAAAAATATATTTAACATCAGCACATTAAAATAATTTGAAAACACACAAAACAAATAATTTATACCAAAGAAAAAATAAAAAAAAATAAAATTTTTTAAAAATACTTTTAAAATATAAAAATTAATAAGTTGAAAAAGATAATTGTGTCCCTAGTTACAAGCCTAAATATTTTTTCTATAAGAATAAAACTGTAAAAATACTATTTCAATAAATAGAAATATATGTCTAGCGACGCGGTAAATCATTAATATCTTTTTGTAATGTCGTTTTACACATTCTCTTTATTATCAAACCTACTATATCCTACATCATCTATTTTGATTTTGTATTTTAAGAAATTAATTATTAATTCCCCATCCATATGATAATTACATATATATATATATTCCCTTTCCTTCTTGTCTTGAATCAAAGGCCAAAACAGGACCATTCTCTCTCTCTCTCTCTCTCTCTCTGTTGCATTTTGGCTGCCTGCTTTTCAGCAGTCCTAAGCTAGCTAGTGTTGTGTTGTGTTTTTAGGTTACTCTGTTTTGCAAGAGGTGATTTCTACCTTTTCCTCTGTTTCTTCTCTGTTTCAAGATTTGGAAAAACAGAGTGATTGCAATTTTAGACAAAAATGTATGCAGAGACGTGGCTATTGTTCCCCTATATGCAGGATTTCTCTCAAGATATTCAACAACTTGAAGAGTATTGCAAGTGCCAAAAGACCAATGCTTCAATGGTACTCTATTTTCTCTTTGTTTTACTTGTTTTTGTTTGCACTTATATGCCTCTTTCACGGTGTGTTTTGGCTCTCTTCTCTTTGTCTACTTGAGTGACCTGCATTAATTTGATCCGTTCCGAACCGGGCTTTGGTTGTTTTAGAGATTCGAGCTTTCGTTTTTGTGTACTTCGATTTGGTGTTTGCTTTCTGCTCTGACCTGCTCTGTCTCGTTTCTGAGAAAATGGGGTGCATCGGTAGGAAATATCTATGTTTTTGTATGGAAACCCAATTTAAAGTTCATATTTTTCTTGGTTCTTTGTGAAACTTCATATTGAAAGTTCAAAGTCTCGATCTCGAGGACTTGATTTTTTCAGTGGAACTTGTCTTCTTGATGTTTGTGTCTATTCCTCCTCTGTTTGGTTGTTGAGAACATGGAGGAAAATACTGATTTTTTTTTTAAGCTTTGTCTTTTATGCTAGTGGGTTTGTGCTTATTTAGACAAGTATGAATGTCTTTAGGTTTTGTTCTCCACCTTTACTAAGCAACCAAATAGGGCTAAAATGGAAACAATAACTGTTTTCTCTTTACATGTTGAATCCAGAACATAAAGCAAAAGAGAGACTACAATAGGGAAAATGATTTCATAGTTTCAAAGAACGTGTTCTCTAAGCTTTCTTCTATTTTCTCGCTCCAATTGTGTGATGGTGAACCAATACTTAGATATTTGTTGGCATTTTGATCCACTAACTAAGAGAGTTAAAATATGAAAAAAGTCTTGTTTTATTTTCTTAGCATAAAGAAGGGGAAAAAGTTTGGAAAGTGGAGAAAGAGAAAGCATTCTCCACCTCTATTTTTTTTAATTGTTTTTTGCTGACTTTCTCTTTCTGTTGGATGTTGAAATAGAACTTGGATAAAGGAGGTTAAAAGAAAATTAGCCTTGAAAGAGTTTCATTAGACCTTTGCTTTTGCTAAAAGTGGTTGATATTTGTGCAAATAAGTTTGTGATATTTGAGTCATAGGTGTTCAGCCATTTAAAGGATCTTTACTCAGGTTGAGCTGTTTAGTGTTCTTCTCATAAAGAAATCACTTAATCTGTCTTGAAAATTTGGTCTTAACAAGTTACAATGAGGACTCTCCTTTTGCTCTTTTCTTTGGAGGAATTCTTGAACCCTAATTATAGGATTTGTTGGATTTGTCTCTCAATTTGTTATTTCACTCAAAGAAGTCTCAATTTGGTTCAGTGGTTTAATCTCAACAAATTTAAAAGAACTTTTGCATCACAAACTAAAACAATACATGCAAGAACAACATAAATTTGGTTTGTTTTCAAGAATTGGTGAGAATTATGATTTTAACATATATTTATGGGTTTATTTAGGAAACTTAACACATTCAACTCTACTGAAAGACCATGATTACATGGTTTCTTATTTGGTTATTGAAATTTTCAACTAAACAAAAAGCAACTAAAAACAGAATAGTTCTGATACAAAGGTGAAAAAACTAAGCATTCAAAGATACAAACTAGAAAATAACAAAGAAAAGCTAATCAACAAAATTCAATAAATAAAATCTCAGAAAACTTTGAATTGTGTATGGTTTTTGGAATTAATCAAGTGATTCATCACTTTAACATATTTTTAAAAATCTGTAGGATTTCCTCGAAAATGCATGTTTACAGCTTCTGTATCTATGTACTTGTGCATGTCTATTTACCGATGTATAGACGTGTTCTCATATCAGCACTTTTACCAGATTGAGCTGTAACATATAACAAGACTTTATTTTCAACCTATTTAAGAATACCTTAAGACTGAGGCTAACATAATTGGTGAAGTGTTTAGATCAATATTTACTCTATACCTAATTTTCCTATTTCATCTCGTTTGTTGCTGACAACCTTGTCTAATGTAGAGCAACCTACTTCAGACCACCATATCAGAATATGATCTGGGAGGCGAGGGGGATCTGTTCAAAGCACCTGAACCAATCATTGAAGAGCCACTTGTGGTCATTGATCCCATGACAGCAGCCATTTCAATGATCTCCTGTGGGGAAGAAGTCATTTCTTCACAAGGATTTAAGGCGGCAGATATTGAATCCATTCAAAATGAGCAGCTTCTGAATGAGGTTTTCTATGAATGCAAGAAGGACATCATGGAAAAAGAAGCCATGGAAACACCATCACTTGCAGAGCTTCTGGATATCAAGATTCCTATTGCGAGGACTGATGAAAACAACATTCAAGAAAACAAATTGCTCCCTGATGCTGCACTATTAAAAAGTGTCAGCTCAGGATGTTTGAGGTCAGTGGAGTGGCTGCATGGTGCTGCAGTGAAGCCAAGTTTTCTGGATTTCCCTGGAATTGATTTTGAAAATGCTTATGGAATGAGGAGAGCATACAGTGAAGGAGACATAAAGGTTAGATCAAATCCATTATGGTACTTCTGTGTGTATTTGATTATAGGCCTTTATTGCACTTTTGAACGATTTTCTCTTCTGCTTAGATCCTCCTTGTATGTGGCAGAAAACATAGACCTTTACCTGAAAAGAATCATATCTTGGCAGTTAACTCTGCACAAGGATTCTCTGTCTGCTTGTGGTGCTTTTTTATTGTTTCTGAAAAAAATGTAGTCATAAGTTCTGATATTGTTGCAAGTCAAGCCACTGACATGAATCACTTCGAACTCCCAGCTTTTCTTTATTAGTATTGTTCCATAATGTTGCTGCTCCTGTTAGCCCTTCCAGTTGGACAGATAAATGACACCTTTCTCTTGGTGCCTTTATCAAGAATTCAATCAATTTTTTTCCCACGTAAAATGGAACTGTAGATGAAGAACGACAATATCCACTACTTCCAAAGCAGAATCTGTTGCTTTTATTTTCAGTTTTAGTTCTATTTTCCTTTATCATTTATCTCGGATAATCCACCAGATTCCAGTGGAACATTTCTATGCAATTCAGCACCAAGCATAAATATGCTCAATAATGAAGTCTACGGACTGAGAATTGTTTAGATGCTTCTGGCCATTTGCACAGGATGGGGCTGAGTCATTGATACTGAGTTTTTATGACAGACACTTGGTAACGGTCCTATGAGCCTTATCCATTCTACTCTTGACCGACCATTGATTATCAACAACTGCTCTGCTGAGGATCGCCGGCAAAAGCTTTCGAGGTACAGGAATAAGAAGACAAAGAGGAACTTTGGCAGGAAAATAAAGGTAAATAATTAAGTATTATTGTTGATTTGCTGTATAATTACTTTCTGACTTGCCTGAACTTCAAATAAAAGTACCAGCCCCGTGAAAATTCAGTCACTCATTGCCTGTGTTTTAAAATCAAAGGGGTCTGCTTATAAAAGGCATCAAAACTTGCATAACTCAGATCATACTTGGTGGGATGTATCCATTCCTGATTTTCCACACTGGATTCAACTCACAATATGTTTGTTTCAGTATGCTTGCAGGAAGGCTCTTGCAGACTCTCAACCAAGGATCCGAGGAAGGTTTGCAAAGACTGAAGAATGCGATGTTTCCAAGAGGCAATAACTACCAACTAATTCATGAAAAGGAAAAAAGAAAGTAGAAGCGAAATACTCCCATGCAGCAATGGAAGAAATGAGTAATAGCATAAGCCTGGAAAATAGATTTGGCAGAAAACTAAGCAACTATTGTTAAATAAACTAGACCCCCAACTCGCGCAACGTAGTTGATCTCTTATATGCTGTAATAACCTCCTCAGTAGAACAAAATGGCCAAGCAGTGCTGTACATAGGGTTGTGTTGAATAAGTTGAGGAAGCAAGAAAAGGTTGTAGTTGTTCATATATCTTATGAAATGAAAATATTGTATTCCCTCTACTGTTGCTTCCACGATATTTGTTATGGTGTCCAAACTATTTTAATCATCACTGCTCCATGATATTTAGAAATGGAAACGTTCCATTTCATTATTTGTGTTTGATGAATCTATTTCATGTCTCCTCCCTATGTCCTTACTAAGGTTGAGAAGGAAACGAGCAAACTGGCGATCCATGCATGTCCCTGTTAATATTTCAGTCTATGCTGGTGCTTCTTCCACTCATTTGAGCTTAGAAAGCAGTACCGAAATGAGTGGAAGAAGCACAGGAGCCGACCATAACTTGAAGGACTTCATATAGCCATGGATGGATCCAGCATATGGGCAATGTGAGCACTAGCCTAAACTGCCAAAAAAAAAAATCAAATGAAGTATGTATCATGTAGAAACCGGTAATGGTTTCAACGAATAGAAAAATTAAGAAAAACTTAAAAATAGATGCGTTTTGAGAATGAAAAAAACAATCCCGAGGAATTATAATGGAAATGAGAAATAAAAGTTAAGAAAGAATTGTGTGAAAGAATATAGGAAGAAATCTAGGTTAAAATTTAGTAATGTTACCGTAAATCTATAGTAAGCCCGTGAAGAAAACAAATGATAAAAATAAAAAATAAATATATTTTGAAATAAAAAAATGATCATGAGAACTTAATAAAATAATTGATAGGGTCGTTAATGATACTTTTATAAATAAGCTGGAAAACTAGAAATTTAACTTCTCCTTGCCTGTTAAATTGCTGGCTAGATCTAAAAAAAATTAAAAGATAAAAAAAAATTGAGAGCTTCCTTACTAAAACCTTGAAGAGTAACACATATTTATAGAAAGATAGATGAATGAGTGAGTATTGAACATATCTAACTCGAGAATTAAGGGAAAAATCAAGTGAAGGAAAGCAAGTAGAGAGAGGAAACTCATGACATTAAGAGGAAAAAAGAAAAACAGAAAAATTCGATTCGTTAACATTCGAAGTTCATATTATTATCAAGTAAGACATTATAAACTCGATTGTACAAGTTGAAATAAAGATTTGAACAAAATTTATACAAAAATCTTAAAATTTGAATTAGGATTCTTAATGGGAAAAAGTGAAATTGTGATGTTATTGGAATGAAATAAGATGTAAATTACTCTAAATAAAGCATAATTGAAGAAAAAAATTGAGTGTTTATGATGAAAGTAGAGTCGACCGTTTAAGAGGGTAAAATGAGAGTTTTTGAAACCAAAGTAAATATTTGTTAGTTATGTGTATTTAGTATGTGTTGTTGTTGAAAATCAAAATGAATTTAATTTTGTTGTTTAGTTGTAGTTGAATTTTCAATGTAGTTTGAAAAGAAAATACGAGTAATTGATGAAATAAATAACTTATGGTTATGTGTTGGTTAGTTATGAGAATGATTGTTTGTATGATTGTTCGGTTATTTATATTGAACTTTTTTTTTAAGTATGATAATGAGAAGATTCTATAATGTTTTCAATCTATAAAGTCTAGAGCAATTGTGAATTATAAAAAAATCGAATTTTATAGAGTAATTTTTTTTTTTATAATATATGTAAATTTCTGACTTTTACATCCAAAGCTTATAATTTTTGGATTTTTTGAATCTTAATCAATTTAATTATATACTTATATTATTTTGCACCCGCTGAAATTGGATATCCGTCCCTGGTCATAGCATTTAATAATTTTAGTAAAATCTGTCATGCATGAGCATAAACTGTACAAGAATTTGCATTCTATAATAAAATGTAAAGCTAGTTATAGCTGAAATAAGCAGTTACAGATCCTTTAAATATTTCTGCATGCTTCGAGTCTCAAGCATGGGAAGCAAAAGCTGAATCACCATAAAAAAGATTGATCTTTTGTTTGTTTGCTCCTTCTCTTAGATGCCCTCCTGTAAACTCTCTTTTCATTCAGTCACTATCGTTCTTAATAGTGCTGTTTTAAATATAAATTTTACTCGATTACTATATAAATAAAAAAAACCATAAAATGATTGATCCTGAACGCAAGAAAGAAAGCGAGGAGGCTGGAGGGTGTTTTGTTTGTGCCTGAAAAGGATTTGAAGGATGGAAATATCGATATGGATGCTAAGGTGACTGGCTTTGATGCTTTAGTGGCGGTTTGCCATATTGCTTTCAAGAACCTCAAGCAAAAGAAGAGGGAGGAGAAACAGAAAGTGGATGCAATATTGGGGGACGGAAAGATAGACGGGCCGGTGAGGGAGAAAGCTGTTCAAAAGCCTGCTGATTACTTTGAATTAAAGAAGAAAGAAAGGTCGGCGGGAGAGAAGCTACTCAGTTCTGCTAACAAGAGCGGTGGGACAGGTAACGGGGGAGGAATATTGAGGCGGAGATTTAATAAGGTGAATGAGCCTATGTCCGACCAGGTTCATGGTGGCTTTACTACTAGGAAGAGAACTTTCCGAGGAGAGGTCTTCTTGTTCTGCGGAGAGCTATAAAAGGAATGGTTTTAGACAAGGAATTATGACTGGGGTTAGTGAAGAAGGATCGAACCAAGACTTGTTTTTGAGAAAGGATACCGTTTTCAAATGATCCCATGCTCACAGCAAGCCAAATAAGAGATTGAAGGAGGAGATGCCAAACTGTGGTTTTGGCTCACTAGCAGAGTTGCCTCAAGAAGTCAAACCAAAGAAAATTTCATGTAATTTTTCTATTTACGGCAGAAACCATTCAAAAAGCTTGAATAAAAACAATAGTTTATGTACCGAATTCAGGCAAAATAAATACCTGAATGTCCAGAAATAAAGTTATAAATATCCCTTCTCACAATCTAAAACAATAATGGAACAAAAGTCCTTGGAATCGAAAGCCAAAGTTTAGTTTATAACTGCTGGAAAATTAACAAAAAATAAAGAGAAAAGAATGTTTTAAAGAAAAAGAAGAGGTGTTGTTTCTGCCGTGATTTGCTTTCTTTATTCTTTCCCTCAGCTGCTGTTTTTTTTGTTAGGATTTTTCTTTTGATTTGGGGTACTTGATATTGCTTAATTCCTTCTTCTTTATTTGGTCATTAAAATTGATCAAATTCCTCAGAATTTGTGTTCAAAACTGACTTTATTGTTGTCACAACTCTGATGTAATTTAGACTCTACTGCAACTTAGACTTTGTTTCGACTTGGTTTCTTGGAATATCCGACCATTTCAGTTGTATTTTTTCATTCATGGAATGTTAGAGGCTTGATTTTCATATTTTTTGGATCCTAAGACCCATTGTTTCTATGTCAGACTCTTAGCTGTAGTAAAATACTCGTCACCGTTAGTTTTCTCATTAGATCAGGAGATCAATCCCTTCCTTCAGATTGTGTCTGTATTTTTTCCTTCAAAACGATTTTATTTGATTTGAAATCCTTCATAAAAGTTGTAATCCTGGATTTGTATATGATTTTCGGCTTTTGAATTGCATGAATTTGATATTCGAGGCTCAATATATATCTGTTTGAATCTATATTATAAAAACAGAGAATTTTGCTGCAAGTAGGATTTCGGCTTGATTTTGCAGGTTTGATTAAAAGTCCAAACAAACTTAGATTTCTGCCTATAATACCTTTCTAGAAAGTTTAATATGTGTATTTTAACTTTTATTCATTCCATATTCACATTCTGAAATTATAACATGATAAAAAACTAGTCACAAGTAGCAACGTTCGAAACATAAAATGCAGAAATTTTTATCTTTAGCAACTAGTTCATAAAATATTTTGTACATGCCAAACTCATAAATAACTTCAAATTAGCTCAAATAAACTCAAAACACGTTAAAAAACATAGAATAAAAGAAATAAAAAAACACACACACACACACACATATATATATATATATATATATATATATATATGTTGCACTTGTAAATATATATAACATCCACATACATATATGCATGCATACAATAATAATAATAATAATAATTGTCCAAAAACTTTTTAGTTACTAAAGAGTCAATTCTAGAAAAAGCTGAAGAGACAATGAAGAGAGAGGAATTAATCCAGAACAAAATTAGGCTATTACGTCTGACATAAACTGTGTCTCGTTTCTTTCACCCCTGTATCGATCATTTGATCTTATATCATCACTACATTTAAACTACTTCTAGCTAGTTGATGTAACCACTGAAAGCCTTAATATTGCAAGGGCATTGCCTTTTTCTTCTTCTTCCGAAGACTCTGAGGAAGGAAGGTCGTGGTACAGATCAGCTGAAAAAATAATAAAACACATTTAATCAAAACCTGGAGGCTGACAGAAACTGTAAGAACAAAAGAGGGCGGCTATTATTTGCCCTTGGGACTAGGTTCTCGAGAATCAAACAAGGTAACAGAAGATAAAATTCTGGTTAATAATATGAAAGAACATGGAATAGTTTACAAAGAATTTATATATATATATATATATATATATGTATGTATGTATGTATGTATTCTGGTCAACTGATAACTGGAGCCAGGCCCTCGCTGTTCCATGAAATTTTGCCCTCGTTTCCTCGTTGAAGTTTGCCCATCTGTTTTTGCACCAAAGTGTGAAATCGTGTTAGATCAATGTTTGCGACTGATGGTATTCTGTCCGTCAACACGCTTCAATAACCAGAAGAGCAGTAAAATTACTAGATCATAAGATTTCCAACAACTTCTGCTATAACATTTCGATAATTTGAAAATTCTTTAATTAATTTGCACTAGTTCAAGAAGATTTATGTATCTATAGAACAGAATTCAGAGTAGCGTGCCCTGAAATGTATGGGAACAAGGGTATGATGAATGAGCCGTCCTTGGAGCAAATTTGTAAGATCATCTCCAATATAAATCACTCGAAACATAACAGAAGAGGACACAATTATTTTGATAAGGAAGACTCACCCTCTCTTGTGATTAATCATCTTTGCTGGGGAGGGTATAGATACGGTGTAATTTGATTACCACCAAAAACAAAATCTGATAAATCTTGATTCGTCCCCAACTTTCTAAACGAATCAGATGCATTGCTTCCCATCACCATCCTTCAACGAAAAGAAGAGCAGTAAGCTTACGGCAGATTAAACAAAAGCTTTGCAAAATTTGTTATCGGTATGCATGTTAGGTTTCAATCCCAGTAGATAAATAGTTATGCTTACATAAACATACATAAGCAATAGTTTATAAAGATTACACCAAAAAGAAAAAAATCTTAATGCGCAAATAAATATAATAATTAGTGGCTAATTTGAATTAAGGTTAATATCCCCTTAAAGTGTTCAACCAAGCTCCATATCCGTAGAGCTTTAACGGTGGTCACGAAGAATCCAAATCCCATGTGAAGTCTAATCAATCCCTTCAATAGAGGAACAAATCTAGGATTATTGAGACATGGGAATCAATTTTATTTATTTACTTTTTTTGTATAAGAAAGTGGAGAAACAAAGAAATAATTAAAACATACATATCAGGTCATATATTAGTTAATATATAATCACTTTTTCTTAAGGATTGGACTTTGACATTTCTCTAGGAAAGAAGATCGAACTTGAAACAGACTAGGAGAGCTAAGTTCCTATCTTTGGAAGTTAAAATATTCAAACATATTGATTAATTAATCAATTTCGGATTTTTCCCTTTTCTGATTATTGATTCTTTTTATTTTATTTTTTAAATAAATAATTAATTTCATGTTTTATTTTACTTCTAATCGATCAAAATCAAACGCATACATACAATGTATTTAAAACTCAAAATCGAAATACTCACATTATATTACATGTTAAATTAAAATATTTCTACAATTATGATTGGCTATTTCTTGTTTTTCATTCACTTGGATTTGTCGAATTATATATTTTATAGATTTACCCACGAGAATGCTATACGACGACGTGACAAGAGCAGGATGGTCGTTAGCAGTTGTAACAGAAATCCCAACAGGAAAAGCTTTTGGTTTCCACTTGAAACGAAACTCTTTTTTTTCTCCCTTTCCGTTATGGTTTCTACCTTGACGACTGTAAAAGCTTCATAATATTCTGACAAGGATTTACTCACAAATCAAACTCTTTCCTGACAAGAATTTACATCAAGTACAATGCCCTCCCTCTTGTCTTTATAAATACTCCTGCAGGCTCAAACACAGGAAGAAAAAGCTTAGACACCATGGAAAACATTGATTCTTCAACGTCCAGAGTCGAAGAACGCAAGAAAGAAAGCGGGGAGGAGGTGGAGGTTTTGTTTGTGACTGAAAAGGATTTGAAGGATGGAAATATCGATATGGATGCTGAGGTGACTGGCTTTGATGCTTTAGTGGCGGTTTGCCATATTGCTTACAAGAAACTCAAGCAAAAGAAGAGGGAGGAGAAACAGAAAGTGGATGCAATATTGGGGGATGGAAAGATAGACGGGCCGGTGAGGGAGAAAGCTGTTCAAAAGCCTGCTGATTACTTTGAATTAAGGAAGAAAGAAAGGTTTGCGGGAGAGAAGCTACTCAGTTCTGCTACCGAGAGTGGTGGGACAAGTAACGGGGGAGGAATATTGAGGGAGAGATTTAATAAGGTGAATGAGCCTATGTCCGACAAGGTTCATGATGGCTTTACTACTAGGAAGAGAACTTCGGAGGAGAGGCCTTCTTGTTCTACGGAGAGGTATAAAAGGAATGGTTTTAGACAAGGAATTATGGCTGGGGTTGGTGACGAAGGAACGGTTAGTGACGAAGGATCGAACCAAGACTTGTTCTTGAGAAAGGATACCGTATTCAAACGATCCCATGCTCACAGCAAGCCAAATAAGAGATTGAAGGAGGAGATGCCAAACTGTGGTGTTGGCCCAGTAGCAGAGTTGCCTCAAGAAGTCAAAGAAAGAATTGCATCTATGAATGGCAAAGATGTGGAGTTAGTGGTGGACAAACAGTTGTATGCAACTGACGTGACCGATGGCAACAATCGTCTGTCGATCCCTCTTAGACAAGTTATAGCTAAGAATTTCTTGACAGATGAAGAGAAGAGGGCTCTTCTAGATAGTAATTGTCTGAAAGTAAAGATTCTCGAACCCTCTTTGGAAATGGTTAGTGACATGAATCTGAAGCAATGGAACATGATTAAGGAGAAGGGCAGTGTTAGTTCATCATATGTGTTCATGACTCAATGGAATTCTCTAAGGAGAAGAAATAATTTGCTTCGGCTAGATAGAATTCAGGTTTGGTCTTTCCGAGTAGAAAACGACCTCTACTTTGCTCTTGTTAAGGTTGGTGAAAGATAAGAAGAACGAAATTGTTCCAGCAGAAGCAATGGCGGTTCATCAACGAAATTGTTCTACAGAAGCACTACCTCTACTCAGTCTCACACCCACGATGGGACGCTTTTTCTTCATCACTTTATCCTGATATATATATAAAATTTTTTCCCCCTTTTGATCCATTGTGAAAACCGGATTATGGTGCAAAGTTTGCAAATTTAGTTACGTGCATTGCATCGTTAAGGTTTATGTTAATGTTATCAAGAACTTAAAAAGCTTCCGAGTTGTTAAACTTGTTTGACATGATGTTTTTTAAAAATTTAAGATTCAAAACTTGATTCCAACGACATTTCTAAAGTTGAATCAGGCTAGAAACTGACCTAGCAACTGACTTGATTAATTTCTTATTAAAAAAAAAATTAAACGACACCATTTTAACCTACTCCCTCCCATCATCATCATTATTATTATTTTTAAAGCCAGTTCCGGTCTAGAACGTTGACTTTTGGGTCCCTTTTAGCGCATCTGATTTGCCTTTCACGGCTTGCATGGTAGCACGATTTGCATCATCATCTACGAACTTCATTCTCGAACTGTATCCTTTGATTTTTCATGTTAAGAGTACAGTTTGCTCGCCGCCATGAACATTCCGCCGCCGAATTTGTGAGGTTGCATGGAAACCTTAAACACGGTGTCCCGGCCGACCAGATTCCTCCCACTTTCTTCCTTTCTTTCCCGGCTGAATATTTTTTGTATCCATCTGAAACCTCCTGCGCATTGCCGTTGTCCCATCATCCTTTCTTCTCGCATTTATCTTGCTCTTGGGATTTTCTTTCTTCCTTGATTGGATCATCCTAGTGATTTTTCACCGAGTCAACGTTTTGGTACCAAAAAGAGAACAAAAACCCGTTGACTAATTCCTTTTTTGTTGCTTCTGTAGAATCCATCTCCCTTGAAGCCTTCTTTCTCTCCGTCCGTCTTTCTTGGAAGTTCCCTTGAGTACAAATTATGATGTCAAGTCATTGACTTCTACCACGAGCTCTTTCCTCACCGGCTTGCCACCAAACCCACTGTACTACCGAGAAGTTAAACTTCAGAGCCGGCTTCGACCACCACGGCCGGCTGCCTACAGGTGCACGACCAGCATCTGTGGTTGCAGAAGCACAAGCAAACCTTCGAAAGAAAGCACTTTCCTGATAAGCAAATGACACTTCTGTCCCTAAGCCACCTTTCCCCATTGCTGGATGGTGGTCATGCATCAGTACTGCCTTTTACCTCTTCAGAATCTCTGTAATCATGATATCCCGCAAGATCACTCCAAAATCTTCAAAAATATATGGCAAAAACACTCTTCTGAAGATCCATATGTATGTTTATTGATCTACCAGCTGCCAAATCATGGGAAAAATGGTAGCTAGCTAGCATCAACAACCCTAATTAAAATTCATCAACAAACAACTCATTTTGCCAATCTTATTCTAAAATTTCCCCAACTAAAATTCATGATCTTGTCCCCATCAAAACCCGTCCATTAAAAAAAATAAAAAATAAAAAATTAAAAAAGCCACCCTCCACAATTGTAAGAGCACAAAAGCAGATGGGAGGCCTTGTCCTTGGCCATCCTCCCTGGTCCGGCCAGCGCAGGCTCCTCCTCCCTTTTGGGTTGCTCTTGAAGGGATACGCAGTAGTACTCAAGTTGCCATCTTCCTGCCTAAAGCAGACCAATTTCCAAATTTTTTTTTTTTTTATTGCTGATCCCTCAAATTATCATCCTTATTTAGCATAATCTTTTGCCGATCAACCCAAAAATTATCTGAAAATAAACCAACTTTTGATCAAATTTAAGTAATTAACTAATTGAAATTGAAACTAGACAGTGTTTATACAACTAAAATGTCCAGGCAGCTCATTGATATACAAACAAACTACCCAAAATACCCTCCAAGAAAAATGGTGGGAAAATTCGTGTTTGCCATGGTTACACTCCATATACCCAAAAAAAAATTCAAATCCCATTCTACAATACGAGCCAATTTTACCAGAGAACCACCATGAAAAACACCACCTCCCCCATCTCCCTTCCCAGCACCACCACCAAAATGGGGTCACATTTTCTCAATACTGCCCGCCACCCCATTTTCACTCACAGGCTCCCCTCCTCCATACTCCACCTCCGTGTGTCTCAGAAACTTCCCTTCATGTCATCATCTCCATCTCTGTGACCAAAACCATAAAAAAATAATACAGAGGGAAATCTTAATTCCTTGCGGTGGCCGATTGAAACTTAATTAAGCTCGTTGAATTGTGTTAAATTCAGTGACTCCTTCAATCAAATTTATGAAACTAATTTCCCAAAATCCCAATAAATAAATAAATAAATAGATAAATCGAATTCCAAAATTCTTGGAGCTAACTATAAAAACACCGTCACCATTGTCAAGAATTTCCTCACAATTTCAGAATTTTAAGAAGAAAAATACAAGAAATCTATATCTTTGTAACTTTATTATATAAAAAAAAACCCCGTGGGTTAGCCTATTATAATCACCTCCTCCACCACCACGTAAACCCCATCTCCCTCCCTCTCCCTCTCTACACATCCGATCCCCAATTTCTTCCAATTTTCCACATTATTATTATTACAAAATTATTCTTATTTTTTATTTTTATATATAATAATCCCCTATCCTTTTCTATACTGTATCTCTCTAACTGTAGAGAGAGAGAAAGAAGAAGAAGAAGAAGAAAAACAACCAAAACAAGAGAGAGAAACACAAAGCTCCTTCTCTCTCTCTCTCTCTCTATTTCAGATCTCTGTTCATTATCTCCTTCTATTTCTTCTTCCTTTCTTTTTTTTACTGACAGAATTGCCCCTCTCTCTATAGCTCGTTCGCTCGTTTGGTCTACAGCCTTCTATGCTGCGCCTTTTCAATTCGTTTTCGCCGAATTTGACCTTCGAAATTAGGGTTTCCGGTGCTAAATTGAAATCAATTTTGGTTTTGGTTTTGATTCTTTGACGATGATAATTAAGCGGAACTTGAAATCTCAAATGCCGAGTTTAAAACGGTGTAATAAACTCGGCGACAACTCAGCTTGTGAAGAATACGACAACTCACCTTTATCTCGGAGGAAGAAACGCAAGCTTAAGAGCAACAGCCACCACGGAAGTAGTGGTTATTATCCTCTCAATCTGCTCCGCGAGGTCGCCGCCGGTGTGATTCCGGTGAGTGTGAAGTCGTTGAATGGATTCGCTGGTGCTGCTTCTTGGTGTACGGAGGTATCATGCTCGCCACCTGAATCCAATGCCCGAGATTCAACGAGAAGGAGAGCGGTGAATGACAATGGTAATTGTAATAGTAATCGGACGGTGGAGGTTTCGCGACCACCGCTAGTGCGGACATCGAGAGGGAGAGTTCAGGTATTGCCTTCGAGGTTTAATGATTCAGTTATTGAAATTTGGAGAAAAGAAAGTAAGACTAATTTGCATGATTATAGCGTTGGTGATAATGATAATGATAATGATAATGATGACGACGAAGATGTTGACGATGACGATGACGACGATGTTGATTATGATATTCAATTTAATAGTGATAGTAGTAGAAAGGTTAAAGTGAAAGAGAAAATGGGTTTCGGATTGCGTAGAATGGGCAGAAATGTTAGTAAAGTGAAGAAACAAAGCAGGCATTGTGCTGGCAAGTATGTGGATACGTGTGAGGAAGAGGAGGAGAAAGAGGATGATGAAGTGAAGTTTAAGGGTGGTTTTGATATGAAGAAGTATTATTCGAGTTGTTCACGTAGCACGCTTACTTCGGTGCATGAGAATCTGGTGGTGGATGATACTGAGTGTGGTGGGGTTTTGGATTCAAGTAGTGGGGAGAGGAAAGAAGATGAGTTGTTTGGGCCGGAGGATTTTTATTCGGGGGATATAGTGTGGGCGAAGTCGGGAAACAAATATCCATTTTGGCCAGCTATTGTTATTGATCCAATGACACAAGCACCCGAGATGGTTTTGAGGTCTTGTATTGCTGATGCAGCTTGTGTGATGTTTTTTGGCTGCTCTGGAAATGATGGGAATCAAAGGGTATGTGTGGATTTTAAATTTATGAATTACTTGCTATGTAAAGAGAGGTTACTTTGGATATATGGACCTCTTGTGCTGTTAACTTTTGGATGGATGTGATTGCTAATTATGGTAAGTTGAATGATCATGACCAGGATTATGCTTGGGTTCAGAGAGGGATGATCTTTCCGTTTATGGATTTTCTTGACAGGTGTGTTACTTGTCATTGTTTTTGATGTCGTATAGGTTGGTAACTTGGGATTTGAGTTTTCTGTTTAAGTGAATTTTTTTTCTTGGCTTAGGTTCCAGGAACAGTCTGAATTGGATGACTTCAATGGTGATTTCCAGATGGCGTTTGAGGAGGCATTTCTGGCTGAACAGGGGTTCACCGAGAAATTGATACAAGATATGACCACAGCAGCTGGGAATCCGATTTATGATGAATCTGTGTATAGGTGCCTTCAGGAGGCTACTGGCTCAAACCAGGATCAGGACTTTCATTCTCCAAACCAGGCAAGTTTCATGGTTTAGTTCTTAAGTTCTTTTCTTTGAAACTCCCTTGTCTTTTATTTTCACTCTTTCTAGTCCTGTGCTTAGGCTTCAAAGTCTTAAACTCCTTGGTGTAAATGGAATTTTGATCCGTGGCACCTGGTACAATCAATACCTTGAGATTTACCAAGTTAGCAGGCTCAGAAAATGTATGAATTATACAGATATGGAGGCCAAATCTCTCAATATTGTGGCCGTCAAAAGTAGGTTTGCATCAGGATTTGGATGTTTTATCACATGAGTGTAGGCTTGCTTGATTTGATTGTTCGTAATGATTAGGGGGCCATTCTAGTGTTATCGCCTCTGGAAGGATTTTAGGGGAGTGTTGATCTGGAATCTGGATGCGGTCCCCAGCTTTCAGCAGCAGAGCTGTTCTGTTTTCTAAACTGTAATTTCCCTTTTAGTTCTTGGGGTTTTAGAAACATGAAAACAGTATGGCAAGTTAGGGAACTTGGAATACCATTCCTAAAGCCCTATATTCTCAGTCTCTTTTGCACTGAGAAGAACAGATACCATAACGCAGTATAATTTTACATTTCTTGCCCTCCACTTTTCTTGGAAAGATTTTGTGATTACCATTTTACAAAATAAACCAAAACATGCTCAAATTTTTGTGATTTGTACAACTCCTTGATTGGGAGTTTAGCGAGGAAGCTTATCATTTGAAACAGCTGTTACTTTTCTTTACACTGGTTCTTTCCTGTGATGGAACCTGAGATACCGAACTATATGTTTTCACACTAATTTTAGCTTTCCTCAGTTTTCTTCAGGTTTTGATTCAAATGAAGGTTTCTATTTTTATAAAAACAAAGAAGAAAATAGGAAGCGCTAGTTTGTCCTTCCATTTTCTGAATGTCATAAAATTTGGATTCTCTGATGCAGGACATGATTTGGAAGAATAAAGACAAGGGACCCTGTGAAGGTTGTGGCACGAGCCTTTCTTTAAAAACTGCAAAGAAAATGAAGGGTTCAAACCCTGGTGGCCAGTTCTTATGTAAAAAATGTGCTAGGGTTGGTACCACCTGTATTTTCTTCAGTGTTTTATGCAATAATTCTTGTCTCTATAGTCTAACTCATATGTGTGTTGGCTATTTGTAATTTTTACATCTGCATAATTGGTATTGCAGCTAACAAAATCAAATCATTTTTGTGGCATATGCAAGAAGGTTTCGAATCATTCAGACAGTGGGAGCTGGGTGAGTCAACCTACAACTTATATTAGAGTTGTGATTTTTTTCTGCTCATAACTAATGTTTATTTCTTATCAAATTGGTCTTCTTGTTCTCTCTGAATCAGGCATGTTGTGATGGTTGTAAAGTTTGGATCCATGCAGAGTGTGACAGGATTTCCAGCAATCATTTTAAGGTCTACCCGTACTTGTACTTTCTTTTCAACCTGCATAATGAGAACATAGATGGAAGTTTCTGACTTTCCTTGTCAATTTTCTTGCTTGAAGGATCTGGGGGGCATTGATTACTACTGCCCTACTTGCAAAGCAAAATTTAATTTTGAATTGTCAGATTCACAAAAATCGCAGCTGAAATGCAAGTAGGTTCCTTTTGATGTTGTTTTTTTACTAAGAAACAAAAGGTTTTGAATTTTCTATTCACAATTTATTTTAAGGGTTTATATCTAATATCTTAGAGCCTTTGGCGCAGATCTAACAAAATTAATGGTCAACCAGCGCTACCTAATAAGGTTACTGTTATCTGCTCAGGAATGGAAGGCACATATTTCCCAAGTCTACACATGTAAGAAGGAATACAGCTTCACAAGTGCATGAATATTGAGCACTTGCACTTTCTGGGAAATTCCCTTTTCCTTGGTTCCTGTGTTTTTGTCAAGTTTATTTACAGATTTTTTCTCTCATCTCTTAGGGTTGTTTGCAAATGTGGGTTCTGTGGTTCAGAAAAGCAAGCCCTTAGTGAATGGGAACAGCACACAGGTTCCAAAATTAAGAATTGGAGGATCAGTATTAGGGTGAAAGATTCCATGCTACTGTTAGAGCAATGGGTTTGTACCAAATCTTTTGAGCTTCTTTTTTTATCTTGTGGATACTTATTTCTTTTACAAGTTTGGTTCTGTACCAAATCTTTAGAGCTTCTTTCCTTATCCTGTGGATACTTCTTATTTCTTTTACATGTTTGGGTTTGTACAAAATCTTCTGAGCATCTATCCGTATCACGTGAATATTTCCTTTTTCTTTGACAAGTTTGTGTCTCTTGATGGTTACATGGTGCTGTACCTCTAAAAGTATATTACTTGCTTTTAGAAAGAAAGATCATGAAACTTAGTTTCTTACAATCATTTTCAATTTGAACATTAGAGCTGCTCTTGGACTTTGCAGATGATGCAGTTAGCAGAGTACCATGCGCATACCTCATCTACTAAACCTCAAAAACGACCTTCCATTAAAGAGCGGAAGCAGAAGCTACTTGCTTTCTTACAAGGCATGTTTATTTTCTAGCATAGATACAACCTGATCGGTATGTTATCTTGAGCTACACTGTCTGAATTTCTCGCTCGGTTCAATGAGCTTTTTATTACCATTGTCATGACAGTGAGATACGATCCTGTTTTTACAAAGTGGACAACAGAACGTTGTGCTGTTTGTAGATGGGTAGAAGATTGGGACTACAACAAGATTATTATCTGCAATAGGTATTGTGACTATTTTAATAGGGATTCTAATTATTGTGCACATAATGCTATGTGCTGGTGGAAATGTTTGGTGCTAAAGACACTTCAGCCAATTTTGAACTGTATTTTAGACATGTTTCTGACACTTGGAGAAATCTCCATTGATGTCTAAAGCAACAAAGCTATTTTAACAAGAAAAGAACTTTATGGAGAATAATTTAAATACTATGAAGTCATTAGAGTTCTTTCTTGTCGCAATCATCTACTTTCAGCTACAATTTGATGCAGTCTGCTGAATAAATGACCCCAAAAGAGAGGATAACAATGTCCTGCTTATATATCTGCTAATTAGAGCAAGGAATTTTTTTGTTGGCTGGAGATTTCATAGTAATGTTTAGTATCACTTGTTATTTTATCCATCTGTCAGGTGTCAGATAGCTGTTCATCAAGAATGTTATGGAGCACGAAACGTGCAGGATTTTACTTCTTGGGTTTGCAAAGCATGTGAAACACCAGATGTTAGGAGGGAGTGTTGCCTTTGTCCTGTTAAAGGTTTGTTTTTTGGTCATCCCGCAGTGAATCTCTCTTTTTCCATCTTGGGTTTGAGCCAGTTACAAATAGATTGCTTCTGCATAAAGTGGTTTATAACGAGTTTCTCTCTGTTATTTGTCCAAAAGCTTTTTGCTATGTACTAATAGGTTTGTTACACTCATATGAGAATTTCTTTAGTTGCTTTTCATGTAGGCTGTGATTTTTTTTCATTGAGCTTATATCTATTTTCCCAATTTTTCATAGGTGGTGCTCTAAAGCCAACTGATGTTGAGTCATTATGGGTTCATGTTACATGTGCTTGGTTTCAACCCGAAGTCTCATTTGCAAGTGATGAAAAGATGGAACCTGCTCTTGGAATTTTAAGCATCCCTTCAAATTCTTTTGTAAAGGTAGAATATTCATTCTCATAAAAACTGCATTGGAGCTGCTCTAGTTTAACTTGTAAAATCTTATGCATCTCATACTTAACCCGGGAATCTGTAGAAGTTCAATTAGCATCATGTGAGGACTGGTGGTTTTAAAGCATCATCCTACTTTACTCAATGAACCATGTGGCGAATAAGTTGGAAGTTGGTCGTTTTACATTTAATTTTTTTGAATTTTTTGCTGTTGTATTGAGCTTTGAACCTGCTTTAATTTTCTGCTTACTGATTTTAATCAATGACTATATGCCAATGAATTATGATTTGTGAGCTCTTTGGTGCATCTGAAAACGTAGCTGATGAATTCTGATTGTGCTTTTTTTGGAACTCCAGATTTGTGTTATTTGTCAACAAATTCATGGTTCGTGTACTCAATGTTGCAAGTGTTCCACTTATTACCATGCAATGTGTGCTTCGAGGGCAGGATATCGCATGGAGGTGAGTTGCTCTTGCTCCTATATGGTTTGGGTTGGAATACTTGCTGTATGCACCTGTTTTACCAGTCATGCAAAATGCATGCATACCATTTTTCACCTGGCAAAATTCTTTCACAAGTTTAAGTTATTGAGCTTTCAATTGGCATGGATCGGATTCTCTCTCTCTCAATTATCCTCTCTTTGTTATTAAATTATCTTACTTCTAAATCGCAGTTGCACTGCTTGGAGAAAAATGGGAGACAGACAACAAGAATGATTTCATATTGTGCAAATCACAGGTACAGAGTCCTTATATTTTATGATTAAACCAATAGCATTCCTCTTCCTATACTTCGATGTTTAGAGTTAATTTGCACATTAAAGCCTCTGTTGACCTTCACATTTGTCAAGAAACATATACATCATTTATAGCTATACTATAATAATTTATTGTTTTCTTTCATGATGCAGGGCTCCAAATCCGGACACGGTTTTGATCATACAGACTCCTGCAGGAGTGTTTTCTGCCAAAAGCCTTGTTCAAAATAAGAAAAGGGCTGGTACGAGGCTAATTTCATCTAATAGAATAAAACTTGAAGAGGAGTCGATGGAAGAAGCTACTAAGTCTGAGCCACACTCTGCTGCGAGGTGTCGGGTCTTCAAAAGAGTGAACAGCAACAAGAAGGTACCTAAACAATTGTTTCCCTGCCTATCTCTTCTTGTGTGTGTGGATATATCTTCTTTTTTTCTTTCCTACTTTTTTTCACAGGGATTGCGATGCATTTATAAAACACAAGAGGGTTAGTTCACCTGAACATGATATTGTAGCTGGTCCAGCTATAGCATATTCTGGGTACTTTAGGGGGGGGGGTGTGGGGTTGGGGATGATTGTCTAGAAATTCTAACAGTTGCTTGCTGGGCTGATAATTGATTAATCCAATCCCGTGGGCTGGGAGGCTCCATTTCATGCTCGTTTACCCCTACTTTTAAGAAGTAGACATGGACCAGTTGAGCAAGAGAAAATTGGCTAGATTTGTTGCCTTGAAAAAAAATTCGGAAGTTATGGAGCCAAATTCATCATGTATATATGGCTAACAAAGTGCTCTGTTGCTGTTAAAAAGAATGAATAAACGATGGATGTAATTATGGAAAGATATTGTGGTATTTTTACTTGGTTGAATTGATCAATATCAAATTTGTGCTTGAAATAAATGTTGGGGTTCTATGAACAGGTATAGTTAGGAGTTGCATTAGCATATTATATTCCCTAACCTGTGGGCATTTTATATGGGTCTGAAATTTGCTATTATCATCAATAGCTGGTTTAGACTATAGAGTTTAGATAATCAAACGAAAATGTGAAGTAAGCTGTAGTCTTACTAGCCGTGGGCTGTTCATTCTCTGATTTATTTAACTGTCCATATTACACAGCCATTTTAACTTGCTACAATTTTCCCTTGAATAACAACAGAATTGATATACCTAGTATACATATGATACATGTACTTCACAAAACCTTTTCTTGTGAATTTTCCAAATCCAACCATAATAGAAGTTCCTAGCTCTTCAGATCGAATCTATCCTCCCCTTATTTATTTATTTATTTTTATTTTCCAGCGAACAGAAGAAGAAGCTATTTACCATCGATTGACAAGACCTTGTCATCATCCTTTCTTAGAGATACAGAGTTTGAATGCATTCAGAGTAAAGTTTCTTTTTCCTACCTTTCAGTATTATATCATATTTTTTTTTATCTTCTCATCTTTTTTGACATGGAAACTAAGAGAAACAAAGCAAGTGGTAATGTGCCTGGTTTTATTCTTCGACAGGTAGTAGAGGAGCCGAAAAGTTTTTCTTCTTTCAGGGAAAGGCTTTACCACTTACAGGTAGGTCTCCATCTTTCTGTTAATAATATTACTTTCTAGATTGCCTTCTAAATATCTCTTGGATGTACATATGATCACAGAGAACTGAAAATGACCGAGTTTGCTTTGGGAGATCTGGAATACATGGATGGGGCCTCTTTTCACGAAGAAACATTCAAGAAGGAGAAATGGTATATATGATTTTTTCATGAATGAAAAAACCTTGAAACGTGATTTTCAGATGTGAATTCCATGTGTGTGTAATCACCAAAATTGAAATACATTCCATCGCTGATACATGATTGTCTCCAGGTTCTTGAGTATCGGGGTGAGCAAGTGAGAGGCAGTATTGCGGATCTGAGGGAGGTGCGCTATCGATTAGAAGGCAAAGACTGCTATGTAAGTTATCTTCTTCTTTTACTCCTTGTATCAAGTAAAAGATGATGCAAACTATGGGGTAGTAACCACCCTAGCCTCTGCTTATGATCATACTGGTTCCCAATAAATTGAAAGAAGTTTTATAAGTCGAACATGCTTTCCCCACCTTCCTTGCTTTTGTTCCTTTTCTTCCCCTTGTTCCTCTACCTTCATCATTTTTTGAGCTAAACTGTGGTCTAATTTTCTCTTACAGCTTTTCAAGATAAGCGAAGAGGTAGTGGTAGATGCCACAGATAAAGGAAACATAGCCCGCTTAATAAACCATTCTGTGAGTCGCATCCAAGTTGAACTTTCGTTTCTGCATTTACAAATTTTCAATTCAAACATGTTTGATCTCTTCTATGCTCGAAGTATAATGTTACTTTTCTCCATATCATGATGTCTATTTTATTTGCCTGTGTTCCAGTGTATGCCAAATTGCTATGCAAGGATCATGAGTGTGGGCGATAATGAGAGTCGTATAGTCCTTATCGCGAAGACAAATGTTCCTGCTGGCGATGAGCTAACGTATACATCTTCCCTGTCAGTCAGAGTTCATAAATTTTCAACTGTTCAATCGCTCACTAAATTTAGTTGCAAATGGCAGGTACGATTACTTGTTCGATCCTGATGAGCCCGATGAATTCAAAGTTCCCTGTTTATGTAAAGCTCCAAATTGCCGGAAGTTCATGAATTAGGATACAAACACATCAGCCATTGTTTCTCCACAAGGAGCTCTAACCCTATCCCATGCCCGGGGATCTTACAGTCATACAGAATTTGTAATTTTTTTTTTGCCAAAAGAAAAAATGTAATTTTTTTTTTTTGACATGCTCTGAGCTTAATAAAATTTATAGGCTTGCCTGCTGTTTTAGGTCAGGCATGGTGTACATTTGTCTCCTCACAGTTCTCATTATAGTTAAAGGCTAATCCATTCTATGATGAATTAAAATTGTTAATCAGAATACTTTGCTCCATAATCCCATTTTCACAATTGCTGTTTATTGATTACTATAAACATCAAAAGGAAAAAAAAAAAAAAAACAAAGATCTCAGAATAAATTAAAGAAGAAAAAGGAACCCATCATGGGTGTGGGACTTTGTTGTTAATCAATATCTTCAAGATGACTAGCAGAATATGCTGAATCTTCCTTTCTGCCACCATGATACTGGCCGAAGCCACCTCGCTTGGGTTGACAACCCGAGCGGGGACAGCACCTCGTTTCTCTCCTGGTGTCTCAGGTTTTGGTCCCGATCTAGTACAATACAAAATTCCTTGCTTCCATGCATATCTCAATGTGTTTTTTTTTTTTTTTTTTTAAGGAATCATAATATGACATTGCACTGTGTGTGCATCCAATATTGTTCGTGATTAACTAATATTTTTTTAATATATTTTCTATAAGTATTTTTTTTTTCTAGTCAATGATCGACATTAAAACATGCACCACATTCAGTATAAGTTAGGCATCTCTTTTCTTGACCAATATTTTTTTCTCCCCAATATATAATTGATAATCACCCATCCATCCATTAATGAAGTGAAAGATATGCACTAATATTTTCACTAATCAATTATCCTCCATCTCTCAAGATAAGCTGACATTATAAAGATTATTAAAAATCTTTAATATCTTGGGTCATTAAGTAAACAATATAAGTTTTTATAAATCACAATTTTCTAAGATTCAATATTTCCCTCAAGTTTTTATTTTTTTTCCTTTTCCTTTTACATTTATTAACTTAAGTATAAAAGAATTCTTTATTTTACAAATGATTAATTTTCTCAAAAACACTTGAGTCCAAATATAAAGCTCATTATCAAGCTCACGTCTTAGCTTAGAATCATGGCCCAAGAAAAACTCATTGTTTGTATGAAGATTTTTCTCGACTTCATCACTAACTATTTTCAGGGAGGGTTTAAGAATCTTTACTTTCAAACAATTACCATATCTAAGAATACTTCTTCATCTTTCAAGAAATTTCTAGCCATGTCTTGTCTAAGTGTGATCAACAAACGACTATTACCATCTGTTATATCAATTTGATATAATTGTTTCTCCACCATTAACTCAACATCTTTCCCTTTTATAGAAGCAATTTTTTTCTTTGACTTCTTGAGGGAACTCTAGTGTGACGAAATCACGGTTTGGCATCTCCTCCTTAAATCTCTTATTTGACTTGCTATAAACATAACATCGTTTGAATATGTTATCATTTCTTCATAACTTATCCCATAACTCTCGATAGCAAAATTGAGTAGCTTCTCTCTTACAACTTTTCTTTCTTTCTTTAAGCAAAAGTAATTAGCAGGCTTGTTAAAAGCTTTTTACCTCACCAACCCATGTATCTTTCTATCATCTATATTGCATGCTCTTTTGGTTTCTCCTCTCTTTTCTTTTACTTGAGTTTCTCATAAGCAATATTGCAAACTATAGCTAAAGTTAAAAAGGGAGACACCTTAGCATCAATATCGATATCTCTTTGCTTCAAATCCTTTTCAGCCACCAACAAAACATCATTTTCCTCCTTTTTCTCCTTGCTTTTTTTTTTTTTCTTATGTTCTTCGACTTCGACCGTTGAAGATTTTGTTGAAAACATGGTTAATGGTACATTTAAGCTCAAAGGGCATCTAAGTTTTTGGAGGGGAGAAGACCTAAACAAAGTGAAATTTGAAACTAAAATCTCACATGCATGCGACTCGAGTAGAACCTTAGCCTAGGTGTATTGTAAAATAAAACTTTGAGCTATATTTTTTTTTTTTACTAACTTAATTTTGTACTTGAGTCTATTCTATGAAAAATTATTTTTTCTAGTCCGTTGTCTTATCTAATCCAAACATGTCTAATCAATTTCTTTATTTTTTCCAGAACTGACTCTTCAGTAACTTGAATATTTTTTAACTCTTTATAACAAAAAACAACCAAGATTAGTTTTGGTATTAGGCGAGTAACCAAAGCCAATAATGGAGGAAATTTATTTTAGTATCTACTATAATTATTTCTTATCAGTTTTGGTTAAAAGATCTATTATAAAAAGAGTGTTGTAAGAAGAGTTTTCTGTACTTGTTTTTTTTCTTCATAATTTTAACTCTTCCTCATTTTCAAGTTTTCTCCCTTTTTAGCTTTGTTTTAAGTATTGGTTTTCCTTCCAAACTAGAGCTTAGATTCAGTTTTATTGAAAGATATTTGAGTTATATAATTTTTTGTTTATAGACCTTATTTAGAAGTGCATTTAAATAAGGTGTTGTTGTTGGAATCTTGAAAGTCTTATTGCAAATATTCTTTAAAACAACTAAGAAGCAATAAATTTTAAATCATTTACAAAAACAAAGCTTGATCATTTTTAAAGTGTTTCAACAAATAAATACTTTATTTTGGTCTTGTTTAGTTTATTCATTATATAATCAGTATGCATACTAGGATTGTTTTTCAGTCTCTTATATTACTTTGGATATATGCTTAATTTACACGCTAGAATCTCTATATATTTTATGTGTTATTTGCAAGTTAACCATAACTACATATTTATAATCTAAACTTGTATGAACATTGGTATAACTTTTGGATTACAAAATTGTTCTATACTTTCTCTACTTTGTTAATGTTTGATGCTAATGGGCTTGGAGTTTTTGTAGAAGCTAACCTTAAAACCTGAAATAATTTAATATCGTTGCTTTCTTTATTTTACAAGTTCTTTTTTGTATTACAATGTTCTGAAAAATAGGAGTGATAAATATATCAATATGTAGTTGTAGTCGAATTTGGTGTACATTAATATTCTTGACAAAAAAAAAAACTTTTGTAAGCTTGTAGCTAGGCAAATATCCTATACTATATATTCCTACCAAATAAAGAAGAGAAAAAATTCCTATACTATTTAAGTGATCATCTTGTAACCAAACTTCCTATATTGCTAGCCTAGCAATTTCTTGTATAAACTATAGACTAGGCGCATTCTCAATATAAATATAGGTCAAACCTCGTTTTTCAAAACCTTTACATTGAAGTTGATTTCTATTAATTAATAGCATTTAAATTTTTTATATTTTTTTTGCATGTTAATTTTCATCCAATGAGAGTAGCTGAAGAATGAAGTTAACAAATAAAGTCTTTACATTTTATGATGACTCTTGCAGAGATCTAGGAAGTCGATCTATTATCATGTTCGAATGAAAAAGTTAAATTGGATTCGGGGAAATAACCTATAGATTTCCACCTTCCAACATTAATTCTACTTTATCCCAAAACTCCAATCTATCTCTACAAAATCCTTTTTATGTTTTAATTTGACAGCAAACATGGAGCATACATGTTTATCTTTTTTTTTTTATTTGTTAAATTAACTAGCATGGTGATGAAGTCATGAAAAACTTCATAGAAAAATAGATTTTTCCTAACTGATGAGTTTTGAGCTTGTTAAATTAACTAGTATAGTTATGAAGTCGTAGAAGGTCTATTGAAAATTATATGGAAAATCTTGTACATGACATCTCTTTGTTGTCACTAGCTTGAAGATGCTTCTAACATTTTTTGCGTGCTTCCTTGGGTCTTTAGTAGTGACACAATCCTTGGTGAGGTGAGTCTATTATATTCTATAACAAAATGAGACTCTTTTACTTAGTGGGAATGATGTGTAAGACTTGAGGTTGAAGCAGTCTTTTACATGTCATGCCTAGGTTTTTTGTGATGAGGAGCATGTGAATGAAAACATTTAAGACTTACAAGAAGATTGATGGAAATAATCATGTTTATGTCCTAGATTTATTGGGGAGTGTTGACTTATTTGGATAGTTTAAGTATGGTGCCTACTTAGTATATTGTTTAATTTGTCCAGTTTCTTCTTGAAACTGGAGTTGTCTTTGTGTACCTAATATTGAGGGCTAACTTTTTTTTTTTTATTGATTATACTAAAGAGAAAGAAGTTGTTCCTATATGGATATAACATTGTTGTTGAGTACTTCGACTTATTGGAAGAGAAGTTGGATACTTATGGGAATTTGAGTCCTTGTAGAGAGAACAATTAATCTTTTATGTACTTATAAAATCTTATAAGCCATGAATTTTTTTTTGTAGAAGTTGAAAAGGAATGGACTCGCTTTTTATTCAAGTTCCTATAAGCAATGCAATTAATGAAGTCATGAAAAAACTTCACAGAAAATATATTTTTCTTGGCTGATGAGTTTTAGGTTTGAGTTGATCACAATATGATGTTAAATTAATATTTGAGTTTGTTCAATCAAGTGACAAACATACAAAAAATCAAGAGGATGAAATATCTATTTTTGTGTGTAAAGAAGAGACCAGTGTGTTCTTTATATAGTGAAGAGGTGTTAATTATAATATTGTTTAAATAAATAATCTCATTTTCTCTCTTAAAATATGAGAATATATAGCCTTAGAAAATATCTATAAAATATCTAGAAAAATATATGGAGAAATACATGTGAAAATACTGTCATGAATAATACCATATATACTATTGATAAATAATAAACCTAGGTGAGTCAAGGTAACTCTATCAAACCAGAGCTCGAGCTCGGTTGGGTCTTGACCTAACCAAGCTTCTTGGAGCTTGCTTGAGCCTAATTAGAGACCTAACTCATGCAATATGTTTTTTGTTTTTTTGTAAAGCATAATTTTAAGATAATAAACACAAATTTTTTATCCAAGTAAGATTCTAGAGGGTCTCTTCATAAAATTGTTTGGGATGTGTCATATTTTCCAAGTAGATTTAAGATTCTTAAACAAAAACCATCTTCCCTTGAAGTCCATCTTCCTCTTCAAAACCATCTCAAAGTTTCTCTTCAAATTTTGTTCATGGTCATTTCGAAACGGTGGAGTAATTCTTTCATCTGCCGCTTGATTTCAAACAAGCACAGTAGTGCAAGGTCTCAGGATAGTCTCGTTGCTGATAACTACCAACTGTTAACTGTATTAACTTCCTGAATCCTCCTTTCCACCTGGCATGTGTCCCCCAGCTCTCTCAGCTGCTCCTCCCCTTCTTCTTAACTAACAAACCAGAAGAGAAACAAGAAAAGGGAGGGAGGCTCTGATTACTTTTGACGCAAGAAAAGGTTGCTAGCTAGTCTTTCATTTGGATCCAAAGCAAATACTGAAGCAATGATTTTGTTATAAGCATTTCAAAGACTTGGTTCTGCTGGAAGGAAGTTCTCTCAACTTTCTTTTCTTCAAAGGATTGGGAGCTCAGATTTTGACAACAGTTTTTATTAATGTAAATTAATTATTATTATTTTTTGAAAAAATGTGTTTCATTATTGTGTCAGTTGATGAGCACCCAAATCTTCCTTCCTCGGACGCTCAATCAGAAGAAACAAACTGTATATATTAACAGCTTGAATCCTCACCATCTGCCACTAGCCCCCTAACTCTCAGCTGCTCCATTTCTATTGAGCCCCATGTAATTCTGACGAAAACAGCTTAGGTAGCCTTGAACAAAAGCTATAAAAGACTGATGGTCAAATAGCCGGAAACATTACTCACTCTCTCTCTCAATCCAGTGATAAAAAAATCTGCAGAGTTAGAGAGAAAACAAGAAAACTGATAAACCCTCTTTCTAATTCTTGCTGGTTAGCGAGAAACAGGAGTGAAAAGAAAACAAGTAGTGGTGAAGGTGAGTTCTCAAGTTACTTTCACTTTTGATTCTTTGTGGGATAATGGCTGTGTTTGGTTACTTGGAAAATACAAGAAATAAAGTTAGAATCTTGAACTTCATTCAATTGTCATTTTTCAATCTTTCCTTGGGTTCTGTTTCTTTATGATGTGAGTAACGAAAGAAAATAAAGCATCCAACTAAGTAGGTTTTAAGAATTTGATTCTTTTTACCTTGATTCAAAGAATCTTAACTTTGGATCTCCTGCCTTTTTTTAGAATCTGTCTGTGTTTGGTTGCTAGGAAAATGCAAGAAAGAAAATTTGGAATCTTGAACTCCATTGATGGTTTAGCACTAGTGGATTTCTTCTTCTTCTTCTTCTTCTTTTAATTTTGGTTACTTCATAAATAAGGAAAACAAATAGTATATAAATGTCTAGAATTTTGAAGAACTGTCTTCGTTATTATCAATTGCTGATAACGATTCATTTTATTATCACTAGAGCTTTCCCAGTTTCTGACAACATGAAGTGATTTCTTGCGTTGAATTGAAATGAACAGGAAGGTATTGACTCCCTTCACTCATGATTTCTGTCTTTTTTGGAATCTATCACAGTATCCCAGATGGATTTGACTTGTTAATTGTCTTTCTTAATTACTTGTCAATGGAAATAAACTTCCACAGCAACCAGCAGAAGAAAGATTCCCAGCTAGGGAATCTCGTGGGCCACCAAGAAACGTACAAAATTCCACAAATGCAGGATATGGTCCAGTATCCCCTGAACTAGTTAAAAAAATTGTGATTGTAAGTCATCTTATTTGATGTTCACCTGTATCAGTGTAAAATTCATGTTGATATATCAAGTGAAACTGAAACTAATGCGTTCAAGTTTTTTCTTTGTTTATGAGAATTGGTTTTGTACGTAGGCCAAACATTTGATTGAAAGATGCCTTCAACTGTATATGAATAAAAAACGAGTGATTAGAACAGTCTTCGAACAAGTTGGAATCGAGCCTAACATTACATGTGGAGGTAAATACCTTAAACAATTGTTAGTAGCTTCTCCTCTTCTGAATAACTTTCATGATACAAAAGTTCCATGATTTTTTACTACAGTGAACTCTTGAAATATCAATTTTCTATGTTCCTTTTCCTTTTAGCTCTGACATCTTTTTTTTTTATCTTGTGACATAGTGTGGGATCAAATGACAAGAGAAAATGCAGAATTTTTCGAGGAGTATTACAAGAAGTTAATTTTGATAGATCAAGTTGAAGCATTTAATCGATTAGTTGAGAGGCAGTGCCATCTGCAGAATCTTGCATCTCAAAAAGCTTCATTGGCTCCCTTTCGAGAAGGCAATCAGCACATGCCTGGTAAATTCTTGCCACAGCATTCTTTTATGTTCAAAACATAATGAAGTTAAGACTAGATTCGGAACTTTCTTAAGCATCCCCATCCAAGCTCAAAACACGTCCATTTTTCCCCAAGTTATGAAGAATTATACTCAAATTGCTGCATATTTACAGACATATCATTTTCAAATGTCATCTGTTTCTTGCAAGTAAAAGTTCTTAGTTTAATCTTATCATATTTACATTTGAATTAGTGGTTTTCGTTTTTTTGTACTCCAGCTGACAGTCCACATATGGGATATAACATTCCAAAAATGCTTTCAAACCCATCGAATCGTAATCAGCAGAGGAGCACTGTTTCCAGCCATGACAACTATGGCGTTCCTGCCCCAGTATCGGAGAATTATAGGAGACTGTTAGGCTTCCATCTCTTATTAATTTCCTCCTCTCTTTTCTTTTCTCATGTAAAATATATGCTCTTTTTTTTGTGTGAGCTTGAGTCTCTATCTATTGGGATTGAATTTGGCATGCATAAAGATATCAAACTATGCGAATTATCAAATGCTATAGCAAAAAAAAATTGGGATTCTTGGGTTTGATCTTACGTATGCTTACTGATTTTCTGTTTGTTGAAGGATGGCGATGAAAGGAAATGCACCTGATAAAGTACCTGTCTCACCCATCATGCAGTCGGAGATTCCGAATCCTGCACCAGACAATAATCAAAATATATCAAACTTTTCGTTCTTATTTCCCCCAAACCCTCCAACAGATCAACAGGGGCATGGCTTTGGTAAGTTTGATAGATTTAAAAGGTGAGATGACCTTATTATATTCTGAAACTATTCATGGTTCTGGCTCAAATAGGTAGAATCTATGCTAGTTTTAATCTATATAAGCTGAAGCGGAGCAGAGCTTGCAGGATCAAGAACTACCATATAGTTTATTTACCCTATTAAATTTAAGGAAATATATCATGTTATCACACTCACATTGGAATTATTACTTTTTTTTCATTTCCTGTACCACAGTTGACAGTCGGCTACAGTTTCCACGTTCATCATCTGGTCATCTCCAGAGGAGCTCAGTTTCCAGCAATCACAGTGAAGATGCAGCATCCAACAGTTCCTACCTGGCACATATGAATAATGGAGGAGGGTAATTTTCTCTTCTTTTCATTTAACCGTTTCTCTTCCATTTGGTCAGCAAGAAAAAAAACTTTTGGGCAATGATAAATTTAAATTTGCAGCAAGTATGACTCATGCATGATACGTATTCAGTGTACTCTAAACGCTATTCTATTGCTATTAGAGATCTACATCAATGTCGTAAAATGTAGGAATTTTCCTGAACCGTGATCCATTATATGTTGCAACTATATATTGTTTGACTGAGGTATTTGGAATTCAATTGGTATAGCAGATAAATAATTTATTCATGATAAATTTTGATTCAAATTAAGGGATTGAATATTGACATGCATACAGATAACAAGTTATGAAGATTATCAAATAGGATTGCAGGAATAGTTTGAGATACTTCGGTTTACCATGATGTAAGCTTACGTCTCTTCTGTTTGTTAAAGGATGGCGTTGGACAGTAACGCAGCTGATAGAACTCAATATTTTGGTAACCATAACTTGACAGAGACATCATATTCTGGTGCAAAAGACCGTCATCCATTGTCTACATCTTCTCTACCCCCTCCAGTGGAGCAACAATGGCAACATTTCATCGAGCCACAATGGCATCATTTCATCGAGCAACAAGGGTTTGATTGGTCCTCTGCTAGGAAAATATATGAGTGGACCGGTGCGCATGGTGAGATGAACTCATTATAATCTGAAACCATTCATGGTTCTCTGGTAGGTTAATTCCATGGACACGTTCTTTCTAAACTAGTCCGTGCATGTTCTTTCATAATTTGAACAGAAAATCCAGCTTCTACTACTTTGATTGGTTCTCAAGAGTCAAGCAGCCGCACTGTTTCCAACTACAACAATGGAAACCCGGAACCTGGAAGTTTCCACCCTGCACAGATGAATTATGAGAGAGGGTGAAACTCATTCTCATTAATTTTCAACTTTTTTTTTTCTTTTTTGCATATTTCTTGTTCTTATATTAGAGTAATATAAAACTGACGGACATGATTCTTTCCCATATATTTCGTTCAGTATGCTCAAACACTATTCTATGGACACATTATGATCATGAAAAATAACAAATGAAAGTTCACTACTTTTCTGTTTGTTAAAGGATGGCGATGTACGAGAATGAAGCACCACCTTTTCAGATTCCAAGTCCTGTATCAGTTGAACGTCCCCTGACGGAATATGATTTCATCTTATCTCGTGATCCATTTTCTTCATCTTCTCTGGCCCATCCAATTGAGAAACAAGGGCAACCTTCCACGCAGCAACAGGGGCAACATTTCATGGAGCAACAAGGGACTGGCTCCAGTTTCCACCCTGTACAGATGAATTATGAGAGAGGGTGAAACTTCAATCTCGTTAATTTTCAACTTCTTTTTTCTTTTTTGCATATTTCTTGTTCTTATATTAGAGTAATATAAAATGGACACATTTCCCAAAAAAGAAGTAATATAAAATGGACGGACAAGATTCTTTCCCCATATATTTCGTTCTATTTTATGGACACATTATGATTATGAAAAAAAACAAATGAAAGTTATGTTGGAATTAATTTCGAAGTATATATTCAAAGTGTCTTTTAATTCTCTTAAGTGTCTTTTAGGTATATGCATGTAAGTATTAAATATGTGTTTATTTTTAAAATTTTAATTTTAAATTATCCTAGAGTAGTATAGATATATGTATGGAATATTGTACAAGTCCAAGTCTATTGAAACTTCCTCTCATAAGACAGTAATATATTTATGAATGAGATTTGTCTTCCACCATGCTTTCCTTTTCTCCTTCAAATATATTTCTGACAAGTTCACTGCATTTCTGTTTGTTGCAGGATGGCGATGTACGAGAATGAAGCACCACCTTTTCAGATTCCAATTCCTGTATCAGTTGAACGTCACCTGAAAGAATATGATTTCATCTTATCTCGTGATCCATTTTCTTCATCTTCTCTTGCCCCTCTAATTGAGAACCAAGGGCAACCTTCCGCGCAGCAACAGGGGCTACATTTCATGGAGCAACGAGGGACTGGCTCCAGTGTTCAAGGTGAGGTGAACTCATCATATTCTGAAACTATTCTATGGTTCTCTGCTATGTTAAATTCTATGGACATGTTTCTTTCTAAACTAGTCCATGACTGTTCTTTCATAATTTGAACAGAAAGTCCAGCTTCTACTACATTGATTGATTCTCGAGAGCCAAGTAGCAATGGTAAATTAATTTCCAGTTCTTTCCTTTGAGTTCTTAGACTTTCTGTCTGCCTCCTGGTTTTGATGAAATGTATTTCAATATTGTGTCAGTTGATCAAAGCCTCAACGGCCCGCCCTCAGAAGAAAATAATTAAGGAAATTTATCCTGACTGGATGGAGGCATCTAGTGCGTCAGGATTAACTTGAAACCAGAAGTTGATAAGGCTGCCAGAGATGAGCTTGCCTCATTTTGTTCCTTCAGCATAATAGAATGGTTCTTGTGTCTTAAAGCAGACAAATCTACGAAGTGACAGAACTTCATTTAGTTGAATCTCATCGAGTTAAATTGAGTACTTCTATTCCGGCTGGCCTCAACTATAATTTACTTGTTCGATTTGCTTTCAAAGTTGTAACCATCTTTGAATGATGTTCTGGTGATGGATGCTATGTCAAAGTCTGATCCCCAGAACTCAAGAGTATTGCCATTAGAGATTAGTTCATTGAGCTTGTTCTTGATTTCTTTTTTTCCTTGCCAGAGCTCAAATTTCAAAGTTTTTTTTTTATACTTTTGTTGCTTACGTCTTTGCTTTCTGACCTTGAGAAATCAACAAAAAGCCATCCTCCCAAATATTTTTGTTACTGGAAAAGAACATGCTTAGACCATCTTAATTCTTAAAGGTTCATGTCAAATCATCACCACACAGAAATTCCATGACCTTCAACTGCCTTACGGGGGAGCTTTTAGACCTCATTTAATAACATTAATAACAAATGTTGCCAAGGATAATCTATTTCCTTTCCCATGTTATTCTTGTCAAATGTTGCCCCCAGAATCAGAACGTCACCGGCACATGGTCCATAGAATATAAAAAGTAAATGTGTGTGAGAGTTATTAAAGTTATAAAAAGCAAATGGGTTTTTCGTTACAGGCAGACTTAAGGTTTTTAGACCTGGCGTTGTAGCCAAACTCACTTAAATTTAAATCATGCAATTTTAATATTATTATTATTATTAAAAATATATTTATTTGTATTATTATTATTATTATTATTATTATTATTTCTAATATAATAATTAATAATTTTGAAAAAAAAATATTATTAATATTGAAAAACAACCATAGATTTGATTTGAAGGGTAAAATTAAAAATTATTGTTGTTGTTGTTGTCGTCGTCGTCGTCGTCGTCGTCGTCGTCGTCGTTGTTATTCTTATTATTATTGTGATTATTAGTGTTATTCTTATTTTTAATATTGGTACTATTTTTTATTATTATTAAATTTGAAAAAAAAATAGTATTATTATTGAAGAAAAACCATAAATTTGATTTAAATAGATTAAAAACTATAAAAATTTGGGTTAAACAAGTTTACTATTATTAGTAGTAGTAGTATTATTAGTATTAGGGGAACCAGACCCCAGAAACATAAGTTTGGTTGACGCACCGAACCCAAGTTTATAATTATTAGTATTATTCTTATTGTAATTCTTATTGTTATCATTATCATTATTATTAATAAGATTTAAAAAATATTTTATTACTATTGAGAAAAAATTAGAAATTTGATTTCAAGGGATAAAAAACTATAAGAACTTAGGTTAGACAAGTTTAATATTATTATTTGTATTATAATTCACTACTAAAAAAAGGAACTAACAGCATTTGATTTTAGCAACGGATAATTCCGTTGCTAAATTCAGCAATGGATTTGCATCGGATTATATATTTATTATTTTTTTAATATTAGCAACAGATTTTAGTAACGGAAATCCGTTGCTAAAGACAACATAAAATTTGCAACGGATTATCCGTTGCTGATTGAAAAAATAAATATTTAAATTTTAATACAAAATTAAAATTACACAGACAGTTGATAAGGAATTTTACTTTTACAATCTCAACCGTTAATTAGCAATCCTAGACTTGCATACTCTCTCCCCTTCAGAAACGTAAACAGAGCAATAAATAAAAAACCCAGAAAATGCTAATTAACTTGCAGTGAATTTCTTCATCCCCTTCGTCCCCTGATAGTAACATCCATAACAGTAGAAAAACAATTAACTTAGCACTCTCTCTTCATCGATCTGATCTTCGTTTGTCCCTAACATTTCTCTTGGAAAAGAGGGCGGCCCGCCCTCACCTTAGGCAGACATGGGAGACAGAAGGGGGAGGAGAAAGAAGCCACTCTCTCGACGATTAACGGCTTCCTCATCCCGGATCTCATCAAGCTATGCTTTCGCCTTGTTCTTTCTCTTTTGGTGAGCCATCAATAGAAGGTGCGGCTAGCTTCACAGAAGAGTAATCCTGAATTGGCAATTCTTCTTTCTTGGTTTCCGTTCCACTGCCACCTTTAATCCGTCCTCTGGGAATGCTAAAGCAAAGGTAAGAAAGGCAATTGGATTGAATAGTGTCAGGTTATGAGCTCCTTCGTGAGCAGTAAGAGGGCATTCTAACAAAGCAAAGAGAAGAGCCTAAAGTCAGTCAAGCAGTAACGGGGCGAATGGTTTACCGTAGATCGGCCTTTGCCTTTTTCGGGTATTCCATCTTTTCTTTTAGACCTGAAGAGTTCTTATTCTTCAATAGCAGTCCCTTGCCCAGCTGGGTCGAGGTACCATGCCTTCTCCTTGCCAGATGGAGAGGTAATTAATTTTAGGAATTATTTGTTTCTCTGTTGCAATTAAACTTACAGTTAAATTTTAGCAAATGTTCTGTACTGTTGGATGTCCATTTGCCCCATTATTGTATGGACTCTGGTGAGATAAACCATATCATTGTGTTGACTTACCTATGGTTTTCTTTTGTTTGGTTCAAGGTGGACTCCTCTGATGGTTGCTCGTTCATGGCACAGAAATGAACTTGGGGTGATTCTTACCACACAGCAAGAAAACCAGTCTCAAATATGTCCTTCTCCATATATATCCATTCCCTTTATGAGCATTGTCAAAATTGCTAGGTAAATACAGGTTGTCATATTTTGTTGCAAAGTTTACAGGAATGCATTGACATATGGGCTTGTTCCTTTGAAACCATTTCTTATTGATCATATTTTCGTATTGATCATCACTTTGAAACCATTTCTAATAAACTGGTAGTTCCTGCTTACAGGCAGTATATATACAAAGAATTTTTGTTCCTGCTTATAGGCTTGTTCCTGCTTCCCTAATATAATCCTCCTATTGCCGGTCATGCATAGACAAACAGGTATAATGTTGATTCGCAAGACATGTTATCCGTTAGTCCATAGGGCAATATAGTGGTGGTGTTGAGTTATGTCATGATTTTTTCGATCTTAGCTTCTACTGATTTTTTGTCAAGGAAATGAATTCGAGCTGGGGATCATTGATTGAACGGCTCTGAGATATAGATAGAATGCACAGAGGAGGTGATCCCATGGTGTCTTCTTATCATGAGAAAAGGATCTGTACTTAGTAATGCACTAAAGATACTCCAGCCTAAGGATGCTTAGCGTGATGCACAAGAATATATGCATAGCAAGTGATCCAGTCTTATTAGAAGTAGCAGTAGCCAATGAACATTGGGTCAATGAAAGCAGAAAGCACCAAACAATGAAACCCTTGAAACTTCTGGAGAATGGTTCACCCAAGGAGTTACAAGGTGCCACCATCTTTTTATTTTTTCAATTCATTATAAATTATGGATTTTATTGTTATATATTTTTTAAATTACTGAATAGATTTATTAAAATCAAAATTTGAATGACATAGCAAGAAATGCTAATTGAAACACTTTTATTAAATCAGAATTTAGAACCACTAATTAATTCATATTGTTTTTATTTTTATGCTTAGCTTCTATCCATGTATGTTTCTTCAATGATATATATGTACCTGTATGAAGAACAAAGGAAACAATTTTGCATTCCTTCTTTATCTTGTTGTTGATATTTCGGTACTCACTACTGCATTTCCAAGAAAGTGATTTTTTTACTTCAGCTTTGCTTAGTAAAAGTACAGAACAGTAATGAGAAATAGGAAAAAAGTTTTAATCTATTAATAGTGTGATATTTTGTTGATCCTTGTAGAATTTTAACAATGAAACTGTCCTTGAATTCTATTGAGACAAAATGTAACTTCTGAGGTTCATGATGCTAACATCTCTATGTAGGACTGGATATGTTGAACAAACCTACTAAGAAGCTATTGACTTCTTGATTCCATAACATGTAACTTCTGACTCCTTGGTCTGTTTTAGGTGTTTTGATTAAACGGTTCTACTCTAAGAATTTAAAGGGATAAGTTTCTGCCATAACAGAATTACTGCTGTTATTTTCACTTCCATGTGCTTACTGGTTCTCTGTAATCAATGTTTTCCCACAAACATAGTTTAGTAGAAATCAGGGGACTAGGGTGGCAGGGGATTATACCTTGATGCCTTCAATTATTGTGCCTTTTACACTAAACACTTCTTTGGTATTAAGCAATTATTTTTACGAGATTTTGTGGTTTGTAAGAGTACATACTGTATATGGTGTCTAATTTTGCCCTCTCAATTGAAGGATTGTGCTACTTATACTGGGAGTTCCCGGAGTGTTAGGTCTAGGAGTCCTGGGAGTGAGAGAGATGACCGAGGTAGAGACAGAAAAGGCCATAAAGATGATGCTAGGGATGAAAGCAGGAGGGGGAGAGATGGGCACAACAGTGATCGTGAAGAACGGTATCGTGGAACGGCAGATGGATTCTTTTTATTGTATCTTTTGTTGTTTCTTTTTATTGTATTTCAATTTAATTTATTTGTATTAATACAAGTTTAACTAAATTTTTATAATATAAATATTATTTTTATTCCATTTTTTATTAGTGATACAATTATTTTTAATATTAATTTATGTTGGTTATATTCTACAACTTTTAAACTATTTATAAATAATTAATTAAACAAATTAAAATTCATTTTAATAAATAAAAAAAAAATTTAATAAAAATAATATAGTCAGCAACAGATTTTCCGTTGCTGATTGAATTATTATAATTCAATCAGCAACGGATTTTGTATCAGCAACGGATTATCCGTTGCTGATTGTAAATAATTATTCAATCAGCAATGGAAAATCCGTTGCTGATTGACCTGATTTTGTCAATCAGCAACGGATTATCCGTTGCTATGAAATCAGCAACGGACAAATCCGTTGCTAAAAAATCAGCAACGACAAATTTGCATCCGATATTTGCCGTTGCTGATTCCGTTGCTAAAATAATTTAGCAATGGATTTTAGTTTTATTTGCAACGAAATGGTTAGTTGCTAATTACTATATTTTTTTGTAGTGATTATTATTTTTGGGTCAAGCATTGTAACTGACCACAAGACTTTTGAATCTAACTTTACAAATAAACTTTATGCTCTTGGATATTAGTGTTTTTTAATATTTTTTATACCAAAAAAAATTAGCACTTGTTATATCCTATTTCCGACTGAGGCAATGGAGAATTAAAAAAGAAATTATGTAGACAGGATAAGCATGCATTAAGCTGATGTTAATCTAGTGTCTTACACTCAACAATGGACATGTGCCATCGAGTTGTTGGTCCAGGTAGAAAGCCCATTTAAAAATCCATCAGCAACAAAGGTTTACCATATTAAAAACCCAAGAAGGAATTTCATGTTAAAGTTTAACCATTTTGGCTGATGGTTTTATTAGAGGTAAGATCTTCTTTGAATTTGATTTGACAATTATGGTTAAATGGATGAATAAGTTATATAATTGGTCTTGGATATTTCACCAGTTTTTCATTCTTGTTTGTAGTTTTTTTTTTACATTTGAATTTCGTGCTTTTCATTCTTGAATTTGATTTGACTGTAATGGTTAAATGGATGAATAAGAATATAAACAATGTGGACTCAATAGTATTTAGCCTAGACGTTTTAACTTTTTAGTTAATGGTTTCAATTTTTAAAAAAGTTTTAATGTTTATTTTACTTAGATTAATCAAGTTATTAAAAATCTAATGATAAATTGGAAGCATTTAAATATGAAAACTTTGCACCATAAATATATATCCGACTTTCACAATTGCTCTTTATTAATTACTATAAAGATCATAAGGAAAAAACAAGGATATCAGAAATAAAATGATGAAGAAAAAGCTCCCCATCATGGGTGTGAGACTGGGTTGTTCATCAACATCTTCAAGCAGACTAGCAGAATACGGTGGATCTTCTTCTCCATTCTGACTACTGCCGCCGACGCCGCCATCTTCTAATCCTTCTCTTAAACTAGGACTCGCCTATTCAACCACACCAGCATGGCTACCAGTTGATGAACCGGCATTGCTTCTGTTAGAACAATTTCGTTCTTCTTATCTTTCACCAACCTTAACAAGAGCAAAGTAGAGGTCGTTTTCTACTCGGAAAGACCAAACCTGAATTCTATCTAGCCGAAGCAAATTATTTCTTCTCCTTAGAGAATTCCAATGTGTTATGAACACATATGATGAACTAACACTAGTGCCCTTCTCCTTACACATGTTCCATTGCTTCAGATTCATGTCACTGACCATTTCCAAAGAGGGTTCGAGAATCTTTACTTTCAGACAATTACCATCTACAAGAGCCCTCTTCTCTTCATCTGTCAAGAAATTCTTAGCTATAACTTGTCTAAGAGGGATCGACAGACGACTGTTGCCATCGGTCACGTCAGTTGCATACAACTGTTTGTCCACCATTAACTCCACATCTTTGCCATTCATAGAAGCAATTCTTTCTTTGACTTCTTGAGGCAACTCTGCTACTAAGCCAACACCACAGTTTGGCATCTCCTCCTTCAATCTCTTATACCTCTCCGTAGAACAAGAAGGCCTCTCCTCGGAAGTTCTCTTCCTAGTAGTAAAGCCATCATGAACCTTGTCGGACATAGGCTCATTCACCTTATTAAATCTCTCCCTCAATATTCCTCCCCCGTTACTTGTCCCACCACTCTCGGTAGCAGAACTGAGTAGCTTCTCTCCCGCAAACCTTTCTTTCATCCTTAATTCAAAGTAATCAGCAGGCTTTTGAACAGCTTTCTCCCTCACCGGCCCGTCTATCTTTCCATGCCCCAATATTGCATCCACTTTCTGTTTCTCCTCCCTCTTCTTTTGCTTGAGTTTCTTGTAAGCAATATGGCAAACCGCCACTAAAGCATCAAAGCCGGTCACCTTAGCATCCATATCGATATTTCCATCCTTCAAATCCTTTTCAGTCACAAACAAAACATCCACCTCCTCCTCGCTTTCTTTCTTGCGTTCTTCGACTCTGGACGTTGAAGAATCAATGTTTTTCATGGTGACTAAGCTTTTGCTTCCTGTGTTTGAGCCTTGAAGCCTGCAGGAGTATTTATAAAGACAAGAGGGAGGGCGTTGTACTTGATGTAAAATCTTGTCAGGATAGAGTTTGATTTGTGAGTAAATCCTTGTCAGAATATTATGAAGCTTTTACAGTCGTCAAGGTAGAAACCATAACGGAAAGGGAGAAGAAAAGAGTTTCGTTTCAAGTGGAAACCAAAACCCTTTCCTGTTGGGATTTCTGTTACAACTGCTAACGACCATCCTGCTCTTGTCACGTCGTCGTATAGCATTCTCGTGGGTAAATCTATAAAATATATAATTCCACAAATCCAGATGAATGAAAAAACAAGAAAAGAAATAGCCGACCATAATTGTAGAAATATTTTAATTTAACATGTAATATAATGTGAGCATTTCGATTTTGAGTTTTAAATACATTGTGTGTATGCGTTTGATTTTGATCGATTAGAAGTAAAAAAAAACCATGAAATTAATTATTTATTTAAGAAATAAAATAAAAAGAATCAATAATCAGAAAAGGGTGAAATTCGCAATTGATAAATTAATCAATATTTTTGAGTAGTTTAACTTCCAAAGATAGGAACTTAGCTCTCCTGACAAGAATTTACATGAAGTAGTTATCGCAAAAAATTAATAATAATTAATATAGGAAGAAATGATTATATTTATTTTTGCATTAAGATTAAATTTCTTCTTGGTGTAATCTTTATAAAATAGTTGCCACAAAAAATAAAAATAAAAGCAATTACTGACATTCCTATGATTCAAAGATAATTAACATAGGAAGAAATGATTATATTTTAATCATTCTTTAAAATTCAAATTAGCCAATAGGTTTTAAAAAAGTGGTGACCATATATACACTTTTAGTTATTTTTTTGTAAATAAGGAAGAAGTTGCCAAGTCATAAAGGGTTTGTGCATAAGCTTACATAAATATATAAAAATACAATTTATTCCTCTAAGTTATCACCATTGATTATAAGCTCATATTCATGAAAATTATAAAAAATAATAATAATAATTAAAAATCAAAGTAATTTATATTTTCACTTTAAAAGTAATTAAATATTAATACCAAAAAATTAATTTATGTCAAAAATGAAGAACCTCATAACCAAAAACACCCCTCTAAATGAAATCAAATATATATGTTTGGAATATTCAATAACAAGATATTAATTTTCAAGTAGAGTTTGGAGGAGTAACACAGTTTTATAAAACAAATTTGTAGATTATATATAGTTGACATGTATGAATTTTGTTAATTTGTATAACAGTCAATGGTAAAAGAACTATTAGAAATCAGACTAAAAATTAAAGACATAATAATAATAATAAATATACATGGCCTTTGTTGTTTAATTCAAAATAGGCGGCGAAAATGAATTAACAAAAGGCGGGGAAAACAGAGCAGAAGACTTACCTGGTTCTTTTGCAAAGAATTTGCGCGAGATTACAGAGGGAGACGCTTCTGCTTTCAAATTTCCTCTTACTCCTTATGCTTGTATCTCACGTTGTATTCCTTTCCTGTGTCTCTATTTCGGCTTGTTTTTTTTTTTTTTTGTTTCTTTGCTTTGTTTTCAGAACACATCTCTACTCTCTCTCGGCCGGTTTCCTCTCTCGTTTTTCTTTGGTCAGAATTGGTGAGGGAAGCCTATTTCTGGTATGGGAGTTCTGGAGATGAACCTAAAAGTTCCTATGCTTTGCTTGTGTTTCTTTTCTTTCCGGTTTCTTTCGTCTCTCTCTCTAACCAACCTTTGTTTTTTCGATGCTCATTTGCTTATATAGAGCCTGACGGGTTGGTAACGACGGTATGCTGAGGGTCGACCACCATTAAGGCGCCCATAACTGAAACCAACGGATGTTACTGCTGCAACATCTCTCAGCCTTTACTGTAGGAAATGGTCGCTGGCTTAAGAAGAAGATGAATAGTGTCCTTTCAAAATGAGGTGGCCATTTGCGTTTTGACCCGTGAAGTTTTGAAACTTTTATAATTAAGCCCCTGGTTTAAACTGTAATATCCCCTGCATTTTGACGCCTTTTACAAGTTAGTCCTTGGACTTTAATCTGTTGCAATCGTGCCCCCAATTAACCCCAAACTTTGCTATTTCTTCAATTAAGTCTAAAACTTATCAATTCTCCAATTACGCCCTTGATTTGATTAATTAAATGAATTCCAAGCTCAATTAAGTCTCAAAACTTGTTCTAATTAAACCCTTGATTGGATGAATTAATTTAATGTCAAGCTTAATTAAGTCTCAAAACTTATCAATTCTCCAATTAAACCCTTGATTGGATGAGTTAAATTAATTCTAAGCTTAATTAAGTCTCAAAACTTATCAATTCTCCAATTAAACCCTTCACTTGATTAATTAAACTAGTACAAAATTTTAATTAAATCTTTAAACTTCCAATCATGTTGCCCTTAACCCAAATTTTAATTCATTATTCATATATTTCATTTTTACTTGTTTTCTCATCATTATTATTTTTTTATCATTTTCAGTAAATAAAATTAAAATAAAAGGGCTAAAAATTGGGTTATGACAAACACGAAGCTCAATTCTCATTCTATAAAATATTGAAGGATGAAAATGAAAAAAAATATTTAATTATACAAAAGGATTAAAAAATAGCAATTAAAAAAATAAGGATTAAAATTAAAATGCAAATGCAAATTAAATTTTATATTTGACTAAAGGGTGAAATTGAAAAAAAAATAACAAAATGATAAAAAAAAAATTAGAAGAATGAGGATTAAAATTGACATAAAAATAAAAATAATTTTTTTATTGAAAGGTGAAATTGAAAATGAAAATAAATTTAACAAAAGGAAAAAAAAAGAATAAGGACCATAAATTTAGATTGAATGATGAATTGAGAACCAGTAAGACTTTTATAAAGAACAAAAAAAATTAGAAATTAAACAAATAATGACCAATTTGAAAAACATAATATATGTAAAAATTAGAATTGATGGACAAAATTAAAAGTAAATAAAACTTTTATAAAAGGACCAAAAATAAAATTAAAAATCAAAAGAATAAAAACTGAAATTAAATATCAAGAACAAAGAGGACCAACCTTTTATTTTCAAGGGAAGAAAGAAAAAAAATACCTCATTAGTGATAAAGGTGACAAATCACTTCACTATCATTGACATGTGATGTACTATGAGAGAGAATATGACAATTTTTCTAACAAAATGGTGGAAAGGAAATTTGGCTATCAAGAAATGGCTCCCACGTATTAGCTTGTACATGGCAAGAGCCAACAGTTTTTTTAATTTAATTAATAATTAAACATTGCTAAAAAAACTAAAATGCTCTTGATGAACCTCATAATAACAAAAACAAATGAGTAAAAAAAACCAAAAAATTTCTAAACACATTATTTTATTTTATTTTTTCAAATATAAATATGTCATTTTACTGTATTTATTAAAAAAAAAAAAAAAAGACATCACTACTCTTGTTTGCTAGTTTGATTTGGTAGGCAATTAGATCATTTTAATGTGATTAAGAAACACATACCCTCAATCAATTCTTTAATGATTAATTAGCACTGTATTTGATTTTTATTAACAGAAGAAAAAACGCCATTACTGAATAGTGTCAATAAATTTGTGTCTACAATGTTTATCGTTGGTTAATTATAAACATGGATAAAGCCGAAGGGCCTTGGAGGAGTTTAGTGTTCAAAATTGCGTGAGCTTCTTAGTTCCAACAAGAGAACCACCACAGACGTTTACCAAACCTGCCAAAAAAATCTTTTTCATCTAAAGAAAAAGGTCAAAACTCAATATTTGCCGAATAATATGGTTTTTGAGTTACTTCCACAGATGATTACAAAATAATAATAATAACTTGTCTAATAACCAGCTAGACCGAACTTAAATACCGAGTTATGAATTCAGTAAATTAACTTATGGAACACAATATTAAATATTTTATTCTATATTTATTAGGTTTCTTAATTAAACAATGTTGATTTGAATATATAAAAAAATTCATTAATCAAATTTAATCTATTTTGGTTTTGACAAAGTTGATCCATGAATCACATCATACAGTCACCAAGTCTACCCACAAAGATGGGTTTAGTAACTGAGATTATTTAGCTAACAAAACAAACACAGCAGCAAAAACCAACCAGAACCCCTGCCGTGCATTCTTATTCTGGTGGATACCTTGTTTTCCCTCCTTGTATCTCTTTTTCCTCGATTTTTTCCTTTTTAAATCTACCAATTTTGATGCTAGGAGGATTGAGAGGGGGGCGCAAAACAAAGAAAACACTTATCTTTTCCATAGCCGCTAACCATCTTGTATAATGGGCGTGAAAAGCTTGTGTGCATAGCGAGTGAAAATGAAGGTACTTTTTACTACTAGCAGAATACACGGTGAATATCATGACATTGACGAGCTTCTAAAAATCATTGCAGTATCACGTCCAAGCTCTCCGAGGACGTGTATAACAGTGATGCGAAAAGCACCCGAGAATGTCCAATGCAAGTGATCACAAACTCGATGTTCATATGCAGTCAGATCTTAAGCAAATCAACCTAAAATTCTCACCTTGTATCCATGAAAGATAAATTATTTGATGCAGGCCTCTAGCATGGATGTCAAACATGTGATCATCGAAGCACAATGATGCAAGCTGGAAGAAGATGAGAAGAAAGCATGGAATTGTAATTGGAAGATGACATGAATGGCTCACAAAACCCCTTGTCCAGAGGAACCAAAGAGCATATTTCCTTTTATTCCTTGATAAAAGGAGAAGCAACAAAAATTGGGAAAGCAAACAATAACTTTTACGCAAAACGCATTAAAGAACATAGAGAAATTGTCTCAATGTGTACTTTCAGGAGAATGATGTATCCGACTTAAAATTACCGACTCAGACTCATTTGATCCAGGCATCAAAGCCCCAGATGCCTTGAGAGAATCATCCGACAAAAATAAAGGACCACATATTGCATCACCAGACCCCCGCCCTTCTTCAGCACATTGCAAAGCATTATCTTCAGGTGAAATGGAGGAAGCTTGGGATGCATTATCAGGGCTTGGGATGCTTCCCTCTACACCTTCTGAATTGCCCGGCTCGGATGGCACCCCATCAATCTTATTACAACTAGGAATTTCTACAGGCTTTTCCAGATTATCTTGACTAAGAGCTTGAACAGGAAAATCCTGGGAGGGGGTGGGAGCCTGAGCATAATCCTTCGAAACAAGTTCTACTGGTTCCTCATGGGTATCAGCAAGTGGATCTTCAGCTTTCTTCTGATCTAAATTCAGCTCTTGAATGTCATGCATTTCTTCATCCTGATTTAAAACCGGTTCTTCTGCTTTATGCCCATCATCAATAGGCTCATCTTTTACTTTGGTAGTTGAAATAGCATTTATTGTTCCACCATTAACAATTGGCAAGCCACTCAGACCTGGTCTCTCCTTCTTGTAGTAATCCATGGCTCTCTGCAAGGAAGGAACCAGAATGTCAGAGTGAAAGAATTGGCACTTAAGAATTAATCTAAAAACTATTGAGAAGCATAATATGAAAAATAAAGTTAAGACCAAGTCAAATACTGTTCGCAGTTAGACAGAATCAGATTGGAAATGACAGCGATATGCAAATGTTGCAACACCAACAAAAAGAAGTGCAGCCCAAATCCATTAGATCATGCTTTATATACCATCCATTCCTTTGGTTATTATCCTACATCCAATCTCTCCCCTATTTTTTTACCAGATCTCAATAGAAATACACATTTTCCTCATTAACACAGTGGCAAGATGCTTGTATATCTGAAAGATATTTCTGTATATGAACAATAATTATGCATGGGTTGGAAAAAAACAGATCTAGCAATCGTAATTAGGAGCAAAAGAATGGTAGGCATCACAAGCTGCAAGCTCTCATTAACTAAACTCTCATTAACTAAACGCCTATGCAATTTTTGCTTCCACTTAACAAGTACAAAATCCTGGTTGATCAAGCAAAAATAAGTAGATAGAAGGTCACAAAAAAAAAATTCACCATGCTTCTTCAAATGACTCCAATTGATCATGACTGGATTCACAAACATGCACAGACTATTTGTTATATAGTTAATGATTTTACCTGAAAAACAGAATCTTTTGTGGCAGGAAGAAGTGAAAGGCTGAAAATGGAATCGAAACTTTTTGGCACTGCTCTTGCACCATCCTGTCACATCACAATAGCATAAAAATAAATTATAAACAGAACAAGGTACGCATACACATACAAGGCCGTGCATGACAAATAGAGTCTCTTGCCTTCAAGTTTACAAGCATAACAATATCTTCATCAGCATTTGCACCCTGCTCCATGCTGAGCAAACTCATACATTGGCTATACAACTCTGGACTGGCAAGTTCTGTTGAAATGTCCAGCTTAGAGAGATAAGCACGGGCAAAATGACTCCTATCATCACTACTTTGCATTTTAGGCGGATCAGGCATCTTCTCAAGGGTAGTTTTAGGCATAGACCTCGAAGATTCTTTTGCTGAAGCAACAGCTGACTTTGTTTCTACAATTTCAGCTTGGACCTTTTGATGAGTATTTTCATTTTGCGACTCATGACCTACTTGTCCAGCTGAAAGATTCTCCATAGGTGCCTGCACTGGAAAATCCTCTTTCACAGAAGCTGCTGGCGAGTCCATATTCACATCACCATTTTGTGTTTTCCATATATCAGTGCCAGTTTCCCATCCCCTACCATTCAACTGATGCCTATTCTGGTCCCATTCTTGCCCATATGCATGTGGTTCATCCCTAAACACACCATTATTTCCATCCCATCCATGCATTTGAGAAGGTCCTGACCCATCTATCATATTATGCCACCCAAGTGGTCGCAAATGACCAGAAAACCTGTCAGCATCAGGTATGTGGTAAGGAATCCCAGAGTGGTTAATTTCCATAGAAGGCCTGGCACTGAACAGTGGTGGAGATGCAAAATGAGGCATCATTGCTTGAAAACCTCCATGTGGCCCATGTTGGAAAGGCATGTAGCCATTTGGCATGGGTGAAGACCAGTTTGGGGCACCTCTCCAAGCATTTCCTTGACCTCTTCCCAGATTGGGATCGCCGCCTCCTCTCTTGTAGCGGGTGTTAACTCTACTATCTTCTTCTAGTGAACCCATAAAAGATGGGCTGCCACCTCCACCCCTGAAGGCATGTGGAGGAATCAAAGCAGAATTGTTCTGATTAGTTCTATTATAAAAGGATGAATCACCTGGAGTTGACTCATCTGATAGAGGCTTCTCCAAAGGTAAATCCCGACCTAGTCTGTCATCAGCAGAGGGCAGATCTCTAGCACTGATGGAACCACTTCTCCTCCTCGCTGATTCTTCAATGTCACCACTCCGCCTGACACCAGTTCTGTTTGCATATCTGCGCTCATGGCTTGATGAAGGGGATCTGTCAACCAAGCCCCGGGGTGAAGCTCTAGAACTTGAAGACCTCTCAATCGACAACTCACCCAGATGGCCATCATCCATTTTAATAGGTTTATCAGAAGACCTATACTTGGATGCTCTCTCTGATGTTACTGGGAAATCAGTAGCCTCTCTTGATGAAATTGCTTTCGACCTCTGTTCGATCACAGCATCCCTGTACTTTGATTCTTCTGCTTTGAAATGCCTATAACAGAAAAAATAAAAACCATCACCATCTTCCAGTTTGATTCAAGAAATTACCTAAGAGCAGTAAATAACTATAAAATTTTGTTTGATCATTGAAGTGGGTTCCACACAAAAATAATTTAACTGGGACATCAATTTTAGAAATTGGTCAATAATCAGAGAGATAAGTTCTTTATTATACATGAATGCAATCTACCTACTACTAAAAGTGTGAAGCAAATGACTGAAAATGGAAATAAAATATTCGACTAAGAAGTGTGAACCCTAGCACTCCACAAAAAGATAAAAATATACTTGTTTAGATAAAAATAGACTGATTTCATTTTATTTTATTTTATTCACACATGCTAGTGAACATGAGTATGACATAGAAGTACTGCAATCTATTACACCAATAAATGGCTCTTCGATTTTGTCATAAGCAAAGTAGAGCAGCAGTTCTAATATACAAAATAAATCTTTGAATAAAATCAACCTTCACAAGCAGAATTAAAGCACATGTCTGTAAGTTTACAATTTCCAAAACATAAAATATCAATTTGGAATTGTCATTTTATCTCTTCACTAATTTAAGACATATTGATAGTTACCTGTACTCTTCAACAGCCCCATGTGAACTGGTATCTGGGGAAGTCCTCCGTCTATTACTGCTAACATTATTATCTAGATGGGCTTGCCGTGATTGAGACCTTCCCCTGTCATCTGACTCAACTCTCCCACTGCTCAAAGATTTCTTTTCCATGTCAGGATAAGGTGCCTTTATACCCTTGGATTTAGTATCATTATAGTCATCATGATCTTCAGGAGATCTTTTCCTTCCCCTGCTATCTTTGTATCTGGCACTACGATCATCAATATGTGCCCCGTCATAGTCAAGATTGCGTTCATGGTCTCTGTCACGGTCTCGCTCCCGCTCCCTATCCCGGTCCCGATCACGGTCTCGTTCCCTATCACGATTACGATCATGATCACGGTCACAGACAATATCAAACTCGTGATCATGATCACGGTCACGGTCACCATCTTGTGGCTTAGATTTCTTCTGAATTTCTGGACCATCCTTCTCATCCCTTGCATGCTTCTCATCAGACCTGCTGTTAATGTTATCTCTTGTACCACGCTCATCTTTTTGCTTATCATCTCGATGCCTATTTTCCCTGCCCGTGTCTTCATGATACTTGTCTCTATATCTATCATCATTGTGCTTCTCATCCTTTGGTTTTCCATCCTTGACAACATCCTCCCTTGAGGATAAGCGTTTTCCATTTGCATCTCCAAAATCATCCTGTTGCTTATCCCCATCAACAGAATCATCTCTCTTTCTCCTAATTCGTCTATCAGACTGGTTCTCTGATTCAGGACTTCGCAATTGATCATTTGCTGCCAAAAGCATAAATCAACACGTAAACTTGAAGTTCAGCAAGAAGAGCCAAGATATGGGGAAAAAAAATAATAAAGCGGATTAAGCAACAGGACCATGATATCCCAACTGCAAGAAGTGTACAGACATCTAAAGTAAAACATTAAGGCTGCTTATGTGTAAAGAAGGGGGGTTATAAATAAATAATCAAAGATATACCACCACTACTGCTGGAATGACAAAAACAGGTAGCAAGCCCCCATGTAGACACATAGCCAACATGATGTAACAATTAATCATGTGCCTATCAGTATATCTAATGAAGACAAACTAAGCATTATTAAAGTGACTGGGTATTCCCTCCTCACATTATTAAACCATCCAACACCCAAGACAAGATTGTCAACAGCATTCATTTCATAATTTCAGGAAAACAAATGAAGGCAATATGAAATATGTTGGATTGCTTCACTAAATCCAACAAAATAGCACAAAGAAATATGTTCTATGTTCTCCTCTCCAAATTACTGTATTTCCAATCTAATCTAATACTACTTCATAAAATATTCTCTTTGAATGCAGGATAGGAAAGATATCCTCGTTCATAATAACTTGGAAGATATCAGTAACAGCTCTTAAGAAGCACTTCAAGAAGATAGGAAACAAAAATTTGTAAGGCAATTTGAAACCCCCTTGAAGAATAAAGTGAAGTAACAACAATGTGAAAATACAGAGGAAAATTTTACCTTGTTCCAAATGATTACTAACTAAAATAAGAAGATGCAGATAACAGGTATAATTTAACATTCCAAACTCATCTATGGAGATATATCATAAAGTCTTAACAAAATTGTATAAACAAGAGATCTTTTGCAGCAATGTTCCAATCACCACAACTGTCTGTTGCTTTTCAAGAGGAATCCAAATGACACAAAGCTTACATGCAATAGAAGATTGCGCATCAAATACACCAGAAAAACCATGTCTGGTTGAAAAAACCAATTGAGCAAACAGGTAACCGTGCATGATATCTACAGTTATTTCAAGCAATCTATTAACTCCCTAGGTCCCTCAACACATGTTGAATGTCAAAGGACTTGAAAAACTCCGGCTAAAGTGGTAAAGTAGACAACACATTCACTGAGTAGGAGTGGAAGTAAATGGTCTTGATACCAAAAAAATAGCCATCCATGATATCTTCATTGAGTCATTTTACACATAACTGTAATTTCTTAATGCACAGTATCAGTAAAATCAAATGAAATACTTTATTTCCCTTGTCTCCAAGAAAACAACTTCAAATAAATAGGATTTTTAAAAACACTATAAATATGTTGGTGAACATGATGGAGTGTGGAGTAATGTAATGAAGAATGAAACAAGCACCAATTTTTTCTTCCATTGCATTCAATTATACTCCATTAGGTTCTTCCAAACATCTTGTAAGGGCCCTAAACGTTGACTGGAAGAGAAAAGACTCTGTTCTCAAATCCATACCCACAGTTAAATGGATTGTGCGTCTGAAGTACTTAAAAGAGAATAGATCAGAAACACTGGATTGAAGATCAAACCACTCAATGTTATATGGATAATTGTGTCATGGTCAACCATATCCAGGGGTACATGTAATGGGCAACGAAGTACTGATATAATTTCTTCTACTGTCAACTTTTGTCTATCATCAAATAACTAGAAATCATCCACAAAAAACATGAGCAAGTTACGTTAAATCTGTGTGCATAGCTTAACAAACTAGGGAAGGTGAGATCACCATATTAACAGATTACAAGTCCATTTTCAATTTTCCATACCCTACATATAACAATTTAGAGAATAAGCATTTGAAACCCTTTCCTTACACCTACAAGGACTGTCTCGTATACACAGGCAAGTATCATAGACTCTAATCTGGATTTCTTATGTGCCTTAAATGCAGGCCTTCTTCTCATAATCACTGCTGATCCATTTTCAAAAGGAGAAATTTCACATTTCAGTCTAAACCAAAACCAAAATGAAAATGAAAATAAACATTTTTTATTACACGAGGGACACTCAAATCCTTATTAAATGTACATCTAAAATATCATAAACAAATTCCAGATATTGATTAGAAATCCTCTTCAACTCGTAGGATCTAAATCATTTTAACTTATTAAAGACACTTCAACACACAAGACTCTAGGGACAGGCCAGGAAGAGGTGACTCAACAAGCACAAGTAAAATTCACAAAGAAAAGAAACCTTAAAGCTACGCATTATTAAATTGAGCCCTCCAAGACCACAAATAACTAAACTTTCCCTTGTTTCATTAAAAAGAAAAAAAACTTCAAGCAATCACTTCTAACAATTCAAAACAGCATTCTTGTAGTTTAACAAACAGAAAACAAAATAAGCACACAAATCCACAAACACCCACATCCGACATTCAAAGAACACATTTCAACCATTACAAGCCAACCCATTGTTACCTTACCAGTTTTTTCAGAAACTTGTTTTCCTCCACGCGAATACTCCTCAACTTCAATCCGCTTCTCACTTCTCCCCTCTTTTCCTTTCTTTTCCCTCTCCCTCTCCCTCTCCTTATCCTTCTCCCTTTCCCTTTCCCTTTCCCTCTCATCCTTTCTACTACTCTCCCTATACCTTCCCTCACTCTTCTTCTCCACGCTATCATCCCTCCTCCTACTCTTCGACCTCTCCTCACTCCCTTTCTCCTTCCCCTTCTTCTCACCTTTCTCCTCCTCTCCACCATTCCACCTATCATTATTTTCCTCTGCTCTATCTTTTCTCCTCTTTGACGAAGAGGATGAATACTCCTCTACATATTCCCCATTTAAAGATTCCTTATTTTCTTTGTTCTCCTTTATATCTAACTTTCTCTTCTCGCTCGAAACCCTAACACTGCTACTATTGCTGATATTCTCCTCTTTCACCGCAGCGGCCGCCTTTTTCTCTTTCAAGCTCGAATTTTTCTCCGAATCTGAATACTCTCTCGAGCTATGCTTGCTCGATTTGTGTCGGGAACTTCTCGGCATCCTCACTAAATCCCCAACCTCTCAAAATTTTGAAGTTGAAACCCTAACAAAATCGAAACTGTAAAAACCCTAATTTTTCAAAATCATCGATTGCTAATCACTAATCGAATCCAAAACCAAACCCTAATTTTTGAAAATCTGAAGATCCTAGAAGTAAGTCACAAGCCCTAACTGGAATTGAGTACGAGAGATTTTTATCGTAAACGGAGAAGACAGATCGCCGGCGGGATTGGGTGCAAGAAAGGGATGGGAGTTTGAGAAAATTACGAGAGAACCAAGAGGAATAGAGACTGGATATGAAGTCGGTTAGGGATAAATTTGGAATAATAGAGGTTTATGTGATTTTGAAGAGCAGAGGAAAAACGCATGTGTTTCTTTGTGTGATAAATTTGAGGGCCTTGTGTTGTGTTTGATGAGTGACTTGGAGAAGACCTTGGATAGAGATGGTTTTATATAAACTATATTTTAGTCCTCATAAGTTTCACTTTATTTATATTCAGTTCTTTATGTTTGAGATTTTTAATATTGTAATTTTAAGAGATCATTATTGATCTTTCCACATTCTTTTTTTGAGAAATCTAATACATTAATTAAAATAAAATCCCATCATTACTTATTTGCATTTTAAAAATACTTTTAAAAAAATTTTAAAAATAATAATTTTTTTTAAATTTAAATTAATATATTTTAGTGTTTTCAAATCATTTTGATGTGTTAATATCAAAAATAATTTTTAAAAAATAAAAAAATATCATTATCATGCATTTTAACCCGCAAAGTGACTTGAAAAGCAATCACAATCACAAATTATTTGAAAAGTTATTTTTTATTACTATTCAATTATTGATTTTTTTTAATATTTTTAAAAAGATATAAAGTGAAACAATTAAGGGTCAAAATAACTGATATAAAATAATTAAAAGTCAAAGTATTAAATTAATTTTTTATTTATTTAAATTTTACAAGGTTTATCAAATATATAAAGGTTTTGGTTATTAGAAATGAACGGTGAAAAAAATTTGTCACAGTATAATTTTTATTTATTGGATGGAAGAGATCCCATTTATATTGGCTGGAAGAATTATATATCAGTAGTGTATAATAATTTCTCCTCCTAATTTTCTAATGGATGAGGTCTGTATTAGATTTTTTGGAAACTATAAGATGAATATTAATGAAAAATTAAATTATAAAGGCTGAAGATGGAAATTATTGAATCTGTAGGGGTCAGGATATAGCTTACCAGACAATATGTATCAATGTGGGGGTATGCTCCTAGTCCTAGGTGAAAACGGTCTGGATTGAGGGTTAAAGTTATTTTATTGAAAGTATATTTGGTTTAGGGTGGTTTGATGGTTATATATATTTGGTTAAAATTATGATTGAAATTAAGGTTAAATAAAAAAATAGTTTAATGTATTTAGTTAAAAATATTTTTTAAATTAAGGTTATAAAATAATTAAAAAAGATATATATTAATATTAATGTTTTTAATTTAAATATTGTAGATTTAACTACTAGTATTACATCATTAAATAAATAATATTTTATATTAAATATTTTTTATTATTCCATTAACTTATCGACAGTTTCATCACGTATGAAATTCATCCGATATGAACTATAGTTTCCATGATTTTTTGAGCATGCAACAAAATCAAGTAAACTATCATCAGAAATAAAATTGAAATTGCGATCAAATTCTGAAAATGCTACATCATCACGCGATCTCCTTCTAATTTATATAGTGTCATTAAATAATATTAAATACTAATTTTTTGAATAAAACATAATTAAAAAACAATAAATTTTTTTTAATGGATCGGTTCTTTACTGTTCACTTCAAAAAATAAACAGTGCAGAGTGATTTAATTCACTATGCATAGACGCGGCACTAATGGAGAAGCAAATTCCTGCTGCTTTCGGGTAACCTCCCGTTGAAACATAAATGATAGTGGGTCCCACACACAATAATTAACATTTTATATTTTACCAAACATTTTGTTTATGTGATTTGCTTCAAAAGCATAAGTAACTCCATAAACAAACATTCTCTAAGTTGGGTTACAATTACTTATTTGTTTTTGTATTTTAAAATGATTAAAAAATAAATCTTTAAATTAATATTTTTTTAGTATTTTAAAATTATTTTGATGTGTTAATATCAAATATAATTATTTATTTATTTATATATATATATATAAATATATTATTTTAATACATTTTTAAATAAAAAAAATATTTTAAAAAATAATTATTACCACAAATACTTCAAGAATCCAATCATGAACCGACACAGGAGTAGAGAGTGTGAGGGTGATTGAGTGTTTCCAAGAGTAGTGAATTTTCACGAATGATAGTATACCATTAGTTTGAAATTTATAAGGCTCTTTAATTTTTGTGAGCTTGATTTAACGAAGAAAGAGGATAAGTGTTCAATTTGAGTGACTGTTTGTGTTTTGTTTTGAAGTTCCAATTATGTTTTCCAGTAAAAGGTATTAAAATTGATATTTTTCATTAGAAAATATAAATTTCATCGTAGGTGCATAACCATGAGAAAACTATAGTTTTCATATATGATAAAAGTTTTGAGTCGGTAAATAACTTATCTTATTGAATTGTTGGGAGGATAAATAGTTAAAGATTAAATTTTTTTTTATCAAAATAATTTTTTTTTATTTTTCTTTTAATTTTTTTATTTTAACTAGATCTAGTTTGGTTGGATCAACTAAATAGTAGGATAAGTTGCTAAATCACATACCTAAATTATTAACAAAAATAATTCAAATCATCCTTTTCTTTTCTTGTGGTAGCCAAAGCTCTTTCTTGAATGATTAGATTAGATTCTAACCTTCTTCTTTTAGCCCTAACTCTTCCACTTCAGCATTCAAACTTAGGTTGTAAGATTCTTGTTGGGCGCGGACTTCTTCGTATATGTCTTCAGCAGATTGAATCAAAGACCTGGGTGGCCCTTCAAAAGGAGGAACTTTGTACCCTTTCCCTCTTGTCTTTTGCCATATCGAATACCCTTTAGTTGTTTTTCCTTCTACTCTCTTAGCAGAAGCAACCCTACCAGGATATTTTCATGCCTTCTTCACTGACTCTAATAATTTCTTCGAGGTCTTGAAATCTTCATAAAATGTCGCCAGTTCGGCAGTCCTTGGAATAAACTGCTCAAATCCAAACTATCGCAAAACCATGTTGGGACAATAAATAATACAGCAACGGGCTCCTATCAACGGAATTCATGGGTACTCACCACAGTATGCCAGATAAGAGTTGAAGTAAGAGTATCGACTCCTCCAATGAAACTGAGATTTACTTAAACTTCGAAACATTGATTCCCATGTGGATCTTCCTACTTCATGCAAATGTTTTTCAGCATGAAGTAGGAACTAAGAAGCATTGTGACCCACTTTTTTCCTGCATTGCAAACGCAGCAACTAAGAAGCAAGAATTCGTTGTTTTTTCTACTGTTCACGTTAAATTAAACGTGAACAGTAGAAAAATTAGGGGGACAGTGCATTGTGGTGCACTGTCCATGTGAACAGTGCAGGGAATTGCACTGTTCACTATTTTTAAAAGTGAACAGTGCAATTCTCTTGCACTGCGTGGAAACTTTTTTTTTTTTTTTAAGTGTGTATATTTTTTTAACATTTTTAAAAAAACAAAACTAGTTCAGATACATTATAATATTTTATCTAATTTTATTATATGTTAAAAAATTATGAAAATTGTAGTTTTTATCGGATGTATTTTGTAGGTAATAGAATTATAGATGGTTTCTTGGAATAATAAAAAATATTTTATATAAAGTATGATTTATTTTATAATATAATAGCAATAATTAAATCTATAATATTTAAATTAAAAATCATCAATATTAATATATATTTTTTAAAATTATTTTATAACCTCAATTTTAAAAACATTTTTAACCAAACACATTAAACTACTTTTTATTCAACCTTAATTTCAACCACAGTTTTAACCAAACACCTATTTTTTCAAACCAACCTCAACTAAAAGTACTTTTTATAAAACAACATTTTTCAAACCACAACCACAACAGCTACCGCAATGCCAAACACACTCTAAGTTGGGTTACAATTACTTATTTGTTTTTGTGTTTTAAAAATATTAAAAAATAAATCTTTAAATTAATATTTTTTTAGTATTTTAAAATTATTTTAATGTGTTAATATCAAATATAATTATATATATATATATATATATATTATTTTAATACATTTTTAAATAAAAAAAATATTTTAAAAAATAATTATTACCGCAACCACAAATACTTCAAGAATCCAATCATGAACGGACACAGGAGTAGAGAGTGTGAGGGTGATTGAGTGTTTCCAAGAGTAGTGAATTTTCCACGAATGATAGTATACCATTAGTTTGAAATTTATAAGGCTCTTTAATTTTTGTGAGCTTGATTTAACGAAGAAAGAGGATAAGTGTTCAATTTGAGTGACTGTTTGTGTTTTGTTTTGAAGTTCCAATTATGTTTTCCAGTAAAAGGTATTAAAATTGATATTTTTCATTAGAAAATATAAATTTCATCGTAGGTGCATAACCATGAGAAAACTATAGTTTTCATATATGATAAAAGTTTTGAGTCGGTAAATAACTTATCTTATTGAATTGTTGGGAGGATAAATAGTTAAAGATTAAATTTTTTTTATCAAAATAATTTATTTTTATTTTTCTTTTAATTTTTTTATTTTAACTAGATCTAGTTTGGTTGGATCAACTAAATAGTAGGATAAGTTGCTAAATCACATACCTAAATTATTAACAAAAATAATTCAAATTAAAACTTGACCCGAATCAAGTCTCCAGTTACAAATTTACTTGATAAACTCATCAAGACATGTTCAAACAAGATAGTATATGGAAGAAGAAGAATCGGAGAAATGTTGCAAGTTACTGAAAATATCTTGACATTTTTTTCAGGAATAACAGAACAAACGGTCTCATGTTTTACCCTATTCAAATTCAATTCTCCATCGTAAAGATATTTTATTAACAAAAATTAAACTTTATGGGACTTTTACTATAATATTTTTATTGTTCACTCTCTCACAAATCACTGCGAATTAAAAGAATAAGTGAGCCATTTTAAACTTAAATTCGTACCTAGTTTTATATTTTCTTAAAAGAAAGGATTGGATTAAAAGACATATAATTAAAGGACAAAGAACGGCTAAAATAGATGGCATCTTAGAATTTTAATTAAAAAGTTCATTTAATTAATCAATCCCTTTAATTTTTTCAAATTCAATTTTAGTATCAAACTTTGTTTTTCTTGTTTTTTACTCTTTTGTTTTGTTAAAAAAGAGAGAAGCTTGTCAGATTCCAATGTGGAATGAGAACTTTATTATTATCAACAATTCTGACTATAAAAATAATTAATTTTTTTATCAATGAGTTCCATTTCATGAAGGAAGTTTGACCTATGTGCTTTTTTTTCCTTCTCCATGCCATAAACCTAACCGTGAGAATAAGTTTTTGCTTAGGGTTGATTTCTATTATTTTTAGTTGTTTTATGGATTTTTTATGGTCATAGATATGTTTACCAAGATGTATAACGTGTTTTATAAGGTGTTTTGGATCAAAATAAGTTGAAAATATATTTTGAATTGAAAAATCAAACCCCTGAATTTTTCACGACCCCTAATCGATGAAATCAATATAAAGCAGACGACATGTCATATGTTGTCATTAAAAAAGAAAAACAAAAGAACAAACTCAAGCTCCTAGGTTGGGCTGGAAGGCCCGCACATTTGCGTTGTTTTGTTTTAATACTTAGACCCATAAAGATAGTCTTCTATTTTTTTGCTATTTTATGTATGGTTTAAGAAAAACTGGCAAAACAAATCATTGTACCCAATTAAATCTATTATTTGGGTAGTAGGTTTAACATGTTAATCCTCAACATTTGGGGTATTATTTGTTTTTTTAAATGCTTTTTTGTCCCTCAATTTAAAAAAAATACAATTTCATTTTTTTTATTAATGATCTATTTTATTTATTTAACTCAAACCTAAAAGAATGCAATTTCATCATATGTTGTCAATAATCTACCTTTATTACCCCGGCCCCACGTGCTTATTACATTTTTTTATTTTTTAAAAATATGTTATTTCATACAAAGAAAATATCATGTGTTTTATTGTAATGTAATTAAATAAAAAAAAATCTCCGAGACAAAAATATTTATTGAATCTAATGACGTGCATGACTTGTGTCAGGTGTTTTCTTGTTGGACTTGAGCTCACTTTATTTTTTTAATCAAATATTATTTTTACAAATTTTATTATTTAATATTGAGCTTTTTTATTTGGTTTTTTAGGATTATTCTAGCGAATTTTGTAGGCAAGCCCAAATTAACCCAAGTGAATCAAATGTTTTTCCATCTAAGTATTAAATCAAAATATCATTTAATTCATGGTTAAAATTTATTTATTTTTAGAAGACACATCACCAATATTTAAACATTTTTTTTTGCCCTATGTAAAAAAACTTGCTCTAACTTGTGTTTCAATGTAGACCAATAGTCAAGTACTAACCAAAACATCATATGGCGTGAGTTTTTCACTCTAGCCATATACATAGTTTATTATGGATTGTTAAAGTAAAATTACTTATTTACCCTTAAGTGGATAGGAGTGCTTTGGCATTTTCCATTAACCCACTAACTTTTAAAAGATTGTTCGGGGTGTTCAATTTTTTTTTGCATGGTGAAAATATTTTTTTACCCTCATGGTCAACAAAACTTGGAGTTGTTAACAAAGAGTTTTTTTAACTTTTCATAAACTTTCAAACAGTAAAAATACTTCTTACCATTATCGATACACGACGTCGGGCGACGGCTCCGCTCTTTTTGTTTATTTAACAAAAAGATTGTTTTATTTTTTATTGGGGAAATGAAGATTTCATTGGAGTCGCCATCTAGTAATTTGAGGGAACTAGAAATCCCAAATTAGAAATTGGTCCCAGAGATTCGGGTACTGGGTTAGTTATGATTAAGGGAAGGTAGACACCACCCTTAAAACATCCTTTCAAAAGAAAGGTTACCCTTACTTGTGTGTTTTTTTTTTTTTTTAAATGATATTATATTTTGAGCTTATTTGTAATTTTATTATTTTTTTTAATGGTTAACGCCGGTCCCTAAAAATAGGAGACACGTTAAAAATGACATCAGTCCCTAAAAATAGGAAACTTGTCTAAAATATTGACGTTTAACCCTAAAAAGGAGATTTACGTCTGAGTTACCAAAAAACTATGGACATAATCCATATTTGGTATTTAAACTTTTGACATCGGTCCTTTTCTACAAAAGAGACATGTCTACAAACCACGTTCGTAAGAGATGCGTTAAAAAATGACATCAGTTCCTAAAAATAGGAAACTTGTCTAAAATATTGACGTTTAACCCTAAAAAGGAGAAGTACGTCTGAGTTACAAAAAAAAATTACGGACATAATCCATATTTAGTATTTATACTTTTGACATCGGTCCTTTTCTGAAAAAGAGACGTGTCGACGAACAGTATTTGTTTATAAAATAAAAATTATTTTTATATCGTTGAGAAATGGGTATAACCATATTTGAGATTTAAGCTTTGGACCCATGAACGATAACATGATAGGATGGGTGTTGGACCCGCATCGTTTTTTTTATATTTATTTTTGTTTTATTTATTTATTTTATATTTTATTTCATTTTTATTTAATATCGAATTCTATTGATAACCAATCAATACATAAAAAAAAATTAAAAATTAAAAATGCAAATAAATGCTATTATGACAACAAGAACAGCATCCTAGACGAAAATGTGAGAATTCGAAGACAAAGATCCCCTAATGTCCATAAACTAGAAGGACGCAAACATGGAATAGAATTTATCAGACGTGGAAACCTAACTTGCTGCAACAAAGTTTGACTCCAGCGTTTGGAAGGTCTTGATCATACAAAAAGGGCTCCTTATTATAAATTTCGTGCCATTGTTTATTCAATTCTCGACTTCTTACGGCTACGAGCTGATCCTCTTCGATTATCAGTTCAGCAAACGACTGGAAATCATTGATCTTTTATTTTTTATTTTTTTTTTATTTTTTTTATATTATAACACAAGGACCATGGTATCATTTAACAAATTTATGGTTAATTACGGCATTACATGTTTTGCAATCCAGTCAAATAATCTAACTGCTATAAGTAACAATTATACAAGAAGCAACGGATCAGGAAGACATGATTTTTATCAAATCACAAATAATGATCACTTACTTACATAGATGCATTGAAGACGGCAGAAATTAAATTTGCAGACCCGCTTTTTAGTCCAATACAAGTTCAATACATCCATGACAAGACACACACGCACATGCGCACACACACACATCTATATCTCACGTCCTGCATGAACAGTATGAAAGGAATGGAGGCTCACCTGGCTGAAGGGGTCGTGGTTGCTGTGATGATGTGGCTGGAGAAGAGTTGGCGGCGCTCTAAGGAGTGGCTGCTGCTCACGTTACAGGAGCTGCCGTAGTCGATGCTGGAGTTGCTAACGGTTGGAGCTGTTCAAGTCGCCGCTATGACGAGAGAGTCACCACCTCTGCTGCTGTTTCAAAGGATTAAAGCCCCTAGAAGAGGTGGTTGCTTCCTCTGCTACTACTGTTGAAGTTACGGTAGCAGAGAACAAGGAGGATGAAACAGGTCAGCAGAAGAGAGAGAGGGAGTCACGGTGGCTGCTTGGTGGTTGTGCCGACTTCCTATGGTGGAGCTTGTATTTTTAGTGGTGTGTAGGCCGGGTGTGTTGGTATTCTCGCCGGAGAAGGCAGCTGCGGAAGAGGCGGAGAGATAGAAAGAAAAAAATAAATGTGCAGAAACTGGAAGAAAAAACTAGTTTTTTGGCTGACTTTGGACCCGATTTTCCTTTCTTTCAGGCCATGAAATCCACCTCTATTTATAGGCGGTGGAAGAGGGCAATCATGTCTACATTGAGGAAAGATTTAAGCCCTTGATTCAGTTGGGAAGGATCCCAACCATTGGTTCAAAGTAGGTATCATGAGTTGAAAATCTGCAGACAAAAGCTGATTAAGTAGGCCTCTTTAGGCTGTCACCAGTGCTAATATATTGTCATTTAGCCCAACTTGATCACATGGGGTTGTAGAAAAAATGCATAGGATCCGTTTCATATAAGATTTGTTAAATTCGGTGGACATTAGGTAGATCAAATGCAGCTGCAAAGTAGTCAACCAGACTAGCTTTTTCAGAGAAAAAAAACAAAATCTGCAGGCAAAAGCTGATTGAGTAGGCCTTTTTAGGCTGTCACCAGTGCTAATATATTGTCATTTGGCCCAACCTGATCACATGGGGTTGTAGAAAAAGCGCATAGGATCCATTTCATATAAGATTTGTTAAATTCGGTGGACATTAGGTAGATTAAATGCAGCTGCAAAGTAGTCAACCAGACCAGCTTTTTCATAAAAAAATAAAGAAGATAATGAACAGTGTTTTTTGGTCAAAGTTCATTTCAGTCCTCTCTCTTTCAATTGAGCCCTAATTAACCCTAAACCTTTTTATTTAATGCAATTAACCCCCTCATTAACTTGGTAAAAATTAAATGTGGTCCTTTAAAATTCGGATTTTCTCAATTAAGCCCAAATTAAACTCCCAAACTTAATTCTTCACCAATTAAGGCCCAAATAAAATTAATTTGACCCATTTAAAGTATAATTAAGTCCTTGCACTTAATTAAATCCTTCAATTGGACCCAAATTAATTCTTAAACATAATTAAAATTTAATTCGGCCCATGATTAAATCAAATTGGCCCATTAAAAAAATTAATTATGTCATTGAACTTAATTTTTTATGCAAATTCATCCAATAATCATTTAATTTGACCTTGAATTTGTATTTTTTCTTCATTTTTGGGCACAATAAGGTACAATTAGGCCTTGAACTTCCTCCAAAATTGCAGCTTGATTCCCCGATTTCTTTTCTCCACATTGTCAGCCTTTGTTTTATTTTTTATTTTTTATTTTTGAAAAAGAAATTGATTTTTTTTTATATTTATAAATAATAATAGAAATAAAATAACATTCAAGAAAATCTTGGTAAGTCCAAAAATTGGGTTACAACAGTTGCCCCCTCTTTACAATGCTTACGGTGCAAAGGCATTGGAAAATTCATTTTCTTTTGACTTTGCATAGTAAGTTTTGTAAAGAAAAAAAACGATGGTGGTATTGAAAAAATATACAGATTTTCAGTTGGTCTATTTTTCTAGGCGACCTGCCCAAGTGAAAAACATGAAAGTGTTTTCAACAATGGTTTAGTGAAATACATGAAAGTGATTTCAATAATGGTTTTGTGAACTGACCCGTCTGTGCAATACATGAGAGTGATTTCAACAATTTTTTTTTTGACTACCACGATAAAATGCGACGAAACTCGCAAGTGGTCTAATTGTTCCAGGCGACCTGCCTGATGATAAAATGCGAAGAACTCGCAAGTGGTCTAATTGTTCCAGGCGACCTGCCCGATTGATAAAATGCGAGGAAACTCGCAAGTGGTCTAATTGTTCCAGGCGACCTGCCCGATTGATAAAATGCGAAGAACTCGCAAGTGGTCTAATTGTTCCAAGCGACCTGCCCGATGATAAAATGCGAGGAAACTCGCAAGTGGTCTAATTGTTCCAGGCGACCTGCCCGATGATAAAATGCTTGAAAGTGAATGAGCTTCAGGGTTGATGAAAACTTCTAAAGGAAGTCATACCTGTACGGTTGAGATTTGATCTGTAAATCGATCTCAAAGATGATGTAAGCTTCTCACGAAAGTCGTATATGTACAGCTGAGATCTGATTTGCAAATCAATCTCAAAGATAACACTCAAGAAAGTCTTACATGTACAGTTGAGATCTGATTTGCAAATCAATCTCAAAGACGACGCTCAAGAAAGTCTTATATGTACAGTTGAGATCTGAGTTGTGAATGGATCAGGAAAGCTTCTCAAGGAAGTCCTGTATGTACGGTTGGGATTTGATCTTCTATTGAAAATGATGGCAGGAGCAAATTCCCTATAAATCACACAGTATTGGGCAAAAAAAATCATCAACTTCTCACATTTTCAATACTCTCAAAGTTCTCAACTTTTGAAGTTTTAACCATGTCTTCCTCTTCTTCCAATGCTAATCCAAACCTTGCTCCTGCGGCAGAGCCTGTAGTTTGGCGTACTACTTTTAAAGTGAATGGTCGTCCAGTTACAATAGAGGATACTGTAATGGACAATGAAGATATTGTTGTAGCCGTGGCTAGAGACATGCTCCTTCCTCGTGATGAATTAATACTGGCAGCCAGGACTGATATTGAAGCAGTGAATCAGTCACTTGCTCTCAGTATCAGAGCTACTTCATCTTTGGTGAACATGGCGGAGCGTTTTCATGCCAGAAGACTTGAGTTGAATACTCAAATTCCTGAGCTCCATAATCAGATTGAGAATTTAAGGAAAAGGCTCCATGATGAGAGACGTTACAGAAACGACTTGGAGAGGAGAAACGAAGAGCTCAATGCACGTGTTGACTTTTGGAGGGACTATGTTAACACACGACACCTCGAGTTCGAGGAACAGATGGAACACATAATTAACCAGTTTGAGGAATTTCGAGTAATGATGGATCATCAGCGAGCTGAAAATATCCCTAATCGTCCTCGCAGTGTTTAACGTTTGTACTTGTAAACCATTATGCCCATGAATAAAAATCCATCTTTCTCGTCTTTATTCATGAATTTTGCTTTTATGGAATTGCCACATTTGATATGATTTAAAGAACTTCAATTCATCTTTGTCTCGTTGGATCCCGTGAGGAGTTTTGTTTCGAGAGATATCTGCAAAACGAATATGCGATGCTTGTGAAGTGAGATGATATGCAATGCATCTTACCTGTTTTTGAAATATAGATCCCCGTTCATCTTGTTTGAGGGTTTTGACGTTGAGTGAGCTCTTTTGATTTACGCGTACTTCAAGTCTACTCAAGCTGACCCATGTTGTCCATTTTCTAAGATAAGCATTGTTTGAGTTTCCCAACAGTCACTGCACGTTTCTCTATTGGTAACTTCATTGAGAGAATCAGCTTCTCCATGGCCCGACATTGTCCTGGGATTTCATCTGCATTTCTCGTACTGAAGATGTATCAGTTATCTTGTTGTCTAACTAATCATATTGTAAGAGTCAACAATCTCCTTTCATAGATACTGGACATCATAATATTTCAGTCCTCATGCTAAAAGAAGCCCACAGTTTATCACGTGTATTTTCCACTAGGGAAGCAAATTTATTTGTGCCATTACGGATCTGGTCCATTACGGATCTGGTAAACGCTTCTCTGCCCCCTGGGAGAATTAACTGCCTCATTTCATTTCTTCCTTTGCTCTTGTTGTCATTAGAATCTCTGATTTTCTAATGGTGCCTCGTAGTGTGCCATATATCCATTTTTCTTACAAAGAAAACCTTTTTTCAAAAATGATTTTTTAAAAGATCTGTTTTGTTCCAAAAAACTGAAACTCTCAATGTCTGTTTATAACAATGTTCAGGCAACTTTGGGGCTTTATGTCAAATCTCTTAGTAAAAGTAATCTAAGATGAAGGTAAGTGATGAGATGACCTTCTGCTTTGGTTTTCAAAGTGTTTAAGCAATTGCTTGAAGGTATTTTGAGACAAAAGAAGCAATTTACCTTTTATTTTTAGAAACACTTTTTTTAACAGCATGAATAATAATGAGTAATTATTTATTACGCCATGACTCTTTATGGAAAAGTCTCTTATATTTTGAGAACGCCGTTTATTGATCCAAGTTGCTTACTTGATTAGAAAGGACTTCAAAGGCACGTAATGTAGTTTATGGCTCAAGGCTATAAAAGAAAGAGTATTCCATAAGCTCAAAAAAGTGTTTAAGGGCTTATAAACTATAGATCACTATTATCTTGTCTTGGCATTTTCTTTTGCTACCTTGACAACAAAAATGATGCTAAATATTCCAAATGAGGAACTTTTGTTTTCTTTTTGTTATTCCCATATTTGTTAGGAATTCTCTCAATTGTTTGGAATTTAATTGAATTCTCTGTTGTCAAACTTTCTTTATAAGCTCACATGCCTTTAAGACAATTTTCTTAATCATATTTCTCTGTTTGCCCCCTAGTGTAGGGTGTGATCTTAGTTAAGGTTCTTGTGAAAGAAAAAGGCTTTAAATAGACTTGGCTCAAATTGGGACTGCAAAGGATAATTTTAAAGAAAGTGAAAGGAATATCAAAGATGGCCTTTCCTCATTTCAAGTAAGATCAGTTAAAACCAACAAACTTTGTCCACATCCAATGTAAAGCTTTGGATTTGTAAGAGACCATGTTTTGGAGTCCATGACAAACTAATGTACTACCAACCATTATTCATGCTGATAAAATGTGGATCCAAGGCATAATTTGGGTGATAGTTGTTCCAATTGCATGTTTTTTTTTACTTGTTTGGTCATCTCTTTCAAGGGAATTGATCTGAACATTATTCCAAACAAAACATTGATTTATTTCATTGAAATCACAAACAAAATCAGCTATTTTAAAAACTCATTTAAGAAGAATGGATTCTCCTGTAAAAAAAGTTTGAAAGATCGAATTGTTGAGTCATTGAGATCATGCATGGTTTTTTTTTTTTTGGTGAGGTATATGCAAAGAGAATTTCCTGGCCAAAGCTTCATTGATTTGGTTGGATGAAACACATCATACATAATACTTCTTCACAGAGTCAGAGTTCACAGGCCTAGGTAAATCATCTCCATCCATCTTAGTTAACAATAGAGCTCCTCCGGAGAATGCTTTCTTCACTACATATGGGCCTTCATAGTTTGGTGCCCACTTGCTTCGGTCTTCACTTGGCAATGATAAGATTTTTCTCAGTACAAGATCTCCTTCTTTGAATTCTCTTGGTTGGACTTTCCGGTCATATGCTTTGGCCATCCTTCTTTGGTATAGCTGGTGATGACAAATTGCAGCCAGCCTCTTCTCATTTATCATGTTTAGCTGCTCATATCTCACTTTAGCCCATTCAGCTTCTTCTAGTTCAGATTCTATTAGTACTCTCAAAGATAGAATTTCTACTTCCAAAGGCATCACTGCCTCCATCCCAAATACTAATGAGTAAGGTGTAGCTCCAGTGGATGTCCTTACTGCTGTACGATATGCATGCAGAGCAAAGGGAAGCATCTCATGCCAATCCTTATAAGTGACTACCATCTTCTGGATAATCTTCTTGATATTCTTGTTCGCAGCTTCAACAACACCATTCATCTTTGGTCTGTAAGGAGATGAGTTTGAATGTTTAATTTTCCACTTCACACATAATTCTGTGATTATTTTCCCATTAAAGTTCTGGGCATTGTCGATCACTATATTCTCAGGTGAACCATACCGACATATCAAATCTTTCTCAATGAAGCACTTGACCACTTTTTGAGTTACATGAGCATAAGAGCTGGCCTCCACCCACTTTGTGAAGTAATCAATGGCTACTAAGATAAATTGATGCTTATTGCTGGCCTTTGGGTTAATTGGCCCAATCACATTTATTCCCCACATTGCAAATGGCCATGGTGATGTCATATTAAACAGAGGAGCTGGAGGTGCATTTATTTTATCAATATACACCTGACATTTATGGCATTTTCTAACATAATCAATGCAATCTTTCTCCATGGTCATCCAGAAGTACCCATACCGTTGCATTTGTCTAGCCATCATGTGCCCATTTGCATGAGTTGCACAAATTCCTTCGTGAATCTCCTACAATGCTACCTTAGCTTCGATTTCGTCTAGACATCTTAGTAAAGTTCCATTGAATGATCTTTTATATAGAATTTCTCCATCCAGGTAAAATTCCATGGCTAACCTTCTCAAGGTCTTCATATCTGCTTTAGATGCCCTCAAGGGATATTCTCGATATTGGATAAACCGCTTTATATCATAAAACCATGGGTTCCCATCTATTTCTCCTTCACGTGAACAACAATGAGCTGGAAAATTTTTAATCTCAATGTGGATTGGTTGTACCCTGATTCCGTAATCAATTTTAGCCATAGAAGCTAAGGTTGCCAAAGCATCAGCAAACTGGTTTTTATCTCTTCCCATATGGGTAAAGTCTATCTCATCAAAGCCCTCAGTTAGTTTTGAGAGATATTGTTGATATGGGATCCATTTTTCTTCTTTGGTCTGCCATTCGCCTTTCACTTGACATATTATTAACATTGAATCCCCATAAACATCAAGCTTCTTTATTTTCATCTCTAAAGTAGCTTCTAACCCAAGGATACAAGCCTCATATTCAGCAGTATTGTTGGTACATTCAAATTGTAGTTTGATTGAGATGGCATATTGCTTCTGGTCAGGTGAGATTATCACAACCCCTGCTCCATTGCCAGATACATTCACCACCCCATCAAAATACATAATCCACCAATCATTCTTCTCTTTGTCTTCTTCTACTATCAACACATCCTCATCCGGGAAGTCAAAGTTCAAAGGCTCATAATCTTTGATAGCATTATCTGCCAAATGATCAGCAATTACACTTCCTTTTACGGATTTTCTTGTCTGGTATACAATGTCATACTCGACCAACATTACTTGCCACCTTGCTATTCGACTTGACAAGTAAGGTTTCTCAAAGATGTATTTAAGAGGATCCAATTTTGAGATCAACCAGGTGGTATAATACAACATATATTGTCGAAGACGCTTCGTGCTCCATACAAGAGCACAACATAGCTTCTCAATCATAGTATATCTGGATTCACAATCGGTGAACTTCTTACTCAGATAATAAACGGCTTGCTCCTTTCTTCTAGACTCATCATGTTGTCCCAACACACAACCCATTGCTTCCTCAGTTACTGTCAAATACAAGATCAAAGGTCTTCCAGGCACATGTGGCACTAGCAAAGGTGGATTCTGTAAGTATTGCTTGATTTTATCAAATGCTTCTTGACAATCTTTGTCCCAAGTACCAGGATTTTTTTTCCGAAGCAATCGGAAAATTGGCTCACATGTTGCTGTTAACTGAGATATGAATCGTGCAATGTAATTCAAACGTCCCAAGAAACCCCTTACCTCTTTTTCGGTTTTAGGAGCTATCATAGCCTGAATTGCTTTCACTTTATCAGGATCGACCTCTATTCCTTTGTTGCTTATCACAAACCCTAGCAACTTTCCAGACTTCACCCCAAATGAGCATTTTGCAGGATTCAATTTCAACTGATACTTCCTTAGTCTATCGAATAATTTTCTTAAAATTTGTACGTGATCTTCTTCATTCGTAGACTTAGCAATCATGTCATCCACATACACTTCAATCTCTTTGTGTATCATATCATGAAAAAGTGTCACCATTGCCCTTTGATATGTGGCTCCCGCATTCTTTAACCCGAATGGCATCACTTTGTAGCAAAATGTTCCCCATGGTGTGACAAAAGTGGTCTTCTCTTTATCTTCTTCAGCCATTTTAATCTGGTTATACCCGGAGAACCCGTCCATGAAGGAATAAGTTGAGCTTCTAGCAGCATTGTCTACCAAGACATCTATGTGAGGTAAAGGAAAATTATCCTTTGGACTAGCTTTGTTTAGATCCATGTAGTCCACACATACTCTGATTTTGTCATCCTTCTTTGGTACTACCACTATGTTTGATACCCATTGAGGGTATTTAATGACTTCTAGAAAACCAGCATCCCATTGCTTCTTTATCTCTGCCTTGACCTTGAGTAGAATATCTTGGCGAGTTCTTCTCAATTTCTACTTGACAGGTTTACATCCTTCTATCAAAGGCACTCTGTGTACTACAATATCAATGTCTAAACCAGGCATATCTGCATAAGACCAAGCAAACACATCCATATACTCTTGTAGTAATGAGGTTAAACTGCATCTTTCTTTTGTAGTAATCAGAGTTCCAATCTTTAACTCTCTTTTATCTTGCTCGGTGCCTACATTTATCACCTCTAATTCTTCTTTTGCAGGTTTCCAAGCACATTCAGACTGTTTTACCTGTCTAGTAAACTCTTTCATATAATCTTCATTCCATTCTTCTTCATCCATTGCAATCATATCCTCATCAAAGTTTGGCCATTCATTTTCAATGCAATATGTTTGTGGATTTATGGACGATTCGCTTTCAGAAGTCCTGAAAGCGAGAGGTGTTTTTAGTGTAAATACGTATCTTGTGGCCAAACAAAATAAAAAAAGATAACAATAGTTGAAGAAAATGCATGATCTCAATATTATTTGAAAAGCTGACTCAATAATTATGAAAAGACCTTATATTGACATCTTGAACCAAGATTTCCAACCAGGTACAAAAACACAAAGCAAACTACAAAGCAAAGCACACAAAGTACATAAAAGCGAATATAAGCAGACGTTTATTCATTACTTCTTGAAAACAACTAGGGCTTCTTCAATCTCCCAATTATGGAATACTTCGTCAACCGCAAGCTTTCGCACAAAGGCGTTGGTTGGAACCTCTTCTAGAGAGTGGACAGTTAACTGAGGCAACAATTCATCTTTTTTTGCTGTTTTTGGCTCGTCATCAGAATTCCAGCCTTTTCCTTCACCTTCCTCTATATTGTTGATATCCATGAAAGCAAGTTTCTGTCCCAAGACTTCCATCATGTTTTCAGGTTTTATCACATATGCTGACTTTGGGAAAGAAACATGGATGGGTGGGATTACAATGCCTTCTTCTTCTGGCTTTCTTCCTTCCATTCCGGCCAACCTTCTTTCTCGCTTAATTCTAGCAGCTCTCTGGTAATCATCTTTCTTAGGCTTAAAGCCAAGCCCAAACATCTGATCAGCAGCCTTAATTTTCATTCTGTTGAATCTCTTGAGATTTCCAGCAATTGGATTATTCTGGAATGGTAGCCCATGTTTCAAAAAGCACTTAGCTATCATTCGGGTAGTATCGGAAATCATTGGTCTTCTTAACACCGTGTTCTCTGGTACCCATTCAGTGTTCACAACCTCGAAGGCATGGAGATTTCCATCTTTGTAATCTTCTGTTTCAATATAAGGGACCGACACATTCCTCATCATGGACAAGGTTTCTTCTGCCTTAACTTTTACTAGAGTACCATTGATAATGTACTTCAAACATTGGTGTAGAGATGATGTCACAGCCCCAGCGGCATATATCCATGGCCTTCCCAATAACATGCTATACGAAGGATGGATGTCCATCACTTGTAAGGTTATCAAAAACATCTGAGGCCCTATAAACAATTCAATGTCAATGGCCCATATCACTTGTCTAGGAGAACCATCATAAGCTCTAGCTGTTATTGTGTTTGGTCTCATTTAAGTAGCATCAATTGGCATCTCATCTAATATATGCCTTGGTAGCACATTCAACGCTGAACCATTATCCACAAGCACTTTGCCGATCAAATAGTCCTTACATTTCACGGTGATGTACAAAGGCTTGTTATGCCCAGTCCCTTCCGAGTCTAGCTCATCTTCTGTGAAGTATAAGTAATTAGAGGCTTGAATTCTTCCCACCAAATGTTCCATTGTATCTTGAGTAATATCCTGTGGCACATATGCTTCATTCAACACCTTTTGCAATGCTTTACGGTGTAACTCAGAACTCAAGATAAGTGACATTAAAGAGATTCTAGCAGGAGTTTTCTTCAATTGATCCACCACACTACACTCACTATGCTTCATCAACTTCAGAAACTCATTAGACTCGTCTTCACTTATAGGCTTGTTCACTTCCATGCCTTTAAAAGCATCAACTATCTCTTTTCCTTTGGCTTTCCTCTGCCTTTCTACTTCTTCTGGTGTAAAACACCGACCACTTTGAGTTAAACCACCGATTTAAAATGAAAGATGGGAGTAGGGTTCTTAACATTGAAAGAATACCCATAATTGTAAGGCATTGAGCCATAACTTTCACTGTTTGTGCACACAAGCTTGGTCAGGATTAGTTTTGGTGGACCACCCACAGTTGGTTGGAGTCTACAAACTTCCATTTTTGTCTCCTGACGGCCTATCATCCCAACTTCACTACTCTCTTCTTCACTCTCTATCCTTAACATGCCGAAAGTCAGCATCCTTTTCACTTCTTGGTGAAATTCTTCACAATCATCAATGTGATGTCCCACCTTGCCATGAAACTTACAGTAGTTATTTTCATTCATCACTGGTTCAAACTCAGATAAATAACCAGACTGTACCAACATACCATACAGTCTTTCCATGGAAACCTTCAAAATTCTTTCCTTCTTAACCTCCATTCCTACAGCATTCACTCCTCCACTGCTTGTGGCATGATTGGGCAAAGGATTGGAATTTACATTTGGTGAATCATCAAAAGTTATCCATCCAGCTTTTATCAATTGTAGAAGCTTGTTTTTAAATGCATTACAACTTTCAATGTTATGTCCTGCCACGCCAGCATGATACTCGCATTTCAGATCTGGCTTATACCAATTTGGATATGGAGGTTGTAGTGGAGTTAAGGGAACAGGGGCTACTTGCCCAATACTCAATAACTTTGAGTACATTTCTTCCAAGGGAAGTGGTAATGGTGGCAATCGTTCCTGGGTTCTTTGAAAGATCCTTCTTGGAGGATTAACAATCTGGTTACTTTGTTGGTTATTTGGTTGGCTTTGTTGGTTGGTAGGGAAAGGTTTAGTGAAGTTGACACTTGCAACTTGTTGGGTAGGCGTTTGGAAGTTATAATGGTGGTAATTTGTTTTCTTACCCTTATATACTCCTTCCACATTGTTCACCTCGGAATCCTTCTTTTTCCTAGTAAAGCCTTTCTTCTCAGTAGGCTCTAACATTCTCCCCGCTCTTATCGCTTGTTCTATTCTCTCAGCGATAGTTACAGCATCATAGAAATGCTGAGCTGAACTACCCACCAGGTGTTCAAAGTAGGGAGATTTAAAAGTGTTAGAAAAAAGAGTGACCATTTCTTTTTCTAACAAAGAGGGTTGTACATGAGATGCTTTTTCACGCCATCTCAAAGCGTATTCTCTTACAGTTTCTTTGCTGCCCTTTTCCATGACTAACAAGCTTGACCTGTCTGGGGCTACCTCCATGTTGAATTTATATTGCTCCACAAAGGCTTTTACCAAATCTTTCCACTTTCTAATCTTGGTGTTATCCAGCCTTGTATACCAGTTTAATGTCGATCCAGAAAGACTGTCTTGAAAGAAATGGATGAGAAGTTTCTCATCATTCACTACTTCAGCCATCTTATTGCAATAAGATTTAAGATGAGTGACTGGGCATTCAGTTCCAGTATACTTGATGAATTCTGGTACCCTAAATTTTCTGGGTACAACTACATTTGGAACTAAACACATTTCTGCAGCATAAACAGGATCATATAAGTCTGCCCCTTCTACTGCCTTTAATCTCTCTTCCAGAGCGGTCAATTTATCATAATCGACATTTTCAGAGAATTTCATCCTTTGTGGGTCATCAGTTGCCAGGTTTACATTAACTGGCACTTGTGCTGGTGGAACATTGGCAGTGAACTGTTGTTCAAATGCAGAGGGATTTGCCCCTAAATTTTGAGGCGGGAATACAAAGGGAGCTGATGGCATAGATATAGATGGAGTTGCAACTGCCGGCTGAGTAGAGGTGCCTTCCCCAGACTTGGATACTAGGGCCTGCTCGAGTAGACTTGTAAGTCGTGCTATATCATTTTTCATGTTCTCCAACTCTCTTTGATAATGAGCCTCCAGGTGTGCCCTTTCTTCATTCTCCATTATCTTCTTTCGTTGTCGAGTGTAATGAATTTTACGGCCTTTTGGGGGATCTATATTTTAACCTGAATGAATGCAAGTAAACTAAATGAAATGCACAAATGGATGCAAAATGTCATATGGTGTATGCATGATTGTTATTTTGTTTCAAATTTTACTTTAACTCATGACGAGGAACAGACCAGATCAGATTCTCTTAAGAAAGTTCTCACTGAGGACTCCAAACCTATAGGGACTTGAACCGATTTAGGGGAGAAATTTGATGCCATAAATAAGAATCAAAATAAGCATTTCTCATAAAATTCTCTTTCATTATTTTACAATATTACAATCACAACAGACTCAATCTTTCCAAATCCTTGGACCATCATATGCTGAGATCTCATTAATTCCATCTCTGATCAACCCAAAAAACCGATGGAATTCATTTCTAGTCATTGGCTCACCGTCTGCTATTTGTTGGGCTATGCCTCTTAAGCCTAAAGCATAATTCTTGGCATCATCTGCTTGTACATGATAGCGCATAGCTTCAGAAGCCCAACATTCTGCTTCTCTTTCTGCATTTTCTTTTTCTAATGATAAGGTTTGCTCAATAGAAATCAAATGATCCACCCGCTCATCTAGATTGGCAATTATTATATCTTGACTTCGGCATTGCTCCTAGAGTGATTCATTTGTCTCTTCCAACTTCAATACCATTTTCTCAGCTTTTGATGCTCTTCCAACCCATCTCTTTATGCTAACATCTTGCCTTTTCTTCTCCTCTGACAAAAGTACATATTTTTCTTGTAGTTGTTGGAACTTAAGCTGTTGTTGTTGTAGTTGGGCTGACAAATTATCCTTTTCTTTTCTTGTGGTAGCCAAAGCTCTTTCTTGAGTGATTAGATTAGATTCTAACCTTCTTCTTTTAGCCCCTAACTCTTCCACTTCAGCATTCAAACTTAGGTTGTAAGATTCTTGTTAGGCGCGGACTTCTTCGTATATGTGTTCAGCAGACTGAATCAAAGACCTGGGTGGCCCTTCAAAAGGAGGAACTTTGTACCCTTTCCCTCTTGTCTTTTGCCATATCGGATACCCTTTAGTTGTTTTTCCTTCTACTCTCTTAGCAGAAGCAACCCTACCAGGATATTTCCATGCCTTCTTCACTGACTCTAATAATTTCTTCGAGGTCTTGAAATCTTCATAAAATGTCGCCAGTTCGGCAGTCCTTGGAATAAACTGCTCAAATCCAAACTGTCGCAAAACCATGTTGGGACAATAACTAATACAGCAACGGGCTCCTATCAACGGAACCCATGGGTACTCACCACAGTATACCAGATAAGAGTTGAAGTAAGAGTATCAACTCCTCCAATGAAACTGAGATTTACTTAAACTTCGAAACATTGATTCCCATGTGGATCTTCCTACTTCATGCAAATGTTTTTCAGCATGAAGTAGGAACTACGAAGCATTGTGACCCACTTTTTTCAGGAATAACAGAACAAACGGTCTCATGTTTTACCCTATTCAAATTCAATTCTCCATCGTAAAGATATTTTATTAACAAAAATTAAACTTTGTGGGACTTTTACTATAGTATTTTTATTGTTCACTCTCTCACAAATCACTGCGAATTAAAAGAATAAGTGAGCCATTTTAAACTTAAATTCGTACCTAGTTTTATATTTTCTTAAAAGAAAGGATTGGATTAAAAGACATATAATTAAAGGACAAAGAACGGCTAAAATAGATGGCATCTTAGAATTTTAATTAAAAAGTTCATTTAATTAATCAATCCCTTTAATTTTTTCAAATTCAATTTTAGTATCAAACTTTGTTTTTCTTGTTTTTTACTCTTTTGTTTTGTTAAAAAAGAGAGAAGCTTGTCAGATTCCAATGTGGAATGAGAACTTTATTATTATCAACAATTCTGACTATAAAAATAATTAATTTTTTTATCAATGAGTTCCATTTCATGAAGGAAGTTTGACCTATGTGCTTTTTTTCCTTCTCCATGCCATAAACCTAACCGTGAGAATAAGTTTTTGCTTAGGGTTGATTTCTATTATTTTTAGTTGTTTTATGGATTTTTTATGGTCATAGATATGTTTACCAAGATGTATAATGTGTTTTATAAGGTGTTTTGGATCAAAATAAGTTGAAAATATATTTTGAATTGAAAAATCAAACCCCTGAATTTTTCACGACCCCTAATCGATGAAATCAATGTAAAGCAGACGACATGTCATATGTTGTCATTAAGAAAGAAAAACAAAAGAACAAACTCAAGCTCCTGGGTTGGGCTGGAAGGCCCGTACATTTGCGTTGTTTTGTTTTAATACTTAGACCCATAAAGATAGTCTTCTATTTTTTTGCTATTTTATGTATGGTTTAAGAAAAACTGGCAAAACAAATCATTGTACCCAATTAAATCTATTATTTGGGTAGTAGGTTTAACATGTTAATCCTCAACATTTTGGGTATTATTTGTTTTTTTAAATGCTTTTTTGTCCCTTAATTTAAAAAAAATACAAATTCATTTTTTTTTATTAATGATCTATTTTATTTATTTAACTCAAACCTAAAAGAATGCAATTTCATCATATGTTGTCAATAATCTACCTTTATTACCCCGGCCCCACGTGCTTATTATATTTTTTTATTTTTTAAAAATATGTTATTTCATACAAAGAAAATATCATGTGTTTTATTGTAATGTAATTAAATAAAAAAAATCTCCGAGACAAAAATATTTATTGAATCTAATGACGTGCATGACTTGTGTCAGGTGTTTTCTTGTTGGACTTGAGCTCACTTTATTTTTTTAATCAAATATTATTTTTACAAAATTTATTATTTAATATTGAGCTTTTTTATTTGGTTTTTTAGGATTATTCTAGCGAATTTTGCAGGCAAGCCCAAATTAACCCAAGTGAATCAAATGTTTTTCCATCTAAGTATTAAATCAAAATATCATTTAATTCATGGTTAAAATTTATTTATTTTTAGAAGACACATCACCAATATTTAAACATTTTTTTTTTGCGCTATGTAAAAAAACTTGCTCTAACCTGTGTTTCAACGTAGACCAATAGTCAAGTACTAACCAAAACATCATATGGCGTGAGTTTTTCACTCTAGCCATATACATAGTTTATTATGGATTGTTAAAGTAAAATTACTTATTTACCCTTAAGTGGATAGGAGTGCTTTGGCATTTTCCATTAACCCACTACTTGTTAAAAGATTGTTCGGGGTGTTCAATTTTTTTTTGCATGGTGAAAATATTTTTTTACCCTCATGGTCAACAAAACTTGGAGTTGTTAACAAAGAGTTTTTTTTAACTTTTCATAAACTTTCAAACAGTAAAAATACTTGTTACCATTGTCGATACACGACGTCGGGCGACGACTCCGCTCTTTTTGTTTATTTAACAAAAAGATTGTTTTATTTTTTATTGGGGAAATGAAGATTTCATTGGAGTCGCCATCTAGTAATTTGAGGGAACTAGAAATCCCAAATTAGAAATTGGTCCCAGAGATTCGGGTACTAGGTTAGTTATGATTAAGGGAAGGTAGACACCACCCATAAAACATCCTTTCAAAAGAAAGGTTACCCTTACTTGTGTTTTTTTTTTTTTTTAAATGACATTATATTTTGAGCTTATTTGTAATTTTATTATTTTTTTTAATGGTTAACGTCGGTCCCTAAAAATAGGAGACACGTTAAAAATGACATCAGTCCCTAAAAATAGGAAACTTGTCTAAAATATTAACGTTTAACCCTAAAAAGGAGATTTACGTCTGAGTTACCAAAAAACTATGGACATAATCCATATTTGGTATTTAAACTTTTGACATCGGTCCTTTTCTACAAAAGAGACATGTCTACAAACCACGTTCGTAAGAGATGCGTTAAAAAATGACATCAGTTCCTAAAAATAGGAAACTTGTCTAAAATATTGACGTTTAACCCTAAAAAGGAGAAGTACGTCTGAGTTACAAAAAAAAATTACGGACATAATCCATATTTAGTATTTATACTTTTGACATCGGTCCTTTTCTGAAAAAGAAACGTGTCGACGAACAGTATTTGTTTATAAAATAAAAATTATTTTTATATCGTTGAGAAATGGGTATAACCATATTTGAGATTTAAGCTTTGGACCCATGAACGATAACATGATAGGATGGGTGTTGGACCCGCATTGTTTTTTTATATTTATTTTTGTTTTATTTATTTATTTTATATTTTATTTTATTTTTATTTAATATCGAATTCTATTGATAACCAATCAATACATAAAAAATTAAAATTAAAAATTAAAAATGCAAATAAATGTTATTATGACAACAAGAACAGCATCCCAGACGAAAATGTGAGAATTCGAAGACAAAGATCCCTTAATGTCCATAAACTAGAAGGACGCAAACATGGAATAGAATTTATCAGACGTGGAAACCTAACTTGTTGCAACAAAGTTTGACTCCAGCGTTTGGAAGGTCTTGATCATACAAAAAGGGCTCCTTATTATAAATTCCGTGCCATTGTTTATTCAATTCTCGACTTCTTACGGCTACGAGCTGATCCTCTTCGATTATCAGTTCAGCAAACGACTGGAAATCATTGATCTTTTATTTTTATTTTTTTTTTATTTTTTTTATATTATAACACAAGGACCATGGTATCATTTAACAAATTTATGGTTAATTACGGCATTACATGTTTTGCAATGCAGTCAAATAATCTAACTGCTATAAGTAACAATTATACAAGAAGCAACGGATCAGGAAGACAGGATTTTTATCAAATCACAAATAATGATCACTTACTTACAGAGATGCATTGAAGACGGCAGAAATTAAATTTGCAGACCCCCTTTTTAGTCCAATACAAGTTCAATACATCCATGCCAAGACACACACGCACATGCACACACACACACATCTATATCTCACGTCCTGCATGAACAGTATGAAAGGAATGGAGGCTCACCTGGCTGAAGGGGTCGTGGTTGCTGTGATGATGTGGCTGGAGAAGAGTTGGTGGCGCTCCAAGGAGTGGTTGCTGCTCACGTTACAGGAGCTGTCGTAGTCGGTGCTGGAGTTGCTAACGGTTGGAGCTGTTCAAGTCGCCGCTATGACGAGAGAGTCACCACCTCTGCTGCTGTTTCAAAGGATTAAAGCCCCTAGAAGAGGTGGTTACTTCCTCTGCTGCTACTGTTGAAGTTGCGGTAGCAGAGAACAAGGAGGATGAAACAGGTCTGCAGAAGAGAGAGGGGGAGTCACGGTGGCTGCTTGGTGGTTGTGCCGACTTCCTATGGTGGAGCTTGTATTTTTAGTGGTGTGTAGGCCGGGTGTGTTGGTATTCTCGCCGGAGAAGGCAACTGTGGAAGAGGCGGAGAGATAGAAAGAAAAAAATAAATGTGCAGAAACCGGAAGAAAAAACTGGTTTTTTGGCTGACTTTGGACCCGATTTTCCTTTCTTTCAGGCCATGAAATCCACCTCTATTTATAGGCGGTGGAAGAGGAAAATCTTGTCTACATTGAGGAAAAATTTAAGCCCTTGATTCAGTTGGGAAGGATTCCAACCATTGGCTCAAAGTAGGTATCATGAGTTGAAAATCTGCAGATAAAAGCTGATTGAGTAGGCCTCTTTAGGCTGTCACCAGTGCTAATATATTGTCATTTAGCCCAACTTGATCACATGGAGTTGTAGAAAAAATGCATAGGATCCGTTTCATATAAGATTTGTTAAATTCGGTGGACATTAGGTAGATCAAATGCAGCTGCAAAGTAGTCAACCAGACTAGCTTTTTCAGAGAAAAAAAACAAAATTTGCATGCAAAAGCTGATTGAGTATGCCTCTTTAGGCTGTCACCAGTGCTAATATATTGTCATTTGGCCCAACCTGATCACATGGGGTTGTAGAAAAAGCGCATAGGATCCGTTTCATATAAGATTTGTTAAATTCGGTGGACATTAGGTAGATTAAATGCAGCTGCAAAGTAGTCAACCAGACCAGCTTTTTCATAAAAAAATAAAGAAGATAATGAACAGTGTTTTTTTGTCAAAGTTCATTTCAGTCCTCTCTCTTTCAATTGAGCCCTAATTGACCATAAACCTTTTTATTTAATGCAATTAACCCCCTCATTAACTTGGTAAAAATTAAATGTGGTCCTTTAAAATTCAGATTTTCTCAATTAAGCCCAAATTAAACTCCCAAACTTAATTCTTCACCAATTAAGGCCCAAATAAAATTAATTTGACCCATTTAAAGTATAATTAAGTCCTTGCACTTAATTAAATCCTTCAATTGGACCCAAATTAATTCTTAAACATAATTAAAATTTAATTCGGCCCATGATTAAATCAAATTGGCCCATTAAAAAAATTAATTATGTCATTGAACTTAATTTTTTATGCAAATTCATCCAATAATCATTTAATTTGACCTTGAATTTGCATTTTTTCTTCATTTTTGGGCACAATAAGGTACAATTAGGCCTTGAACTTCCTCCAAAATTGCAGCTTGATTCCCCGATATCTTTTCTCCACAATGTCAGCCTTTATTTTATTTTTTATTTTTTATTTTTGAAAAAAAAATTGATTTTTTTTATATTTATAAATAATAATAGAAATAAAATAACATTCAAGAAAATCTTGGTAAGTCCAAAAATTGGGTTACAACAACCATCATGATCAAAAAATTGTTGGGCTAATAGACAAGGTTCACAGGTTTTTTTTATATATATATATAATTATCGGGTTCATTTGGGTGTTTTGGTATTTTTACATTGATCTTTTAATTTTTTAATCAGAGAAGTTGTCAACGCATGTTGTTGAGCACATGCCGATGAGTGAGTGGCGTCCATGTCATTTAAGCGATGTGTATGATGTTACCTAATGGCTAAACTTGACCTTCTGTCATCTCTTTGAATGCACCACTAAGTCCTCTTCTACATGGTATGATGAGTGACGGCGTATGGTGATCAGATTATTGTCGATGGTCATTTTTTTTCTCTCTCCTACTAGGTAAAATGCATGATTGTCTTTTTTTTTTTTCAATTTCAATTCTCATTCTCTTAATTTTTTATTTCGTTCTTATTCCTCTTATATAAGTTTTTTTTTTCAAATTAGTTTTTCAATTACAATTCCTCATACGTTCTGTTTTTTATTTCATTCGTTATTCTTTTGATTTTTCTTTTCTTTTCCCTTTTGTTAAATTTTTCTTACTTTCAATTTTATTCTTCAATCAAAGTTTTTATTAATTTATTTTTTCTAATTTGATCCTCATTCTTTTTATTTATTTTTTCTTTTATTAAAGCTATTTTTCAATTCAATGTAACCCTCTAATTGAAAATATTTGTTTACTCTTTGATTAATTTTCTTTTATTTTGCGCTTATGTTTTTAGATCCTTTTGTGTGATTGAGTTTTTTTTTTCTTGATTTCATCCTTCAACATTTGATTTGTTAGAGATTCAATTTTATACGATATTATTGTTCTACATTAGTTTGTTTTTTAAAATATTAGTTTTGTGATTTTCTTTAATTTCTTTTCTATAGGTTTATTATAATCTCATAACCTATGTCATGAGTTTTTCATATCTTTTTAGAAAATAATTGTTTTAAAAAATATTTTGTTTGTATTTGATTTTTCAAGATATTATTGTAATTCATCTATATTTTTCTTTGTTTTATATAAATGAAATTTATTTTTTCAAATAAGACATATATTTTTTAAAATAATATTTTTAATGTGTTCAACCTTTTGTAACATATTTTTAGAGTATCAGTTTATTCTGTTGGTTTTATTTATGTTTATCTTTTAGATCACGAGATTTTTACAGTGTGGATATATCTTTTATTGATTTAAATAAACAAGTTTATGAAATACATTCGAGTGAATATCTCATTTTATGTAATTGAATATCTTGATATATATTCATCTCTTAATTTTTTTAATTTTTCTTTTGGTTATTGTTAATGACTTTTTATTTATTTATTTACATAGATAATTATCTATTTATTTAATTAGATGTCTGCATAGGTTTTTAGATTTACACTTTGAGTTTTTTATGTAAAAAACACATCAAAGTAGCATAGATATCTTGTATTTATTTGGGGAAAAAAAATTATAACATGCAGCAAAGGATGAGTTAGATAATTAATATATATAAATATTATGTTTTGTTCAAAAAACATTTTATTGTTATTTGAAAAGTTAGGTTTCTAGTTTGTGCTATTAAGATGTTTTAATCACAAGTAAATAAAAGATTTAGTCAATGGTTACTGTGATTTAGCCAGTTTAGTTAACAAGTGTTTCTAAAATGAAGTATGATGATACTTATGACTTGGTTAATGAAAAAAAACAAAAAAACAAATCTAATCATGTCAAAAACAACCTGTACCAAAAAGTTTTCGAATACGAATTTGGAAAAGGATTTGCTTAACATAAAATGCATTTCAAATACTATTAAATATAAAAAATTAAAAATAATTCCTAATTCGATGGCAAGAGGAATGTTTTAAGCATATCCATAACCCGATTTAATATTTTTGAAGTACGTATAAAAACTATCCAAATGAAAAATAATGAAGATTTATGAGCTGAAAGTTAGGCATTGTTAACAATGGTGAGTGAGAAAGAGGAGCTTGTGTTTAAATATTAATCACCAAAATTAATTGTTAGAAGTACTTGTTTTTGTACAATTTATTGTTAGCCCTCGAAGTAATTGTCATGACAAAGAGGTCCGTAGTATTTTTAAATCATTAACAATAATTTTATCTACCACAGCCTATGACTGCAGAAATATTGTTTACATCTTCCCGTGATTTCAAGTTCAAATCTTATAGTTAATAATATAATAACAATTAAAAACTTATATGATCATTAACTTTAAAATCCGTGAGATTAATCAAAATACACGCAAACTGACCCAGACATCCATGTTAATAAAAACAAATTATTTAGAGCCCCGTTTGTTTGCTGGAAAGTAGTTTCCTTTTGGAAAATGAATTCCGAGGAAAATGAATTCCGAGAAAGTATTTTTCGATGTTTGGTAATGTAATGGAAAATAAGTTGAAAAACACTTTCCAGTATTTGGTTATGTTATGAAAAATGAGCTGGAAAATAATTTATTAATATTTTATTTTTCTCAAGTTTATTAAAATAATGAGGAACAAATCTTACAAATTAAAAAGTTAAATGAGAATGAAATTGAAAAAAAATATAATTTTATAAATTATCTCAAATAAAATAAATAATAATCAAAATAATAGAGATCAAATCTAAAAAATTAAAAAAATATAAAAGATGAAGAAATTAAAATAATAATAATCAACATTTCATAAATTATTTCAAATAAAATAAGTAACAATCAAAAGAATGAGGACCAAGTTTGATAGATAAAAAATTTCAATAAAAAAATGATAAGAAAAGAGCAAACAACAATTATAAAAATAAAGACAAAAGTTAATATAAAAATAAAATTTTAAGAGATGAAATTGAAAAATAAATATTAAAAACAAAATATATATATATATATATAGCAATTAAAAGTTTGAGGATCAAATTTGATATAATCAGCAAATAATAACATTTCTAAATTTTTCACAACTTCCGGAAAGTGTTTTCCGTCCAAATTGTTCAGGAAAACACTTTCCTAAAAACCAAGCTAAATTTTTCTTTTACTGAAAAGTGTTTTCCGTTGATCAATTTTCATAATGGCAAACAAACACAAGAAAGTTTGAAAAGTGATTTCCCGAAAATCACTTTCCGAAAAATAAATACAGCTAAATGAAAATACTTTCCTGAAAACCAAGCCAAATTTTTCTTTGACTGAAATATTTTTCGTTGATCGAAAAGTGTTTTCCGTAAACCAACTTTTTTAATGGCAAACAAACACATGAAAGTTTAAAAAATGATTTCTAGAAAACTACTTTTCAGAAAACAAACATGTCCTAGATCTAGTTGGATTTTCATAGGACCCAGTGTCAATTCAAATTATATGTTTGTTTAATTTAATTATATGATAAGCATTTAAATATCATAAATATAAATTTAAAATGAAAAAAATTAAAAAAACAACCAGCATGTTTTTTGTGAAATTATATAAATAAAATTTAAACTAAATTGTTAAGAAACACTTATTGATACATTTAGAATTGATTCATATAAAATTTATTGTTGGATTTTTTTAAAAATATATATTTTTTTAATTATATTTTTTAAAATAAAAATTTTAATTTTTTTAAACGTCAGTTGCTGATATTGTACGCTTATCATTCCATGAGGTGCCATAAGAAGTGGCCCATGAGTCGAGGTTATTGGGCATCTCAGCCCAGTGAAAGATAATAAGACGAAGCTAAAATCTCTTAACTAAACCCAATAGTGTCTCAGACACCAGCCAACAGAAACATAAAAGTCGATGGAAAGTTAATGATTGAGAGTAGGGGTGATCAAAAAAACCGAAAAACCGAGTAAACCGATAAAACCGACAAAAAATTAACCGAAAAAACCGAACCGAATAATAAAACCGAGTGAACCGAATAGATTATATAGAAAAAACCCCGGTTCGGTTCGGTTTTCGGTTCTGCAGTGCAAAAACCGGGTTAACCGGACCGAACCGGACTGGTTAAGAAAAAATGTCCGCTCCGTAACCCCTCATATAAATAGAAAAATATGTTGCACGCCGCACCCCTCTCTTCTCTCCCCTAACTCGCTAAGTCGCTAAACCTAACCTAAACAATAAACTTTCAATTTTCAATCCTCTGAGCTCTCGCCTCCCAGCCTCTCACTCACTACTCACAGTCCCCTGTCCCCTCTCGCCTGTCCTCTCGTCTCCGGTTGCCATAACTACCTTAATACCCTAGTAGCCGAGGCTAAGGTTATATGAGTCTCCGTAGACTACCGAAGAGCACCTGAGCATCCTCTTCCTGCAGCATACAATGATTCATGGACAGCCCTCAAATGGGTTGCATCTCATGTTAATGGAGACGGGCCCGAGGAGTGGCTAAACTCTCATGCTGATTTTAGCAAGGTGTTTTTTTACGGCAGAGGTTTGTACAAGTCTTTCCAGAATGCTTCCACATATTTCCAGCCTTGCATCGTTATTTCTCAATCAATCCTTTTGATTACTTGCTTTTTAGGGCTGGACGTACATCGGAAGATGCTGCAAGGGTTGCTTTAAAATCACCATGGTGGACTTTAGGCTGTGCATAACAGGTATTGACCCTTCTTTAATCTGAACTCGTTGTCTTTTAGATCTAACTTTTCCTTCTTATTTTCCCCTTTTCTTGATTTCGGTTAATCCTGATCAGAAAGCGGCAGGCAGTGCACAATGGGAGGATGAACAAATTGAATACATTAAGGAAAAGGGGAGTGAAGAGGGTAGGCAAGAGGATTTGAAGAAGGGAAAGGCAACAGCACAGGTACAACTTTAGCCGGTAAGCAAGAACCAAATTTTGATTAGAAACTCTCATCGAATACATGTGGGCTGGTTTTGATGCTCATATTGATTTGGTCTGCAGAATGCATTGGACGAGGCTGCTTTCTTGATGGAAACTTGAAACTTGGATGCTGTATTTTGGAGAAATGGAGAAAAAGACAGCACTATTTCTCCAAAATACAGCACTAGTAGCCATTCCTTCAACTTGGACGAGGCTGTATTTTGGTTTCAACTTGGAAATTTCTTGGGTGCTGTATTTTGTAATTTAGATTTTAATTTATTGGTGTGTGATTGGGAGTTAGTGTTATTTATTTAAACTTTTTAGAAGTAGAAAAATATTAATAAGTTAAAAATATATTGAACACAAGATTGACACTAATAATTTCATATTTAATGGTCAAAAAAATTAATAAATATAAGATTGATAATAATAATTTAATACAATTGAATATTTAAGGGTAAAAAAATTAAATATATTTGGAATCTTCAAAGAAAATGAGATAATAGCAAAATTAATTGTAAGCCCACCAGAAATCTGTTAGAAGCCCATTAAAAAGCCTATTATAGGTTCAAAAAAAGCCCAAAAAATGCATATAGGTTTGTCCGGTTTTTTGGCTAAAAAACCGGACCGGAACCGGACCGGAACCGGCCGGTTTGGGCCGGGTCCGGTTCGGTTTCGGGTGTTTTTTTTTTTCTTTTTTTTTTTCGGTTTGGTTGCTTTTTTTGAAGAAAAACCGAACCGAACCGGAAATGATCACCCCTAATTGAGAGTGATGGTAGGGTAGAAAAATATTTTTAAAAATTTTGAAATTGTTTTTTAAATTAGTATATTTTTAATATTTTTAAATTATTTTAATGTATTAATCTTAAAAAATAATTTTTAAAAATAAAAAATATTATTAACATGTTTATTTTAAATAAAACATATTTTAAAAAGTAACAACAACCACATTTTCAAACACATTATTATTCATGTTATGATATTTCATTTTATATCAGCACATTAACACAATCTTTCGAAGAAAAGCAGAATGAGAGTATGTGACTTTATAGGGGAAAAAAAATAAATAAACACAAAACTTTAATTATTTTTTTTTACTTAAAATTAATATATATATATATTTTTAGATCAATGTATTAATATAAAATTATTTTTTAAAAATAAAAAAATTATTATTTTAATATATATCAAAATGAAAAAGATTTTAAAATATTCACTACTCAACTTCAAAACACCGTTGAAATCAAAACTTTAAAAATTTGATTTTATTTATCAATTTCATGCAACCATGTCTGGACACTCAAACATTTTTTTTTATTTCGTGTCATGCCCAATAATCCGCTACCCATTTATTTTCGGACACTTGGCTTCACACGTGCATGGAGGGCCTTATTTTCCTATATTAAGATACCTTGAATTTTACCCTTTTATAAGGGAAAAAAACCAAGGGGACAGTGAGAGATACGTAAAGAGCGATCACCCTCGATGATCTCGCATTTAATATCACATGGATTTATTTTTATTTTTATTTTTATTGTTTGTAAGCAATATTTAATTGGAGCTACTGATTAGCTTGTTTTGCTTGCCGTCATCCTTTTATGGAAGTGGCATGTAAATTAATATGGTATTTTGTGAGTAAATGAGATATAATTGAACTAGATACATGACAGAAAGATGGGATTTTCTCAATAGAATAGAAAGAGGTGAAATAAAATTGATTAAAAAGAAATCTAATCCATATATATATATATATATATATATATATATATATGATGGCCCATGACAGCATCAATTTGTTTATTTATTTGGATGAGCAAACTAAACCGACTTTAAATATTTGTTTGTTGACAAATAATTTTTTTTTCTTGACAAATAGTTTTTATTAAAAATGAATTATTATATAGTGAGTAAATTTTTTATATTTGATAATGTAATAAAAAATGAGTTGAAAAATATTTTTTAGTATTTAGTTATGTTATTATAAAATAAGTAAAAAAATAACTTATTAATTAATATTTTAATTATTTTTTAATATTTTATATAGCACTTTATATATATATATATATATATATATATATATATATATTCTACACCATATTTTTATATCCTATAAGGATTAGTATTAGAAAATAAATATAAACACTTTATGTCAAATATAGTTATGCATAAATAATTTGCTTTAACAATTTCAATTCTCAGCACCTCAGTCACACGAGTGGCTTGAGAATTTTTAAATACAGAAATGACAAAAGAAAAGGCTCCACAAAATTGCCATATAAACGCATTTCAAAGTTTGCAAATGCAAATAATAGAATCAGAACTAGCTAGTGATCTTTTGTTAAACTTAAATACGACACAAAACCTATTTGTTATTTGATGTTTTGAAATCTTGATGAACTTGTAAAAGAAGTAGTTGAGTTATCCTACGTGGAAGAGGAAGCTGGCCCCCGAACGATGAAAGTATCGCCGCTCCAGTTGAGGCGGTGGTAGGCTTTTGACTTGATGTAATAGCCGACAGACATATCACGCACTTTCCTATGTAATAGTGATCTCAGCCACCAGCCCACAAAATAGTATCTTTTAAAAAAAAAAAAAAAAATTCTTGTCCATTAAGGATTTGATGCAACCATATTATTTGATAGTTTCACCCACATTTAACTAGTGTTTTGCCTATGTTTTATATATAAAATGCCTTGATATTCTTTGTTTTATGTTTTGAAGGCACTTTTGGATGAAAGATGCAAAAAGGAGTAAATTGAAGGTAATTGGCAGATTTGACGTTCAGTCGATGTTTTGTGCAGAACATGAGCTCTAAAGGTCGAAATGAAGTGATTCTAGTGGCATTAAAAAGCTAACATCCATACCTTTCTGGACATCTAAGGCAAGACAATAAAATAAGGAAGAGCATGGAAATCGCAGCTTTCAAAGTCAAATCTCGCAATCTGCCAATGCTGACCTTCGGTCATTCCAACTTGAATATCTAGAGCTACAAAAGTCCAATTGATACAAACTCAATTGTTTTGGATTCTTGACTCAAAGGTCTATAAACGCTCCAAAATTCAGCCAAAAACGATGTCATATGAGGGAGATATGATTTTTCAAATATGACAACTGAATTCTGCCAGCAAACAAGTTTCGTGAAGAAACAAGTCCAGATTACGTTCCGAAGCATCTAAACCGACATCCAAGTTTTTATTTCAGCAATGTAGCTCCTCTAAGTCAAAGCTGGAAGATTTCATGCAAAACTATTTCTCCTTTTTTAGGAAAATAGTTATTGAACTACTTAAATGTAAATTGTCTACTTAAGGGAGGACTATTTTGTAAAATAGAGATTAGGGTTTCCTAGCATATAAAAAGAATGAGAGAAGAGAAGGGGGGCAGCCACCCAAGAGGAGAAAAACGCCCCCCTACTCTAAAAAACCCTAAATCATGCATTCTTCCATCTTTTTGATTAGTTGTTCAATAAACATGCAAGGCTAAACTCATTTTCTTGGTTGCAAGGACACGAAACCTTCGGATTTCAAGAACTGTGAGATCTATTTTACCCTTTTCTTTTCAGTTTATATGATGAATATGTTTGTTCTCCTATGCTTATTTTTCCTATGATTGTTTATTTTAATTGCTAGAGCGGACTCTAAGTTTTTATTATAGACAATTTATTGCTAAGTTTGATATCAAAACCGGAGTTGTGGTATATGAACTTGTGAAGCAACTGAGTTTAATAATTGTAGCGGATCTACGTTATTAATCTTAGGGAGAACATTCGATCAAAGCAACATAAGCAGACAACTTAGTTGTTAAGATAATGAATTTATCTAGATCTTAAGGCTGCCATTGGATTAAATCATTAGTGCGGACACTGTGATTATTTGTTGGTTAGGGTTAGTTATACGGCGGATCCGTTAATTAACCAACGTTAAGAAAAGATAAAAATTCAGAATATAAACTGGAATTTCGTTTCAAGGATCGGTTCTGATTTCTATAGATGGATGTGTGATTGCAACCAAGGTTTGTTCTCTTGATAATTTTCTGATTTTATTAAATTTTGTTTGATAGTTTTCGGTTTTATTTTTCTTTAGCCTATATAACATCCAACCCCCCCAAATTGCATAACGTATAGCATAAAAATCTGAACTAAATCTTCCTCGTGGGATCGACCCCTTGCTTGCTCTATACTATCTTGTGTGTTGTGTTTGAAGCTAGGGTAATTAATTTGTGCGACCGCGACATCGCAACAGGATTTTACTTGTCAACTTGTTTTTCTTAAACCTAACGAAGCCAACTTTTTTGTTCAATTAGAACCTGGAACTGTCACTAAGACAGGTTTCGAAGAACAGCACAATAACACAATCTTTTGAAGAGAAGCAGCATGAGACTTCATAGGGGAAAAATGAAGAAACACAAAACTTTATTATTTGCTCATGTGGTGGGATAATGCTATATTGTAACCCCAAAAGAAAGGAATAAAGCTTGGGTTATTTGAGATATCATCTCACAAATAAAGAATGAAATGATCAAGTGTCGTATCTCCTACCTTTGAACCAAAGTCACAGCTTCAGAAATTTGGTTCTACTTGTTATACTGACTCAAGGATCGTTGGTTTTTATGTTTTAAGAATATTTTATAAAAACTTTAATAAACTATGCTCGCAAATCTTCTGGGACATGCATAAAAATTTGAGTGAGTATTTCTGACTTGTACATGAGCTTTAATTTGGAATTTTTTTCATATCAATGAAAAGGGTCTTTATCTTAAAAAATACTGTTATAAACAATGAATTAGTTGAATCCGTTAACTATATCGCAATTATTTAAATTGAACAGTATAACCGAAGCTTAATGACTGGTTAATTAATTATTTGCATGCGATTTGTAGATAACACGCTTTTATTTTTCCTAAATGATCTCTACAGTTGGATGCTTCCTAACACGCTTTTATTTGCGTGTTAGGAAGCATCGAACTCTAATAGAAGTCCTGTGTTAGAGGTCCAGGCCTCCACAACAATTATAATCGTGTTTATGCCATTTATTTTTAAAAAACCAACAATGCAATTCATTAAACCGACATTTAAGATTTTTCTAGAATTGGCAGCGACTATAATAAGCTTGTTTCTTACTGTTATAAAATCTTGTCTTGTTGACACACTAGACAAGTCCTAACATAAAATTCAACGTTGTTTTTTATCTTCGACCAATAATAAATATGCAACAAGAGAGCAATCATATTTTCTCTACCTGGATGTCCAGCCCGCCCACTATAGATCATTAGTCTCTGTTAATAAGTATTTTTGCAGCTCTCCTTTGCACGAAGATTTGACCCCCCTTGCCTGCTCATGCCCTCCTGGCACCCCCCCACCCCTCCCATATGCCAGCTGGCTGAGTTTAGTTGGGACTAAATTGCCACGTTGGGTTGAATTTCATTGTGAAAAATTTAACCACGTGACATCATGCGTGCTTATCCTTGAAAGTAGTTGGTTGCAAAAGAAACGTTGTATAAACTGTCCCAATCATTCATGTCATGAGAAAACCAACAGGAATCTTCTACCAATAGAAGTCTAGGAAGGTATACTGTTAACTCCTGTGCTCTTGTCGCTGGACCCTACCATATTTGGTTACGAAAGAAAGTTGCTAAAAAATAAAAATAAATACAAAAATTTGTCTTTTGTTTAAAAGTAAGTGTGAATGGTCTCTCTCATTTTTATTTTATTTTATATGACTTATTAGTACAATTCAGCTTCATTTTTTTCAAACTAATTGCGTGCTCCAAGGGATGGATTCAATTTACAGTGAGAAAACACATCCAGCTTGATATTACTATTGTGGTCTCACCACTAAACACTTTGTTGCTTTAATTTTTAATTTTCTCAAATATAATCTACGTAAAAATACTAAATGAATAATTTTTAGCTTTTAAAATTAGAAACACTTAATTAATAAACTCTTTCAAATATGAGCACTCGCCTAATAATAAAAATAAAAACTATATGCTTAAATGAAAATGAAAAGTGTAACGCTCAAGTAGAAAAAATAAAAAAACACTCGGATAATAAAAATAAAAAATCCAATGGTCTTTATATTTTCCCACTTAAAAACGGGTTTTATATTTTATCTTTGATATGTCATGAGAGTATTCCATAACACTACCCGAATATTCTATCAGTATTACACTAAAAAATAAAATAAAAACACATTTCTGTAATACTAAATTTAATAACTCCTCTAAGCATTTGAACTTCCAAAATATATGTAAATTAACACCCCGGTTACATTGACTTGAGTCGAAAAAACAAAAAACAAAAAAACCCCACCAAACACCTTGGAATTAATCCGCATCTTGCTGTATCTTACCTAATTACGGATGTTCGCCATCGCCAGCATTATAAATAGATGCTCAGTTGCTCCCTATGCTCGACTCACACACCACTCAAAATCTGAATCCTCTCAAACTGTTCCTTTGGCCACTCACTTGGTCTTGAAAAATGGCGAGATTCTCAAAGGTACTCAGGAAGACTGATATTCAAAAGAGACTATCAGTGCCGACCGGGTTTCTCAGCTCTCTTCCATCGTTTAATGGTGGTGCTCATGCTGTAGATTTTCAAGCTGTAGATGGAAGTGGACGTGTTTGGACCTTCAGATGCTCGATTCGCAGGAAAGGACATCCAAAACCAGTTATTTCAAGGGGTTGGCTCGCTTATGTTCATAGCAAGAGCCTTAAAGTTGGTGACAAGGTCCAGTTTTTAAAGGAGAAGAACGACGCTGGCGCCAAAAAGCATGCTTACGAGATTCGGGCTGAGAAAGAAATCAAGATATTTGGCGCTGTTTTCGGATATGCACCCATAATATAGCTCCGTCTGCTAAAGACTTCTCAAACAGGGCTTGTTTTTTGTATCAGTATTTAACCAAAAAAAAAAGCTCAAACCTAGCCATGCTGTTGTTCTGAGTCTTCTTGTTACGTTGTCTACATGTTACTGCTGTTTCTATATTTCGGTGTTGTCAACTTGTGCTATTATCGAAATAAAATAAATTCTGAATTTGTTCGTGTCAAACAGGGTGACTGTGAGGCATTTTACTCTGTCTCAAACAGTGATTCAAGTTCCATTTCTAATATTTTCTTTTCGCGAGAGGGCATGGTTTCTTTTGTTCGTTTTTTCTTACTCCATGTTCAGTTCTCCCCTTTCTTTTTCTAAGCCGGGCCGACAGATGACAGAGGAGAGGATGCACCGAGCAGGCAGAAGAAAAATGAGAGAGGGGTGCCGCAACAGAGAAAGACTACAACGTGATTAGTGAAGGTCCTTGGGTTTTTGTTGGTCTTCCAAATGCTGTCAAGGTTAGGCAAGCCTTTCTCGTTGTTTTTTATGTCACTCTAAACCCAATTTGTAACAATGCTAAGAACATATTTACCTCCATGGGAGTGGCTCTGACACAGTTTTTTTTTTTTTGCAGGCATGGAGTACACAAGTGTATGCTTTGTTCGTGGGTAATTACTTGTTTTTTTGCCGGTGCGCAACTGATCTTTTTCTTTCTTGGGCTTGTATTATCCTTAAAAGTTCTATTGATGCTCATGTTCTCTCGTATCAAGACTTAATATCTCATTTCTGCATCAGTTTGTTTGCTTTGGTGCAAGGAAGCAGGGACATTAATAATTGAAAGTAACCATCCTTGGTCATTTTTTGTGGTGGTAGGAGAGTTTGTGACGAAATAAGTCGTCAGAGAAGAATATTGATGTAGAGGCAATAGTCATCGATTTTAGTTTCTAATTTCTTCTTTTCGCGAGAGGGCACGACTTCTTCTGTTCATTTTTGTTTTACTCCATGTTCAGTTCTCCACTTAATTTCTTTTTCTAAACCAAGCCGACAGATGACAAAGTAGACGATGCACCGGGAAGGCAGAAGAAAAATGAGAGAAGGGTGCTGCAACGGAGAAAGACTACAACGGAGGCAACAGCACCATCACCAACAAGCGAGTTTCTCACCGATTAGGAGGTGGCCAATCAGTCAACGTCACGTTAAATCAGCATCACCACCAGCAGAATCAGGAGGTCTGTCACCACTGGAGAGCTGTAAAGTGCAATAGATTCCCATGTCCGTCTCTTGGAGAGTTGGAAAGTGCAATAGATTCCCATGTCCGTCTCTCCATCGTGAACTTCCACCGCCGCCGCCGCATGCGTCTGTGAAGGAGGGAGGTGGGGGAGGAGCGAAGAGAGGAGTTATCGGGAATGATTCGTCGTCGTTCTCTTGGAGGGGGTAGTAATAGTAATTATTGTATTAGTTGGGGGCAATTTATGCATAAAGGTCAAAGTGGTAAAAAGGGAAAGTGCGGAGAAATGTGTGCTAATTGGGTACAAGGGAATTGAGATTTTGGTGGTAAGTGTCAGTATAATACTTGCTTTCTTGGGAGCTTAGGTGATTGGTTGACTCAACGTGATTCTTTAGTGTTTTGTGTAATGGGTTTTTGTGGGTTTTGGATTTGGTGATTGATTTAGGGGGTTTTGATGTGAGCCGGTGATGCATTGTCATCTGGAAGTAAGGACAGGTTTGAGTTTTACTCTTTTCAGCTTGGATTTTAGCTAATATTTTCAGTTGACATTGAATTTCTGGCTGTGATTGAATTGTATTGTGCTGTTGATTTTAGCACTGGTGTTTCAAATTGATGTCTCTAATGTTTGTGTTGGATCAATTATCCAATTTCTGTTAAAGCTAAGACTATGATTATATTGAGATATTTAAAAGCAAGATGCTAGCGGGGAGTTGCTTCAAGCTTCAATATTTTCTTTTCTGTAGTTTTTCCTTGCGGATACTGCAATTTCAATTAGATATTTGCTTGAGAGAAGAAAGTTATTTTTATCTACTGTTTTTTAAGACTATGATTTTGTTGGCCTTCCAAATGTTGTCAAGGTTAGGCAAGCCTTTCTCATTGTTTTTTTTATCACTCCAATCCCAATTTGTATCAATGCTTAGTAATGCTTAGTGTGATAATCTAATTTTTAAACAAATAATAAAAATTAAATATAGTTGACAATGGGGTTAAGACAACAAATTTTAAAGTTTAGGGATAAAATTATTAGATTTGAGAATAATTTGGTCAGAAATTGAAAAATTAATAAGTTTGTGTACTTAATCAAACTTTGATTTAATTAATTAAATAAATTCAGGGACTTAATTGAAATTTATCCAAAAAGGGCAAAATTGAAAGAATTAATTAAAGACCAAATTTAATAATCCGGGAATTAAGGACAGTTTTGTAAACAGTGTACCCATTTAGGGACTTAATTGAAATTAATCAAATCGAGAATTTAATTAGAAGAATTAATAAGTTTGTGGACTTGATTTAATTAATTAAATAAATTCAGGGATTTAATTGAAATTAATCCAAGGGGAAAAATTAAAAGTTATTGATTAAGGGACCCAATGGATACATTTCAAAACATCAAGGACCAATCTATAATCGGCCATTTCCCAAGCCAAACGACGTCTTTTTAAAATCTTTCTGTTCATCATCCCTTCATTTTCGCGCGGAGGCAGCCGATTCAACAGGAAATTTGCAGCAAATCGTGGACCACGATCCCATTCGTGGGGGGTAACAGTTGTGGAAGCTCTCTTGCCTTTTAAAAAGGCTGAGATGAGCAACACAGAGAAGGAGGAGAGAAAAAAAAAATAACAGAGAAAGGCCTCAGCAACCGAGAAGAAAACAGTAGCAAAACCCATAAAAAAAAAAAAAAACAGGGGATCATAGAACCAGGAGAGAAAAAAACCAGAAAAACAAAGCAATTAACCCAGAGAAACAGAGCCGAAAAAAAACAACCCAAAAACAGAGCAACTCCCAGCACGGAAACAGAGCATAAAAACCCAAAAAAACATACACAGAAGGAGAGAATAAGAGAGTAACAGATACCGAAAGGAGAGATCCCTACAATTGTCTGTGTTTCATCTCAAGAAACAGACATACCGATTCAGCTTCTTCATCTCAAGAACAGGGAAGCAAAAAAAAGAAAAAAGAAAAAGAAAAAGGAAGACAGTGAGCACAGCGGGGAGAGAAGAGAAAGCAGTCCAACGAAGACAGTGGGCACAACGGGGAGAGAAGAGAAAGCAGTTGAACGAGAGCAGCAGCCACCAGCATCGCAGCCTTCTTCATCGTCTCCAGAAGCAGGTATGACTTCGTCCCTTTGCATCTTCATTTAAAAAAGCAATTCAAGGTTACAAGAACACTGTGTGAAGGTAATTTAATTACCTTCACCAGTGTTCGGGCATGCGTGAAAAAGTCACGCGTGCCTTTACTTTTTTTTGTTTTGCCCAGCCGAGCTGGCTGGGCTACAGGGACTGAGCTGGCCCAGCCCAAAAACATATGCTGGGATGGGTCTAGCCCGACTCAGCAAAAAAAAAAAAACAAGAAAAAATAAGAAAAATAAAAAGAGGCAGAGAAAAAAATAAAAAATAAAAAATATGTATGCATAAATAAAAATAATGTAAATTTATTGATTTATTCACTAACATCAAAGTTAGGAATAAAAATACCAGTTTAAATTTATATTATTTTTATTCGTTATATTTTATTTTATTTGGATGAATAAAAATAATGTAAATTTATTGGTTTATTCACTGACGCCAGAGTCAGGAATAAAAATACCGGTTTAAATTTATATTATTTTTATTCGTTGTATTTTATTTTATTTTATTTTAGCTAGAAAAATAAAAAATATGTGCATGCGTAAAAATGAATGTAGTATTATTTATTTATTTACTGGCGTCAGAGTCGGGAATAAAAAAAAACATTTGATTTAAATTTATTTATTTTTAGCAACGTAATATTTATTAACGCCAGAGTTGGAAATATTCGTAGTTAATATTCACTAGCGCCAGAGTCAGGAATATTGTAAGCAAATTTTCATAACATAAAAAAATAAACATTTAGCAATTTAAGACGAAACTAGCAATGCAAACTGCCTCAGGCAGGACGTTTAAGGGGTGATAATATCGTTCATTTTACGTAACCAGTCCCGAAACATAGAATCTCTGTTGACCAGTTAGGATTCCTAGTAACCATAATACTAGGTGACGACTCCTTATCCATATTAAAGAACATGATGCTAAAAATCTGTTTTTTTTTTTAAATTAAAAAAAAAAACTTTAATTTTTAAAACCGCCGCGATGTCGGGTGCCACAGTTAGAACAAATTTACCTCCATGGAAGTGGCTCTGACACAGGTTTTTTTTTTTTGCATGCATGGAGTACGCATGTGTATGCTTTGTTCGTGGGTAATTACTTGTTTTTTTGCCGATGCGCAAGTGATATTTTTCTTTCCTGGACCTGTATTATCCTTAAAAGTTATATTGATTCTCATCTTCACTTGTATCGAGACCTAATATCTCATTTCTGCATCAGTTTGTTTCCTTCGGTGAAAAGGGCTGCTATGGTGCAAGGAAGCAGGGTCATTTTTTGTGGTGGTAGGAGAGTTTGTGATGAAATAACTCGTCAGGGAAGAATATTGATGCAGAGGCAATATACATCGAATTTGGTTGACAGCGAGGCGCTTGAGGTGAAACTTTTTCTTTTTTTCCCCGCATGGTCTTTTTCATTGTTTTCCTGTTTTTTTTTTTGCTTGATTGTAATTTTAACATGAGACATTTATGTTGTTCTGCCTCCTTTTGTAATTTGTGCAGGCAAGATGGTACTGCTCAATTCTCAATTTTCAGCTCTATCTTGCGGTGATTTTACTGTTCCATCTCTTTTGGGAATTCTTTGAAGGCAAAACGGTACAACTCTATTGCCAGTTTTCCAGCTTCACTTTGCTTTAATTTCACTGTTGTTTGGATTTTTACCAGTAGCTGATGATTCAGGAAAAACGATGTGTGTGTGTGTTTCAATCATCACTAAACGGCATGTTTATTAAGCGCTAAGATTGCTCAAACTTCTACTACAACGTTACGCCTCCACTTTCCTTTTCAATACGCATTTTGATCCCCTTCCCCTGTTGGCAGCCTACACACAATACGATAATGGTGCTTTTCTTTACCTTGGCCGCATCCTTTACCAGATCAGTTCTACTTGTTAGGATTGTCAATTGAGGTGAGTTTAACTAAAATTTCTTGCTTTGCATACTATGTTTTAAAATTTTTTTATGACATAAAATTAGTCCAGAATATTACTGGTGCAGAATCATGCATGGATTTGGTAGCAAAATATCAGACTGTTAACGATGTTGTCTGTTAATGGCCACTAAGAGGATCATTTTCCATAGAGGAGGTTAAGATTGTTTTCAACTAAAGGGAATTATGGGAGATTTATAATTTACAATTTTCATATTCTAAACCATATTTGAAGCAAAAGTATCAATTGAAATATATTATTACTGCACGAGCCACAAAATCTCTAAAATATGAAATCTTAATTGATACAAACCGTAAATGTTTTTCTTCGCATTACTAACTTATTCATCTTTTAATTTCAGAACAATGTTTTGGATCTCTTAAAACATGCACTACCAGATACCTTTTAGTTTTGGAAAAAAAAAATCGCTTTTAAATTTTCTTCAACTCTTTCTTGCTTCCTGCTTGACGATCAAGTACTCCCTTCCTCTCTCTCCCTGCTTTACTAGTTTGGTGCCAGACCAGTGGTGTCTCATTCATCCCATAGCCATCTTTATATTGCCTACTGTTAAATAATTTTTATTAAGTCTTATTTATTAAGGGTAGAATAGTACTTTTAATTTAATTTATATATATTTTATTTGTTTTTAGATTAAGTCTATGTATACTGATTATTCAGAATTCTAATTTTTTTTTTGTGTTTATTTTAACATGTACAAGCACGCTTCTTCTAGAAACTCTCAGGTACAGTTATCATCCATAGGTGAGTACTTTCTGTAGTCTACCAGGTGCTCACACACTGCCATGGACACTTGTCTCTACACCCACTGTAATTAGCCAAAAACTTGTCATTTTAGTTTTGTCTTTTGATCTTTCAAAATCAACTGTGTAAAGTAGAATGAAAGATCATTTTCATTTCATAAGTTGAATTATACAAATAGCAATGTCTTTTATACAGTCTCTTGTTTTGGTGACAATAATAATAATTCATCCTTGAGGTATTTATGTTTTTCAAGAGCTAAAAATCCCCTCCCATTTTAAGGTCCTGTTTGTCTGAGCATGTGGACCTTCCTTACATGGGCGATATGCATTTTATTCATTTTCGTATTCATTATCGTATGCTATTTTGCACTTGAAGGGAAATTAGGCTTCCTACACATTTGCGTTGACGATGCAAACCATGATTTTTAGATTCATTTTCCTACATTTTTCACCTGTATATAGACCATTGTTAGTTAACAAAAATCTAAAAGAGCTCGGAGTGTGGCTTTTACCTGGATTCAAACAGTAATTTCAACCTTTCAGTTTCTCATTTTGCTTTTACTGCAGATTCAATCTCTCATCTTTTGCTCTCCTTTTTCTCTGTATATGTGGCTTCTCCTCCACCGCATCCCCACCTTCTCTTTACCTCAGATCGCGTTTTTCAATTCATCTCCTTCTTTTTGTAAACCAGATCAGTGGAAGAGAGAATAAGCACAAAGTTGTGGAGAGGATGATGATGGTGCTGCAGATGGCTTCTGAATCTGTGATTTTCACTCAATAAAAATATTAGCGATTGGAGGGTGTCTGTTAGAGTTATAGCCATTGTTTTTCAATTTTTTTAGAAATACGGTTTGAAATGCAATTCCAAATGATCTCTAAATCAACAATTCAAACTAGTTCTTGAATTGTTGCCATCCAAACACAACTAATTCATAGCATTTACAAATACGAATCATTTCCTTCTTATAAAATTATAGAACAGTTCTAAATCAAATCTTTTTAGAAAAAAAAATCCCTTGAATGATGTAAGCTTACTCCAATCCGCTTACAAATATAACGGATTCATGTGGCATCATTGAGGCAAGTATCTCAAATCAACACAATTAGGAGATATAAGTTTATTGTTATACAAGAGTTTTTGCACCGTGGAAGAATTCGACAAAAAATATTTTTATCCATGCCAAGAAAGCCATGGACAGCCCCGCAACGCACTACTTTCACATTTTCAAATAATTTGCAAATGAAGCGCCAGTTAAATAGTTAATATATCATGTTCTGTTCAATTTTTTTTATTACTGTTATTTGAAAAGTTGGGTTTCGAGTTTGTTCTATTTTTCTATAGTTAACATGTTTTAATCACAAATAAATAAAAAATTTAGTCAGTACTTACCATGATTTAGCAATTTAGCTAACACACTACCAAGATTCTTATATTTACTAACGCAATTTTTCATTGATTTTTGTATTATCATTCATTAGCAATTAATTTATAGACGAGATCACAAACGAAAATATTTTACAGGTAAAATTTTTGTCGTTAATTTTTAATTTGTTGGTAAGTTTGTTTTTAATAAAAAATATTATTATCGATGAATTTACTAACAGGAAAAACACGCTAAAAAAATTTACCTGCTTCATTTTGTCGGAATTTCCCTCTGAAATCTTGTCATATAATCGACAAAAATACCATATACAATTCTGTTGGTGATTATTTAAAAATATATTTTTTAAAATAATTTATTTAACAAAACTAGAGAATAATTAAATTGATATAAATCAATACTTCTTAACAATCAAAACTGAGATACTTGGAAAATCAACTCAAACAAATTTACTATAAATAAATATCACAAAAAATCAACTAAAAATAATTTTATATGAAAAAATAAAGTTGCGATTGATCAAAATTTCAAAATCCTATAAATAAATCAACTACAATTTTATCTCATATGAAAAAAAAAATCCTAAAACAACATTCATACAATTATTAATAACATAAAAATTAAAAAATAAAATAAAATAACAAATATGTTGCAAAGAAAGAAAAAAAAAACCTTACCTTAATGTAGTTGAGAAGAAAAAAAAAATTCATAAAGTATGTTAATTAGAAAAAAACTAAGAAGAATAGAGAAGAAGACATACATAAGTGTCAAGGAGGAAAAAAAAAAAGAGAAGAGAAGAGAGAAAAGGATGTGGATGTTTTTTTACATAAGAGGAGGAGGAAGAAGAAGAAGAAGATGCTCGTTTATTGTGAAATGAGGGATTCTAGTTTTTTTATTGGGTATTTTACTGAAAATTAATTAATTATTCATATTTTTAATCATTATGTTGATGATTCTATCTATAATACTTAATTTAAAATTTTAATTTAATCAACAATTTTCAGAAATTGTCAAATATTATTGATGACCTTTCAATCTGCCGGTAATTTTGTCTGTAATATTTAATTTCAAATTTGAATTGAATTGAAAATTTTTAAAAACTTGCCAAATAACACCAACAACTTTTCAATCCATCGATGATTTTATGTGTAAAGAACAATAATTAACAATACAGTTAAAAAATGAACAGTTCCAAAGCTCTTTGAAAAATACCAAAACAATTAATTCATCGATGATTTTCTTTGTAACTGATATGATGAATAATGTAAGGGAGAAGTGAACAGTTTACCAAAGAGTTTACAAATATATTATACTGACAATTAATTAATATCGTCAGCAATTTTGCTGGTATAAATGACATGTTATCGTAGTTTTTGGCTTTATTTTGACTTATTATTTTCCTACTATAATTCCCATGATAAAATTCAATACAATTTACTAATAAAAATATTTGATGTTTTTGTTTGTAGTTATTAATTTTCTGATAGTGACAGGTGATTCTAAAATGAAATATTATACTCATTGCTTGATTAATAACAAAAAAGAAAATAAAAAAAATTCTCAAACACAACCTGTACCAAAAAGTTTTGGAATACAAATTTAGAAAAGGATTTGCTTAACATAAAATGCATTTCAAATACTATTACATATAAAAAATTAAAAATAATTCCTAATTCGATGGTAAGAGGAATGTTTTAAGTATATCCACAACCCGATTTAATATTTTTGAAGTTAAGCATGGTTAACAATGGTGAGTGAGAAAGAGGAACTTGTGTTTAAATATTAACCACCACAATTTAATTGTTAGAAGCACTTGTTTTTGTAGAATTTTATTGTTAGCCCTCGAAGTAATTGCCATGACAAAGAGGTCAGTAGTATTTTTAAATCATCAACAACAATTGTATTTGCCGATCTATGAGATCCTGATCATCTACCACAGCCTATGGCTGCAAAAATATTGTTTAGATCTGATTGGATTGCCATAGGACCTGGTGTCAATTCAAATTATATGTTTTTTTAATTTAATTATACGATAAAAACATGGAAATATCATAAACATAAAATCAAACGGAAAATTACAAATAGAAAATGACAGTGTGCGAGTATAGATGGCAAAGCTTAGCAAAAAACCATGCTTAGCCCCACCACGAAAGCCATCGACACCACCAAAATGCACTGCTTCCTTCACATTTTCTGGCTCGCCTGGTTTCAATCTCTGAGCAGCAACGCTTTGCTCCTCCACGCAGTCGCCTAAGGCCAATTGCTGATATTGTTCACTTATTATCCCTTGAGGTGCCATAAGAAGAGGCCCATGAGCCGAGATTATTAGGCATCTCAGCCCAGTGAAAGATAATAATACGAAGCTAAAATCTCTTAACTAAGCCCAATAGTGTCTTAGCCACCAGCCCACAGAAACATTAAACTCGATGGAAAGTTAATGATTTATTTATATTGTGATATTTCCTTTTATATCAGCACAATAACACAATCTTTTGAAGAAAAGCAGCATGAGATTTCATAGGGAAAATAAATGAAGAAATACAAAAATTTTAATTTTTTTTTTAAAATTAATATTTTTATGTTTCTAGATCATGTTTTAATATGTTAATATAAAAACTAATTTTTTTAAAATCAAAAAATATTATTTTAATATATTTTAAAATAAAAAAACTTTAAAAATATTTACTACTGAACTTCAAAACACTGTTGAAATCAAAACTTTAAAAATTTTATTTTATTTGTCAATTTCATGCAACCATGTCTAGTACACTCAAACATTTTTTTAATTTCGTGTCAAGCCCAATAATCCGCTACCCATTTATTTTCGGACAATGACAGTCTAGTAACAAGGGTCTTTAGACGGCCACTTGGCTTCACACGGGCATAGAGGGCCCCATTTTCCTATATTAAGATACCTTGATTTTTACCCTTTTATAAGGGAAAAAAACAAGGGGACAGTGAGAGATGCGTAAAGAGCGATCGTCATCCTCGATGATCTCACATTTGATATCACATGGATTTATTTTTATTTTTATTTTTATTGTTTGTAAGCAATATTTAATAGGAGGTACTGATTAGCTTGTTTTGCTTGCCGCCATCCTTTTATGGAAGTGCCATGTAAATTAATGTGGTATTTTGTGAGCAAATGAGATATAATTGAACTAGATATATGATAGAAAGATGGGATTTTCTCAATAGAAAGAGGTGAGATATAATTAGTTTAGAGCATATTTACAAATGAAAGTAATTGAATGTAAAAATTATCATTTTTCTAAGAAAATAAGTGGCAAAATATGGACTTAATTCAACCTCAAAATGTGTTTTCCTTGCAATTTCATTGTATTAATGAAATCTCAAGTTTAGGAATCTTAAATTAATGAACATAAAATAATTATTAAATACAGTGTATTATATGTTTCTCTTTTCAAGATCAATTCATATATAGCCAAATAAATTATAAATTATTTCTTCTATTTTGAGAAATAAAACTAAGTATCTGGTATTTTGACTGGTGTTTTCATGCCAAATTTAATATTAATTTATTTCAAATTATCTTCCTATTAATTTACCAGGATACTTATTTAAAACAAAAAACTAAAATAAATTAGAAGAGAACATAAAATGGACAAATTAAGAACTAAATGCATATTTTTCAAAACTAAAAAGATGAATTTTCAATTTACTCATTCATATCCCTGTGCCCATGCAGTTTGGAGAATAAAAATTATTAGAAAATTTTTATCGAGGGAAGCATTAATAAACAATGCTCGCAAATCTTCTGGAACATGCAGAAAAACTGGAGGGAGTAGTTCTTACTTGTACATTGATGCCCCTGAAAGATTTATTATTTTTTGGAAAAATAGGAACGTGCATATTTTATTAATCATTGTTGAAATGCAATTCTTAATGTTCTTCAAATTATGAATTAAAACTAGTTAATAAGAATCTAGTTCAACTGATTAGATATTAAATTTATTTTTTAAAAATTACCAGTTTGAGTTTTATAAATTTCAGTACTACTAGATGCTTACATATCAAGATTCGTGAGATTAGTCGAGATACGTATAAACTGATTTAAATATCAATATTAATAAATAAATAAATAAAAACTAGTTCTTGAATTGTTATCATCCAGACACAACTAATTCATAGCATTTACAAATAGGAATCATTTCCATTTTATAAAATGATAGAACAGTTGTAAATCAAATATTTTTAGAAAAAAACAATTCCTTAAATAATGTAAAGCTCACTCCAATCCTCTTGCAAAACTTACAGATTCGTATGGCATCATTAATTGAGGCAAGCATCTCAAATCAACACGATTAGGAGATATCAGCATATAGTTTTTGCACCGTGGAAGAATTTAACAAAAATTATTTTAATCCGTGCCATGAAAGCCATGGAGGCATGGACAACCCCATGCACAACGCACTACTTTCACATTTTCTAGTTCGTCTCGTTTAACAAAACTTTGCCTCTCATTATCAAATCACAGTTATTAAATCTGCCCAGCTAATAGGTTTTGACGGATTATAAATGAGAACAATGTTATTCTAAGTTTGTCTTAAACTAGAATCAAAATAGTATCTTTAAAAAAAAAAAAGTCCATTAAGAATTTACTTATTCTTTTTTAAACCTAACTGAGCCACGTTTTTGTTCAATTAGAACCTGGAACTAAGATACAAAAATACAATCTTTTCAACCTGACACAGGGAGATATGCATTGCATCGTCCTTTTCATCCTCTCAACAAGGTGCCCAAGGTCGGCAATAAAATGTTTTTGTCTGTAATTTTTGTCAATTACATTTCAAGAAGCCACGTCCTGTTACCATATCTATAATTTGTCCATTGCACTTTTCAAGAACATGTTTTTCAAATCTTGAAGAACTTTTTCATCGTATTTTTTGTGAAATCGAGGACACATTGAAATTAGGATACAGCAGATAAAGCGCCTCCATTATAAACTACAAGTCAATAAGCCTACCAGAGATCACTGGACACTACGCTTGGTTGTACACTATGCATGGTTGTTAGAGAGCATGGTTGTCAGAGATCAATATCCATAGGACAGAAATATCTAAATGAAATGACAAATGAAGAGTGCAACTGAAATATTTCCAGGCAAGCTACTTGAGGCATTCCAATTTTGGTGCTTCAAATGTATTCTCTAAAATGGTCTCAAACAGGGGGGGAAAACTTTTATTTTAAAAAATAATAAAATATTATTTTATTTCATTAAAATTTTTTATTAAAAAAACACGTTAGTGTCTAAAACAGTGATTTCTCAGGGACGTGCCTGTACCAGTAATTAAAGAATGGTGATTGCTCAAGAAAACGAGCGGCCGTTATAAGTGGCCGTTTAACCTACCAGAAAATTCCATAACACCACCGCTATATTCTGTCAACAATATACTCAAAAATAAAATAAAATAACTTTTTGCTGTTGACCCGCCTCATGAACCCTGTTCCTAAAGACTTTTTGCATTCAGAGAAATCAAGTACCTGATCCCCTTGGAGCTTTTTTCAAACTGTCACTTGTAACGAGGTCTTCCGATCGCTAACTTTAATTTAGGGGTGTAGTTAATATATATATATATATATATATATATATATATATATTAAAAGTGCTTGGTTAAAAGTACACCAAGTTTTTTTTTTTATTTACATAAAAAATTTAATACATTGAAATAATAACAATAAAACAGAAAGACTACTTTTTGTTGGGATAACTAACCGTAGCATGTGAAGAAAGAATTTTTTTTTTTTTATATTAAGTTTACAACTCAGTAAAATCATGTTGATATTTCTTTTTGTTAACACGTGGTTGGAGGCAAATATGGGTTCCACAAACTCGAATATAATCAAACACCTTGGTTATTTTTTAAGTTAAAAACAATTTTTTTTTTTTATGAATATAAATATCTAGACTAGTTTGTATATATTTTAACTAATTCTACAAACTTTAAAATTAATAATCATATAAACTTTCAATAACTCTAAAACAACTCAAATTTATAATTATTAAAAAATAAATTTAAAATTTAATCAGTTAAATTTAAAATTTAAGATATTTTTAAATATTTTTTAATAAATAGATATAGAAATCATTTTAGAAAGCAGAATAAAAAGCCAATGCCAATCGAGAAACGGCAAAAATCATTTAAAAATGGGGGCCCGGGCAGTCCGTATGTCGTAGGTGTTGCCCTTTGTGCACCGACATGAACGAAATCAAGATCTCCCAGTCATTCGGACAACCAATCATACTCTTCAGCAAGATGCAGTGAGTTCAGGAGTGGTCCCATTTTGTCCAAAAGACTCACGTATGCCGAGAAAACAAATCTACAAATTAAAATAAAAAACCTTTTGTAATATAATAAGGTTTGTTTATGAGTCATTATTTTTTAAAATATTTTTTAATTAAAATTATTTTTAATATTAATATATTCAAATAATATAAAAATTTTAAAATAAATATTAATTTAAAATTTAAATTGTTTTCAATAAAATGATTCCACATACCCAATCGTTCATGACCCTGTTCCAAGGACATTATGCATCCCGAGCAAACACGTGGCCGTCTTAAGTGCTACCAGAAAATTCCATATATTTCTTTTTGTTAACATGTGGTTGGAGGCAAATATGGGTTCCACAAACTCGAATATAATCAAAACACCTTTGTTATTTTTTAAGTCAAAAACAATTTTTTTTTTTATGAATATAGATATCTAGTTTAGTTTGTATATATCTCGACTAATCCTACAAACCTTAAAATTAATGATCATATAAACTTTCAATAACTATAAAACAACTCAAACTTATAATTATTAAAAAATAAATTTAAAATTTAATCAGTTAAACTTAAAATTTAAGGTATTTTTAAATATTTTTTAATAAATAAGGCACCATTTGGCAGTGAGTTTGTACCTGTGTTTTGCTCAAATTTGTTTTTTTTTGTTTTTACTAAAATTGAGTTCGATTTGTACTTTTTGGATCATTTTGATGTGCTTATGTCAAAAATGATTTTTAAAAAATAAAAAAACATCATTGACATGTATTTCAGCACGAAAAATTATTTGAAAAGTAACCGCTACCACATTACCGAATACACTCAAAATATAAAAATCATTTTAGAAAGCAGAATAAAAAAGCCAATGCCAATCGAGAAACGGCAAAAAATCATTTAAAAATGGGGGCCCGAGCAGTCCGTATGTCGTTGGTGTTGCCCTTTGTGCACCGACATGAACGAAATCAAGGTCTCCCAGTCATTCGGACAACCAATCATACTTTTCAGCAAGATGCAGTGAGTTCAGGACTGGTCCCATTTTGTCCAAAAGACTCACGTATACCGAGAAAACAAGACAGTTCATAATCTACAAATTAAAATAAAAACCCTTTTGTAATATAATAACGGTGTATTTGTGAATGATTATTTTTTAAAATATTTTTTAATTAAAAATATTTTTTTAAAAAATTTATTTTTAATATCAATATATTAAAATAATATAAAAATTTTAAAATAAATATTAATTTAAAATTTAATTTTTTTTCAATAAAATGATTCCACATACCCAATCGTTCATGACCCTGTTCCAAGGACATTATGCATCCCGAGCAAACACGTGGCCGTCTTGAGTGCTACCAGAAAATTCCATAAACCAACGGAATATTCTGTCAATATTATTCAAGAAATTTAAAAGCTTCACCAAGCACTTGAAAAAGAAAACTACCCATCCAAATAACCTTGCATCTAAGCCGCACCATTATAAATAAGAAGCTAAAGTATACACGAGGCACACAGCGCACAAAATCACAGTCCTCTCTAAGTGCTCCTTTGGTCACTTGGTCTTGATAAATGGCGAGATCCACAGCGCACAAAAACAATTTTGAAATGTAAAAAAAAATAGAGCCCTAAAACGAGCGGAAAACCTGAGGACCTTGTAAGTGGCAATTTAACCTACCAGAATATTCCATCACACCAACGCTGTTAACATTATACTAAAAAATAAAATAAATAATCATTTTTATATACATTCCCAAAATATATGCTAACACCGCCGTTACATTGACTTCAGTCGAATAAAACAAAACAAAAAAAACACCACCAAACACGATTTAACCCGCTTCTTGCCTTATCCTTACCTAATTACAGAGGATCACCATCTCCATGCATCATTATAAATAGATGGCTCATTATGCTCGAGGCACACAGCACACAAAACCTCAGTCCTCTCCAAGTGCACCTTCGGTCACTTACCTGGTCTTGATAAATGGCGAGATTCTCAAAGGTCCTGAGGAGGACTGATATTAAAAAGAGACTCTCAGTGCCGACCGGGTTTCTCAGCTCTCTTCCACCTTTTAATGGTGGTGATCATGCTGTAGATCTTCAAGCTGTAGATGGAAGTGGCCATGTTTGGAACTTCAGATGCTCGATTCGCAGGAAAGGACATCCAAAACCAGTTATTTCAAAGGGCTGGCTCGCTTTTGTTGCTAACAAGAGCCTTGAAGCTGGTGACAAGGTCCAGTTTTCAAAGGAGGAAAACGAAGCTGGCGCCATAACGAATGCTTACGAGATTCGGGGTGAGAAAGAAATCAAGATATTCGGTGCTGTTTTCGGATATGCACCCATAATATAGCTCCGTTTCCGTGCATTAGGGCTAATAAGAGTAGTCTGCTTATGGCCCGGCATGACTACCTCTCAGCCTACGGACTTCTCAAACAGGGCTTGTTTTTGGTGTTTGTATTTAACAAAAAAAAAAAGGTTCAAACCTAGCTATGTTGTTGCTGTGCCTGTTCTAGTTCTTGTAACATTGTCTACATGTTACTGCTGTTTCTATATTTCGGTGTTGTCAACTTGTGCTATTATCGAAGTAAAATAAATTCTCAATTTGGTCGTGTCAAACAGTGTGACTGTGAGGCATTTTACTGTGTCTCAAACAGTGATTCAAGTTCCATTTCTAATATTTTCTTTTCGCGAGAGGGCATGGTTTCTTTTGTTCGTTTTTTCTTACTCCATGTTCAGTTCTCCCCTTTCTTTTTCTAAGCCAGGCCGACAGATGACAGAGGAGAGGATGCACCGAGCAGGCAGAAGAAAAATGAGAGAGGGGTGCCGCAAAGGAGAAAGACTACAATGGAGGCAACAGCATCATCACCAACAAGCGAGTTTCTCACCGATTAGGAGGTGGCCAATCAGTGAATTAACGACAAGTTAAATCAGCATCACCACCAGCAGAATCAGAAGGTCTGTCACCACTGGAGATCTGGAAAGTGAAATAGATTTCCATGTCCGTCCCTCCACCAAGAATTCCCAGCACGGCCGCCGCGTGCGTCTGTGAACGGGGGAGGAGTAGCGAAGAGAGGGTTCACGGGGAATGATTCATTGTCGTTTTCTGGGAGGTGGGGTAGAAATAGTAATTATTGTAATAGTTGGGGCACTTAGGGAATAAGGGTCATATTATAGGAGGTAAAAAGGTAATTGTAATTTTGGTGCAAAATTCGCTTTCTTGGGAGCTTAGGTGATGAGTTGACTCAACTTGAAGGGCATCATAAGTTGATTTTCTTTTTTGTGATTCTTTAGTGTTTTGCTTAATGGGTTTTTGGGGGTTTTGGATTGGGTGATGGATTTTGGGGGTTTTGATGTGAGCCGGTGATGCAAGGATTAAGGATGAGACTGTTACGAGTTCGGGGTTTCCAGTCTCGACAGGTTTGGGTTTTACTCTTTTCAGCTTGGATTTTAGCTAATATTTTCAGTAGACATTGAAATTTACGACTGTGATTGAATTGTAATGTGCTGTTGATTTGAGCACACTACAAGATTTCACAGTTTTACCGACGGACATATTCCGTCGGTGTGTGACAGAACGTTCGTCGGTAAAGTATTTACCGACTATATTACCGACGGAATACTCCCGTCGGAATACCTTTTGTCGGTGATTCCACATTCCGTCGCTATATCGGTCGGTAATAAAAAAAACACGTTTACCGACGGTTTTACCGACGGCCCATGCGCGCCAAAAATTTTCCCGCTGGGAATATACCGACGGAATATTTTCCGTCGGTGTTATATAAATACCGACGGACTAACTCCGTCGGCAAAAGTGTCGGTGATATTTCATACCGACCGAATAAATTCGTCTGTAAATTCGTCGGTATTTTTATACCGACGGATTATTGCCGTCGGTGAGTATGTCGGTGATGGGATGGCATACCTCAGACACTGTTTAATGCCGACGGATTTATTCCGTCGGTAAATCCCTGTGTAATTTTTTTTTTAATTATTTAGAAAAAATAATATAAATTAATAGTAATACAAACCAATTATGTAAATAAAATTTATATTAAGCAACAAAAACTCAAAGTTAAATAATATTCATTACAAAATGAATGTGTTTAAAAAAAAAACAATTAATATAAAGGTGGAGGTGGAGGAGGAGGAGGGTGGGGGTTAGGCGGCCAAAAAGGATTTGGCGCACATGTTCCGCCTTGTGTCATGTTCATGACCATTTGACGAAGCTCTTCATAGGCCGCTCTTTGTTGTTCAGACTCTGCTCTGCGTTGTTCGTCCGCCAATCTGTGTTGTTCGTTCGCCAATCTTTGCTCTTCTTTGAGTTGTGTGTACGCCTCTGATAGGTGGTCGCACCTTTGCTGCAAGGCCACAAACTCCTTAAATTGGGAGCTCGATACAGATTGGGAGCTCCCACCGGTTGAAGCAGTACCGGTCGACCGCAACTTGGCAGCGGTAGTGTTGGAGAGCCCGTAAACCCGATTTTTATCGGGTCCACCTGACGATCCAGCCTCCATCCACAAATCCGGATCGAATTCCGGATGGGTCGAAGGATCATCCCCGTATCTCTCCCTCAACCGATTATTATAGGTCTCCTGAAAAAAAAAATAATCATATTCAATTCAATAAACATAATAATAACTTACAAAATAAAATGGTTGAACAAACACACCACAAACTGTTGAGCACGGTTGTCAACGAACTGTTGCGTCCCCTTTTGGCGGTCATGACTCCGCACGTGCGTCTCCACAAACAGCTCCATAGGGCTCGGCTCACGTCCAAGAGACGTAGCCTATATATAATGATAAAAATTTATTAACAACAAATTAATTGAACGATATATTTCATTTAAATTAATCTTACCATCCGTTTTGCATGTGCAGCAAACGGAACGGAGCCGCCGGTGTGCGTTGTAACCGAGCCATGAATTTGCCGATTCCGGTTGCCTGCACCGGACTATGAGCGTCGAGTGAACCGCTCAGACGTCACGTGCTGAAGATAGTGCGGCCATATATCTTCCGGGATGTATATTGGTTTGAAATCCCTCCAAACCGCAACATCGTTCCAGCCTTGTAACCCCTTATCCCTCGCTGTTTTTTTTGCTTTTTTCTGGGCGTCATACCAAAAATCACGCAACCTAATTCACGCACGAAAAAATAACATTTCAAAACATAAATAATTATGTAAAAAAAAGTCGTATTGTTTTCGATGTTACCTAATTGCCGCGTGATTTTCCCACACCCTCCTCACAACACTGTCATGTTCATCGTCCCAGCAGAATCGATGCTGTATATAAAAAAATAATTTTTTAAAATGTTAATAATTTATTTACAATTATAACTTGAATTTATTAGAAATAAGGTGAAAATTATATATTAACACGAACCTCAAATCTATGAAATCATGCATCGATTTGAGGCATCCATTCAGGATGTCTGGATATTTGACTCCATTGAAACAATGGAATCTCCATCGACGCTTTAAACGCCGATGATATTACTCGGGCGGCCTCAATGTTTGTGAACCTGAAAAGAAATGAAATTAATTTGTGATTACTTCATAAATTACGTTTTAAAATTGTTTTTTTTTATATAAAAAAAAAACTAAAACCTTAACAAACTTACATTGAAAGATCGTCCTTCCACTGTGCCTCGAACTGGTGGGTAAATTCATTCCGCTTCGAAGGCATGCCGCGTCTGCGATGTGAAACATCGCTGGAAGAGGCAGCATCGGTTGACAGCGCAGGTGGTGTAGGTGCCTCTTCTTGAGAGGCACCTAAGGAAACATCATCATCGCTGCTAGACGAACTTGATTCGACTGGACGACCAGCTCTGGTTTTCATTTTGCGCATCTAAACAATTTTATATTAATAATTGTAAAATAAAATTCAAAAGTTAAAAAAAAATCGGCAGCACCTCCCCTATACTGGATACTACCCAAATCCACAAACCTGCAAATATTAACAATAGCCACAATCAATCGAACCAATCTATACTAACTATTAATCCTAAGATAAATTCAACGTTAACAATTACAATTCACAAATTAATCAATAATTATATTCAAAACAATAAAAAATATAACAAAAAATAAATTCAATAAATTCAACAAATTATACTTCAACAAATTAACAATTACAATTCAACATTAACAATTATAATTCAACAAATTCAAAAAATTCAAAAAATATTCAAATATTCAACTTTAACTAATTCTAAGTTAAATTAACTAATAACAATTCTAACAACACAACAACAAAAAATATTCAATAAATTCAACAATTAAATTCAATTATTCAACAATTAAATTAACAAATATTCAACAAATTCAAAAAATTCAAAAAATATTCAAATATTCAACTTTAACTAATTCTAAGTTAAATTAACTAATAACAATTCTAACAACACAACAACAAAAAATATTCAATAAATTCAACAATTAAATTAACAAAAATTCAAAAAATTCAAAAAATATTCAAATATTCAACTTTAACTAATTCTAAGTTAAATTAACTAATAACAATTCTAACAACACAACAACAAAAAATATTCAATAGATTCAACAATTAAATTCAATTATTCAACAATTAAATTAACAAATATTCAACAAATTAAAAAAATTCAAAAAAAATTCAAAAAATTCAACTTTAACTAATTCTAAGTTAAATTAACTAATAACAATTCTAACAACACAACAACAAAAAATATTCAATAAATTCAACAATTAAATTCAATTATTCAACAATTAAATTAACAAATATTCAACAAATTAAAAAAATTCAAAAAAAATTCAAAAAATTCAACTTTAACTAATTCTAAGTTAAATTAACTAATAACAATTCTAACAACACAACAACAAAAAATATTCAATAAATTCAACAATTAAATTCAATTATTCAACAATTAAATTAACAAATATTCAACAAATTAAAAAAATTCAAAAAAAATTCAAAAAATTCAACTTTAACTAATTCTAAGTTAAATTAACTAATAACAATTCTAACAACACAACAACAAAAAATATTCAATAAATTCAACAATTAAATTCAATTATTCAACAATTAAATTAACAAATATTCAACAAATTAAAAAAATTCAAAAACAATTCAAAAAATTCAACTTTAACTAATTCTAAGTTAAATTAACTAATAACAATTCTAACAACACAACAACAAAAAATATTCAATAAATTCAACAATTAAATTCAATTATTAAACAATTAAATTAACAAATATTCAACAAATTAAAAAAATTCAAAAAAAATTCAAAAAATTCAACTTTAACTAATTCTAAGTTAAATTAACTAATAACAATTCTAACAACACAACAACAAAAAATATTCAATAAATTCAACAATTAAATTCAATTATTCAACAATTAAATTAACAAATATTCAACAAATTAAAAAAATTCAAAAAAAATTCAAAAAATTCAACTTTAACTAATTCTAAGTTAAATTAACTAATAACAATTCTAACAACACAAAAACAAAAAATATTCAATAAATTCAACAATTAAATTCAATTATTCAACAATTAAATTAACAAATATTCAACAAATTCAAAAAATATTCAAAAAATTAAAAACAAAAAGGAACGAAATATACATACCTTAATAATGTGTCAAATTCAAAACTTTATCTACATTGCAACAAAAAACACCAACACAACAAAAATAAAAACAACTAAAAATAAAATAAAATAAAATAAATTAGAAAAAAAACACATACCTTTTGATATAATGAAGATTTACAACACCAAATCTTGCTAGAGATTAAAGGTGAAAGTGTTTAAGGATTGAGGGGGAAAAAAATGAAAAATCTAAGGTGAAAAACGGAGGAGAAGCGAAGAAGCGGCGAGGAGAAGAAGAAAAAATGAGGCGAAGCGGCGGGGCTGGAACTTATAGGTCAATTTTACCGACGGCATCACCGACGGCCCTAACATCCGTCGGTAAAAGGTCAAAATTCCGTCGGTAACAGATCAAAATTCCGTCGGTATTTTTCGAATTTCGCCCCCAATTTTTAAAAGCCCTCCAAAATTTTCGCAGTCCGTCGGTGATTCCGTCGGTAATCTGACAAGTTCAGAGGCGCATTAATTAACGCACTTTGGAAAACACGCGGTCCGTCGGTAATTCTGTCGGTAATATGTGTAACCGACAAATTACCGACGGACCTACGCCGTCGGTAATCCCGTCGATGGTGGTGTTATGTTTTCGAGCTTACTGTGAGATGCCGACGGACTATAATCCGTCGGTAATCCCGTCGATGGTGGTGGATGTTTTTTGAGCTTACTGTGAGATGCCGACGGAATATGTTCCGTCGGTAATCCCGTCGATGGTGGTGGATGTTTTTCGAGATCACTGTGAGATGCCGACGGATTTCATTCCGTCGGTATAGTTGTCGGTGAAGCCGTCGGTAATGTAGTCGGTGTTGGTGGCATTTCGCGTAAATATTGACGAACTCTCTGTGAGATACCGACGGAATATAGATCCGTCGGTATTTACGTCGGTGATTGTAGCATTATGCAGGAAAGGTTGTCTTTGTATTGCCTGTTTACCTTCCTGCAATAACTTAACTGATAAACTGTCTATCACATAAAACAATAACCACATTGCTTAAACAATAAATATTTTGTTTTACAAAATACATCATCAATAATCTAAATTACATGAGACAAATGTTTTTACATAGAGCTTCATTTTTATAATTAGTCGGAATTTTCTTCTTCTTCCTCATCAATTGAATTGTCATCATCTTCATCGCAATCTTCAATATGGATATCATCTTCTTCATCGACATTTGGTTGTCCGCTAGAGCTGAGAACAACATTCAACTCCTCTCCGTCAATATCAACAAGACTATCATCGAGAACTCGAAAATTTGAATTTTCTTCCAATTCAATCGAAGGAGCAACTCGATATGGTTCAACCAACTCACGAACTTGAAAGACTTCATCTCGCACACTTGTGTCTTCGTTCTCATCCTGAACACTAACCTCGACACGACCCCGTGGTTTCGTTTTTAAAACGGACAACCAATCAACTCTTGAACGATCCTTTCTAAATGAAGGGGTGTATGTGTAATAAACTTGTTGACATTGCTTTGCGAAAACAAAGACATCGTTTATGTTGCGGAGTCTAGCTTTTGAGTTGATTTCGACCAGACCATGGTGCGGATCAACTCTGATTCCTCTGTCCGTCGTGTCATACCAATAGCATTTGAATAAAAACACTTTATTATGCTCGCTATGATATTGCAGTTCGACGACCTCTTCTAATCTACCATAGTAGTCAACTTCTAACTGGCTACTTGTGGATCCCTTAACACAAACACCGCAGTTGTATGTCTTTCTTCCTTGCCCGTATTCTTCAGTATGGAAAACATATCCATTGACAAAATACCCGTTGTAGCACTTAACTTTTCTTTCAGGGCCGAGGCTTAGTGAAGACAATGACTTGGGCACACTCCTTCCCATTTGATAAACCTTGTAAATATATGTAATTAAATGTACATCAATACACGGTAAATGAACGAGAATCTCGTAATGACATGCATACGTTAGAATGAGTTTGTGATAGTGCTTACATGTGTTCTGAACCATGTGGCAAATTGTTCATCTTGTAATTGAAAGATCTGGGATTCGGTCAGCTGCGAGTTATTGGAGAGCAAATATTGTTGATGTTGCCTGCAAGTGATAATGAGTGTATGATATTACAATATATAATTAATAGTATATTACTGACAAAGTTTAATTACTATTACACATATATAGACTTACTGAATAAATGGTCTCAGCTCATCACAGTTAAATAGAACATAGTTGTGTGCTTGTTTGAATTCTATTTCCGACAAATATCTTCCTCTTACGGCATTTTTAGGTGTGGGTCGTCCAGTATTGGAGAATATTGACAAGTTCCCACTGGAAGGCACTTGTCAATATTCTTACGGCATTTTTAGGTGTGGGCCATCGTCATGCCGTGGAACGCGATTGAGTCTTGTTCTCAGATGAGGTTCGAAATAGTACGAGATAAATGTTGATATCTCTTCAACAATATAGGCCTCAGATATCGAAGCCTCAACATGCGCCTTGTTCTTAACCTTTTTTTTTAGATTAAACAAGTACCTGCATTGAAGTACAATTCAAGTATTTTCAAATAAGAAAAACATAGAAAATACTTTAAGATATGAATTCCATTGCAACTGTAATATCTCACCGTTCGAATGGGTACATCCATCTATACTGGACCGGTCCTCCAGCTTTTGCCTCGAACGGTAGATGTATAGGGAGATGCTCCATTGAGTCAAAAAATGAAGGAGGGAATATCATCTCAAGTTTGCATAGTGTCTCGATGATATTCGTTTGAAGCATCTCAATGTGCTCAACATTCATCTTGCTGGAGCATATATCTCTGAAGAAATGACTGATCTCCGTTAGTGCATCCCATATTCCCTTTGGCAACAAATCACGAAAAGCTAATGGGATGAGTGTTTGCATAAACACGTGGCAGTCATGGCTCTTCATTCCATACAATCTGCAGTCCTCTATGTTAACAAGCCTTGATATGTTCGATGCATGTCCATCCGGGAAACGCAGACTCTTAAGCCATTTGTAGACTAGTAGTTGTGCGTTTTTCTCTAACACGAAGCTTGCCCTTGGTTTTGCAACCCGTGACTCGTCATAAACCAACTCCATATTTTTACGGTTACAGTATAAAGCTATATCCAATCTAGCCTTCATGTTGTCCTTTGTCTTCCCCTTCACATCCATGACGGTGTTGAAAATATTCTCAAACACGTTCTTTTCGATGTGCATGACGTCAAGGTTATGGCGGAGAAGATTAGTCTTCCAATACGGAAGCTCCCAAAAGATACTTCGCTTTACCCAATTATGGGTCAAACCAAAACCAGGAAACTTTTGCTTACCTGATTGAAGGCCAAACACAATATCATCGTACTCTGATACAACATGATGTAATTCTTCACCAGAAATACGCGGGGATGCAACATCTTTTTCAACTCTACCAACAAAGAAATCTTTTCTGTTCTTTCTGAACCTGTGATTGAGTGGCAAGAAGCGACGGTGACAGTCAAAAAAAGAAGCTTTACCTCCGTTTGCTAGCGTGAATGCCTTGTTGTTTTCCATGCAGTATGGACATGCGAGTTTCCCATGCGTGCTCCAACCAGAAAGCATTCCATAAGCTGGAAAATCACTGATAGTCCACATCAAAGCCGCCCTCATAAGGAAATTTTGTTTCCTAGATATATCATAAGTCAGAGATCCGGAGGACCACAACTGCGCCAGCTCATCTATCAACGGTCGAAGACAAACATCTATATTCCGCCCCGGGCTGCTTGGACCGGGTATGACAGTAGATAGAAACATGAACTCCGGCCTCATACACATTCCCGGTGGCAAGTTATAAACTGTGAGAATGACCGGCCAACAAGAATAGGGAGCAGCAAATGACCCAAATGGGTTGAACCCGTCTGTACACAACCCAAGTCGAACATTCCTTGATTCAGCAGAAAAGTCAGGATGAACACTGTTAAAGCGTTTCCACGCTTCGTCGTCAGAAGGATGCGCCATCACACCATCAACGACATCGTGTGTTTGGTGCCATGTCATGTGCTCAGCAGTCCTTGGTGACATAAATAACCTCTGTAGTCTAGGTGTGATCGGGAAATATCTAAGTTTTTTATATGCCACTAGAGTCTTCCCCCTGCCAGTTCTGGGTTTGTAACGAGAATGCCCACATGTCATGCACTCGGTCATCACAGCATTTTCAAGGTAGTATAACATGCAGAAGTTAGGGCACATGTCAATTTTCTGGTATCCTAAACCGAGGGGTTTCATCATGGACTTCGCAGCATAGAAGTTCTCTTTGAGCCTGTTCCCTTCTGGTAAAATGCTTCTTGCCCAATCAATAATTTTGTCATACCCGGCCTCACTCAACCCGTGATCTGACTTGATGGTGAACACCTGTGCCACAGCCGATAATTTACTGTGGTTTGTGCAGCCATCCCATAATGGTTCGTCAGAATCTTTCAACAAATCAAAAAACCTAGCTGCCTCTGCATTAGGTTCTTCTTCTACGATTGGACATTGATTGACATTATGTTGATTCATTCTCATTGCATCCATAACCATGTTTCTGTAAGGATTAGTGTTGTCATTTGCCGCTTCATGCACGTTGCTAGCACTAGAAGTTGACCCAACCACCGTTTCTCTCATTCTCCTATTACTAACAAATACCTCTCCATGTGCATACCAACACTCGTAATTCTCCACAAACCCTTTGTGTAGAAGATGCATCATTACAACATCTGGATGCAGATACTTTTTATTTTGACACTTCCTGCATGGACACCTAATACCGCCTCCAGTAAAATTTCTGGGAATAGATGTTGCGAAATTAATAAAACCCTGAACCCCGTTACAATAATCCATCCTCCGCAATCCTTGGGGTGAATCTAGATACATCCATGAACGATCATCCATGACTTCTATCGAACCTCTATAAAAAGGACCCATTAATTAAGCAAGCTCTTAATTATTTCAAAACACAACATGTAATTCGGTAGTTCTACAAATTAAGTTTTAACAATTTTCAAACAAATACAATCTTACAAAATCTAAAACAAACCATAACAAGTATAAAATTATACATTCATATACTACAAGTTTGTTTGAGAAATAACAGTAAAACATGTACATCTACTAAAAAAATTAATACATATACTAAAAAAACAATAAAATTAACATTTAAATGTTAAAATTTTAAAAGATAGAATTACTTACAAAAAATGATAAAATCCGTCGGTAAATCAGAACACGGATGCTGTGACCACAAAACAAATACAACTTGTTGTGCTGAGATGAGAAAATTTTGTTTTGGGGCGAGGGGGGGCTGGTTATTTTGCAGATGGGGAGGGTTAGGATTAGGAAGAAGAAGGAGAAATGGGGGAGGAGAGTGTCGGCAGAGGGGCCATATATTCACTTTTACCAACGGACTTACCGACGGGTTTTATTCCGTCGGTGAATCCGTCGGCGAAACCGTCGGTAATTATGACGGGCAATCGACACGTCACCGCACGGACCTGCTATTCAAATCCCTCGGTGATTCCGTCGGTAGTTTTAACGGTGCACCCGTCACGTCACCGGTACGGATCTGGCATTTCACGCGTACGGGCCCCAGTTTTTAATTCCGTCGGTGATTCCGTCGGAAAAATCACCCGCCAAACCCTCCGCGCCACTGCCCGCCCTTTTTTCATTGATTCTGAATTTTCGGTCAGTAATTCGGTCGGTAATTACCGACGAATATTTGCCGTCGGTGATTTCGGCCGAGAAATACCGACAGAAAAAATTCCGTCGGTATGTCCGTTGGTATTTAGCGATTTTCTGGTAGTGGCACTGGTGTTTCAAATTGCTGTCTCTAATGTTTGTGTTGGATCAATTATCCAATTTCTGTTAAAGCTAAGACTATGATTATATTTTCTTTTCTGTAGGATTTCCTTGCGGATACTGCAATTTGAATTAGATACTTGCTTGAGAGAAGAAAGTTATTTTTATCAACTGTTTTTTCTTCACCCGGCTAAATGTTCAGTGACAAACTTGCTTTATGGATGTTTTGGCAATTTATGGGTTTGGTTAATCTTGGTGGTGTGTTTGGTTGCGTGATTAGTGAAGGTCATTGGGTTTTTGTCATAGTTTTGAAACCCGATCCGGTCATTGACCCGGTCGACCTTCTGGGTCACGGGTCAGGTGGGTTGACCCGGGTTAACCCGGGTCAACCCAAAAAAACCTATATATAAAAAAAAACACATAACTAATTACAATACAACACTTACTTAAACCAAATTTAAATTATAAACCAATAACATAAATTTAATTCAATATCCAAAATACAAATCAAATATAAATTATAAAATATTTAAAACAAAACATCCAACCACATAAATTCCAACAACATAAATTCTAAAATATTTATATCAATTCAAGAAAATCCCAAGCTATTTTATTTTAATTACAAGAAAATTAAAAAAAAAAGGAAAGAAAAAAATCTCACCCTGATACTGCATTTCGTGTCTTAAGCGACCGTGCATCAGACCTCTCCGCGCTGACTATAGATACTGCATAAAACACTTGCATATTCATAAATTTCAAACTCAGTACCAAAACTCGTCAAAAAGTGCAATTCAGTCCTTAAGTTCTTAGAAACTGGAGACTCGGCAGAAATGTTAGTCCTCACACACACTATGAGGACACGTAATGTGAAAATTAAAAGCAAAAAAAAATTCAAACAAATTATAGTAATTATAATTTTCTCAAAAAAAGCAGAGGAAAAGAAATGAAACCCTTATAAAACAAAAATCGAACTCTGAAATTAAAAAAAAAAAAACAGAATCTTCTTCGAACGGAAACGTTTAAGAAGAAGGGGAAAAATCAAGAGAATGTGAGGGGGAAAAAATTAAAAAAAAAATCCTCGCCTGTAATAGAAAAATCGAAAGCAGAAAAAGCTTCATCGTCCTGCTTGAGAGCTCCATTGCAACCAACGCGATTAACCCTGCCGCTAATTGCAGCGTATGTACATGTAGAGAAAGAGAGAGAGAGATAAGCGAGAGTCGTGAATTGATACGTTTGTAAAGGAGAAAAATGTGTGAGAGAGAGAGTGAGAAAAGAGTCAAAAGTTTTGGAATTTATAGTTGTCTGCGGAGGGAGAGTGTAACAGAGTAGAGCCTCTCTGTTCACTGGGTGCTTGGAAGTTTTTAGAGTCATTAAACGACGTCGTTTAATGATAGGGAGAGAAAAAAAAGTGGTCGGGTCTCACCCGGGTTTGGCCGGGTCGACCGAGCCCATTTCCAAGCTGGTTTTGGCCTTCACCCGGACCGGTTCCATGCCCGGGTCCCGAGTCGACCCGCCGGGCCGGTCCGGGTTTAAAAACTATGGTTTTTGTTGGTCTTCCAAATGCTGTCAAGGTTAGGCAAGCCATTCTCATTGTTTTTTATGTCACTCTAAACCCAATTTGTAACAATGCTAAGAACATATTTACCTCCATGGGAGTGGCTCTGCCACTTTTTTTTTTTTTTTTTGCAGGCATGGAGTACACAAGTGTATGCTTTGTTCGTGGGTAATTACTTGTTTTTTTGCCGGTGCGCAACTGATCTTTTTCTTTCTTGGGCTTGTATTATCCTTAAAAGTTCTATTGATGCTCATGTTCTCTAGTATCAAGACCTAATATCTCATTTCTGCATCAGTTTGTTGTTAAATAATATCTATGTTGTCTTATTTATTAAGGGTAGAATAGTACTTTCAGTTTAACCTATATATACTTTATTTGTAATTAGGTTAAGACTAAGCATTCATAATATACAGTTTATTCAGAATTGTAGCCTCCTTTTTGTGTTTGATCTCAATTAGTTTAACATGGTATCAGAGCTGGTTTTATGGAACGAAGCTTAATCTCAATTTTTTTTTGGAGTGATATTTTGTCTTCCGCTTCTGCAAAATTAGGTATTTCGACAGTCTCTGCAATTATTTTGGTATTTCGACAGTTTCTGCAATTATTTTGGTATTTCATCTTCCCTTCAGCTTCTGCAATTTGGTATCTGCATTAAGTTTTTGCAAACTTGTTTTGTGTTTTGGGAGTAATCGTATAATTTCGAGAAGATATTTGTTTAGTTTTTGCAATTGAGTATTTGTTTCCGCTGCTTTTGCATTCTGGTTATCTGTAATTGTTGATTATGGCTACTGAAAGAGATGATTCGCTTCAGTCTGTGAGTGTGAGGTTGGATGGGAAGAACTATTCATATTGGAGTTATGTAATGAGAAATTTCCTTAAGGGTAAGAAGATGTGGGGGTATGTTAGTGGAACTTATGTGATACCTAAGAATATTGAGGAGGGGGATGCTGGTTTGATAGATACATGGGAAGCAAATAATGCAAAGATTATTACTTGGATCAACAATTCTGTTGAGCATTCAATAGGTACGCAGTTGGCGAAATATGAGACAGCAAAAAAGGTTTGGGATCATCTGCAAAGGTTATTCACACAATCAAATTTTGCAAAACAGTATCAATTAGAGAATGACATACGAGCTCTTCATCAGAAGAATATGAGTATTCAAGAGTTTTATTCTGCTATAACAGATCTTTGGGATCAATTGGCTCTTACAGAATCGACAGAATTAAAGGCATGTGGTGCCTATATTGAGCGTAGAGAGCAGCAAAGATTGGTACAGTTTTTAACAGCACTTCGCAGTGATTTCGAAGGACTTAGAGGTTCAATTCTGCATCGTTCTCCACTACCTTCTGTTGACTCTGTTGTCAGTGAGTTATTGGCTGAAGAAATACGTTTTCAGTCTTATTCTAAAAAAGGAATTATTTCTGCTTCAAATCCTTCTGTACTAGTAGTACCTTCTAGGTCATTCTCTAATCATCAGAATAAGTCTCACACAAGGGTTGGCTTCGATGAGTGCAGCTTCTGTAAGCAAAAAGGTCATTGGAAGGCTCAGTGTCCTAAGTTGAGACATCAGAATCAAGCTTGGAAGCCTGGCAATCAGTCACAATCTAATGCTCATAGACCACCTCAGGGTTATAAAGCACAACACCACAATACTGCAGCAGTAGCTTCCTCGAGTTCTATTACCGATCCTAATATTTTGGCTGAGCAATTTCAGAAGTTTCTCTCCTTGCAGCCACAAGCAATGTCCGCTTCTTCTTCCATAGGTCAGTTGCCTCATAGTTCCTCAGGTATGTCACATTCTGAATGGGTCTTGGATTCTGGTGCTTCTCATCATATGTCTCCAGATTCCTCATCCTTTACCTCTGTATCCCCTTTGTCCTCCATTCCTGTTATGACTGCTGATGGCACTCAAATGCCATTAGCAGGTGTTGGTTCTGTTGTCACACCTCACATGTCTCTCCCTAATGTTTATCTTATTCCACAACTTAAATTGAATCTTGCGTCTGTTGGTCAAATATGTGATTCTGGTGATTATTTAGTCATGTTTTCTAGTTCCTTTTGTTGTATACAGGATCTGCAGTCTCAGAAGCTGATTGGGACAGGCCGTAGGGAGAATGGACTATATATTTTGGATGAGTTAAAAGTGCCAGTTGTTGTTGCTGCTGCTGCTCCTTCTATAGTTGATTTGTCTTCCTTTCGTTTGAGTATTTCATCTTCTAGTTTTTATTTATGGCATTCCCGTCTAGGTCATGTTTCGTCTTCTCGTTTGAGATTTTTGGCATCCACAGGAGCTTTAGGAAATTTGAAAACTTGTGACATTTCTGATTGTAGTGGATGTAAATTGGCAAAATTTTTCGCCTTACCTTTTAATCGAAGTATTTCTGTTTCTTCTTCACCATTTGATTTGATTCATTCTGATGTATGGGGACCTTCTCCTTTTGCCACAAAAGGAGGGTCTCGATATTATGTCTCTTTTATTGATGATCATACTCGTTATTGTTGGGTTTATTTAATGAAACATCGTTCTGAATTCTTTGAGATATATGCAGCTTTTCGAGCTCTTATCAAAACTCAATATTCTACTGTGATCAAATGCTTTAGGTGTGATTTAGGTGGGGAATACACTTCTAATAAATTTTGCCAATTGCTTGCCCTAGATGGAACCATCCACCAAACTTCATGCACAGATACTCCTGAGCAAAATGGTGTTGCTGAAAGAAAACATAGGCACATTGTCGAAACTGCTCGTTCTCTCTTGTTGTCTGCTTTTGTTCCTAGTGAGTTTTGGGGAGAAGCTGTTCTTACTGTTGTAAGCTTGATTAATACAATTCCATCAGCTCATAGTTCGGGTCTATCTCCTTTTGAAAAGTTATATGGGCATGTCCCTGATTATTCCTCATTTAGAGTCTTTGGTTGTACTTGTTTCGTTCTTCGTCCTCATGTAGAACGAAGTAAGTTATCCTCTCGATCCGCTATTTGTGTCTTTTTGGGCTATGGTGAAGGTAAAAAGGGTTATCGTTGTTTTGATCCAATAACTCAGAAACTTTATGTGTCTCGTCATGTTGTCTTCCTTGAGCATATACCTTTCTTTTCTATTCCATCCACTACTCATAACCTGACTAAATCTGATCTTATTAGTATAGATTCATTTTCTGAGGATTCTGGTAATGATAGCTCTCCCCATGTTCGATCAATTTGTACTCATAACTCTGCAGGTACTGGTACTTTACTCTCTGGTACACCTGAAGCTCCATTCTCATCTACAGCCCCTCAAGCTTCATCTGAGATTGTGGATCCACCTCCACGTCAGTCCATCCGTATTCATAAGTCCACAAAACTACCAGATTTTGCTTATTCTTGTTATTCTTCATCATTTACTTCCTTTTTAGCCTCTATTCATTGTCTTGTTGAGCCCTTTTCCTATAAAGAGGCAATTCTTGATCCGCTTTGGCAGCAAGCTATGGATGAGGAACTTTCTGCATTGCATAAGACAGATACTTGGGATCTGGTTCCTCTACCTCCTGGTAAGAGTGTTGTTGGTTGTCGTTGGGTGTATAAGATCAAGACTAATTCTGATGGGTCTATTGAGCGATATAAAGCTAGGTTGGTTGCAAAAGGATACTCTCAACAGTATGGTATGGACTATGAGGAGACATTTGCTCCGGTTGCAAAAATGACTACTATTCGTACTCTTATTGCCGTAGCTTCGATTCGTCAATGGCATATTTCTCAACTTGATGTTAAAAATGCCTTCTTGAATGGAGATCTTCAAGAAGAAGTTTATATGGCACCCCCTCCTGGTATTTCACATGACTCTGGATATGTTTGTAAGCTTAAGAAAGCAATATATGGTCTCAAACAAGCACCCCGTGCTTGGTTTGAGAAATTCTCTATTGTGATCTCGTTACTTGGCTTTGTTTCTAGCAGTCATGATTCTGCTCTTTTTATTAAGTGCACTGATGCAGGTCGTATCATTCTGTCTTTATATGTTGATGACATGATTATTACTGGTGATGACATTGATGGTATTTCAGTTTTGAAGACAGAGTTGGCTAGACGATTTGAGATGAAGGATTTGGGTTATCTTCGATATTTCCTGGGTATTGAGGTAGCATACTCACCTAGAGGTTACCTTCTTTCTCAGTCGAAATATGTTGCAGATATTCTTGAGCGGGCTAGACTTACTGATAACAAGACTGTGGATACTCCTATTGAGGTTAACGCAAGGTACTCTTCTTCTGATGGTTTACCTTTGATAGATCCTACTTTATACCGCACTATTGTTGGGAGTTTGGTATATCTCACCATTACTCGTCCAGATATTGCATATGCTGTTCATGTTGTTAGTCAGTTTGTTGCTTCTCCTACTACTGTTCATTGGGCAGCTGTTCTTCGTATTTTGCGATATCTTCGGGGTATAGTTTTTCAAAGTCTTTTACTTTCATCCATCTCTTCCTTGGAGTTGCGTGCATACTCTGATGCTGATCATGGTAGTGATCCCATAGATCGCAAGTCTGTTACCGGGTTTTGTATCTTTTTAGGTGATTCTCTTATTTCTTGGAAGAGCAAGAAACAATCTATTGTTTCTCAATCATCCACCGAAGCAGAATACCGTGCCATGGCATCTACTACCAAAGAGATTATTTGGTTACGTTGGCTACTTGCTGATATGGGAGTTTCCTTTTCCCATCCTACTCCTATGTATTGTGACAACCAGAGTTCTATTCAGATTGCTCACAACTCGGTTTTTCATGAGCGGACTAAGCACATTGAAATCGATTGTCATCTTACTCGTCATCATCTCAAGCATGGAACCATTACTTTGCCTTTTGTTCCTTCTTCATTGCAGATTGCAGATTTCTTTACCAAGTCGCATTCCATATCTCGTTTTCGTTTTCTAGTTGGCAAACTCTCGATGCTTGTAGCTGCCGCATCGTGAGTTTGAGGGGAGATGTTAAATAATATTTATGTTGTCTTATTTATTAAGGGTAGAATAGTACTTTCAGTTTAACCTATATATACTTTATTTGTAATTAGGTTAAGACTAAGCATTCATAATATACAGTTTATTCAGAATTGTAGCCTCTTTTTTGTGTTTGATCTCAATTAGTTTAACATTTGTATGCTTTGGTGTAAGGAAGCAGGGACATTAATAATTGAAAGTAACCATCCTTGGTCATTTTTTGTGGTGGTAGGAGAGTTTGTGACGAAATAATTCGTCAGAGAAGAATATTGATGCAAGGCAATAGTCATCGATTTTAGTTGACATCCAGGCGTTTGTGGTGAAACTTTTTTTTTTTATCACATGGTATTTTTCATTGTTTTCCCTTTTTTTTTCCTTGATTGTAATTTTAACATGAGACATTTATGTTGTTCTGCCTCCGTTTGTAATTTGTGCAGGCAAGATGGTACTGCTCAATTGTCAATTTTCAGCTCTATCTTGCGTCGATTTTACTGTTCCATCTCCTTTGCAGGCAAAACGGTACAACTCTACTGCCAATTTGCCAGCTTCTCTTTGCTTTAATTCCACTATTGTCTGTGCTAGCTGATGATTCAGGAAAAACGATAACTTCCATATGGAAATCTTCAGATTTTGCTTCCTTTTGAGCTTTAGATTTTATATATATGTGTGTGTTTTCATTTCGATCATCACTAAACGGTATGTTTATTAAGTGCTAAGATTGCTTAAACTTCTACTACAACGTTACGCCTTCACCCAGCTATTTTGCATTTTTTCCTTTTCGATATGCATTTTGATCCCCTTTCCCTGTTGGCAGCCCTTTCTTAAACAACACAAGATTTCTCTTGCACTTGAAGGGAAATTAGGCTCCTACACACATTTGCGTTGACGATTCAAACCATGATTTAGATTCATTTTCCTAGATTTTTCACCTATATACAGACCATTGATTCATGCTATGGGTGCGCGGGCACCGACAGTAGTTAATTAACAAAAATCTAAAAGAGTTCGGAGTGTGGCTTTTACCTGGATTCAAACAGTAATTTCAAACTCTCAGTTTCTCATTTTGCTTTTTACTGCAGATTCAATCACTCATCTTTCGCTCTCTTTTTTCTCTGTATATGTGGCTTCTCCTCCACCGCATCCCCACCTTCTCTTTACCTCAGATCGTGTTTTTCAATTCATCTTTCGTTTTGTAAACCAGATCACTGGCAGAGAGAATAAGCAGAGAGTTGTGGAGAGAATGATGATGGTGCTGCCGATCGCTTCTGAATCTGTGATTTTCAATCTAGAAAAATATTAGAGATTGGAGTGTGTTACGAGAGTGATAATTATTGTTTTTTAAAGTATTTTTATTTTGAAAATGTGTTAAAGTAATTTTTTTTAATTTTTAAAAAAGCATTGGAATAAGAACAGTAAAAAAACTGCTTTTTGTTAGGGTAAATAACCATAGCATGTGAAGAAAGATGGTGCTTTTTGTTAGATTAAGTTCGCAACTCAGTAAAAACATGTTAATGAGTCCCACAAACAAACCTGTGTTTCAAATATAACCATGTTCAATGCTCATTGTGTAAAACAAAATCATTATTTAAAACCCTTAATTCTCCCCTTCTCAATACTCATAGCAGCATTTACAAAGATGAAGAGGTTAATTTCCAAATAGTACGAATCATGGCGCATTGAGTTATTTCGTGAGAAAACACATCCAGCTTGATATTACTATTGTGGTCTCACCAAACACCTTGTCGTTTTAATTTTTAATTTTCTCAAATATAATCTACGTAAAAATACTAAATGAATAATTTTTAGCTTTTAAAATTAGAAACACTTAATTAATAAACTCTTTCAAATATGAGCACTCGCCTAATAATAAAAATAAAAACTATATGCTTAAATGAAAATGAAAAGTGTAACGCTCAAGTAGAAAAAATAAAAAAACACTCGGATAATAAAAATAAAAAATCCAATGGTGTTTATATTTTCTCACTTAAAAACGGGCTTTATATTTTACCTTTGATATGTCATGAGAGTATTCCATAACACGACCCGAATATTCTATCAGTATTACACTAAAAAATAAAATAAAAACACATTTCTGTAATATCAGTATTCCAAAACACATGCTTACGAGATTCGGGGTGAGAAAGAAATCAAGATATTAATACCTCAGCCTAACAAAGACTTCTCAAACAGGGCTTGTTTTTGGTATTTGTATTTAACAAAAAAAGAAGAAGAAAAAGAAGTTCAAAGCTAGCGATGCTGTTGTTGTGCTTGTTCTTGTTACGTTGTCTACATGTTACTGCTGTTTCTATATTTCAGTGTTGTCAACTTTAGTTATTATCAAACTAAAATAAATTTTCAATTTGTAAGTGTCAAACAGTGTGATTGCGAGGCATTTTACCGTTTCTCAAACAGTGATTCAAGCTTCATTTCTAATATTTTCTTTTCGCGAGAGGATACGATTTCTTTTGTTCGTTTTTGTTTTACTCCATGTTCAGTTCTCCCTTTTCTTTTTTCAAACCAAGCCGACAGATGACAGAGGAGACGATGCACCGAGCAGGCAGAAGAAAAATGAGAGAAGGGTGCCGCAACGGAGAAAGACTACAACGGAGGCAAACATCACCATCACCAACAAGCGAGTTTCTCACAGGTTAGGAGGTGGCCAATCAGTGAACGACACGTTAAACCAGCATCACCACCAGCAGAATCAGAAGGTCTGTCACCAATGGAGAGCTGGAAAGTGCAATAGATTCCCATGTCCGTCTCTCCACCGTGAACTCCCAGCACCGCCGCCGCATGCGTCTGTGAACGAGGGAGGTGGGGGAGGAGCGAAGAGCGGGTTTATCAGGAATGATTAGTCGTCATTCTCTGGGAGGGGTTAGTAATAGTAATTATTGTATTAGTTGGGTGCACTTTGGGCATAAGGTCATATTACAGGGGTAAAAAGGAAAAGCACAGGGAAAGCGGAGAAAGCGTGTACTAATTGGGTACAAGGGAATTGAGATTTTGGTGATAAGCGTCGGTGCAATATATATATATATATTTTATGTGGGTGGTCGGACCAGCTTATACGCATTGTGACTAATCCTACAACCCACTAAATATCATGCAAATCCTATGAGTATATAAGATACCGCAAAGATAACAGGTATGCATAATAAGATTTGAGCTTAAGAAAACAAACAAGCCTTTTTTGTTGTTACTGTTAAGTTAAAATCAAGTGTTATCGGTGTAATATTTGTTTTTTGGGAGTTTAGCTGATAGGTTGACTCAATCATTTATATCAAACGGGAGTAACTGTGGTAAAGATTTGAGGTACTGGTTAGTTAACTGAATTAACTTGAAAAAATTAAAAATTATATTTTAATTGGATTTTTTTAAATCTCTTGTAGTTCAAACTAGCAACTTAACCAAGTTTTATTAGATTTTTATTTATCTTGGTCTTTTATTTTACTTGAACTAATCCAATTACTGAATTGATCAGGTCCGGATTGACATGCCAGCAAAGTAACTATGACTCCACTTGAAGGGCATCAAAAGTTGATTTTATTTTTTGTGATTCTTTAGTGTTTTGTGCAATGGGTTTTGTGGGCTTTGGATTTGGTGACTGATTTTGGGGGTTTTGATGTGAGCCGGTGATGCTCTGTAACAGTGCTTAGTACAAATATACCTCCATGGGAGAGGCTCTGACACAGTTTTTTTTTTTTTTTTTGCAGGCATGGAGTACACAAGTGTGTGCTTTGTTCGTGGCTCACTGGAGTGGCTTGAGAATCTTTAAATACAGAAGTACCTCGCTCACAGGAGTGGCTAGAGAATCTTAAAATGATAAGAGAAAAAGTTTCGCAAAATTCCTCAAATTTTGTCTTAACCTGAGAGGTTCTAACTCCTAGCAATGACAAACACCGTCTTATATTAAACTTAAAGACGACACAATAAAGAATCTCCTGACCCACCCATGATTGAATGCCTGAGCTACACAGAGGTACCTCACTCACGGGAGTGGATTTAATTTTGATTAATATGCAAGTTTTTTTTTCCCCCAGAGAAAATGCGTTCTTACCTTTTTATAAAACCCAAGAGCCAAGTGAAGTGTTATTAATAAACAACTTCCAAGAGCCAAGAGCCAATATCCTAGTGTAATTTGTTAGGTTTCGAATTTTTTATAATGATAATATGTTTAAGTTCTTTTAATTTATTAAAGATTTATATAATTATTAATTTTAAAGTTTGTAAAATTAATTAATATATATATAAACTGACTCTTATATCTATATTAATAAAAAACAATTCAAAAAACTGCTTGGCAAATCAATTATAAAAATAAAAAGAGCTAGAGTTGCACCACAAATAGTAACAAAAATTACAATTAAAATTATGTTTGTTCACTAGAGATTTTCTCGGTGCTGAGAATAAACATGTGATAAAAATATTAAACAGTGGGAGTTTTATTAAAACCACTAGTAAAAGTTAGAACAAAAACACATTTCTATCCGAGGATGGATAAAAAACAAACACTACGAAACACTATTATAATTTATTATAACTTTTCTTTTGATGAAAAGTGAAAAAGTCATGCCCATTATTTTTTTTAACTTGTATTTGAATTGTAATTTAATAATATAATATACTAAGAAGTTCTTTACGTGGATGATAATAATTGATTTTTAAAATGTATTTTTAAGTATATTAAATAATATATTTTTATTTTTAAAATTTTATTATTAATATTAAAACATTAAAATAATTTAAAAATATAAAAAATCAATTTAAAATATTTTTTTAATTTCAGCTATCTTCATGGACTACATTAGCAAACGGGGCTAATCTAAGAACCCCACCAAGCACTTGAATTTCCAAAATATATTTAAACACCGCGACAGTGTTCCTCTGGTCACTCAATTGGTCTTGAAAATATTTTTAAAAAGTTAATTTTTTTATATAAATAGATGCCAAGTATACAAGAGGCATACAGCGGGTAAAATCTCAGTCCTCTCCAAGTGTTCCTTTGTGGCGAGATTCTCAAAGGTTCTTAGGGGAAGACTGATATTAATAAGAGACTCTTAGTGCGGACATTGTTGGCTTGAACTCGATTAATAGCTGACGCACTGTTGTTCATTTATATATTCTCGGTTGTAATGTTGTAGCTATGGTAAATCAGATTTTTATCTGTTTATCAACTTATATTTTACATATTATTAATGGATACACCAGTATAAATTAGCGATGATCATATTTTATTAATAATTCTATCTATAATACCTATATATTATATGAAAAAAAAATTGTTGGTCAATACCGAAAGAAATATTGACATTATTTTTCATTGGTATTTGGTAGCATTCATGATAATTACAAAAATAATAATGACTTCTTTTCCAATAAGATTTAATGAAAAAAAACATATTAATGTTGTAATATATATAATTATAAGTTTGAAACTCAGCCTGACGAGTTAACCCAGGACCCGACAAACCTAGAGCTAGAACCGGTCAGATTTAAAAAAATTAAAAAATATCAAAATCCATGAAGATTTGGCTAGTTGATTTTTGTTTTTTTTATTAAAATGATATTGTTTTAATTTTTTATAAAAATTAAAATTAATCCAAGTAATTCGATGATTCGAATAAAACTCAGTGATCTAGTTAAAATCTGGAACTCGAGCTTTAAACCAATTATTTTTAATAACTCAATATAATAAGGACTAAAAATATAAATTAGTTTGATGAAATTAATGTTTTCAAAACTTCCTGGTAGCATTCAAATAAACAACTATCAATAAAATATATATTAAACTTTGATATGTGTTGCCAACGTGGCAACAAGGAGTGTACCATAGGCCGTCATAGTCTGTTGTCCTACACTTTGACGTGTTGCCATTTGAGCCACGACTCAAACGGCAACAAGGAGTTGTTGTCGTTCTGAGCTAATTTATTGCCGTTTAGACATAGGCCTAAACAATAACAAAGCATCAAGAGTGTAGCATTTGGGCCACAGTAGCTAAATTTACGCCATGTTCCAGTCATTCATGACATCAAGAATGGTGATTGCTCTTCACGCCCCTGTCCCGGTCATTCTTGACCCTGCCCTAAAGACTATGCATCCTGAGAACACAAGTGGCCGTCCGAGGACTTTATAAGTGACAATTTAACAGTACCGGAATATTCCATAACACCAACGATATATTCTGTCAATATTATACTAAAAATTGAAATAAAAACACGTTTTTGTAATATACTAAATTTAAGAACCCCAGCAAGCACTTGAATTTCCAAAATATATGTAAACACCGCCGACTTGAGTCGAAACCATGAGAGAGAGAAAAATACTACCCCACCGAACACACGCATATTCTTGATTTCTCGTGACTTAACGACTGAGGTTCGCCATCGCCATGCATTATAAAAGATGCTAAGTATACACGAGGCACACAGCACACGAAATCTCAGTCCTCTCCAAGTGTTCCTTTGAACTCTCACTTGGTCTTGATAAATGGCGAGATTCTCAAAGGTACTTAGGAAGACTGATATTAAGAAGAGACTCTCAGTGCCGACCGGGTTTCTCGGCTCTCTTCCATCTTTTAACGGTGGTGGTCATTCTGTAGATTTTCAAGCTGTAGATGGAAGTGACCGTGTTTGGACCTTCAGATGCTCAATTCGCAAGAAAGGACATCCAAAACCAGTTATTTCAAAGGGTTGGCTCCCTTTTGTTCATAGCAAGAACCTTAAAGTTGGTGACAAGGTCCAGTTCTTAAGGGAGAAAAACGAAGCTGGCGCCAAAACGCATGCTTACGAGATTCGGGGTGAGAAAGAAATCAAGATATTTGGTGTTGTTTTCGGATATGCACCCATAATATAGCTCCGTTTCCGTGCATTAATTAGGGCTAATAAGAGTAGTCTGCTTGTGGCTTGGCATGACTACCTCAGCCTCAGGACTTCTCAAACAGGGCTTGTTTTTGGTATTTGTATTTAACAGAAAGAAAATGCTCAAACCTAGCAATGCTGTTGCTGTGTTTGTTCTTGTTGTTGTATCGTTGTCTACATGTCACTACTAAAAAAAGGGGTCAATAGCATCGGCAATCAGCAACGAAATATTTCAGTTGCAAATTTAGCAACGGATTAGCAACGAATTGTATATATACTAATTTTTTAATATTAATAACGGATTTAGCAACAGAAAATCGGTTGCTAAAAAATAAATTAATATATTAAAAATCAGCAACGGATTATCCGTTGTTGATATAATGGCACAGTTTACATTGCTATGCTGATAAAGAGAAGAAAAAAATTTGACTTTTATATATATATAAACAAAAACACCCGGTAGGAGACAATTTATTACTCCAGCTCAAAATCAAAAACTTTCATTCTCCACTTAAAAAACCCTAACCCAATCAATTTGTCCCTTTCTTCCTTTTGCCGAAACCCATCCCTCCTCTGTCACTTTCTCTTCAATTATTGTCCAGAACATGTAACTCCAAAACAACCCTTTTCAATTACCCCACTTTTGCTTTCTTTAACTTGTCCTGTAGTGTGCTCAAGAACCATTTGCAAAGATCGGTGCTGTGCTCCCATTTGCAATCTTTAACTTTTCCTAGAACCCACTTGGCAAAGATTGGTGTTGTGCTTCCACCCAAGAATCTACGTTTCCAGTTGCAACCAAACAGGTATAATTAGAAACCTAAATTTAAGAGATTTTATTTGTAATTTAGAGATAACGTATTTTATTTTATTAATTAATTTTATTGATGAGAATAATAATTTTGTTTGATTTTTTGCAAATTAGTTGTTAAATATAGCTTTTATCACATCCTAATATTTTTAATTATTAATGTAATGTATTTTATATTAAATTTATTAAATGGGTAAGGTATAAAAAAAAAAAATACTAAGAGAGGGGGTTGAGATTATTGCAATACAGAGCATGAAAAATGTTGTGGCTGTTGCAAAACTATTGCTTTCTTTGCGGTAACAGAGAAAAATGTTGCAAAACAGAGCATGCATAAAGATGTAAAAAGGACCATAAGGTTCCTCATAACGTTCCTAGCTAGCTCGACCATAAGGTTAATTTAGGCTATGTTAATGTAGATATCGTAATTAACATGCAATCAAGCTCATGATGAGAGACCTCAGCAGGAACACAATGGACAAAGTGGGGGAAGTTCTAGGGTGGGTGAATCATCGTTCTCTAATGAAATTCTTGATGCAGAGCCCTCTACACAAAGACTCCTACATTCAAAGGGTTAAGCTCACTGCTAGCTTGAGAATTGGTTTGATGAAAGGGTGGCTTGCGAATGTTATGTGATGTCAGGATGTAAGGAGGGAGAAAAGAAAGGATAAAAGGGCACAGTCCTATCGAGGATTTACAAAAAGTAATGTTAGCTAGTCAAAGAGTATAATTAATTAAAGATTATTTAGCTTGAATTTGAACAAGATGGAACCTAATATACGAGAAAAAGTGAAGGATTGTTTAAAGTCAAATTTGTCATATTTCACAATATGGTCTCCAGCATATATGTTAGGAATTGACAAAGAGCGAATCTCGCATCGATTAAGCATATTTACTAACTAGTGGTATAAATTACTAGTTACAAAAACCGGAAAAGACTTAGTGCTCCGTGGAGATTTAATTAGTTTATTTTACTTATTGTGACTGGGAATCTTGAGAATGTCTCTGGACATCGAGAATTATTTACTTCTTGGCATATCTACTGTCTATCCAATAGAGTTAAGGCATTGTCTTTTTCCTTACATTGTCTGTCTTCGTCGTTCTTGCATTGACTCGGGGAGGGAGCTTTCTTTGCAGTAGCCTTCTTATCATTTGCAATTTCAACAATTGTTAAGTTATGGCACTGTTTCTATGCGTCACCATGAGAGAGTAGATGGTGATAATGATGAAGACGAGGGAGATGATGTTAATGCAAGAGGATTAGGTGATGAGGGAGATGATTGTAATGCTAGAGATTCAGAGGATCGAGATGACATCCCTTCAATCCATGGTTCAACATCATCTCCAATACATCATGAGCAACAAGTTTAAAAGAAGGGTTTTGACACGCATAAGGATCCAATTACCAAAAAAAGAGAGCTTCATTTATATGGAACAACAGAGTATGTCGGCACCTAAGACTTCATCTATGCCGTCACATGTTGCCTCACAGATGACGACACCTATGTATCTCCTGTCTAATCCAGTATATCGACCCAGGCCTCGACCACCATATACCGATCCCACCTTATGATGGTCAGCATTGTTTTGGTTTGTTTCCACCATCACCCCAATCACCACTTTTATGATAGAACATATTTATTAAATTGTAACTTATCTATTTTGATGTAAGTTTAATGAGATTTAGAAATTTATTATAAAGTTTGTTTTTATTTGCATTGTTATTTTTTATAAAATAATTTCTAGTATTAATTTATGTTCTTTATATATTTATCTATAATTTTTTAAATATCCACAAATAATTTAAAAAAAAATTCAATAAATGGGAAAAATAATTTAAAAAATTCGGACAAATCAGCAACGGATCAGCAACAAAGTGTTCATTACTGATCAGCAACGGATCAGCAACGGAACATCCGTTGCTGATCAGCAACGAAACATCCGTTGCTGATTTATATAATCAGCAACCGAATTTTAGCAACGGATAATCCGTTGCTAAAAAATTAGCATCTATTATTTGCATCTGAAATTATCCGTTGCTGTATTTTATCAGCAACAGATTTTAATATTATCTGTAACGGATTTGTTAGTTGCTAATAGGCTATTTTTTTTGTAGTGTGTTACCACTGTTTCTATATTTCGGTGTTGTCAACTTTTGTTATTATAAAAGTAAAATAAATTTTCAATTTGTACGTGTCAAACAGTGTGATTGCGAGGCAGTTTACTGTGTCTCAAACAGTGATTCAAGTTCCATTTCTAATATTTTCTTCTCGCGAGAAGCCATGGTTTCTTTTGTTCTTTTTTTTACTCCTTGTTCAGTTCTCCCCTTTCTTTTTCTAAACCAAGCCGACAGATGACAGAGGAGAGGATGCACCGAGCAGGCAGAAGAAAAATAAAAGAAGGGTGCCGCGACGGAGAAAGACCACAACAGAGGCAGCAGCACCATCACAAACAAGCGAGTTTCTCACAGGTTAGATAGGAGGTGGCCAATTATCAGTGAACAACACGTTAAATCAGCATCACCACCAGCAGAATCAGATGGTCTGTCACCACCGGAGAGCTGGAAAGTGCAATAGATTCCCATGTCCGTCTCTCCACCGTGAACTCCCTGCACCACCGCCGCATTCATCTGTGAACGGGGGAGGAGGAGGAGCGAAGAGAGGGTTTATCGGGAATGATTCGTCGATAAACCCTTCCCCTGTTGGCAGCCCTTTCTTCAACAACTCAAGATTTCTTTTGCACTTGAAGGGAAATTAGGCTCCTACACATTTGCGTTGACGATTCAAACCATGATTTTTAGATTCATTTTCCTACATTTTTCACCTGTATATAGACCATTGATTCATGCTATGGCTGCGCCACTGTGATACGGACTCCAAGTTCTTATGGCGGAGCACGAGGAGATTTACCATCAATATGATGATGGGAATGGAAAACAGAAGCACGACCGGGGTCGTCGTGGTCCAGGATAACTAAACCATCAATAACAGTAACGTAAGCATGAGACTTTTTGGTAGTACAGGTGAACCAGATGGCTGGGGCGATAGAATCTGGGACGGAGGACTCGTAGTATCTCTCTAGATCTGGCAAAAGCGAAAGACCCCCTAACGTAATTCGAATGGGGGCTGACCGCTGATCCCACTCTGGCCTCGCATGGCGGGTCCCCGTCCCGTGGTTGCGAGCTGGAGCAGCCATAGCTTATGGCTCGAGCAATAATGGGCCCCGGCAAAGAGAACCGTCAGGATAACAAGCGCTCCGATCCGCCCGTCAAGCGGGCGGCAAGTGCTTGGTAGGCCACCAGCCACCAACACTAGTTAATTAACAAAAATCTAAAAGAGCTCGGAGTGTCTTTTACCTGGATTCAAAAAGTAATTTCAATTTTTCAGTTTCTCATTTTGCTTTTTACTGCAGATTCAATATCTCATCTTTTGCTCACTTTTTTCTCTGTATATGCGGCTTCTCCTCCACCGCATCCCCACCTTCTCTTTACCTCAGATCGCTTTTTTCAATTCATCTTTCTTTCTGTAAACCAGATCAGTGGAAGAGAGGATAAGCACAAAGTTGTGGAGAGAATGATGATGGCTTCTGAATCACTCAATAAAAATATTAGAGAATGTTAGAGTGATAGCTATTGTTATTTAAAATATTTTTATTATATTAATTATTATTTTTTTTAGAAACACCAGTCTCTGCATCATCAATTCAATCTAGTTATTTAATTGTTATCATCTTAACACAATTAATTCATAGCATTTACAAATGTGAATCATCTCCATTTTATAAAATCATAGAACAGGACTAAATCAAATCTGTTTAGAAAAAAAAAATCCCTTAAATGATGTTAGCCTCCTCTAATCCTTATACAGAACTTACGGATTCGTATGGCATCATTAACTGAGGCAAGCATCTCAAGTCAACACAATTAGAAGATATCAGTATTGGTGTTTGAGGCAAGTATCTCAAGTCAACACAATTAGAAGATATCAGTATTGGTGTTTGGTAGTGTGGCTGCGGGTGAGGTACCCGCAGCCACACCAAATACTGTTTGGTTAATAAAAAAAATTGCTTTTTGATGATGAACCTGTCAAAATCTCAACTAGACTGCATGTTTTGGAGAAGCTGGGAGAAGGCAGAACAGTGGAGCATGGCTCCATTGTTCACTTAACAGTGGAGCCATGCTCCACTGTTGCAGTTTTTTTTTTTTTTTTTAACATTGCAAAAAAAAAAATTCTTGAAAAATCAATGTAGTTAATTGATTTTATTCACATTATTCACGTGAACATGAACATTATTATTTTTAAAAAAATTGGTTTAAGATGAATTAAATTTACTCGTATTGTAATCTCAATTTTATTCCTGATAATATTTTACCTAATTTTATTGCAGGCTTAAAAAATTATTTTTTCTGTAGTTCTTATCGAATGAATTTTATATATAATAAAATTGTAAATTGTTTTTAAAAAATGTGTTTTAATTAAAAAACTAGTATTTAATATTATTTAATAACACTACATAAATTAAAAAGATATCACATGATAACGTAGTATTTGTGGAATTTGATCGCAATTCCAATTATGTTCTTGCCGGGTCCGACCCAGTTAAAAAGAAATTCAGTTTTTATTGTTATTTTAATTGTGTTTTATTCAAAAAATTAAAAGGAAATCACTTGATGACGTACCAAAAAATTCAGTTTTTGTTGTTGCGCGCTTAACAAACCATGAAAAATAGTCATTGTTGGATAGATTTCGTATGTAATGACATTACACATAGTTTAATGGAATAATAAAAAATATTTAATATCAATATTATTTATTTCATGATATAATAACAGTGGTTAAATCTACAATATTTAAATTAAAAATTATTAATATTAATATATATATATATTAATTATTTTATAACCTCAATTTGAAAAGCATTTTTTAACCAAACACATTAAACTACTTTTTGTTCAACCTCAATTTCAACCACAGTTTTAACCAAACATATATTTTTTCAAACTAGCCTCAACTAAAAGTAATTTTTATAAAACAACTTTTTTAAAACCACAACCACAACAGCAACCGCAATACCAAACACATATACTGTTTTTGCACCGTGGAAGAATTTCATAATAAAATATTTTTATCTGAAGAGTTTATTTAAAGTATAGTTGTAGTTGTTTTTTTAAATATTTTTTATTTAAAAATATATTAAAATAATATTTTTTTATGTTTTAAAAATTATTTTTGAAATCAGCATATTAAAATAATCTAAATATATTAATTTAAAATAAAAAAAATTAAAATTTTTAAAAAACATTTTTAAAAAGCAAATATAAACATTGTTGAAGCATTGGACATGCCAACAAAGCTCTACTTTCATATTTTCCAGTTCCTCTTGTTTAACAAAGCTATGCTTTTCATCAAATCATAACAATGTTATTTTAATGGTTAACCTGATAAATCAAAATAATGTTATTTTAAGATTTATTTTAAAAAATAAAATAAAATATTAATTTTTGAAAGAAAAAAAATGAAAGTACATTGAGGATTTATTTATTAACGCCGCGTCAACTTCCATCTATTTTTCTTAAACTTAACTAAATCAAGTCTTAGTTTAATCCGATTCTAGATTAATTATATCGAGTCAACTTCCATTTATTTTTCTTAAACCTGAGTAAGCTAAATCTTTATTTAATCATATCCTTGATTTATCCACTGAAACAAGTTTAGAGTGTGTTTTTATATTGAAGTTTGGAAAAATTAAGTTAAGAAAAAATATTTTTAGATATAGTTGGGTTGATTTAAATAAGTATTTAATTGAAAATGTTATTAAACAAAAATCATATTTAAAATGCTTTGTTAAAGGGACACCAAGTTTTTTTTTTTAATTTGCGTAGAAATTATAATACATTGGAATAAGAAAAAAAAAAAAGACATGCTTTTTGTTGGGATAAATTATCGTAGTGAAGAAAGAGAATGGTTTTTTGTTAGATTAAGTTCGTAACTTTATAAAAGTATGGTGATGTTACTTTTTGTTAACATGTGGTTGGACCATAAATTTTAATAGATTTTACAAACATAAACTTGTGTGTCAAAACTAATTAAATATTTTTTTTATTTTGTTTTTTTCTAACTGCTACAAAAACAAACACATTTTTAATAAGATTTGATCTTTTTTTTTTTTTTAGGTTTCAAAAGAATTTTTTTAAAAAATTAATTTTTTTTTACTTTAAATTAATATATTTTTTAATATTTTCAGATTATTTTGATGTGATAAATAAAAAATAATTTTTAAAAAATAAAAAAATATTATTTTTATATATTTTTAAATAAAAAATATTTAAATAAAAAAATGAAATTACACTCCTAAACAGATACTAATTGCTGATATTTTCCCCTTTTAAGAATATGTGCCATAAGAAGGGAGACCCAAACCAGGGTTATTAGGCATCTTAGCCCAATGGAAGATAAATAATACAAAGCTCAAATCTTTTTAAGTAAGCCCAATAATAATTTCAGCCACCAGCCCGTACGAAACAAGATGTTGTCCAGTCCAGTTATTATATGCTAGCACGGGCGTGGGGCAAATACCGCGTAGCTTTGTTCATGATAATCCCATGTTCAATACACTTTTTTTTCTTTCTTCTTTTTTCTTTTAGTTTTAATAGTTTATAAGATGTAATTATCATGATATATGATAAGAATCTTCGAGATACAATTCATTTATATTATGGTATTTTATTTTATATTTGTACAACACCACAATCTTTTGGAGATAAGGAATGTGAAAATTCATATAAAAAAAATTAAGAAATACAAAACTTAATCACAAGATCATGTTGTGGGTTATTTTTTTTATATCAATACATTAAAATCATGTAAAAACACTAAAAATATCTTTTGAAATAACAAAATATTTTTGAAACCCATAAAAAAAACTATTGAATTTTAAACACTCACTTATAAATCTACGTGGTTATTTTAAATAGTAACTTTGACTCTTGACTTTGAAAAACATAATTAATTTGTTAAGTTTTTGTAATAAAATAATTTTTCAAAATATTAGATTTTTTTCTAAATATATTCTATCTCACATATTTCTATTGGACAAATCAATTATATCTCATTTCTCACAAAATACAATACTGTACGGCCCTTCCATGGAAGTAGGTCAAGTAAAACAAGCTAGTCAATAGCTTCTGTTTAATATTGCTCGCAAAAAAAATAAAAATAAAAATAAAAAACCCTGAAAAAATTTATTCCATGCCGTGACAATATGATGGATGTGAGATCATGGATGACGATCGCTCTTTACGCACCTGTCACTGTCACTGTGCAGCTGTGCTTGTGGCTTCCCCCCCCCCCTCCTAAATAGGTAAAAATTATAGCATTCATGATAATTATAAAAATAACATCGATATCTATCAAGACTTCTTTTTCAATAAGATTCCAAAAGATTTAATGAACACCACTTGATAATATTGTTAAAACAATTATTATTAATAATTATTCATATAAAAAATAAAATAATTTACTATATATATATTTATTTACTTGATTAACAATTTTTTATGGCAACTCAACCATTTATTAGCCTTAATTATCGGCTATAAAATAAAATTACAGTCACAATTTTTTACTTTAAAATATATTTTTTTTTTGTACAAATAGAAGTGATTAAGGTTAAAGAAGAAGATTTTTCAAATTTTTTATTCATAAATACATAAAAACATTAGTTGACAAGATAATATTTATATATAAAAAAATTATTTTACAGAAAACCCAAACCAAGCCTAAAATATGTTGATAAAAAAACTTATTTATAAAGAGTAAAAAGGACTCAAGACACCTGCTTGGTCGAGCAAGTATGCGTGTAGCTTAAATCAAAAACCTACTTTACCCAGATCCTCTTCATTTTAAAATCTTTAATGCTCGATGAGATCATTTTTACATATTACTTGCGATTACGGATATGGAGTGAGCTTATACGTATCAATCATTTACAAGAATTGTCTTTCCTTCAAAAATTAGAAATTAAATCGCATGTGATAAGCTCATCAATTTTAATTGGCATGGTTTACGATAATTGCATAACATACCTCAACATATTTAAATTAACAGAATCCCGTGTTGTTTTGTTCAGGATTCACTATTCCTGACATGAGGGGGGAATCCCTTCTAAATCCCAGATAGACTTTCTGGCTTTTTCGTGATTGTTGGTGGTAGCCCATGAGGTGCCATAAGAAGGGGCCCATGAGCTGAGGTTACTAGGCATCTCAGCCCAGTGAAAGATAATAAGACGAGGCTAAAATCTTTTAACTAAGCCCACAGAAACCTGAAACTCGAAGAAACACAAAACATTATTATTTATTTGCTCATGAGGTGGGACAATGGTAGTGAGCTAGGGTTCAAGTTTCCAATCGCTCAGCCTCACAAATAAAGAACGAAATGATCACGTGTCGTGTCGTATCTCAAGCCTTTGATTCGGAGTCAATTCCATACAACCACCCATGTCTGGATACTCAAAACATTTTTTTATTTTATTTCGTGGCATGCCCGACTTAAGCCGCTACCCATGTGTTTTCGGACAATAACTGCCGACTCAAGTGGGCAGCGCAAAGGGAAATGAATTAACAATATGAGAAATCTCCATCTGGATCCCCCCTGATTCTTTTATTCAAACAAAATCATATGACAAAATAAATATAAATAATTTATATTAAACATAGTCGTGCACGAATAATTAACTTAATAATTTCAATTCTCAATACCTCACATACAGGAGTGGCTTGAGAATCTTAAAATGATAAAAGTGGATCCTAGGAAAATCTCGCCGCCCCTGTTTGGCGTGGACCCCCGAACTAGGAAAGTCTCGCCTCCCCCGTTTCGGCGCTGGTAGGCTTTTGACGTGGCCGACAAATCACGTACTTTCCTTTTTGTTTCTTTTGTTGTTTTATTCCAGAGAAAATGTGTTCTGCCTTTTTTATAAAACCCAAGACCCAAGAGAAGTTTTATTAATAAATAACTTCCAGGAGACTGCGCAGCAAATCAGTTTTAAAAATACCTAGAGCTGCACCACAAATAGTAACAAAAAGTACAATTAAAATTATATTTGTTCACCAGAGATTTTCTTGGTTCTGAGAATAAACCTGTGAAAAAAATATTAAACAGTGGGAGTTTTATCAAAACCACTAGTAAAAATTAAAACAAAAATACATTTTTATAGAAGGATGAATAAAAAAAAGAAAAAAAACACACGATGAAATACTATTATAATTTTATTTTTTTAACTTGTAAGACTGATATTAAAAATAAGTTTTTAGATTTTTTTTTTGTATTTTAAAAAATAAATTTTTTTTATAAATAGATGCTAATTATACACGAGGCACACAACACACAAAATCTCAGTCCTCTCCAAGTGTTCCTTTGAACACTCACTTGGTCTTGAAAAATGGCAAGATTATCAAAGGTACTTAGGAAGACTGATATAAAAGAGATTAGCGGACATTGTTGGCTTGAACTCGATTAATAGCCGATGCACTACTGTTTATATATATATTCTCGGTTGTAATATTAATGCATGTTAATACGGTAAATCTAATTTTATCTGTTTATCAAGTTATAATTTACATATTATAAATGCATACAGCAGTATAAATTAGCGATGATTACATTTCAATATTTATTCTATCTATAATACTTATATGTTATATATATTTAAATTTTTAATTGTAATTTTCTTAGTATTCCTAGATGAAATTTTTTTGTGGGTAAATTATACGGAGAAAAATATCAACGTGATAATTACAAAACCTAAGTCCAGAAAATCAGGAGAACAACGTTAATGTTGTAATATAATAAGGACTAAAAATATAAATTAGTTTGGTGAAATTAATGTTTTCAAAACTTCCTGGTTGCATCCAAAGAAACAACTATCAATAAAATAAAGTATGGAACAAGGATATATATTAAACTTTGATATGTGTTGCCAACGTGGCAACAAGGTGTGTACCATAGGCCGTCATAGTCTGTCCTCCTACTGAATTAAACTTCGATATGTGTTGGCATTTCAAACGGCAACAAGGCAACAAGGAGTAGTTAATTTATTGCCGTTTAGACATTGGCTAAACAATAAAATATTTAATAAATTTTGGGCCACAATCTAAATAGCTAAATTTACGCCCATGTTACTTCCAGTCATTCATGAGATCAAGAGTGGTGATTGTACTTCACGCGCCTGACACAGTCATTCATGAGATCAAGAATGGTGATTGCTCTTGACGCGCCTGCCCCAGTCATCCATTACTCTGTCCTCAAGACTTTATGCATCCTGAGAACACAAGTGGCCGTCTGAGGACTTTATAAGTGACAGTTTAACATTAGCGGCATATTCCATAACACCAACGCTATACTCTGTCAACATTATACTAAAAAATGAAATAAAAACACGTTTTTGTAATATACTAAATTTAAGAACCCCAGCAAGCACATGAATTTCCAAAATAAATGTAAACACCGCCGACTTGAGTCCAAAACTATGAGAGAGAAAAAACAAAAACAAAAACAAAATACTACCCCACCGAACACACGCATATTCTTGATTTCTCGTGACTTAAAGACAGAGGTTCGCCATCGCCATGCATTATAAAAGATGCCAAGTATACACGAGGCACACAGCACACGAAATCTCAGTCCTCTCCAAGTGTTCCTTTGAACTCTCACTTGGTCTTGATAAATGGCGAGATTCTCAAAGGTACTTAGGAAGACTGATATTAAGAAGAGACTCTCAGTGCCGACCGGGTTTCTCAGCTCTCTTCCATCTTTTAACGGTGGTGGTCATTCTGTAGATTTTCAAGCTGTAGATGGAAGTGACCGTGTTTGGACCTTCAGATGCTCAATTCGCAAGAAAGGACTGTCAGAATATTTCTCTTTATTTCTGAATGAATTTTAACATAGTAGCAGGTTACATATTTATACTACCAGAATAAATCTTCTATTTTTGGTCTATACATATTTGGTTCCTATAATTATGCTACACGGAGATGGAAGGATATCTTTCCATCTCTGTTCCTATAATACCTCCTATTACACATGTGTTACAGCTCACGCCAACACTCCCCCTCAAGTTGGTGCATATGGATCCCTTATGCGCAACTTGACGAGTGAGCTGTGGAACTCTTTGCTGGATACAGCCTTGGTGAGTATATCTGCTAGTTGATCTTCAGATTTGACAAATGGGAATTGAATTGTCTTCATTTCAAGGTTATGCTTGATGAAGTGTCGATCTACCTCCACATGTTTAGTTCTATCATGTTGGACAGGATTTTGAGAAATGTTTATTGCAGCTTTATTATCACAAAAGAGACTCATTTCTGATTTAGGAGCAAAACCAATCTCAGTTAGCAATTTTTTTAGCCAAAGAAGTTCACACAAACCTTTAGCCATCCCTCGAAATTCTGATTCAGCACTAGAGAGTGCCACCACATTTTGTTTCTTACTCCTCCATGTCACAAGATTTCCACCAACAAATGTGAAATACCCTGAGGTTGACTTTCTATCTAGGCAGTTACCAGCCCAATCTGCATCTGTATAGCCCTTGACTTCCAAATTTCCATTCTTAGAAAATATAAGCCCTTTCCCCGGAGATGACTTCAAGTATTTCAGTATTCGAGTTACCGCCTCCATGTGTTCCTCACTTGGACAATGCATGAATTGACTCACCACGCCTACCGCATATGCAATATCTGGACGAGTATGCGATAAATAGATTAGTTTGCCAACTAATCGCTGATATTTCCCCTTATCAGCTAATTTCTGGTTCGGATAGATTCCAAGCTTGTGATTTTGGACAATCGGGGTATCTACTGGTTTGCACTCCAACAATCCAACTTCTGATAATAGATCTAGGATATATTTTCTCTGAGACAGAAAAATACCTTGATCTGACCTTGCAACTTCTATTCCCAGAAAATATTTTAACCCGCCTAGATTTTTCATCTCAAATTCGCTGGCCAATTGCTCTTGGAGTCGCGATATTTCTTCTCTATCATCTCCTGTAATAATTATATCATCGACATAGATAATTAAAATTGTTACCTTGCCCTGCTGTCTTTTGAGAAATAAAGTATGATCTGAGTTGCTTTGTGTGAAGCCATACTTCTTCATTGCCAAACTAAATCTTCCAAACCATGCTCGTGGCGATTGCTTTAGTCCATACAGGGCACGCTGCAATTTACACACTTCATTCTTTCCCATTGTTACTGAGTAGCCTGGAGGGATGTCCATATACACCTCCTCTTCAAGGTCACCATGAAGAAAGGCGTTCTTCACATCAAACTGAAGTAGTGGCCAATCTAAATTTGCTGCAATGGATAATAATACTCTGATAGTGTTTAGTTTAGCAACTGGAGAGAAGGTTTCTCGGTAGTCTACCCCATATACCTGTGTATACCCCTTTGCCACAAGTCTGGCCTTGTATCTTTCCACAGATCCGTCTGCTTTATATTTAACAGAAAACACCCATTTGCACCCCACTGTCTTCTTTCCTTTCGGTAATGCTACTAGGCTCCATGTTTTATTCTTCATTAAGGCTTCCATTTCTTCTGTGATTGCTTGGGTCCATTTCGGGTTTTTCATGGCTTCCTCCACTCCTGTAGGTATGTGATTGGTAGAGATATCACGCATAAAGTTCTTGAGGGAATCTGGCAGTCCCTGTGTGGACACATAATTGGCAATGGGATATCGTGATTTTCTCTCTTCAATATCTGGTGAATATCGCCTTGGTGGTTTCCCACGATTGTGCCTGTGAGGTAGTTTATAACCAGCAGAAGATTCTATAATATTGGTGTTCAAAGGACTTACCTCAGGATCATTCTCAGGAGTTGGGCGTTCAGGTACTATAGAGGGGGAAGAAACTGCACTGTCGTCTTGATGATGAAAAACTGTAGCTTCTGGAACTTCAACTTCTTGAACTTCTACAGCTTCTGCAATTTCTGGAACTGCACCTTCGTGACCAGCTAACTGTATTGATTCCACATGTGCTTCTGATAAGCCCGGCCAGTTCAGTTCCAACCATTTCGACTCTTCTTGTCTAGTCTCCCCCTGAAGAGGAGAATCAGGTGGGAAGAAAGTTTCTGTTTCCATGAAGGTGACATCCATGGAGATATAAATGCGATGTGAAGCTGGATCATAACATCTATAGCCCTTCTGATGAAATGCATATCCCAGAAAGAGACATCGACGAGCACATGGATCCAGCTTAGTTCTTTGGTTTTTATGAAGATGGACATAAGCCACGCACCCAAATACACGGGGTGGAAGCATTAAGACTGAAGGCAGAGGAGTATGTGTTGCAAGGACTTGTAATGGGGTTTGGAAACCCAACACCTTCGAAGGTAATCTGTTCAGGAGATGCACAGCAGTAGTAACTGCATCAGCCCAGTACCGAGAGGGAGCATGAGCACCGATGAGGAGAGCTCTGGCAGTTTCAAGAATATGTCGATTTTTCCGCTCAGCAATACCGTTTTGTTGAGGAGTTTGAGGACATGAGGTTTCATGAAGAATGCCGTGAAGATTGAAGTAATCACGAAATTGGTGATTAACATACTCACCACCATTGTCCGATCGAAGCACTTGAATCTTAGCAGAGAATTGTGTGGTTGCCATAGCATGAAATGATTTAAACACACTGAATACTTCATCTTTATGTTTTAGCAAATATAGCCAAGTCATGCGGGTGCAGTCGTCCACAAAGAACACAAACCATCTGAACCCCGATGTTGTATGAATTGGAGAAGGACCCCACACATCGGAATGTATCAAAGAAAACGGAGTATCCTTTTTATTCAAATGAGCAGGATAAGTGACCCTATGGCTTTTTGCTAAAGTGCAGGTTTCACATTGAAAATCAAAATGGTGCACTTTAGAGAACAATTCTGGGAACAGGTGTTTCATGTAAGTGAAGGATGGGTGTCCTAAACGGTAGTGCCAAAGCCAGATCTCCTTCTCTTTCATTCCACCCGAGTGTTGCATGTGATGTGCTCTTCCCATGCTGAAGTCTTCCACATAATAGAGTCCCCCTCTCTTAGTACCACGCCCAATGATCTCCTTGGTGAGAATGTCCTGAATAAGACAGAAGGTAGGATACATAAGCACAAGACAATTGAGATCAGAAGTTATTTGGCTTACGGAGAGGAGCTTATGAGACAAAGAGGGGACAAGTAGTGTATTAGGCAGCTGCAATGTATGTGTTAATATCACTGTGCCTGCACCAGTAACTGGGGAGACGACACCATTAGCATTGGCGATATTGGTACGTCTTGGTAAGGATGTTTGGATGAAATCTTGAGCATCAAACGTCATGTGATCAGTAGCGCCAGAATCCAATAGCCATGTACCACATTCAGCATCACATGGTGAATTAAGACAGACACAACCATGGTTACCTGGATCTGAGGATGAAGAACTGTGAGGTTGCGACTGTGGTGTAAAAGATAGGTGAGGCTCTGTATTAACCACTGCTGCAGTGCCAAGGGCCACTTCTTTACTAGTTGTATCACGACGTTTTTTTTGCCTGAAGATCATTCCACCAATCTGGATACCCATGCAGCTTGAAGCAATTTTCACGCGTATGCTTTTGATTTCCACAATGAGTGCATTTTAAGCCTTCAGTTGATGCCCGAGATTTCTGCCTCCCATGATGTATATTAGAAGTAGAGTTGATTGGCCCAAGACGCAATCCCTTGGTGGCGAGAACAGCTCCAGAAATATTCTCGTTGTCATTGATCATAACAGTCTGGCGAATTGCCTCACGGCGAACATGAGCATATGCTTGCTCAACAGTAGGGAATGGACGAAGTTGCAGTACATCTCCTCTGATTTTGTCTAGTCTGTTGTCAAGACCATCCAAGAAAACATACACCCGGTCTTCTTGAATAATAGTATTATACTTGTGAATGTCAACTGCACATTCCATTGGATTAGGACGCCGAAAATCAATCTCACGCCATAACCCCTGAAGGTCATTGTAGTATTGTTCCAGAGTCCCTCCAGCTTGTTTGAGTTGTGTCACACGACGTCTCAAGTCATAAACCTGAGATGTATCACTTCCATCAAAATAAGTAGTAGCAATGGAGTCCCACACCATCTTTGCAGTAGGAAATCGCATAAAATTCCCTATTAATGAGGGATCCATTGAGTTAATTAGCCATCCTTTGACAATGGCATTATCTGTACGCCATTTACGAAAGGCAGGATCTGTTGATGATGGTTGTGGAAGATCACCATTGATATATCCCAATTTGTCTTTGCCTGAGATGTACATCTCGACAACTTGGGACCAGAGGGCATAGTTGGTGCCATTCAACTTGATGCCAATCGGAGCAGCAGGAGACTCAGCAGTCATGGTCGGTGTTTGGATTTTTCTAAGAGCCTCAGTGATTTGCGTGGTAAATTCTGTAAACATAGAATCTGGTTGAGGTATACTACCAGCTTCTGAAGTCATGGTAGGCTAGGGAAAGAATGTGACAGAAGAGAAAGAAGAAAAAAATACAAAGACGAGTATTAGGGTTTTTTGAAGCAGAAGGAAAAAATAATATGCTCTGATACCATGTCAGAATATTTCTCTTTATTTCTGAATGAATTTTAACATAGTAGCAGGTTACATATTTATACTACCAGAATAAATCTTCTATTTTTGGTCTATACATATTTGGTTCCTATAATTATGCTACACAGAGATGGAAGGATATCTTTCCATCTCTGTTCCTATAATACCTCCTATTACACATGTGTTACAGCTCACGCCAACAAGGACATCCGAAACCAGTTATTTCAGCGGGTTGGCTCCCTTTTGCTGATAACAAGAACCTTAAAGTTGGTGACAAGGTCCAGTTTTCAAGGGAGAAAAACGAAGCTGGCGCCAAAAGACATGCTTACGAGATCCGGGCTGAGAAAGAAATCAAGATATTTGGTGTTGTTTTCGGATATGAGCCCAAACAGGGTAGTCATGACTACCTCAAACAGGGCTTGTTTTTGGTATTTGTATTTAACAAAAAGAAAATGTTCAAACCTAGCTATGCTGTTGCTGTGCTTGTTCTTGTTCTTGTAACGTTGTCTACATGTAATTACCGCTGTTTCTATATTTCGGTGCTGTCAACTTTTGTTATTATCAAAGTAAAATAATTTTTCAATTTGTACGTGTCAAACAGTGTGATTGCGAGGCATTTTACTGTGTCTCAAACAGTGATTCAAGTTCCATTTCTAATTTTTTCTTCTCGCGAGAGGGCATGGTTTCTTTTGTTCGTTTTTTTTTTTTTAACTCCATGTTCAGACAGATGACAGAGGAGAGGATGCACCGAGCAGGCAGAAGAAAAATGAGAGAAGGGTGCCGCGACGGAGAAAGACTACAACAGAGACAGCAGCACCATCACCAACAAGCGAGTTTCTCACAGGTTAGATAGGAGGTGGCCAATCAGTGAACGACACGTTAAACCAGCATCACCACCAGCAGAATCAGAAGGTCTGTCACCAATGGAGAGCTGGAAAGTGCAATAGATTTTGATGGGTTAACTTGGTAAATAAAAACAATGTTATTCTAAGTTTGTTTCAGAATAAAAATTAAAATAGTGTTTTTTTAAAAAAAATAAATAAGAATTTATTGAGAATTTACATGGTAAGTGTGCTTACGAAGGACAATCGCACGATTCCTTTATTTTACCATTTGCAATATCTCGATGACCAAGGTGGGCCAATGTGCTTACGAATAGAGGAATCCCAAAATTATAGATGCGTGCTAAAAGCTTTATATATATATATAAAGAGACGTCCATTCTCAAGTACCTCTTCTTCCCACTTGGCTAGCAAATGGCAAGCTTCACCAGGATCCATAGCCCTGCGTATCTTCCTCCAAGATCCTCAGTATCATCCCAGTATCTCAAGCCTCTCTCAAGTATTCAAGTTTATGTAATGTTTTTTTTTTTTTTAAAAAAAAAAAGCTTATGGAATCAAGGCAGGAATTTTCTTGTCAGGCTATTAAATAAAAATATAAATATTTTTAAGATAAATTATTAATTTTTAAAGTTAACAGTAAAATTTTAATTCAAATATAACATCTAAAATATTAAAAAATAAATTTGAAAGTACATAAAATTAAAGTGAAAATAAAAATAAGCTCACTATTGAAGTTATATTTTTCGATGCTTTGTGAAATATAATTCATCTATAATCGAATATGAATCGATATTATAACAACCCCTCAACTGGGATAAAATAAAAATCTCATGTCAACTGAAAAACAAAGTAATTAAATTTTTCCTTCTCTCAATTCCTCCTTCCTTCACTTGATTCTTCCTTATAGTAGTATTTTATAAGTTGGACTTTGTAAGCTTACAATGTTATTCTCTCTCATTTTTCTTATTTTTTTTTTCTTGGATTTTTTTTTTATGTTTTTATCTTACTTTTCTCTCTTTCACTCTCACCTTTTCTTTTCTTTTGTTTTCTATTTTGCTTCTGTCCAGTTGGCAACATATAAAAGGAAGGAAGAATTGATTTGTGTTTATTTTTTAATAGCAAATAACCATATTACCCTTAATGAGACATTTCACTTTTATTTGATGGTTTTTTTTTAGCACTACCAAACTCTGTTCATATTAAAATTTAAACCATATTTTATTTAATATATTTTAAGATCTCTCGTAAATTTTCAACTCAATCTGATTATCGGATTAAAAATTACACCCAATAACGTAAAATTAGTCAAATTATGATTTTTTTATCAAATTTCTAAATTTCTCCAAAAATTCTGAAATTTTAACCCAAGCTAAAGCATCATATTAGAAAGCTCTACGCAAATTTTCATAATTTTTTAATACCTCAATCAAGAATTACAATTTTTTTTTATATAAAACTAGTCAAAAAAATCTTGATCTGAACTAGAGCCCACCTGAGCCTTTACATGCCCCCGCCCCTGTATGGAATAGTTGATTACCAGCAACATGCTAGTGTAAGGTTAAGGTAAGATGATGACTGGGGAGAGTCGATTTGATTTAGTATTTTTTAAAACAATAAAATTAAAACAAAATTGTTGTAATAAAGTTTGTTAAGAGCTAACAAAGTAAGTTCTTTTTTGGTATTATAATCCAATCATATTTTTAAAATATTTTTAGCTTATATATATACATATATTGTTTTGATATGTTTATGTTAAAATATTTTTTTTTAAATTAAAAAATATATTATTTTAATACATATCTAAATAAAAAATTAAATTTAACGAAACAAGTTCTAAGAATAGAAAGCTAGTCCACGTTTCATCAATAAACTTTAATGTATGTCATCTGCAAATTGAAGTTCAAGTATATTATATTATGAGGATTATTTTTATATGTTGGATACAACTTTGATGAGTTGGAACTTTGCTATTTTCAGTCGTTTTCTCTATTGTTTCTTTTTTTTTAAAAAAAAAAAAACCTTAACCGTTTGCGGTGAAAGAATCATTGATGATGAGCCCTTTCCATTTATCTTCCTTTTTTTTTCTTCTATTTTAATGAATTTACATGGTAAGTGTATTTCATCACACAGTGAACTTCTACCTGTTTTTCTTAAACCTCAATACGCCATGTCTTTATTCAATCAGATCCTAGATATATGTACTAAGACAGGTTTAGAGTGTGTTTATTTTTATAATTGAAATTTAAAAAAACTAAGTTTAGAAAAAAATATTTGTAGTCGTGGTTGGGTTGATTTAAATAGATATTTGATTAAAATTATGGTTGAAAATATTGTTAAATAAAAACAAAATATTAAAAATACTTGGTTAAATGGACATCAAGATTTTTTTTAATTTACATGGAAATCATAATATATTAGAATAAGAACAATAAAAAAAATTTGTTTCAAATGCAATTAAATACTTTGTTTTTTTTTTTACTCTCTCAAATACAGAAGCTGCCACCAAAACAAACGCATTATTCACTACGGCCTAATGCTAATTGCTGATATTGCCCACTTCTAAGAATATGTGCCACAAGAAGGGAGGCCCAAACCAGGGTAATTAGGCATCTTAGCCCAATGGAAGATAAATAATACAAAGCTCAGATCTTTTAAGTAAGCCCAATAATGATTTCAGCCACCAGCCCATAGGAAACAAGATGTTGTCCAGTCCAGTTATTACATGCTAGCACAGACGTGTGGCACAGACCGCGTAGCTTTGTTTATGATAATCCCATGTTCAATACTCATTTTTTTTTATATAGTTTTAATAGTTTATAAGATGTAATTATCAAGATATATGATAAGAATCTTCGAGATACAATTCATTTATATTATGTTATTTTCTTTTATATTTGTGCAAAACCACAATCTTTTGGAGACAAGCAACTTGAAAATTCATATATAAAAAAAATTAAGAAATACAAAACTTAATCACAAGATCATGTTATAGAATATTGCTCAGCCTCGGAATGCTATATATATACCACCGAAAGAAAGAGAATAAGGGAAGAAATTTTCAATTCATCCTTCAAAACCAAAATAATTTGTCATATTTCAAGCCTTTGAATCAAAGTCAAAACCTTAGAAATCTGATTCAATATAAACCATTTCTTTACACTCAAAACGTTTTCAATCTTTGTTGTAGACTGTTCAATGTATAGATTTTGTTTTCTTTCATGAATAGATTCATGGCCCCTTATACTTATGAATTTTGTAAAGTGACAATCTAGTCAAGTGGCACCGGTCAAAGCTAAGTTAATTAACATTTAGTGATTTTGAATTGTGGTGTATAATATTTTTAGAAAAATATTTTTTAAAAATAATATATTAATTTTTTTATATTAATACATAGATTTTTTTAAAATCTATTCTATCTCACGTATTTCTATTCGACAAGTTTTATCTTTACATTGTATATGTAGTTCAATTATATCTCATTTCTCACAAAATACACTATTGTACGGCCCTTCCATGGAAGCAGGTCAAGCAAAACAAGCTAGTCAACAGCTTCTGTTCAATACTGCTCACAAAAAAATAAAAATAAAAACCTTTAATTTTTTTTTTCCATGTTGTGACCACGTGATGGATGAAAGATCATGGATGATGGCTGCCCTCCACGCACCCGTCCCCGTCCCCGTCCCCTTCGTTTCCCACTTATAAATACGTAAAAATTATAGCATTCATGATAATTATAAAAATAATATCGATATCTATCAAGACTTCTTTTACAATAATATTCCAAAATATTTAATGAACACCACTTGATAATATTATTAAAACAATTATTATTAATAATTGTTAGTATAAACAATAAAAGAATTTAATATATATTTTTATTTACTAGTCAACAATTTTATACTTAACATATAAATCACGTAAATTATCGTGGATGGTAAACAATATATTATTTACATGTAAAAAAAAAAAAAAGATTAGGTGCTTAGATCTCTCTTGGTCCACACACATGAACTTTTTCATAAAATGCATATAATTTAATTTATTAATTATGGGTTTTTTTGATATTTTTTATTTAATATGATATTTTTATTTAATTTTATTCTTCACAATTGAGTAGAAGTTTATTTACATTAATTTTTGTATTTTTTATTATATAATGAAAGTTTTTTATCTTTTTTTTCCACCTTCATTCTTTAATAAAAGATTAAAAAGAAAAATATTTGGGATTTTTAACCTCATGATTCTTTTCCACAAATTCATCATTCAATATGAATTTCTTACTTCATTTTATTATTTAGTATTGTATTAATCTTTTTTTTTTCTACCCGTGAAAAAAGTTAATTTAGGACAATTCTCACATAATTTAATGTAAAATTCATGCTAAGCAAATAGATAGTTTAAGATTTTTTAAATTTAAACTATGATAAAAATTTTATAATAATGTTAAAAAGTTTCTGATAACCTAAATGTTATTTTTTTGGACTCATTCTTTTTTAATCCAACCTGCAGTGAGATTGCAGTTAAAAAATCTCACTTAAGATGTTCAGTCTCCTGCCTTCCTTCTTTTTTCTTTTTTTTTTCTTTCTTTCTTTCGAATTATTCTCTCTAATTGTGCATCAGTAACAATTATTTTAATTCATCCAATCACCATTAATAGTTATAGAGCTTATTAGAACATTTGGTTGCTACTCAATTAAGTTGATGTTGAATTTCCGTAGGATTAGGCTGGAAAATCACGGAAGAAGTAGTGGTTTATGGTGTGTTTAAGATGATGATAAAAATTATTTTTTTTATTTAACCAAGTTAGGACCTGGATCCTGTAAAGAAATTTAATTTTTTTTTAGTGTTATATACATATTTTATATATGACCCATACAAAAAAAAACTAACGCCGCCTAATAAATTATCCTAGTTTTGGCCACTCCTACAAACCCTTGCCCTTCCCATGATAGACAGATATTGGATATTCTTTATCATTTATTTCACAAGACACCTTTTCAAGTGAGTTTTTGATAAATACTACTTTCGGATTTTGTAGCCATCTTAATTTAATTGAGTATTTTTGTATTTCAGTATTTTTTTTTAAATAAATAAAATAATAAGATATAAAATTTTTTAGAAAAATAATATAATATAGAGGGCCATGGATAATAATCACAACTCACAAATTGTAAATATTATTAGGGACTCTTTTTCAAAGTTAAAAATAGTAGGGCAAAATTTATAATAAAAAAAAAGAAAAAAAGAAAAAAAAACACTTTGTTGACACACTAAAACTTTAATAACAACATTATTAATATTGTAAGAGAAATATTGACAAGAAAAATATAATAATATATAAAAAAATCATTATTTATGACATTCCTAAATATTATTGGACATTTGGACTCTTTACAATCTTTACATCACCACTGATATAGTCACCAAAATTTCATGTATAATAAGGATGAGTAAAAAAACTGATAAACTGAGAAAACAAATAATGGAAAAAATCAAACTGAAAAAAAAACCAAATTAACCAAGTAAAAAATCACAAAAAAATTCTAGTTTGATTCTCTTTTCAAAATCTGAAACTGATTGAACTAAACCAAACCGAATCGGTTCAACGAGGCCAATATTTTAAAAAAAGAGAGGTATAATAGGATATTTTTTCTAATCCTAAACCTAAAGTAGCATTCTCTAAAAACAAAACCAGTAGCCGCCCCTCCCTTTGCTCTCTCGTCTCTCCTTCTATGAATCTTAACTAGCAAGCCCCCCTACAACATGCACACACACAGACACCTATTTGATGAACCTCGCAGACTTCTCATTGATTTTTTTTTCTTTGTCATACTCAAACATACTAAATTTTCAACTCGAACGAGCCATGACTCACTTATAAAGAGCTTTTTCAGCTACTATTGAAGCTATTATGGGGAAGAAGACATGCTTGTAACCCCAAAAGTTGATGGGACTAGTTGCTATTAAATGGAATACTTCAAGCACAACAAGAAGAGATGTTGCGACAACAAAAAAAAACAAGATAGTCTACCATATGCAAAAGCTTGTGCCATGGCTGACGTGTTAAAGAACTCAATTTATGGCATTATGTCTGCTTTCCATGATAAGATGCTCACAAGCACCAAAATAGGTCTTATCGATAAGAATTGGGTTGCTAAAAGCAAACTCTTTTTTGGAACCTACAAGTTGCTTGTATAGAAACTGCATCATTTCCTAGATTTTCAAGTTATTAAATCAAAACAAATCAAAATTGATTGATTTGAATTGGTTTTTGGTTTGGTTCAGTTCAAAAATTAAAAAAAAAATTAATTAGGTTATTTTTTTTAATCTAAAACTGACCGAACTAAAAATGCTGAACCTTAATGTATCATAGAGTTTTTTTCTTTATATTTTTTATTTTCTTCTTTATTATTTGACATTATTTTATTTAATTTTTTAAAAGTGATAAAGACAAAAAAAAAAAAAAAACTCTACTTTAATTGCCAATAAGCTGTCGGCATCAAACTGGCTACTTGCCAAATAAACTGGCTACAAGTCTGGACAATGTGTTCAAAGTTTCGAAATGACTAAGACCTAGGAAGTGGTGGGCACAAGGGGTCTGATGAGACCATCATCGTTAATTGATAACTTATATTAAAATTTGATGTGACCCAAAATCTCTCTATTACATGTTCGTGATCTCGAATGACGCGTGAAGAATAACAATAAAAATATTTCAGAAAGAAAGAAAAGGCATTCCAACATCTAAGAAGCCCTAGGAGCCTACAGAAATATTATTAATAAACAAGTTCCAAGAGAGTCTGCAACCACAAGCCCACCTGAAGAAATAGAACAAACAACTTGTATCAAATCAATTATAAAATTAAAACTAGCTAGACTTGCCCCATTTAGTCGGTGGGTGATTTTTACAAATTATCAGGTTTGTGGTTGTTTTAGTGAGTGATTTTGTGTTTGCTGTTGGATACAATTCTTAACGGTATAAAACAACACAGATTTAAAAGCATGAAATTATATTTTTGATCTTGTGTTTTTTTATTTTATGGATGTTTGTTTTAATAGTTAATTTTGTGCTCATGCTTTTGATGTTGTGTTTTTGTTTATTTTTATAAATATTTGTTTTAGTGGTTGATTTTGCATTTGATGTGGGTTACAACCCTCAACAACACAAAATACAAGATCAAAAGCATGAAAATCATATTTTTACTATTGTGTTTTTTACTTACAATATTAATGTGAGTTTTATGTTAATTCATTAACATAATTTTTTTTTATTTTTTTTATTTTATTTTTGACGTAGACATATCAAAAAATCTAAAAATATTAAAAAAGTTAATTTAAAATTAAAAAAAATCAAATTTTAACCGAAAAACAAAATAAAAATCAATATCAAACAATCCGTTAATCTTCTGAGTCCACATCTAGGTGATAAATGAATTGCATGGCTTGTGTCAATTTGGTTTGTTTTTTTTCCCACATCAACACCGTCTTTCTTCTTCTTCTTCTTATTTCTTTCTGCCAACTCAAAATGGGAACTTATGTAATTCCATAGATTCCCTTTCAATGGATTCCTTTCTTATTCTAATCTTACTAATATTTTTGTTTTTGTTTTTTTCTTTCAATTAATTAGTCAACAAGGACAATCGCACGATTCCTTTATTTTACCATTTGCAATCTCTAGATGATCAAGGTGGGCCAATGTGCTTTCAAATAGTGCAATCCCTAAATTATAGATGTGTGCTAAAATTAAGCTTTATAAAAAAAGAGAGAGACGTCCATTTTCAAGTACCTCTTCTTCCCACTTGGCTAGCAAATGGCAAACTTCACCAAGATACTTAGCCCTGCGTATCTTCCTACAAGATCCTCAGTATCATCCCAGTATCTCAAGCCTCTCTTCAAGTCTTCAAGTTCATTTATTGTTTTTTTTTTCTTTTCTTTTTTAAAGAAGCTTATGGAATAGTTGATTACCTGCAACATGCTAGTGTAAGGTTTAGGTAAGATGATGACTCGGAAGAGTCGATTTGAATTAGTTTTTTTTTTTTTAAATAAAAAAAAGTTATTTTAATAAATTTTATTAAGAGTAATGGAATTAAGATCTTATTTGATATTATAATTTAATCATATTTTTAAAATATTTTTAGTCTTAATTTATTTTTTTATGTATATATTTAAATTGTTTTGATATGTTGATATTAAAATAATTTTTTTAAAATTAAAATATATATTATTTTAATACATATCTATATAAAAAAATAAATTTAAAAAACAAAATTATAAGAGAAAACTAGTCCACGTTTCTTCAATAAACTATGTATGTCAGCTGCAAATTGAAGTGCAAATTGAAGATCAAGTATATTATGTTATGAGGATAATTTTTATATGTTTGATACAACTTTGAAGAGTTGGAACTTTGCTATTTTCCGTCCTTTTCTCTATGATTTCTTTTTTTTTTAAAAAAAAAAACCTTAACCGTTTGTGGTGAAAGAATCATTGATGATGAACCCTTTCCATTTATCTTCCTTCCTTTCTTCTATTTTAATATTTTTTTATATAGTTTATATGGTTTTCGATCTAATTTTTTTTATTTGTTGTGTCAAGAATCTTGTTTCTTTTCTCCCTTGTTGGGTTTATATCTTTTTTAAATAAAAAGTTAATTTGTTATTACATCTTATGATTTATAATAAGATTGATACTATATAATAATCACGAAGAAATAAAATATTTCATTATTGAAGTCTAATGGTGCAGTGTGTTTATCCATTGATGATGATTTGAAAAAAAAAAATTATGTCATCAAATTTTTTTGTTTTAAGAAATGTTTAATAATAATAAAAAAGAGAATCCAATTTAACGTTTGTAGATTGATTGTTAGTGATCAGAAACGTTATTAGTAAATCATAATTTTCATAATTACTGAGTTTTGAAAATAGTAATGTAATAATAATGTTTTATGCACTTTTTAATGAGTTATATATTATGATTAAAAAAAAAAATTCAAGCCAGCCTTCTAAGATCAATTTGACCTCTAAGCCGGGGACGATGTGTATGAGTTGCGACAGCAAAGGCAGTATCATTCAAGCTGCTGTCACCGGTACTTAATTTATAATAAATGGAAAATTCGGCTGTTAAATGGCGGCGTTGGCGGTTGGCGGTTGCCGTTATGGTGCTGACACACAGGCGACTAGTTCGACAGTACGGAAACTGGAGGGATTGACCAGCGACATCAGCTCTTGTATTTTCTTTCAAGGGTTGAGGGCTTACCTCAAATTTGGTACAAGTAATTTTTTTTTGTTAATGACCAGAGGTATATTTACAATAATATAACATGGAGATTAAATTCATCTCTTCAGTTTATATAAATGCAGATTATTAATAGCAGGGAAAATTCACTCAGCCTTAATTTTAATAGCTAAGGAACGAGTCATGTACACATCACTTAATCATCAGATCAATTTTAATTATTAAATTCTAACCGGTTCGACAGGTCGATTAAAGACTTAATTAACTTAAAATCTAAATTAGTTTCGGTTAAAAAATATAATAGAGAAAGTTAATTTATCTTAACTCGATTAAAGACTTAATTTGACTTGTAACTGATCAATTCAAGTAAAATCCGATAAAAAATTAATTAAATTTTGTTTTTAAGTTGAAAAAAATAATAGTGAAAATTAACTCATCTCGACTTGATAAAAAACTTAATTTGACTCGTAACTCGAGTAAAATCCGATAAATTTTTTTTTAAATTTATTTTTAATTTTTTTTATTTAGAAATAAATTAAAATAATATTTTTTTATCTTTTAAAATTTACTTTTGGCATTCCTAAAAGTGTTTTTGAAAAAATTAATTTTTTTTTACTTTAAAGTAATATATTTTTAATGTTTTCAAATCATTTTGACGTGCTGATTTTAAAAATGATTTTTTAAAAATAAAAAACAATTATTGACATATTTATATAAATTTTTTTTAAAAAAATAACCATAATCACACACCCAAATATTTAAATAATTTTGATCGTGCGTTTCAGCAAACTGACTGGCACTAGCTAGCCATGTATTATTAGACATTAACAGCCAGAGAGAACATAACTTGAGCGGCAAGGAGAAAACACTGACTGACCAAATTACCAGGAAAAAGAGTGTGAAAACGTAGCTGAAGGTCGGTTGATAGTGAGAAAAAGAGAGAGCACGTGTATGACCAAATGAAATTGTCAAACCCACTTTTCCTTAACCCTCCTTAATAATAGAGTAGATTATTCTTTAATCCCTGGTTCTTGTTGAGGTTATAATATAGCCCTTTATGTTTGAAATCTTACAATTTAGTCCCTTCACTATTGTTTACTTCTTTTTATTAACATCGATTGGTTTTTCTCCAAGCGATTCAATTGCAAGATAACGATCAGCAAGAGATTAAGCTACAAGGATTCAAACATAAGGGGTTATGTCAAAGTCCATCGGAGCCAACTGGAGAATAAAAAAACATCTCAGCTGATGCATTCTCCGAAGAAGGTGACAATTAAAAAGCATTTTAGTGTTGATTTCAAAGGTTAGTCCGGATAAGATGGATTGAATTTCGCTTGGAAAAACAGAAGAAAGGTTCGTTTTGCATTCTGTTTGAGACCGTGTCTTGTAAGAACATAGGACCCATACAAGTGGTGACTTGCTCTTGACCCTCGTCATCATGTGGAGATTCTGCAAAAGGACACTCAAGAGTGCATCGTCATGATGTGAGCTTGCAACTGCTCCTTGGAAATTTTCATGTCCCAACAGCCAGCTAACGTTGAATTCCAAGTGCCGGTGGAGAATTTCCGAGGATCGAAAAGGACTGACTTGCCTGAAATTAGTTCCGAGGATCGATTTCAATCTTCAGTTCTTCGAGAGGTGGAGTTTTTCTCTCTTTTGTTCCTCGTTCTATGGAATATCCCCTTCGGTAAATTGGCTAGTTGTTAGAGAGTTAAGAAAAAAATCAGATTACAACATTATTATAAAAACATCAATAGTCACAGATTCATGGATTGACATCAATCATATGATTTTTATTATTATCTCCATGAATAATTAAAACGTTACTATCTCATATCAGTTAGAAGATGAGGATCTTAATAGCTTATATAATATAAAAGTCAATTTTTTTTTCGAGAGGTGTTTTCCATGAGCAGAAACATACATCACCAAATACATCGTATCGGCTAGGGGTCTATCATGATCCATGGATATGAACATATATTTAATGAAATACACGTGCTCATATTGTTGAAAAATGCCTTCACTTGGTGTTCGGAATGTCTAAGGATTGGCCAGAATTGATTTTGAACACACCAATTTCAATACTTAGTTTCTGAAATTAATTAAAATTTTAAAACATCTAGAGATCCAACCTCTTTGGGTGCGATTTGGTCAGATTTTGGGAAGATAAACGTTACAATAAGTCCTCGAATGTCCGAAAGGCCAACTAGTCTAATATTAATATATTATTGGCTCGCATCAATATTTTCCACAGTAACTTTGTCTTTTTAGAGCCGTACACCCATTATTAGACAACACGGTATAGAAAAAAGACAAGAGGTGGATTGAAGATATAAAAATTAATTATTTTTAAATTATTTCTTTGTATTATTATATCAAAAAGATTTTTAATTTTTTTTTAATATATTTAAAAATAAAAAAACTTTAAAAAATAATTTTTATTGAAGATTCAAATAAACTAATCATTGACCTTCGATTAAGTTCTAGATATTAAAAATTTTCTGAAAACATATGGACATCAAACAGACAACTAGTTGAATTCAGATGCATGAACAATAAGATGCTCATGGAATGCAATATAAAAATGGTAATTGGACGAGGCGATGTCCTTTTTATTTTTTTTCACTTTCGATTCTCTTCTGGTCCCCTTCAAGAACTAATTGCACAATTTAATTTTAATTTTTTTCTCTTACTACCTAAACCTTTTAAAATGATTTTTATTTAGATATATATTAAAATAAATTTTATTATTTATTAAAAATTATTTTTAATATCAGCACATCAAAACGATCTAAAAATATAATATTTTTTTATTTTAAATAAAAATTAAAAATATATATATATATTTTTTAAAAAAACACGGTTTTCAAAAAACTAGTAAAATGCCATCCCACATACGAAAACTCGCACGGTCCTGTCGCTTTCCCCAGTACAATCGCACGATATGAGCAAGTTGAGGCTACACTGTGCCATTTGCAAGACATATAAATAAATCACCATTTCACCAGTACCGAGCCCAAAATTAGAATCCACCCTCAGAGACACACTTGGTTTATTAACAGATTGATGGCAAAGTTCTCAAAGAAACTTAGCAAGACAGATGTCCGAAAGAGACTCGCCGTGCCAACCAGGTCTCTCAGCTCTCTTCCATCCTTCGACGGTGCTCATGCTGTATATTTTCAAGCTGCAGATGAAGGCGGCGAGGTTTGGACCTTCAAATGCTCCGTTCGCAAACGAAAGCACCCAAAACCAGTTCTTTCGAAGGACTGGCTCGCATTTGTGGACAGCAAGGGCCTCAAAGCTGGTGACATGGTCGAGTTCTACAAGGAGACAAACGAAGCCGCCACAGCACATGCTTACAGGGTTCGGGCAGAAAGACAAATCAAGATATTTGGTGTTGTTTTTGGGTATGCTCCTGTTACAGCAACACCCCATGAATCCAGCAATGTTTCTCCAATATAACTATACGATGTATATATAGTAGAAAGCCAACATGTATCTAGCTAGTGCTGGGCATAATTAAGGAACTGGATTGCCCTGTAAATTCTATCTTACCATGCTGTTCATATTCACTTACCTAAATTGTTATGGGAATTGTACTGATTCTCAAAACATTAGGATATTCTAGATTTCATCTGTATTTATGTGGCAAGTATATATTGAATACCATAATTGTTTATAAGAAAAGGCTGAGTATGTGTGCGTGTACTGCCAGAAAAAGGTTGTGTACTCTTCAAATTTATTAAACTGGTACTGTGCATGATTCCTAAAATTTAGATCACAAGTTGTTCTGGATTAATTTGAAACTGTATTGTTTCAAGAATTTATTTTTAATAAAAGTTAAAATCATGTTGTTTTAATATTTTTTTTTTAAATTTATCGAGTCAACTAAATTTAATAAAGTAAATTCCACTTAATTTAATTTAAAACTCAATTCAAATTAAATTTTCTATTAAACTGGGTTTAATATCCATGATATGCATAAGTAGATTATACTATGATTTTTTTTTTCTTTCTAGAAGCAATGATTTTATACAGATATCATTTACAGTTTTTATACACTCACTAGGTGATGAGGTCCCACGATTTACTCAAAAAGGGATGTGAAATTTGAGCCCGGCCATCCCTCGGATGAAATCAGTGTTTTGAAACTTGGCCCGCTCTAGTGGGTTGATTCAGAACCCGGCCAACCTGGAACTAAAACCAGGCCGAGTTGAAGAAAAAAAGAAAGAAAAACCCGGTGTGACCCGGTTGACCTGATTGACCCGACGAGTTGACCCGGCTGACCCCGACGGGTTGACCTGACGACCTGACCGCAAACTTGTTGACTTTTGTTTTTTTGTTTTTTCTTACCAAAATGATGTTTTTTAGATCTTTTTTTAAAAAATTTGACCCGACCGACTCGGTGACCCAATAACCCGGTCAAAACCTGAAATCCGGGTTTTGGACTAGACCGGTATTAAAACTATGGATGAAATGCCTTTTTTTCAAGAAGAGTGGAAGGAAACAACAATATTTTCTAAAAAAAAAAAAGAAGCTACTGCTGCCCTATCCCAAATTGGAGGACCTTCTTCTCTCAGAACAACGACTATCACCAATCCCAAAAAAAAAAAACAATCACCGCCGCAATAGCCACCTTAATTCGGTGGCTGAATTTTATATTCTTAATTCAGAAATTGACCTTTTACCATTGGAGTAAATAAGAATAGCCTCAGCTGTTAGCGAGTGAACGAAGGTGAAGTGAGCAATTGTTAATTATAACCAAAGGATAAGTCCTCGAGGTAGTGATCGGTAAGCTGGATACTGATGTGCTAGATATGACAGTATCATTTTGAAATTATTTGGGGTATCTTTGAATAATATAAAAAATAATTTTTATTTTGTCTAAAGTTATTCCAATAAAAAAATATTTATTTTTTATTAAAAAAAATAGAACAAACTTGTCAAATTCTTTACATAAAAGTTAATCTTGATAATCTGGCTTAACATTATGATAAAAGAAAAAAGATTGTTATCATAATTTTAAAACTCGATTAAAGACAGACTCAGGGCAAGACTTAGGTCACGGCCCGTGTTGATCATTGACCCGGGTAATTGCAAGGAAAAAATTGATTATTATCATAATTTTAAGAAACCGAGTCGACAGTCGACGTGGGGCCAAACCCGGGTCACGGGTCGAGTTGACCATTGACCTGAGTCAATGTAAAGATAAAAACGATTATTATTATAGTTTAAAACTTGATTTGGAGGTCAACCCCGAGTTAGACTTGAGTCATGGATTTTATAGACCATTGTCTCGGGTCAACATAAGAAAAAAGTGGTTAGTATTATATTTTTAAAATCTAACTAGAGGATCGACCTAGGGCCAGGTTTGGATCACGGGTTGGGTTGACCAATGACCTGATTCAATGTAAAGATAAAAATGATTGTTATTATAGTTTAAAACTTGATTTGGGGATCAACCCTAGGTTAGGCTCGAGTCATGGATTTGGTTGACCATTGTATCGGGTCAACATAAAAAAAATGGTTAGTATTATATTTTAAAAATCCAACTAGAGGATCGACCCAAGGCCAGGCTTAGGTCACAAGTAGGGTTGACTATTGACTAAGTCAATATAAAGATAAAAATGATTATTATTATAGTTTTGAAACTCAACTTGGAGGTTGATCTGAGGCTAAGTTCGGGTTGATTGTTAACTCAAGTCAATGTAATGATAAAAATATTTATTATCATAGTCTTAGAACCCGAGTCGAGAGTCGATCCCGGGCTAGGCCTGGGTCACATGTCGAATAGACTATTGACATGGATCAATATAAGGATAAAAAAAAGTTATTATAGTTTTAAAACCCTACTTAAGGGTTGACCCAAGGCCAAACTTAGATCATTGGTCGGGTTGATTATTGACCCAAGTTAACGCAATAATAAAAATGATCATTATCATAGTTTTAAAACCTAACTAAGGAGTCGACCTGGGTTAAGGCACAGACCATGGGCCAGGATGGTCAACTCAGATTGATCTAAAGTACTATAATAATAAAATTGATTATTATGGAGGGTCAATCTAAGTTGATCCAAATTAAAAAAAAAAATCAAAATAATCTCTTTTAACCAAAGAAATATATAATTATTGAATGAATTTTTTACCCGTGTTTTATCTTGGGTCGTCCGTGTTACAGGTTCACCTGAGTTTTTGACCGGATCAAGTCAAATCAATCATTCATTTATTTCTTTTTAAACTCAAAATGGTCTAGATCTTGGGTCGGCCGAGTCCTTTCTAATTTCTAGCAAACACAAAATAAAACAAATTGTTTAGTCCAATTCATAGCATATCAAAATATGATAAGATAATTATTTGTCCAATCCTATCTAGTCCAATCTAATTAATATTACTTAGCATACCAAACATTACGCGAGATAACAATCAAGCATCAATAATTAACAAGTAACAAATAAACAAATTAATACATCTTTCATCAATCAGAGTTTGACTTATTGGTAGTGATTTCTTAGTTTTTATTAAAATATAACATGCTCAATTCTTAATATTTGTTTAAAATTGAATTTGATTATATTACATGTAAAAAAAACTAAATTAACTCTTCTTTTTAACTAAAAACAATTACAAAATTAATTTACAAGAGTTTCTAATTAGCCCTAGTTATTCAATTTGATATAGTTCAATTGAAAAATTCATCAATAATATGACAACATGGAAATTTTTTTTATTATATTTAAGGGTTCTTCAGCAAGGCTCAATGATTAGTATTTAAAAGTACATATTTATCAAGGTTTTATATCATCATTTTGCACTTAAACTATCAATAACTCCTTAACTAAAGCATGTTTTATAATAACAAGTCTAATACTATAAAATGCCTTAATATATGGTAAATGTTCATATTAAATACAGGCCTATCATATAAATCAAAGGATTGATTGATGAGTTCAAGTATGGAAATTGAAAGGACAAAGAGAGGGCCAAGCGTAGAAAAGAGATGTTGGTGCAGTCCAAACTAGAACACTATTCGGTAATTGGGTCACATCTCGAGTTCTAGATGTCCAAATGACCTCAAATTTTTACACAGATTCAGTAAGACATAGGCCTACAACTTTCATGTTTTCATCAAGATCTAAGAAGGCCTTTTTCAAGTCCAAATTATAATAACAACAGAGAAGTCTGAATCTGTCCTGCAGCTCGAACACTGTTCAGTGTTTGGCCCATATCTGGAGTTCTAGAAGTCCAAATGACCTCAAAAATTTACACAGATTTTTTAAGACAATTTCCTGCAACTTTCATGTTTTCAAGTGGACCCAGTTCTGATGCTAACATTTTCGTTTTATTCAGACAATAAGATAAGGAGTTTCATAAAGTCAAGAGTTGGCCACCAACTCAACAATTAGTCATCAAATCAACAATTCCGAATTTTGGCCTATAAAAGGAGGCATTTGCCATGTATTTGGGGGCTTGGTTGTTCAGATCATGTTCATGCTCTTTATTTCTCTCTTTATATTTTTTTTGTAATTTTTAAGTTTTGCTTTCATGAATATCTTGTTTATGCTTTTCATTTCCTTTACTTTACTTAGTTAACTTGTATTTTCTTTATGTTCTTGTTTTGTTTATTTATGTTTCTCTTCTTCATTATGTTTAGCTAAGTTTATTATGTCAAGGTGAAAATGTTACACTAATGGTGTAACAATAAATATGGTGTAAACTCAACATGGACCTTAATGTTTAATATTAACATGTCTTATCTTTTTATCTTACTAGTTCTTAATACCTTGCTTGTTAAATGGTTAATCTAGATTCGTGTTGTATAACACTTGGTACAACAAATGCTTTGCACTCTTATAGCCCAACTGTATGGTATTACCTACACCTGGGCTATGAAAGAAACTTGATTTGTTGTTAACATCAGTTAACATCATGAATTCCTGACAATATTTAAAAGTTTGGTGTTATGTAAATAAGATGATTAATATGATCATGTTAATAATTTATAATGAACTATTAATGACAAATCATCCTATTGGAACCTCCTCCGTGTGTGGTTTTCAAATTGAGTAATAAGAGTTTATACTATACTTGTTTGAAATACCATTGGTGGATCCTCTAACCTTGACATTTGTTTTTATCATTGTTTAATCCTTACTTTAATCTTCCATCTTAAAGTTCTCATCAATTTCTTCCTCCTCTTCTTTTTATTATTATTATTATTATTATTATTATTATTATTATTATTGTTATTATTATTATTATTATATTTTATGTACGTTAAATATGCTCTGTGTTTGATCAAAGATCCTGATATTGTTGGTCTTGCCTTGTTCATTCGCATCAGAAATCTGTTTATATTATATAATATATCTCTTTGATCTTTTCATAAACTCAATATATAGGCTGGAAACCTGTGACCCGATCTTTTAGATCATTGTCAGGTATAACAACGCCACGTACTAAGTATTATTATTACTATTACTATTACTATTACTATTATTGTTATTGTTGTTGTTGTTGTTGTTGTTGTTGTTGTTGTTGTTGTTGTTGTTGTTGTTGTTGTCTTGTTATTTATAATTTATACAATTAACCTTTCTATGGTTCGACCCCAGTCTTGCCGGGTTATTTATTACTTCGACACTCTTGCACTTGGGAGAAGACATCAATCTTTTAGTCATGTCACTCAAATAAAAATATTTGCTTGTTATTTTATTTTTAGTTTCTCTCACATTTTACACTTCTTTTTAGACAATAATGAATTGGATTGGACCATAGCCAGATTTAGTTTCACCCTTTTTATCCAAAATATTCAAATTTATTATCTATCTTTCACTTCAACATAATCGACGCATTTTAACCAAATTAACTCAGCTTGAAAAATAAACTTCTCTATGTAATCGGTAGAGTGTCAAAACCCGGTTTTGCTATCAGGTTGACTCAAGGTACTAACCTAATAAAAAAACACTAAATTTAGACGACACTTAACTTAATTGAACTGACCAAATCTAGTTGAAGACCTAACCAAATCAAAAGTTTGAATTAAAAAAAAACTTCTTGTTTAGAGTGGGATTCGAACCTTAGTTTTCTTTATCATCTAAAAATGTTTTAGCGCTATTTACAAAATAGTCCTTGGTTTCTAAATTATTCAATTCAGTTCTTAATTGACTCTTAAATTTTAAGTTTTTCAAAATTACCCTTGAAAAAAATCGAGTAAGCTCCCCATAGTACCCCCACCTTTTCACTTTGGTCTTTGGAGTTTCTAGCAATTTTGACCCAAATTAGGCCAAACTTCGGTGTTTCTTCAACTAAGTCCCTAATTGCATTAATTAATTAAATCTAAGTTTAATTAAGTCCCCAAACTTATAAATTCTTTTAATTTTTGACCAAATTGACTCAAATTTAATTTCTTCAAATTGAAGCCTAAATTGTCTTAAAAATCAATTTGTTTTTGCAATCAAACCTTTCATAAACTCAATTAATCTTTCAACAAAATCTAATTGAGTTCTTAACCATCTGATTATGAATCTTTCTTTCTAAAATTTAATTTTTTTTGCCAATATGGCCTTCACTAGTAAAAAATATACTGTTAAATTTTAATCTTTGTATTTTTGAATTTCCTCAACAATCTTTGAACATTTTCTAGGCACCCCTGTTTTTTCTTCTCACTATTATATATATTTTTGGTTTTCTTCCTCTACATTTTTTGATTTGTTTCTTTGTTTTTATGTGGAGATCAAAGAATAGGTAACAACATTAATTTATATATTATATATATTACCATAACATGATCAGCTAGGTCAACCAAGGAGTCCAAAGTCTTTATGGGGTCAAGTTTGGATGGGATTTAATAACCATATCAAAGAAAACCTTTTAGATACCAGACCTAATTGGAGATCACTAGCTAGTTGATTTGCACCTGCACCTCCAACTTGGGAACTTGTTTATTTTTTCGTTGCTTGATTCCGATTAATTATACAAAAGTTCTTTGAATTATTATCTCCTTTTCCAATCCCTAACATTTGTCTTGAAAAACTTAGAATCTAGAAACTTTTGTAGAAAGCTTCGTGAGATAAATCACATGCCCTAGAGGGTTTTTGTAACATAAATCAAAGGGAAGGGTTAGTATGCTCCTACATGCCCACTTCTAAAAAGGCACAGGATATGAAGACGATACCAACAAGGACGAAACTCCAAGATTAAAGAAATGAGAAGAAAAAAATGCATGTTTTTTTTTTTTTAAAAAAAATTCATACAATCAAATCTCATTTTTCTGTTAAGAAAAACTTATGTTTTTTTGTAATCCACATCAAGTGTTCATTAATATGTTTTTATGTCTTTGTAATAAATCATACAATAAAAAATAAAAAAAAATAGAAATGTTTACTAACGAATAGAAGCAAGTCAAGTAACACACTTTGATTTATTTTTCCTATTAATATACAAATAAAATAGGGTTGAGTGAAATGCATGATTTCCTAATGAATCTTTTATATTAAATAAGCATTTTAATTGTTCATCTCATGCATTCATCATCTTTTTAGGATTATTTGTTTATTTTATAGCATTTTGATAGAAATGCTATAAGTTTAATTATTTTTATTTCTTTCTTTTTAATTAATAATTAGAAAGGAGGTTTTTACAGCGGCAGTTGGATGGTGGAATGTAAGCCCAAGTACAAAGAATAAAAACAGAGGATAATTGGGATCTTAGCCAATTAAGGAAGAACAAACTAATGTAACCTTAAATCTGACTAAGCCCATGGGTTTATTTCATACGCCAACCCAAGGAATACAAGGCCTAGCCCACACAGACTCGATTACTCGACTCTGATGTTAATTAATCGGGTAGTGATCCAAAATCTTAGTTAGATCAATTATGCTAGCAGGCACTCACTAGATATCCAACTTTTTTTTTTAAAAAATCTATTTTAGCAAGATAAATTCTAAACTTGAAAAAATCACAACATAATACATGAATTATAAAATCATAAAATAGATTCTAAAGCTTGAACCTAATTGTAAAATCATAAAAATCTTCCATAAATCATGAGCTAAAAATCCATCCATAAAATACATTAAAAATAAAATAAAATAACAACTCTACAAAATGAAAAGAAAAAGTTAAAAGCTTGGGTTAGTGCTGGATTGAATGACATTAAGGCACCGTATTTAATAAATTTTTTTTTATATATAAATATATATATATTTGTATGTTTTAAATCGTTTTAATGCGTTGATTTTAAAAAAAATAATTTAAAATATTATTTTAATATAATTTTTAAAAAAAAAACAATTACAACTATATTCCTAAAGAAACTTTTAAAAGGTGAACCTCTCCTCCATCTCCGTCTTCCAACTTAGTCACTTCGAGTTGGGTTTTACCCATTTTTATGTCAACTAAATCAGATGATATTGAATATTTGAAAGATCAGATAAAATTATAATTCCTAGTTCTGATCGCCTTAACGCTGCCTCTTCATTGGAGATTACTGGTTGACGTGCACATATATATCCCCTGCTGGGAGTTTATTTATTTGTTGCTATAGTCGATGAATTTTACAAAAAGGTCTTTGAATTACTATCACCTTCTCCGATCCTTAACTTTTGTCTCGAAAATTTTGGAATCGGGACTTTTGTAGAGAGCTTTTTGTAACTAAGAATTCCATTCCAATATTTTTTCGAATGTTTTCTAAGTATCAATGCTATAGATGTTTATAAAACTATTAAATAATCAACTAATTTAATAACTTAAGCTTATATATAAAATTTCAAGATATGATTTATATTATTTTTTAAAATATATTTTTAAATTAAAACTTTTTAGATTTAAAACTTGCATAAACTCACACTACATTATACTATTAATTAAAATAAAATAAAAGATAAAATTAAAACTCATGACTGTGTAATAATAAGAATTTAATACCATGTTAAATAATTAATTCAACCTAATTATTTAAGATATTAACTAATATTTTAAAATATAATTTATATTATTATATAATAAACACAAATCACAATAAAAAAAAATACATGGAAAGGTTCAGAATGCTCCAGCATACTCCATTTTTTTTTATATAAAAAAAGTAGAAGATAAGGCGATGGAAACTCCACGATTAAACAAATAGGTAGTAGAAGAAGAAAAAAGAAGAAGAAAAGATAATGATTACAAAAGAAATTGCAAATGATCTTGCGAATGATCTATATATAATAGTTTAGAAGGATTTCTACGTACGAAGATGATTAAAAAATATTAACATATTAAAAAAAGTCAATTCATGGTGGAGCATTTCTTATGTTCTTTAGTGGCTATACGTATCCCATGTGATGGGCACCTATGCTTTAATTTTTGTCACCTCAAAGTGGTAGTTCGTTGGATTTATCTGAATTTCCCATGTTCCTTCAGAGTTCAGACACATTAACTTTTATATTAATTTATTTTTTGCATTTAAAATTGTTAGTCCTAAATTATTCATTTGTGGTCTCAAGCAGGATAATAAAAACCTGAGTTTGAAAAGAGAGATTTCAGATATAAATAGCAATATATATTTTATAAGAGAGATAAATATGAAAATAGAGAGAATTAAAAAAAAAATATATTTTTAAGTTGGACAAAACTATTCTTATCACTTTAAGTTGATTGCCTTTACCACCTTTTGTTTTGGACGTTGTTACGTTTTGCACCTTATATTTCTTTCATAATTTAAAATGTTTATTTTTTTAAAATTAAAAAATATCCCTATTTAAAAGAAGCTAAAAAATAATGCACTCTTATTTTATCAATTATACCAATTTTTAAGAAGAAAAAACCTATATATATATATATATATATATTTTCGACGTTCATACAATCAAGTCCACATAATGAATTTTGAACGAAAGATGACAAGATTTTCAAAATAAAGATTAACATAGAGGGTAATATTGGGATAATTAACTTTATCATTTTTGATAGATTGGAATATATTTTTTTTCTATCATTTTAAATTGAGTTTATAAAAAAATATTGATAATTAATCATGAAGCACTTGTGAAATTCTATATATAAAAACCACTAAGCAAATATCTTTTTAAATACTAGAATCACATGACAAGCACATAGGAGAATCACCACTACAAAGCTCACCCACCCTTGCGATCCCATACAATATATTCGTATCTTTGCCTAAAAAAACAAAACAAAAGGATTCGTATCGCAATAACTTTTTTTTAATTTTTTTTTACTAACATTAATGAACTAACTCATATTCATAACAATTAACAAGGGTGCGCAATTGATTAAGGACTCAATAAATTTAACTTGTATGATCACTTGAAAATTAAGAAGGCACATCCAGCATTTTTTGTCTTTTCTTCGTTCTTGTTTAATTTTCTCTGACGGGGCTTTGTCACTTTTTTACAAGTGTGTGTGTGTGTATAATGTGAATCAAAATAATTTACCTGACACACACACACACATATATAATTCTATTTAATTCGTATTTTGATTCACATTATTATTATTATTATTATTATTATTATTATTATACTACATAAAAAAAAATGGAAAATGAAACGAATGCATCAAATATAACTGTTTGGTAATGCAAGAAGAAGAAAAGATTAATTAACACCATTTCTCTCTCTGCTCAAGCCAAAGAATTTGTCAAAGATATAATTATAAATTCTATTGAAACTAATTGATTCAATTGAAATAATATAGCCTTATATTAGAAGCAATGACACTTGATTATAGTTATCTAATTGATTATAGGATATCATGTGTAATTCTGTAACTATAAATAGTGTTGCTACCCAATTTTTGACCCATGTTTTTGATATATTTTCAAAAAATCCAAAAACAAATTGAGAAAAACAAAGAAAATCCAAAAAAATATGTTTTTTAATATATTTTCGTCATTTTAGCATTTTCAACGTCGTCTAAAAAAAAAAGAATTTAAATTGTTAAAATATTTTCAAACGCGTTCGACTTTTCACGCGTCATTTTTAAAATCTTTGATTTTCCGCATTTGAGTCGACGTTGATATTGCTCGTTTTTAAAAAAATACAAAAAAATAAGAAAAATCAAAATTTACAAAAAGAAAGAAGTTGAGGGACCAAGTCGAAAAACCTAGCAATATTTTTACCTATAAATACCATGCTAAACTGATTTTTAAAGAGGGGGGGACAATTTTGACAGATTGAGAAAAAACACAAAAACCCTAAAAATACACTCTTTCTCCCCACTCATAAAAAAAACCAGCCGGCGGCGCCTCCCCGGACTCGTTTTGAATTTTCATTCTCTGGGGTCCTTGGATTTTCAACTCCCAGAACCAGAGAGCTAAGGACCCCCACCATTTTTGATCCCAAATTTTACCCTACTGTTTCCCATCTTCTTCTCCATCAGCACCGGTCCCCCACCCTTGGGATTTTTTTGATTTTTCTCTTCTTCCTTCCCCTAGCCATAGCTCCCCCACACCCGGCCAAACAGCCCCCCAAACCCACCGGTTTATTTTTCTTCTTCCTCTTCTCCAGCCGGCTGGCCAAGCCACACCACCACCTCCCTCAGTTTTTGTTTTCCCTCTTCAACCGGACCTTCTAGCAGCCACAAGACAGCTCCCTCATCCCCCTCTCAGCCGTTACTTTTCTTCTTCTCCATCAGCGACCAAACCAGGTTCTCCGAAGCTTCCCTCATCCCCTTCAGCAGCCTCTTCTTCGGCGTTTCCCTTCAACAGCAGCAGCGCCGTCCCTGGCAGCGCCCACAGACCCAGCTCATCGCCTCCAGCAGAGACACCCACCGATCTGTCACTCCTCCGCCTCAACACCGTCAGCCACCTCTCCCATCACCAGTAGCAGCAGCCATGGCGCGATAGAAACCCAGTTGCCAGCAGCTCTTGGGACACACGCCGGCCACCTGAAGTAGAGGAGAAGAAGAACACAACAGACCCATTTGCAGATCCGAAGCGGAGAAGAAGATCTGAGAACATATCCGGGAAGGAGCAAAAAAAAATTAAAATCTACTCTTGTTGCGTTTTCTTGACTTTGCAGGTGGCTTTACTTCACACCGTCGGCGACGAAAGAACGATGGGAAGAAGTCGATCCAGCCCCCCTGTCGCAGTGTTTTTTTTTTGCGGCGCGTGAACCCACGCGCCCCCAGTGACGGGGGCGCGTGGGAAGACACGCCGCAGTGCTCCCGACACTGTTCATACTGCTGCAGATGGCCTTCCCTGCAAATTTAGGAGGTTTTAGGGTTTGTTATGTAATTTTAAATGGTTTGATGAATTTTTTATTTAGCATTTGAATTTTTATTATTTGTATTTTGTGGATGTAAAAGAAAAGGAAAAGAAAAGAAAAAGAAAAGAAAAGAAATAAAAATAGTGAAAGTGTATGTGTGTGTTTGTATTTTGTTTTATTTATTTGTATATATTTTTAATGATAAAATTGCAAATATATTAAAGAAGAATTTAATATTTTGATTGGATCACGGTTAAGAATTAACTTATACTTAAGTGATATTTCTAATTTCCGATGAAAAGACAATTATTAAAACTTCTTTAACACGTGTATGTGTGTGTTTGTATTTTGTTTTATTTATTTGTATATATTTTTAAGGATGAAATTGCAAATATATTAAAGAAAAATTTAATATTTTGATCGGATCACGGTTAAGAATTATTAACTTATACGTAAGTGATATTTCTAATTTCCGAAGAAAAGACAATTATTAAAACTTCTTTAACACGTCAAAGCCACGAAGCAGCTTATCTCAGGTAGGGTGCGTTAGGGGTGCTAATACCTTTCCTAACCACAACCAGTCCTTACCCGCGAATCTCTAACAAGACCAGTACATCCGGTTTCCTAGTAGCCCGAAATCAATTACTAGGTGGCGACTCCAACGAACCAAATTCAAGCAAATGCAATAAACGAGATTTAAATCGCCAGCCGATGCCGCGCACTGATTTTTTTTCGGGGTGCGACAAATAGAATATCTCTTTATCATCATAATAATTTACTCATTTGTTGGGAGATCTTCAAGTTTATATCTCCAACCCACCTCGCCTTTTAATCGATAAGAAAAGTGCTATGTTCTGGAGCTCAAATCTAGTTATTAAAAACACATCAATCATGTTAAATTAAACTATTATTTTTTAGGCGAACTTACACTTATCAGCATAATTCACACTTGTTATGTGTCTTCTCATCTTTAAGTTGTTGATATCTTCATCCAGAGTCTTTCTTGTTCTCTCTTTGAATTTTTTTCATTCCAAGCTTCACGTGCAATCAAATTCCACGCTCAACTTATGGGGAGGTGTTGATGTTAAGAGATCTGTCAAAGATATAATTGCAAATTATACTGAAGCTAATTGATTCAATTACAGGTTATCTTGATGATAATGTAGCCTTACAATTATTAGAAGCATTGACCCTTGATTATAACTATTGAATTGATTATAGGAGATCATTTCCATTCATGTAAAGATTACCATTAATTGTATGTAATTTTGCAACTATAAAATATCTCACCTATATTAAAGGTGTTGTGGTTTATAAAATACTCCCCAGCTAGCAGGGTTGTTTATTAAGGACAGCCCTATTTGTTAATGGATCTTATCAAAGCAGATGGCTCCCATTGTTTGTTCTTGACTCAACTTCTAAAATTCATTTTTAGAGAGCTCAATACTTATTAAATCTTATGAATATTTCTTGACTCAAGTTTTTGCTTATGAATGCACTAATTATCAGTGCAACATTTAATTTTTTTTTATTATTGACTATCTCTCGCTCTCGCCAACTTATATATCCAAAGAATGCTTATTTTTCTCACCAATGGCCGCAATGCTCACCTTTCTAATATAACGCCTACATAGCTTTACCTGCGTGTTTCAACTAATTATTCTTCATTATTACTCTACATTTTACTTTCATGTTCCAGGAGGTAATTTCATGTGGCTAAAATATATAAATACATTACCAACTTATACATATGTAAATGAAATAACAATAAAGTTAAAAGGACTCGAATTTTTATTTTGACATAGGCTCTTAGGCCTTTCAGATTTTTGGTGTCGACTGGGTTTCCACTCTCTCACCCAATTTTACCAATTGGCAGACCTCAGGTATTCCAGCTTATAATATATTATTGAGGACAGAAAAAATACACTAAATTTAAGAACCCCACGAAACGCTGAGCTTGGTTAGATTTTGGATTTGCATGTGCTCAAAAGATGACATGCACACACAACTTAGCACTTGGTGGGATTCTTGAAAAGAACATTAATGTTAATTAAGAAATTCGATAGTGAAATCCATTGCACATAAAAAAAAAAAAAAAAGATGGCGGGACACACCTTCATTTAAGAATTGCAAACGATTTGTCCTATCCCTTTCCAAAATCTCAACTGATTGTGTATTGAAAAATCTCAAAAAAAGATTACGACAAGCATATTAAACAGTGGAAGCAAGGACCTAACTAAGGATAGTTTGTCGCCGCCGCACATTTAAATAAAGGTTCAAGCAAACACTTAGCACAAGAAAATTGGAGTGCTCTCTAAAAGCTTTCTTACAGAAAACAGAGTGCTTTCTAAAAGAGTTCTTATTTTGATCACTTGGCCTGACAAATGGAGACCTTCTCAAAGGTACTCAGCAAGACTGATATTAAGAAGAGACTGGCAGTGCCAACAAATTATCTCAAGTCTCTCCCATCCTTTAATGGTGGCTGTTCAGTGGATTTTGAGGCAATAGATGCGAAGGGCAAGGTATGGACCTTCAAATGCTCCATTCGCAAGAAAGGACATCCCAAGCCAGTTATTTCAAAAGGCTGGCTAGGGTTCGTTGGCAGCAAAAAGCTTAAAGCTGGTTACAGGATCAGATTTTACAAGGAGAACAACAAAGTCGGTGCTGCAACACATGTTTTCAGGGTTCAAGCTGAAAAAGAAATCAAGATATTTGGTGCTGTTTTCGGCTATGCACCCATATAGCTGTGTTTCCATATCGCGTTAGGGTTAATAAGAGTAGTCTGCATATGGCTCACCATGACAACCTCAGCTTAAAGACTTCTCAAACAGTGCTTGTTTTGGTATTTGCATTTAACAAAAAAAATGTTCAAACCTATGTTGTTGTGCTTGCTTTTGTTACGTTGTCTACACTGCTTTTTCTATTGGTGCTTTTGACTTTTGTTATTATCAAAGTAAAACAGGGACGTTATCTGGAACTTTTGTTTAGTCTAGATATGTTTTTCGTTATGCATGTAAAAAAATTTCAATCATTTCTGTCGAAATTAAACAGGGCTCCCCACACACACACTAATTATGAATCGTTTTTCCCATGTAAGATATTATTTAATATAATATTATTAATTAGATAATTAATAATGGCTTTTAATCCTACCCCACTAGTTGTTTTTCTTATGATATGTCTAGATAGTTCTTTTTAAGTGGATCCGCTAAATTATTCACAAACTTTATATAAATAATGGTGATTACCTTATTTGTAATCAACTCTCAAACTTATCAACGCTCAAATGATTATGTCTTGATGTACTATTGTAAATGTTATTATAAGTTCAAGACATAATTATTTGACATAATTATTACATTATTGCAGTATAAAGAAATAACTAACAAAGGTCGTGGCCACAATTTAATATCTAGCATTATATTTCTTAGGTGTTTTGCTTCTTTACCTTTAACAACCATATCAATAAACCATGATTCCATAGTAGAATAAGAGATGCACGTTTGTTTCTTGAATGCCCAATATATTACACCTCCTCCAAATGAGAAAATCTATACTGATATGGACTTATTATCCCTCAAACTAATTATCTAACTTGAATCACAATTTCTTTATAGCACAACTAGAAGAATAAAACAAGCCTAAATTGATTGTTCATTTTAGATAATCAAAGACTCTTGCAATAGCCTTTTAATGATCTGCATTTAACTTAATTGTATATTTTGATAAATCACATGTAACAAAAGCCATATCTGGTCTTATACAAAGCATAACATATATAAGACTTTGATGGCATTAATATATTCTAGTTGTGATATTGTTTTATCAAAATAATCATTTAACTTCATACTAAAATCAAATAGGGTATTAGTCTCTTTTATATTGAGATGTTTAAACTTATCAAGCATTTTCTCAATATAATGTGATCAATTAAGTGCATATCTACTACTATGTTTCTTAACTTTGATACCTAAAATTGTATCCACTTCACCAAGATCTTTCATTTTAAAGATGTCGTTTGATTTAACCATATTGGTTCCAAAGATTAACATTATCAAGGAATCTGATAAAGATACACTCTTGCCAAGTCAATCGCAGCTGTTACCAACATAAATGCCAGATTGTGTGCTCTCCGTAATCATAGGATTAGTTTGAAATATTGTTATCAATTCTGATTGTAATTATCCTTCAGTTACACATATTTGAATCCTGCAATTTAAGACTCCAATACTGTATAAATGTTAATACAAATGAATAAGAAAAGTTAAGTTGCATTACATTAAGATTGCAATGTAAAGTTTCTATATGGTATCAGAGCAGAAAAATCTCTAACGAGTATTCATCTCTTCCACTTTTCTTCCACTACTTCCTGCAAATTCTTTCACTGCTTCCTGCAAATGGCAACTTCCACTACATCTTCCACCGATTTAACACTCTCACCCATTATCATCATCAATGCTGCCACAACCATCAATGAAAAACTCACTCCCTCTACCTTCCCTCAGTGGCGTGCTCAATTTGAAGCACTGCTCATTGGCTATGCTATTATTGACTTTGTAACATGTATACACAAATGCCCTGTTATTGATGCCCAAAACCTCACTGCATCTAAAGCCGTGAATTCCCACTGGATTCGCCAAGATAAACTTATTTTACATGCTATTCTCGCCTCCACATCCACCACTATAACCCCTATTCTCTCTGCCTACAAAACATCAAATGAGACCTGGACAACACTTACCCGGTTGTATGCTGGAAAATCCAGAATGCGTGTGATGCAGCTTAAGGAGAATTTGACCTTGAGCACACATGGGTCTCGTCCAGTTACCGAATTTCTTTAAAGTATTAAAGTAATTGCTGATGAGCTCGCCGTCATCGATCATCTTTGTTGCTACCCAATTTTTGACCCATGTTTTGATATATTTTCAAAAAAATCCAAAAAATTGAGAAAAGCAAAGAAAATCCAAAAATATGTTTTTAATATATTTTCGTCATTTTAGCATTTTCAACGTCGTTTAAAAAGAATTTAAATTGTCAAAAGATTTTTCAAACGCGTTCGACTTTTCACGCGTAATTTTTAAAATCGTTGATTTTCCGTATTTTGAGTCGACGTTGATATTGCTCGTTTTCAAAAAATACAAAAAAATAATAGAAATCAAAATTTACAAAAAAGAAAGAAGTTGAGGGACCAAGTTGAAAAACCTAGCAACATTTTTGCCTATAAATACTGGTCTTTAACTCAAACAAAGGGGGGGGGGGGACAATTTTGGATACATCAAAAAAATACAAAAAAACCTAACCCTAAAACCTATCTGCCTAAGGAGCCGCCCCCACCCGGTTGTTTTTTTTTTCTCCCAAAAAACAGCCGTTGCTCCTTCTCGTCCTAAACCCAGCTCTGGTTTTAATTTTTTTTGGGCCGCCGGTCACAAACACCCCCACCAACGGCGGTTTCTTCTTCCCTCTCAGCCGGCCCCTAAATCTTCCACCCGACAGCCCCCACATTTTGTTTTCCTTTGGACAGAATCCGGGAGCCATCAAAACACAGCCATCCCCTCACCTGACACTGTTCCCCAAAGCCATTTACAACACCATCTCCTTCTTCTCAACCAAAAAAACCAGAGGCTCAAGCTTCCCCCCGGTTTTTCCCCATTGCAACGAACCGGCAGCAGATCCAGCCGAAGCCCCTTTCCTCAGCATCGTCTTCTTCTCCTCTCAATAGCAGCGCCTCCACCCAAGTCACCCAGCAAAACAGCCTCGCCTCCACCGACCAGCAAACGGGCAGAGCCATTCTCAGACCCACAGTCCACTCTCCATCTCGGCGGCGCTCCTCTCAGCCATCAACAGCGACGCCCCCAGACCCAGATCGGTCCGTTCCTCCACTGTGGCTTCAATCGCCGGACGGACAACAGCAGCAGCCACCACAGACCAGCGACGCTCCTTCAGCCAGCAACTGCGCAGCCGTTGACCGAGACACATCCACCCATCCGGCCGCCTGAGACAGAGAAGGGAGGAGGCAGAGCAACGGGGCAGATCAAAAATAAAAAAGGAAAAGGAAAACAATGCAGATCTAAAAAAGGAACAAAAACAGATTTGAAATCAAAGAAAACAAACTAAAATCGACTGTTGTGTGTTTATTTCCTTTTTCTGCAGATCATCGATGGTTTAGGAAGACAGGAGAAGAAGAAGCTGTCTGGACCAGCTGTTTTCCAGCTTCTTTTCACGGTGGCGCGTGCACCCACGCGCCGCCAATGGCGGAGGCGCGTGGGAAGACGCGCCGCCAGTGATTTCTGCCCCAGCAGCCTTCCCGAGCACCGTTCCTGTGGTTCTAAATGGACTTCCCTGCACTTCTTGGACTATTTCGGGATTGTTTTGTAGTTTTAGAATTGTTTAATGTAATTTGTTTAGTTTTGATTTTTTTTGTAATTTATATTTTTGTAAATATGGATGTAAAAGAAAAGAAAAGAAAAAAGAAAAAAGAAAAGAAAAGAAATAAAAAAATAGTGAAAGTGTATGTGTGGGTTTGTATTTGTTTTTTATGAATATTTTTTTATTTATTTTTTTATGATAAAATTGCATATATTAAAGAAGAATTTAATATTTTGATCGGATCACGGTTAAGAATTATTAACTTATACGTAAGTGATATTTCTAATTTCCGAAGAAAAGACAATTATTAAAACTTCTTTAACACGTCAAAGCCACGAAGCAGCTTACCTCAGGTAGGGTGCGTTAGGGGTGCTGATACCTTCCCTAACCACAACCAGTCCCTTACCCGCGAGTCTCTGACAAGACCAGTACATTAGGTTTCCTAGTAGCCCTCAATAAATTACTAGGTGGCGACTCCAACGAACCAAATTCAAGAAAATGCAATAAATGAGATTTAAATCGCCAGCCGATGCCGCACGCTGATTCATTTTTTGGGGTGCGACAGAATGGCGACTCCACTGGGGAAGGTATTTTTTTGATTATTGGACTAAGCTTTGTGTATTTGATGTGTTTGAGTTTTTGCATTTTTATCTTTTTGTTAATATTTATTTCCATGCATTTTATAGAATTGTCTCATGCATCACCTGTATTTATTTTTAAAAGCACACACAAGCTTGTAGGTTAGGTGGGGAACTAGCGATCTGCCCTAAGACTATTGGTCAGGGTTCAGATGCGTGAAACACCCAACTCATATCTGAGTGCCTGCTTGGTAATGGTTGGTATATGTGCCTTAACCATTCCTTGCAACGCCCCCATACTGTCTTTACGAAGAACGTCACTGGGCATATATGAGACCCTTTTGAGACTAGATAGAAACCTACCCATGTTCACATAATGAATAGAACCTGTCCTTAGGTTGTATGTGCTATCGTTTTTTGCATAAGGACAAACCCTTCTTGAAGCATCTTGACCTCAAGACTTGTGGGTGACACATTGGCCGTTGCTCCGAAAATTTTCATTGTAGAGTTTGGACAAAAATCACGATTCTTGTCCATCATACAAGAGTTACGACCATATTGTCACCTCTCGAAGGGCAAGTTCATCATATAGATCACATGTTCATACATTTATCATGCATGTACCGGGTTGAAAGGAAGGTCCCCCGCGCAAGCTGTGCTGCACGTGAATGAAGAAAGATGAGGGAAGTGAAGAAAGGTGTCAAAATTGGGGCTCATTATCAGATTAAGGTTGAGAGCATCAAAGGTGAAACAACTAGACTCAGATATGCTCGAACAAGTGTTGAGCATCAAATGGAAAAAGAATGTCTGCACAGTCTTCTATGGGAACACTGCTTGTTCACGTCCAATTGAAGCTGCACCTCTCCTTTTCAGTCATGAACAATAGCAACAAAGCCTTCAGTCATCAACTAATGACAACTCTGATTCCTGTCCAGTTGCACTGTTAAGTGTTCATCGCCTCAACATCATCTAATGGAACCAAACGACTGCTAGCCTCATCTTCATGGTGCATTAGTCTGCTTTGAAGTTACTCCAATTATGAGCTCAATTCCTGTTCAGCAGCACAAGATGTTGGTTTGAAAAACCATGATCAGACACTGAACTTCTACGTGCTAGAGCTCTCTCTGTAGAGATTTATTTGTGGAGCTGCCAAGAGAAAATGCAAAAGGGGATTTATTAATTTCATATGCTGTGAAACTTTTTCCCACCAGTAGCACGAGCAAAACATTGTAGTAGGCAGAAGAGTCAGACCTGGTCTGGTAATATTGGCAGTTGTCAAACTTCAATGTGGCAGAGCTCTCTCTACAAAAAAAATAATAATCCATTTATGGCTCTGCAAATTGGGAATGCAAGAGGGGATTTATAAGATGCATATGCTACAAATATTTCTCTCATCAATTTCAGCACGAAGACCTCTTAGTAGGTTGAAGAGCCAGACCTGGTCTGAAAAATATGAGCAGACATTAAACTTCAACGGAGTAGAGCTCTCTCGGCAGGAATCTGTTTGTGGATCCGCAAGTGGGAAGTCCAAGAAGGAATACAGTAGTTTCAGGTCGTCTATGATTTTCCTCCAACAGTGTCAGTATTAAAACTCAGAAGTAGAGAGAAGAGACATGCCTAGACTGAAAAAACATGAAGAATACTGAAACTTCAGCAGAGCAGGACCTCCTCTATAGGTGTTTGTTTGATGCACTGTCAGTGAGAAATCGAAGAGGGGATAAAGGAGTTTTAGATTCTTCTGGTGCTTCTTCCAATAGAGACAATGTGTGATTCCACACGTCGGTAGTGGCAATACTACAAGTTTCTGGGCGCTGCCAAGATTACCAAGCTGTTAGAAAGTTTTCTAACAATCCTCAACCAATCCTAGCAACATGGAAGATTGAAATAATGTTATGAGGATTTGCCGAAGAATTGAACAAGCTATGAAGAGAGGAAAGATTGAAGGATCTGCCATGGATTCCAGAACAATGATGAGAGATGCATCAGAAGATGACTCTCGATTGAGAAACCTCAGTTACTTTGCCTAGTCAAGTCTCGCTCAAGCATCGATTGCTCAAATGTCCTTGCCAAGATTAACATTCCTCTGCCACTTATGTTTGTCGGCCAACACCTGCCAGATTCAGAATTTTTGCTTGACTTCGACAAATCCCATGCAACCACCAATTTCTAGGTGGTATAATCCAGATAAGAGATGTGATGTCATGGTGAGGTCCTCGACCATTTTAGTAAACAGATGCAAGAGTTTCAAGAGTCGAGCTTAATTTACGAAAGATGATGTCATCAATCATTTTCAGAATGACAAGTGATCGGAATTACTCGGCAAAACATAGATATTGCCAGAGAAGCTGATCCAAGAAGGAGTTAAACTGTCAAGCATTTTTGTTATGGATTTTGCATTTTTGTTTTGATATCACATCTCATCCTTCAACGAAACATGCCTTGCTTTTGTCTTTTTGTTGTTTTGAAATCAACAGATGTTTAACATTTTATTCTGACAAAATGTTTGATCAAACTCCAACATGCAATAAAGGCTAATCAAGTCTGAAGATTAAAAGTGTTTTGATTACAGAAATGACTCGATACTTGAAAATGACATGAGGTGACTAAACAATTTTGAACTCATACCTTTTGAAACTGAACCACACATCATATAGCTAAGTTTTAACAGTATGCATAATGACATGTAGTGGATTCGGTAGTCATGGACTCGTGAATCATGATTCTTACAAGTCCCAATCATTACACTGGATGAGGTCAAAATTTATCGGTTCTAATCGACCTTGCTTGAAATGAGAAAAGGCCATCTTTGATATCCCTTCATTTTCTAAAGATTATATCCTTTGCAGTCCCATTTTGAGCCTGGTAAAATATTTTCTTTCAAAAAAAGAAACCCTGACTAGGATCACACCCCACACTGGGGGCAAATGAGAGATATTTTGGAGACATTGATATAATTAATGGATAAAGAAGAAGGCTTAGAACAAATGTCCAATGATTGAGAGAGAGCTAAAAGAAAACACATAGACTGGGGGCATATAAGAAAATTTTGAGGAAGGCTATGAAAAAAAAAAAAAAAAAAAGAATGAAAAAAGGAAGTTGAAATTGCCTTCACTTAAATACAAGTCAAAGATAAAGGAAGGAGAACGCCTATCAAGTCTATGAAGAGCAAAAGAAATTTCAATCAAGGAAAGGCACAACAAAAGTCAATACCAGGAAAAAGACTAAGCTATAAGCGTTGACTTTTGGTATCCGTTATAAAACCTATGATGTTATCAGATGATTACGGTTGGTTATTCCTCAAAGAAAGTTGGATTTGCATTATGACTTATGTTAAGAAAAGTCTGAACTTTGAGGTTTGTCGCACGTGTGCGGCGGCGCGGCGATCGTCCACCCTCAAGGGAAAAAAAAATCGGAATATTTTATTCCTGGAAAAATGGAGAGAGACAAGGAAATTCTTGTCTCTACGAGCGAAAAATTGGAATGGGAGTCGCCACCTAGTATTCTGGTTACTAGGAACCTTAACTGGTCTTTAGAGATCGGGTACGGAGACTGGTTGCGTAAAGGGAAGGTATTAGCACCCCAACTACGCCCTACCTAAGGTAGGCTGCATTGTTTTAATGTCTGATAAAATATAAGATCGTGTTGTGGTTTATTATTGTTCGGAATACGCATTACATGTAATGTCATACCCCAGGTTCTATTGTCCGAAAAAAGAATTAAATATCCAGAATATGCATTACGTGTAATGTCATACCCCGGATACTAAGAGACAAACAAAATAAAATTTTTGTTGTTTTTTGAAATTTTGGCCAATGTTCTCTTGACTTTAATAAACTGGTTATTAAAGCCAAAATGCATGCTAAACTATTATTTTTTTTGACATGCAAAATACGATATGATTTTTTAGATTTGAGACACTTGGCCGTATGCACAAAAACATTTTTTATCTTTTTTTTCAATTTTTTTTAATTTATTTTTGGAAGTTTTTGCCGAAAAACGGGTATTTTAATACCGGATTTATATTTTTACGATGTAAACATACTGCCCGATATTAATCAAAATGGCATAAAAAAACTACGCGGAAAAATTATAAAATGCTGAAACAAATATTTTTGATTTTTTTTTTTTATGCTGTGTGAACAGTACCGTATGAATAGTGACGTGTGAACAGTACCGCGGGACGAAAACCGGGTATTTTAATACCGAATTTATTTTTTTTACGATGTAAAATACAGACCGATATTAAGCAAAATTGATAAAAACATGTGTTGGAAAAATTGTAAAAAATAAAAATAAAAATAAAAAAATTGAAATGGGCCGGACCCGACCCATTTCAGTGGGCTGGGCCGAACCGGCCCAAAACTAAATGGGCTGGTTACTGTGCATAAGCACAGTAACCAGCCTCTCATCAGTTGCAGAACGTGAATTAATTCACGTTCTGCATGAAAATAAAGAAGGCAGTTGCAAAGGGCGAAGGAGACGGGGCAGAGGTTGTTTACCTGTGGTGGCGTCGTGGCGGTGCTGCTGGCGGCGACGGTGGCGGAGGCGCAGTGGCCGGCGGGTTTTCTTCTCCTTCTTCCTCTGTTTTTTTTTTTTCTTTTCTTCTGTTTCTGTTTTTTTTCTTTTCTTTTCTTTTCTTCTCTTCTCTCTTCTTTTCTCTCTTCCTTCTCTCTTCCTTCTCCCCTCTGTCGTCCTCCTCTCCTCTTCCTCCCCTGTTTTTATAGGCGAAAAACAGGGGGGGGGGACGTCATGGTGGTGGCCGGTGTGCTGCCGCCCGTCCAACGCCCGTCCAACGCGTGGAAAGTGGTCGGCAAGTGGTGTCCTTGTTTCGGCGTCTTTTTGAGCAAAAGAGGGAAAGTAATTAGGCGAAAAGGGGAAGAAAAAAAATCTTCTTCTTCCCCTGCCTCGTGTGTCCAGGGGAAGAAGAAGAGCTACAGTGCCGTCAAAACGGCACCGTTTTGGGCTTATTTTTTTTTTTTTTTTTTTTTTTTTTTTTTTTTTTGCAACAGTGAATGAAACGGCGCCGTTTTGGTCAAAACGCGCCGTTTCATTTAAAAGGAAAAAGGCGCCAAAAGAATCAGATTCAAATTTCGGCCCTCCATTTGCGCGCGTTTTACAATTTAGTCCTTGGTCTCGGATTTCTTCAATTCAGTCCCTAATTGGCCATTAAACCTCAATTTTTATGCAATTAAGCCCCTGATTTGACCAATTTAACTTCCAAAAATTATAATTTGACCCCAGAAAATTAATTTCTTCTAATTAAAGCCCAAATTAACTCCAAAATCAATTTTGTTGCAATTAAAATCTCCATAAATTCAATTAAACCTTCAATAAAATTTAATTGAGTCCATAAACTTCTGATTTTGCATTTTTCTTCCACAAATTGAATTTTCTTTATCATCGGGGCTCTCATCAGTTAATGATATACTGTCAAAAAATAATTTTTATATTTTTGAAAATCCTCAAACAATTTTTTTTTTTTTAGCATGTTTATGGCGCTCTGGCATTTTTCACTGTTATATTTTTTTTGTAATATATTTTTTTTGAATTTTTTTGTATTTTATTATTTTATATGTGGGGACCCAAAAATGGGTTACAACAGTTGCCCCCCTCTTTACAATGCTTACGGAGCAAAGATTTGTGCATAGTAAGTGTTGTAAAGATAAAACAAAGTTGGTTTTCCGAAACAGTTCGTCTTAAAATTTGATTGACCTAAAACTTCAATTGGACCCAAAGTCCTGTGTGTGGTTGGGCTAAACTGAGATTCCTTTCACCAATCCCCTTTAACCAGAACCTAAAATATTATGTGTGTGTGGTTAGGATAGACTGAGATTCTTTTCGCTAATCCCCTCTAACGAGAACCAAAAAACCTGTGTGGTTGGGATAGACTGAGATTCCTTTCGGCAATCCCCTCTAACCAGAACCAAAATCCTGTGTGTTTAGCTCGGTCAACCTGAAATCTCATATGGAGATTCCCTTTAACCAAAGCTACATGAGATCCCATCTGGCAACCTCATTTAACCAAAACAAAAGAAATGTGAAAAAAAAAAAAAAACGGTCTTATTATAATGGGTGACCTACCCAGGTGGAAAGAATGAAAAAAACGTTCTCATTATGATGGGTGACCTACCCAAAGAAAAAGGAAAGAATATGAAGTGTGGTCTCATTGTAATGGGTGACCTACCTAGATAAAGAAACATGGAGAAATGGATGGCGAGGGCTTAAAGGCACACTCGAAAAGATGTAGGGTTAGAAAAACGCACTACCAAAGGAGTTGAGGGCTCAAAGGCGCACTCAAAATGGAGGTGAGGGCTCAAAGGCGCACTCAAACGGAGGTAGGGTTAGAAAACGCACTACCGAAGGGATGAGGGCTCAAAGGCGCACTCAAAATGGAGGTGAGGGCTCAAAGGCGCACTCAAAAGGAGGTAGGGTTAGAAAACGCACTACCTAAGGGATGAGGGCTCAAAGGCGCACTCAAACGGAGGTAGGGTTAGAAAACGCACTACCGAAGGGATGAGGGCTCAAAGGCGCACTCAAAATGGAGGTGAGGGCTCAAAGGCGCACTCAAAAGGAGGTAGGGTTAGAAAACGCACTACCGAAGGGATGAGGGCTCAAAGGCGCACTCAAAATGGAGGTGAGGGCTCAAAGGCGCACTCAAATGGAGGTAGGGTTAGAAAACGCACTACCAAAGGGATGAGGGCTCAAATGCGCACTCAAAATGGAGGTGAGGGCTCAAAGGCGCACTCAAAAGGAGGTAGGGTTAGAAAACGCACTACCAAAGGGATGAGGGCTCAAATGCGCACTCAAAATGGAGGTGAGGGCTCAAAGGCGCACTCAAAAGGAGGTAGGGTTAGAAAACGCACTACCAAAGGGATGAGGGCTCAAAGGCGCACTCAAAATGAAGGCGAGGGCTCAAAGGCGCACTCAAACGGAGGTAGGGTTAGAAAACGCACTACCGAAGGGATGAGGGCTGAAAGGCGCACTCAAAATGGAGGTGAGGGCTCAAAGGCGCACTCAAAAGGAGGTAGGGTTAGAAAACGCACTACCTAAGGGATGAGGGCTCAAAGACGCACTCAAAATGGAGGTGAGGGCTCAAAGGCGCACTCAAACGGAGGTAGGGTTAGAAAACGCACTACCGAAGGGATGAGGGCTCAAAGGCGCACTCAAACGGAGGTAGGGTTAGAAAACGCACTACCAAAGGGATGAGGGCTCAAAGGCGCACTCAAAATGGAGGTGAGGGCTCAAAGGCGCACTCAAAAGGAGGTAGGGTTAGAAAACGCACTACCTAAGGGATGAGGGCTCAAAGGCGCACTCAAAATGGAGGTGAGGGCTCAAAGGCGCACTCAAAATGGAGGTAGGGTTAGAAAACGCACTACCGAAGGGATGAGGGCTCAAAGGCACACTCAAAATGAAGGTGAGGGCTTGAAGGTGCACTCAAAAGGAGGTAGGGTTAGAAAACGCACTACCCAAAAGTTGATGTTGAAACAATGATTGTCAATGTTGAAAAGCAAATGCATTATGATTGATATGCATGTATACTTACCTGAGAAATATAGGCCCCCATTTCTTCATGGTGTCTTTCTTTTCTCTCAAAAGTTGTAGTGTTGGTAGTAAACTTTGATGGCTTTTCCACTTTTGCTTACTCGGGTTACATATTGTGATCTTGACCTCTGGGAAGGGTTTGATGTCATCATACATCTTTGTCCTTCACCCTTTATCTCAAGAGTTACCAATTTTGCTCGACATTTTCCTTAGAACAGGAATCATGGAGCCAGCCCTACCATGTGTTTTTTATTGCCCCCCAGCTTGATCATGCCCCCCAAGTGTTCAACTTGGGTTTAGTTTGGGTGAGGATATGTGAAAGTAAGTTTGGGTTTTTTGTACAATGAAATGTTTTCATGTAAAAATTTTGGAACTTCCAAGTTATTCCAATCATAAAAATGATTTTGATATTGGTTCAAAATAAACTTGTTCTCAAAAATTCAAGTGATTCCTATGGACAGGTTTCTTGAAGTGATGAAAGCCTTTTGCTTTTGCTTAAAGATGAAGTGACATCTGGTTGGTCACAAAAGGTTTAAATGTCAATTTGAGGGTTATTGAGAACCGAATTGATTCAAAGCATTTATTTTATTTGCATGAATAGTGATTTGACCCGCACGAGAAAGCACTGCATATCGATCCAGATTGCTTGCCTTTGATCAGAAAGGGCTTTATTCAGGTATGTAATGTAGGCTTTGGCTATTGGTTATGAAGAAAATGGACATGTTACAGGCTCAAAAGGTGTTTAAGGGATTTCAAGACTAAGGATCACTTGTACTTGTTTCCTGACCTTTTGTCTTTTGGATTTGTTTTTTTTCAAAATAGTCTTCATGCCCCCCAGTGTCGGGTTTGGGCTTTTCTCTTTGTTTTCTTCGTTTTTGTTTCGTTGAGCACAATCATATCAGTTGTTTGTATGAGAAGCTCAAATCTTTTAGATCCTTTAGATCTTCTTCTTTTCTTTTCTTAACCAATCACTGCTTCATTTAGATGATAATGAAAGATTAAAAATTACATGATCAAATCCAGCACCCATCTTCACTGCTTTGTCTGGATGATAAAAGCAACAAAACTCTCTTATTTTGCCCCCCAGTGTGAGGTGTGATCCTAGTCAAGGTTATTTCCAAAAAACATTACTAGGCTCAAAATGGGACTGCAATGGATATTTTTTAGCCTTGTGAAAGGATTATCAAAGATGGCCTTTCCTCATCTCAAACTCATACATTGAGGATCGATAGGTGTTGCTTTCATGCGCGTATGCCAAATGATTTATTCAGTCAAATAAAACTCAGCTTTTGAGTCACCTCATAGTGTTGTTTATCTTTGTTGTCTTTTTTTCTTTCAAGTTTTTTTTTTTAGGTATATGTATACCTATTTAAGGAAACACTTGAATTTCCAAGATGCATTTGTTTTGGACAAATATCAACATGATTTTTGTTTTTGTACTCACTTTGGAGGTCCCAAAAAATATCCTTGAAAACATATGAGATTAATGTATAGGTTTGGAAGAAAGAAAAAAAAGAAAAGGATTCTTCATGTTGTAGTGTGGTGAGCAAATTTACGCTCAAAATGTTATTTACATGTAATAACAACAAAGAAGAGTGTGATGTGAACACAAGAAAACACATGATCTTATTTCATAAGAAAAACTCGTTAACAGAAAAAGTCTATTTCAAAAGCATTAACAAAAGGCAATAACAAGGCAGGCTTCATTCCTCTATTTTGGCGAATCTGCTCAAAGGCTAACCTCCTCTCAAAAGTTCTGTGTAGAGGACTCAAAGACAATGCGGAACAAACACCACGGTCAAAATTTGAGTTCTACAAATTTCAAGCTATCATGCTGGACCATTGATGCTTTCCAATTCCCCACACATTCCATCCTAATATGCTTCAAGTATGATTAGGCAACGGGTTCGTATTCACATTAGGGGTATCTTCCAATTCTATCCACCCAGCCTTAATTAATTGCAGAAGCTTTCTCTTGAAGGCGTTGCAGGTATAGATGCTATGCCCAGTAATACCAGCATGGTATTCACAATTGAGTTCTGGCTTGTACCAATTGGGATAAGGTGGCTGCAGAGGTGTCAGAGGTTCTGGAGCTATTTGCCCGATGCTCAATAGCTTTTGATACATCTCATTCAGGGGTAACGGTAGTGGAGGTAGTTGTTCTTGAACCCTTTGGAAATTTCCAATTTGGCTTTTGGCTTGAAAGTTTTGGGGTTCAGGTTTTTTGATGTTGGCAATTTGGGATGGAGTATGGTAATTTCGGGATGTATTTGTTTTACCCATGTAGCCATCTTCAACATGGTGAACCTCTTTTCTTTCGACGCCTCTTTTCTCGGTTGGTGCAGCAATTCTACCACTCTTGACACCTTGCTCTATGCGTTCACACACTATCACAGCATCAGTGAATTGTTGGGCTGAACTACCCATCATATGTTCGTAATATGGTGCTTTGAGTGTGTTGGCAAATAAAGAGACCATCTCTTTGTCCAGAAGTGGGGGATGTACTTGAGCAGCTAATTCTCGCCATCTTTGAGCATATTCCCTTATGCTTTCTTTATCCTTTTTCTCTATATTGGACAAACTGGTTCTGTCGGGCGCAATGTCCATGTTGTACTTGTATTGCTTGACAAAAGCATCCACAAGATTTTTCCAGTTGCGAATTTTTGTGTTATCCAATCTCATGTACCAACTCAAAGTTGCCCCACTTAAACTGTCTTGGAAAAAGTGCATTAGTAGTTTTTCATCATGTACCACCTCAGCCATTTTATTGCAGTAGGACCTGAGATGAGTCATGGGGCATTGTGTTCCACTGTATTTGATGAATTCAGGAACACGAAATTTCTTTGGGACAACCACATTTGGGACCAAACACATCTCTGCTGCCCGGACCGGGTCATATAAGTCTATCCCTTCAATGGCTTTAAGTCTGGCTTCCAGCGCCTCTATCTTAGCTTGATCAATGCTATCAGATGACTTAGCCTTGTGGGACTCATTAGCAGATGCCTTCACGACTGTTGGGGATGGTGCAGGTGTTGTTGACTGCACAAATGTTGGATTTTGCTGAGGTTCTTGACCATGTTCGCTCATTCTTTCCTCAGGCTGAACTGTAGTAGGAGCCGGATTAAAGGTGATCGGTCGATTAGAAGGACCTTCATCAGAGGTATTTCTTAATGTTTGCTTGAGTAAGCTAGTGAGGTGAGCCACACTTATTTTCAGAGACTCCAACTCTTCGTTCAAATAGGCCTCACGTTGAGCACGCTCTTCATCTTCCATGTTTCTTGCTCGAAGTCGGGTGTTGTAGACTTTTTGGGGACCTATATTTCAATCTGCCATGTATGCATGTTAAATGTATGAACATGTACTATATATGATGAACTCGCCCTTCGAGGGGTGACATATGGTCGCAACTCTTGTATGATGAAACAAGAATCTTGATTCTTGCACAAACTCTACAATGAAAATTTTCTGAGCGACGGTCATTGTGTCACCCAAAAGTCTGGAGTTCAAGATGCTTCAAGAAGGGTTTGCTTGGATGCAAATAACGATAGCACATACAAACTAAGGACCGATTTTATTATGTGAACATGGGTAGGTTGGCTATTCAGTCTCTAAAAAAGGGTCTCTTGCTGTCCCAGTGATCGCCCTCGTGGAGGCAATATGGGGGCTTGTAGGCAATGAGATGGCACGTGTACCAACTGTTACCAGTCTAAGCACTCAGCGAAGAGTTGGGGTTTACACAAACTTAAACCTTGACTAAAAGTCGTAAGGTAAGCTGCTAGTCCCCCACTTAACTTAAAGTTTTTCAATACAAACTCTCATATGAATGATGCATGACACAATCTATAATGCATGAACAAATATGTACAAATTTAAAGCATATGAGCAAATAACTAAGGGAAATTCATCTTAAAAATAAAACACAATAAATCCAAAAAAAAAAACTAGACAAAACAATGCTTAGTCCACAAGGTCCCCAGTGGAGTCGCCATTCTGTCGCACGTGTGCGGCGGCGCGGCGATCGTCCACCCTCAAGGGAAAAAAAAATCGGAATATTTTATTCCTGGAAAAATGGAGAGAGACAAGGAAATTCTTGTCTCTACGAGCGAAAAATTGGAATGGGAGTCGCCACCTAGTATTCTGGTTACTAGGAACCTTAACTGGTCTTTAGAGATCGGGTACGGAGACTGGTTGCGTAAAGGGAAGGTATTAGCACCCCAACTACGCCCTACCTAAGGTAGGCTGCATTGTTTTAATGTCTGATAAAATATAAGATCGTGTTGTGGTTTATTATTGTTCGGAATACGCATTACATGTAATGTCATACCCCAGGTTCTATTGTCCGAAAAAAGAATTAAATATCCAGAATATGCATTACGTGTAATGTCATACCCCGGATACTAAGAGACAAACAAAATAAAATTTTTGTTGTTTTTTGAAATTTTGGCCAATGTTCTCTTGACTTTAATAAACTGGTTATTAAAGCCAAAATGCATGCTAAACTATTATTTTTTTTGACATGCAAAATACGATATGATTTTTTAGATTTGAGACACTTGGCCGTATGCACAAAAACATTTTTTATCTTTTTTTTCAATTTTTTTTAATTTATTTTTGGAAGTTTTTGCCGAAAAACGGGTATTTTAATACCGGATTTATATTTTTACGATGTAAACATACTGCCCGATATTAATCAAAATGGCATAAAAAAACTACGCGGAAAAATTATAAAATGCTGAAACAAATATTTTTGATTTTTTTTTTTTATGCTGTGTGAACAGTACCGTATGAATAGTGACGTGTGAACAGTACCGCGGGACGAAAACCGGGTATTTTAATACCGAATTTATTTTTTTTACGATGTAAAATACAGACCGATATTAAGCAAAATTGATAAAAACATGTGTTGGAAAAATTGTAAAAAATAAAAATAAAAATAAAAAAATTGAAATGGGCCGGACCCGACCCATTTCAGTGGGCTGGGCCGAACCGGCCCAAAACTAAATGGGCTGGTTACTGTGCATAAGCACAGTAACCAGCCTCTCATCAGTTGCAGAACGTGAATTAATTCACGTTCTGCATGAAAATAAAGAAGGCAGTTGCAAAGGGCGAAGGAGACGGGGCAGAGGTTGTTTACCTGTGGTGGCGTCGTGGCGGTGCTGCTGGCGGCGACGGTGGCGGAGGCGCAGTGGCCGGCGGGTTTTCTTCTCCTTCTTCCTCTGTTTTTTTTTTTTCTTTTCTTCTGTTTCTGTTTTTTTTCTTTTCTTTTCTTTTCTTCTCTTCTCTCTTCTTTTCTCTCTTCCTTCTCTCTTCCTTCTCCCCTCTGTCGTCCTCCTCTCCTCTTCCTCCCCTGTTTTTATAGGCGAAAAACAGGGGGGGGGGACGTCATGGTGGTGGCCGGTGTGCTGCCGCCCGTCCAACGCCCGTCCAACGCGTGGAAAGTGGTCGGCAAGTGGTGTCCTTGTTTCGGCGTCTTTTTGAGCAAAAGAGGGAAAGTAATTAGGCGAAAAGGGGAAGAAAAAAAATCTTCTTCTTCCCCTGCCTCGTGTGTCCAGGGGAAGAAGAAGAGCTACAGTGCCGTCAAAACGGCACCGTTTTGGGCTTATTTTTTTTTTTTTTTTTTTTTTTTTTTTTTTTTTTTGCAACAGTGAATGAAACGGCGCCGTTTTGGTCAAAACGCGCCGTTTCATTTAAAAGGAAAAAGGCGCCAAAAGAATCAGATTCAAATTTCGGCCCTCCATTTGCGCGCGTTTTACAATTTAGTCCTTGGTCTCGGATTTCTTCAATTCAGTCCCTAATTGGCCATTAAACCTCAATTTTTATGCAATTAAGCCCCTGATTTGACCAATTTAACTTCCAAAAATTATAATTTGACCCCAGAAAATTAATTTCTTCTAATTAAAGCCCAAATTAACTCCAAAATCAATTTTGTTGCAATTAAAATCTCCATAAATTCAATTAAACCTTCAATAAAATTTAATTGAGTCCATAAACTTCTGATTTTGCATTTTTCTTCCACAAATTGAATTTTCTTTATCATCGGGGCTCTCATCAGTTAATGATATACTGTCAAAAAATAATTTTTATATTTTTGAAAATCCTCAAACAATTTTTTTTTTTTTAGCATGTTTATGGCGCTCTGGCATTTTTCACTGTTATATTTTTTTTGTAATATATTTTTTTTGAATTTTTTTGTATTTTATTATTTTATATGTGGGGACCCAAAAATGGGTTACAACAGTTGCCCCCCTCTTTACAATGCTTACGGAGCAAAGATTTGTGCATAGTAAGTGTTGTAAAGATAAAACAAAGTTGGTTTTCCGAAACAGTTCGTCTTAAAATTTGATTGACCTAAAACTTCAATTGGACCCAAAGTCCTGTGTGTGGTTGGGCTAAACTGAGATTCCTTTCACCAATCCCCTTTAACCAGAACCTAAAATATTATGTGTGTGTGGTTAGGATAGACTGAGATTCTTTTCGCTAATCCCCTCTAACGAGAACCAAAAAACCTGTGTGGTTGGGATAGACTGAGATTCCTTTCGGCAATCCCCTCTAACCAGAACCAAAATCCTGTGTGTTTAGCTCGGTCAACCTGAAATCTCATATGGAGATTCCCTTTAACCAAAGCTACATGAGATCCCATCTGGCAACCTCATTTAACCAAAACAAAAGAAATGTGAAAAAAAAAAAAAAACGGTCTTATTATAATGGGTGACCTACCCAGGTGGAAAGAATGAAAAAAACGTTCTCATTATGATGGGTGACCTACCCAAAGAAAAAGGAAAGAATATGAAGTGTGGTCTCATTGTAATGGGTGACCTACCTAGATAAAGAAACATGGAGAAATGGATGGCGAGGGCTTAAAGGCACACTCGAAAAGATGTAGGGTTAGAAAAACGCACTACCAAAGGAGTTGAGGGCTCAAAGGCGCACTCAAAATGGAGGTGAGGGCTCAAAGGCGCACTCAAACGGAGGTAGGGTTAGAAAACGCACTACCGAAGGGATGAGGGCTCAAAGGCGCACTCAAAATGGAGGTGAGGGCTCAAAGGCGCACTCAAAAGGAGGTAGGGTTAGAAAACGCACTACCTAAGGGATGAGGGCTCAAAGGCGCACTCAAACGGAGGTAGGGTTAGAAAACGCACTACCGAAGGGATGAGGGCTCAAAGGCGCACTCAAAATGGAGGTGAGGGCTCAAAGGCGCACTCAAAAGGAGGTAGGGTTAGAAAACGCACTACCGAAGGGATGAGGGCTCAAAGGCGCACTCAAAATGGAGGTGAGGGCTCAAAGGCGCACTCAAATGGAGGTAGGGTTAGAAAACGCACTACCAAAGGGATGAGGGCTCAAATGCGCACTCAAAATGGAGGTGAGGGCTCAAAGGCGCACTCAAAAGGAGGTAGGGTTAGAAAACGCACTACCAAAGGGATGAGGGCTCAAATGCGCACTCAAAATGGAGGTGAGGGCTCAAAGGCGCACTCAAAAGGAGGTAGGGTTAGAAAACGCACTACCAAAGGGATGAGGGCTCAAAGGCGCACTCAAAATGAAGGCGAGGGCTCAAAGGCGCACTCAAACGGAGGTAGGGTTAGAAAACGCACTACCGAAGGGATGAGGGCTGAAAGGCGCACTCAAAATGGAGGTGAGGGCTCAAAGGCGCACTCAAAAGGAGGTAGGGTTAGAAAACGCACTACCTAAGGGATGAGGGCTCAAAGACGCACTCAAAATGGAGGTGAGGGCTCAAAGGCGCACTCAAACGGAGGTAGGGTTAGAAAACGCACTACCGAAGGGATGAGGGCTCAAAGGCGCACTCAAACGGAGGTAGGGTTAGAAAACGCACTACCAAAGGGATGAGGGCTCAAAGGCGCACTCAAAATGGAGGTGAGGGCTCAAAGGCGCACTCAAAAGGAGGTAGGGTTAGAAAACGCACTACCTAAGGGATGAGGGCTCAAAGGCGCACTCAAAATGGAGGTGAGGGCTCAAAGGCGCACTCAAAATGGAGGTAGGGTTAGAAAACGCACTACCGAAGGGATGAGGGCTCAAAGGCACACTCAAAATGAAGGTGAGGGCTTGAAGGTGCACTCAAAAGGAGGTAGGGTTAGAAAACGCACTACCCAAAAGTTGATGTTGAAACAATGATTGTCAATGTTGAAAAGCAAATGCATTATGATTGATATGCATGTATACTTACCTGAGAAATATAGGCCCCCATTTCTTCATGGTGTCTTTCTTTTCTCTCAAAAGTTGTAGTGTTGGTAGTAAACTTTGATGGCTTTTCCACTTTTGCTTACTCGGGTTACATATTGTGATCTTGACCTCTGGGAAGGGTTTGATGTCATCATACATCTTTGTCCTTCACCCTTTATCTCAAGAGTTACCAATTTTGCTCGACATTTTCCTTAGAACAGGAATCATGGAGCCAGCCCTACCATGTGTTTTTTATTGCCCCCCAGCTTGATCATGCCCCCCAAGTGTTCAACTTGGGTTTAGTTTGGGTGAGGATATGTGAAAGTAAGTTTGGGTTTTTTGTACAATGAAATGTTTTCATGTAAAAATTTTGGAACTTCCAAGTTATTCCAATCATAAAAATGATTTTGATATTGGTTCAAAATAAACTTGTTCTCAAAAATTCAAGTGATTCCTATGGACAGGTTTCTTGAAGTGATGAAAGCCTTTTGCTTTTGCTTAAAGATGAAGTGACATCTGGTTGGTCACAAAAGGTTTAAATGTCAATTTGAGGGTTATTGAGAACCGAATTGATTCAAAGCATTTATTTTATTTGCATGAATAGTGATTTGACCCGCACGAGAAAGCACTGCATATCGATCCAGATTGCTTGCCTTTGATCAGAAAGGGCTTTATTCAGGTATGTAATGTAGGCTTTGGCTATTGGTTATGAAGAAAATGGACATGTTACAGGCTCAAAAGGTGTTTAAGGGATTTCAAGACTAAGGATCACTTGTACTTGTTTCCTGACCTTTTGTCTTTTGGATTTGTTTTTTTTCAAAATAGTCTTCATGCCCCCCAGTGTCGGGTTTGGGCTTTTCTCTTTGTTTTCTTCGTTTTTGTTTCGTTGAGCACAATCATATCAGTTGTTTGTATGAGAAGCTCAAATCTTTTAGATCCTTTAGATCTTCTTCTTTTCTTTTCTTAACCAATCACTGCTTCATTTAGATGATAATGAAAGATTAAAAATTACATGATCAAATCCAGCACCCATCTTCACTGCTTTGTCTGGATGATAAAAGCAACAAAACTCTCTTATTTTGCCCCCCAGTGTGAGGTGTGATCCTAGTCAAGGTTATTTCCAAAAAACATTACTAGGCTCAAAATGGGACTGCAATGGATATTTTTTAGCCTTGTGAAAGGATTATCAAAGATGGCCTTTCCTCATCTCAAACTCATACATTGAGGATCGATAGGTGTTGCTTTCATGCGCGTATGCCAAATGATTTATTCAGTCAAATAAAACTCAGCTTTTGAGTCACCTCATAGTGTTGTTTATCTTTGTTGTCTTTTTTTCTTTCAAGTTTTTTTTTTTAGGTATATGTATACCTATTTAAGGAAACACTTGAATTTCCAAGATGCATTTGTTTTGGACAAATATCAACATGATTTTTGTTTTTGTACTCACTTTGGAGGTCCCAAAAAATATCCTTGAAAACATATGAGATTAATGTATAGGTTTGGAAGAAAGAAAAAAAAGAAAAGGATTCTTCATGTTGTAGTGTGGTGAGCAAATTTACGCTCAAAATGTTATTTACATGTAATAACAACAAAGAAGAGTGTGATGTGAACACAAGAAAACACATGATCTTATTTCATAAGAAAAACTCGTTAACAGAAAAAGTCTATTTCAAAAGCATTAACAAAAGGCAATAACAAGGCAGGCTTCATTCCTCTATTTTGGCGAATCTGCTCAAAGGCTAACCTCCTCTCAAAAGTTCTGTGTAGAGGACTCAAAGACAATGCGGAACAAACACCACGGTCAAAATTTGAGTTCTACAAATTTCAAGCTATCATGCTGGACCATTGATGCTTTCCAATTCCCCACACATTCCATCCTAATATGCTTCAAGTATGATTAGGCAACGGGTTCGTATTCACATTAGGGGTATCTTCCAATTCTATCCACCCAGCCTTAATTAATTGCAGAAGCTTTCTCTTGAAGGCGTTGCAGGTATAGATGCTATGCCCAGTAATACCAGCATGGTATTCACAATTGAGTTCTGGCTTGTACCAATTGGGATAAGGTGGCTGCAGAGGTGTCAGAGGTTCTGGAGCTATTTGCCCGATGCTCAATAGCTTTTGATACATCTCATTCAGGGGTAACGGTAGTGGAGGTAGTTGTTCTTGAACCCTTTGGAAATTTCCAATTTGGCTTTTGGCTTGAAAGTTTTGGGGTTCAGGTTTTTTGATGTTGGCAATTTGGGATGGAGTATGGTAATTTCGGGATGTATTTGTTTTACCCATGTAGCCATCTTCAACATGGTGAACCTCTTTTCTTTCGACGCCTCTTTTCTCGGTTGGTGCAGCAATTCTACCACTCTTGACACCTTGCTCTATGCGTTCACACACTATCACAGCATCAGTGAATTGTTGGGCTGAACTACCCATCATATGTTCGTAATATGGTGCTTTGAGTGTGTTGGCAAATAAAGAGACCATCTCTTTGTCCAGAAGTGGGGGATGTACTTGAGCAGCTAATTCTCGCCATCTTTGAGCATATTCCCTTATGCTTTCTTTATCCTTTTTCTCTATATTGGACAAACTGGTTCTGTCGGGCGCAATGTCCATGTTGTACTTGTATTGCTTGACAAAAGCATCCACAAGATTTTTCCAGTTGCGAATTTTTGTGTTATCCAATCTCATGTACCAACTCAAAGTTGCCCCACTTAAACTGTCTTGGAAAAAGTGCATTAGTAGTTTTTCATCATGTACCACCTCAGCCATTTTATTGCAGTAGGACCTGAGATGAGTCATGGGGCATTGTGTTCCACTGTATTTGATGAATTCAGGAACACGAAATTTCTTTGGGACAACCACATTTGGGACCAAACACATCTCTGCTGCCCGGACCGGGTCATATAAGTCTATCCCTTCAATGGCTTTAAGTCTGGCTTCCAGCGCCTCTATCTTAGCTTGATCAATGCTATCAGATGACTTAGCCTTGTGGGACTCATTAGCAGATGCCTTCACGACTGTTGGGGATGGTGCAGGTGTTGTTGACTGCACAAATGTTGGATTTTGCTGAGGTTCTTGACCATGTTCGCTCATTCTTTCCTCAGGCTGAACTGTAGTAGGAGCCGGATTAAAGGTGATCGGTCGATTAGAAGGACCTTCATCAGAGGTATTTCTTAATGTTTGCTTGAGTAAGCTAGTGAGGTGAGCCACACTTATTTTCAGAGACTCCAACTCTTCGTTCAAATAGGCCTCACGTTGAGCACGCTCTTCATCTTCCATGTTTCTTGCTCGAAGTCGGGTGTTGTAGACTTTTTGGGGACCTATATTTCAATCTGCCATGTATGCATGTTAAATGTATGAACATGTACTATATATGATGAACTCGCCCTTCGAGGGGTGACATATGGTCGCAACTCTTGTATGATGAAACAAGAATCTTGATTCTTGCACAAACTCTACAATGAAAATTTTCTGAGCGACGGTCATTGTGTCACCCAAAAGTCTGGAGTTCAAGATGCTTCAAGAAGGGTTTGCTTGGATGCAAATAACGATAGCACATACAAACTAAGGACCGATTTTATTATGTGAACATGGGTAGGTTGGCTATTCAGTCTCTAAAAAAGGGTCTCTTGCTGTCCCAGTGATCGCCCTCGTGGAGGCAATATGGGGGCTTGTAGGCAATGAGATGGCACGTGTACCAACTGTTACCAGTCTAAGCACTCAGCGAAGAGTTGGGGTTTACACAAACTTAAACCTTGACTAAAAGTCGTAAGGTAAGCTGCTAGTCCCCCACTTAACTTAAAGTTTTTCAATACAAACTCTCATATGAATGATGCATGACACAATCTATAATGCATGAACAAATATGTACAAATTTAAAGCATATGAGCAAATAACTAAGGGAAATTCATCTTAAAAATAAAACACAATAAATCCAAAAAAAAAAACTAGACAAAACAATGCTTAGTCCACAAGGTCCCCAGTGGAGTCGCCATTCTGTCGCACGTGTGCGGCGGCGCGGCGATCGTCCACCCTCAAGGGAAAAAAAAATCGGAATATTTTATTCCTGGAAAAATGGAGAGAGACAAGGAAATTCTTGTCTCTACGAGCGAAAAATTGGAATGGGAGTCGCCACCTAGTATTCTGGTTACTAGGAACCTTAACTGGTCTTTAGAGATCGGGTACGGAGACTGGTTGCGTAAAGGGAAGGTATTAGCACCCCAACTACGCCCTACCTAAGGTAGGCTGCATTGTTTTAATGTCTGATAAAATATAAGATCGTGTTGTGGTTTATTATTGTTCGGAATACGCATTACATGTAATGTCATACCCCAGGTTCTATTGTCCGAAAAAAGAATTAAATATCCAGAATATGCATTACGTGTAATGTCATACCCCGGATACTAAGAGACAAACAAAATAAAATTTTTGTTGTTTTTTGAAATTTTGGCCAATGTTCTCTTGACTTTAATAAACTGGTTATTAAAGCCAAAATGCATGCTAAACTATTATTTTTTTTGACATGCAAAATACGATATGATTTTTTAGATTTGAGACACTTGGCCGTATGCACAAAAACATTTTTTATCTTTTTTTTCAATTTTTTTTAATTTATTTTTGGAAGTTTTTGCCGAAAAACGGGTATTTTAATACCGGATTTATATTTTTACGATGTAAACATACTGCCCGATATTAATCAAAATGGCATAAAAAAACTACGCGGAAAAATTATAAAATGCTGAAACAAATATTTTTGATTTTTTTTTTTTATGCTGTGTGAACAGTACCGTATGAATAGTGACGTGTGAACAGTACCGCGGGACGAAAACCGGGTATTTTAATACCGAATTTATTTTTTTTACGATGTAAAATACAGACCGATATTAAGCAAAATTGATAAAAACATGTGTTGGAAAAATTGTAAAAAATAAAAATAAAAATAAAAAAATTGAAATGGGCCGGACCCGACCCATTTCAGTGGGCTGGGCCGAACCGGCCCAAAACTAAATGGGCTGGTTACTGTGCATAAGCACAGTAACCAGCCTCTCATCAGTTGCAGAACGTGAATTAATTCACGTTCTGCATGAAAATAAAGAAGGCAGTTGCAAAGGGCGAAGGAGACGGGGCAGAGGTTGTTTACCTGTGGTGGCGTCGTGGCGGTGCTGCTGGCGGCGACGGTGGCGGAGGCGCAGTGGCCGGCGGGTTTTCTTCTCCTTCTTCCTCTGTTTTTTTTTTTTCTTTTCTTCTGTTTCTGTTTTTTTTCTTTTCTTTTCTTTTCTTCTCTTCTCTCTTCTTTTCTCTCTTCCTTCTCTCTTCCTTCTCCCCTCTGTCGTCCTCCTCTCCTCTTCCTCCCCTGTTTTTATAGGCGAAAAACAGGGGGGGGGGGACGTCATGGTGGTGGCCGGTGTGCTGCCGCCCGTCCAACGCCCGTCCAACGCGTGGAAAGTGGTCGGCAAGTGGTGTCCTTGTTTCGGCGTCTTTTTGAGCAAAAGAGGGAAAGTAATTAGGCGAAAAGGGGAAGAAAAAAAATCTTCTTCTTCCCCTGCCTCGTGTGTCCAGGGGAAGAAGAAGAGCTACAGTGCCGTCAAAACGGCACCGTTTTGGGCTTATGTTTTTTTTTTTTTTTTCAACAGTGAATGAAACGGCGCCGTTTTGGTCAAAACGCGCCGTTTCATTTAAAAGGAAAAAGGCGCCAAAAGAATCAGATTCAAATTTCGGCCCTCCATTTGCGCGCGTTTTACAATTTAGTCCTTGGTCTCGGATTTCTTCAATTCAGTCCCTAATTGGCCATTAAACCTCAATTTTTATGCAATTAAGCCCCTGATTTGACCAATTTAACTTCCAAAAATTATAATTTGACCCCAGAAAATTAATTTCTTCTAATTAAAGCCCAAATTAACTCCAAAATCAATTTTGTTGCAATTAAAATCTCCATAAATTCAATTAAACCTTCAATAAAATTTAATTGAGTCCATAAACTTCTGATTTTGCATTTTTCTTCCACAAATTGAATTTTCTTTATCATCGGGGCTCTCATCAGTTAATGATATACTGTCAAAAAATAATTTTTATATTTTTGAAAATCCTCAAACAATTTTTTTTTTTTTAGCATGTTTATGGCGCTCTGGCATTTTTCACTGTTATATTTTTTTTGTAATATATTTTTTTTGAATTTTTTTGTATTTTATTATTTTATATGTGGGGACCCAAAAATGGGTTACAACAAGGTTAACAAGGTTATATGTCGTTTCCTCTATAAAGACAACAATAGAAAACAAGTTGATGAATAGTTGATGTTGATCCTAGGTCTTTGAAACCCTCAAACACCTTTTGAGCCTGTGAAATTCCTTTCTTTCATAGCCATGAACCATAGCCTGCATTATATGATTTTTAAAAGCCCTTTTTAATCAAGCAAGCAACTTGAACCGATAAATGGCGCTCTCAAAACTTGAAGAGTTTTTCCATAAGAGTCGTGACTTCATGAATTAAGTTACCGGTCGTTATGCATGTTGATAAAATTATTGCTAAAAACAAAACTTTTTTCCTTCATGAATCCTCAAGTTTTGACTTGAGCCTGTTGTTTTCCTTGAAATTGACAGAAGGTCACCTCACCATAAACTATCAAATGATATACCCAATATCAAGGATTCAAATTGATACAAAGAACCATGGGAAAAGCCATTTTTAATCCTACATTGGGTCAATTTCTGTTTTCAAAATGCATGACAATCAAAGGACTATATATTTCGAATAACGTGTGTTGGGTCTTTGATAAAAAAAAAGCTTGATTTTCAAAAGATTTTCAAAAAGGACATCTCTGGTTTTATTTCAACAAACTAGACTTTGAATAGACATGATCTTTGAAATATGAGAGTTGATTCCAGAACAAGGAAGATTATCAAACACAGAAGAACATTGATTGAGTGTGCAAAATCGTTGATAGAAATGACATTGAAGTCCTCGACACTCCTTGAAAAGTCGAGCAGCTGGGGGCAATACAGTAGACCTTGAAAAGGAAAAACAAGCAGTGCTCAGATCAGCTATGAGGCAATGATTAAATGATGAATCAGTAAAATGAAGACAATGATGTTCAAAGACAGATAATCAATGAACGAGCACATTCAGATCATGCCGGGGGCATTGTCATTCCAAAATGGCCCATGCTCCAGTGAACCCTGTCGGCAATGGAGAAACAAGGATGTACTTGAAGGACACTTTCCCATCATCTTTTGAAACATGGCTAGCAATCAATGAAGATACACAGATGAATGTAATTGAATGGTGAAAAGATGCATACCACCAAGACTGACTGTGGAACAATGCTGCACTTAAAGGACAATCTCATATTGTCATTCTTTGAAATATGGTTATAGACAGATGTTATCACACAACTGCACTGAATGAATGTCGGAAAGGCACCCACCTCGAAGACTGATTGTGGGACATCTATTCTGAAGCTCAAATGCGCACTTCACCGCATGAATATGGGTGATAACATGAACATCATTGATGATGCCAAAGCAAGTATTTTCACGATCTGATTTGACAAGCTAAGAGGAATCCATAGAGAAATACATCGCGCTTACAATGATGAGTTGTTTACTGCAAAGCATGAGATACATGTCTGGATGACTTGGCAGTTCCATGAAGGCTGGTGACCATACATACTTGAATGGTGTTTCAACCGAAGACAAGTTCATGACTGATTAACAAATGTGATGGGTGTTGGCATGATGCATACAATCAATCAGAGGATAAGTTCTCAGAAGAAGCCAGGAGAGAAAATCTCTCATGATGAATCAAGCAGTACTACACTTGGGGGCAGGGTCAAGCTTCATGAACGATGCAAGCAGTAATTGTCGAAGACAGCCCGGGATGGGCACTGCATTTACAGCTGAGGGGATGGCTAACACATGAATGAGCCAATACATCGGAAGAACAAAGAAAGCTTTGGGATACAAACAAGTGCACCCTATGACGATGGAGCATCAAAGAGGGGGGACTTATTATTTCAAATCAGGTAAGGATACATGCATATCATCTAATCTCAAAAAAAAAAAAAACACACCATTTGCACATATTTTTCAATTATCACAGGAAAATCCCAAAGAAATGAATAGATCAACCTTGCAACCGGGAAGCCTCGAGTTTTCAACCCTTGCAGTCAGGAAACACCGAGTTTTTAAACCCTATGATCGGGAATTATCAAGAAGCACCAAGTTTTCCAGCCCTTCTTCTGTCATCCCCTCAGGACTTCGCCAGGTAAGTCCTATTTTTCACACTTGTCATATCACATTTTTTCCATCTGGGTAGGTCGCCCATCATAATAAGACCGTTCTTCATATTTTTTCCATCCAGGTAGGTCACCCATGACAATGAGACCGCAGTTTTCCACATTTTTTCCATCTGGGTAGGTCACCCATTTACAATGAGACCGCACTTCACATTCTTTCTATTTGGGTAGGTCGCCCATCACAACGAGACCACTTTTTCATATTCTTTCCATCCGGGTAGGTCACCCATGACAATGAGACCGCACTTCACATTCTTTCTATTTGGGTAGGTCGCCCATCACAACGAGACCACTTTTTCATTTTCTTTCCATCTAGGTTCGTCACCCATACAATGAGACCATCATTTTTCTGGGTTCGTCACCCATACAATGAGACCATCATTTTTCTGGGGTTCGTCACCCATACAACGAGACCATCATATTTCTGGGGTTCGTCACCCATACAATGAGACCATCATTTTCCTAGGGTTCGTCACCCGTACAATGAGACCAGCATTTCACTAGGGTTCGTCACCCGTACAATGAGACCAGCACTAGGGTTCGTCACCCGTACAATGAGACCAGCACTAGGGTTCGTCACCCGTACAATGAGACCAGCAGCACCAGGGTTCGTCACCCGTACAATGAGACCAGCATTTTTCTAGGGTTCGTCACCCGTACAATGAGACCAGCACTAGGGTTCGTCACCCGTACAATGAGACCAGCACTAGGGTTCGTCACCCGTACAATGAGACCAGCAGCACCAGGGTTCGTCACCCGTACAATGAGACCAGCATTTTTTCGAGGGTTAGTCACCCGTACAATGAGACCAGAATGAGGTCGCCAGATGGGATCTCATGTAGCTTTGGTTAAAGGGAATCGCCAGATGGGATTTCAGGTTAACCGAGTTACACATATTTCGTTCCAGTTGAATGAGGTCGCCAGATGGGATCTCATGTAACTTTGGTTAAAGGGAATCGCCAGATGGGATTTCAGGTTAACCGAGTTACACATATTTTCGTTCCAGTTGAATGAGGTCGCCAGATGGGATCTCAGGTAAACCCAATGTGTGGGCAGGTCGCCCGTGAAAATAGACTATTGGGAGAGTGTGGGTCGGTCGCCCGTGAAAATAGACTATTGGGAGAGTGTGGGTCGGTCGCCCGTGAAAATAGACTTGAGTGAGTATGTGTGGGCAGGTCGCCCGTGAAAATAGACTTGAGTGAGTATGTGTGGGCAGGTCGCCCGTGAAAATAGACCAGAGTGAGTATGCGTGGGCAGGTCGCCCGTGAAAACAGATCAGTGTGAGTGTGTGGGCAGGTCGCCCAAGATAATGAAATCATTTTCCTGTTGTTTTCTTTACAAAGCTTACTATGCAAAATTTTGAAGAGTTTTGCTTCGTAAGCATTGTAAAGAGGGGGCATCTGTTGCTACCCAATTTTTGACCCATGTTTTGATATATTTTCAAAAAAATCCAAAAAATTGAGAAAAGCAAAGAAAATCCAAAAATATGTTTTTAATATATTTTCGTCATTTTAGCATTTTCAACGTCGTTTAAAAAGAATTTAAATTGTCAAAAGATTTTTCAAACACGTTCGACTTTTCACGCGTAATTTTTAAAATCGTTGATTTTCCGTATTTTGAGTCGACGTTGATATTGCTCGTTTTCAAAAAATACAAAAAAATAATAGAAATCAAAATTTACAAAAAAGAAAGAAGTTGAGGGACCAAGTTGAAAAACCTAGCAACATTTTTGCCTATAAATACTGGTCTTTAACTCAAACAAAGGGGGGGGGACAATTTTGGATACATCAAAAAAATACAAAAAAACCTAACCCTAAAACCTATCTGCCTAAGGAGCCGCCCCCACCCGGTTGTTTTTTTTTTTCTCCCAAAAAACAGCCGTTGCTCCTTCTCGTCCTAAACCCAGCTCTGGTTTTAATTTTTTTTGGGCCGCCGGTCACAAACACCCCCACCAACGGCGGTTTCTTCTTCCCTCTCAGCCGGCCCCTAAATCTTCCACCCGACAGCCCCCACATTTTGTTTTCCTTTGGACAGAATCCGGGAGCCATCAAAACACAGCCATCCCCTCACCTGACACTGTTCCCCGAAGCCATTTACAACACCATCTCCTTCTTCTCAACCAAAAAAACCAGAGGCTCAAGCTTCCCCCCGGTTTTTCCCCATTGCAACGAACCGGCAGCAGATCCAGCCGAAGCCCCTTTCCTCAGCATCGTCTTCTTCTCCTCTCAATAGCAGCGCCTCCACCCAAGTCACCCAGCAAAACAGCCTCGCCTCCACCGACCAGCAAACGGGCAGAGCCGTTCTCAGACCCACAGTCCACTCTCCATCTCGGCGGCGCTCCTCTCAGCCATCAACAGCGACGCCCCCAGACCCAGATCGGTCCGTTCCTCCACTGTGGCTTCAATCGCCGGACGGACAACAGCAGCAGCCACCACAGACCAGCGACGCTCCTTCAGCCAGCAACTGCGCAGCCGTTGACCGAGACACATCCACCCATCCGGCCGCCTGAGACAGAGAAGGGAGGAGGCAGAGCAACGGGGCAGATCAAAAATAAAAAAGGAAAAGGAAAACAATGCAGATCTAAAAAAGGAACAAAAACAGATTTGAAATCAAAGAAAACAAACTAAAATCGACTGTTGTGTGTTTATTTCCTTTTTCTGCAGATCATCGATGGTTTAGGAAGACAGGAGAAGAAGAAGCTGTCTGGACCAGCTGTTTTCCAGCTTCTTTTCACGGTGGCGCGTGCACCCACGCGCCGCCAATGGCGGAGGCGCGTGGGAAGACGCGCCGCCAGTGATTTCTGCCCCAGCAGCCTTCCCGAGCACCGTTCCTGTGGTTCTAAATGGACTTCCCTGCACTTCTTGGACTATTTCGGGATTGTTTTGTAGTTTTAGAATTGTTTAATGTAATTTGTTTAGTTTTGATTTTTTTTGTAATTTATATTTTTGTAAATATGGATGTAAAAGAAAAGAAAAGAAAAAAGAAAAAAGAAAAGAAAAGAAATAAAAAAAATAGTGAAAGTGTATGTGTGGGTTTGTATTTGTTTTTTATGAATATTTTTTTATTTATTTTTTTATGATAAAATTGCATATATTAAAGAAGAATTTAATATTTTGATCGGATCACGGTTAAGAATTATTAACTTATACGTAAGTGATATTTCTAATTTCCGAAGAAAAGACAATTATTAAAACTTCTTTAACACGTCAAAGCCACGAAGCAGCTTACCTCAGGTAGGGTGCGTTAGGGGTGCTGATACCTTCCCTAACCACAACCAGTCCCTTACCCGCGAGTCTCTGACAAGACCAGTACATCAGGTTTCCTAGTAGCCCTCAATAAATTACTAGGTGGCGACTCCAACGAACCAAATTCAAGAAAACGCAATAAACGAGATTTAAATCGCCAGCCGATGCCGCACGCTGATTCATTTTTTGGGGTGCGACAATCTTGTTTCAGACGATGACCTAACTCTCTACATACTCAATGGATTGGGTATTGAATTCAGAGAAATTGCAACACCCATTCGTGCTCGAGAAACGTCTCTGAAGTTTGAAGAACTTCATGATCTTCTTGTTAGCCATGAAAATTATCTTCGGCGGCTGGAGCACCAATCTACAACTTCATTTGTTCCCACTGCCAATTATTCTAATTGCTGGAGCCCTCAGTCTTCTTCAAATTCCAGACAGTCTAAATGGCGTCCTTCGGTCTCTTCTGCCACTCCACGTGGGCATAATGGGGCTCACCGCAATGGGTATTTTAATTCGGGTCACAAAAGGTTTAAACCAAAGTGTCAATTATGTGATCAACTTGGTCACACAGCTAAACAATGCCCACAAATGTCTGGTCCTGATTTTTCCGTAAATTGTGTAGCTTCTTCTCAATCAAAAAGCTGAAGTGGCTAGTTGACTCCGCAGCATCTCATAATATGACCACTGATCTCTCCAATTTGCAGATTAATTCTGAATATGATGGTACTGATGAAGTTGTAATTAGGGATGGATCAGGTTTACCTGTTTCTCATATTGGGTCGTTATCTCTAAAATCGTCCAATCATGTCTTTCAATTGCGTCACACTCTTTGCATTCCAACTATTCATAAAAATATTATATTTGTCCATCATTTTACCAAACATAACAATGTTTACATTGAATTTCATCCTACTTATTTTTTGGTGAAGGATCGGATCACGGGGGCGCTCCTACTCAAAGGCGAATGTAAAGATGGCGTGTACCCATTTCTAGAGCATCTACCACCCAGCAAGACAAATATCATTGCATATGTTCATGAACGTACAACATCTAATGGATGGCACAAACGTCTTGTTATCCATCTCCTAAATTGGTTAATCATCTCATTCATGCTTTTTCATTACCCACCAATAAAATTGGCAGTTCCTCTTTGTGTACTTCATGCTCTCAAAACAAAGCTCATCGTCAATCATTTAGTACTCATGGTCTTACTAGCACTACTCCTATTGAACTGATTTACACGGATGTTTGGGGCCCATCCCATGATCTTGGCATTAATGGATTTAAATATTATGTTATTTTTGTTGACCATTATACTAAATATATTTGGATTTATCCCATGACTCAGAAATCAAATGTTCAAACTATTTTTCCCCAATTTTGCAATCTTGTGGAAAATCGTTTTAACACAAAAATCAAAAGCCTTTATTCTGATAATGGCGGGGAAAATATTGGTCTCAAAAATTATCTTTTCGTTCATGGCATTAGTCACTATACTACTGCCCCTCATACCCCTCAACAAAATGGTTTGTCTGAAAGGCGACATCGCCATCTCGTTGAAACTGGCCTTACCTTGCTCACTGATGCTCACATGCCCCTTAATTATTGGCCCTACGCATTTCAAACTGCTGCCTATCTTATAAATCGCATGCCCACAGCCACCTTGAATAATTAGTCTCCATTTGAAAAATTATTCAATCAAAAACCCAATTATCTCAAACTCAAACAATTTGGTTGTCTCTGTTATCCATTAACCCGTCCATACAATAACCACAAACTTGAACCAAAAGCCAAATCATGTGTCTTCGTGGGTTACAGCTTATCCCAAAATGCTTATTTGTGCCTTGAGCGGTCTACCAACATAATTTTTACTTCACGCCACGTCATTTTTCATGAAAGCACTTTCCCCTTTCATCAGCTCGGTCATCACAGCCCTTCTTCTTCTCAATCGGTTGAGCAAAGCTCCTCTATGCCCATCACCTTAACCACACTTCAGTTTGATTCACCCCGTCCCAGCACTTCTCTGGATGTGGGTACCAATGTCTTGCAATCGTTTGAGCGTGGGTCGTCCTCTGCGTCGTCTCCTCTCCAGGTAAGTAATTCAAATCCTCCTCTGCTTTCAAATTCCAGTCCTTCCCTTGATATTGATTCAATTGTTCCTGAACATCCTACTGTGAGAATGCATACAATGACTACTAGGTCCATGAATGACATTTATAGACCTAAGAAATTATTTCTTGTTACCAAACATCCCATTCCATCCTCCTTAGAACCCTTGAATGTTGTTGCTGCTCTTACTGATTGTAGATGGCGTGAGGCCATGTCCCCCGAATTAACTGCATTAATGCGTCATAATACCTGGCAATTGGTGCCTCCTCCAAATAGATGTAATATTATTGGGTGTAAATGGGTCTTTCGGGTGAAGAGGCATGCTAATGGGTCTGTTGATCGGTTTAAAGCTAGACTGGTAGCCAAAGGGTTTAATCAGCGACCCAGACTAGATTACAAAGAAACATTTAGTCTTGTTGTTAAGTCGGTCACCATACGCACTGTCTTGACCATTGCTGTGATGCAGGGCTGGACTTTGCGCCAGTTGGATGTTAATAACGCATTCCTTCATGGCCATCTCACCGAAACAGTTTATATGAAACAACCCCCTGGCTTCAGGAATTCTAATCATCCTGATTATGTTTGCAGCCTCACCAAGGCTATCTATGGCCTAAAACAGGCCCCTCGTGCCTGGTTTGCTGCCCTTACACAGGCCTTAATAGATTTTGGTTTTCTCAATTCTAAATCAGACTCTTCTCTATTCGTGTTTCATGATGGTTCTACTCTTGCCTATTGCCTAGTATATGTTGATGATCTAATTATCACAGGCAATAACACAGATTTTGCTGCAAGCATTGTTGATCATCTTGGCAGGAAATTTTCCATCAAAGACTTGGGGTTCTTGCATTTCTTTCTTGGTGTCGAGGTTATTCATACTGCAGCCGGTTTATTTCTGTCTCAACACAAGTATATCAGAGATTTACTTGCCAAAACCAGTATGGATGGTGCTCGCAATGTTGCCACGCCTCTCTCATCCTCGGTTTCTTTACAGCTGGATGATGGTTCTGCATTTGTTGACTCTACAGAATACTGCAACATTATTGGCGCTTTGCAATACTTATCCCTCACTCGACCTGACATCAGTTTTGCTGTCAATAAACTCTCTCAGTTTATGCATCATCCTAAGCAGACTCATTAGACAGCAACAAAGAGACTGTTGCGTTATCTGAAGAACACAATATTTCATGGAGTTAACATCAGCAAAGCTTCAAGCAGCACACTAACTTGTTTCTCGGATGCTGATTGGGCTGGGAATCTCGATGACAGAAAATCAACTTTAGCTTATATGTTATTCCTTGGTCAAACACCAATTTCCTGGAGTTCTAAAAAGCAACGTGCTATCGCCCGATCGTCAACTAAAGTTGAATACAGGGCCTTGGCAACGGCTGCTGCTGAGAGTATGTAGGTACTCTCTCTACTTCAAGAACTTAAGTTCTCTTTATCACAATCACCTTTGCTCCTATGTGATAATTTAGGGGCAACACACTTAAGTTTCAACCCTGTCCAACACTCTCGGATGAAACACATACAAATTGATATTCACTTTGTAAGAGATTTGGTTGCGAAAAATATTATTAATGTTCAACATGTTCACACCACTGATCAGCTAGCAGATCTGCTCACCAAGCCTCTTTCTCAGCAACGAACAAAATACTTACGTGACAAGATCGGTCTCTCCGATGGTAGCCCGTTCTTGCGGGGGCGTATCAAGGAATCTGATAAAGATACACTCTTGCCAAATCAATCGCAGCTGTTACCAAGATAAATGCCAGATTGTGTGCTCTCCGTAATCATAGGATTAGTTTGAAATATTGTTATCAATTCTGATTGTAATTATCCTTCAGTTACACATATTTGAATCATGCAATTTAAGACTCCAATACTGTATAAATGTTAATACAAATGAATAAGAAAAGTTAAGTTGCATTACATTAAGATTGCAGTGTAAAGTTTCTATAAACATGTCATCTATATAGAGATAAATAATCACACCAAATTCTTTTATAAATTTGGAATACATACATTTGTCGGTACCATTACAATGAAAACCATTCAACAAATTAATTGCTTTGTTAAACTTCTCATGCCATTGTTTCATAGCTTGTTTTAAACCATATAAAGACTTTATCAATTTAAAGACCTTTTTATCATTTCTAGAAAGTATAAAATCTTCAGTTTGCTCAATATACACCCTACTCCTTTAAATCTCCATTTAAGAAAGCCATCTTAACAATCATTTAATGAACATATAATTTATAAATTAATGTTAATGCAAATAAAACTCCAATGGATGTAATCCCTACCATTGAAGAATAAGTGTTAAAAAAATCAACATTCTTTTTTTGAGTAAAACATTTGGCAACTAATCTTGCCTTAAAGGTTTATAAAGAATCAATGGTATTTAATTTTTTTTCGAAACACCCACTCACATCCTATTGGCTTAGAGCTTGGTAAATCAATTAAGATCCAAATATCGTTAAATAATATTGAATTTTTTTTATCATATACCATTTCTTTTTTAAAAAGCAACATCTCTAGAAGATATAGCTTCACCGAATGTTTTTGGACCATCTTTCACATTTAGAATCATAGGTATCTTTTCAATATTATATTTTTATCACTTTCCACAAAAAATACAATTAAATAAGTAGAAATAAAATATATCTATATTTTTTTTCTTTCTAACTCTTTAATTCCTTCTAAGTTTGCTTGAACATGCTATTTTTAGATTTTTATATTTTTCATTTAAAATTGAGTGAGAAATCATTACTTTTAGATCTATTTTATACATAATTAAATTATTTATAAATTTATTTTTAATAAATTCAACATATACATGTTTAATTATCATATTAGTTTCATAAAAAAGCCATGAAAGGGAATGCCGAAAGCCACTGGGGCATGCTAAACAGTGTCGTCGCGTTAGGATTGGAAATCGAGAGAGTAACCTGCAAAGCTGAACAAAAAGTTTAGCAGAAGGCTGTGTGTCTGGTTCATTAGAATGTCTAGTACACTTCTTCTCGAAGCCAGCCCTTCTCTGTAGGGCCGAATTCAGAGGCATAACATTACGGGCAAGAGTGTAACATTTTAATTTCGGGGGGGCCATTTCAGAAAATTGACTTGAAAATTTATTCCGAACTACAAGGGGGGTTTGAAAATTCTGTAAATCTTTGGGACCCAGCGACCGTCACACACACACACACACAAATATATATATATATATATATATATATATATATATATATATATTTGGCTTGATTTAAGTGAAGAGACTAGGGAGTCATAGGGAGTGATGGGTGTACAGGGTTTTTTCCCCTATATTGCATGAGTGACAAGTCCTTCATAGTTTATTAGTTTTTATATATATATAATAAATGAGTGTATTTATTAAAAGATAAGTATTTAGAAAATAAACCCTGAGAAAAGTTGAGTTTATTAATAAAAACCATTAATAATTAATCAATTAATTTTACTAAGAACACAATACAAATTTAACAAGTAAGTCAACATGCTTGTTCCTGCAACACAAATTTATAGTGAAGCTAAAGTCAGCAAACCTTTTATCACAAGATGGAAAAAGAAATTAGTTGGACCGCACAACATTTAATAATCTTTACATATAGTGTATATTCAAATTTCAACCCCGGAGACTTGGGTAATAATAAGCAAGTCGTCCCGGTGACAAGAATTTATTGGAAAAATGCACTTTTAATCCCTTGTAATTCATTTTATTTTATTTATTATAATATATATTTTAAAAAATAGTAATCTTGAGAATCTCAAAAGATTACAATAAAGAACTCATTATTTTTATTAGAAAAAAATGTATTAACAATAATTATAGCTTTTCTTGGGATTTTTAATTTATTGCCCCATGATGGTCTTGCATCAAGTACTTAACAGTAGCATATATATATATATATATATATATATATATATATATATATATATATATATATAAAATGTGCCTCATAGCAAATCAATTGACAACTAATTGTGTTTAAATCTGTTTCACATCACTAATTCAGATTAATAACTGGACCAAGTTCATGGCATGTACCGTGTAGGACCTAATTGGGTTTCTTTTTCTTTGTCAGATAACGAGGGAAATATATGGTCGTGATTTATTTTGTTTTTTTTATTATTATTAATTATTTCCAGCCTATCTTTTTCATAGGAGTGCAAAATCTCTGTTGTAAATTGAATGGTAAAATCAAAGTGGATAGAAATTTGAAAACCCCATCCGTACTTGTTAATTTGTGGCCAATCCATATATAGTCATAGCTCCCAAGTTGAACAAAAAGATTCTTTTTTAAGTTGATTTTTTCTCTAAAGAAAAATATAGAGACCGATTTGCACACGTTCTAAAGATGGAAAACATTCTGCATCCCCTGCAGTCAGTTAAATGTCTACCCGAAAGACAAAAATAACCAATGATTACAAGAATTTCAATTAAAATGCCGTTTTTTCTTTCTTTTATTATAACAAATAAATCCATATTATCTTATAATATATAATTTTTTATTATTTTATAATCAATGGGTTTCCAACCCAATCATATTAAGTTTATAAGCCAAACTTAATATAAAAAAACAAAAAAGAATGATATTTATTCAAAAGATATGGAGAGATCCATAATTTTAATCACTAAAAAAGATTATATATATATGTTCGCTTGTGATTCTCATGAGCTGATACATGTTGTATAAAATCACATATATCATCAATGAAATTAAAAAAATAAGATTCATAAAAAAATTATGACTATTTTTTAGGATAGATTTCATAGTGAATGATAATGCAATTAGTATGGATATGGATAATTACAAAATATGATTGGGCGAGAGAAAGAAATTAAGAAAGCACAGTTTAAAAAAAAAAAAAAACACAAAAAAATAGGAAAGAGAGAGAAGAGTCAATGGTGGTGTTTCTCGAAGACCACAAATGCAGCACAGCACAACCATACAAATCATTCAATTTTCAAACTTCAAAGTTTGAAACTAGCTGGTGACATGCGAGTGACAGGATATAGGACAGGCTGGCAATTAGTAGTAAAATTTGATTATATTATTTTTTAAAATATATTTTATTCAGTAATACACTAAAATAATAATATTATTTTTAAAAAAATTTACACAATAAAATATAGGATATAGCGTTTGGGATATTTACACAATAAAATAATTTGAAAATATATAAACAATTAATTTTAAATAAAAATATAATATAACCAACTTCTATATACTCTACAATCCCAAACGCTAAAAAAGATTTTCTATGTTTTCCAGAAGAAGATGTCGTGGGCAAATAAGCGAGGGCTATTTCTTATGTTTATCCATTTCTTTTAGAAGAAATGATAAAAGGAGAAAATCAGAGACTTCGTAGTCAAGAAAAGGGTTGCAAACTTGCAATCAATCAAAGGGTGGGGCGGCCGTGTAACTACGCAAGTTTCAAAGCAGATTTAATTATAACATGTTAATTTATTTTCTAAAAGCGTGTTTGACTGTTTGGAACCGTTTGGGCCGTTTTTTCTTTTTTCTTTTTCTTTTTTTTTTAAAAAATTATTTTTTATATATTTTTAATTATTTTAATATGATGATATTAAAAATATTTTTTTAAAAAATAAAAAATATATTATTTTAATAAATTTTTAAATAAAAAATATTTTCCATTACAATCATAATCATATTTTTAAATACTTTATATAATATAATGATTTTTTAAAATAATAGTTAAAAAGTAAATTTCAAAACTTGTTTCGCATGAAACAGAGAAACAAATTTCAAGAGTTGATATTATTAGAAAATTATATTTACCAAGAATAATAACAAAGTTCATGTTTAATAAACTACCCCATAAGGCCTAATTAAGTTTTTTGTAAATATATATATATATATATATAATTAATTAATTGTTAGTTGCTAGATGGAAGAGAGAATCAGATTTAATAATAGAGAGTTAATTTTATTGGTATATTAAACATAAAAAAAAACTATTTTTCTAGTCAAAGAAAAGGTGTGCTATATATAAAAACATAGTTATGTGTGTGTATATATTAATTTTATTGGTATATAAATATATTATTTTAATTGAAAAATTAAACTTCAAATTAAACCTGCTTAAGCTAGATATTTTGAGTCAAAAAGTCACGTAAATGACCGGATAGACATGAAAATGTTTTATAAATTAATATGCATAGAAGTTGAGATAGCGACATGTAACCAGTAGTGTTTCATTGCAAGAATATTTGTCAACTAAATTACTCCAACTCATGAATAACCCACATGAGTTATTATAATTTCAATCCAGAAGCACACATTTATTTAATTACATTTATATATTTACCCTAGGAAAAGAAATGATATTAATGAAATCCATTCCACATCGCGCGATACCTTTTTTGTTCAACAAGACCTCGCTAGATTGCTTACTAGATCGCCCGATCCTAATATTTCCGAGGCTTCTATTTTTATTTTATTTTATTTTTTCAGAATGGTGTGACTTGAGGTGACCGAATTGTGACACAGAGCATGTACGTATGAGAATTGATTTTATCTTTTCGGAACATTCCGGTATATCTATAAATATGTGCAAAAATTAAGAAGGTCGAATAAAAAAACAGAGATCATTTTTCTTTTTTATTGTCCTTCTCGTCTGTCCTAAGAAATGGCCAGCTCCTCCAAGATCCTCACCAAGACAGATACTGAGAAGAGACTGTCAGTGCCAATCAAGTTTCTCGAGTCTCTGCCACCATTCAAAGGCGGCCATGCGGTGTTTTTTCAAGCTACAGAGGAGAGCGGCAAAGTCTGGACTTTTCAGTGCTCCACTCGCAAGAAAGGGCGGTACCAGAAGCCAGTTCTGTCCAGGGGTTGGCTTGCATTTGCGAGGAAGAAGAAGCTTGAAGTGGGCGACAAGATCGAGTTTTACAAGGCTAGAGATCAAGAAACTGAAAAACCCGTTTATGGAGTTCGAGTTGAAAGAGAAATCAAGATACTCGGTGCTGTTATTGGCTATATGAACCCTTAATGGGTCTCTGAGGAGCATATAACTGTAGTGTCACTCCCACACATGGTTGTCAGCAATTAAAACCTTTTTCTAATTTTATTTCCCGTGAATCTTAGGTTGCCCAGCTTTCGTCCTGTCCAGACCCACGCTTCCCATCTCCTTTTTGAGACACGTGCAAGTATAGTTTATATATATTAAGGAAAATTTACTGCACATGTTACAGGTTTGTCTTGGCAGCAAAATATATATTTCTTTCAAGGAAAATCGCTCAATTAATGTACCTCTTTCTTTCTTTCCTTTGGCAAATGTACTTTGTTGTAGTTAGAATTGTAATATTTTGACAAACTATCACATTTTTAGAACCAACCACGTCAACCTCAAGCTGACTTTAAGTCTCAACCTCTAATTTTATATATCTAGTTGGAATATAGTTTGACTTAAAAAATTTAAATAATATTGTTTTAATTTTTTAAAAAAAAGTCTTTAACGATGCCATTTTAAATTTACTTTATCACCAAAGTTAACTAATCTATTGTAAACTTTAAATTGGCCCTTAAACCACACCAAATTTAATAATTTTACAAACTACAATGATTACCATTAAATACACGTGTCATAACACTCTATAATTAAAGTGATCAATGTTGGATTGACCAAGTCTGCCTTTTGATTTTTTATATATATAAGCTCAAGGAGATGATGAAATTATAATAGACTGAAAAACATAAGAAAGGAAATTTGTATATATATAAAAACATAATGAGTGGAATTTTATATATATATATATATATATATATATATATATATATATATATATAACCCGGGGTATCCGGGCCAGCTTACGCGCACCACAACTAATCTTCGGGTCTACTGGACATCCTGCAAGCCCAATAGATAGGTAAGACACCGCGGGGGTGACAGGCTAGTACACAGAAAGGATCGAACTCGGGACAGTCGTAAGGATTGAACTTGCAGTTGACCACTGAGCTAAACCCTCAAGTGTTAATGAGTGGAATTTTGATATCGCTTGATGATGTGTCTTGAAATATAAGATGATTTGAAATAAATTTAATGTGTTGGATAATTAGTTAATCTTAAAAAATCAAGCAATTTGATATGTTCTCCCTAACCAATATGTCTTTTAGCTTAATATGAAAAGCCCATGTAATTGGTAGTAATAAATGATGCTTGGTGAGCTAAGATGACTGATAACTGTGGTAATAGTAAATGGTGCCTAATAAGTCAAAGTAATTGGTAGCTCGTGCCTGTTTTCACGAGGCAAAATCGGGCTGACACACTTTTTGTGCCTCATGAGAGGTATTGTAATTGAGAAAGAAATGATTTTGGATTTAATCATAAAATTAAGATTAAGGTTCAAGAGTTGTTGTCTAGTATTATGATCACTAAGAACCCTATGATCTGCGAGTGTTTGGGTAAAAGACTGGTTGAGCAATGAAAAGACACATCACCCCTAGTGCACCCTACCTGAGATAGGTTGCATTGTTATTTGATTGTTTTTCTATGTCATTTTTTTATTCCTTGGTCTCGTCTAAGATTCAAGGTAGATCTTTCTTTGTGGAAAAATCTCTATCTTATTAAGTTTAATCCTAACCATTCTAAAATCTGAATTTGAACTTAATATCTTTAATACTTGAGGATATATTTTACCGTGTAATTTTATACCTTCAAATATTAAAGTTTACATCTAAATTGTAATATAAAATGAACAAACTGATTAGTGAAGGTGTTTTTACGTTTTAGTCAAATCCTAACAGATAATCATAAACTAGTTATGATATCAATTTTTTTGCATTTTAAAAATATGAGAAAGATGCAATTTTTTTTTTTATGAAAATATGTTGGAAGCATTTTAGGATTTGGCCATATGCATAAAAACAAAAAAAAATAAGAGAAAATTAATTTGAATTTTTTTTTTAGAATCTTTTAAGAGAAAACTGAGTACTTTAATGTTGGATCTGTATCTTATAGTGTAAATATATAATCCAATATTATGCAAAATTGGTAAAAAAGCATGTGAGAAAATCATCATTTTGTGAAAGGAATTTTTAATTTTTTTAAGTTTTATATATATATATATATATATATATATATATATATATATTACTAAATATATTTGCCCTGGATCTAACCCAACTATATAGGTCAAGCCCATCCTGGTTGGGCCGAGATCAACCCAAAAGGGGGGCTGGGCTGATGTTTACCCAACAAATCTTCTTATGTTTTTTTTTTACTAGGACGTACTTGACCCACCATCTAGGCTAGGTTGAGACAGGTCTAACCCAACGCAACTTGGTCAGTGGCCCAACCAAGTGACCTGGGTTGCATGAACAAGGCGTGAATTACATTTCACGTTCCACTGTTCAAAATCAGGGGAACTTGAAGAGGAGGAGGAGGGGAAACTCATCTAGCGTGGAAGGAGCTATTAGTCTAGGAGGTCATTGCCAAGCTGATGGAAGTCGTTCATGGAGGAGCTAGCATGGTGGTTCACAATTGCCGGTGTTGGAGAAAGAAGAAAAACTGGTAGAGGAGAGAGAAAAGTTAGCATAGTTATTCCTAATATGAAGACGACTTGTGATGGTGGCTTGTGGGGAAGATGGTTGTAGACAAGTCGAAGGTGATGGTTGTTAATGGCTGGAACGACGAAGAAAGGGAAAGAAAAAAATGACAGAAAAAAAGGTAGGGGAAACTGATTTTTCACCAACTTTGGACTCGAATTTCTTAATCCTCAATCCATGAAATTCATCACTATTTATAGGGGTTGGAAGAACACAATTTTTTCTTTATTTGGGAAAAAATTTCAACCCTTGATTCATCTAGGAAAGATCTTAACCGTTGGCTCAAAGTAGACATCATGAATTGTTAAATTTGACAGTTGAAGGCTACTTGAGTTGGCCTTTTTAGGCTGGCGTCATGGCCTGTCTTGGTTGTGTGTTATGGAAGAGCCTGGAAATGTCAAAAATAAGTTTTAAAAACTTGTGGATTTTTTATCAGCTTCCCACATATTACTCCAATTGACGAGTCCCAAAATCCAAAATGCTTTGGAATGAAGTTGATGTATTGGATAATTGATTAATCTCTTAGTTCAAGTAATTTGATTCTTTCTTCCCAGTCAAAGTGTTTACTAGCTTGATATGGAAAGTTTAGGTGGTTGATAGTAGCATCATCTGTTAGTAGGAAGTGGTGTCTTGATAAGCCAATATGGCAAATAGTTATGGTAGTAGCAGGTGGTTCTTAGTAAATCAAGGTAATTGGTAGTCGATACATGTAAAAGGTTTTCTTTGATGGATATTGAGATTTTCTAGTGATAAAATCAATAATTTTATATAGACTCGCTCTCTTGTTGGCATTTTTTTAACTGAGGTTTTATCTTTGTTGTTTTTTCCCTTTTAGTAGGGTTAATCCCAACCTCATGGCCAGGATCACGGGTTTTGATTGTTAATACAAGTTAATTTTTATTTTTTTAAATTCTATTATAAATTAGATTAATTTTAGTTTTATCCTTCAACATTTGATTTTTTTTTTATTGTTTTTTGTGCTTTTCTTTTCACTTTGCTTTATATGGGAATATGTTTTTTTATATCTAAAAACATATTGAAAAAACTTGTATTTTTATTTTTTATTAAAAAAATTATTCAACCCATAAAGCGTGGATCAAATATAGCATTCTTACTAGTTTTTGCAAGCATTCCTTCGAATGTTTATGTCGCACGTGTGCGGCGGCGCGACGATCGTCCACCCTCAAGGAAAAATCGGAATAATTTATTCCTGGAAAAATTGGGGAGAGACAAGGAATTCTTGTCTCTACAAGTGAAAATATGGACTGGGAGTCGCCACCTAGTATTCTGGTTACTAGGAACCTTAACTGGTCTTTAGAGATCGGGTACGGAGACTGGTTGCGTAAAGGGAAGGTATTAGCACCCCAACTACGCCCTACCTAAGGTAGGCTGCATTGCTTTAATGTCTGATAAAATCTAAGGTTGTATTGTGGTTTTTTGTTGTTCGGAATACGCATTACATGTAATGTCATACCCTAGGATCTATTGTCCAAAAAAAAAAAAAGAATTAAATATCCAGAATATGCATTGCGTGTAATGTCATACCCCGGATACTAAGAGACAAACAAAATAAAATTTTTGTTGTTTTTGAAATTTTGGCCAATATTCTCTTGACTTTAATAAACTGGTTATTAAAGCCAAAATGCATGCTAAATATTGTTTTTTTGACATATGAAAAATACGATATGATTTTTTAGATTTGAGACACTTGGCCGTATGCATAAAAATGTTTTTTTAAATTTTTTTGTATTTTTGGAAGTTTGTGACAAAAAACCGGATATTGTAATACCCGATTTGTATTTTTACGACATAAAAATACTACCCGATATTAATAAAAATAACATAAATAAAAAATGGGAACATCATAAATATTTTTTTAATGGGCCGTATCAGGCCCAATTGCATGGGTTGGGCCAAACCTGGCCCATTTACATGGGCTGGGCCGAACATGGCCCAAATGCATGGGCTGGTTACTGTACACATAGTAACCCCGGTTGCTATGTGCACAGTAACCAGAGAATTAATTAGCGTGCATAGTAACCGGGTTACTGTGTACACAGTAACCCGTGAATTAATTAGCAAGTTACTGTACACAGTAAACGTTCTGCATGCAGATGAAGCCGAAGCCGAAGCAAAAAAAAATGACGGTGGAGAAAGTTACCTGGAACGGTGTTGATGCGGGCAGCAGCTGATGCGGCAGGGGTGGTGGTGGCGGTGCTGGCGGTTCGCGGTGGCCGGCGGTTTTCCTTCTCTCTCTCTCTCCTCTGTATTTTTTTGTTTTCTCCTCTGCTGCTCCTTCTTCTTCTTCTTCTTCTTCTGTGTTCTTCCTTCTCTCTCTTTTCCCCTCTCTTTGCTCTCCCTTCTCTTCTCTTCCCCCTCTCTCGGGTCTTTTTTTCTGTTTTTTTTTCTCTCGGCCCTCCCCTGTATTTATAGGAAAACAGGGGAGGGCAACGTGCTGGGGCGGCCACTGTTGGCCTCCCCCTCCACTACCTTTCAACAGATAAAAAGCCAGGCAAGTGGGTGAATTGTGGGCGTCTTATTGCGCCAAAGCCGGGAAAGAAAGTAGGCGAAAAGAGAAGAAAAAAAAAAATTCTTCTTCCCTGCTTCACTGCGTGTCCAAGGGAAGAAGATGATGGTGCCGTTCAAAACGGCACCGTTTTGGGTTTTTTTTTTTTTTTTTAAACAGTGCATGAAACGGCGTCGTTTCATTTAAATGGATTTGGCGCCAAAACGCGTCAGATTCAAATTTTGGCCCTCCATTTGCGCGCGTTTTACAATTTAGTCCTTGGTCTCGGATTTCTTCAATTCAGTCCCTAATTGACCATTAAACCTCAATATTTATGCAATTAACCCCCTGATTTAACCAAATTAACTTCCAAAAATTATAATTTGACACTAGAAAATTAATTTCTTCTAATTAAAGCCCAAATTAACTCCAAAATCAATTGTTTTTGCAATTAAAACCTCTATAAATTCAATTAAACCTTCAATAAAATTTAATTGAGTCCATAAACTTCTAATTTTGCATTTTTCTTCCTCAAATTGAATTTTCTTTATCATCGGGGCTCTCATCAGTCAATGATATACTGTCAAAAATTAATTTTTATATTTTTGAACATCCTCAATCAATTTTTGAGCATTTTTAGAGCGCTCTGGCATTTTTTCACTGTTATATTTTTTATAATGTATTTTTTTTATTTTTTTTGTATTTTTTTAGTTTTTATGTGGGGACCCAAAAATGGGTTACAACAGTTGCCCCCCTCTTTACAATGCTTACGGAGCAAAGATTTGTGCATAGTAAGTGTTGTAAAGATAAAATAAAATTGGTCTTCCGAAACTGGTCGTCTCAAAATTTGATTGACCTAAAACTTCAACCGGACCCAAAGTCCTGTGTGTGGTTGGGCTAAACTAAGATTCCTGTCGGCAATCCTCTCTAACCAGAACCAAAAAACCTGTGTGTGGTTGGGATAGACTGAGATTCCTTTCGGCAATCCCCTCTAACCAGAACCAAAATCCTGTGTGTGGTTGGGATAAACTGAGATTTCTTTCGGCAATCCCCTCTAACCAGAACCAAAATCCTGTGCGTGGTTGGGATAGACTGAGATTCCTTTCGGCAATCCCCTCTAACCAGAACCAAAATCCTGTGTGTGTAGCTCGGTCAACCTGAAATCCTAATATGGAGATTTCCTTTAACCAAAGCTACATGAGATCCCATCTGGCAACCTCATTTAACCAAAACAAAAGAAAATATGAAAAAAAAACGGTCTCATTGTAATGGGTGACCCACCCAGAAAAAAAAAAAAGAAGAGTGGTCGTGTTGTAATGGGTGACCTACCCAGGTGGAGGAATGGTCTCATTGTAATGGGTGGCCTACCCAAGTAAAAAAACATGGAGAAGTGGATGACGAGGGCTCAAAGGCGCACTCAAAAGGACTTGAGGGCTCAAAGGCGCACTCAAAAATGGAGGTAGGGTTAGAAAACGCACTACCTAAGGGATGAGGGCTCAAAGGCGCACTTAAAATGGAGGTGAGGGCTCAAAGGCGCACTCAAAAGGAGGTGAGGGCTCAAAGGCGCACTCAAAAGGAGGTAGGGTTAGAAAATGCACTACCTAAGGGATGAGGGCTCAAAGGCGCACTCAAAAGGCGGTGAGGGCTCAAAGGCGCACTCAAAAGGAGGTAGGGTTAGAAAACGCACTACCAAAGGGATGAGGGCTCAAAGGCGCGCTCAAAATGGAGGTGAGGGCTCAAAGGCGCACTCAAAAGGAGGTAGGGTTAGAAAACGCACTACCCAAGGGATGAGGGCTCAAAGGCGCACTCAAAATGAAGGTGAGGGCTCAAAGGCGCACTCAAACGGAGGTGAGGGCTCAAAGGCGCACTCAAATGGAGGTAGGGTTAGAAAACGCAATACCTAAGGATGAGGGCTCAAAGGCGCACTCAAGATGGAGGTGAGGGCTCAAAGGCGCACTCAAAAGGAGGAAGGGTTAGAAAAAACGCACTACCAAAAGGATGAGGGCTCAAAGGCGCACTCAAGATGGAGGTGAGGGCTCAAAGGCGCACTCAAAAGGAGGTAGGGTTAGAAAACGCACTACCAAAGGGATGAGGGCTCAAAGGCGCACTCAAAATGGAGGTGAGGGCTCAAAGGCGCACTCAAAAATGAGGTGAGGGCTCAAAGGCGCACTCATGATGGAGTTGAGGGCTTAAAGGCGCACTCAAAAATAGAGGTAGGGTTAGAAAACGCACTACCTAAGGGATGAGGGCTCAAAGGCGCACTCAAAAGGCGGTGAGGGCTCAAAGGCGCACTCAAAGAGAGGTAGGGTTATAAAACGCACTACCCAAAAGTTGATGTTGAAACAATGATTGTCAATGTTGAAAAGCAAATGCATTATGATTGATATGCATGTATACTTACCTGAGAAATATAGGCCCCCATGGTGTCTTTGTTTTCTCTCAAAAGTTGTAGTATTGGTAGTAAACTTCGATGGCTTTTCCACTTTTGCTTACTCGGGTTACATCTTGTGATCTTGACCTCTGGGAAGGGTTTGATGTCATCATACATCTTTGTCCTTCACCCATTATCTCAAGAGTTACCAATTTTGCCTGACATTTTCCTTAGAACAGGAATCATGGAGCCAGCCCTACCATGTGTTTTTGATTGCCCCCCAGCTTGATCATGCCCCCCAAGTGTTCAACTTGGGTTTAGTTTGGGGTGAGGATATGTGAAAGTGGGTTTTTTGGTACAATGAAATGTTTTCATGCAAAATTTTTGGAACGTCCAAGTTACTCCAATCACAAAAATGATTTTGACATTGGTTCAAAATAAACTTGTTCTAAAAAATTCAAGTGATTCCTATGGACAGGTTTCTTGAAGTGATGAAAGCATTTTTACTTTTGGTTTAAAGGTGAAGTGACATCTGGTTGGTCACAAAAGTTTTAAATTTCAATTTGAGGGTTATTGAGAACCGAATTGATTCAAAGCATTTATTTTATTTGCATGAATAATGATTTGACTTGCACGAGAAAGCACTGCCTACCTATCCAGATTACCTGCCTTTGATCAGAAAGGGCTTTATCAGGTACGTAATGTAGGCTTTGGCTATTAGTTATGAAGAAAATGGATATGTTGCAGGCTCAAAAGGTGTTTAAGGGATTTCAAGACTAGGGATCACTTGTGCTTGTTTCCTGACCTTTTGTCTTTTGGAATTGTTTTTTTCAAAATGAGTTGTCCTGCCCCCCAGTGTCGGGTTTGGGCTTTCTTTTTCTTTGTTTTTGTTTGGTTGAGCACAATCATATCAGTTGTTTGTATGAGAAGCTCAAAACTTTTAGATCCTTTAGATCTTCTTCTTAACCAAACACTGCTTCATTTAGATGATAATGAAAGATAAAAAATTACATGATCAAATCCAGCACCCATCTTCATTGCTTTGTCTAGATGGGTAAAAACTCTATTATTTTGCCCCCCAGTGTGGGGTGTGATCCTAGTCAAGGTTATTTCCAAAAAACATTACTAGGCTCAAAATGGGATTGCAACGGATATTTTTAGCCTTGTGAAAGGATTATCAAAGATGGCCTTTCCTCATCTCAAACTCATGCATTGAGGATCGATAGGTCTTGCTTTCATGCGCGTATGCCAAATGATTTATTCAGTCAAATAAAACTCAGCTTTTGAGTCACCTCATAGTGTTGTTTATCTTTGTTGTCTTTGTTTCTTTCAAGCTTTCTAGGTATATGTGTACCTATTTAAGGAATCACTTAAATTTTCAAAAATGCATTTGTTTTGGACAAATATCAACATGATTTTTGTTTTTGTACTCACTTTGGAGGTCCCAAAAAAATATACCTGAAAACATATGAGATTAATGTATGGGTTTGGAAGAAAGGAACACCAAAGGATTCTTCATGTTGTAGTGTTGTGAGCAAAGTTGCGCTCAAATGTTATTTTCATGGAATAACAACAAAGAAGAGTGTGATGTGAACACAAGAAAACACATGATCTTATTTCACAAGAGAAGCACATTAACAGAGAAAGTTTTATTCAAAAGCATTAACAAAAGGCAATAACAAGGTAGGCTTCATTCCTCTATTTTGGCAAATTTGCTCTTAGGCTAGCCTCCTTTCCAAAGTTCTGTGCAGGGGACTCAAAGACAATGCGAAACAACACCACGGTCAAAATTTGAGTTCTACAAAATTCAAGCTATCATGCTGGACCATTGATGCTTTCCAATTCCCCAAACATTCCATCCTAATATGCTTCAAGCATGATTAGGCAGCGGGTTTGTATTCACATTGGGGGCATCTGCCAATTCTATCCACCTAGCCTTGATTAATTGCAGAAGCTTTCTCTTGAAGGCGTTGCAGGTATAGATGTTATGCCTAGTAATACCAGCATGGTATTCACAACTGAGTTTTGGCTTGTACCAATTAGGATAAGGTGGCTGCAGAGGTGTTAGAGGTTCTGGAGCTATTTGCCCGATGCTCAATAGCTTTTGATACATCTCATTCAGGGGTAACGGTAGTGGAGGTAGTTGTTCTTGAACCCTTTGGAAATTTCCAATTTGGCTTTTGGCTTGAAAGTTTTGGGGTTCAGGTTTTTTGATGTTGGCAATTTGGGATGGAGTATGGTAATTTCGGGATGTATTTGTTTTACCCATGTAGCCATCTTCAACATGGTGAACCTCTTTTCTTTCGACGCCTCTTTTCTCGATTGGTGCAGCAATTCTACCACTTTTGACACCTTGCTCTATGCGTTCACACACTATCACAGCATCAGTGAATTGTTGGGCTGAACTACCCATCATATGTTCGTAATATGGTGCTTTGAGTGTGTTGGCAAATAAAGAGACCATCTCTTTGTCCAGAAGTGGGGGATGTACTTGAGCAGCTAATTCTCGCCATCTTTGAGCATATTCCCTTATGCTTTCTTTATCCTTTTTCTCTATATTGGACAAACTGGTTCTGTCGGGCGCAATGTCCATGTTGTATTTGTATTGCTTGACGAAAGCATCCACAAGATTTTTCCAGTTGCGAATTTTTGTGTTATCCAATCTCATGTACCAACTCAAAGTTGCCCCACTTAAACTGTCTTGGAAAAAGTGCATTAGTAGTTTTTCATCATGTACTACCTCAACCATTTTATTGCAGTAGGACCTGAGATGAGTCATGGGACATTGTGTTCCACTGTATTTGATGAATTCAGGAACACGAAATTTCTTTGGGACAACCACATTTGGGACCAAACACATCTCTGCTGCCCGGACTGGGTCATATAAGTCTATCCCTTCAATGGCTTTGAGTCTGGCTTCCAAAGCCTCTATCTTAGCTTGATCAATGCTATCAGATGACTTAGCCTTGTGGGACTCATTAGCAGATGCCTTCACAACTGTTGGGGATGGTGCAGGTGTCGTTGATTGCACAAATGTTGGATTTTGCTGAGGTTCTTGACCATGTTCGCTCATTCTTTCCTCAGGCTGAACTGTAGTAGGAGCCGGAGCAAAGGTGATCGGTTGATTAGAAGGACCTTCATCAGAGGTATTTCTTAGTGTTTGCTTGAGTAAGCTAGTGAGGTGAGCCACACTTATTTTCAGAGACTCCAACTCGTCGTGCAAATAGGCCTCACGTTGAGCACGCTCTTCATCTTCCATGTTTCTTGCTCGAAGTCGGGTGTTGTAGACTTTTTGGGGACCTATATTTCAATCTGGCATGTATGCATGTTAAATGTATGAACATGTAATTTTATGTGATGCACTCGCCCTTCGAGGGGTGACATATGGTCGCAACTCTTGTATGATGAAACAAGAATCTTGATTCTTGCACAAACTCTACAATGAAAATTTTCTGAGCGACGGTCATTGTGTCACCCAAAAGTCTGGAGTTCAAGATGCTTCAAGAAGGGCTTGCTCGGATGCAAATAACGATAGCACATACAAACTAAGGACAGGTTTTATTATGTGAACATGGGTAGGTTGGCTATTCAGTCTCTAAAAAAAGGTCTCTTGCTGTCCCAGTGATCGCCCTCGTGGAGGCAATATGAGGGCTTGTAGGCAATGAGATGGCACGTGTACCAACTATTACCAGTCTAAGCACTCAGCGAAGAGTTGGGGTTTCCACAAACTTAAACCTTGACTAAAAGTCGTAAGGTAAGCTGCTAGTTCCCCACTTAACTTAAAGTTTTTCAGTACAAACTCTCATATGAATGATGCATGACACAATCTATAATGCATGAACAAATATGTACAAATTTAAAGCATATGAGCAAATAACTAAGGAAAATTCATCTTAAAAATAAAACACAATAAATCCCAAAAAAAAAAAAAAGACAAAACAATGCTTAGTCCACAAGGTCCCCAGTGGAGTCGCCATTCTGTCGCACGTGTGCGGCGGCGCGGCGATCGTCCACCCTCAAGGAAAAATCGGAATAATTTATTCCTGGAAAAATTGGGGAGAGACAAGGAATTCTTGTCTCTACAAGTGAAAATATGGACTGGGAGTCGCCACCTAGTATTCTGGTTACTAGGAACCTTAACTGGTCTTTAGAGATCGGGTACGGAGACTGGTTGCGTAAAGGGAAGGTATTAGCACCCCAACTACGCCCTACCTAAGGTAGGCTGCATTGCTTTAATGTCTGATAAAATCTAAGGTTGTGTTGTGGTTTTTTGTTGTTCGGAATACGCATTACATGTAATGTCATACCCTAGGTTCTATTGTCCAAAAAAAAAAAAGAATTAAATATCCAGAATATGCATTACGTGTAATGTCATACCCCGGATACTAAGAGACAAACAAAATAAAATTTTTGTTGTTTTTGAAATTTTGGCCAATATTCTCTTGACTTTAATAAACTGGTTATTAAAGCCAAAATGCATGCTAAATATTGTTTGTTTGACATATGAAAAATACGATATGATTTTTTAGATTTGAGACACTTGGCCGTATGCATAAAAATGTTTTTTTAAATTTTTTTGTATTTTTGGAAGTTTGTGACAAAAAACCGGTTATTGTAATACCCGATTTGTATTTTTACGACATAAAAATACTACCCGATATTAATAAAAATAACATAAATAAAAAATGGGAACATCATAAATATTTTTTTAATAGGCCGTATCAGGCCCAATTGCATGGGTTGGGCCAAACCTAGCCCATTTACATGGGCTGTGCCGAACATGGCCCAAATGCATGGGCTGGTTACTGTGCACATAGCAACCGGGGTTACTGTGTGCACAGTAACCAGAGAATTAATTAGCGTGCATAGTAACCGGGTTACTGTGTACACAGTAACCCGTGAATTAATTAGCAAGTTACTGTGCACAGCACAGTAACTTGCTAATTAATCTTCATCTGCTGCAGAACGTAAACGTTCTGCATGCAGATGAAGCCGAAGCCGAAGCAAGAAAAAATGACGGTGGAGAAAGTTACCTGGAACGGTGTTGATGCGGGCAGCAGCTGATGCGGCACGGGTGGTGGTGGCGGTGCTGGCGGTTCGCGGTGGCCGGCGGTTTTCCTTCTCTCTCTCTCTCCTCTGTATTTTTCTGTTTTCTCCTCTGCTGCTCCTTCTTCTTCTTCTTCTTCTTCTTCTGTGTTCTTCCTTCTCTCTCTTTTCCCCTCTCTTTGCTCTCCCTTCTCTTCTCTTCCCCCTCTCTCGGGTCTTTTTTTCTGTTTTTTTTTCTCTCGGCCCTCCCCTGTATTTATAGGAAAACAGGGGAGGGCAACGTGGGCGGCCACTGTTGGCCTCCCCCTCCACTACCTTTCAACAGATAAAAAGCCAGGCAAGTGGGTGAATTGTGGGCGTCTTATTGCGCCAAAGCCGGGAAAGAAAGTAGGCGAAAAGAGAAGAAAAAAAAAATTCTTCTTCCCCTGCTTCACTGCGTGTCCAGGGGAAGAAGATGATGGTGCCGTTCAAAACGGCACCGTTTTGGGTTTTTTTTTTTTTTTTAAAACAGTGCATGAAACGGCGTCGTTTCATTTAAATGGATTTGGCGCCAAAACGCGTCAGATTCAAATTTCGGCCCTCCATTTGCGCGCATTTTACAATTTAGTCCTTGGTCTCGGATTTCTTCAATTCAGTCCCTAATTGACCATTAAACCTCAATATTTATGCAATTAACCCCCTGATTTGACCAAATTAACTTCCAAAAATTATAATTTGACCCTAGAAAATTAATTTCTTCTAATTAAAGCCCAAATTAACTCCAAAATCAATTGTTTTTGCAATTAAAACCTCTATAAATTCAATTAAACCTTCAATAAAATTTAATTGAGTCCATAAACTTCTAATTTTGCATTTTTCTTCCTCAAATTGAATTTTCTTTATCATCGGGGCTCTCATCAGTCAATGATATACTGTCAAAAATTAATTTTTATATTTTTGAACATCCTCAATCAATTTTTGAGCATTTTTAGAGCGCTCTGGCATTTTTTCACTGTTATATTTTTTATAATGTATTTTTTTTATTTTTTTTTAGTTTTTATGTGGGGACCCAAAAATGGGTTAGAACAGTTTATATGGAGGTTTCTTCAATAAAGATTTGATCAACTCCAAAGGCTATCTCATTTGGTTCCGCTGATGGTTGTTTAATTTGTACATGCAATCTACCTTGGCTTAATTATACGTTTATTTTTCTAGTTTTTTTTGGAGGTTGGGTTTTCTTTTCTTTTCTTTTTTTGTTTTATAAAAAAAATTGTTAGTTTGTCGTGTCTTTAATTTGCTTTGTAAGAGTCTTCCTTCTAACATGGGCTCTTAAATGTGTGAGTTAAATTTGATCGTAGAACCTTACTGGTACATTAATTGAGGAATCATTCTAGTTGTAGTGGATCATAAATTATCATAAATGTTAGAGCACAGTAAAGTTCAGATTGACTTGTAAAGTAATCTTGGGTTATTTTATTATAAATTATTATTGGGTTAATTATTTTTATTAAAATAATATTATTTTAATAAAAAAAATAAATTGAATTTAGTTTAACCAATCAAATTACTAAAAAAATTAGTTAAGTTAATAACGTCTCACTAATTTTCAAATACTTTTTTTTTATTTCCCAAAAAAATTTATTGTTAGTTAGATAAAATACTCTTTTTTCATAGTTGCAACATTAACATAAACTTCCAGCTAAATGATATAAGGAAATCATTGTAGATTAAGAGATATTTTACTATGAATTATAATAGTAGTTTCATTTTCAATTTTTCATCTTATCTTTTTATATTTATTTGATTGTTTGTGTTTTTTCTTTTTTTTCTCTGTCCTCACAACTAAACTACACAATTATTTTCTTTTTTGTTGTTCGTCAAATCATGCATGTTTGTCATACCCAAGGCTCTTGGGTATGGCATGGCTGCCAGATGCAATAGCCTATAAAAAATTAAAATTTTCAAAAAAATTAATTATAATTTCTGTTTAGAACACTTCAATGATAGTTTAAATATTTTTTTATAAAAAAATATAAAAAAATAATTAGGATTTTTATTTAGGATATTTTAAGGATAGTTTAAATGTTTTTTTTTATAAAAAAATAAAAAAAATATATAAAAATAAATAATTAGAATTTCTGTTTATGATACTTCAATGATAATTTAATTATTTTTTATAAAAAATTAAAAAATATAAAAAATAATTAGAATTTGTATTTAAAATACTTTAATGATAGTTTAAAAGTATTTTTTTAAAAAACTCTTATGTCTGGCATGATCACCGGTCTCAAATGTTTTGGATCTGATATGGTTTGAAACCCGAAAAAACTTTAAACATTCTCTATAATTTTATTATTTTTTTAAGTTTTAATAAAAAAACTTTAAACATTCTCTATAATCGAATTTTTTTAAAAGTGTTTTTAAAATGTAAAAACAAACGATATTTTATAAAAATCAATTAAAAAAACATATAAAAACTGCTTCATAAAAAATGCCTTTAAAATTTTATTTTTTAATAGATTCCACAATATAAATCACAATTTAATTAGTTACTAAATACCGTATTACGTTTATTTCATCACAAACACACACAGACGCTGAAAACAAACACAAGCTAAGTGACCGTTCATATTGGCAGAGAAAATAAAAGACTACATTTTCTGGACAAATAAATTTCGGCTACTTTTCTGTTTTCAAAACAAAAAAATAAAAAAGTCAAAACCAGAGATTTTCGCCAAGGATAGGGAAGGGTCGTGTCACTAATTAAAATGGAGTGTTTTTAAGTTTCACACTTGTTATTTTTAAAAGTATTTTTTAAAAAATTTGTTTTTAATATCAACATATTAAAAAATCTGAAAAAATTCTATTATGTTTTAAAATCCATACAATTATTTTAATTTTAATCATTTTTTTAATTAGAATATTATACACAAAGGAGGCGAGGAAATTATATTGCGCACATGCATATTGCGTACGTATATTGTATTCATTTAACAAGTACATCGCACGATACTTTTTGTTGTTTAGCTACACATCGCTCGATTTCACAAATTTCTTTTTAGGTCTCTTACAAAAGGTAGTCTATCCCTATACGGGACAGTACTCAAATTATTACAGCATGAGATGATGGAAAAAGCTGATAGACGACGGATGATCGATGTCCTTTTTGGAAATTTCTTCTCTCTCTCTCTCTCTCTCTCTACACACACACACACACACATACAGACACAGACACACACGCCCAGAGAAGAAGCTGCATTAACAAACAGAAACAACTTTCCATTATCCTTCTTGTCTGTCCTAAGAAATGGCCATCTTCTCCAAGATCCTCACCAAGACAGACGCTGAGAAGAGACTGTCAGTGCCGATCAAGTTTCTCAAGTCTCTCCCGCCGTTCAAAAGCGGCCATGCGGTAGATTTTCAAGCTAAAGAGGAGAGGGGCAGAGTCTGGACTTTTCAGTGCTCCACTCGCAAGAAAGGACGGTACAAGAAGCCAGTTCTTTCCAAGGGTTGGCTTGCATTTGCAAACAAGAAGAAACTTAAAGCGGGTGACAAGATCGTGTTTTACAAGGGTAGAAATCAAGAAACTGAAAAACCCTTTTATGGAGTTCGAGTTGAGAGAGAAATCAAGATACTCGGTGCTGTTGTTGGCTATATGAACCCTTAATCGGTCTCTGAGGAGCATATAACTGTAGCGTCCCGCCCCATGGTTGCCAGCAATTAAACCCTTTTCCAATTTTATTTTCCCATGAAATCTGGGCTGCCATGCTTGCGAAACATCCAAGCATAGATCTGAAGGCACCCCTGGGCCTGGACATCATACCTGCACAGGTTTCAGGTTGTCTCGTCAGGAAATGGATAGATTTCTTTCTAGGAAAGTCGTTGTTTAATATATAGTATTAATGTACATTTTTTTTTTCTTTTTCCGTTGGCAAATGTACTTGTTATTTGTTAAAATTGCAATATTTTGACAAGCTACAAAGATACGAGCAAATGCACGTCCGGCGGCATGAAGTCTAATTGGCTCTGCCTGCTTTTTATTTATATTCACTATGGACTGAAGTTCCAAGTGTAGTGTATGCTGGGGAGTAATCTGGCTGTGTTTGCGATTATAATTTTTTTAAAAATAGATTTTAGTTGTGATTTTAAATTTTTAAAAATATATATTTGGTTAAAATTATTATGAAATTAATTTTTATATACAAAATAAATGATAATTTTTTAAAAAAATATATATTTGGTTAACAATATATATATTTTGTTAAAATTATTGTGAGATTAATTTTTATATTCAAAATAAATTAATGTTTTTTTCTTGAGAACATAAAATATATATATTAAAGGGTTTCAAATCTCACATTGAAAAGATATTATTATATTTTTTTAAGTTGAAGTATTTAAATCAAAATATTTGTTATCCCACATTGAAAAATGTGACTTTTTTCTTGTGAACATAGAATATATATACGAAAGAGCTTCAAATCCCACATTAAAAAAAATAATTTTTTTCTTAGGTATTTCAAATTCCATATTGAAAAAACATAATTTTTTTCTTATAAACATAGAGCATATATACGAAAGGATTTTAAATCCTAAATCCTGCATTAAAAAAATAAATTATTTTTATTATTATTTATATAATAAATTTTAAAAAATGTTAATAACCAACTACAAAATATAAAGAAAAAAAAAGAATAGGAAAAAAAACAACATTTGAAAAAAAAAAACCATATCTCGTTCAAGTTCGCCTGAGTCATGGGTCAATCCACTAGATCAACCTGGTTTTATCATATTGTTATATCAGTTAGTCTTTTAACAAACATGAACAAGTCCAATCATTAAATTAACCCGGTTCCAAATTGACCCACTAGCCCGTCCGGTTAACAACTGTGCCAAATATAATTACAATAATGTAGCTGTTATGCTTGTTGAGTTAAAAAGCATGTAAAATAATTTACCTAAAAAACAGAAGCAGCATCTTAGTGAAACGGACACGCCACGCGTGAAGCCTAAGCAGCGGGGGTGCCACATGGGCTGATGTCATCGCTTGCATCAGACTTGTGATCTCACACTGTACACAGTGTACTACCTTGCCGACAGCAATAAACACAAGAGTATCTCCGTACCATACAAGTGGGAGCTGCTTTTTGTTCCTAATAAAAGCATCTCATGCTTTGTCATTAAAAAAAAAAAAAAACTAAAGTAAAATTATCCTCTAACAAATAGAGGCATTTTTTTAGATATTAGGAAAAAAAATTAAAATTGATTAATACATACTAGCTAAAAAATATATTATTACACTTTCAATAACAATTTTTAGGCAAATATAAAAGAAATTGAATGCCCAAACAATTTTAGTTTATATATTATTACACTTTCAATAACAATTTTTAGGCAAATATAAAAGAAATTGAATGCCCAAACAATTTTAGTTTAAACGAGGTTCTTATGGTTTAAGAAATATTAATTTGAGCCCCTCTATTCATGGATTCCATTCAAAATTTAAATTCTATTTAAAAAAAAAATATTGTTTTTGAGGGAAATTAATATTTTTGTTGTTAAATATAATGTAATTAAAGATCAAAATATCGTTTCTAAATCAGCTGATTATTTTCTTAATTTTTAGTTATTCTTTAAATCATAAATAGTTAATTTGGGATAAATGTTGAAAATTATTCTACGTGGGACACCACCATGTAGAGGATCTCAAATGAAAGATCCAAGCGCGAGCCCAAAGTAAGGTAGACGATGAGGTGTCGTGTGATAGAGTATTTAGAAAACACTTTTATCACTGAAAAGAGTTGGAGGAGGTCGGGAGTCGGCGACATTTAGTATTAAAAAAAAAGGGTTCAAAGCATGCAATTTCTTAGAATAGTATTTATCTTCTTCTTTCTTGTTTTACCAACTGAAACATTAATGGTTTCATACATTCATTCGAAGCTAAATCATTAACCAACAGAGCCTTTGAATGGCCATGATCTTTCGCTTTGTTTTTTTTTTTTTTTATCCAACGTTAACATACCTTCGTTTTGCTCCCTTTTGCATAGAGATTTTGGTTCTGTTATTTATGATGTTATTTATGATGATTGATTATCTGCTTAATTAGATAAACCATGAGGTTTGGAATTTGCAGGTATTTGTCTTCCTTTTTGTCAGTTATACTTTTAATTGTAATTATCTAGTAGGTGGTCCAATAATAAAAGTTTGGGATTAAAAGGTTTGTTTTTCCTATAGTTTCAAGTTCGATTGCTAATATGATGATCATTGGAGGCTTACATGATCGTTAATTTCAAGACCCGTGGGATTAATTTATGTCTGCGTAAACTAGCTCGAACACCCAAGTTTTTTATTGTAAGTATTTGAACTCTATGAAGTGATAACTCTTTTCACTTAAGGACCAATATTTATCTCTCTCTTTTTTTTTTTTTTGAAAGCCTAAGTTGGGTGGTTTTATGCTTCTCTTTTCATTTAATATATATATTACAAAAATGAAGACCTAATTATTTGTTATCCAGGTTGGGTTTTCTTTGATTATTGATGTGTGGACCAAACTCCTCGCAGGCCACCCTTGGGTTCAAGAAGATAATGTAGCACTTAACAAGCCTCTGGTTTCGACTGCATCTAAAGCAATTTTGTATTCTGCTTAAGGGATAAAATTATAAAATATATTTAATTAGTGGAAAGATAAAAATTAGGTTTAAATTTAATATAAAAATTAAATAAAACCTGATTATTAGAGATGAAATTAAAAAAAAATTAAAAGAAGATAAATAACAACTAAAAAATGAGAACTAACACTACCAGAAAATCAATAAATACAAACAGAAATACCGAGGGAATATTTCCGTCGGTAAATTTCCGAGGAATTTTACCGATGAAAATATTCACTCGGTAAATACCGAGAGAATTACCGTGGTAAAAAAAATTAAAACAAAGCAAAAAAAATTGATGACGTGTCATTTTTTACCAACGGAAAAAATTCCGTCCGTAATTTTGTTGGTAAACTGTGAACAATGTTCATCATGTAAATTACAAAGGGAATTACCGACGGAATTTTCCGAAGAGCTTCATAACTGTTCACCTTCCAATTGCACCGTTAATTGTTGTTCTTTACAGACAAAATCACCGATGGATTGAAAATTTATCGGTGTTATTTGGTGGTTTTCTGAAAAAATTCAAATGATTTAAAATTTTCATTTAAATATTACAGACGGAATCACCGACGGATTGAAAAATCATCAGTAATTTTTGGCGGTTTTTGAAAACTTTTTACGAAATTGAAAATTTAAATTAAATATTACCGATGAATAATTAAAAAATATTAATATTCAATTATCCATCGGTAAATCCGTCAGTAACGCGCCCCAATAAAAAACCTAAATCCACTTATTTCACAAGAGACAGACTCATTATTTCTTCTTCTTCTTCTTCTTCTTCACTATATGTAAAAAACATCAATATCTATTTTTTTTTCTCTTCTTTTCTCTCCTCATCTCCTTCTCTTTTCCTCCATGCTCGGGTGTGTCTTCTTCTTCTTTTTTCTTTTATCCTCTTAGTTTTTTTTTAATTAATAGGCTTTACAAAAAAAAATTTTCCTTAGCTTCACTTGCAAGTACATTAAGGTAAGATTTTTTTTTCTTATTTTTTCATGATTTTTTTCACTATATTTGTTTTTTTTATTTTATTTTTAATTGATTTTGTTCTTAATAATTGTATAAATGTTGTTGTGAGATTTTTTTTTCATATGAGATCAATTTTTAGTTGATTTATTTATAGGATTTTTAAATTTTTAGCAATTGCAACTTCATTTTTTTCATATGACTTTTTTTAGTTGAATTTATTTTTTTGTTTTATTTATTTGTTGCAAATTTGTTTGAGTTGATTTTCTTATTCTTTTTTCCAAGCATTTTGAGTATATCTTATACAATGTTGATTTATGTTAATTTAATTATTTTATAATTTTATAAAATGAATTTTTTTAAAAATGTTTTTAAATAATTACCGATGGTAATTTTTGTTGGTAAATCCGTTGGTAATAAAAAAATGTTTTTACGGATGCGTCTGTTCCGCCAGTAAATCCGTCGGTAATAATATTTTTTTTATTACCAACAGATTTACCAACAAACAAAAAATTACCGACAAAAGATTCACCGACGGAGAATTTTCGTCTGTGATTTCGTCGGTAATTTAATTACCGATGGAATATGTGTTTTACGCCAACGGAAAAATTTCATCAATAAAACTATTAAATCTTATAGTGTAAATTGAATATAAAATATAAATGATAGGACATTCATACTTTGACCATTCAATTTCTCTTTTTATTAATATTTTATATTTGTGAAAGATTAAATTTAAATTTTCTTAGAAAATGAAAATGTCTAAGCTTCTATTGGATGCCATTTAAAGTTTTTTTTTGTTTTTTTTTATTAACTTATAGTTATGTATTTAGAAATAAAAAATCAGCATTGATTTACTTATAGTCATGTAGTTAGAAATTGATATACTATTAAGGAAATATATTATTAGCGCAAGTGTGTTTGGTATTATGGTAGCTTTTATGATTGTAATTTGAAAAAAGTTGTTTTATAAAAAGTATTTTTAGTTGAAGTTGGTTTGGTATTTTTATATATTTGGTTAAAACTGTGGTTGAATTTGAGGTTGAACAAAAAATAGTTTAATGTGTTTGGTTAAAAAATTGCTTTTCAAATTGAGATTATAAAATAATTAATATATATTGATGGTTTTGAATTTAAATATTGTAGATTTAACTATTGCTATTACATCATGAAATAAATAACACTTTATATAAAATATTTTTTATTGTTCAATTAAACTATTTACAATTTCATCACGTATGAAATATATCCGACAAGGACTGCAGTTTTTTTGGTTTCTTAAGTGTGCAACAATATCAAGTAAAATATAATCAGGAACAAAATTGAGTTGCAATCAAATTTTTCAAATGCTACATCATTAATAAAACAAAATAAAAAATAAAAAATAAAATTTAACTTTTTTTACTAGGTCGTACCCAGTTTAATGCATTTAGCTTTGGATCGGACCCGGTGCGGTCGTAATCATGCACAACTTTTCAGTTGAACAGTGGAGTTGAACTTCATTGTGGATGTCATGCAGTGTAGAGTTTCACTCTCCAGTGCATGGCATCCACAGGTTTGCGGAAAGCAACCGAGAGCTGCTTTTCGCAACCTTGTATTTTGTTTTAAATATATGTAGGTCCCCCCTACACAATAAAACAAAATGTAGACGCAACCTCTTAAACAAAAGGCCACCAGTTTTTATGATCAAAATAAAGTGTTATAAGATATTAAGGTGTATAGATTATGAGTGATTTAAAAAGTTTACATTATTCTTTAATGTTTTGAAAATAAAATTTAGTGAAAAAAGAGAATAAATATTTTTTAAACATAAAAACAGAAGCATTCTAATCATCAAATATGCCATGAGGCTTTCGGGGGCGGCCATTTTTTTTTTCCTCTTCTTTTTATGGGGTGATGTTGAAGCCTAGGTGCCTACCGGGTAGTCCAATATTAGACTCTACTTTCCTGGAAGCAAATCCAATAAGTTTTGCAAAATTAATTGAAACAGAAATTTGAATCGAGCAAACTAAATTTAATGAACTAGAGCTGCGTATATAACTAGAGTTAGGGCTCATATCCATCCCAATTAAATATACCAATAACGTACTTATAGTGCTAATTATGAACATTCCTTTCTAAGCACTTGCTAAATTTCCCCATTAGTTGGAATCAAGAATATTAAGCTCTTTGAAAGGTGGAGGATACGGGTTTCTTATGCTTTTGGCAAAACAAGACAATTAAATAAAGAGAAAACACAAGAATGCTTGGGACACCACTTGAGCAGGGAATCTCAGACGAGAGATCCAAGCGCTGGCCGAAGGTAAGGTAGACGATGAGGTTGGCTGGCTCATCCCAATGGAATGCAAAAGACAAGTCATTGTTTGGACTATTAAAAAAAAAATTGACTAAGAACAAAGGATCGATGATAGAAAAGACAAGTAATTGTTTGGACAACATTCGTTATTAAACTTATTTTGGTTTGAAGAAATTATCATGTGATGTGCACGTTGCTACAAATTTTGTTCTCTTTGACTAAAGGAGATATTGTTTGAATGCATCTCAATTTCTCAAGCATCCTCTGACGCATTAATTTTTGTTTATTTGCATTTTAAATTTCTATGTTATAGTGCTTGGTTGCCGTATTAATTCAGGTTTATTGAGTTTTTTTACAAAATATTATCATTTTAAATAAATAAAATAAAATAATATCATTTTAAGTAAAAAATCATTCAATAGATTTTACAAAACAGTTTGATATACCAAATAAAGTTGTGTTTGGAACGCGGTAGAAACCATTTTTTAAAAATTTAAAAATTTGTTTTATTTAAAATAAAATTTTTTTATATATTTTTATATTATTTTGATATGTTAATATTAAAATTAATTTTTTAAAAATAAAAAAAATTATTTTAATATATTTTTAAATAAAAAATATTTTAAATTATTACCACTACAAAATCGTCTAAATAAGCTGTAACTATACTTAGCGACGTCGGATTTGATATCTATAATAAATGAGGGAATGATGAATCTATTAACTTTCCTTGCAAGTCGAAGTCACCTTTTACTAACCAGCGGGTTGTATCGGAGTGGCAGTGTGGCACGTGGTCAGTTGCTTAGTGGAAGAGGTTGGGGCCCTTGTGGGTTGATCCATATTTTCAACACGGGAAGTTGAGCTGTCTAGCACCATAAATACGAGAGAGAGGTGGCACCATGCCCCTGGCTCCTAAACTCTTCTCTTCCTGTGGCTGTAATTTGGTCCTTCTGAGAGGTGGTACCATTAAAAAAAATTTTAAAAATTAACTCCTCAGTTAATTTTTTAAAATTTAAAATTTATAATCATATAAATTTTTAATAATTTTAAAATTTATAAAGCTTAAATTAATAATTTTTAAAAAATAAATTTAAAATCTAATTAGTTGAGTTACATCCATTAAAGTTGTGCCATTAAATTTTTGTATATATAGATGAAAGATCTGATGGTTTTTTTTTATTAAAAAATATGTATATTTTACTTTAAAAAAATATAATTTGTGTTTTTTAAAAAATATATCTTAAAAAAAAAAATTCATCTCACCTCCCCCCACCTCCCATACAAGCACATCCATGTACAAGTTATATTTGAAATAATTGGATAATGAAGATCTTATTCTTTTTAGGAATTCATCTTCTTCTTTCTTTTCTTACCAACTGGAACATTAATGGCTTCGTACATTCATTTGAAGCTATCCTATTGCAAAGGTCTCCATAGCCGATATGCTTACCATTTTCATTTATTATCCCAGGCGACAAGTCAATTTACTTTACTAAACAATGAATTAAATGCACTCCCATCCCTAAGAAAGAGAATTTATCACACGTACGAGTGAGATTTATTGTTGATCCGTACTTATAAGTTATAACGTCATGAATCCCATAATCATTTTATAATAGATTCCATGGAGTTTACATGAGGAGGTCAGTAACAAGCTTTCCTCATGTAATCCTCTCGCAAAACAGAGATGATCCGTTGCGTTGCTATTTAGGGTTGCGTTGCCTGTGTTTATGATTTTTTTAAAAAGAATTTAAATATTTTCAGTATTTAATATATAAATTTTAATGTCTAGTTATTGAAATGGTAATCTTTATTTACCATCCCAAAATAATATATAAAGCCGTAGAATTCCTTGAAAACTGTGCCTCATGACCCTTGCGTATTAAGCAACTTACGCTACCAATCCGTCACTAGAGGGTCCCATCCAACAAAGATTCTCATGTTTTTTGACTTCTCGTCATCAAGATGGCTCCTAGGAATCACAAGTGGCACTTCCTTTTTCCACAACCATGTGCCCAGAAATGTTATGTTCACATGCAAAAAGAAAAAATCTGAAGATAATTTCATCCGTATTCATAAAATTATCCAGGTCTGTCATTTTTATTGAAAATTATTTACACCTTGTCTTAATAATTATTAAACTCCATCTCATCAATGAGTTAATTTTTTGTAAAAAAAATCTATAATCCAAAACATGGTTAAAGTAAAATTTTAAATTGCATTACTAGAATAAATCACATGATAGATGCCCGAAGAAATTGCAGCATGTTATAAAGATATGTCCATGATACCCTTTTTAAAATATATCTTAACACAGTAATAAACACAAAAAGATAAAGCACGGAAAGCTAAGATACATGAAATGTCTCGTACAGACCCTTCGCACGACGTGTATTCTCTTTCATGTTGTTTTTTTCATCTATCGTGCAAAAACAAAGAAAATAGATATGCCAAGAAGAGAAGAGATCAGAGACTTTAGTGTGTACGAAAATCAGAGTCTTACCACTTCTTTATTGTCCCTGTAAAAACCATAGTTTTAAGACCCGGCCCGGTCCAAGGCCCGGGTTCCGGGTTTTGACCGGGTCGGCCGGGTCAAATTTTTTTTTAAAAAAAATTCAAAATAACGTCGTTTTAGTAAAAAAAAAACAAAAAAAAATAAAAAGTCAACGGGTTTGAGGCCGGGTTAGCCGGGTCCCGGGTCAACCGGGTTTTGGCCTCTACCCGGACCGGTCCCATGCCCGGGTCGGCCGGGTCCCGGGTCGACCCGCCGAGCCGGTCCGGATTTTAAAACTAGGATAAAAACAGCATGTTTAATATTTCTACAGTGATTTTTAAGTTATGATCTACATGGATATTGTTGTAACCCATTTTTGGGTCCCCACATAAAAAATAATAAAATACAAAAAATATATTATCAAAAAAATAAAACAGTGAAAAAATGCTAGAGCGCTCTAAAAATGCTCAAAAATTGATTGAGGATGTTCAAAAATATAAAAATTAATTTTTGACAGTATATCATTGACTGATGAAAGCCCCGATGATAAAGAAAATTCAATTTGAGGAAGAAAAATGCAAAATTAGAAGTTTATTGACTCAATTAAATTTTTATTGAAGGTTTAATTGAATTTATAGAGGTTTTAATTGCAAAAAAAATTGATTTTGGAGTTAATTTGGGCTTTAATTAGAAGCAATTAATTTTCTGGGGTCAAATTATAATTTTTGGAAGTTAAATTGGTCAAATCAGGGGCTTAATTGCATAAATATTGAAGTTTAAAGGCCAATTAGGGACTTAATTGAAGAAATCCGAGACCAAGGACTAAAATGCAAAACGCGCGCAAATTGAGGGCCGAAATTTGAATCTGAAAAGTTTTGGCGCCTTTTCCTTTTAAATGAAACGGCGCGTTTTGACCAAAACAGCGCCGTTTCATTCACTGTTGCAAAAAAAAAAAAAAAAAAAAAAAAGAAGAGAACCCAAAACGGTGCCGTTTTGAAACAGCACCATTGTCTTCTTCCCTGCACACGCAGAGAACAGGGGAGAAGAATTTTTTGTCTTCTCCACTTTTCGCCGAACTTCTTTCACCGACGGCTTCAAAAAGACGCCCACAATAGCCACTTGCATACTTTTTCGGCCACTTGGATAGTGGAGGGGCGGCCAACAGTGGCCGCCCCAACAGTCCCCCCCCCTGTTTTTGCCTATAAAAACAGGGGAGGGGCACTAAAAAAAAAAAAAAAAGAAACAGAAGAGAAGAAGGGAGAAGAAAGGAGGAGACCGAGAGAAAGGAGACCGAGAGAAAGAAGAAGAAGAAGAAGCAGAAGCAGCAGAGAAGAAAAAAGAAAAACAGAAGAGAGAGAGAAGGGAAACGCAGAACCACCGTGCCTCCGCCACCATCGCCTCCGCTGCCACCAGCAGCACCGCCTCGACGCCACCGCAGGTAAATCTCTCGCCGCCTCGTCTCCTTCTCCGTTTGCCCGCCTCCTGTTTTCGGTTGCATGCAGAACGTGAATTAATTCACGTTCTGCAGCTGAAGGAGGCTGGTTACTATGCTTAGGCACAGTAACCAGCCCATTTGGTAATGGGCCGGGTTGGCCCAGCTCATTTGGTAATGGGCCGGGTTGGCCCAGCCCACTTATATGGGCCGGGTCCGGCCCATTTCAATTTTTTTCCAGAAGTTTTTTTATAATTTGTCCAGCATATTTTTTTTTTTTATATCAATTTTGCTTAATATCGGTCTGTATTTTACATCGTAAAAATATAAATTCGGTATTAAAATACCCGGTTTTCGTCCCGCGGTACTGTTCATACGGTACTGTTCACACAGCATAAAAAAAAATCAAAAATATTTGTTTCAGCATTTTATAATTTTCCCGCGTAGTTGTTTATGTCATTTTGATTAATATCGGGCAGTATTTTTACATCGTAAAAAATATAAATCCGGTATTAAAATACCCGTTTTTCGGCAAAAACTTCCAAAAATAAATAAAAAAATTGAAAAAAAAAAGATTAAAAAAAAATGTTTTTGTGCATACGGCCAAGTGTCTCAAATCTAAAAAATCATATCGTATTTTTCATATGTCAAAAAACAATATTTTAGCATGCATTTTGGCTTTAATAACCAGTTTATTAAAGTCAAGAGAACATTGGCCAAAATTTCAAAAACAACAAAAATTTTATTTTGTTTGTCTCTTAGTATCCGGGGTATGACATTACACGTAATGCATATTCTGGATATTTAATTCTTTTTTCGGACAATAGAACCTGGGGTATGACATTACATGTAATGCGTATTCCGAACAATAATAAACCACAACACGATCTTATATTTTATCAGACATTAAAACAATGCAGCCTACCTTAGGTAGGGCGTAGTTGGGGTGCTAATACCTTCCCTTTACGCAACCAGTCTCCGTACCCGATCTCTAAAGACCAGTTAAGGTTCCTAGTAACCAGAATACCAGGTGGCGACTCCCAGTCCATATTTTCACTTGTAGAGACAAGAATTCCTTGTCTCTCCCTACCTTATTTTCCAGGAATAAATATTCCGATTTTTCCTTGAGGGTGGACGATCGCCGCGCCGCCGCACACGTGCGACAGATATGTCCAAGATATAGTTCTAATAAAAACATATATAGTTTTTAATTTAATTATTAAGGGGAGATTGACAGTGTACTTAACACACTTTAATTTGCTCAAAATTCAAATAAAAAATTAATATATTTTTAAATGATTTTGATATGTTTATCTTCAAAATAAATCTTTTTAATATATATATATATATATATATATATATTTTAATATATTTCTAAAAAAATATTTTAAAATAAAATATTTATCATAATCTCAAATACACCCATCAAATAAAAACTTTGTCGATAGTTCTATAATGATACAATTTACTATGATCAAATGGGGTCATTTTTATATCTAAATTAGATTTAAAATATATTGTTTTGGATTTTTTTTTCTTATTCAATTTTAATTAAACTTCAAAATTTGATTTGATTTATGTTTTATTAACTTGGCCGGTTTTCATTATTTTTTCAGAATAAATTATTAGATTTCATATTATAGACATTCAAAATTTATACAATCAAAGTTTATATATGGAGAGCGTTTAGGGATATAATTTAAAACTTAAGAAACCCTTATCTCATATATTTTTCTATATACTGCGTCATGTAACTTTGTAAAATCAATTCATTTTGTGTAATAGGGGTTTTGATGTGACTCTAGCCTCTCTTTTCATTATATTTTTTTGATATTTTTTTTATTTAAAATATATGGAATATTTTAGAAAATAATATAAATTACATCTTGAAGCTTTATTTAATAACTTAAGCTATTGGGTTAAGATGGTTTTTTGACATGATACCAGAGCTTTAATAACCAAATAGTCACAAGTTTGGATCATACCATTCATATTTATTTGATAAAAATCAAGTATAGATCAGTAGTGTAGACCTATGCAAGTTTCAAGCCTAAAAGAGCTTTCACTTGAGATGGTATATTAGAGAATAATATAAATCATATCTTGGGATCTTATCGAACAGCTTAAGCTATTGGATTGACTTTACCCACTTGGTCAACAAGACTCTGATACTATGTTATAAAAAACCATTTCAATCTAAAAAATTAAATTATTAAATAAATTTTAATATATAATTTATATTACTCTTTTTTATTAAAGAACTCTAAAACGCGTGGTGTTTTCACTGTAGCAGTCACTGCAGCGGGTTTTTTTTCTAGCAGTTTATTTTTTTTTTACCCAAAATTGATTTATTCTTCTTTTTTTTGTTTCAAAATTATCTTTACTAATTTTTTTTTTAATATTGAGCTGGATGAAAATTTAACTATGTAGTTTTTTTTTATTTAAAACATTGTGGATTGCTATAATATTCTCATACATTGTTTTCTTTTTTCTTTTTATGATTTCTTTATTTTTTATTTTTATTTTCAAAATGGTCTTTGTAGATTTTAGTTTTTTTTTTTATATTAAGTTGGTTGAAAATTTAACTTTGTAGTTTTTTTTAAAAAAAAAACAATATGGATTGCTACAGTATTTCCCCACATGTTTTTTTTTTAATTATCTTTATCAAATTTATTTTTTCAATATTGAGCTAGCTGATAATCTAGCTTTAGCTTTTCCCACATGTTTTTTTTTAATTTTTTTTATTTGTTTTTCTTTTTTTTACAAAATTGTCATTTTTTACATATTTCCTTCTTCTTTTTTCAGAATTATTTTTGTTGATTTTATTTTTTTATTATTGAGCTGATTGAAAATTTAGTTTTTTTTTATTTTTTTTTAAAACACTATAGCTTTCCCGACGTGTTTTTTTTTTCCGCTTTTGTTTCCTTTTTTTTACATGTTTTTTTTTCATTTCTTTTACCCAAAATTGACTCTCTTTTTTTAAATAGTATTTTTTTCTTTAAAACACTATAGCTTTCCCCACGTGTTGTTTTTTTTCGCTTTTGTTTCCTTTTTTTTACATGTTTTTTTTCATTTCTTTTACCCAAAATTGAATATTTTTTTTTAAATAGCCTTTGTAGGTTTTTTTTATATATTGAGCTGGTTGAGAACTTAGTTTTGTATCTTTTTTCAAAAAAAAAAAAAACTATGGATTACTACAGTGTTTCCCTTACATGGTTTTTGTTTGGCTGTAGTGTTTCCCCCACATGTTGTTTTTTTAAATTATCTTTGTCGAATTTATTTTTTCAATATTGAATTGGTTGAGAATTTAGCTTTAGCTTTAGCTTTCCCCACGTTTTTTTTTTCGTTTTTTTAAATTTTCCCCATGTTTTTTCATTATAATTATAATTATAATTATATTGTATTATATTATATTATATAATTGTTTTTTTCTTTTTAATTTTTTTTTAATGAATTTTTTATTTAATTTAATTTGTTAATGTTTGATAGGTTAACCTGATTTGACGTGTTAGTTTTTTCATTTAGTTTAGTTTGTTAAAGTTAATTTTCTTTCTATTTAATTATCAGATTTCCATACTTTTATGATACGTATCTTGAGCTTGACGGGTTAACTTGGTTTAATTAGTTAACCTGGTTAATTCTGGGTAAATCCATCATTTTTTTTTCTATTTAGTTATCAAATTTTCATGACGCGAATCTCAGATTTTACGGGATAACCTGGTTTAAAGGGTTAACCCAAGTAATTCAATTTTTTTTCTTTTTCTTCATTGGTTTTTTCCTTCCTGTTGATTTTTTTTCTTTGTTTTTTTAATTAATCTATTTAATTATCACTCTTTTATGACACGGTCTTATAGCCAGACCCACATCCAATATTCTTAGGTCTGATGTTGCAGTTAGGCTCACTTAAACTTGGGTCATGCAAGTTTAATTTTATTATTAATATTATAAATATTACTTTTAGGTCAGACGTTATAGCCAAACCTAAGATTTTTTGGTATAACTTTACAGAAAAACCCAAGATTTTTAAATTATTATTTTTTGTAATATTTTTTATACAAAAAAATGACCCGCGGCATCGTGCGGGTCAAGTGTCTAGTTTATTACTAAAACAAGTGAGGGTTTTATTAATGTGTTTTCAATTACCATATTTTTTTATTTGAGAATAAAAAAATATATTTACACTTAATAAAATATATAAACTGATAAAATAAAAAAATTGCTAGTAATAATAAAATACTAAAGTAAAAGGCTGATTTTCCTAGTAAAAATAAAAAGATAAATATATAGTAAAAATACATACATATTTTATGGAGATTGTTCTTTTTTATTTTACATGTTTTTATTTATTTTATTTTAAATGTTAATTCTAGTTGTTTAGAACAAAAGGATTATGAAAAAAAAAGAGGATAGTAATTAAATTTTAAATAAATAGGTAAAAATAAAATAAAAACTAAGTGTTACTTGGCCTAACATGTACAAAAGTCTAGACAGATGACCTTTTATCTTTATGCTTAGTCTATTTATTTCTTTATTGAAAAATAAATGATATAGCATTCTCCATAGTATTTTAAATAGAAGATACATTATTCGTTGTGCCAAATTACTTATTGTTTGTTAGATAATTTTTCAATCACCTCTTTAATAATTAAAAAATCAGAATTCAAGTTTTGAATTCTAAGACTATTCAAATTGTTTTCATCTTAAAGTAGCTAAAGAACTCATAAATCATTATTAACATAAAAACATGTTTAATCACTCTACAGAACAAGAAATTAAATAAATAAATAAAATTTATAATCGTAATCTACATTTTCAACATAGTTATAAGGCAATACCAACTCTATTAAACTTCTCTTGCAAGGACAAACCTCATTAAAATTGGGGCTCTCCATGATATTAGAAACACAGAAGAAATCAATTAGTCCGGGCCACCATAGCCGTACCAACTGGCAGCTCATGTGTGAAGAATTTAAGACGCAGCCCAATACATCTCTCTCATCAAGGATAACGTTTCTTTAACGAGGAGAAGGGGTGCGGCAGCCGGCAAGTGTATATTTCCAATCATTTCCATGGAGTTTTATTTATTTATTTTTCGACAACACACCGGAGAGTGCAATTTGAGTCTATCCGATTATAAAAAAAAACAAAAAAAAATCACATCCAACAGCTCCGGCAACCGTTGCCTGAAGTTAAACAAATGGCAGGTTCTTCATGCCTTGACTAGTATCTGGAGAGCGATGCTGCTAGGCACAGAAAAGGACTCGGTGCTCCTTTCCCTTCGTAAATAAAATAATGAAAGATAATAAAAGATATGGTGGTCCAAATAAAAAACGAAGCTCTGTTACATCAAGACGACTGATTCTTCGATCCGTCCATGGAATCTTCGCCATAGAGGACAACACCTTTCCTGGCAATCCCGAACAAAAATAAGGTCCACACATGACCTAGCTAGCTGACTCACGTGACGACTTCGATGGAAATCTGTAGACCATGCATTACGTGAAACTCATGACCAGTGACTTTCCCTGCCTTTATCCCTGTTTTTATAATCTAGTACATACCTAGAGTGAGTGGCACTTGATGGTCAACAACTGTGAGTTGACTCGGATGCAGCAGCTTCACTAAGATACATGGGAATCGCGCGATGTGGGGTTCTTTTTCAGCTGTGTCGTGCGATGTTTTTCCAAGAGATATTCCATGTTTGTTGACGGAAGAAAATCAAATCAAAGCTTATAGAACGGTCAAAGGAGAATTAGAGTTCAACATGTCTAGACATGAATGTGCGTGAGTGATGAGATAAATATTATATATTAAAGTATTTTATATATACACATCACTTGCTTTTCTATAAAGTATTTTATATATATTAAAGAGATATTTTTTGTTTTTCGAACATAGATCAGTTTAGTTAATATTTAAACAAACTTGTATTTTATTTTTAGATTAGATTACTGTTAATGATATTAAGAAATGATCACATCATAGTTTTTCTATAATTTATTTGTAATTTTACAGCTTTATAAGTAGGTAGGTCCAAAAAGATAAGACAAGGAAAGGAAAGCTTTATAAGTAGGTAGGTCCCTATAAATAAGTAAAAGGAAAGCTTCCACAAGCAAGAAGAAACCCATTTCATTTGCTTTGCTTTTGCTTGTCCTCGAAAATGGCAGAGTTCTCCAAGATCCTCAGAGAGACTGATACTAAGAAGAGGCTGTCAGTTCCTATCAGATTTCTCAGGTCTCTTCCACCTTTCAAACCAGGCAGCCATGCCGTCACCTTTGAAGCTACAGACGAGAAAGGCGAAGCTTGGCCCTTTCAATGCTCCATCCGCAAGACAGGACAGTACCCGAAGCCAGTCCTCACAAGAGGTTGGGTTGCCTTCGTTAAGAGCAAGAAGCTGCAAGTTGGTGACAAGGTCAGGTTTATTAAACGTAAGAACCGAGCTACTGCAGCAATCTCTTACAACGTTCGTGGTGAAAAGGCAATCAAGATCTTTGGTGCTACATTTGGCTACGCACGGATCTAGTCCATTTCCCTAATTAATAAGCTAGCAAATAATAGTGGCGCTATGGTCGAGGTGATGGGTGAGAATGGTGGGCGCCTCCAAAACATAGAAGAAGACCAAATCCACCCTCGGGCCCTACCACATGCATATTTTTTATGGCATTAATGTTTTTACAAAAATAGCTTTATGATTCTCCCGGCGATAATCGGATACTTTACATCTGGGTGTTGAGATACTGTTAGTTTTTCATCCAAAATTGGGTCTCCATAATATCTCGGAGGGATGACATTGTTTAGGAGGCGAATCTTGACAATTATAATGATCTTAATTGTTAAACAAAATCCAGAGAATATACAATATATGGGTAACCGGGTCACCCCTGGAGTCAATTTCTTTATTAAAATAATATTGTTTTATTATTATTATTATTATTATTATTGATCCCATTAGTTCGAACAGGCCACTAAAATTCCGACCACATTGAAATGATTTGTCCGTAACAATCACTTATAAAAAAAAAAACCAGTCCTAATCTATGTCTTGAATTTTCCGAATCAATCAACAAAGCTAGGTAGAGTTTAACAGCTATAATCATTCATGACTAAAGCCATTATCACAAGTGAAATAAAGACTACATGACATTTAGGTTATAATTTTAGAGGTGTGTGTTCGACTGGTAATAGCCATAGGCATCATTTTAGGTCGGAATGGTGCGTGGCTGCAAAATCGATTGAGCATGAACGTACCAAAGCAGAAGCTGTTCCCCTGCTGATGGTTTTATCTTGGCTACCTCTGGCTATCTTCTTATTAAGGTTTAGCCAAGTTCATATTAACCTAACATGAGCCCAATTCTTCTTTTGTTGCAAAATATGTATACTTGTCAATATTTCAGAGGGTGTGGTAAATGAAATTATTTTCAGAGCGCATTTAACTCAGAAATCTTTAGAGAGACCAAAAGAATTAATGAATCTAAAAAAGCTACGAACAAGTTGTTCGGATAATTACAAACATTTGGCCTTGAATGAGAACTCAACATCTCCATCAATTCGATAAAATTGGAAAGCCTACTACGCTATCAGTTTACATTGTCAATGTAATGCCATTGCCAGCTATAAACCAACACCAGATATATAATGAGTTTACATGCAAAGATTTAGCAGTACGAATAGAAATTGAAGCACACTAAGATATCTTTCAAGTAACAGGAAATTAATTAGTAACACTAGTTGTTCCATCTCATACTTGTGCTTCCCTAGAAAAACAGGGTACTTTCTAGATTCACAAAGCCTCTGATAAACGATCAAGATGCATGCTTGCGCTACTCTATGCCCAGAAAAGGAAACTTTCAAAATTTCCAGCTAATCACTCAAGGCATTGGCTTGAAGGAGTCACAACCGATAAATCCATCTGGATGACAATAGAGAACTTAGAAGTGCTAACTGTAGACACACCCGGGGCAGCTTATAAATGTATTCCTCCGTAATTCGAACTGCAGTTGAGACAAGGCCCCATCTGAAGATATCCATGGATGGCGCCACCCGCCATCTTGGTCCACATAGAAATGGATGCCTGAGGGCATCCAAACAACTGCAAAGCAAATCAAAATAGTCATCATAGATGCCTCATCTCTCTCAAATTAATTCAGATTCCATTCAATATGGTTAGCCTCGTGTTGTCTTTACTATTGTCTAATAAGAGAAGAACTGATGAATACCTTATTCTTTGGGAAGGTTTGGTTGCCAATAACAAGGATAAAAGGTTCCAACCGGCACCACAGTTAGTATCTAGAAGAAACGAAACACAATCTTTATAGATATTGTGAAAGGTGTAGCTTAAAGTATGGTAATTTGCTTTCGTACTACTTACTTGGAGTCCAACATTCCAGATGGAGAATTCCTACTGAGGATTTGCAATAAAAACTCATGCAAGCACGAAGGATCATTTCCCTGCACTCATCCGTAAAAGAGAAATTTGGTAACACAGTTAACACTCACTATGCCAGTACAACTTCCTAATTAGGATCGGTACCAACACATGATGAGTACTGCATGATGATACTATAGGATTTTTTTTCATGTTGAGCAAATAAAGTGACTGCCAATGTCTGGTCTTCAAGAAACTGGTAGAAATTAATGGAGAGAAACTTGAGCTTATCAAAAGACGAATTCAAGTCAACAAAAAATGCACCAGGTTCTGGATTGATTAATCCAAAAGCTTTACAGGAAAAAAAGAAGAAAAAAGGGACTAGCATGTTGTACCTTCACGAGGAATGATTTGAACTTTATGAAAATTAATGGATCCATGAGTTCCCGCAGCACCATTTTTGCCATCATAAATCCTACACATCTTTTCAATAGGGATGAAACAGAATTCAGTACATGAGTAGCTCTGCTAGCAGCGCTAACTGGATACACTTTTAGGTCTATCTATTATGCATGCCTCATGTCAAATGCAATCATCGTCCACCGTCTGTCCATGTTGTTGTCCAGTGTGCTACTATTTGGACCATCCTCATAAAAGTCAGCAGCATTCCCTAGTATCCCTACCTGAAAAGTTGGAATTTCAGAAGTTTCACAAAGTAAGCCATCAATTGAAGAAAGAAACCACATGTTACACAACTTAATCAATGAAGCAGTGCTTTATAGCAGAAGTTATGGAGATGAAAACAGTGGGATAGTTGTACCCATGTGTGGGAGGTGCACTAATTCAATGGTGCTGATTTATTCATGTCTTGTTTCGTTCCCCAATATTTGTGCTAATAAACCTTTCCTCAACCATAAGTCTAGAACCACCAAAATTTCCATTATTCAATGCTGTTGAAGAGGTACCAAACTTTCAAAGCAGAATACCAGAAATAAAATTTGACTTCAATAGATAAACTGAAATTGTTGTGCATCAAGTGTTGTCATATCAGAAAGCACAAATCAACAAGAGTTTCCTCAAATGCCCTTCTCCTTAAAGAAGTTCTTTCCTTATTCTATATATATCAAATTTAATTCTAAATTCAGAGAATCTAAAATTAAAAAAAACAGCAGAAGAGGGGGGAAAGCCTGCATTTACTTTAATATGCCTAACCACTGGGCTTATATGCACATTCTCCAGCCTCAACTCTATACCGAAAGTCCATGACTCTGCAAGTAGTTCACCTTAAGTAAGCAAAACAAACACCCTACACTGTTGTTGTGCACAACAAATGGCAACTGTTTGTGCACAGATAATACAATAATACAATTAAGATATACATACTCCAATCAAGACATCCCTCATCAATGTGTGTTATTTGCAACTGGCGAGAGACAGAAGGTCCTCCAACGGTGTCATCTCCCACCCTCCTGACAGATTCCTCATCCAATGCAAGATTGGCTTCCAAGGTAGGAAGCCAATCTGATTGTTGAAGCCAATGTTTCAAAGAAAAACTGTGTTATTTGCAACTGCCGAGAGACAGCAGGTCCTCCAACCGTGTCATCTCCCATTCTCCTGACAGATTCCTCATCCAATGCAAGATTGGCTTCCAAGGTAGGAAGCCAATCTGATTGTTGAAGCCAATGTCTCAAAGAAAAACTACCATGATACTGCCATAAAATAAAAAGGAAGAGATAAACTTTCACATCGCTAAACTCACAAATGGAAAAATTGAAACATGGGAAGCACTGCTTTCACACGCAACATGCAGAGAAATGAAGGTTTGTCCAATAAAAACAGAAAATCTCCAACAGGGGTGTCCTAGAAACAGAACATAAAATCTCCAACAGGGCTTCACACAACGAAACATTTAATGCATACGCAATATCAAAACCTTACACAGAAACAGAACATACCCCATGTGCCAGAGTAAACGAACCACGGCCACTAGAAGGTGAAGAAATATAACCATGAAATTGCATCGAATAAGAATGGTACATACGTTTACGGCGAACCAGCTTCTTCAACACCTAAAAACACTTCAACAACACCAAAGTTACACCAATATTCAAAACCTCAAATACCAAATAAACAAACCTCTAAAACAAAGCCCCAAACCTCTATTGCTCGCATTCCTCTACGTTTTGCTTGAGTACTGACAAGTTTCCTAAGCACAACTTTAATGTTATACAAAGGGCTGCAATTCCACATTATACTCATCACCTCCAATAATCACACAATCTCAAAAAATCAAATAAGAAAAGAAAGCTAACCTATTAGAATCCTTCACTATTGCTTCAAAAACCACCTCATCCGCCTAGAAAAACCCCAATTCAGTTATCCATGGCATAATTAGCAGTACTAAGAACAATCACTTTTGGACATTAAGCACTATCTTAGTGTTAATAACCGAAAATCACAACGAAATTAACAATATTTAACAAATAAAGATTTTTTTAAAAATTGAAGTAGAGTTTTCTGGCTTACCCAGCCACCAAGCCCAATACTGACACGATCAAGCACCTTAAAATCAGAAATCTTGAACCTCATAACATCTCCTCCTCCTCCTCAATCACACATCTCCTACCGATTCCAACGGTGTCACGGCCTTACTCGGCGACGAACACCCCAGCACAGTCCCTACTTCTCTCCTAGAAAAACTGCTTCTCGCACCGATGATACTGTTAGGATACTGGCATGCAAACCCGACAAGATAAAAGGCTTAAATGAGAAATAAGACACACAAGAATTTACGTGGTTCACCCAATTAGGCTACATCCACGGGCAAGTATAGAAGGATTTTACTAGTAATGTAGGAATTACAACCTCTCTCAAATAATAGGAGAACAACTAAGAATCTCTCTATTACTAGAAGAAAACACCTCACTTACTCTCTCACAAATACCTCACAATTTAGTGAGATTACTTTCCCTCTTCACTCTCTCTTCTTTCTCTCTTCACTTAGTGTGCTTATAATGCTTGGATGCTTGCCTATTTATAAGCAAGCATCCATGAAAGAGCAAGTGGCCAAGTTGGCCAAGTTGGCAAGTGGCCAACTATCTTCACAGATACTACCATTACCACGTCGATTAGTCAGTTTCGTCGTCGACAAATTATCAGAAAAAGGACATAATCCGACTCCATATATTGCGGCCACCGTCGTTGTCGCCGTCGTCAATCGATCAATCCGTTAGAACTCTAAGAATATTTTTTGATTCAGAGAGGAGTTAGTTAGCAGAAGGAAGGAGATGAAAGTGTGAAGAAATAGAGAAGAGAGTGAGAGATGCGTGAAGGAATCTGGAGCCCTGGGTGAGGCTCGTGTCAACTTTTGTTTTTCCGAATATCTCCTACATTTCACCTCCTGTTATTTTTTATGTTTTGCGTACGGTGCACACTCCTATCTCCGCCACGCCACTTTCGTTGTTTCCCAAAAAATAATTAAAGAACTCTAAAACGTTGTAGCAGTTTTTTTTTTTAGCAGTGTTTTTTTTATTGTAACAGTTTTTTTTTTTGCTTTTGTTTTTTTTTTTTTACCTAAAATTGATTTCTTTTTTTTATATATAATTTTTTTTCAAAATTATCTTTACTAATTTTTTTTAAATATAGAGCTGATTGAAAATTTAATTATGTAGTTTTTTTCGTTAAAACATTATGGATTGCTGTAATATTCTCATATATTTTTTTATATATATATTAAGTTGGTTAAGAATTTAGCTTTGTAAATTTTTTTAAATAATATAAATTGCTACATTGTTTCCCCTATATAATTTTTGTTTTGCTGCAGTGTTTCCCCACATATTTTTTTAAAATATTATCTTTATCGAATTTATTTTTTCAATATTGAGCTGAATGATAATCTAACTTTAGCTTTCTCCACATGTTTTTTTTTGTTTTTTTTTTAAATTATCAATTTTTACATATTTTCTTTTTTTTGTTTTTTTTTCAGAATTATTTTTGTTGATTTTACTATTAAACTGGTTGAAAATTTAGTTTTTTTGTTTATTTAAAGCACTGTAGCTTTCCCCACGTGTTTTGTTTTTCCGCTTTTGTTTCCTTTTATTTACATGTTTTTTTTTCTTTAATTTTACCCAAAATTGACTTTTTTTAAAGTTAGTCTTTGTCGATTTTTTTTTATATTGATCTGGTTGAGAACTTAACTTTGTAGCTTTTAAAAAAAACAAAAACACTATGAATTACTACATTATTAGCTTTTTTTTCTTTTTAATTTTTTTTGTTTGATTTAGTTTGTTAATGTTAATTTTTTTTTATTTAGTTATCAGATTTTCATGATACGGATCTCGGGTTTGATGGGTTAACCTGATTTGACGAGTTATTTTTTTCATTTAGTTTAGTTTGTTAAAGTTAATTTTCTTTCTATTTAATTATCATACTTTCATGACACGTATCCTGGGCTTAACGGGTTAACCCGATTAATTCTGGGTAAACCCGTCATTTTTTCCTATTTAGTTATCAAACTTTCATGACGCGAATCCCAGGTTTTACGGGATAACCTGGTTTAAAAGGTTAACCCAATTAATTCATTTTTTTTCTTTTTCTTCATTAGTTTTTTCCTTCCTGTTGATTTTTTTTCTTTGTTTTTTTTTAATTAATCTATTTAATTATTATACTTTTATGACATGACCTTATAGCCAGACCCACATCCAATATTCTTGGGTCCGGTGTTGCAGTCAGGCTTACTTAAACTTTGGTCATGCAAGTTTAATTTTATTATTAATATTATAAATATTACTTTTAGGTCAGGCGTTGCAACCAAACCCAAGATTCTTAGGTATGGCCTTGTAAAAAAAAACCTAAGATTTTTAAATTTTTGTTTTTTTTAATATTTTTATACAAAAAAAAGGACCCGCGGCATCGCGCGGGTCATGTGTCTAGTTATATTATTATAGGTTGTTATGCTCAAGGATGTTAAACCCGGAATGTCTAATGAATTTAGTTGAAAAATTCGTAATTTAAAGATCGACTCTTTTTTAAGTTTACTCGAGATTTAATTGACTTATTAGTTATGTTAAATGAAAATATAAAATTTTCCTCATATATAATATAATACAAACACTACAAATCTCTCTTTAAACATAATTTGTCTCCCCTAAGAAAACCCTCAATTGATTTCTCTTTTCCAATTAAAGATCAGATCTAGGTGAAATTTTTTGGGCATGGGGAAAGTAAACAACCTAAAAGCTTTGTGCTAGTAATTTGTATTTTCTTACCTCTTTGATCTTAAATCCAGCCATATGTACGGTTAAGAACTGGTTCATAGGTAGCCTTTGGATTGAAATAAACTACGGCGATAACTAGGAAAGAGTTATGTTAAGTTTGATGTACTCTATTTTAGTTTGTTAGATTGGGTGGCCCAGAAAAAAAAAAAAAAAAAGAATAAGGGTGATAATTACTTTGTATGGGGTAATGTGTCAATAACTATAGATATGGTCATTACAAAAGTTTTTTAATTTTTATTTTTTAAAATTTAGATCAGTTTGTGATTATCTCAACTAATTTTACGGGTCCTAAAATTAATGATCATCTAAGCCTCCAGTGGCCCTGAGGTTTGTGGGACTCGAACTGGTAACCTCTAGAAAACAAATCTAGAACCTGATCAGTTGAGATACATTCCTCATATTTTTAATTTTATATTTTTGAAGTTTTTGAAGTGACATGACCAATTGTGAAATAATAGTTGTCGCATGTCAAAAAATTCCGCGCGCGGCATCGGCTGGCGATTTTGTTGCGTTTCGTTGTGAATCAGTTCGTTGAAGTCGCCACCTAGTAATTGATTGTAGGCTACTAGGAAAACCAATGTACTGGTCTTGTCAGAGATTCGCGGGTATGGGACTGGTTATGGTTAGGGAAGGTATTAGCACCTCTAACGCACCGTACCTGAGGTAAGCTGCAACTGGCGGCGCGTGGGTTCACGCGCCGCCATGAAAACACAGGCAGCAGGGGAGACTGGAAATGGCTTCCTCCCCTCTTCTCTTCCTCGCCGGCGGTGACAACCACCGCTATCTGCAGAACGAAGAAACACACAAACAACAATTGATTTTAATTTTTTGTTTAGATCTGCTTTTAATTTATTATTTTTTCTGTCCGTTGTTCGTTTCTTCTTCCCTGGTGGAAGATCTGCTGCAGAGGGGTTGTTCGGTCGGCGGCTTCTGTGTAGTCCGCCGTGCCTGGGCCGCTATGGGAGGCGACAAGCTGGATTCGCTGCCGGCCGGTTGCTATGGAGGAGGTCGAAGAGGACAACGAGGCTGTTGCTGGAAGCTGATCTGTGCTGATGTGGAAGGCTGGCCGGCGAGAGCTACGGTGCGACAAAGGAGCAGAGGAAAGAGCAGCGGACCGATCTGGCGGTGGCTGGCTTCGAGCTGTTGTTTTGGCCGCTGCTATTGGAGGCCGAATGGAGAGGAGAGGGTGGTCAGCTCATGGTGGTTGAGAGGGAGGATCGGCGCTGCTGGTTTGAGGGAAGGAAAAGGAGAGCTGCGGTGGCTGAGAGATGAGAGGGGCTGGTTCGCAAGGGAGCCGGAGAAGGAAGAGGAAACCGCCGTTGGTGGGGGGGGCTGCTTGGCCGGTTTCTATTGGTTGAAGAGAAAAAATCCAAAAGGTGGGGGGCGGCTCCCTTTGAAAAAAAATGGGTTTAGGTTTAGGTTTTTTTGTTTTTTTTTTATGTTGTCAAAATTGCCCCCCCTCTAATGTGTTGAGAAGACTAATATTTATAGGTAAAATATTGCTAGGTTTTGCAACTTGGTCCCTCAACTTCTTTCTTTTTGCAAATTTTGATTTTTCTTATTTTTTTGTATTTTTTTGAAAACGAGCAATATCAACGTCGACTCAATGAGGAAAATCAATGATTTTAAAAATGACGCGTGAAAAGTCAAACGCGTTTGAAAATTCTTTGAAAATTAAAATTCTTTTTTAGACGACGCTGAAAATGCTAAAATGACGAGAATATAGTAAAAAAAACATGTTTTTTGGATTTTTTGAAAATATATCAAAAACATGGGTCAAAAATTGGGTAGCAACAATAGTGATAGTATTACTTTCCATTATGATATGGCCCATCACAAAAATGTTTTGATTTTCTATTTTTACCAATAATTAAGGATGCCAATAAATCAATTGTCAAATAATAATAATTTTGATTTTTTTATTAGTTTTCACAGACAATGTCAATTAATGAGATATTAGAAAATTCAAGTAGCTTAGGAGTAAGGCTTATATGTTGGATAATCAGTTAATTTCTTACTTTTAATAATCTGATTCCTTCTCTCTAGCCAAGGTGACTAGTAGCTGATATCTGATGTCTGGTAAGGCAAAGTGATTGGTTACTGATACCTATAAAATATATTTCTGTATATAGATTTAGAGATTCTCTGGTATTTAAATATATTTTTTTAGAGAAAAAGCCAAAATCTATTAGATAGATAGAATATGAAAGTATATATGTTAATAATTTTATCAGCTAGAAAAGAATGATTCTTTTTTTCTTAAGATCCAATAGATCTTTATAGCTCATGATTTTTATCTTTTTATCGAGGGGAGGACCTCAAAGTCCTTCTTTTCTGATAGTATTAAAATATATTTTTTTATGTGTTAAAGGGGGGAAAAGATCTCTAACTTATCAGAGGGTAAAAGATCTCTAACTCATTAGAGAAAAAATATCCATGACTCATCACATGAAAAAAGATCTCTGGCTTATCAGAATTTTGTGATTCAATACGAAGCATTATAAGATTGTTAGAGCCACATTTACTTAGGTTCAGCAATTGGCTAAGTCCAAAAATGTTAGGTCTGGTAGTTTGCCAAAACCATACATGTTTAGGATTAGCGTTTAGTTGAGCTCAAGGAAGCGGGGTCTAGTAATTTGCCAGACTCATGTATGCTTGGGCTCAACACTTGACTGAGCCTAAAAATATTTGGATGTGGTGGCTAACCAAAGTAACCTATGCATGCCTAGGCTCAACGCTTAGTTGAGCCTAAGGATGTTGGGTATAGGATCTCGTCAAACCCATATATACTGGGCTCAGAAAAATACTAGATTTGATAGCTCGTCATACTTATATATACTTGAGCTCAACATTTAGTTGAGCAAAAAAATACTAGATATAGTTGTTTGCTAGAATCATGTATACTTAAACTCAATACTTGACTAGGCTTAATGATATTGAATTATCACTCTATCTTTATTTCGTTATTTTAAACATGATTTTTAGGTAAATAACACATTGATATATTAATGAGTTACACATAAACTTTGTAAAATCAAATCATTTTATGTAATTTAATTACATAAACAACAACATTTCACTTGTTTTTCTATATAAAAAGCAAAAATTGGCTCGACCTAGTTAGCATCTATCAATACGAGAAATGGCAATTAATCTAATTTTTTATCATTAAACTATGTACTAGTTATGCGTTTGAAAGCTAAAAATAATGTGTGTTAAAGAACAATAATGATATACTTACGGTTTTAAAAAAATATTTTAGTTGCAGTTTTAAAATGAAAATTATATATATTATTTAAATTATTGTGAGATCATTTTTTTTATATAAAATAAATAAATAAATTATTCTAGCTTCTATAAAATTAAATTTAAAACATAATGATATATGGGCACTAGTATAAAGAAAATTTTTTTTTTACCTAATCAAATAATTCTCTCTTTATAACTATAATTAGACCAAAAAAAAATAAGCGCAGCATGCATATCTTCAATACTCAAGACACCACCGGGAGAAACCTTCATTAAAAAAAATTAATGGTCACATCAATTCAGAGTCTTGACTGTGCGATGTTGGGATATGAATGTGTTTGTGTGCAACAAATTTCACATAGATTAAAGAATGAAAATGGAATGCATATATATTACATATAGAAGGATTAACTCGATAGCTTAACTTATATATTTTATTCAATTAAATGTGAGTTTTTTCATTGGAGAGTATAAAATGATATATTTTGTTGCTACCCAATTTTTGACCCATGTTTTGATATATTTTCAAAAAAATCCAAAAAAATTGAGAAAAGCAAAGAAAATCCAAAAATATGTTTTTTAATATATTTTCATCATTTTAGCATTTTCAACGTCGTCTAAAAAAAAAAAAGAATTTAAATTGTTAAAAGATTTTCAAACGCGTTCGACGTTTCACGCATCATTTTTGAATCATTGATTTTCCGCATTTAAGTCGACGTTGATATTGCTCGTTTTCAAAAAATACAAAAAAATAAGAAAAATCAAAATTTACAAAAAAAGAAAGAAGTTGAGGGACCAAGTCGAAAAACCTAGCAATATTTTTGCCTATAAATACCATGCTAAACTGATTTTTAAAGGAGGGGGGGGCAATTTTGAGAATGGAGGAGGGAGACAACACAAAAAACACAAAACCCTAAATCTATCTCTTCTCCAAGCCGCCGCTGGCCAGCCCCCAAGCTCCCTTTGGATTTTTAATTTTTTTTGTTCTTCTCCTCCATCTAACCCCAAACAGCAGCCCCTCCCCTTTTGATATTTGATTTTTTTTTCCCTCAACCGGTTGCGACCCGCTCATCCTCATCTCAACCAGCAGCACCATTGAACCAGCCGCCCCCCCCTCCGGTTTCAATCTTTGATCTCAAGCCGCTGCTCACCATTTTCTTCTTCTCCAAACAGCCGCCGGTCATCTCCTTCTCCCCTTGAAACCAAAAGCCAGCAACCTCTCCTCTCTCCACCCTCACCTCACAGAGGACATCCCCTCTCCCTCTCCCTCTCAGCAGCGTCTCCTCCTCCTCCGGACCATCGACGCCGCCCTCCAACAGCAGCAGCTCCTCCCCACAGACCCGATCTCCTCAGCACTGCCACCGGACTCCTTCTTCAACCGACCTTCAGTAGCGGCAGTCTCTGCTCACAACCGAAGAAAAATCTCCACCGCAGCTGCTCCCCGTGCCCAGGAAACACTTCCTTCTCTTCCACACCGAAGCCTTCAAGCACTGGCAGCTCCGTCCACGGCCACGTCCACGGCCACCGCTAAGTCTACAACCATCAGAACCGCCGACTGAAGCGCTGGAGAAGACGAAAGAAACCCATAGAAGAGCCGATCTGCAGTGAAGCAGATTTGAAGGAGAAGAGAGGCAGATCGGGAAAACAAAAGAAATAAAACAAAAATAAAATCGATTGCGTTGTTGCGTTTCTGTTTGTTCTTGCAGGTTACCGCTGGGGAGGAGGAGAAAGGGAAAAGAAGCAGAACCAGGCCAACCCTTTTTTTTTTTTCCAGCGTTCTCGCGGCGGCGCGTGGGTTCACGCGCCGCCGCTGTCCAAGCACTGTTCCCGCAGCCAGAAACCTTGGCAGCACTGTTTCGGCTTGCAGAGGGTCATTGATGTAATTTCAGATGGTTTTGAGGCCCTTATTGTAATTTTAATGTAGTTTTTTTGTTTTTTATTTTGAATTTGTATTTTTGTAAATATGGAAGAAAAAGGAAAGGGAAAAGAAAAGAAAAGAAAGAGAAAATAATAATAAAAAAAGGGGATGTGTGTGTTGGTGTATTTTTATTTACTTATTTTGAATTTGAATTTGTATTTTGTATTTGTATTTGTATTGTGGATGTAAAAGAAGAGAAAAGAGAAAAGAAAAAAGAAAAAAGAAAATAAATGAAAATAGTGAATGTGGGTGTTTGTATTTGTTTTTATTTTATTATTATTTTTTTATATTTCTTAATGATAAAATTGCAGATATTAAAGAAGAATTTAATATTTTGATCGGATCACGGTTAAGAATTATTAACTTATACGTAAGTGATATTCTAATTTCCGATGAAAAGACAATTATTAAAACTTCTTTAAACACGTCAAAAATCGCGAAGCAGCTTACCTCAGGTAGGGTGCGTTAGGGGTGCTAATACCTTCTCTAACCACAACCAGTCCCTTACCCGCGAATCTCTGACAAGACCAGTACATCCGGTTTCCTAGTAGCCCGCAATCAATTACTAGGTGGCGACTCCAACGAACCAATTCAAAGCAAACACAACAAATGAGATTTAAATCGCCAGCCGATGCCGCGCGCTGATTTTTTTGGGGTGCGACATATTTGAAGGATTTTATGATTTAATTAATCGAAATTCAATATTATTTTTAAGAGATTAAAGCTAAAACATGAGATAAATCGAAAAGAATAAATTCGCACATTTCCCCTTCTCCTCTCGTTTGGAGGCACTAGACATGGATATCTTTATTATGATTTTAGTTTGTTTTGATATGTTAATATAAAAAATAATTTTTTAAAAATAAAAAAGTATTTTAATATATTTTTAAATAAAAAATATTTTAAATTATTACTATCATCGCAAATCGCAATTCTAAATAAGCTAGGAATATACTTAGCCACGTCGGATTTGATATCTATAATAAATGAGGGAATGATGCATCTATTAACTTTCCTTGCAAGTCGAAGTCACCTTTTACTAACCAGCGGCTTGTACTGGAGTGGCACGTGGTCAGTTGCTTAGTGGAAGAGGTTGGGGCCTTTGCGGGCTGATCCATATTTTAAACACGGGAGGTTGAGCTGTCTAGCACCATAAATGTGTGAGAGAGAGAGAGAGAGGTGGCACCATGGCTCCTAAACTCTTTAATTAATTGTTTTACTTAAAAGTGTGGCAGACGACTTGATTAATTATGTATTTTTTAAATACATTTTTTTATTATTAATTTTTTTTTATAACTTTGCTACAAACCCAAAACACTCAAATGCATCTAGGTAGTAATGACTAGTCCACTGTGGAAAGATTCGTAGCTAATTTATTAATAGCAGTTACTTTATAAAATATTTTTAATTAGAAATATATTGAAATAATTTTTTTTTTAAATATTTTCAATATTTTCAATATTAAAATAATTTTAAAATGTAAAAAATAATTAAAAATAAAAAAAATAATAGTAAATTTTCCATTTGTGATGTTTATAGGTTAATGCTTCAATATCTTTTATATATATTTTCTTAATGTAATGTGATGTATTATATAGAAAAAAATATAATACAATGGGAAGGGACGATGCGTTAGATTTCTTTGTTTGGACTCGAATATTCTTACTAGTATAATGGATACTTTTTACAATGTGTTATTTCATTCCTTGGATTTTTTTTTTTTAAAATAATATTCATTTTATAAAAAGTATTTGTATGCATGTTTATTTTGTTATTATTATAGAAAAGATAGCTTCTCTTTTTAGTTGTTTATTAGAGCTTCATGTATCTTTCAATTTATGTTATTAAATAAAAAAAAACATATAGCAAAAGAAATCCGTAACACCTGCAACGTCTATCCTTATTTATAAAAGCGCAATAATTGAGGACTCCCTCTCTCATACAATTCCTGACCAATCATGTGCATCTCCTTATCCCTTTGCCCTTCTCTAACAAGTGGTTTTCAGCCGTTTGCTTCTTCCTGTCCTCTCCTCTCGTCTAGATCCATAACAAGCAAGAACTCCCCCTTTTTGATTCGTTCCCGTCTTTCCATGGATTCAACCATACCTGAAGTTGCCTACGATTACTCTCCCTTCCTTCGCATTTACAGAGATGGCCACGTAGAGAGACTCAGCGGCACCGACATCGTCCCTTCTGGATTAGACCCCAAAACAAACGTCCAGTCTAAAGATGCAGTCTATTCACCGGAGTTAAATCTCTCTTCGAGACTTTACCGGCCACATAACACCAACCCTGGTAAAAAACTCCCAGTCCTAGTTTACTATCATGGCGGTGGCTTTTGCATTGAAAGCCCCTTCAATTTTCGTTACCATGATCACCTTAACAATCTAGTTGCGGTGTCCAACGTTATAGCAATCTCTGTTGATTATAGACTGGCCCCGGAGCACCCTCTTCCCATTGCATATGACGATTCATGGACAGCACTTAAATGGGTTGCCTCTCATGTCAACGGAGACGGCCCTGAGGAGTGGCTAAACTCTCAAGCTGATTTCGGTCGGGTTTTTCTTGCCGGAGATAGTGCTGGTGCTAACCTAGCACACCAAGTTGCAATGAGGTATGGTCAAGAAAAACTGTCTGGTATTGACCTCACAGGTGTTATCTTAGTACATCCATATTTCTGGGGCAAAGAACCCATCGGTACAGAGGGTGAGAATCTGGAATCAAAATCAAGGATCGATGCTATATGGAATTTTGTATGCCCTACATCAAGTGGCCTGGATGACCCTCTGATTGATCCACTTGTTGATCCAAGATTGGATAGCCTGGGGGGCGACAGGCTGCTTGTTATTATTGGCGGGAAGGATTTCTTGAGGGAAAGAGGATGGCACTATTATGAGAGGTTAAGCAAGGGTGGGTGGGAAGGTGCGGCGGAGATTGTGGAGGGCAAGGACGATGAACATGTGTTTCATTTGAACGATCCTACCTGCGAGAATGCTGTGGCTTTGCTTAAGAGAATCGCTTCTTTCATCAACAAAGACGAGGCCTGATTTTATCATGCTGCTTGGTTTCTGCAGGCTCTGGGTTTTTCCTTGATTTGTCCATGGAATGGTATGAGTTCATTGTATTGTAGTTCTATGTATGCTACGTAGGTATGTCGTCATAAACCAGCTCGTGGCCAACTCTTTCAGAAACATGTAAGAACACATCCAGAAAAAATGAAGAAGATGATTTTAGAGCGATCATAAAAGAAATCTGAGCGTTATTAGCCTTAATTTATTAGAAAATGCCATCATTTGAGTTGTTCATGATATATATAAATTTGGAAATGATGGTCTAATAATAAAAAAAAAAATTAATGATGCTCGAGTTTTGTTTTCTTGTTTGAAGGGGTTGGTTTTTTTTTACTTTTTTTTTTATTCAATATTAACAGGTTTTCTACGGGTTTTTTTTATATATAAAGTGTCGTAAACTCGTAATAGTATTGAGACATAGAATTAATAAAATTGTGTATTTTTAGAGTCTCCTTGGTAATGGTATTCTTGGTTTTCATGGATTTTAACTTGTAATAAAATTATTATTTTTTTATTATTGTCTGTTTAAGTTTTTTTAGTGAAATTATTTTTTTTCTAATTATTTTTATTTTTAAGTTTAGATAAATAAATATTATACTTTATAATTTTATTTTTTCTAATTTGTTTATGATTTTTATTGCTTTTTTTTATTTTCAAGTTTCATAGTTTATTTAAGTTTTTTTTAGGTTTATTTAAGGAGTTAAACCTCTTTTAAAAGCAAAAAGAAATATACAATGATAAAATTATAAATTAGAGTTTTTTTATATATTTCTTTTAAAGATTTTGCATGTTATTTCTGAATGCATTAGTTCAGCAATTGATATCCCTTACCCATGGAAAAAAAAATATACATGTATTCTTGTCGAAAATGTAAATACCTCATCAATGATAGAAATACAGAATTGGGATATAAAGATTCTGAAAGGCCGAGCTGGCTCTAGCCATTTTTAATAATTATACTTTAAACTTAAAAAAAATAGATGTCACATCATATTTTTTTTAACGTTGAAAGGTACCTTTTTGTCTGCCTCTTTTTTCACTTTCATTTTAGATTTTTAATAATGCCAAAACTCTTAAGACTCGGGTGTTGATTCTATAGTTATTAAATCTGATATAAGGGTTAATCTGGTTAAAAAATCAAATTTCATGGATTAATCAAGGTTAATCTAGATTAACTTGAAAAAATTAAAAAAAAAATTAATATTTTACATGAAAAAAATTCATGTAAATATAGATTATACATATTATAAATAATAAAATTTTAAAAAATATTTTAAAAAATTTTTTATCCCACATTAAAAAGATATTATGCTAAGTTTTTAAGTTGAAGTATTTAAACTAAAATTTCTTTTTATCCTACATTAAAAAAACATAACTTTTTTTTTTGAATTTAGAGTATATATATGAAAGGGCTTTAAATCTCACATTAAAAAGATATTATATTATCCTTTTAAGCTAAAAAGTTTTTTATCCCACGTTGAAAAAACATTATTTTTTTTCTTGGGAACATAGAGTATATATACTAATGGGTTTCAAATCTCACATTTAAAAAACATAACTTTTTTCATAGGAACATAGAGTACATACATGAAAGGGTTTTAAATCTCACATTGAAAAAATACTATGTTAAAAGAGTATTTAAACTAAAAGGTTTTTTATTCCATATTTAAAAAACATGATTTTTTTCTTGGGAACATAGAGTATATATACTAATGGGTTTCAAATCCCACATTGAAAAAACATAACTTTTTTCATGGAAATATAGAGTATACATATGAAAGTGCTTCAAATCCCACATTGAAAAGATACCATGTTATCCTTTTAAGTTGAAGTATTTAAACTAAAAGGTTTTTTTTTTATCCCTCATTGAAAAAACATGATTTTTTTATTGGAAACATAGAGTATATATACTAATAAGTTTCAAATCCCACATCTGAAAAAAAAAAAAAATGTCTCGTCCAGGTTTGGTCGGTTTGTTGCCATAACTGATTTTTTATTAAACCCGGACCGGTCCAGTTATCGGGTCGACCCGTCAGACCAGACCGGGTTTAATAAGTGTGGTTGACTCCAAATTTATACTTCGAGTTTGGAAAAAGAAAAAAAAAGATGTCACGTCTTCTCTTTTTGCAAAACTGGTGATGTGGCAGTTTGTATTGGTTATAGCGTTTTGTTGGTGAGTCAAGTTTCCCTTCCACACGGAAAGGTTTTAATTTCGATCAGCAAATGACAAAAAAAAAAAAAGTTTATTTTATTAATGAGAGCTCTTGCTGTTAGGTAGAACATGGGTTTCCAAAACCCAATAAACTTCTTATTTGTGGAGTTATAATACAAAGCTACTAGATAAATATAATTTTAACATATTTATTAGAATAATTTAAAATATTTAAAAATACATTAAAATAATATTTTTAATTTTTATAAAGTTATTTTTTATATTATCACAATAAAATAATCTATTTTTAAAAAAAAATTAAAATTTAAACAGATTCTATTTATAATAAGTTGACCGGATATCCAACTTAATAACTAAAAAAAATAACATTTTATAATAGATTTCATGAAGTTTATGTTCATCTGTTTTTATATTTTAAAAGTATTTTAAAAAAAATTTAATTTTTTTTATTTTTTTATTAATTTTAAATTAATATTTTTTTTAGTGTTTTCAAATTATTTTGATGTGTTAATGTCAAAAATAATTTAAAAAAAATAAAAAAATATTATTAACATAAAAAAATTATTTAAAAAATAAATACAATTACATTGCCAAACAGATAAATTTTGTTTTAATATAAAAGTATTTAATTTTTTTTTACAATCCCAAAATAATATATAAAACCGTAAAATCCCTTGAAAAGTATGCCTCATGACCCTTTGCGTAGGCCTGTTTGAGAGTGTTTTTTAAAAGTATTTTCGAAAAAATTTAAATTTTTTTATTTTTTATTTGCTTTAAATTAATATGTTTTTGATGTTTTTAGATCATTTTGATGTGCTGATCTCAAAAATAATTTTTAAAAAATAAAAAAAATATTATTAGCATGCTTTTCTAAATAAAAAACACTTTGAAAAGCAACAACTTAAGCTACCAATCCGTCACTAGAGGGTCCCATCCAACAAAGATTCTCATGTCTTTTGACTTCTCGTCATCAAGATGGCTCCTAGGAATCACAAGTGGCCCTTCCTTTTTCCACTACCATGTGCCAAGAAATGTTCATGTTCACATGCAAAAAGAAAAATTCTGAAGATAATTCCATCCTGATTCATATAATTATCAATGAGTTAATTTTTATTGAAAATTATTTACACCATGTCTTAATAATTATTAAACTCCATCTCATCAATGAGTTAATTTTTTAAAAAAATCTATAATCCAAAACATGATTAAAGTAAAATTTTAAATTGCATTACTAGAATAAATCACATGATAGATGCCCGAAGAAATTGCAGCCTGTTATAAGATATGTCCACGATACCCTTTTTAAACTATATCTTAACAGTTAACACAGTTATAAACACAAAAAGATAAAACACAGAAAGCTAAGATACATGACATGTCTCGTACAGGGCCTTATCGTGCGATTTCACACGATATGTATTCTCTTTCATGTTGTTTTTTTCATCTATCGTGCGAAAACAAAGAAAATAAATATGCCAAGGAGAGCACATATCAAAGACTTTAGTGTGCACGAAAATCGTTTTTAATTGAATTATTAAGGGGAGATCGACAGTGTAGTTATGACATTGTTTGGTTAAATTTATTTTAAAAAAGTTATATATATTTAGATAATTTTCCCATGCTAATCTTGAAAATAATTTTTTTAAAAATATATTTATTTTAATATATTTTTTAAAAAACACACCTTAAAATGCAATATTTATCATAATCATCAAATACATCCATTAAACTAAAACTTTGTCAATAAATTTTACATGTCCAGTTCTATAATAAAACAATTTACTATAATCAAATGGGGTCATTTTTATATTTATTTAAAATATTTTTTTCTTATTTTTTTTTCTTATTCAATGTTAACTAAATTTCAAACTTTTATTTGATTTATGTTTTATTAACTTGGCCGGTTTTCTTTATTTTTTCAGAATAAATTATTAGATTTCATATTATAGACATTCAAAATTTATACAATCAAAGTTTATATATAAAGAGGGTTTAGGGATATAATTTAGAACCTAAGAAACCCTTATCTCATGTATTAAAGAACTCTGAAACACGTGAAATATTCACTGTAGCAGGTTTTTGTTTTTTTTTTTTGCTTTTGTTTTTTTTTTTCGCTTTTGTTTGTTTTTTTTTTACATGTTTTTTTTCCTTTTTTTTTTACCCAAAATTGACTTCTTCTTCTTTCTTTTTTTTCTTCTTTTTTTTAATTTTTTTTCAAAATTATCTTTACTAATTTTTTTTAAATATTGAGCTGGTTGAAAATTTAACTATATAGTTTTTTTCTTTCAAACATTGTCGATTGCTATAATATTCTCATACATTATTTTTTTATTTTTATGATTTATTTATTTATTTTCAAAATGATCTTTGTAGATTTTATTTTTTTTATATTAAGTTGATTGAGAATTTAGCTTTGTACCAATATGGACTGCTACAGTGTTTTCCCTATATAGTTTTTGTTTTGCTGCAATGTTTCTCCACATATTTTTTCTAAAAATTATCTTTATCGAATTTATTTTTTTAATATTGAGCTGACTGATAATTTAGCTTTAGCTTTCCCCACATGTTTTTATTTTTTATATATGTCTTTCTTTTTTTTCAAAATTGTCATTTTTTACATATATTTTTTTTTCAGAATTTTTTTTGTTGATTTTTTTTTTACTATTGAGCTGGTTGAAAATTTAGTTTTTTTGTTTATTTCTTTAAAACACTGTAGCTTCCCCACGTGTTTTTTTCCCCGCTTTTGTTTCCTTTTTTTACATGTTTTTTTTCATTTATTTTACCCAAAATTGACTTCTTCTTTTTTTAAAAAAATAGTCTTTGTCGGTTTTTTTTTATATTGATCTGGTTGAGAACTTAGCTTTGTAGTTTTTTTCAAAAAAAAAAAAACAACACTATGGATTACTACAATATTAACTTCTTTTTTTTTAATTTTTTTTAATGAATTTTTTTTATTTAGTCATCATATTTTCATGATACGAATCTCGGGTTTGATGGGTTAACTTGATTTGACGAATTATTTTTTTCATTTAGTTTAGTTTGTTAAAGTTAATTTTCTTTCTATTTAATTATCAGACTTTCATTACACGTATCCTGGGCTTGACGGGTTAACTTGGTTTGATGTGTTAACCCAGTTAATTCTGGGTAAACCCCTTATTGTTTTCTATTTAGTTATCAAACTTTCATGACGCGAATTACAGGTTTTACAGGATAACCTGGTTTAAAGGGTTAACCCAATTAATTTATTTTTTTTCTTTTTCTTCATTATTTTTTTTTTCTGTTAATTTTTTTTCTTTTTTTTTAATTAATCTATTTAATTATCATACTTTTATGACCCGATTTTATCCGTAATATCACGCGGGTCATATATCTATTTTTTCTATATACTCTGTCATGTAACTTTGGAGACTCAATCCATTTTGTGTAATAGGGTTCTGATGTGACTCCAGGCCTCTCTTCTCATTATATTTTTTTGATAATATTTTTGTTGTTAATTTAAGATACATGGGAATCGCGCGATGTGGGGTTCTTTTTCAGCTGTGTCGTGCGATGTTTTTCTAAGATAGAGTCCATGTTTGTTGACAGAAGAAAATCAAATCAAAGCTTCTTAGAGTTCAACATGTCAAGAAATGAATTAATGTGCGTGAGTGATGAGATAAATATTATATTTTAAAGTATTATACACACACACTAGTTACGTAAACAACAACACATCACTTGCTTTTCTATAAAAAGAAAACAAATGGCTTGACCCGGTCAGCATCTAATTAGTATGAGAAATGCCAATTAATCTAAGTTTTTGTTATTAAACTATGTACTAGTTATAGATAATATGCGTTTGAAACCTAAATGGTTGTATTTAGTCACTAATTATTTATAATTCGTCTTTAATCCTCCAAATATGCTTGATAACAATGATAGGTGGACGGCGCAAAGAATCCAAGGTCATTCTTTTCATGTCTCCGAAAATGGAGATAAAATATGAAGGATGTCAAGGAGACCAAAATTTAGAAGTATTATGATAATTTATGTTTTTTTCTCTATTATAGATGACAAAAAATTATTTAGTTAGTTAAATACTTTATGCATTTTAAATTTTAATTTTATAGAAGTTAAAATAATATGTTTTTTTATTTATTTTATAGGTAAAAATTTAATGAACAATAATTTTAATTAAACATATATATTTTTTAAGAAACTACAATTATTATATTTAAAAAAAATTAAAAGCAAAAACTACGGTAAAATCAGATACACACTTAATTGCTTAAAGACTGCCGGGAAAAAATTAATTACAATAAATTGAGTAATCGATTTTTGGTTAAAATTCTATCTTTTATTAGTATTTTTTTAAATATAATGGCGAGACATGAATTCAGAGTCCAAGCCGTTGCCTTTACATGTTGGAGATCGCGCGATGTGGGAATCGAACGATGTGGTTTTTCTTTTTCAGCTGTATCGTGCGATATTTTCCCAAGAGATATTCCCTGTTAGAATATCCAAAAGAAAACCAAAGCCTTTAGAATTGTCAAAGGAAAATTAGAGGTCAACATTTTAAGACATGAACATGTTAAGATCATTCACCCGTGTCATGTCATGTCATGTTGTGTATTGAAATAATTTTTTTTAAATGTAAAAAAAAATTTAAATATTATTAATGTTTATTTTAATAAAAAATAATTTAAATCATGTGAGGATTAACCTGATATAAATTGATTGATTTTATGTATGTCAAAAAACAACTCATATAACTTGTATATAGTTTGACTAATTTTTTTTTCAACATGATTTTTTTTAATATTAAAACAACAATATATTAAACTGATTTGAATCAACCTAGATTAATATGTCAAATATGTGACCCGGATTATGAAACTATGATAACTTTATAGAAAATAAATCAAAATAAATTTTGAAGCCTAATTTTCAATTAACTCAATGCTAGATGATGAAATAATTTTTTAAAAATCAATTGAAAAAAGAATTAAAAAAGCTACCATAATTAACCTATCAAAACCCGTGATCCGACCCATAAAACTAAGGTAACTTCATAGAAAGCAAATAAAAACAAATTGCAAATTTCAATCTCCAATCAGTCCAATATTAAAGGATGAGATTAAAAAAAACAAAAAAAAAAACAACCTAAGTCAAACCGCTAAACCCATGATCCAGGTTATTAGACCAAGATAACCTCATAAATTTTTTGTTTTTAAAATAACATGATTTAATCCTGGTTAACCTTTTAAATTCATGACTTTGATCATAAGACTAAAATAACCTAATAGAAAGTAAATCAAAATAAATTATGAAGCTCTATTAACAATCGTCTTTATTGGATCTAATGCTGAACGATAAAATTTGTAAAACAATTAATTAAAATATTGACAAAAAATAAGTTAGGTTAACCTGTTAAGTACTATTTTCAGGTCATGAGACCGAAATAACCTAATAAAAAGTAAACCAAGACAAATTATAAAGCTTGATTTTCAATTAAACACAATATTAAATGACAAATTTGAAGAAAATCGAATTAGAAAGGAAAAGAAAAGAAAATGAGTCAATTGGGTTAACCCGTCAAAATCACGACCTGGGTCATGAGATGACGATAACCCAATAAAAAAACAAATTCGTTGTTGAAAGATCAATGACATAGGCCATGAGATCAAGATAACCCGTAAAAAAAAATGACTCAATTTAACTAGGATTAAAATGTCAAAACCCACAATCTTGATCGTGAGACCAATATATTTTTATAGAAAGCAAATCAAAACAGATTATGAACCTCAATTCCCAACTGATCCAATGTTAAATAATGAATTAAAAAAAAATCATTTTAAAATGACAAAAAAGAATGACTTAAGTCAATTCTGGTTAACCCAATAAGCACTATTCTCGGGTCATGAAACTAAATAAAATAAATCATGAAATCTAAATCTCAATCAACTTAATATGAAAAAAAAGTTAATTAAAAAAAAATCATAGTCAACTAGGTGAATCTACAATCCATGTCATGAGAGTGTGATAACTCATTAAAATAAAAATTTAATATTAAAGGATAAAATTAAAAAAAATATAAAAGAAAAAATAAAAAAACAAATTACTATTCTATTCAAATAAATAGTGACTTGTGATTAAAACACCATCTTCTTTTAATTTATTGTTAATGTGTGTGAGTTTGAGTGTGTTTGTGCGAAATAAATCTCACATTTATCAAAGAATGAAAATGGGAAGCATATTACATATATAAGGAATAACCCGATAGCTTAGCTTTTTTTGTTTAATTGAATGTGATGTTTTTTTAATTATTTATTGGAGAGCATATAATGATATTTGATGGATTTTGTGTTTTAATCAAAATTCAATATTATTTTTAAAAGATTAAAAGTATAAACTGAGATAAATTAAGAGCAATAATTCATGGTTTAATATCAGAAAACATAATTTTTGTAGCTAGCATAGTTGCACGACCATTCTTGATATAAATATAATTTTTGTGTTGCTCATTTTTTTTTTAACACAAGGGTCAAGGTGTGCATATATTTTCATTAAATTAACTTCAACCATGAATTATATTTAATAAATAGCATTATATGCATTTTTCTGCTTAAATTTTAAGAATAACCATTTTATATATATATATATATATATATATAATTTGTGGACTTTTCTCTTTATTTTCCAGGTAATTTTATAATTTGTTTTTTGTTTTTCGAACTTAGATCAGTTTAGTTAATATTTAAACAAACTTGTAGTATATTTTTAGATTAGATTACTGTTAATGATATTAAGAAATGATCACATCATAGTTTTTCTATAATTTATTTGTAATTTTACAGCTTTATAAACCCCCCCTCCCTTTTTTTTTTTACAATTTAGAGTTTGAGTGAGAAAATTAATTTTATATCATAATTAATGGAATAAACATAATTTGCCATCTCTTTATTACTCCACGTTATTGACTTCAAGGAACAAGGATGTAATCGCGCGATGAGCTTCGTTTTTTTGTACTTTCCATAGCCCATCGGCCGGGAGGGGGGGTGAGTGGAGGGGTCGCACGACTCGCTAGCTCATACGATAAATCATGTTAGCTTTATGAGTAGTTAGGTAAAAAAAAGACAAGACAATGAAAGAAAAGCCAATGAAAGAAAAGCCAATATCGCTTTTTGGGATATATATATTATTCGAACCCTATAAATAAGTAAAAGGAAAGCTCCCACAAGCAAGAAGAAACCCATTTCATTTGCTCTGCTTTTGCTTGTCCTCGAAAATGGCAGAGTTCTCCAAGATCCTCAGAGAGACTGATACTAAGAAGAGGTTGTCAGTTCCTATCAGGTTTCTCAGGTCTCTTCCACCTTTCAAACCAGGCAGCCATGCCGTCACCTTTGAAGCTACAGACGAGAAAGGCAAAGCTTGGACCTTTCAATGCTCCATCCGCAAGACAGGACAGTACCCGAAGCCAGTCCTCACAAGAGGTTGGGTTGCCTTCGTTAAGAGCAAGAAGCTACAAGTTGGTGACAAGGTCAGGTTTATTAAACATATGAACCGAGCTACTGCAGCAATCTCTTACAACGTTCGTGTTGAAAAGGCAATCAAGATCTTTGGTGCTACATTTGGTTACGCACAGATCTAGTCCATTTCCCTAATTAATAGCTCTGTAAGTCAAGCTATCAAATAATATTGCCGGTTTCATGCACTGGCTTGCATCGAGTCCCTTTCTGTACTTTTGCATTTTACTTCTCCTCAGTCGTAATTTTATCTACTCTACTAAGTTTCCTCAGTCGTAATTCTACTCTGCAATTAGTATGTTTAACTTTCAAAAGCCATCCCATCTGCTAAGGTCTCTCAAGATGTTCCTTTTGCACCTTTCTTTGAAGAATATGGAATTACTGATCTCTGAATAACGCAATATATAGGTAGCTCGCGAGGCCACTTCTCATGCAAGGGTACGTCGTCGTAGTAATGTGGTATATGTGATCGCGCTCTTGCATATGAAATGAGAATTATTTTGCATATTCGGCATCTTGACGAAAGAAAGTAACGATGTTGGCTTAAATCCGTTGCCTGATTGGCTCTATAAGAGGTATTATTTCATGTTTAAAATTATGATATCAAAGTGGGTTTGATCTTGAAATTACACCTCTTGAAATAGAGAGATAATATATAGCTAGGGTTTATAAATTACCTGAATCCTCCTCGACTTCCTATCGTCGTAGAATATTGATATAATCATAGAGCATTAATGTTGGTTCGATCAGGGAATCCTCGTCCACAAAACTATAAACAACGGCGCTCTTGCGGTTCATTTCTTTTATTGGCTTACAGTGGCGCTAGAGTCAAGGTGATGGTGAGAATGGTGGGCGCCTACAAAACAAATCCACCCTCGGGCCGTACCACATGCATAATTACATCTCGGCCCTAGACTCTTAAAAGATATATTTCCATCAGATGTAATGACATTAAAGTTTTTACAAAAATAGTCTTATGATTTTCATTGCGATGATTTGATACTTCACATCTGTTAGTTTTTCATCCAAAATTGGGCCTCCATAATATCTCGGAGGGATGACATTTTTTTGGAGGCGAATCTCGACAATTATAATGATCTTAATAGTTAAACAAAATCCAGAGACTATCCAATTTATGGGTCAGCGGGTCAACCTCGAGTCACAAATTTTTTTCCCATTAGTTCCAAACGGATAACTAAAATTCCGACCATATTGCAATGATTTGTCCGTAACAATATGTTATCAAATTCAATAAAAAAAAAACCCAGCCCTAATCTGTGTCTTGAATTTTCCGAATCAATCAACAAAGCAAGGTAGAGTTTAGCAGCTATAATCATGACTAAGAAAGCCATCATCACAAGTGAAATAAAGACTACATGACATTTAATCTTTGACGCTCTGGTTATAATTGTATTGACATGAGCAATAAATCTTAGAGGTGTGTGTTCGACTGATAATAGCATCATTTTAGGTCGGTCGGAATCTAGAGAATGGTTCGTGGCTGCAAAAACTATTGAGCATGAACGTACCAAAGCAGAAGCTGATGGTTTTATAGTCTGTTTGGTATCATCTTGACTACCTCTGGCTGTCTTCTTATTAAGGTTTAGAATCATTTTTCAAATAAAGCTTTATAACATTGCAACGTTTGACAAGCCACTCAGACATCAGGCCGCACTGCATTTGGAAAAGGTCGATCTTCTTCAATTAATCGACTGTACAAATTACACGAGCAGGAACACAACAGCTACTTCCACTCCCAACAGCAATTTCTATCTACAGTTTGTACGCAATTGCTATCTACAGAACATCAGTAGCTCTGCTAGCAGCGCTAACTGGATACACTATTAGGTCTATCTATCTATTCATACCTCATGTCAAATGCAATCATGTGTGGGAGGTGCACTAATTCAATGGTGCTGATTTATTCATGTCTTGTTTCGTTCCTCAATATTTGTGCTTCTAAACCTTTCCCCAACCATAAGTCTAGAACCACAAAAATTTCCCATTATTCAATGCTGTTGAAGAGGTACCAAACTTTCAAAGCAGAATACCAGAAATAAAATTTGACTTCAATAGATAAACTGAAATTGCTGTGCATCAAGTGTTGTCGTATCAGAAAGCACGAATCAACAAGAGTTTTCCTCAAACGCCCTTCTCCTTCAAGAATGTCTTTCCTAATTCTATATATATCAAATTTAATTCTAAATTCAGAGAATCTAAAATTAAAAAAACAGCATAAGAGGGGGGAAAGCTTGCATTTACTTTAATATGCCTATCCTCTGGGCTTATATGCACATTCTTCAGCCTCAACTCTATATCCGAAAGTCCATGACTCTGCAAGTAGTTCACCTTAAGTAAGCAAAACAAACACCTTACACTTTAGTTGTGCACAACAAATGGCAACTATTTGTGCACAGATAATACAATTAAGATATAGATACTCCAATCAACAGATCCCTCATCAATACGCGTGTTATTCGCAACTGCCGAGAGACAGCAGGTCCTCCAACTGTGTCATCTCCCACCCTCCTGACAGATTCCTCATCCAATGCAAGATTGGCTTCCAAGGTAGGAAACAAATCTGATTGTTGAAGCCAATGTCTCAAAGAAAAACTACCATGATACTGCCATAAAATAAAACGGAAGAGATAAACTTTCACATCCCTGAACTCACAAATGGAAAAATTGAAACATGGGATGAACTGCTTCCACGCGCAACATGCAGAGAAATGAAGGTTTGTCCAATAAAAACAGAAAATCTCCAACAGGGGTGTCCTAGAAAGACTAACCTACCTAGCATAAATAACTAAATGGCTTCACACAACGAAACATTTAATGCATACGCAATATCAAAACCTTACACAGAAACAGAACATACCCCATGTGCCAGGGTAAACGAACCACGGCCACTAGAAGGTGAAGAAATATAACCATGAAATTGCATCGAATAAGAATGGTACATAAGTTTACGGCGAACCAGCTTCTTCAACACCTAAAAACACTTTAACAACACCAAAGTTACACCAATATTCAAAACCTCAAATACCAAATAAACAAAACTCCAAAACAAAGCCCCAAACCTCTATTGCTCGCATTCCTCTACGTTTTGCTTGAGTACTAACAAGTTTCCTAAGCACAACTTTAATGTTATACAAAGGGCTGCAATTCCACATTATACTCATCACCTCCAATAATCACACAATATCAAAATATCAAATAAGAAAAGAAAGCTAACCTATTAGAATCCTTCACTATTGCTTCAAAAACCACCTCATCCGCCTAGAAAAACCCCAATTCAGTTATCCATGGCATAATTAGCAGTGCTAAGAACAATCACTTTTGGACATTAAACACTATCCTTAGTGTTAATAACCGAAAATCACAACGAAATTAACAATATTTAACAGATAAAGATTTTAAAAAAAATTGAAGTAGAGTTTTCTGGCTTACCCGGCCACCAAGGCCAATACTGACACGATCAAGCACATTCAAAATCAGACATCTTGAACCTCATAACATCTCATCCTCCTGTTCCTCAATCACACATCTCCTTCCGATTCCAACGGAGCCACGGCCTTACTCGGAGTCAAACACCCCAGCACTGTCCCTACTTCTCTCGTAGAAGAACTGCTTCTCGCACCGATGATAATACCATTACTACGTCGTTTAATCAGTTTCATCGTCGACAAATTATCAGAAAAGGAGCAGCATCCGACTCCATTTATTGCCGCCGTCGCCGCCATCAATTGATCAATCCGTTACAACTCTAAGAATTTTTATTTTATTTTTATTCAGAGAGGAGTTAGTTAGCAGAAGGATGGAGAGGAAAGTGTGAAGAAACAGAGAAGAGAGTGAGAGATGCGTGCAGGAATCCGGAGCCCTGGGCTTGGCTAGTGTCAACTTCTGTTTTTCCCAATTCCTCCTACTTTTCACCTCCTGTTATTTTTTGTGTTTTGCGTACGGTGCACACTCCTATCTCTGCCACGTCACTTTTCGTTGTTTCCAACGTTTTTGTTTTGGAGCTAAAAAAATAATTATATTATTATAGATTGTTATGCTCAAGGATGTTAAACCGATAATGTGTAAATTCAGGGGCGGAACCGGGGGAGGCAAGCAGGCCCGGGCCCTGAAAAATATTTTAGATTTTTTTTTTATTATTTAGTGTTTATATATAGAATAATATGGTATTTTTTATTTTAAATAGATCAATTTTCTAATAATAAATTATATTTTGAATTTTGGCTCTCTCTATTAACTAATCCCAGAATTCAATTTGAAAAATTCGTAATTTATAGCTCGACTCTTTTTTTAATTTTACTCGAGATTGAATTGACTTTTTAGTTATGTTAACTCTATTATATATATATATATATATATATTAATGAAAAAATTATTCTCATTATCCATATTTTTTACTCCAGTTTTTATTTATAATTATAATTCAAGGTAAATATAATTTTTAAATTTAAATGAAAATATAAATTTTTCCTCGTGTAAATAATACAAACACTACAAATCTCTCTCCTAAGAAAACCCTAAATTGATTTCTCTTTTTCCAATTGAAGAACAGATCTGGTGGAGATTTTATGGGCAAGGGGAAGTCAACAACCCAAAAGCTTTGTGCTAGTTTTTGGATTTTCTTACCTCTTTGATCTTTTATCCAGCCATGTATACGGTTAAGAACTGGTTCATGGTTAGCCTTTGGATTGAAATAAATTATAGCGATAATTAGAAAAGAGTTACATTTTGATCGCCCTAATCGAAATGACTTCTTGACAAGTTTTTTTTTTTTAGTTTAACGTAATTTTCTGGGCCAGTTTGCGCGCATCTCGATTAATCCCACGGGCCCTGAAGTTAACGACCATGTAAGCCTCCAGTGGCCATCACATGAGCAACCTAGAACTCGAACCTGAAACCACAGAGGGAGCAAACCTCTTGGTCCCAAGCTCTTACCACTAAGCCACCACCTAGATGGTTTTCTTGACAAGTTTTTGATAAGGGTGGTAGTGTGTGTTTGTATTTGAGATGGAGGTTGAGGTTTGGGTGTGGAACCTACTAAAAAGACTATAAAAAACAAGAAAAATTAGCTTTTTGTGATTGAGTTTTGTGCATAAATGAGATATACTCAACCACAACCTCAACAACAAAAGCTAAAATAAACACACTATGTTACTTTCTTCAAAGAGTTTTTGGAGTTCTGATATAACAGATATATCACCAACTATAGAAAGGCCCATCGTATGTCCTCATGGAGGGGTGTTTTAGTTTTTATTTTTTTTATTTTTAATTGTAATTATAGATATTAACTAATATTTGAAAAGGTGTTAGGAAAATACTGTAGCTTTTTTCATACCATATGCTTCTTCTTTTTTTTTTTTGTGTTTTTTGTTTTTTTTGTTTTTTCTCCCACATTTTTTCCCTTTTTTTGGGCTTTGCATGTTTTTTTCCCCAAGATTGTCTTCTTCTTTTCTTTTTTATTCTTTTTTGTTTTTGTGTTTTTTTTTAAAATTATCTTTGTCAATTTTTTTTTAATATTAAACTGGTTGAAAATTTAGTTCTATAGTTTTGTTCTTTAAAACATTATGGATTACTACAATGTTTCCTTACATGACTTTTTTTTATGAATTTTTTTCTTCCTTTTTTTTTCAAAATAATCTTTGTCGATTTTGCGTCGTAGTTTTTTTTTAAAAAACACTATGGATTGTTACAGTATTTCCCAACATGGTTTTTGTTTTACTACAGTGTTTCCCCACATGTTTTTCTTTTCAAAATTATCTTTGTCGATTTTTTTTTAATATTGAGCTGGTTGAGAATTACAACTGTAAATTTTTTCACAAGTTTTTTTTTTCTTTTTTTCCCCAAAATTATCTTCTTTTTCTTTCATATTTTTGAGTTTTTTTTTAGAGTTGTTTTTGTTGATTTTATTTTTTTTAATATAGAACTGGTTGAAAATTTAGCTTTGTAGTTTTTTCTCTTTAAAACACTATGGATTGCTACGTTGTTTTCCTATATGGTTTTTTTTTTATGATTTTTTTGTTTTTTTTCTAGAATTGTCTTTGTCGATTTTATTTTTTTCATATTGAGCTGGTTGAGAATTTAGCTTCGTAGTTTTTTTCTTTAAAACATTGTGGATTGCTACATTGTTCCCCCACATGATTTTTTTTTGTTATGATTTTTTTCAAAATTATCTTTATCGATTTTATTATTTTTAATATTGAGCTGGTTAAGAATTACAACTGTAGATTTCCTCATGAAACACTATAGATTGCTACAGTATTTCCCTGCATGGTTCTTTTTTCCTTTCAGTTTTTTTTTGTTATGATTTTTTAAAAAAATTTCTTTGTTCATTTTATTTTTTAAATATTAATCTGGTTAAGAATTTAGCTTTGAAGTTTTTTCCTTAAAAATATTATGGATTGCAACAGTTTTTCTCCAAATATATATTTTTTATTTTTTCCACAAACCCACGACAATGCACAAGTATGCCACAAGCCCGCGGCATCGCGCGGGCATTGCATCTAGTTAATAAACTAGTTTTTGAAGAATAGTCAATGGTTTTTTATTAGTTTTCATCGGTAGCGTCAATTAACAAGGGTTGGTTAGAAATAAGATTTATATGTTGAATAATCAGTTAATCTCTTGATTCTATCGAGTTGGTTATTTTTCAGCTAATATGGCTAATAGCTGCTGCCTAGTTCCTGGTAAGCCAAAGTGGCTGGTGATTGATACCTATAATAGGTCTCCTTTTGTAAATTTAGAGACTCTCTAATGTTTAAATATCTTTTTTTAGAGAAAATATCAATATCTATTAGAGAGATAGAATCTGAAAATATATATGCTAAAAATTATATCAACTTGAAAAGATTGATTCTTTTCTTCTAAAAATTCAATAGGCTTGTATATAGTTCATGATTCTTTTCTTTTCTTTATATCGAGGGGAGGACCCCAAAGTCCTCTTTTTTCTAATAGTATTAAAATATCTTTTATGTATTCAGGAGGAAAAACAAATCTCTAACTCATCACAGAAAAAAGAGCTGACTTATCACAGGGAAAAAGATCTTTGAGTCATCAAATCTTGTGGTTCAATATGGAGCATGATAAGATTATTAGAGCCACATGTATTTAGGTTCAACGCTTGGCTGGTTCCAATGATGTTGAATCTTGTAGTTCGTTAAATCCATGTATATTTGGGCTCAACACTTGGGCAAACTAAAAAATGTTGAGTCTGGTAGCTCTCTAGACTGATTTATACATGTTTGAGCTCAGTACTTGGCTAAACTTAAGGATACCGAGTCAAGTAGCTAGCCAGACTCATCTATATTTAGGCTCAAAAGGATGTTGAGTCTGGTAGCCTACTAGACTAATATATATTTTGGCTCAATACTTGACTGATCCCAAAAATGCTAAGTCTGGTAGCTCACCACACCGACCTATTTATTTGGGTTTACTGCTTGGTTGAGCTCAAAAATGTTGGGTCAGGTAGCTTATCAGACCCATTTATACATGAGCGCAAAAAGATGTTGGGTCTGGTAGTTCGCCAAACTTATACATACTTGAACTAAATGCTTGATTAAATTTAAAAATACTGGATCTAGTAATTTACCAAACTCATATATATTTAAGCTCAGTACTTAGCTATACTTAATGACATTAGGATATAACCTTACCTTTATTTCCTTAAGTTGAACATGATTTTTAAGTAAATAACATGTTGATCTATCACCACATCGAATAACTTTGTAAAATCAAAACATTTTATGTAAAATAATATTTTTTATTTTTTAAAAGTTATTTTTGATATTATCACAACAAAACAATTTTTTTTTAAAAAAATAATTTTAAAAAAATTCTATTTATACTACAATCCCAATACGATACTTACAACACACGTGTTTGCATTATATAACGATTATATTTAACCCTCAGCATCCCCCAATAGTATAAAAAAAACATTTATCGAGCTTTAATGTGTAATTCAACTTATCAAACCACGGGTTTGTTTTCTAGAGGATACCATTTTGAGTCTCACAAGTCTCAGGGCCATTGGAGGTTTACATGGTCATTAATTTCAGGACTCGTGGGATCAGTCGAAGTGTGTACAAGTTGACTGGACATCCAGGTTAATAACAAAAAAATAATAACAACATTTTATAATAGATTCCATAGAGTTTATGTTCACCTGTTTTTTGTGTTTTAAAAGTATTTTAAAAAAAATTAATTTTTTTATTAATTTTAAATTAATATGTTTTTTTAGTGTTTTCAAATTATTTTGATGTGTTAATGTTAAAAATAATTTTTTTAAAATAAAAAAAAAATTATTAACATATATTTTAATATTGAAAAGTAATTATAATCCCAATGTAAAACAAATAAATTGTGTTTTGATGTAAACATATTTATTTATTTATTTTTACGGTCCCAAAATAATATATAAAACCGTAAAATTCCTTGAAAACTGTGCCTCGTGACCCTTGCGTATTAAGCAACTTAAGCTACCAATCCGTCACTAGAGGGTCCCATCCAATAAAGATTCTCATGTGTTTTGACTTCTCGTCATCAAGATGGCTCCTAGGAATCACAAGAGGCCCTTCCTTTTTCCACTACCATGTGCCCAGAAATATTCATCTTCACATGCAAAAAGAAAAATTCTGAAGATAATTCCGTCCTGATTCATATAATTATCAATGAGTTAATTTTTATTGAAAATTATTTACACCATGTCTTAATAATTATTAAACTCCATCTCATCAATGAGTTAATTTTAAAAAAAATCTATAATCCAAAACATGGTTAAAGTAAAATTTTAAATTGCATTGCTAGAATAAATCACATGATAGATGCCCGAAGAAATTGCAGCCTGTGATAAGATATGTCCACGACACCCTTTTTAAACTATATCTTAATACAATTATAAACACAAAACGATAAAACACAAAAAGCTAAGATACATGACATGTCACGTACAGGGCCTTATCATGCGATTTCGCACGATGTGTATTCTCTTTCATGTTGTTTTTTTCATCTATCGTGCTAAAACAAAGAAAATAAATATACCGATGAGAGAAGAGATCAGAGACTTTAGTGTGTACGAAAATCGTTTTTAATTGAATTATTAAGGGAAGATCGACAGTATCGTTAAGACACTGTTTGATCAAAAAAAAAATTAAAAAAATTTAGATGGTTTTGACATCTGATTTTTAAAATATATATATTAATGTATTTTAAAAAAAAAACACCTTAAATTGCAATATTTATCATGATCCCAAATACATCCATCAAACTAAAACTTTGTCAATAAATTCTACATGTCCAGTTCTATAATGAAACAATTTACTATTATCAAAATGAGATCATTTTTATATTTAAATTAGATTTAAAATATATTTTTTTTATTTTTTTTTCTTATTCAATTTTTACTAAACTTCAAAAATTTATTTGATTTATGTTTTATTAACTTGGCCGGTTTTCATTATTTTTTCATAATAAATTATTAGATTTCATATTATAGACATTCAAAATTTATACAATCAAAGTTTATATATACAGAGAGTTTAGGGATATAATTTAAAACTTAAGAAACCCTTATCTCATATATTTTTCTATATACTACGTCATGTAACTTTGTAAAACCATTTCATTTTGTGTAATAGGGGTTTTGAGGTGACTCTAGCCTCTCTTTTCATTATATTTTTTTGATAATTTTATTTATTTAAAATCCATGAAATATGTTAGAAAATAATATAAATTATATCTTGAACCTTATTTAATAGCTAAGCTGTTATGTTGAGATGTTTTTTTGACATGGTATCATAGTCTTAATGACCAAATAATCACGAGTTTGAATTTCACCATCTCTATTTATTTGATAAAAATCAAGAATAAGGTAGTATGAACATGTACAAGTTCCAAACCTAAAAGAGTTTTCACTTGAAGTGATGTGTTAGCGAATAATATAAATTATATCTTAAAACTTTATCGAACAGTTTAAACTATTGAGTTGACTTTACTTTCTTGGTCAACAAAACTCTAATATCATATTAAAATACTATTTTAATCTAAAAACTTAAACTATTAGATGAATTTTAATATATAATTTATATTATTTTTTTATATATATCTACAGTGAGTGGCCCTTGATGGTCAACAAGTGTGAGTTGACTCGGATGCAGCGGCTTCACTAAGATACATGGGAATCGCGCGATGTGGGGTTCTTTTTCAGCTGTGTCGTGCGATGTTTTTCCAATAGATATTCCATGTTTGTTGACGCAAGAAAATCAAATCAAAGCTTATAGAACGGTCAAAGGAGAATTAGAGTTCAACATGTTAACACATGAATGTGCGTGAGTGTTTGAGAATGAGATAAATACTATATTATAAAGTATTATATATATATATATATATGTCAATTAACCTAAGTTTTTGTCATTAAACTATGTACTAGTTATAGATAATATGCGTTCGAAAGCTAAATGGTTGTATTTAGTCACTAATTATTTATAATTCGTTTTTAATCCTCCAAATATGCTTGATAACAATGATAGTTGGACGGTGCAAAGAATCCAAGGTCGTTCTTTTCATGTCTCCGAAAACGGAGATAAAATATGAAGGATGTTAAGGAGACCAAACTTTAGAAAAAGTATTATGATAATTTATGTTTTTTTCTCTCTATTATAGATAACAAAAAATAATAATACTTTATGCGTTTTATATTTTAATTTTATAGAAGTTAAAATAATATGTTTTATTTTATTTTATAGGTAAAAATTTAATAAACAATAATTTTAATTAAACATATATATTTTTAAGAAACTACAATTATTATATTTTTTAAAAAATAAAAGCAAAAACTACGGTAAAATCAGATACACACTTAATTGCTTAAAGACACTGCCGGGAAAAAATTAATTACAATAAATTGAGTAATCGATTTTTGGTTAAAATTCTATCTTTTATTAGTATTTTTTTTTAATATAATGGCGAGACATGAATTCAGAGTCCAAGCCGTTGCCTTTACATGTTGGAGCGATCGCGCGATGTTGGAATCGAACGATGTGACTTTGACATCACGCGATCTGATGTGGTTTGGAGATCGCGCGATGTGGGAATCGAACGATGTGACTTTGAGATCGCGCGATGTGGTTTTTCTTTTTCAGCTGTATCGTGCGATATTTTCCCTGTTAGAATATCCAAAAGAAAACCAAAGCCTTTAGAAGTGTCAAAGGAAAATTAGAGGTCAACATTTATGGACATATTATTAAGCTCATTCACCCGTGTTGTCATCTTGTATTGAAATAATATTTTTTAAATATAAAAAAAATTAATTTTTATTAATTTTTATTTTAATAAAAAATAATTTAAATCATGTGAGGGTTAACCATATGTAACTTGATGGACTTTACGTATATCCAAAAACAACTCATATAACTCGTAAAAATATAGCTTGACTAATTTTTTTTTTTAACATGATATATTTTTTTAAATATTAAAACAACAATTATTAGATTTATTTGGATCAACCTAGATTAATATGTCAAATCCATGACCTGGATTATGAAACTATAATAACTTTATAGAAAGCAAATCAAAATAAATTTTGAAATATAATTTTCAATTAACTCAATACTAGATGATAAAATATTTTTTTAAAAAATCAATTTAAAAAGGAATTAAAAAAGCTACTCTAATTAACCCATCAAACCCGTGATCCGAGCTATAAGACTAAGATAAATTCATAGAGAGCAAATAAAAAAAAATACAAATTTCAATATCCAATCAGCCCAATATTAAAGGATGATATTAAAAAAAACATAAAAAAAAAATAACTTAAGTCAATCCGCTAAACCCATGATCCAGGTTATTAGACCAAGATAACCTCATAAAATATTTTTTTAAAAAAATAACATGATTTAATGGTTAACCTTCTAAATTCATGACTTTGATCATAAGACTAAAATAACTTAATAGAAAGTAAATCAAAATAAATTATGAAGTTTTATTAACAATTTTTTATGTTGGATATAATGTTGAACAATAAAATTTATAAAACAATTAATTAAAATATTGACAAAAAAAGAGTCAGGTCAACCCAGACTAACCCGTTAAGTACTATTTTCAGGTCATGAGACCGGAATAACCCAATAAAAAGTAAACCAAGACAAATTATGAAACCTGATTTCTAATTAAACACAATATTAAATGACAAATTTGGGGAAAATCGAATTAGAAAGTAAAAGAAAAGAAAATGAGTCAATTGGGTTAATCTGTTAAAACCATGACCTGAATCATGAGATGGTGATACCTAATAAAAAAAACAAATCCGTTGTTGAAGAACCAGTAACTTAAGTCATAAGATCAAGATAACCCGTAAAAAAAAAAATTAAATGACTCAATTAACTAGGATTAAAATGTCAAAACCTGCAATCTTGATTGTGAGACCAAGATATCTTTATAGAAAGCAAATCAAAACAGATTATGAAGCTCAATTCTCAACCGATCTAATGTTAAAAAATAAAAATGAAAAAAGAATTACTTTAAATGACACAAAAAAATAACTTAAGTCAATCATGGTTAACCTGATAAGCATTATTCTCGGGTTATGAGGCTAAACAAAATAAATTATGAAATCTAAATTTTAATCAACTTAAAATTAAAAAAAAAACCTTAGTCAACTAGGTGAACCCACAATCTATGTCATGAAAATGTGATAACTTATTAAGATAAAAATATAATATTAAATAATAAAATTAAAAAAAAATTAATTGAAAAAAAATAAAAAAATAATATAAAAGGAAAAATAAAAAAGCAAATTACTATTCTATTCAAATAAATAGTGATTTGTGATTAAAACGCCATCTTCTTTTAATTTATTGTTAATGTGTGTGAGTTTGTGTGAATAAATCTCACATTTATCAAAGAATGAATAGGGGAAGCATATTACGTATATAAGGATTAACCCGATAGCTTAGCTTTTTTTGTTTAATTGAATGTGATGTTTTTTTTTATTATTTATTGGAGAGTATACAATGATATTTGATGGATTTTATGTTTTAATAATTAAAATTCAATAATATTTTTAAAAGATTAAAAGTATAAACTGAGATAAATTAAGAAGAATAATTGATGGTTTAATATCAGAAAAACACATTAATTTCTCACTCTGTTCTTGCTTGTAGCTATCATAGTTGCACGAGCATTCTTTATATAAATATAATTTTTGTGTCGCTCATTTTTTTTACACAAGGGTCAAGGCGTGCATATATTTTCATTAAATTAACTTCAACCATAAATTATATTTAAACAAATAGCATTATATGCATTTTTCTGCTTAAATTTCAAGAATAACCATTTAAACTTCAAGATTTTATTTCATATATATATATATAATTTGTGGACTTTTATCTTTATTTTCCAGGTTATTTTAGATTTTTTTTTTGTTTTTCGAACTTAGATCAGTTTAGTTAATATTTAAACAAACTTGTATTTTATTTTTAGATTAGATTACTGTTAATGATATTAAAAAATGATCACATCATACTTTTTCTGTAATTTATTTGTAATTTTACAGCTTTAGAAACTTTTTTTTTTTTTTTTACAATTTAGAGTCTGAATGAGAAAATTAATTTTATATCATAATTAATGCAATAAACATAATTTGCCATCTCTTCATTACTCCACATTCTTGACTTCTAGGGATGTAAGATCGATCGCGCGATGAGCTTTGTTTTTTTTAACCTTCCATGGCCCATCGGTGGGTGGGATCGCACGACTCGCTAGCTCATACGATAAATCATGTTAGCAGCTTTATAAGTCGCCAGGTCCAAAAAGACAAGAAGATGAAAGAAAAGCCAATAAATAAGTAAAAGGAAAGCTACCACAAGCAAAGAAGAAACCCATTTCATTTGCTTTGCTTACGCTTGTCCTAGAAAATGGCAGAGTTCTCGAAGATCCTCAGAGAGACTGATACTAAGAAGAGGCTGTCAGTTCCTTTCAAACTAGGCAGCCAAGATCTCTGGTGCTCCATTTGGCCGTGCACGGATCTAGTCCATTTCCCTAATTAATAAGCTAGCAAATAATAGTGGCGCTATGGTCAAGGTGATGGTGAGAATGGCGGGCGCCTACAAAACAAAAGGAAGAAGACCAAATCCACCCTCGGGCCCTACCACATGCATATATTTATGGCATTGATGTTCTTACAAAAATAGTTTTATGATTCTCCTTGCCATAATTTGATACTTAATATCTGGGTGCTGAGGAGATGCTGTTGGTTTTTCATAAAAAAATGGATCTCTGTTACATCTCGGAGGGATGTCATTTTGTAGGAGGCGAAGCTCGACAATTATAATGATCTTAATTAAACAAAATCCAGAGAATATCCAATATATGGGTAACCGGGTCACCCCTGGAATCAATTTTTCTATTAAACTAATATTGCTTTTTTTATTTTATTTTATTGATCCCATTAGTTCGAACAGGTCACTAAAATTCCGACCACATTGAAATGATTTGTCCATAACAATAACTTCGAAAAAAACCCAGCCCTAATCTATGTCTTGGATTTTCCGAATCAATCAACAAAGCTAGGTAGAGTTCAACGGCTATAATCATGACTAAGAAAGCAATTATCACAAGTGAAATAAAGACTGCATGACATTTAGGATATAATTGGATTGACACGAGCAATAAATCTTTTAGAGGTGTGTGTTCGACTGGTTATAGCCATAGCATCATTTTAGGTCGGAATGGTTCGTGGGTCCCAAAGCAGAATTCAGCTGTTCCCCTGCTGATGGTTTTATAGTCTGTTTGGTATCATCTTGACTTCCTCTGGCTGTCTTCTTATGAAGGTTTAGCCAAATTAAGGGTGAATTCAGCTGTTCCCCTGTTTGGTATCATCCTTTTTTATTCAATTGAATAATGTGATTTTTTTTATTGGAGAGTATAAAATGATATATATATATTTGAAGGATTTTATGTTTTAATTAATCGAAATTCAATATTATTTTTAAGAGATTAAAACTATAAAATGAGATAAATTAAGAAGAATAAATTCGCACGTCTCCCCTTCTCCTCTCGCTTGTCGCGAGCACTAGACATGGATGTTTCTTTCTTACCTTCAGTTGCCTTTTCTTTTGTCCTTTCCATCGACCGAGAGATCGCACGACTTACTTGCACCGAAATAGATCGCATCGCGCGATGGAAAGAATAGATCGCGCGATGGAAGGAATAGATCACTTTCCATCGCGCGATGGAAAGAATAGATCGCGCGATGGAAGGTATACATCACTTTCCATCGCGCGATGGAGAAAAAATAGATCGCGTCGCGCGATGGAAAGTATACATCACTTTCCATCGCGCGATGGAGAAAAAATAGATCGCGTCGCGCGATGGAAAGTATACATCACTTTCCATCGCGCGATGGAGAAAAGATAGATCGCGTTGATGGAGAAAAACCTGGTATAAATATAAGCACATTGAAAGCTCCCACAAGGAAGAAGAAACTCATTTTTTGCTTTGCTTTTGGTTGTCCTAGAAAATGGCACAGTTCTCGAAGATCCTCAGAAAGACTGATACTAAGAAGAGGCTGTCAGTTCCTATCAGGTTTCTCAGTTCTCTTCCACCTTTCAAACTAGGCAGCCATGCCGTCACCTTTGAAGCTACAGACGAGAAAGGCCAAGCTTGGACCTTTCAATGCTCCATCCGCAAGAGAGGACAGTACCCGAAGCCAGTCCTCACAAGAGGTTGGGTTGCATTCGTTAAGAGCAAGAACCTACAAGTTGGTGACAAGGTCAGGTTTATTAAACGTAGGAACCGAGCTACTGCAGCAATCTCTTACAAAGTTCGTGCTGAAAGGCAATCAAGATCTTTGGTGCTCCATTTGGCCGTGCACGGATCTAGTCCATTTCCCTAATTAAGAGCTCTGTAAGTCAAGCTAGCAAATAATAGTGTCGGTTTCATGCACTGGCTTGCATCGAGTCCCTTTCTGTACTTTTGCATTTTACTTCTCCTCAGTCGTAATTTTATCTACTCTACTAAAGTTTCCTCAGTCGTAATTCTACTCTACTAAACTACACGTTGGTTGTTATTAATGGGTGGCTTATTCTATATCCAGTAGTGAATGAAATGGAGCCATGTTTCCAGCTTAGGGGGACATGTTAGATTGCTAAGTTGGGTGAGTTTCAAGTTTCTTGAATTCTCATATATGTGTGCTGCTTCTGCAATTAGTATGTTTAACTTTGAAAAGCCATCCCATCTGCTAAGGTCTCTCAAGATGTTCCTTTTGCACCTTTCTTTCAATAATATGGAATTACTGATCTCTGAATAACGCAATATATAGGTAGCTCGCGAGGCCACTTCTCATGCAAGGGTACGTAGTAGTAGTGATGTGGTATATGTGATCGTGCTCTTGCATATGAAATGATAATTATTTTGCATATTCGGCATCTTGACGAAAGAAAGTAACGATGTTGGCTTAAATCCGTTGCGTGATTGGCTCTACAAGAGGTGTTATTTCATGTTCAAAATTATGATATCAAAGTGGGGGTTTGATCATCTTGAAATTATACCTCTTGAAATAAAGAGATAATATATGGCTAGGGTTTATAAATTACCTGAATCCTTCTCGGTAGAATATTGATATAATCATAGAGCATTAATGTTGGTTCGATCAGGGAATCCTCGTCCACAAAACTATAAACAACGGCGCTCGTGCGGTTCATTTCTTTTATTGGCTTACAGTGGCGCTAGAGTCAAGGTGATGGTGAGAATGGTGGGCGCCTGCAAAACAAATCCACCGTCAGGCCGTACCACATGCATTATTACATCTCGGCCCTAGACTCTTAAAAGATATATTTCCATCAGATGTAATGACATTAGTGTATTTACAAAAATAGTCTTATGATTCTCAATGCGATGATTTGATACTTCACATCTGTTAGTTTTTCAACCAAAATTGGGTCTCCATAATATCTCGGAGGGATGGCATTTTTTTGGAGGCGAATCTCGACAATTATAATGATCTTAACTGTTAAACAAATCCAGAGACTATGCAATTTATGGGTCAGCGGGTCACCCTCGAGTCAAATTTTTTATCCGATTAGCTCCAAACGGATCACTAAAATTCCGACCATATTGAAATGATTTGTCCATAACAATATGTTATCAAATTCAATTAAAAAAAAACCCAGCCCTTATCTATGTCTTGAATTTTCCGAATCAATCAACAAAGCAAGGCACGTAGAGTTTAACAGCTATAATCATGACTAAGAAAGCCATCATCACAACATTTAATCTTGACGCTCTGGTTATAATTGGATTGACATGAGCAATAAATCTTAGAGGTGTGTGTTCGACTGGTAATAGCCATAGCATCATTTTAGGTCGGTCGGAATCTAGAGAATGGTTCGTGGCTGCAAAAACGATTGAGCATGAACGTACCAAAGCAGAAGCTGATGGTTTTATAGTCTGTTTGGTATCATCTTGACTACCTCTGGCTGTCTTCGATCTTATTAAGGTTTAGAATCATTTTTCGAATCAAGCTTTATAACATTGCAACATTTGACGAGCCACTCATATATCAAGCCGCACTGCATTTGGAAGAGGTTGATCTTCGATTAATCGACTGTACAAATTACACGAGCAAGAACACAACAGCTACTTACACTCCCAACAGCAATTTCTATCTACATTTTGTACGCAATTGCTATCTACAGGACATAAGTAGCTCTGCTAGCAGCGCTAACTGGCTACACTATTAGGTCTATCTATCTATTCATACCTCATGTCAAATGCAATCATGTGTGGGAGGTGCACTAATTCAATGGTGCTGATTTATTCATGTCTTGTTTCGTTCCTCAATATTTGTGCTTATAAACCTTTCCTCAACCAGAAGTCTAGAACCACAAAAATTTACCGTTATTCAATGCTGTTGAAGAGGTACCAAACTTTCAAAGCAGAATACCAGAAATAAAATTTGACTTCAATAGATAAACTGAAATTGTTGTGCATCAAGTGTTGTCGTATCAGAAAGCACAAATCAACAAGAGTTTTCCTCAAACGCCCTTCTCCTTAAAGAATTTCTTTCCTTATTCTATATATATCAAATTTAATTCTAAATTCAGAGAATCTAAAATTAAAAAAACAGCATAAGAGGGGGGAAAGCTTGCATTTACTTTAATATGCCTATCCTCTGGGCTTATATGCACATTCTCCAGCCTCAACTCTATATCCGAAAGTCCATGACTCTGCAAGTAGTTCACCTTAAGTAAGCAAAACAAACACCTTACACTTTAGTTGTGCACAACAAATGGCAACTATTTGTGCACAGATAATACAATTACCAATCAAAAGATCCCTCATCTATATGCATGTTATTCGCAACTGCCGAGAGACAGCAGGTCCTCCAACGGTGTCATCTCCCACCCTCCTGACAGATTCCTCATACAATGCAAGATTGGCTTCCAAGGTAGGAAGCCAATCTGATTGTTGAAGCCAATGTCTCAAAGAAAAACTAGCATGATACTGCCATAAAATAAAAAGGAAGACATAAACTTTCACATCCCTAAACTCACAAATGGAAAAATTGAAACATGGGAAGAACTGCATCCACACGCAACATGCAGAGAAATGAAGGTTTGTCCAATAAAAACAGAAAATCTCCAACAGGGGTGTCCTAGAAAGACTAACCTACCTAGCATAAATAACTAAATGGCTTCACACAACGAAACATTTAATGCATACGCAATATCAAAACCTTACACAGAAACAGAACATACCCAATGTGCCAGAGTAAACGAACCACGGCCACTAGAAGGTGAAGAAATATAACCTGAAATTGCATCGAATAAGAATGGTACATAAGTTTACGGCGAACCAGCTTCTTCAACACCTAAAAACACTTTAACAACACCAAAGTTACACCAATATTCAAAACCTCAAATACCAAATAAACAAAACTCCAAAACAAAGCCCCAAACCTCTATTGCTCGCATTCCTCTACGTTTTGCTTGAGTACTGACAAGTTTCCTAAGCACAACTTTAATGTTATACAAAGGGCTGCAATTCCACATTATACTCATCACCTCCAATAATCACACAATATCAAAAAATCAAATAAGAAAAGAAAGCTAACCTATTAGAATCCTTCACTATTGCTACAAAAACCACCTCATCCGCCTAGAAAAACCCCAATTCAGTTATCCATGGCATAATTAGCAGTGCTAAGAACAATCACTTTTGGACATTAAACACTATCCTTAGTGTTAATAACCGAAAATGACAACTAAATTAACAATATTTAACAGATAAAGATTAAAAAAAAATTGAAGTAGAGTTTTCTGGCTTACCCGGCCACCGAGGCCAATACTGACACGATCAAGCACCTTAAAAATCAGACATCTTGAACCTCATAACATCTCATCCTCCTGCTCCTCAATCACACATCTCCTTCCGATTCCAACGGAGCCACGGCCTTACTCGGCGACGAACACCCCAGCACCGTCCCTACTTCTCTCCTAGAAGAACTGCTTCTCGCACCGATGATAATACCATTACTACGTCGTTTAATCAGTTTCATCGTCGACAAATTATCAGAAAAGGAGCAGAATCCGACTCCATTTATTGCCGCCGTCGCCGCCATCAGTTGATCAATCCGTTACAACTCTAAGAATTTTTATTTTTTTAATTCAGAGAGGAGTTAGTTAGCAGAAGGATGGAGAGGAAAGTGTGAAGAAACAGAGAAGAGAGTGAGAGATGCGTGAAGGAATCCGGAGCCCTGGGCTTGGCTCGTGTCAACTTCTGTTTTTCCGAATATCTCCTACTTTTCACCTCCTGTTATTTTTTGTGTTTTGCGTACGTTGCACACTCCTATCTCGGCCACGTCACTTTTCGTTGTTTCCCCGTTTTTGTTTTGGAGCTAAAAAATAATAATTCTATTATTGTAGATTGTTATGCTCAAGGTTGTTAAACCAGTAATGTCGAAATTCAGGGGCGGAACCGGGGGAGGCAAGCAGGCCCGGGCCCTGCAAAATATTTTAGATTTTTTTTATTATTTAGTGTTTATATATAAAATAATATAATATTTTTTTTATTTTAAATAGATAGATTTTCTAATAATAAATTATATTTTGAGTTTTCACCCTCTCTATTAACTAATCCCTGCTCCGCCCTTATGTCTGATGAATTCAATTTGAAAAATTCGTAATTTATAGCTCGACTCTTTTCTTTAATTTTACTCGAGATTGAATTGACGTTAACTCTATTATATATTTGTGTGTGTGTGTATTAATGAAAAAATTATTCTCATTATCCATATTTTTTATTCCAGTTTTTATTTATAATTATAATTCTAGGTAAATATAATTTTTAAATTTAAATGAAAATATAAATTTTTCCTCGTGTATAATATAATACGAACACTACAAATCTCTCTTCAAACATAATTTCTCTCTCCTAAGAAAACCCTAAATTGATTTCTCTTTTTCCAATTGAAGAACAGATCTAGTGGAAATTTTATGGGCAAGGGGAAGTCAACAGCGCTTTGTTCTAGTTATGGAAATTGATTTCTCTTTTTCCAAAAGCGCTTTGTCCTAAAGGGTGGTAGTTACTCCCTTCGAAGAGTTATTGGATTTTTGACATAACAGATATATCAACAACTGTAGAAAGGCCCATCATATCTCCTTCTGGAGAGGTGTTTTAGTTTTTATTTTTAATTTTATTTTTTAATGGTAATTAGAGATATTAAATAATACTTTTAAAGATGCGGGAAAAATAATGGAGCTTTCTACCACCCACATGTTTTTTTTTTTTGTTAATTTTTTTTTTTGTCTTTCTTTTCTTTTTCCACATTTTTTCCCCTTTTTCCCCCTTTTTTTTTTGGGGCTTTACATGTTTTTTTTTCTTTTTTTCCCAAGATTGTCTTCTTCTTCTTTTTTTCTTTTTTTTATTCCTTTTTGTTTTTATGTATTTTTTTTTAAATTATCTTTGTTAATTTTTTTTAATATTAAGATGGTTGAAAATTTAGTTCTATAGTTTTTTTTCTTTAAAACATTATGAATTACTACAATGTTTCCCTACATTATTTTTTTTTTTTTTTATGAATTTTTTTTTTTAAATGGTCTTTGTCGATTTTGCGTCGTAGTTTTTTTTCTTTAAAACACTGTTGATTGTTACAATGTTTCCTCACATGGTTTTTGTTTTGCTATAGTATTTCCCCACATGTTTTTTTTTAAATTATCTTTGTCGAATTTTTTTTATAATATTGAGCTGGTTGAGAATTATAACTATAGATTTTCCTACATGTTTGTTTTTTGTTTTTTTTCTCTTTTTTTTCCAAAATTGTCTTCTTCTTTTTATTTTTTTTCATATTTTTGTTTTTTTTTTTTTCAGAATTATTTTTGTTAATTTTATTTTTTTAATATGAAACTGGTTGAAATTTTAGCTTTGTAGTTTTTTCTCTTTAAAACACTATGAATTGCTATACTGTTTTTCCATGTGGTTTTTTTTTATGATTTTTTTGTTTTTTTTTTCCAAAATTGTCTTTGTTTTTTTATATATATATATATTGAGCTGGTTAAGAATTTAGCTTCGTAGTTTTTTTTTTTAAACACCATGGATTGCTACAATGTTCCCTCACATGATTTTTTTTTTTGTTATGATTGTTTTTCAAAATTCTCTTTATCGATTTTATTATTTTTAATATTGAGCTGGTTGAGAATTACAGTTGTAGATTTCCTCACGAAATACTATAGATTGCTATAGTGTTTCCCTGTATGGTTTTTTTTTCCTTTCGGTTTTTTTTGTTATGATTTTTTCCAAAATTTTCTTTGTTCATTTTATTTTTTAAATATTAATCTAGTTAATAATTTAGCTTTGCAGTTTTTTTCTTGAAAACATTATGGATTGCAATAGTTTTTCTCCATATAATTTTTTTAATTTTTTTTCACAAACCCACGATAACACACAAGCCTGCGGCATCGCGCGGGCATGACATCTATTTAATAAACTAGTTTTTGAAGAATAGTCAATGGTTTTTTATTAGTTTTCATCGGCAGCGTCAATTAACAAGAGTAGCTTAGAAATAAAGTTTATGTGTTGAATAGTCAGTTAATCTCTTGATTATATCAAGTTGATTATTTATCAGCCAAGGTGGCTAATAGCCGATACCTAGTGCCTGGTAAGCCAAAGTGGGTGGTGATTGATGCCTATAATAGGTCTCCTTTTGTAAATTTAGCTACTCTCTTATGTTTAAGTATCTTTTTTTTTTAGAGAAAATGCCAATATCTATTAGAGAGATAGAATATGAAAATATATATTCTAAAAATTCTATCAACTTGAAAAGATTGATTCTTTTCTTCTAAAAATTCAATAGGCTTTTATATAGTCCATGATTCTTATTTTTTTTTATCGAGGGGAGGACCCTAAAGTCCTTTTTTTCTGATAGTATTAAAATATCTTTTATGCATTCAAGAGGAAAACAAAATCTCTAACTCATCACAGAAGAAAGATCTTTAACTTATAACAGGGAAAAAGATCTTTGACTCATTAAATCTTGTGGTTCAATATGGAGCATGATAAGATTATTAGAGCCACATGTATTTAGGTTCAACGCTTGGCTGGTTCCAATGATATTGAATCTTGTAGTTTGTTAGATCCATGTATGTTTAGGCTCAACATTTGGTTGAACTCAAAAATATTGAGTCTAGTAGATCTCTAGACTAATTTATACATGTATGGGCTCAGTGTTTGGCTAAACCTAAAGATGTTGAGTCAAGTAGCTAGCCAGACTAATATATATTTGGGTTCAATACTTGACTAAACCTAAAAATGCTAAAGTCTTGTAGCTCACCACACCGACTTATATATTTGGGTTCAATGCTTGGTTAAGCCCAAAAATATTGGGTTAGGTAACTCATCAGACCCATCTATACATGAATTTAAAAAGATGTTGGGTCTGATAGCTCGCCAAATTTATATATAGTTGAACTCAATACTTTATTAAATTTAAAAATATTGGATTTAGTAATTTACCAAACTCATATATACTTAAGCTCAATACTTAGATATACTTAATGACATTAGGATATCACCTTACTTTTATTTCCTTAACTTGAACATAGTTTTTAGGTAAATAACATGCTGATTTATCATCGCATCAAATAACTTTGTAAAATCAAAACATTTTATGTAACTTAATTACATAAACAGCAACATTTCACTTGTTTTTCTATGTAAAAAGCAAAAATGGACTCCACCCGCTTAGCATCTATTAGTGCAAGAAATGGCAATCCATCTAAATTTTATCATTAAACAGTGTGTGTGTATATAATTACTGTAAGATGAATTTTTGTATGTAAAGTAAATAGAAAAAATTATTCTAAATTTTATAAAATTAAAATTTGAAACATAATTATACATGGGCAATAGTATATATAAAAAAAGTTATTAACCTAATCAAATAATCTTTTTCTTTATAATTAAAAAAAAGAGCTATCACAAATATCTTCAATACTCAAGACACCACCGGGAGAAACCTCATGAAGTAAATTGCGTAATTGATTTTTGGTTAAAATTCCATGTTTTATTATTGTTTTTTTTTATTTAATGGTCACATCAATTCAGACTTCAGAGTCTTGACAACGTAGGGATTGCCTCGCTTGGAGCTAGCACTAGACATGGATTTATTTTTTCTTTTTTTCTTACCTTACAATATATATGTATATCATTCTTCTTTTGATCTTTTTTTATCTGAATATATATAACATTCTTGTCTGTCACTGCTAGCATTGTTTTTTGTCCTTGCCATCTACCGAGATCGCACGATTAACATTATATATATATAACATTATACGCGCTATCGCGCGATATCGCGCGGTGGATAAATCATGCTAGCTCTTTACGTAACTACCTTTACTTTAATTGAAGTTGAGGGAGGTCCTGGTGTTTACTTACAGCATCTCCTATCACAAATGATATTTTGAAGAGTTAGATTGATAAAATAGTATTTTAAATAGTATAAATTAATTTTTTTTATTATATTTACTTTAATAAAAAAATTATTTGAAGATTCAATTATATTAGAGTTAAAAAAATAAATGTTTTATTATTTTTTATATATATAATTATATTTAATTGATTTATTTTTTGAGTGGTTTTACTTTGCTAATTTTGGCTCTTTTAAAAAAAATGTACGAATACTATTTATAAAAAAGAAAAAGATCTTTTAGTATTTTATTTATCATCTCCTTTAGACTTGTGTGCAAAATAAACATAAAAAAATCAAAATAATATTTTTTAATATTTAGCTGTTCGCATACCCGCTGGAGATGCTATTATAAGTAAGGAAATGGAAAGCTCCCACAAGCAAGAAGAAACTCATTTCATTTGCTTCGCTTTTGCTTGTCCTCGAAAATGGCAAACTTCTGGAAGATCCTCGGAAAGACTGATACTAAGAAGAGGCTGTCAGTTCCTATCAGGTTTCTTAGGTCTCTTCCACCTTTCAAACCAGGCAGCCATGCCGTCACCTTTGAAGCTACAGACGAGAAAGGCGAAGCTTGGCCCTTTCAATGCTCCATCCGCAAGACAGGACAGTACCCGAAGCCAGTGCTCACAAGAGGTTGGGTTGCATTCGTTAAGAGCAAGAACCTACAAGTTGGTGACAAGGTCAGGTTTATTAAACATATGAACCGAGCTACTGCAGCAATCTCTTACAACGTTCGTGTTGAAAAGGCAATCAAGATCTTTGGTGCTCCATTTGGCTACGCACGGATCTAGTCCATTTCCCTAATTAATAGCTCTGTAAGTCAAGCTAGCAAATAATAGTGAATGAAATGGAGCCATGTTTCCTGCTTAATTAAGGGACATGTTAGATTTCTAAGTTGGGTGAGTTTCAAGTTTCTTGAATTCTCATATATGCGTGCTGCTTCTGCAATTAGTATGTTTAACTTTCAAAAGCCATCCCATCTGCTAAGGTCTCTCAAAGATGTTCCTTTTGCACCTTTCTTTCAAGAATATGGAATTACTGATCTCTGAATAACGCAATATATAGATAGCTCGCGAGGCCACTTCTCATGCAAGGGTACGTCGTCGTAGTAATGTGGTATATGTGATCGCGCTCTTGCATATGAAATGAGAATTAGTCTGCATATTCGACATCTTGACGAAAGAAAGTAACGATGTTGGCTTAAATTAATCCGTTGCGTGATTGGCTCTATAAGAGGTATTATTTCATGTTTAAAATTATGATATCAAAGTGGGTTTGATAAAATCATAGAGCATTAATTGGTGACGAGGAGGCTTTTTGGTTCGATCAGGGAATCCTCGTCACAAAACTATAAAAAACGGCACTCGTGCGGTTCTTTTCTTTATTGGCTACAACGGCGCTGTGGTCTCGGTGATGGTGAGAATGGTGGGCCCTACCATATGCATATTTTTATGACATTAAAGTTTTTCCAAAAATAGTCTTCTGATTCTCCTTGTGGTGATCTGATACTTCACATCTGGGTGATGAGATGCTGTTAGTTTTTCATAAAAAATTGGAAAACCGGGTCAATTTTTTCATTAAAATAATGTTGCTTTTTTTTTTTTATTTATTATTGATCCGATTAGCTCCAACAGGTCACTAAAATTCCGGTCCCGCTGAAATGCTTGGGCCTTTTTTTCAAATAAAGCTTTATAACAATGCAACATTTGACAAGCCACTCAGATATCAAGCCGCACTGCATTTGGAAGAGGTTGATCTTCTTCGATTAATCGGCTGTACAAATTACACGAGCAAGAACACAACAGCTAATTACACTCCCAACAGCAATTTCTATCTACAGTACTTGCGCGCAATGGCTATCTACAGGTTTCATCAACACATAGATCTTGTAAATAAGAGAGCTGATCCATTGACCCCACGCAGGACTAGCAGTCTGGAGTCCACATATGTTCCACAGACGAGCCTAGACAAATCAAACATCTCAGGTGGAACTTGCACGCGAAGTTCATGAACTATGTTGCTTGGTGTAACATCATTTTGATTAAGGTTGTCCCCGAGACTCATTGTCACCTCAATGTCAGCTGAAACAAGTTTGGTCACTGGAAGGCTCGATGGAAACTCCTTATGCGGGACAAGCTTCCTCCATTTTTTAGCTGACAATTTCTGGGCTAAAGAATCTTGATTGTTTGGTTGCCCAAAGGATAGCTTCTCTGATGTCTTTTCCTCCTTAAGATACAACCGCCTCCCGGATGTCAACCGGAATAAAGAGTTTACTTCCAATTTCCCAGTTATACCACTTTTGTCATGAGGCCAGTCTCGACCATTCATGACCGTGAAGCCAATGTCCGATGTGAAGGAAATACTAGTATTTAGTTTTGATGCTCTATTTATAGTTAGATAAACATCACCAATCAGGACACGAGCAGAAGGCTGACGAAGGGTCAATCCTATTTGTCTCCCCGTACAGTATAATAGACGCCATTTTCCTGGAAGCAACTCCAACCAGTTCTGCACATTGAAGTAGAGCAGAAATTTCAATATTAAGTAACCTTTGAGAATAACAAGGCCTCGATCCCGAGATCATTGGAGATAGATGGTAAAAGCATAATCAATCAATAAAATGTTTCATGTTCTACCAGAAGGAAGAATCCAAAGATTATTGGCTGCTGAAGAAGTACAACAGCTAAAGAACCAAATAAGTTTCTAGCTTCTTTTTCTTTCTATTGTATCAATGCATTTAGCAGTTAGACCATTTCACATAAAGTGTTCACTTAACAAAACGAGAGAGTAAATGGCAAAGAACAAGTGACCATAAATTAGAAGAAGCCTTTGAAAGTAAAGGTGATGAATGATACAAGTTATAATATCTTTGAGGCAACTAGACATAGACCCATATGACTATTTGGAGAGAGCAAAAGAATTAATGAATCTACAAAAGCTACGAACAAAGCAGATAATTGCTAACCTTTGGCCTTGAATGAGCATTCAGCATCTCCATCAATTCGATAAAATAGGAAAGCCTATTACGCTATCACATCAAAATTCACCAGTCAGTTCACATTGTCAATGTAATGTCATTGCGAGCTATAAACCAACACCAGATATATAATGAGTTTACATGCAAACATTTAGTAGTTCAAATAGAAATAGAAGCACACTATGATATCTTTCAAGTAACAGGAAATTAATTAGTAACACTAATTGTTCCATCTCATACTTGTGCTTCCCTAGAAAAACAGGGTACTTTCTAGGTTCACAAAGCCTCTGATAAATGATCAAGATGCATGGTTGCGCTTCTCTATGCTCAGAACATGAAACTTTCAAAATTTCCAGCTAATCACTCAAGGCACTGGCTTGAAAGAGTCACAACCGATGAATCCATCTGAATGGCAATAGAGAACTTAGAAATGCTAACTGTAGACGCACCTGGGGCTGCTTATAAATGTATTCCTCTGTAATTCGAACTGCAGTTGAGCCAAGACCCCATCTGATGATATCCATGGATGGCGCCACCCGCCATCTTGGTCCACACAGAAATGGATGCCTGAGGGCATCCAAACAACTGCAAAGCAAATCAAAATAGTCATCATAGATGCCTCATCTCTCTCAAATTAATTCAGATTCTATTCAATATGGTTAACCTCGTGTTGTCTTTACTATTGTCTAATAAGAGATGAACTGATGAATACCTTATTCTTTTGGAAGGTTTGGTTGCCAATAACAAGGATAAAAGGTTCCAACCGGCACCCCAGTTTCGATCGAGTATCTAGAAGAAACAAAATGAACTTAAACATCCTAATAATTCATGTGGCTTTTACTTATAAAAAACAATCTTTCTGGATATTGTGAAAGGTGTAGCTTAAAGTATGGTAATTTGCATTCGTACTACTTACTTGGAGTCCAACATTTCCAGATGGAGAATTCCTACTGAGGATTTGCAATAAAAATTCACGCAAGCATGAAGGATCATTCCCCTGCACTCATCCATAAAAGAGAAATTTGGTAACAGTTAACACTCAATATGCCAGTACAACTTCTTAGGATCAGTACCAACACATGATGAGTAGTGCATGATGATAATATAGGATTTTTTTTCTTATTGAGCAAATAAAGTGACTGCCAATGCATTCCAGTCTTCAAGAAACTGGTAGAAATTAATGAAGAGAAACTTGATCTTATCCAGAGACGTAATGCAAGTCAACAAAAATTCCACCAGGTTCTGGATTGATTAATCCAAAAGCTTTACAGGGAAAAAAAAAAGGGGGGGGGGGGGGGGGGCGCATGTTGTACCTTCATGAGGAATGATTTGAACTTCAAGAAAATTAATGGATCCATGAGTTCCCGCACCACCATTTTTGCCATCATAAATCCTACACATCTTTTCAACATGGATGAAACAGAATTCAGTACATCAGCAGCTCTGCTAGCAGCACAAGCTGGATACACTTTTAGGTCTATCTATCTATTCATACCTCATGTCAAATGCAATCATCATCTGCCGTCTGTCCATGTTGTTGTCCAGTGTGCTACTATTTGGACCATCCTCGTAAAAGTCAGCAGCATTCCCTAGTATCCCTACCTGAAAAGTTGGAATTTCAGAAGTTTCACAAAGTAAGACATCAATGCAAGAAAGAAACCACATGTAACACAGCTTAATCAATGACGTAGTGCTTTATAGAAGAAGTTATGGAGCAGAAAACAGTGGATAGTTGTACCCATGTGTGGGAGGTGCACTAATTCAATGGTGCTGATTTATTCATGTCTTGTTTCATTCCCCAATATTTGTGCTAATAAACCTTTCCTCAACCATAAGTCTAGAACCACCAAACTTTCAAAGCAGAATACCAGAAATAAAATTTGACTTCACTAGATCAATGGAAATTGCTGTGCATCAAGTGTTGTCATATCAGACAACACAAATCAACAAGAGTTTTCCTCAAACACCCCTCTCCTTACAGAATTGCTTTACTTAATCTATATATATCAAATTTAATTCTAAATTCAGAGAATATAAAATTCAAAAACATCATAAAAAGGGGGAAAGCTTGCATTTACTTTAATATGCCTATCCACTGGGCTTATATGCACATTCTCCAGCCTCAACTCTGTATGCGCAAGTCCATGACTGTGCAAGTAGTTCACCTTAAGTAAGCAAAACAAACACCTTACACTTTAGTTGTACAGAACAAATGGCAACTATTTGTGCACAGATAATACATGAATACAATTAAGATATACATACTCCAATCAAGAGATCCCTCATCAATATGCGTGTTATTCGCAACTGCCGAGAAACAGCAGATCCTCCAACCGTGTCATCTCCCACCCTCCTGACAGAATCCTCATCCAATGCAAGAGTGGCTTCCAAGGTAGGAAGCCAATCTGATTGTTGAAGCCAATGTCTCAAAGAAAAACTACCATGATACTGCCATAAAATAGAAAGGAAGAAATAAATTTTCAAATCCCTGAACTCACAAATGGAAAAATTGTAATGTGAGAAGAACTGCTTCCACGCGCAACATGCAGAGAAATGAAGGCTCGTCCAATAAACACAAAATCTCCAACATGGGTCTTGTAGAAAGACTAACCTGCCTAGCATAAACAACTAAATGGCTTCACACAACGAAACATTTAATGCATACGCAATATAAAAATCTTACACAGAAACAGAACATACCCCATGTACCAGAGTAAACGAACCACGGCCACTAGTAGGTGAAGAAATATAACCATAAACTTGCATCGAATAAGAATGGTACATAAGTTTACGGCGAACCAGCTTCTTCAATACCTAAAAACACTTTAACAACACCAAGGTTACACCAATATTCAAAACCTCAAATACAAAATAAACAAAACTCCAAAACAAAGCCCCAAACCTCTATTGCTCGCATTCCTCTACGTTTTGCTTGAGTACTGACAAGTTTCCTAAGCACAACTTTAATGTTATGCAAAGGGCTGCAATTCCACATTATACTCATTACCTCCAATAATCACACAATATCACAAAATCAAATAAGGAAAGAAAGCTAACCTATTAGAATCCTTCACTATTGCTTCGAAAACCACCTCATCCGCCTAAAACAAACCCCAATTCAGTTATCCATGCAATAATTATCAGTGCTAAGAATAATCACTTTTGGACATTAAACACTAACCGAAAATCACAACGAAATTAACAATATTTAACAAATAAAGATTAAAAAAAAATTGAAGTAGAGTTTTCTGGCTTACCCGGCCACCAAGGCCAATACTGACACGATCAAGCACCTTAAAATCAGACATCTTGAACCTCATAACATCTCCTCCTCCTCCTCCTCCTTCCTCCTCCTCCTCCTCAATCACACATCTCCTTCCATCTCCTTCCGATTCCAACGGAGCCACGGCCTTACTCGACGACGAACACCTCACCACCGACCCTACTTCTCTCCTAGAACAAATACTTCTCACACCGATGATACTACCATTACCACGTCGTTTAATCAGTTTCTTCGTCGACAAATTATCAGAAAAAGAACAGAATCCGACTCCATATATTGCCGCCGTCGCTGCCATCAATCGATCAATCCGTTACAACTCTCAGAATTTTTTTGATCCAGAGAGGAGTTAGTTAACAGAAGGAAGGAGAGGAAAGTGTGAAGAAATAGAGAAGAGAGTGTGAGAGTTGCGTGAAGGAGTACAGAGCCCTGGGCTTGGCTCGTGTCAACGTCTGTTTTTCCAAATATCTCCGGCATTTACCTCCTGTTATTTTCTGTGTTTTGCGTTCCGTGCACACTCCTATCTCCGCCACGTCACTTTTCGTTGTTGTCCACGTTTTTGTTTTGGAGCTAAAAAATAATTATATTATAGCAGTGCTATTAGTCTATTACCGTGTCGTGCATCTTGGTTAAGCACAGCTTTTTTAACATGTTAATTTAAAAAATTTATAATTAATTTGAATTTTATTTCAAAATTGAATCGATCAATCCGACTGAAAGTTGACTCGATAAAATTAATTAAAAACAAATATTGACTTGATTCACCGAGTCAAATAATATCTTTTAAATTTAATATGAAAGTTTTCTTGATCTTGAATAGTTATAATCAATTAATTACATATAAAATTTGATTTATAGAATTTTGTTGAATCTTTTTTTAATTAATATAATTTAAATAAATTATGTATGAATAAAAAATTAATTTTCAAAAATTCTTGATTTTTTAAAATTTAATTTTTTATTTATAATGGCTAATCGAAAGTTGATAATGATAATAATTAATTTTTCAACTTTTTAATTTTTAAAATTCACTATAAAAATGGGTGAATGAATTTTCCGGCTTGAATTTTTTATATTTTAAAATACTTTTTCTAACCTTATATTTTAATATTTTCTTCTCATTTTAAGCTTTAGTTTTTTGTTTTTTTTTCAAATCCAAAAGTTATGTTGAGAAATATTTCTCGTTGAGAAATATTTGAGTTTTATATTTTTTTTGGTTCAAAAATCTTGTTTAGAAGTGCATCTGAGTCTAAGTAGTGTTATTAGAATCTTGAGAGGTATATTATAAATATCCTAATTATACAAGTGAGAAGCAATAAAAATTTAATGATAACAAATTCTCCATTGACAATAACAAAAGTTTTATTACTTTAAAATGCTTCAACAAATAAGTAATTTTTTTTGTTTTAATTTAAGCATAGATATTTTTATTATTAGTATCATGCTAGGAAATTAAATTAATAACAATTGTAAGTTTTGATATATGTTTAATATGTATGTTATTATTTTATTATTATATTTATGTTGAAAGCATGTTTACCATGAATTATTATTTTGCATTCAAACTTGTATAAACTCTAAACTTTTCTTGAAAACATTTTTATATTTAACATGTCTTGTTATGATAAACTAAATATTATTGTTTATTGGTCTAATATATTTACAAACTTTGAATCTACACTAACCAAATTTGAATGAGATTCAATGGTTAAATTGAAAATTATAACTTTTCTCATTAAATTAATTGTTTAGCATAATTGAATCTACTTTTAGGCTTAACTCTATATCAATGGTCCATTAAATTGATCATTTAGCATTATTGAATCTTTTTTTGGACTTAACTCTATATCAATGATCCATAAACGAATCTAATAGGCTTTACATATGATTCAATTATGGCAAATCCACAACTAACTAGTCATTTAGCATGGTCAAGCCTATTTTTAGGCTTAGTTTTGTCCTAATAATTCATAAACAAAACTACTAGGTTTTCTATGTCATCCACTTGTGGTAGATTTGCAAATAACTATTCAAAACCACCTAAACCTTCAAACCCTTCAATATTAGAATGTTAATAATTCTCAAAAAAAATAGCATACAAATTGTTTAAATAGCATCTAATCCAAACTAACTAATAAAATCTTAAATTAAATAAAACTCTAAAATCAATTAGGAAATGAATTCGAGATTTACAATGAAAATTAAAAAAAAAATATATGAACACTAACTTTTGAACTTGACCTCAACTAATTATAAAATGATCTATTATACAATTAGACTTTTAGAATATACTAATAAAATTTTAATATAATTTAACAATCAAATTAAAAATTATATATATTTCTGTTAGAAAACTTGTTTAACCCATTCAAACCATTTTAGATTTGAACTTAAGGGAGAAAGGGCATGGCGTTGCAACTTGTGCAAGAAGGTCAAGAATAAGCTTTTCTAGCTTTGAACTTGGCAAGAAAAGACACGATTGGACAACTTATTGATATTCATAATGTTCAGAAAGTATTTTTTTTTTCTTTTATGAACAAGAGAATGAGAAATACTTTGTTTGCAAAGGGTTACATACAAGTTTGAGCTATTGATATTAATGAGGGATTGCATTTGATATCCTTTTATTATGTTTCTATTATATTTATATAACGACACCTAACTTTTGGTTTTTGGATCCCAATAACAAAAACCAAACTCTGGTCACAGTTTTATTAGAAATACATTGAGGGAAATCAAATATACTTAGGCTTAGCCTCAACACCATAATAAACAAAGGAGGGAGAGATGAGAAATAAGATTGTTAGGTTATTGCTCTATTTGTTTTTAAAAAAATTATTTTTTTGTTTAAAAATAATATTTTTTAATTTTTTTTCATATTATTTTGATATGTCAATGTTAAAAATAATTATTAAAAATAAAAAATATTTTATTTTAATATATTTTTAAATAAAAAATATTTAAAAAAACAATTATTTACTAGTATGATTGATATAGAGATAATCTCAAACCCAAGCTTAACAGCACTGGGTATACTAATATCTGACTGGTTTAGCAAGTTTTCATGTGGATACGCTGGCTATATATATATATAACCATTACGAGAGTATACAACAAGGTGATCCTCGAGATATTCTCAACTTGTCTTTGATTTTTTATCTAAACATTGCACATAGAAAATGCTAATTTAAAGTGTGTTTGTTATTGTGATAATTTTTATGATTAAAATTTTAAAAAAATAAGTTTTGATAAATTACTTTTTATTATGGTTGGTGTGTTTAAAATATATATTTGGTTTAAAGTATTGTTCAACTTCATGTTCATGAAAATACATGTCAAAATATTTGGCTAAAAATTATGGTTCAATTTGATGTCGGTAATAAAATTATCTAAAAGGACATGAATTGTAATCTTAATTTCCAATTACATAAAAATTAATTTCACAACCAATATAATATTATAAAGAGACCTAAACATAATAGAAGTTATTTTGGAGTTGTTGGCTGTAGTACCGAGGGTTGTTTTTAAATTGTTGTTGCAGTTACGTGAAATGAATAAGATAAATTAATGTGAGATGAATGAGAGGAAAGGGAAGAGGATACAAAGGTAATTATAAATGTTTTTTTTAGCAGTCCCAGGAGATGCAGTTGTGGTCCAACATGCAAAAGGCAGGGAAAATTTTCTTTTTCAAAACCGAGGTCCAAGCTTTGGCAAGTGGTGAATTCCATTATGTTTATACACATTTGAAACTCGTAATCAAACACTTGATAAATTACTTTAAGAAAAAACAGGTACGCTACCTCAAATACAAACACATCAAAGTTATGGTATCTGAAAGAGAAATGAAGCAATGAATAATGAAGGTGCGACTTGTTTTACAGAAATCCAGCTTTATCCATTATATTGGATTTCATTTAATCCGTTTTATAAGTGAAGCTTTTGGACTAGATGCTAGCAAATAAATACATCAAAGTTACATAGCCATGCCTAAGTTGTCAAAATGTTTGAGAACTGCAAAAGATCTCCAGCATTGAGTTGGGCAGGTCACTCTTACCACAAAAATTCAAAATCAAAGGGATGCTTTTCTGGCAGTATATTGTACTTCAAATCAGTCCCTGGCGCTGCAGATCAGTATATGTCTTTTTATTGTAAATGTTGCCCTCTTTATCTTCATATTCTTCCTCAAGATCTGGGCGCCACTTGTTCACTCCTTGCCGCGCTTGTATCCTCTTCCATAATTCCTGTGCTTCCTGAAAAAAAAAAGTGAAAAAATGAATGCAGGTGTCACATTCCAAACTAACATACAAGATCTGAACTAAGAATTTCACATTAAAAAAAATCAGAGTTTGAGTGGCATAAACAAAATAAAAGGCATATAACAAAGAAAGGATCGGATTCAAAACAAGGTCTGAGAAAGTGCACCTCGATCGATGTGATCTCATTGAAGTTCTTGGTGTTTGGGATGCCAAGGCAACGCATTCCATGCTGATGACGCCATTCCTTGAAATGCCGCTCAAACGCTCTACGGCCCCAGTAACTATAGTTCCCACATATCTCGCATTTAAGTTCCTGACATGCAGAAAAATAATTGAGATCCTCTAGCCATAGAAACTATCAAATAGTATAACTAGACAAGGATTACAGACAAAGATCCTCCACTAAACAACTAGTATAATAAGAGAAGTATTACATGCATCATAATGATATATAATGATACTAGGTGTTACTTATTTCAACTTGAAGACAAAAACTTTCACACATCAATTAAATACATCGGGGAAAAAAATATACAACAGAAAAAACTACTCTCCAAATGTAGAAAGAACAAACTCCAAAACCAAAATGCTGATGGAAATGAAAGATACCGGTGAAGAGATATAAGACTTCCAATGACCGCAATGGGTTTATACAATTAGGGGGAGAAATACCTGACCGAGACCATGAAGTTTATACAGCCAGTAAGGAATAGGCTTCCCATCCCAACCCATTGGCAACTTGAGGGGATTGTAAATCTGTTGTTCTTCGTCGTCACTTTCAGTGTCAGCCTGTGTCTCTTCCTGCATCAGTTTCAACATCGCATTATCGATTATTGTCATCCCAGACATTAAAGTCTCACTTCTTCCACAATAATAATCAAGCATCCAATTAAAGCAGATGGAATGAAAAGTTTCATGCAAATGGTCTTGCTGTTTGTATAACAAATGGTCTCTAGATGCACAGCTGCCAATATGCCATTAGCATACCCGACCAGTATATGTGAGGAAATATATTCTGCTTGTACTGGGTTGTGAAGGGGTTTGATCCCATTATATCACCATGGTGCAAATGGCTTGCTTCAAATTAGAGCAGGTACCAAAAGAAAATTGAAGGTCATAATGAAATGCTAGACAAAAAGCTATGATTCGCACTAGTTAAAAAGGCTAAAGCACTTTAAGAATTTGCAATAGCTTAAGAGCATGTTTGGCATTATGATAGCGATTGCTTTTAAAAGTGTTTTTCACTTGGAAATGCATTGAAATATTGTATTTTTTATTTTTTAAAATTTATTTTTGACATCGGCACATCAAAACAATTTAAAAACACCCAAAAAAATTAATTAGAAGCAAAACAAAATTCAAATTTTTGCAAAGACGCTTTCCAACCGCAAAATCAAACAGAGCCTAAGACAACATACCTCCTCACGTTCTGCTTCCATTTCATCATATGTCAAAGCCTGCTTCTTCACAACATTTTCTTTTGTCCGTACAATTGTCTGCACAGGGTCACAGGAAAATCAAATATCCAACTACCACAAAAAAAAATACCAATTATTTAAGGCACATGCAGCCGATATTCAAATGCATATTATTAAAACATACAAAAAAGCTGGCAGATAACCAAAGAACAAAATCTCAATGCGATATTGATCAAGAGGATGGAAAAGAAACTGGATGACTACACCAAAGCTAACCTCATCCAGTAAATCACACAATTTATTCATTTTGGTCTCCATCAGGGCAATTTCTTTTGAATTGATAACTTCCTTTGAGTTCACAGCACCTCCATTGGATTCTGATGCACATGAACCTTTCACAAAATGTTTCTTGTCCAACTTTTCAAGAGGTGTATGCTGCACAGAATGAACAAATAATTAAGTAAAACATGAAATGCCACGTTAAATCTATTATTAAGGGGAAAAAAATAAGTCATGTTGAGAAGTAATTTAATTTAAGGAAATAAGACTATTTATGTAGCTTGAGGTTAGATGCTTAACAACAAAAACACAAACAAAAAAATATATATAACCCTCTCCCCCCTAAAGAAACATAATAAATAGACAAAGTGCACACACAAAGCACTATCTGGCCATCCTAATTTTCACAGTAATATAACCCCTCCCCTCCCTTACTAGAAGATTAATGATTAACTAAGAAACTAGAAACAATGGGGATGCTCACTGGATCTTTTTCATTCCTGAACTTACAAAGCCCATACAAGGTAAAAGAACTATTCCAACCTTTGTGAGAAAAAGCCTTTCAGCACGCTGCTGAATGGTACCGCCACTCTTGAGCCCCAATGCAGCCAATGCCTGCCAGGAAAACATGCAGCAAAGGATTTAATAACTGGTAATTAGAAAGGACAGCTAAACCAACAAGATAGAATTCTGCTAGCAAAACTGTCACAAAACATGAAATGATGATGGAGAAATACAATAATAACAGTTGCCCAAGTTATGGCGTAGTTTGTATATTACATACTTCAATGACTCCATGGCTACCCACTGGATATTTTTAATATTTTCGAGTGTTGATCACACTTTCTGATATCAGAATATTTCTTATTAAACTAATGAAGCAAGCAGCAACAAGGAAATGTGACTCCACAGTGATGCTATGGATATAATTAATATTTTCCAGTGTTTGATCATATTGCATGATATCAGAGTAGTTTAACATTGATCACATTGTATGATATCAGAGTATTTCATGTTAAACTACCAAGCAATCAACGACAAAGAACAGAAATGTTAAAATACCAAGCAATCAACAGCAAAGAACAGAATCCAATTTTGCACTTTAAGCTCAACACTATAAGGAGAGTGATAACAGTAGCAACATGTCAGCATCAGCTGACACTTGGTGATAACAAAATACAGAAGTACATCCTTGTTTCTTTGACATTAACATAAACTATCAGCATTCAGCAAGAGAATGCTCTATGATTATAGATTTCCAGGAAAAAAGAAAATGATTCATGGAAAGCAGCTGCAAACAATGATATTCTTACCTCCTTCAATTTTTCAGGGCCCACTTCTTTAAGCTCCTCAACAGTGCTGTAAAAATCAAGATCAATAACAGTATGATCAGCTGGCACATGCCCATTTTCTTGAACATTCTTTTCCCATCCTTGTACCATGCCATTTTCCCATTGCTCTTCAAATTCAGTGGTAACCTACAACAATAATCTACATTGTTAAATGAAGCACATGATTGGCTCAGACCAAGCATGGTCAAAATCTCCTTTGTTCTATAGACTTGAGTTTTTGCAAGTAAAAAGAGGCAGGCAATCAAAATGCCATAATATCATTTCTTGTGAGCAAATGTCTTGCACGTCTTGTGGCAGAGAATGTATTTAAAATAAAATGAAAACAGGGTTTTCTTTCTGTTTTGTCCTTAACATTATATGGTATGAATTGTAGCTGAGCCAAGTCTAGCATCATAAAATTTAAATGTAGCACATTTTTTAGCCCCATAGGCCTATATAGTACTAATGAGAACTTCACACTTCAAATCTTTAGGTAAAAAAAAAAAAAATTAGAGATAATTTTAGCAGTGCTTGGAATTGAGATGGAAAAAAGCATTACTGCTCAACACTAGCATTAGCATCACATAAATCAAGCAGGCACGTATAATAGAACATCACAAACACCATGAGAAGATGAATTTAAAAAAAAATGGCAGGGAAAACATCATATAAAACAAACCTTTGACAAAATCCTATCAAGATCTTGCAAGGGCTCTGTCCTCTGGAAAAAATAAAATAAATATTCAAGTAGATTCTCCATGTATTCCCTGTATTGCCTGCAGAAAATTGAAAAAAAAATGAAACAAAAAAGACATTAACTTGGATAAATAATTTCAAGTGAGGTACAGATGCAGGTGAATATAACATGTGATCATTAACTTAAAGTAAATTCAAAAAACAAAATTCAGGAGGGCAGGGGGGGGAGAAAGAGAGAATACCTTGTAAACTTCACTTTACGGGGTAAATTATGTGGTTGGGAGAAAATGTCAAGGTAAGTAGAGTATTCAATAGGCTTCTCGAATTTTAAATTATTGAACTGGTTATACAATTCATGCATGTCTAAGTATTTCCCAAATGCTTCCTGTAATATAAATCCAGCTAAAGTATTAGTTAATTTAAATTGCTGGGCAAAAACATACAGCATAATTAGGTAAAGTTGTGGCAGAAAAAAGGAACATACTTGTTCTCCACTGCATAAACAATGCATCAATTACGATAATAAATGTTGTGCAGTCACTATTCACTTTTATATGAAGGGAGAAACTAGAAACTACTACAGCCCTAAATTATCTGTTAACTAGCATAAAAAATCAGATATTAGTTTATAAAACTAAAGTCCTAAAATATCAAACTGAAAGGCAACAAATCTCACAGTAAATGAATTTGAAACTGCCAACAGAATCTCAAATCTCAAGATTTTGAAATGTAACGCCTAATTTAGAGCTCACATATACATTATATGATAACACCATCTAATTGAGTAGGTACACTTATAGAGTAAAAAAGTAGATAAAAATAACCCAGATCAGTTTCCTCAAATGCTATAAACTACAGCATCCCAGTTGCCTAGCACAAACACCTCAAATATCCATACATGAAACTAGAGCCCTAACATATCAACAACTGCACTAAGGTAAAATAATCATTAAGTGACACAAGTTCGAGAGACTGACCTCACCAGTAAACTCAATAACTGGTTCCTCTTTAAGCATTGCCTCATAATCCTCATTAGCATCAACCACACGCGCCGCTGGATGCCTTCTATGATACTCACGAATCTTTGCAGGCAAAAGAAAAACAAAAGAACAATAATGATAATGATAAGATAAAATACAACTAATTTCAATAAAAAACAAGTAACCGTTAATTATCAGATAAATTGCTTAATCAAAATTAATGAAAAAATAATTACCTCTTTTAATCTATCATAAAAAGCACTAAACACATTGGTTCCGGTCGCCGTTTGTCCACCAAGCGCCGCAATCTCATCTTTCCTCGCATTATCTCTATCTTCATAAATCTCAACCTGAAAAAAAAATCAAAATCAAACACTTAATATAATTATAATTGCCTTCCATTAAACTTAATTAATGAGAGAGAGAGAGAAGAATTACGAGTTTCTCAGTAGTGGCAATGATATTTTCGATCATGTTACGAGCACGGTGGCTTTGAAAAAGACGGTCCTTGTTGTTTGCTGGTTCATTTTGGAGATCTTTAACGATAAGTCGTTCGAGTCTCTCTACTTCCTCGTGAGAGGCTCGAGTCACCTCTAATAGAGTCGAAGACATCTTCACGGTGGCCTCTGCCTCCGGTTCCGGTGAAACTTATGGTGGATTTCAGTGTGGTTTTGATTAGGGTTTTTTCTTTTGAGAAAGAAGTTGCAGTGGTGAGTGCAGGTCTGGTTTATTTTATTTTTATTGTCACAACTCACAATAGAAATGTTCGATAACGTCGTCGTTTTTCTGTAATGTTTACTTTGGAAAGTAAATTGTACTGCATGCCCTGGAGTTTGATATAATTATTTTAGTAACTTCTTGCTTTTCAAATGATATAATTTGCTATGTATAAGTTTTTTTTTTTTTTTTGCAAATGAATTCAAATTTTAATTTTATCTTAGCATAATATATATATATATATATTGTTTGATGAATCCTTTTTTCATCATAAGATTATTTAACCTATTATTCACCTTAAATGCGTAAAAATGGGTTAAGGTTTATGTACTTGGGATGTAATAATAAAGAAAATAATGAGAATTGCAACATTATAATTAAACTTTAGATGAAGACCATTATAATTTAGAAGAATTATAATAATACTATACATTATTGGTCAAAGGTTAAAAACTTTTGAATAACCTCTCTGATTTCACAAATGTTTTAGGGGTTCCCATGTAATTACTCAGACTCAGAGCATCATGCTCGAAATATACAAAGTAAAGGGACTAGAAAGAAATAATGACTTTTCAACGAGGACTGTATAAGCTGCTTAGCCAGCTCATATAAGCATTGCCCTGTCTTGTCTTCTCTCTCAGAGACCCGTTATTCTATCGCGAGAAACTTTAGAATGTTGTTAGAAAGAAGAACAACGATCAAAAGCATTGAAAAGGCTTAGTTTTTTGCCAAAAATATAGTAATGTGGAAGCTAAATCAGTTCATACCAGATGATGATGGGGAGAGAGAGGAGAGTTTATTAGAAGAAGAATCAGATGGGATTTGTTCACTTTCTCCTACGCAGGTTTCTTTTTCTAATTCCACCTCAAATCTTGTTTGTTTCTTGATTAAAAAAATTTCATATTTTTGATAGCTTAAAGCTTTATTTCTATCTGGGTTTTTGTTTATGCAGAGAATGTATGCATTTGCTGCTTCTTTGGCCGCTGGTTTGATTCTTATGTTTCTGGTATGTCCACCTTTTGTGCTTAAAGTTCATCTTTTTGTTTCTTTTTGGGTTTTATTGAAGCATAAAATGTGTTCTTTATGCAATGTTAGTGATTGAATTTTAATGGGCTTTTTGAAGTGATAATATGCAGTAAGTTTGGTTTTTAAAGAGGAAATTTTGAAAGTAATTAATGGTAGAAATATTATAGTATTTTAAGGAGCTTAAAGATTTTCTTCCTCTGTGTTTTTATTTGTGTACAAGGTTTTAAATTTCTTTCTTGAACTGCATGTTTGTCTATAAAACAGTGGAATTGCTTCCGAAGAGTTCATAGAATGTTTAATGTTTTCAGTTGAATATAGAGTTGGGTCTTGTAACTCATGCTCTACTAATTTAATATTGTCAGTTCAGTCTTTTCTGGACTGCACCATTCGTTGGAAGTTCCTTAAGCAAGCTAGTTTGAAGTTTGAGATTACGATGGTTTCCAAAATTTTATATGGTCATTCGTAGTGCTTTTGTTCGCTAATGATTTGGCGTTTAGGGAAACTATAGAAGATTGAGATGATTTATTTTGATTGGGAAGGTTAGTAGCTTTTCTGCTTGATCCTTGGCCATTTTATTCAGGCATGTCGTCTAATACAACTATACAAGGACTACTGTCATCTTGCAGCATGTCTTTTATTAGACTACTTTACATAATACCAACATGGTACAGCCCATAGCAAGCTTGATATTAAACTTCCTTTTCCCTGCCAAGGCATCTAAGAGGGACAAGTTGTCAGCATCTGCAGATCACTTGGCTTTTGTCATGCTTCCACTACATCTATCACAACTTGTGAGTAGGATGCCTCGAGCACCATTTATATAAACCGTATATGAAACCATCACTCCCTTGGGGTGGTGTTAGCATACCTTGGCTTGTTGGTTTATAAGGGGTTAGCTCTGAAATATATACTGAGGAACAGTCCTCTAAGCTTGCCTTGAGAAGAATACGAGACTTCCTCGCATCTTGGAGATGTTTGACAATCGTTGCTTCTGGACTGTCTATAACAGTCTAGAGCCTACAAGCATGGACCATATATAGAGCCCCTTGCTAACAATTTCAATTTATTTGCTTTCTTTCTTTTAAAACTTCCATCTATTTTGCTTTTTCTCAAACAATGCATTACCTCTATATGTTAACCCTCTCTATCATCCATGGAAAAGACACTTAGTAAGCTGTCCTCAAATTAGATCATTAAGCCAATCTATTAAAAGAAGATCGCATTTAAAAATCAGCATAATAAATAGAAGTTTAGATTATATCTTAGAGGTTAACAATGATATGTGTTGTACTTTATTAGTGCTATAGTTATATAGTTTGAGGCTGTCAAAAAATGGAAAGCAGTAAATGAATAGGATGTGTATCTAGAGAAATGTTTCTCAGGTTCTTCCCCTTTGGTCAGATTGTTAATATACCTAATTGCATAAGAGGTGTGTTATTACTAATATCTGTAAATTTTGATCTCCTAAGTTAACCTTTTTCCTTTTATATGAGCATATAAACTCTATGTGTCTTGCTTACATCTTGCTCAAGAAGCTGCAAGTCCCATTATTACTAGGAAGCAGTCCCTTTTCTTTCCTGCTTAAGGAGGTAACTTTAGATTAGTTGAGGGAAAATATGGGATTACAGAACATTGAGAATCTAAGCATGTTCAAGAAATATTTTGTGACCATTTATTGTGACATTTTAAAAGCTGTATTTCTATGGAAGCATTTGGCTGTATAAAATGCTGATAGCTTTACAAATTTTGCATGTGGTTGCAGTCCTTGATTGTCTTTGCCAAGCCTATCAAATTTGCACTATTGTTCACCTTTGGCAATGTGTTGGCAGTTGGAAGGTACATTGTCATTTTTACTCAATTTAGCAATACGTTTTGAATCTTATATTTTTAATCTCTCCATTTGCTGGTTTGTGCAGGCCAACAAGTTTATATTCTGTCCCATCCCATCCTGATTTATAATATTTCTTTCACTCTGGAATTTATTTTTTCCTTCCACTGGTATTAGAAAACTTCCGTGCTTTTTTGCTTTTCTCTCATCAAATGTAAAACAAAAACACCAGTTCTTATTCATCATGACAAAGGAAGGAACTTTTTTCTCCTTTTCTTCCATTCTTGGCATAGCGTCATTTTAATTCTTTCTTTTTATAAACACTTTGAATCTTCTGACAAAAACTAGTTTAATCTGATCACTTTTGATCTGAGAATTTTGGGCACTCCAAGTTCAGTGCAGTATTATTGTGTATTTGGAAGAGAGTTTACATATCTTAAAGAGTTCCATGATTCCACGCAGATAGTATCCCTGAGATCATCTGCAATTCAGTTCAACTGAATCACTGTTCTTCTCAGGGTTTTTTGCATTCTAAACTTGTTTTGTGAATGGCAGCACAGCCTTCCTCATTGGACCTGGGCGACAGTTAGGTATGATGTTTGACCCTCTCCGCATATATGCAACAGTTATTTACATCGGATGTGTTGTTCTGGCCCTCATTTTTGCTCTCTTGGTAAGTCAACAGTTTCAATTCATTTGTCAAATATAATAATGCTAGTGCCCCTTAATAACGGAGAAAACTTGGGAAATTAAAGTGCAGTAAATTATGATTGCTTTTCGTGACCCATATGGTTACTATCCTTAGATTGTTTAAATCTTCAACCCCAAACATGTTCTCTTAGTATATCAATATTCTGGATCATGCTCATTTCTTTTCACTGCCTTATCATTTATTTATCATGTGCACTTAACTGTTTTTACTTCAAGTTGTTAGATTTCCCACTACAATTCCTTTTGTAAAGATTAAGGTACTTCTTGACTGATAACTCTGATAAGTGCATTCCTAATTATCTGGTATTTTGTTTTCTTTTCTTCATCTTTTTTTTTTCCTCCTTTTCTTTGTCGTCATCGCATTCTTTTCTATCTACCACAGCAGAATTTACACCACCTTGGCATTTTGATTCTGAGTTATGGATGCAAATTTAAATAATGCAGGCTTTATTTATAACTACATGCCATTGTATCTATTTGCATTGTTAATTGGCAAATGAAGTTGCGCTGCCGAGAAACTTTTCTGCCTCAGCAACACTAACTAATGAAGCATAGGACTTACTTTTACCACCGTCTGTGAATTCCTAAGATATACTGAAGCATTGAAATTTCGAAATTCCTCTGAATTGTAGCCGATTGGGTAAATTTGAAATCATTCTTGCCTCTGTTTGTGCCTTCTGATGAGCTTTCATTCCTTGTACTTTCATTCTTGTGCTGTCTTTCAGAAGAACTTCTCTCCCTCTTTCACAAATTCACCAAGATTTCAGTGAAGGTCAAATCTTGAAAAGCTTCTGGTTTGAACAGGGTGATAAACTAAAATGGCCTTGTCATCACGCATTGCGGTCCCCTTGTCCTTTATAAAGCTAAAGCTTCTCCTGCTTTTATTAGAGAAAAATAACATTCAAGATCAATTTGGAGAACAAAGACATCTCCAAATAGGAAAAGAAAATAAAAAAATAAATAAATATAAGAGAACTGCAATTGGGATGAATACCTGACATTAAAACACCCCTAAATATGCATTTTTCTAGTTAAAAATGCTTTCTGATTGTGGAAGCAGATTTAGATCATTTCTATTTATTTCACAATGGCTTACAAACAGGTTTTCTGCACTTTTTTTCATGTTGCAGATTCATAGCAAGATTTTAACAGTGTTTGCAATCATATTCGAGATTTGTGCCCTTATCTGGTAAGTTTGTCTCTCATTTTCACCCATTTCATTAGTTTTATGGTAAGGCATGAGGATACAAGATTAGAATTGTACAGTAAAGACTTGCGATATCATATATAGTACAGAAGGATATTCAGAATATTTGGAATGGAAATTATACAGCGCTCTTATTTGTTTTTCATAGACAGTACATGGTCGCTTCTCAGAATTTTCAGACTACAGTACATGATTTCCAGCTATTTATCTTATATATCAGGCAACATCTCTGCAATAGCTTCTCTTAGTTTAACAATAAGAAGTTCAATTGGGCATTTTAAATGTCTTTGTTCGCACCACTAATATGTCTTCTTTAAGCTGTTTCAGGTACGGTCTGAGCTATATTCCTTTCGCTCGGAGAATGGTGTCTAGTTTGATGATCCGGTTATTCGACACTGAGTTATAGGCTCATGGCTAATGCAAATTCTAGGAGGGCAATAAAATGAGAGATTCTTGAAACCTTTGGCTTATGGCTGCTGTCTCCCTGCTTTTCATCTGAGTTCGTGCAGAAAGAATTTTTTCCACTTGAGTTTAGAGCTTGGCACTTCTGATTGTTAATTTGGCATTATATGGTTCTTGGTTTCGTATTTCAACTTCATTTACTTTCACCTCGTCTCCTTTCAACTTTCCTTAGGCTAAAGGAACATGGCCTTGACCCCGAAGAGACCTGGTACATTCGGCTACACTTTCTGCTTTTGCAAAAAATACCATCAGCTTGCAAGTTGTAAATATGCAAAAGACAATATGAAGAGTGAACTCTTTCCTGATCACTTGCTTAATATTTAGCCACTTACCCCCTCATGATATGGTTTCATTCGAAACAACAACCTTGACAGTTCCTTATCCTATCCTACCAAGCATTCTGTTTGGTTAAAATCCTCAGGCATAACATAACTTCAGGTTTTTCGAACGACCTTTACATGGAGAAAACAGAGAGAGAGAGAGAGAGAGAAACCTTGGCATGAGATAAAGAATCCATTATCCAGCCCAGTCTGTTGTTCTAAAAGATGCCTCAAAGTTCAAACTGGACCATTGTCGAAGGTGAAAGGAACTGGGCTTGGAGGAATACAAGATGGGTGGACGCACCTCGATATAAACCACAGAAGAGGATCGGGTTTTTACTCCTCCATGCAGTGATGCAGATAAGGAATCCAAGAGTTGAATTCAAAGAAAATACAAGTGTTTGATAGCTAAAACAAGAAGTGAATTGACAGCCTAGATGGGCCAAGTTTAAAGACAGCTCAACTACTCCTTTAGGCCAGGCAAATAATATCCGAGATGGATACCAAGTCCCGAGCCAGCAAATACATCCCTCCAAGAGGTATAAATAAGAAAAATGGATCGGGAATCTCGCATGTCTCGAAGATGGGAAAGCAAAAAGGTGTTTAGTATCAGTCTTGTTGCTCATCAGAGGTTGAAAATGATGGACGTCTTTCCACATCCATGCTTTGGACACAACCTAATGGTGACCTGTGATGATATAAACATTGCACCTAAAGCAGCCTGTGAGAGATCTGCATTGAACAACCATGGTGGTAGCTACCCACCTACCTCAGAATGGAAAAACTTTATGCCCAAGTAGACAAATCTTTGATCAGTAGTAGTATCTACTTACTGCACCAGAGGCAAGTGATCAGTCCTTTTCTCCATTATACATGGACCATGGCTACACCCCAAGCATGTCCTGCGTGCAAGATTAAAGTCAGTGACATGATTGCTTGTATGGTCTTGCGCCCTAGATTTTTGAGAACTTGTGGTGCAGAATGCAAATGCCCTCCTCTTATGCTGCTGCTGTCCATGTGAATACTACCAGTCTTGGAAGCAAATTCAAAGACTTTGGGCCTAAAACATAATTGACCCCAAAGGTGGTAGGTGATTCTTGATGATGTTGAATTGTCCCAACATGGGCAATTAAGCATCGACATGCAAGTAAGTTGGGTCTTGTCTTTAAAATAGTTTATTTCTTTTAAGAAAATACTTTTGATTTGTCGAAGATGTGAAATATTCGCATCATCATTTCTCATATACAGCATCATTGTGCTGATTTATTCATTGAAATGCTTAATAATACCCCGTTTTTCTTACATCCTCTGTAATTTTTCCAAATTGATTCTCACCAACTGGCTATTTTTTTTGTTTTTAGTAATATGAATGTGCAGGTAAGCTTATATGCATCTTGACTAATTTCACGGGCTCTAAAATTAACGACCATGTAAGCCTTCAGTAGCCATCATATTAGCAACCACAGAGTTTGAACTTGAAACTACAGGAAAAACAAACCCCTTGATCCGAAACTCTTACCACTAGGTCACTTTCATCAACTGATTATTTATCATGGCGTGTTAGCCTGTCCTAAAAACTCAAAATCATATTTAAATTTGGTTTTTTATAATATTTAGTTGTTGTTTTCTAAAAAAAAAAAAATAGAAACAGCTAGAATAAAAAAGATATTATTTTAGATATTTTATATTTAAAAAGACAAATTTTACTTTAAAATTGTTTAGAAAATATATTTAATTTTTTATTTTTTATTTTTAAATGAAACACATGGTTGTGGTTGTTAATTTCAGGTTTTAAAAAATTAATTAAGGTATATATAATCTGATATAAGAATCCATGTTAAAAGACAAAAAAGAAGAAGAAGAGTGATACGAAAATGGGGTTGGTGGGAAACAGTAAACAGCATGATGTTCATAAGGTTATATCTCTTATGATATTTGTTTAGGTTTAAGTTTCAAACCCATTTCCTTCGACATTCCCAGCTACCCACTCCTCATGTAGGGTCCATGAACAGCTACTAATATTTTAGAAACCAACCTCCCACCCATCCTATAAAAATCAAGAAATCACTGTATAAATCTTGTCATGTTTCTTTATTTCTCCTTGAAACTTTGTATGTATCAAAGTTGGGTTTGATAGCTGGCGTGGTAGATTTATATTATAATTTTTTTATGTCATTGATGAAGTTTAATTCATTAAATCTCAGATTATTTCGTGGGTAGCTATTTTTATTTAAAAGATTTGGATAGTGTTTGTAAATTAAATTGATAAAAATTCAGTCAAATCGATTAAAATTTACTAATACAGGTGTAATTATTTTTATTAAAAGGTTTTGATAGAATTTGATCGTATTAACTAAATTATTAAAATTTCAATCAAATCACTCAAGTTTTACTAATCCATGAATAGCTATTTTTATTAAAAATTTTGGATAGGGTTTGGTCATGCTAACTAAATCATTAAAAATCCAATCACATCAATCAAACTTTACTAATTTATATTTATATGCAGCTATTTTTATTAAAAAATTACATATTCAAAACCCGGAACCCAGCTCTTGGACTGGGCCTGCCACCAGGCTCAGTCTTAAAACTATGGGTGTAACTATTTTTGTTAAAAGGTTTTGACTGGTTTGATTGTATTAATTAAATCATTAAAAATCCAGCTAGGTTAATTAAATTTTACTGATTCATGAGTAACTATTTTTATTAAAAGGTTTGGATAGGGTTTGGTCGTGCTAATTAAATCATTAAAAATCCAGTTAGATCAATCAAACTTTACTAATTCATGGGTAGTTATTTTTATTAAAAAATTTGGATAAGATTTAGTCGTGTTAATTGAATCATTAAAAATCTAGATAGATCAATTAAATTTTACTGAATTAATATCTTATCTAGTTTAAATAAAAACTCGATCCAAGTCTGAATCCTGGATGCTTTGAATGAACTCAAGTTTGGCACATACTTAACAAATATGCTTGGAATAACATGACCAAGACCTAGCAAGTCGAAAAATCTAAAAGATGGTTTGGTGAAGGTCACAAGAATGTACTTTATAATCAATAGTAATTATTCAAGTTTTGATTGAAAGAAGATCTTCAAAGATAGTATTGTCGTCCGATATGTTTTCCTCAGCAAGAAAAAAGAAGCTTTTCATGGCTTACCTACAAATAATTATTTCATTACTTTCATATTGACCAATTAGGGCTCAAAAAGAGACGAGATAGCATTCCTCCAACATTTCACCTCCAATTTTAATCTTATACCAAACCCAAGCTTAACTTTTTGTGAGAAAGAAATGTTACATTATATATATATACACACACACCTGCAGTCAAAGGACATAGTCTCTGCCAAGAATATTTTCAAGCCTGTTTGTTTCTACAATGAAAAAATATTTTTTTAAAAAAATTATTTTATTTTTTAAAAAAATATTTTTTTAATGTTTGTAAATTGTTTTGATGTTATTTTTAGTGTTGGGAAAAACTAGTATTAAAAAGAAATTTTAAACAATATTATTTTAATATATTTTTAAATAAAATATATTTTAAAAAACAATCATTATTGTAATATTAAACAGGACACAAGACCCACTTGAAAGCCAGTAATAAAAACAACCCTGTGTCCTATGCAAGATCCCAACATGTGAAATGCAATCCAATCAGTGACCAAAACAGCAAAAAAATATAAGCAATTTGGAGTTGGCTTTGGCTCTTTGCGTGTGCTCGGACCCTTGAATCTGTGAAGGAGTACAGAAAAGAGGACTCCTCACCTCCTGAAGAAATGAATCATAATTTTCTTTAGTGCTTGAGAACTTGACCACTTGCCTCCATGTCCACGATGAACAAACATTATCTTGCTTCTTTTGCAATCAAAAGTAATCCAAAAGGGCTTATTAATCAAATCCATTGACCATTTTATAAGATCTGAGCTTGCATTTTTGCCGACCTAAGTAATGTAATCTAGCTAGCTAACAAGATCATGCACGACTCTGTAGGATCATAGCTAGCCACTAACCTCATACCATGAGACATTTTCAACCAACCCTTGTGTCTCTTCCATGCATGGATCTCTCCCTGTCTCTATAAAATAATAAGAATTTAGTGCCAATCTGCCCCGAGAAGCCGCATTTGATTAGTTTCTAGTTATTGTTTTCCAATAATTTTAGTTGCAAAGGTCATGGCTTGTTTAATCTATGTGTAGATGTAATTCGGAAATTGTATGGCACGATCAGAGAGTTAAATTAATTATAAGGAATAATTATGAAATATATAATAGAGGGAATCTTTGTTTGCTCCTATACTTGTTCATGCGCAAGTGACAAAATGGTGTGGCAAGAAAAATTCTATAATATTGGACCCTTTCTACATCACCAAATTAATGCAAGATTTTCTCTAAGTTATCCCCATTGGATTTTTTTATTATTATTATTATTTTAGAAATATCCATTTGGGGGCATGAATTGTATATGGGATGGTGTAAGTTTTCTTGGCATGTATATAGCATTGTTTTATAGCAAGAAAGTTTAACTTTGTCACTCTCCGTTGGACAAAACAGAAATAAAAAGATAACAAAATACTTTATCTTGATATAGTAATTAAACACTAGCCGAGAGTTCTGTATGATTAGAATCATCAGCATTAATTTTCTCTTTGAATTTATTTTTCAAATATTTTCTTTCATGGTGTCAAGTTATCATGATTTTGGTTAAATTTAATTTATTTCTTATAGCTAAATTAGATAAATAGTATGGGAGCTAAAAAAAAAAACCAAAAAAACTAATTAAACCAAGAAAAGAAAAAAAATAACTGAAAAAACTTAACCGTGAAAAAAAATCGATTAAACATATTAGAATATTTAAAAAAATCGACCGGTTCAGTTTCGATTTCACAAGCCTAAAACTGAACCAAACTAAACCAAAATTAATAAAAAAATCGATCAAAAAAAAATCAAGCCAAATTGAAAAAAAAAAAAAACAAAGTCAAATCAAAACCAAACCCATTAGAAAATACAAAAAAAAATTCAAAAAACAATATAATTTTTTGTTTTAAATATAAAATAACTTAATCAAACTAAACTGAACAAAACCAAAACTAATTGGTTGGGTTTTAATTTTTGTTCTAAAATAACCAAACCAAAATTGATTGATTTGAACTGATTTTAGTTTGATTTTAATTTTCTTAAAAAATTTGATTTTATTATTTTTTATATAAAAATCAAAATAAATAAAAAATAATCACCTCTAATAAATAGAAATACTTTACTTAATTTTTAATAACGAAAATAAAAAAGTAAAGGAACCAATAACTTGAAACCATTGTAGCAATCACCCTTTTTTTTTTTAATTTATGTTCATTGTTTAGCACTACAAGCCCATGGTTACCTCTCAAACCACTTAGTTAAATGTGCATGCCATGAGAGATGCATTGGATGCTACATTAACAATGATTTTATCCTCATTTTTTAATAATAGAAATGCTAAGATCATAATTTTATTAATTTTTTTATCTCTCAAGAGCTAAGTCCACGGCCCCATTTGCAGATACTTTGTGATTGTGTCACATTAGGTATTTATTAAGATATTGATGAGATTTGTTGTATGTGATATTTTTTTTGTTTTTGATATTAATGTTAAAAAATATTGATTTAATACTAAAAAAATCTTTAAAAAACGCAGTTCAGTGCTCTCAAACAGCCTCTAAATAGTAATGAAGATGCTATTCCTTGATTAAACAAGTGATTTTTCAGTTCTACAAATGCAGCCAGAGGAAAAGCAACTGTTTCCAACTTACAAAAACTGTTTGAAGTTGTTTGATAATTCATTTCTATATTCAATTTATTGATGTAACCCACGCAACTACCATCATCAATGAATCACTCCAACAAAGCAAATTTGACACTCTCTCTGAGACAAAACTAGAGTGTCGCGAGGGGTTCTGTCCTGGTGGTAAAACTAGATATTCATATCCATCATGAAATATTCTAGTCTTTATCTAATAATTTAGATCTTTATATTAAAATAGTTTTTTAATATAGTATCATAGTCTTGATAATCAAACGAACATGAACTTGAATCTTACCGTCCTTATTTATTTAATAAAAATTAATCACAAAATAGTATTAGCATGTGCAAATTTCAAGTTTAAAAAACTTTCACCTGAAGGGATTTGCTAAAAAAGAATATAAAACATATTTTAAATTTTTTGATTGAATTTGGTAACCAAATGAACATGAGCTTGAATCTTATCGTCCTTGTTTATTTGATAAAAATTAATCATAAAGTAATATTAACATGTGTAAATTTTAAATTCAAAAAATTTTCACATGAAAGAATGTGCTAAAAAAATATAAATCATATCTTAAATTTTTTGATTGAATTGGTTCTATGATATATATACATGGAATTAGATTTTATGTTTTTCAGGTTTTAACTTAATGTTACATGTTTTTAAAGCCTAGAAATGATCTGTTTTCCTTGATTCCTTGAGCTAGGTGAATAAAATAGGGTTGCTCTCTACGGATCCAGCTTATTATTTGTTCTCGTAGCTACTTGAATGTGCTGATATTAATAAACTAAACCTAGCGGAGCTTACAAGATGCGCCATGTTCCATGCTCGATCTCCCTTTTATTCCTTCCTCTCCTCTACCTCTCTCTCTTTGTTTTTTGATTCTTCGATCGATGAAAGACATGTAACGAATTTCTTAGTTGCTTGGTTAAGGAGACATGACCTAAGTTTTGGTTCGGTTCAGTTTCCTAGCCAAACTACTGCTAGGTTTGGAGTTGAGTCAAATTTAATTTTACCCTGTGCTTAAGCAATAAAATGTATATGGACGGAAGATGAAAGATGGAGATCTGTTGCCTCGTTTGCACTTATCTTCATGTGAGTCCTCTAATTTATATGTCAACCTTCTTTCACACGCGGCGGGTCTCCATTGGAAGAAGTACACATAACTTTTTATTGTTGTTATTATTTATCAAAATTATGAAAGATTAATTATTCATGAGTGTAGTTGCTGCTTATTAGCACGCGACTTTTCACTAACAAAGAGAGATGCATTAGTATTTGATGTAATTAGTGTAGTGGAATTCTTTTTTCCCAGACTAGCATAGTTTATGGGACGCACAGGACCCAGATCAAGACGTGCAGATGTTACTTTTCGATGTTTATAGATTTATCTTGATGAGATATTTATTTCTAATGGCTCTGAGAGTATTTGCCTTCGTTCTTTCTTTTCTCTTTTTCAATTGTGTTGGTTAGGGTATGTTTTTCCCTCACTATGCTATTTGGGGGAAACCTCCACTTTTACACTCATTTTCTTTTCTCTTTTTCAATTGTATAATGAAGTAGACATTTAGATCCCATTATTTTTTGTTTTTTAATTAATCTTATTTGATTTTATGTTTTAGAAGTGTTTTTTTTTAATTTATTTTTTTATTTTAAATTAATATTTTTTTAATATTTTCAGATATTTTGATACCCTGTAACCATTAAAATTTTTAATTCCCTCCTACGGTCATAACAAAACTGAATGTCTCCTTCACTATACGAGTAAGGTGTGGAGATTATAGAACTTGACGTTTCGCTTAGGTTCAAGACATGTTATTAATTGACGTAATCAAGAAACAAAAGATAATGGGATCTATTGTAAGTGAAAATCCAAAAAACAAAATAAGGAGACACTCAAAATGTTCAGTTTTTTATTCATCAAAATCTACCTTGCCAAAAAGATATTGCAACCATATATAAAAATATATTAAAAAAACAAGAAAACTCTGCTAATACTAAATAGAAAAATTTTATCTTCAAATAGTAAAACTAGAAAAGCATTGGAAAAAAATTCCTAAATTAAGAAAGAAAAAATTAAAAAATTAAAAAATTTATTTATTTTACTAAAAAGCTCATGCATCAATCTTTATAGGTTAGAAGGAACTCATTCTCAAGTTTAAATTGTTCACATAGCATAACCCTTTTAGTAAGAGACTATCTTTCTCCATAAAAAATCCAACATAATATTCTTCTAGTAGAACCATCTTGGTTGGGAATTCAATGATCTTTTTATATGCACATCATTTTATTATGGATCTTTAACACCTTTATAAGGGTTATCTCATTGTAGGTTTTTAACATCTTTATATAAACTATCTTATTCAGAGGCATTACTACTAGAATTTCTAACAACAACACATAACATTTAACCACAAGAAACACTTTTATGATAGTCATCCTATCATGGATCCCACCACTAAAATTTCTAATAACAATTAGCACATACCATCTAACTAATATCATCTAACTATCAAGAATTATTGGGCTATAATGCCAACAACTAGTGAGTTCAAAAAATAAAGGAGAAGAAGATTTGTTATAAATAAAAACCCCCAAGGATAAAAAAAAAATGAATAAATAAATAAAATATCATAATTGCAAAGACACCCAAAATATTTAATTTGTATTTATTCAAATCTCACTTTCCAAAAAGCTTTTACATCTCTTTATATGGAAAAATCTTAAAAAATATATTAATACTGGATACAAAAATAAAAATAAGAAAACTATTCTCTATTTAAATATGAAAATAAAAATGGAAAAGAATGAAATTCCTAAACTAAAAATATTTTAAAAAAATTAAGGAAAAAAAAATATATATATATATATATATATATATATTTTGAAAATCCCCTGCATCATTTGTCGAAAATAATTAAGATAATTTTAGAAAGGAAAAAAAAATTATTTTAAAAATATACTAAGAATTATAGATACAGTAAATTATACACACACACGAGTATAGAAATTAATCTATCGAATCAAAGAATACTCTATCCACCTTCATATTTGATAAGTATTTTTAATTATATCTTCACTTCTTCCTTCATATATAAAAGTAAAAACCTCTCTATACTCGTCTTTAATTATTCGAATAAATCGAACATCAACCTCCATGTAATTAAGTTGTTACATTAATTAATTAATTTCTATCCCTAATTAAATCATATTGCTATTACACCAAATAACTTGCCACGTCCCTTGAAAAAGACTCCTGTGGTTGGTAAGTAATTAGGATCTGCTGTCAAGAAAAAGTCAAAATTTTCCCATGTGGATTTTAACCTATGGTTTGACATTAGTGTGGTGAGGCATTCACTTTTCTCTGGTTTTGACATATTTATCCATTTTTATTGTTAATCATAGAAGATTATTACTTTTATTTCGTTAATTAGACCAGTTTACATGCTAATTAAGACCTATTTCTTTTTTAACAAATAAATTTAATACCAACCCCTATTTCTGCTTGATTGTTAATCACTTCTGCTCCATAATTAATTTGTTGTAAATTAAAGCCTGCAGGGATATTAAAATGGTTGATTATAAATAAACCTCGATTAATTAAGCATTGGGAGTGTAGGAAAAGGGATATTAAAGAACTCTAATTGCACACTAATTTTAGATTCATGGTGGTCAAATTAAGATTCCACCTCACAAATTGGACGATAGAAAAGGCCAAACACACCCTATTATTAATTTGACTTGGATTTCATAATGATGTTTTAAGCAAGCTGCTCTACACGTTATTTATTTTAATTCCTGGGGTGGTTGGTTCAAGAATTGCAAGTATTATAGTACATGAATCTTGAATTTTGAATATGGAAAATTATGCATATGCCTGCTACCAACCAAGAAATCGGTAATCAATCGTCGTCATCATAATTATAAAAATCAATCACACCTTGGATTTTATTAAAACTGATGTAGTAACTATTTAGTAGGTGGTTTAATGGTAAAAACTTGAGATCAAAAAGTTTATTTTTCATGTGGTCTCAGGTTTGAGTTATGTGGTTGCTAATATAATGATAACTGGAAGCTTACATGGTCGTTAATTTTAGGACCCGTAGGATTAATTGAGATGCGCATAAGCTAGTCTAAACACCCATATTAATAATAAAAAAAATATAGTAATAAGCATGTATTTTATAATCTTACAAATTAATAAATTATAGATAATAAGATAGACAATAAAAACAACTTACTGTTTGCTCTTGTTTTGTTTTTTAAATCGAATGATCTAATTACATTTTCTTATCATAGAATCCAATTAATAATAAGAGGGATTTAGAAAGAATTCTTTATTTATGTTGTTCGAATTCCTGAAATTTAAGCAAAGATATAGCAATGTTGCCGATTTAAGAAATATTCAAACAACTATGGATTTTAATTTAATTTCCCTCCTCCATTATAATGCTCATATGACAGGTGCATCTCTTGACTACACAGCAGCAATTCCCTTTTCTTCCTTCGAATTTCCTTTCCCTGAAGAAAGAACTTGTAATGATTATAGTTACTTGATATATCTGGTTGACCGAGCAGGTTAATTCAATATTAATTTAAAGATAAATTTATTTAAATTTGAATTCATTCACTTAGATCAAATTAATTTATAAATAATTTGATTGAGTCAATTAAGCTTTGTTGATTTTATTTGATTTACCCGAATAAACCTGCAACCATTGTTAAAAGAGAAATTAAGAGATTAACCAAACTGGAGAACCCAATAATTGCAGTGAAGCAGCAATCATCTAGGCGAAAGAGATGTTGGAATTTTTATTTATATATTCCTTGTTGAGAATTATGATATGTTGAAACGAATATCCTTTACAGCAGGAAAAGAAAAGGGAAATGATTTTTTTTTTCTTTCAAATTATGATGGTCCACGATTTTTCTTGCTAGCTACTCCAATTATTCTAATTTAATAATATATCTAAAGAATAATCCATAATCATAGAACTCTCATCCTTATTGAATTGAAATTTGGAGCCCACATCTTTTTGTATTTTAAAAATATTTAAAAAAAATTAAAATTTTATTTTTTTTACTTCAAATTAATTTTTTTATATTTTTAGATCGTTTGATATGCTGAAAAAAAAAATAATTTAAAAAAATATAAAAATAAATTATTATTTCAATGCATCTCTAAGTAGTGAAAAATATTTTAAAAAGCAATCGTTATCACAATAACCCGATAGCTTAAGCTTTTAGGTGAGATTCTAGGATATGATTTATATTATTCTCTAACATACCCTTCTCAAGTGAAAATTTTTTGGACTTAAAACTTGCACAGACCCACATTATTTTGTGTTTAATTTTTATCAAATAAATAAAAATGGTGAGATTTGAAATTAAGATTACTTAGTCATCAAGACTCTAATACTATGTCAAAAAACCATCTCAGTCCAATAACTTAAATTTTTAAGTGAGGTACCAAAATATAATTTATATCAAACATGCTTTTGAAATGAAACATCTTAAAAATGGTTCATTCTATAGTGGTTAGAATGAGATTTGTATTGATAAAATATTTTGCTATATCTATGTATATGGTGGATGTTAATTTAAAATTGAAAAAATAAAAAAAAATATAAAGTTCTTTCACTTAAAATTATAAAATATTTTTGCATGGTAAAGTTCGTTAAACAAAAATTGCATACTTAAACAAGCATTAGTTAGGTAATTTTCATTACATGGCAATAAAACAATTTCAATTCTGATATTTTTGGTGCGCATAAAACAGGAAAAAAGACTATATTTTTTTATGTTATATCTCATTTATTTTTATATGATAGTTTTATCATATTCAATCTAGTTCATCCGTCCAACTCTATAAATCCATCAAATACATCATTAGATTGCAATAATCACACGCTCACCAAACACTTGCAAAACGGCTTACAACTTTTATTTCAATAATAAAAAAAAAAAGAGTAGGTAGAGACAAAAAAAAAAAAAAACAAGAATCTCCATGTTGGCATCATCTTCGACGTCATGTAATGCAAATGCAAATGCAAATTAAAGTTAATAATAGTCGAAGGTAGGTGGGATCATGTTTGGTGATCATAGGAAGTGTTCATCATGCCAAACCTCTCAACGTAGGCGGTAAAGCAAGCAAGTAATGTCACAACGCTGACTTTTATGTAAAATATGAGAATAATTACTATATATATAAATAAATAAAATCATATGTACCGTGTTTACCTTGGCTTTTGAGGATGTGTCCATGCTAGTTGCATGCTTTTGTCTAAGGGTTAAAAATCAAACAAATAATTGAAGCTCTTTTAGTTAGGTCTAATTCATGGGGTTAATATAATGCATGGTTAAGGGGTTAGGAGGCAGCATGGACCCAATCTTAACTTTAGCTTTTGAAAGAATGGAACCACGTGTGGAACTCAAAATGACTCGTGCTTTAGAACCATGGGTCATGTCAAATAGCTTTAGATGCCACTATGATTTCCTAGATTTTTTCAGCCATATTATTACGTGTCGATATATATATATATATAAAAAGAGATCGGCGGCTTCATTAAAAAAAAAAAACAAACATTTAGGGTGTTGATAAAATAGTGATATCTTATTAATTATGTTTTTTTTTAAAAAAAATAGATATATATATATATATATATATAAATTCTAAGTGGAGTATTAATATTATTTTTAGTAGGTTATGAATTTTACTCTATCTTTTTATTGTCTTTGTCTCTTTCTTCAAAACAAATCACAATAAGTAATTACCAGATAAAACAAGTCGCAATAATTCAAGTTTGATTTTTAATTAAGTCAAATAAAATATTAACTTGAAAGTTTACCGGGCTAGGCTTTTTAATAAAAACAAAACATTTTTGTGGATACAAGTTGAATTAATAAAAAAAAATTATTTTAAATAAAACAAATAAAAAAAACAAAGACCAAATATAAAAGAAAAATAAATTAAAATATATGCTTTGAAACCCTGTAGGCCAAAATCAAGAACAAGAATGAAAAAACAAAAAAAGTTTATTTATGACAAACTAGAAAAATTTTGGTCACACATGTCGTTTAATAATGAAAAAGTTGTAGTGAGGATGTAAATACCACATTAAAAGTTGGTGTTTAATCCATGAACGATATTGTACACATCGTCTAAAATATGTAGACGCAACCTACAACTACTTGAACAATAAACGCGTTGTAAATAATATTTTATCTCAATTAAAATACCAAATTGCCCCGGATTCCACCCATAAATTACCAAGAAAAACATGATAGAAAGAAGAGCGCTTAGACATAATCTTAATAAAAATTGATTCAAGGACAATGCAATTATTTTACTGTGATTTCAAAAGATAAAAGTCTAAACAGGCCCTCCATGGCAATTCCTTTTCTTTTCCTTTTGATTTAAAAAGTACTATAATCATTTCAAATCGAGAAAAAAAAATGCAAATATCTTTATTACCCTTAATGTCAAGGCCAGTTGTTTTGTTGAGAAGGGTAAAGACAGTGAATCTTCCAAAAATGATGGTCGTGTGTTCTTACTTCTTAGCATCCAAATATATGTATGGAAGCAAGTAGACAATTCTTTGCAGTAAACAACAAGAGAACAGAGTTGTCTCATCGTTCATGGCCGACATGTTTGGTTTGTTTGGGATTATAATAGTATTTGTGATTTAAAATATTTTTTATTTAAAAATGTATTAAAATAATATATATTTTTTATTTTTTTAAAATTATTTTTAAAATCAATATATCAAAACACTTTCAAAACATAAAAATTAAATAGTTTTAGCAAAAAAAATTTAAGGAAAAATTTAAAAAAAAGTTTAAGGAAATGCGGTTTCAACCGCGTTTCCAAACAGTCTCGTGTATGATGTAAAAAATTGTTTTTTATTGTATTTGTATTTTAGAAAAATATTTAATTAATATTTTTTTAAAAAAATATTTTTTATATTGGATCACCAAAACAATTTAAAATTATATAAAAATAATAATTTAAAACAAAAATATATTCAAAATTATTTGAAACTCGAGGCGGAAGACGTTACCAAATAAGCTTTTAGTGTAGGTGCATGATGGAGACTTTTATTTTCTAAGATGTTATAAAAAAAATTATTTAAAAAATATCAAATTAATTTTTTTTATATATTTTTCAATGTTTTTTTATATGTTACAAGATACACAATGACCACCCACGGACAAATAATCGAGGAGATTGATATCAGTGACACGTCGTTGGCTGCCTCGTCTTGATGGACCATGCCTGTTTTTTCTGCCACTAGCGTGATCAGCTCTCCTCTGAAGTCACGTCACATTGTTTTCATGGCCACAACTATACAAACATCTTGTTTATAGAAAAGAACCTTCAATTAATTCAATTTTTTTAACTTATATTGCCAATGTGTTTATATTTAGGATTTTGATAAAGATTATTTTTTAAAATATTTTTTATTTTATCACATCAAAATAATATGAAAACACAAACAATAAATTAAATATAAAAAATAATTTTTAAAAAATAATTTTAAAACTAAAAAATAAACAGGTCTTAAATAAATAAGGTAAATTCTATATAAAAAAATTAAATACATCAAATATAATTTTAGATTTGATAATTGTAACATTTTAAATTTTGTTAAGAGATTCTACATGCAAGTTCTAAAAGAATAAAAAATAATTTTAAAACACAAAAATAAACATGCCTTAAATAAATAAGATAAATCTATATAAAAAAATAAATACATCAAATATAATATAAAATATATATATATATAATTTTAGATTTGATATGTAAGATTCCACATCGGAAGCGAGTGTCTAGAGCAAGGGCCTTATAAGTGCATGTTCACCGTGACTAGTAGGACGCGTTTTGGGAAGTTAGGTCCCACGATGGGCTCACTTCTGCAAGGACAAACCCGTGCGGGCATATGGGACCCAAAACGGACAATATCTTGTTGGTGAGGTAGGGTGTTACATTTGGTATCAGAGCCGAGGACGGCTCATTTAAAGATGGGGGGATTATAAGATCCCACATCGGAAGCGAGTGTCCAGAGCCAGAGCCTTATAAGTGCATGCTCACCTTGACTAGTAGGACGCGTTTTGGGAAGTCAGGTCCCACGGTGGGCTCACTTCTGCAAGGACAAACCCGTGCGGGCCTGCGGGACCCAAAACGGACAATATCTTGCTAGTGAGGTGGGGTGTTACATGATAATTGTAACATTTTAAAATTTGTTAAGAGATTCTACATGCAAGTTCTGAAAGAATTCATCTTACTATAATTAGAGGCTCGGAAAGCACTCAAATTAGAACGTGAAGTTTTTATTTTTGTTGTTTTAACTATTCCCCGGTTAATTTTGAATTCTTATTATTTTTTCTAACATGCTTTGAATTCTTTTGATTATATCGGTTTTTACTTCTATATTTTTTTTAATCAAATTATTGAATAAAAACTTTTCAAAATATGAGTTTTTCCTGTTAATTTCTCTATAATTCAATATTGTAACTCTAGAGTTTAAGAATTTTAATTTCTACCCACAATTTACTATTTACTTTTTCAGTTATCCTTTACTCAATACATTACCAAGTTGGCAACTAGCTAGAAACTTGGGATAACACATTTGAAAAAACAAAAAACAAAATAAGTATATAGATAATTGGACTTGTGACCGTTTGCTGTTGAAGCAAACCAAGGAAAACTAGTATTCGGTAATAAATGAAACTTTATTTATTCTTCATGGATTCCATAATTAATTACGTTTAAAACTGAAGTCATTAAAAACAGCTCAATGCTGCTTTTTTTTATCTTTTCTTTTCATGGAGTGGAAAGTAAATTATAATTTACTGTTTACTCTATGTACCTAAATATTTTTTAAAAAAAATAATTGGACTAGCTCGCTTGTCAATGGAGATTAAATTTCTCTAAAAACACATTTATATATATATATATATATATATAGAGAGAGAGAGAGAGAGAGATAGACTCTTAATGAATTTTTCTAAATGATGATCCAAGATTTAAACCCAAATAATTAAGAAAAATAGCAAACCTCTTTAAAAGACAATCCCTTGTAGTCATATGTTTCTCAAACCCACGTATTCATAGCTATCCCAGAGCATTTATGTTAGGTTTTAAAATACTTTTTAGGAAAATAAATCATGTAAATATATGTCAATACTCCTCTGAAAATAATTGCAATTGAAATTAATTTTTATTCAAATTACAACTATCAGGATGGGATGTTTCAGAATGTGTTTGTTTTTGTGGTAATTTTTGTGGTTATAATTATAAAAAAAATATGGTTAGTTGGACTTAGATATGTTTTTGATAAAAATTATAATTGAGATTTATGTGTAGCAAAAAACATGTATAAAATATTTAGTTGTTGTTGTTATTTTTCAAAAGTGTTTTTTACTTGGAAATGCATCAAAATATTTTTTTTATTTTTAAAAAATTATTTTCGATATTATCACATTAAAATGATCTGAAAATTTAAAAAAAATTTAAATAAAGAAAAAATAATTTTTTGTAAAAAAATGCTTTTAAAACACAAAAACAATTTTTTCTTTTACAAAATTCAGTTAAAAAACATGTAAAAATTACTTCACAAAATTTACATTTTAAATTTAATTTTTTAATAAACCCCATAATATAACATAATTTATTATATTATCAAACACCTACCTCAAACACAAAACACAAAAGCTAAAGCTAATCAAACGGATTATTGGTCACGGAAAAAAGTTAAGAAAGAAGGCACATAATCCAAAAAGTCATTATCTTATCCTCCAGCAACATGAATTATGGACAAAAAAACAACAAAAAGTCAATCAATCCATCGACAAGGGATCAAATTTTCCACCATTAAATCCAATCAAAAACCATTTTTTTCAAAAAAGAAAAAGGAAAAAATATTATGGATATATGTGTGTGGTAACGTCACATGTGTGTGAAGTTATCTACTCGATTTATCACATAAATATGCCATTAAAATCACAGGATTGGATCTTTGTTGATCAATATAAGAATTCTCTGTAAAATGTGACAGTTAGGCTCTATTATTTGTTTTTGAGATATAGTTTGGTGTCGTTTGTCTTTTAGCCTTGATTATGTATTTAAAAATATTTAGTTAATCGATATATATTATAATTTTATATGGATTATCTGATTTTTTAATAAAAAATAGTTAAAAAATGCAATAATATAATATTTAAAACTACAGCACCAAAAATTATAGCAATAACAAAATACATGCCGGTAGAAGACTATGCATGTCTTGTTTTCATGTTCTGCTTGGGAACTTCCAAAAAACTAGACAAGACAGCGGCGGTCAGTTTCATCCTTTCAACTTTCAAGTTTCAATGTCTGGTTAAAGAGCTAAGGTGGCCGCGACGGAGAGAGCTTGTTTTATACACATAATAATTGACAAACAGTATAGCACCAAGTATGCAACGAAATACTGGTAGCAAATGCATCTTATTATTATATATTTGTAAATGTGATTATAATTATTTTTAAAAATATTTTTTATTTATAAATATATTAAATTAATATTTTTTAATTTTTAAAAATTATTTTTGATATTAACACATTAAAATAATCTAAAAACACCAAAAAATATTAATTTAAAACAAAAAAAATCAAATTTTTTCAATATTATTTTTAAAACATAAAAATAAACAGTGTCTAGTTGCCACGGGTGGACCGTTATGTATCTTTATTTATTTATTTTTGAATAATAAATATAAAAAATTATATGTTTGTAAAATCAAGAATAAATATATTAAAATATTTATTTGAGACTTAATATTATAGAAAATAAATTAAAATGATTTATGAAAATAAATTTAAAATTAAGTAAATATTAAAGGATTAAATGAAAAAAATATACAAACATGCAAATTAAAAAAAAAAATCCCCATCTCCTAGTTGAATCCCGTACTTTGAGAGTAGTAAGGTAATTTAAATTGTATTTATAAATGTTTTAACGGTTATGTTTTTATTAAAAAAAAAATTGATTTGAGGCTATTTTGAATTTTTTTTTTATGATTCTAATTGGATAATTTTAACATCTTTACAGTATATGAAAAACATCAAATTATTAATTGTTCAAGTCAAACATACCCTTACAAATATACCTTATCGAATACAATTGTGATAGTTAAGAGTAACATGTTTACACATGCTCATGATCTTTTTCCTTTTCTTTTTCTTTTTTCCATGGAGGGCGTATTTACACTTCATTGCTATGTTAACAAGGAAACAAACTAGATCAGGCTTATTAAAAATACATTAATAAAAGATTATACTAGCAATTATATATTTTCAACAACATTTAAATTATTAAATTTGTGCTAAAACTATATTTTCATATTGTAATTAAATAGAAGAAAATTTTTAAAAACTCCTTGCCTCATGAGATGACAGGTAGTTATGTGCATTTATCTTTTAATTCTTTAATTTTGGTCTTTACCTAAAGCAACTATTTTAATGACCTCTTGATTATCATAATCTTTACTTCATTTCATTAAACACACACGTAACAATTTTTTAATTTTTAATTAAATTTTTTTCAAATATATTTACAATACCATATGGGATCAAACCTCTCTTTCCTTTTGATATCTTTTTTTTTTGTTAAAAAATAATATAAATCATATCTTATAACTTTACTTAACAATTTAAGTTATTAAATTAAGATAGTTATTTGATATGGTATCAAAGTTTTGATAACCAAGCGATCATGAATTCAAATATTATTATCTCCATTTATTTGATAAAAAATTAAGCACAAGGTAATGTAGGCTTGTATAAGTTGTAAGCCCTAAAAATTTTTACTTGAAAAGATATGTTAAAGAATAATATAAATCATATCTTGAAACCTCATCTGACGACTCAAACTATTGGGTTGAAATTGTTCCTATGATTTTTCTCCCCTTGTATAATTATATGCCTGATGGCTCTCTCCTTGATTGCTTATATATATAGTATTAAATCATAAAATTAGGTGAAAAAAAACAGAATAATAGACTGGAAATTCAATTTTAAAACTATAAACATAAATTAAAAACCTATCTCATTATATTATATAAAAATAGACCAGATCATTTTCTTATTTTTTTGGCACTATAATCACAATTTCAAATATTATACATTTAATTTGTTTGCCAAGCATGCTTTCACCTAACAAGTCAATGGAAGTTAGGTGGTGATATATTTCATATACCCATGACAAGGCTGATAAATAAAACTTAAGTGAAATGCTATATATATATATATAAAAGAACATGCATGTATCAACCAACCAAAACCATAATTGAAAATTAATGGGTAAGTATAACTTGAGTAAGTAGACAACAAATAGTCAAAATCCGACTATAGAAATTAAGATTCTTAATTCACCAAGCTAATTTATTTCTAAGAGGAAAAAAAAAAAAAGTCTGCCCGAAGGTCCAACTCCAACCTTAAAACGCAAGAAGGTTTGCCTGTCCTGTCCTGTTACAATGGCCAACAACAACCAGGAGAATACAATCCTGTATATTTAAGAAAACTTCGTAATTCTCCAAACTTTGATAACAAGGAGTTCTTATAACTTTTTCCTTACAAAGCTGTCTTTGTGTCCCTTTTACTTTGTTAGCGGGTATTGCGGTCCAACAACATTTTAAAAAAAATTTAGACTTTTTTTAGACTTTTTTTTTTTTGGTGTTTTCTAGTGTCAATGTAAAAACTAATTTTAAAAAATTAAAAAAAAATTATTTAAAAAATAATTAGTACTAAACAGTCAGTTTTTAGTAATGATGGTTAGCTAGAGGATTGAGACATGGGAGTAGGTGGGGATAAAGCATGTGAGTTATAATGTTGCTAATTTATGATTAAACCATTCGAACTTATTATATAGGGACCATTTCCTAGAAGTTCATGGTTGGATTAAAAGCTGAAAGGAAGATAAAATATCATATATTAAACCATATATAAATTAAATTACGGGTTGCTAGCCACCAACCGCAGCTTTGTTTTTTTTGGGCGAGTCAACTACCACACATTAAAGAAGAAATGGGGTTGATTTAGGTAACCTTTGAGAACGCGTTTCAACCGTATTTCTAAAAAAATTAGAATTTTTTTTAATTAAAATTTAATATGGTTTATAATTTTTGGATCATTTTGATGTGCTGATGTCAAAAATAATTTTTTTAAAATAAAAAAAATCATTAGCATGCATTTCGATATGAAAAATTATTTAAAAAATAACCGCTACCACACTGCCAAACACGCTTTTAGAATAATATAATGTATTTTATGTATTATATACTTATTTATCCTTGTATATCATTTCATATATATATATTAGCAGTATATTATTTTTAAATAATCTCACACATATATATATTACAAAGTAAAATACCTCTTTCCATTTTCCATAAAATAATTGCGGAAGAATAAATATTACTTGTTGCTGCGAAAAATTACTGGCTCTCTTTTTATGAGCTCCTTTCCAGGACCTGTATCAAGACAGGCAAGTTCTGAGGAGGAGCAAAATTTGAAGGCTAATAAAATATTATAGGTAAAAAAAAGCTACATAAAAGACAAAGGCAGCTTCCTTGCGCTTTTGGCTCTCAGCAACTTTGGCCCAGAAGCAGTTTCCACGTTGTTAAAATGGTAGATGCCACCATCATAAAGGTAGTAGGTGGGCGCAAAATCCACCTTCCCCCCAAAAAATTGTTTAAGTGAATTCTCGTTGACCTCTTTTCCCTCCTTGACCGGCGATTACTGTTATTAAATCCGGGCTGCCCGGTCCCGTGGGAAGACTCGAAACCTGTTCGAATCGAAACCTAACAAGGACTGGGTTTAAAAAAACTGAGTAGGAATTGACATGGTCAAATTTAAAGGACATGATAATCTGGTTAAAATTTAATTTGATTTTTTTAATGTATTTTTTAAAAAATTATATTATTATATTATTATTTTTAAATAATTACCCAATCCGTTACCGGTTCAAGCTTGATTCATGAATGTTGTTTTATAACTTTGTTATTTAGTAGTATTTATACGCGTGTTGAGTTTAGGAGGTGTTTGATAGTATGATTGTTTATAATTTAAAATTTTTTAATTGAAAATTAATTTTATTAGTATTTTTAAAATATTTTAATATATTGATATCAAAATTAAATTTTTTAAAAAGTTAAGAAATATTATTTTAATATATTTTTAAATATAAATTACTTTAAAATCCACCATTAATAAAGGATGGCCATCAAAAATCACTTTTATAGGTTTCTGATAACGCAATGGGCCACTGCATTGAAAGTTTAAACCAGGGAGAGCTTCGAGGAAAGGGAGGGAGTTAATCATGGCTTCTTTTATTTTTAAAGTACTTTATTTAGGGTGTGATCCCTCTCTATTGGTGTGAAAGGTCAATGCCCTTTTTCTTCTTCTTTTTGTTTTTTGGTAAAAATGAATCAGCATCAACTTGGTGAACTTTTCAAAATAGATGATGTCAGTGGATTTTTCTTTTTAATTTTAAAATCGGGATATTTTTAGATTATTTTTTGTTTATTAAAATTAAAATTTTAATTAATCAAGTTTGGCGAGCCGGACCTTTTTATCAACTTAGTGAATCCCTTATTAATTGGGTTATAATAAATTATCCACTTTCATAAAAAAATAATAATATTCTTTTGCATAGCATTTTATATGATTTGCTTGAAACCCTAAACATTACCTATGATGGGATGTCATTGGATTGTTTATTTTATTTTGTTTTTATAATAAATTATCCACTTTGTTTTTTGTTTTTTTTTTTCCGGAAAGCTCATCGAATCCCGAATTATTATATTACATAAAACATTATTTATTTATTGTAATTTCGTTTTGAATTCAACCCTAAATAAAATAATAATGCATGAGATAAATAAATTTATCATCTACATTTCTTAACATAGTGATAAAAGAATTATAACCAGGTTGTTATACAAATTAAAACTCTCATAAATTAAAAACATAATAAATACATAGAAATACTTAATTTTTATTTATTAAAATTTTACTCATCAAAAAGCTACCACAGCATTTTATATAAAATAAACTATAAAAACTTGTCATCACTAAATAGAAAAGGAAAATAAGAAAACTATAAAAGCTTAATAATATTGAATAGAAAAATAAAAATAGTAACAAATAAAATTTATAAACTGAAAAAGAAAAAAAGAAGAAAAACTAAAAGATTAAAAAGATTAAATTCTCAAAAAAAAAAACTCCTGCATTATATATAAATAAATAAATGAACTCCTAGCATTGTTATTCTGGACGGATATTGATTTTTTCAATGAAAGGAAGTTATTGAACTATCCAGGGCAATTTCACGTGACTGGATAATTTTTTTTTTCGCTTTCCCACATAAATTTATATGAGTGGATTAAATGCGATATAATTTCAAAGCATGATATATATATATATATATATATATATATATATATATATATATATATAATGTTTATGTAGCATTTTATTATTGCTGGAGGATAGAAATTAGGAGTGATTATTTTTTATTTGATTTGTTTTTTATATAACCAGATTAATTTTTTTTTTATAAAAAAACCAAAATCGAACTGAAATCAGTTCAAACCGACATATTTTAATTTGGTTAGGTTTTTAGGATAAAAACTGGCTCGGCTCGGCTTGGGCTTGTTTTTTTTTTGATTAGGCTTGGTTTTTTCAGTTTGGGTCTGGTTCGGTTTGGTTTTTTCAGTTTGGGTTTGGTTTTTTCAATTTCAGGTTTAAAACTCCAAAATTGAACCAAACCGATCGGTTTTTTAAAATTGTAATCGGTTTAATCGGTTTTTTTCATGGTTTGGTTTTTTTTGTTATTTTTTTTCCGGTTTTCTCGGTTTAATTAATTTTTTAATTTTTTTGCTCACCCCTAATAAAAATTATGGGAATAAAAGAAATATGTTTTTATTTTGTTATTGTTTTGAAAATACAAAAAAATCACTGAAAAACCATTTAAAAAAAGTTATTTAATATCTATTTTTATGTTTTTTAACCAGGTATGTCTATGTTATTTATTATGAGATACTAATTAAATGCAACAAACATGGTTCATGGATTTGCATGAAGCGTGAGTATTTGGAAATATGATAGTTTCTGTTTTTGGGTGTCTGAATAAATTAAAAAATATATAAAAATATTATTTTAAAATAGTTAATGGAATTACCTTAATTAGACAACGTTGATTAAAGTTATGGTGCTAACTGGAATGGGCAGCAGCCACTTTAACTACTGGCCGCATAAAAAAGAAAAAACCTCCCTGCCATCAAGAAATCACGTTTACAATTGGCCGCGTATATAATTTTCGGTTTTTTTTTTTTTGGTCTAGTTCATTTTCGTCGTATAGCGTCACGTCACGTTGCCACTTACTTCTTTTATTGGACGAAAATAGATATTTTAACATCAAATTATATACCAATTTAATTCCGCGAACAAATTTAATAACAATTTTTCATATATATATATATCAATATAATTTAATAAAACAACTTCTTATTCTAATTTTTCACTCGAACTCTCATGTGTCAAATTTATAAATAGTAAAATATAATTTACAGGATTTTTAAATAGTTAACTGGGTGTGAAAAATATTAATACTTAATGTGTAGCGTTTGTATAATATATATAGATATACACAAAAACAGATCGGTAAAAAAATACAATTACCATACTTGTCTCAAGGTTTAACTTGAAAAATGGTATAATTATTAAGTTATTGGGTTAATTTATGAATTATAATCTAAACTCATGTTTATTATTTTTATTTAATATAATATTATTTTAATATTTTTATCAAAAAAATTAATTGTTCTCAATATTCAATTAAATAAATTCACTGAATTAATATTAAAACTAATTGATATTAAAATCCAATCCAAATCAAGTTTTGGATAGTAAATTTACCATGTCAATTCCCCATTCAAGATTTAATAATTATAGTAAAAAATAAAAAAAATTCACCATATCAATATTTAAAAGGACTTAAAATTAAAATCCAGTTAAGTACAAGTTCTAAATTATAAATTTATTGTGTTAATTCATTGTTACATATTTAATAATTATAATAAAAAGCAGATCAATTCACCAAATTAATATTAAAACTAGTCTAAATTAAAATTCAGTTAAGGTCAAGTTATGAATTTATTATATCAATCCGCTGCCGCGAATTATAGTAAAAAAACACTACCTTCCTTTTCAACGTCTATTTACTAAAAACATTCACTTCCCAAAATAAAAAGCTCCATCTTAATTAACCTAACTAGCTTCGGCTCCGAACCTAAAAACAAACACTAACCTCTCATCTCTTGTCTCCGACGGAAAAGGGTGGGTGTGTTTATCCCAATCTCTTCTCCTTGGGACCCACCATGAGCGGCTGTCGCGTGCCGCATAGGGATACTACACACGTGTCATCTAAGCTGTCAAACTCTTTTCATCAATCGTGAGGTTAAATTTGGCATCCATGTCGGCCCCACTCCCCCGCCTTTTCTTTCCAACCCCCCCCTCTCCATTTTTATCGGTCTCTCTTCTCTATAAATTTGACTCGCCGGTTCCAATTACACACCTACTCACTTACCCATAAACTTTCTCTCAGCAGCCCCCCTTCCCGCTCACCGTCGGCGCTGCTTTTTTTTTTTGAATATTCTGTGTGTTATCTGATTGTTTTCTTCGTATTCGGATCTCTCAAGTTCCGTTAATCTGAATTCCGGATCTGAATCAGTGGGTTAGTGGTTGATTTTCAGTGAAACTCTGATAAAAATAAAAACTATTTCTTACACAACAAATAACCATAAAAAAGCTGATAATCCTTATCAGACTGTAACCTTTATACGAATCCAATCTCGTTGGCTTTTCCGAACAATAGAAAGCTTCACTGTTCAGGTTTTTTTAGTAAACGAGAGTAATGTCGGCGGCAGCGAGTTCTGGAGCTCTCCTTCAACCAAAATCGGTGAAAGCTCCGTTTTCTTCGCTTGGCAAATCGTCTTCTCTTTCTCCTTCGCTCAATGTTGCCACAGTAGCATCTGTTTCTCGGCGGAGCGCGAGGGCAAGCCGATGTGCTTCGACGAGGAAATCGGTGGTTGTTGAGAGAAAATCGTTTTTGGGAAGTAAAGTGCGGGGGTCTGCTGGATCGGAGAGATTACATTTTTGGCAGTCGGATGGACCGGGCAGAGAGCCGAAACTTCGAGTTGTTGTCCGGTCTGCATTGTCCGGTGTGCCGGAGAAGCCGCTTGGGTTGTATGACCCATCGTTTGATAAGGATTCGTGTGGGGTTGGTTTTGTGGCTGAATTATCCAGGGATAGCAGTCGTAAAACGGTATGATATTTCAAGATAACTTCTTTTTATTTATTTATTTAAAGACTTTTATGCACAGGATTGTTTTTCGGTTGTTTTTGAAGGTAAATGATGCTTTGGAGATGTTGGTGAGGATGACACATAGAGGGGCTTGTGGATGTGAGACGAATACTGGTGATGGGGCTGGTATTCTTGTGGCTCTTCCTCATGATTTCTACAAGGAGGTGTCTTTTTATTTCCTTTGCTGTTCTCTATTTTTTTTTTTGTTATGGTGAAAATGACTTTACGGTGATATATTTAATGGATTTAATTTCCTTACAATTTTCCCATTATGTTTTCCATTTATAATATTTTTTTACAGAAAAAAAAACTGATATTTCATCTGAAATCATATCTGATGTTTCAAATGCATCCTTGCATGGTTTAGGCTCGGGAATTTAATGAATACTTGAGAACAACTGTGAAAAGCGGCACTTTTGGTTAAAATCTCTTGCCCTTTATGCATGCATAATGTTTTTTTTGGACCTTGAATTAATAGTTTTACTGAATTTAATTTAAAAAGGAAACTAAATCATGGTGCTGATTTTACTTCAATTTGGTTTATTCAGGTTGCTAAGGATATTGGGTTCGAACTGCCACCACCAGGGGAATATGCAGTTGGCATGTTCTTTTTGCCCACATCTGATAATCGTAAGGAAGAAAGCAAGAATGTATTCAATAAGGTGATTTTGAGACCGTCAAAATTGAAATAACCTTAACTATTTTTTTTTTTGGACGTTGTTCCTTAATGTTTTTGATTTTGATGGCAATGAAGGTTGCGGAGTCTCTTGGGCATACTGTACTTGGGTGGCGACCAGTACCAACAGATAACTCTGGACTGGGAAATTCTGCTTTGCAGACCGAGCCTGTCATTGAGCAAGTGTTCCTTACAGCCACTCCTAGGTCGAAGGCTGATTTTGAGCAGCAGGTAGCTTTTTATTCGAATTTTTGTTAAATAGTATATAGCAAAAGAAGTAATTAGCATCACATAGTAATTGTAGCTGTCCATGTTTGAGGTAGAAATTGGGGAGATGAAGAGGAAGAAGGGATTTGTTTCAGGTTCTGAACAATGCAAGTGAGCATTTTTATACCTTCAGGTTCCACAGTTACGTTGTTGATGATTGTTTGCACTGTTTTTGCAGATGTACATATTAAGGAGGGTGTCAATGGTAGCTATTAGAGCTGCACTAAACCTTCAATATGGTGGTGTTAGGGACTTTTATATCTGTTCCCTTTCCTCAAGGTTTGTGTGTCATAAGCTATTTTATATGGTCCTGTCTAATGCTTCTCTTGACAGAATTATCAATTCCTTTGATTGAATTCTGCAGGACGGTTGTTTATAAAGGTCAGTTGAAGCCTGAACAGTTGAAGGGTTACTATTATGCAGATCTTGGCAATGAAAGGTTTACGAGCTACATGGCCCTGGTAAATATTTTATCCTTTCACTTTTCTCCTATTACACTAACACATGCTTCAACAAACAGCATGGGAACCACCGGTAACTGAAGATATGCAAGGTTGAGGAATGACTTCTGAGGCATTGAAGTTGAATGATCTCTTAAGTTCTTCCACTCCCTTGATTTCTATTTGAATTTGGATGCTGAATTGGATGCCATGGGTGAGTTGGTAAGAAGCCTCATTGTTGAAGAAACTTACTTCAGTGCTCTATATGATCACTTGTTTGAGGTGGAAAATTCCAGTTGGTGTTTGGTCAAGGTAGTTTAAGGTTTGAGTGTTTCTTGTATAGGCGCTGCAATAAAAGTTTGTTGAAGTGCCCTGAAGACAACTCTCATGCTTATGGTTTTCAAACCACTTTTACTTTTCATGAATTTAGTGGCTGAATTCTTGAAATAACATTCTTGGCTCCTTTCTTTTGGTTCAGGTACACTCACGATTTTCAACAAATACATTTCCTAGCTGGGATCGTGCACAACCTATGCGTGTCTTGGGCCATAATGGGGAAATCAACACGCTAAGAGGCAATGTAAACTGGTAAGCACCCCAACTGAGACAGTTTTGGCCTTGTTTAGTGTCATTGATCTACAATTGCATAGTAATATGCTATTTTATCTCTCTGGAATGATTATGGTTTTTTTTTTGTATGGGAAAGAATATTAACTTCCAATATTGCTTTTCAGGATGAAGGCTCGTGAGGGCCTAATAAAGTGCAAGGAGCTCGGTCTCTCAAAGAATGAGATGAAGAAGCTTCTTCCAATTGTAGATGCTAGTTCTTCCGACTCAGGTGAATTTCTTTTGTTTTGAATTTATAGAGGCTTAAATCAATATAACCAGTGTGTTTACATTTGCCTCTTTGATATCATATTTATATTGACTCGTCTTTGACTTATTTTTTTATAATTGAATTGCAGGGGCTTTCGATGGTGTGCTGGAGCTTTTAATTCGAGCTGGGAGAAGTCTCCCTGAAGCTGTCATGATGATGATTCCTGAAGCCTGGCAAAATGACAAGAATATGGATCCTCAGAGGAGGGCACTGTACGAATACTTCTCAGCTCTTATGGAACCGTGGGATGGGCCTGCACTTATCTCATGTAATTGTTTTGAACAATTCATGTGCTCTTCAAATGCTGTCATGTGCAATATTTGATTTGTTGCTTTTTGCTAATCTATTTTATTTTGTTTTCAGTTACTGATGGCCACTACTTAGGAGCTACTCTGGATCGCAATGGGTTACGTCCAGGAAGATTTTATGTTACACGAAGTGGACGAGTTATCATGGCCAGTGAAGTTGGTGTTGTGGATATTCCTCCTGAAGATGTCCTTAGGAAAGGAAGACTTAACCCTGGAATGATGCTTCTGGTGGATTTTGAGAAGCATATTGTTGTAGATGATGAAGCCTTGAAGCAACAATATTCCCTAGCTAGGCCCTATGGAGAGTGGCTGAAGAGGCAAAAGATTGAACTCAGTGACATAGTTGACTCGGTTCAAGAATCTGAGAGAGTTGCTCCAGCCATTTCTGGGGTTGTTCCTGTATGTGTTATACAAACGTTCAAATACTTCATTTTTCCCTCTGTGCATGTGCAAGTCTCATTATAGTTAGATTTTTCATCACTTCAGGCATCTGATGATGACACCAGCATGCAGAATATGGGCACTCATGGTTTGCTGGCACCATTAAAAGCTTTTGGGTATGTGAATCTTATGGCTGCATCAACTTTCTTTGAATCTGGAAGCCAATACTTTTTTAAAAGCAGTTTATACTGATTTTGTATAAATCTCATGCAGCTATACTGTTGAAGCCTTGGAGATGCTGATGCTTCCCATGGCAAAGGACGCTACAGAGGCTCTTGGTTCGATGGGAAATGATGCTCCCTTGGCTGTCATGTCTAACAGGGAAAAACTCACTTTCGAGTACTTCAAGCAAATGTTTGCTCAAGTGACAAACCCTCCAATTGATCCCATCAGAGAGAAGATTGTCACTTCAATGGAATGCATGATTGGGCCAGAAGGTGATTTGACAGAAACAACTGAAGAACAATGCCACCGTCTCTCTCTAAAAGGCCCTCTTTTATCAATTGAGCAAATGGAAGCATTGAAAAAAATGAACTTTAGAGGTTGGCGAAGCAAAGTTCTCGACATAACTTATTCAAAAGAACAGGGTAGGAAGGGACTGGAGGAGACTTTAGATAGGATTTGTGCTGAAGCTCATGAGGCAATCAAGGAAGGTTATACTGTGTTGGTTCTTTCTGACAGAGGTATGACTTCTATTCTTCGATTTACATGTACCAAGGCCTTGTAAACTCATGCAGTTAGAAGTTTACTACAGCATAGTGATCTACATGGGCAGTGAATTAACTTCTTTTGGGTTTTATTTCATGCTAGCCTTCTCATCAAAGCGTGTTGCTGCAAGCTCCCTCTTGGCTGTTGGCGCTGTCCACCAATATCTAGTAAAAAAGCTTGAGCGAACTCAAGTCGGGTTGATAGTTGAATCTGCTGAACCACGTGAAGTGCACCATTTCTGTACGTTGGTTGGTTTTGGCGCAGATGCTATCTGCCCATACCTAGCTGTAGAGGCCATTTGGAGATTACAGGTTGATGGCAAGATCCCACCAAAATCCACTGGCAAGTTCCACACAAAGGATGAGCTAGTCAAGAAGTATTTCAAGGCAAGCAACTATGGCATGATGAAAGTGCTTGCCAAAATGGGAATTTCAACTTTGGCCTCCTACAAGGGTGCTCAGATTTTTGAAGGCCTGGGCCTTTCATCAGAAGTGATTGACAAGTGCTTTGCAGGAACTCCAAGCAGGGTAGAAGGAGCAACATTTGAGATGCTTGCCCGTGATTCACTTCATTTGCATGAGTTGGCATTTCCTTCCCGCGTTCTCCCGCCTGGAAGTGCAGAAGCTGTAGCACTGCCCAATCCGGGGGATTATCATTGGAGAAAAGGTGGTGAGATTCACCTTAATGATCCTCTTGCTATTTCAAAGCTTCAAGAAGCTGCCAGAGGTAATAGTGTGGCTGCCTATAAGGAATATTCTAAACGTGTTCAGGAGTTAAACAAAGCTTGTAATTTGCGTGGGCTTTTGAAGTTCAAAGAGGCAGATGTGAAAGTTTCTTTGGATGAAGTAGAACCAGCCAGTGAGATTGTTAAAAGGTTCTGTACTGGGGCAATGAGTTATGGATCAATATCATTGGAGGCACACACCACACTGGCTCAGGCTATGAACAAAATTGGAGGAAAATCAAACACAGGTATGTTCTGCAAGTCATAAAGTCCTTGTGTCTATCTTTCCATTTTGCAAAAGCACTTATCTACTTGGGGAGAGGATAGCTATGTTCTCACCTTTTTCATGAACACCTTTTATTCTTTTCGTTTTTTAAATTATAGATCACTCTTTTTGGCTTTTAAATTATAGAATCACCTTGTTTGCTTTTTTAAGTTTAATAACAAGTATTTTTTGGTCTTCCACGGTTAATTTTTTTTTACTAAAATTATGGTTCTGAACTCCTTTTCTATTCTTCTGTCTCGCTACATTTGCTTCATATTTATTTGTTGTAATTTCTTTCTTTCTTTTTAATTTTTCTTCCACTGAAGGTGAGGGAGGTGAACAACCATCTCGGATGGAGCCTCTTCCTGATGGTTCAATGAACCCAAAGAGGAGTGCAATTAAGCAGGTTGCAAGTGGGAGATTTGGAGTGTCAAGTTACTATCTTACAAATGCTGATGAGCTGCAGATAAAGATGGCTCAGGTATTTGTCAAAATCACACGTTTTGAAACTGAAACTTCCTGTTTATGTCATGGTCCTGCTGTTGTCATTGTGTGTTCCTATTTAGCCCCTGCTTTCCTGTTGGAACAGAGGTTCCTATTGTTTATGGATTTATGTTCATGGCAGATGATGCTGTGTCTGCAAAGCACCCCTGGGTGCATTGCATCTTTAAGTGATAGCTTTGGCATTTGGTGAGATTAAATATGAACTGAATTTGTTTACTTTTTGTCATTTGATTTAGACTGATTTTTGTGTGCCTTGGATCACAGGGTGCCAAGCCTGGTGAAGGAGGTGAGCTTCCTGGCCACAAGGTCATAGGAGACATTGCAATTACCAGAAATTCTACTGCAGGGGTGGGTCTCATTAGTCCTCCTCCCCATCATGATATCTATTCAATTGAAGACCTTGCTCAATTGATTCATGACCTCAAGGTACGTGCATTTACTGCTTCATGTGCTATGTCCTCGCTTCATATGTTCAACCTGTTGGTCACTCCTGCTTATACCTTTGGCTCTCTCTTTTTGTTTCCTAGAATGCCAATCCAGCAGCCAGAATAAGTGTCAAGTTGGTATCCGAAGCTGGTGTGGGAGTCATTGCCAGTGGGGTGGTGAAGGGACATGCTGACCATGTTTTGATCTCAGGTCATGATGGAGGTACAGGTGCTTCTCGATGGACCGGCATCAAGAACGCTGGGCTCCCATGGGAACTTGGTTTGGCCGAGACCCATCAAACACTTGTTGCCAATGACCTTCGTGGCCGAACAGTTCTTCAGACTGATGGCCAACTAAAAACTGGACGAGATGTGGCCATTGCAGCTCTTCTTGGCGCGGAAGAGTTTGGTTTCAGCACTGCACCCCTTATAACACTTGGTTGCATCATGATGCGAAAGTGCCATAAGAACACCTGCCCTGTAGGCATTGCTACTCAAGATCCAGTGCTGAGGGAAAAGTTTGCTGGAGAACCTGAACATGTTATCAACTTCTTTTTTATGCTAGCAGAGGAGCTCAGGGAGATCATGGCTCAGCTTGGTTGCCGTACAATGAAAGAGATGGTTGGTCGTTCAGACATGCTTGAAGTTGATGAAGAAGTTGTTAAGAGCAACGAGAAGCTGGAAAATATTGATCTCTCTTTGTTACTTAGACCTGCTGCTGACATTCGACCTGAAGCTGCTCAGTATTGTGTCCAAAAGCAGGATCATGGTTTGGACATGGCATTGGATAATAAACTCATCAAACTCTCTGAGGCTGCATTGGAAAAAGGTCTTCCTGTGTACATTGAAACACCTATCTGCAATGTGAACCGTGCTGTTGGAACGATGCTTAGTCATGAAGTTACTAAGCGTTACCACTTGGCAGGGCTTCCCGCAGATACTATTCACATCAAACTCACAGGAAGTGCTGGGCAGAGTCTAGGAGCTTTCCTTTGCCCTGGCATCATGCTGGAGCTGGAAGGGGATGGCAATGACTACGTTGGTAAAGGATTATCAGGTGGGAAGATTGTAGTTTATCCTCCAAAAGGAAGCCTGTTTGATCCAAAAGAAAACATTGTGATTGGTAATGTAGCTCTTTATGGAGCCACATGTGGTGAAGCATATTTCAATGGGATGGCGGCAGAAAGATTTTGTGTCCGTAATTCTGGGGCAAGTGCTGTTGTAGAAGGTGTTGGTGATCATGGCTGTGAGTACATGACAGGTGGAACTGTTGTTGTGCTTGGGAAAACTGGAAGGAATTTTGCTGCTGGTATGAGTGGTGGTGTTGCTTATGTTCTTGATTTGGATGGGAATTTCAGATCTCGTTGCAATCCTGAACTTGTAGATCTTGACAAAGTCGAGGAAGAGGAGGACATTACAACTCTAAAAATGATGATACAACAACACCAGCGTCACACAAATAGCCTGCTAGCTAGAGAAGTACTTGCTGATTTTGATAATCTTCTACCTAAATTTATTAAGGTCTTCCCGAGGGATTACAAACGTGTTCTTGCCAACATGAAAGAGGAATCTGCCACAAAAGAGGCTGCTGACCTTGCTGCTAAAGAAGCTGAGGAAGCTGAGGAGCAAGATGAAGCAGAGTTGAAGGAGAAAGATGCTTTTGAGGAGCTAAAGAAGCTGGCAGCTGCATCTTTGAATGGGAATTCCATTCAGGTAAATTCTTTGATAGTCTTTTTTTTCATGTAAAAGTCTTGTATACTGTTTATCTTTATTAAGGTTCTTAAAATTACTATATTGATGGCAGTTTTAAAAATGGAAGACTCATTTTGCACAGTTTGTTATATAGTGTATGAAACAAAATTATGATACAACTGAGTTGCATTTGTGTGGATATAATTATTTGAAACACTACTAGAAGGGGTTATTAGAGTTTAGTGAAAATTGTCCAAATAAGTTGAGCTTATTCATGCTTTATATATGGAGCATATGCATTTTTATGATTGGTGAAATGGTTTTTGTACATGTTTTAATACGAGACATTGAAATTCACTGAAGGTAGAAGATGGATCTCTGAAAAGGCCTACCCGTGTTAATGATGCTGTTAAACATCGAGGGTTTATTGCTTATGAGCGTGAAGGTGTTCAGTACAGAGATCCAAATATTCGAATGAATGACTGGAAGGAAGTTACGGTGGAGTCAAACCCTGGCCCTCTTTTAAAGACCCAGTCAGCCCGTTGCATGGACTGTGGCACTCCTTTCTGTCACCAGGTAAGCGTTACTCTGCCTTTATCCTGCATATGCACCAGGTGTCAATTCTACACTATTTTGAAATGATTTTTTTCACCTTATTCTTCTCGATGGTAAATGCAGGAGAACTCAGGATGCCCTCTTGGAAATAAAATCCCTGAATTTAATGAGTTGGTGCATCAAAATCGGTGGCGTGAAGCATTAGATAGGTTACTTGAGACAAATAACTTCCCAGAGTTCACTGGCAGAGTGTGTCCTGCACCCTGTGAAGGTTCCTGTGTTCTTGGCATAATTGATGATCCAGTATCTATAAAAAACATTGAATGTTCAATTATTGACAAGGCCTTTGAGGAGGGTTGGATGGTTCCGCGGCCTCCCCTCAAGAGAACTGGGTATACCATTTTTTTACCTTGGCATTATGAGTAGAAGCATTTTATTGCTTAGTTTTTTCATCTTTTGAACTGATCATGGGTTTTTTCATCTTTTGAACTGATAAAGGTTTCTTCTATGCAACTGGTGTCATTTTAAATGTGACATTGATTGAAATGGCGATATCGTGTTGGATTTTATACAATTAAAATATTTTTGAATTTCTTTTGTATGAGAATATGCTATGTTATATGAGTGAAGAATGTAATGTCATATACCTTCTCTTGCAGGAGACGAGTGGCTATTGTTGGAAGTGGGCCTTCTGGTTTGGCTGCTGCTGATCAACTAAACAAAATGGGTCATTTGGTGACTGTGTATGAGCGTGCTGATCGAATTGGAGGGCTAATGATGTATGGAGTTCCCAACATGAAAACTGACAAAGTGGATATAGTTCAACGGCGTGTTAACCTTATGTCTGAGGAAGGCATCAATTTTGTGGTAAATGCTAATGTTGGAATTGATCCTTTGTATTCTCTTGATCGGCTTCGAGAGGAGAACAATGCAATTGTTTTGGCAGTGGGAGCCACAAAACCTAGGTAAGTCATGAGCAGAAGGCAAATATTAGATGCCATTGTTGGATTCTGGATCCTTGTTAACAACCTTTTTTTTTTTTTTTTGCTGGAGAAGTTTTGGTCTCTCAGGAAGTGATTTTTATTGTTAAGAACATTCTTACCTGCCTGATAGGAATACAATACTTTAATGAAGTGTTGGATGATATGGTTAACTTCAATAATTTTGTTTTTGCAGGGACCTTCCGGTTCCTGGTCGGGAGTTGTCAGGCGTCTATTTTGCTATGCAGTTTCTTCATGCAAATACCAAAAGTTTGCTTGACAGCAATTTGCAGGATGGTAACTACATATCTGCAAAGGGCAAGAAAGTTGTTGTCATTGGTGGAGGTGACACTGGAACAGATTGCATCGGGACATCTATTCGCCATGGGTGTAGTAGCATTGTAAATCTAGAGCTTCTACCTGAGCCACCACGAACTAGAGGTCCAGGCAACCCTTGGCCACAGGTACGATCTTTCATTCTGTTGCTGCATGTTGATTTCAACCACTGCCCTCTGGTTTTTTCAATTGTCTTTTTTAGGGGAGGGAGGTGTTGGGGGATTGTTTCGATCTGGATTATATTGTGCTTAATGCCTGTTATTTGTTTTGTTGGTTCATCTTATGTCCATCGATCTCTTACATAATTTCACGAACTTGGATAAAAATAACATGATCAAAATGCATGCCGGCATGGGCACCACACCCAAGTATAAGATGCCGTGAACCTGCTCTAATTTATTTCTTTTGGCAGTGGCCTAGAGTATTCCGGGTAGACTATGGGCACCAGGAAGCTGCTGCCAAGTTCGGGAAAGATCCGAGGTCTTATGAGGTGTTGACTAAGCGTTTCATTGGAGATGAGAATGGGAATGTGAAAGGACTTGAGCTGGTACGTGTCCATTGGGAGAAGGATGCCACAGGGAAATTTCAATTTAAGGAGGTTGAGGGCTCTGAGGAAGTTATTGAGGCTGACCTAGTCCTACTAGCAATGGGATTCCTTGGTCCTGAGCCGGTTCGTATTTCCTTCCTCATCTTCTCCCTTCTTTTAAAAATGAGTGAATATAATCACATCTGATAAACACAAATGTCCATCATGTTATATTTATATTTAAATAATTAAGCACTATAGTAAATTAGAATGTCAAAAAATAGCATTTTATTAATAGAACTATAAGAATTGTAAAAAAGATTGAAAATTCACCCTCAATTCTTTTATACTTGCACAACAATTCTCATGCTGTTTTTTTAACAGAATGTGGCAGAGAAGTTGGGCTTGGAGCAAGATAATAGATCGAATTTCAAGGCAGAATATGGCCGCTTCTCAACCAATGTGGAAGGGATCTTTGCGGCTGGGGATTGCCGGCGAGGCCAGTCCCTAGTTGTGTGGGCAATATCAGAAGGACGACAAGCTGCTTCCCAGGTGGACAAATATCTCATGAAAGAAGAGGATGCTACCATTAACACCGATCAGGATGACCTTGTCAAGAGGCACCAGGACCTCACCAAGAGACATCAAGACAGCAGCAAGCACACTGTCATGACGTAGACAACCCTTGAATCTCTTTTCTTCTCTTCCTCAGACAGTGCTGAAAAGGGATACACAGGATGCGCATCATTCTAGGGTCAATCATCTCATAGAATGATGCTGTGGAAGGGATAAATTGAAGATCACCAGAATGGTACCTGGTTCCCTCATGTGAACCCTGGGGACTAGGAAGGATTGAGCAGAAGTGATAAGTAGCATTGTGCAGCTGGTATAGAAATTAGGATATTTATGGTGCTCATTTTTATTTTTTTAATAGCTTTGAACCAGCTTGCTTGAAAATTGTTAAGCTCATTTGGTAGTTGAGGAATAATGTACAGTTTTGTTTCTTCAAATATTTTATGGAAATTTGTGGGAAATTGTTTTGTTCTTGATTGTCCAGTTATTTGTTCTCGAGTAACAGATATAAAGGATAACCTTGTGCCTTATGGTTTAGCTATATACATAAAGAAGTGCAGACTTCAATTGAATTCGATTTGCTATGGCAGAGTTGAAACTATGCTGCCTTCAATTTAGAGGATGGATTGGAGAGCTCCTCCGTGTTCTATTGATGGCCAGCGGCGAGCCAAGTTTTTCCAGATGTAAGAAGATTTTCCGGATGTAAGAAAATGGTGAAGGCAATGCTATGATTTTTATAGAAGTTTCCTATAAAAGTAAAAGAAAGAGATTAAAAAGCAATCAGGAATCTTCCAACTTGAGCTAAGAATTTAATTTTTAATTAATTTAATATAAAAAAATAAAATAAATTTTTTCTTAAAAAAACTTATCAAAACATAAAACAAGAATTATACAATGAAATAAAAAAAATTAATTTTATAAATTATCTAAAATAAAAAAATAATAATTAAAATAACAAGATTAAATTGAAAGATGATAAAATTAAAAATAATTTTTAATTTGAAATATTTTTTCAAATAAAAAAATCACACAAGAATTAAATTTAAAGAGAAAATAAATGGAAGGGTTATTATGAATTTTTTAAGGGTAACAGACAAATCGAGGCGGAGAAGAGATAAATGAAGGAAAAAAAAAATCAAATTAACTCTAAATCAAACAAAATCACCATGAATATGCTGCCTAGAAAGAAAAGGATGCTAAGATGAATTGAATGATGTGGTGTGACAATGGTTATTGAAGGGCTACATTATTTATTTGAGGGGTAGTGTGCAGTTGAAGTTGCAGAGAGAAAAAAAATAAAAAAAATTCAAACTAAATCAAATTGGAAGGAATTACCATGCATGCATTGTCTAAAAGAAGAAAAAGAATGTGAGATTAATGAATGACAAGATGGAACAACAATTCTTATTACCAGAGTCAGTTGCATGCTTCATTTAAAGACGGCAAAGTAGCTAATGCATGTAATGTATATCTCAAAATTTTATTTATTTATAATTTTTAATCAAAATATCACATTATCTCTATCACTAAATAATTATTATAAAATTACAAACAAGTCCCTATAACCATGCTTTAAGAAATTTGATTTTTAGAACAATATAATAATTACACTATGCTTAAAAAAGTGAAACACAAAAAATGCAGCATTATTTTTTACTTCTATGGGTATTCAAATAATTTCACTATAAAATTGCAAAAATACCAACATACCTCTTAATAATTATAGAATGACGAATTGATGCCCTGAAAAAATCATTTTATCACTTTCACTATTCCAATCCACCGTGGATCACACCTTGCCCTTCTTCCATAGCTTATTAGTTGTGAAGTCAGAAGACGCCACCGACATGCAAGAGGCAACAAAACGAGTTGGTTATGCAAGAGGTGACGAAAAGATTTGCTTGTTGGACCGGAAAACAAGATGGCGGCGCCGTTCTTAAGCCCTCACTCATGGTTACTGTGCATTTGGGCTGAAGAGAAGCTTTGCCCCCCTCAGCAGTATTGGCTGGTGGTGCGGGGAGCTTGACGGTAACAATGACAATCTGGAGAAAAAAAGAGTGGAAGAAGGTGGCGAGAAAGGGCTTGAAGAAGCATCAGAACACTGTACCACCAGAGCCATGAGCTTGTACTTTTTACCTCTACCAGCAACTAATGTATATATAAGATCATAAATAACATTACCAGAGACTAATTTCGAAAATACAGCCTTTGTGGGAATTTAATGCCTGGAATTCTCTTGACTATATAATATAAATGTGTTTCGCATTGCAATAGTTTTTTAAGAAATTAGGGACTAAATCACAATTTACTTCTTGAAAAATTACGTGCTTCTTAATTTATATCTTTCTAGCACGTGGCAGGTTATAGGAGCAGTACGTGTCAGCAAAACAGCCCTGAAACAGCGCCGTGGTCTGTCTTTCTCTCTCTCTCTTATAAAAACGTGATAGGTTTTGTTCTTCACTTTAGCAGATGCAGAGAGAGAAAGAGAGAGCTAAACAAGAAACCCAAAAATGGCAGCAGCAAGAAGAATCAATCTGAACCGTCTGTTTTCATCACTAACACCATCATCATCATCCAACACCATCTCCAAAACTTGGGTCATAGACACAACCCCCGTTAGATCCGAATACACGGACCGAATCGTGAAGCTTGCAACCCAGCAGCTGCCACAAGAAAATCAAGATCAAGAAACTGTCAAGAAACAAGAAAAGGAAGAAATAACCCACCAAGATTCTCAAAATGAAGAAGATGAAGAAGATGATGAAGATGGTGGAGAGTATGTGAATAAAGAGACTGGTGAGATTGGTGGGCCGAAAGGACCTGAGCCTACTCGATTTGGTGATTGGGAACGCAATGGTCGTTGCTCTGATTTTTAGATTTCTTTTTCCCCTTGTTTTTATTTATGCTAGTTTAATTTTGGATCTTGCTAATAATATTGATTGTAGTGATTTTCTGGGTTGTAACCATGAATCATCAAAGTTTACGAAATGGGGTGTCGCTGTTGTTCAATCTTGTTGAGTGTTAAATGGGACATGTGGTGTTTTTCAACTCTTTTAAGATTGTTGTCATCTTCCTCTAGCCCACATTATTTCGCTTATGAAGAGTGCTGCATGGCTTATTTATGCCGTGTTGTGCCTGTGCTTCTCTCTAGTCCTCCAAGAGCAGGTGATAAAGCTTATTTGGACAGAATGGGATGTAGGTTACTACTTCTTATATGCCTTCTAGTGGTTATAAATTGTTTCGTTTTTGTATTGTCTTCTGGATGGCTTTAATAGGATTGGGCACTTCTTCATGGTGGATCTGCCGTCGCAGATTGTTGTTAGGCAAAATATGAAGAAAAAATGCCTTCTTCTGGGTTTTAAAAGGATTGCTACGACTTCTAAGCAGTCTAGTTGTCAAGAAATCTCTGGAAAAAAACTGGTAGCTGGCTGGTGGAAGTTAAATGTAGATGGTAGCTCACTGGGCAATCGGTACGGGCAGGTGCTGGTGGAGAAATTCCAGATGAGCACTTTGAAGGGAGAGTGGTTGCAGAGTTCTTGAGGTTGAGTCAGATCCCATGGAGAGGCTGTTGGAATACTTAATTCAAATCCCGCTGATTGCCATACCCGTTTGCACTTGGTGAATGGTGTTGAGCAAGCTATTCAAGATTTTGGAGGGTGAGATGCAACACCAGTTTAAAGTGGGGAACTTTTGTGCAGATTTATATGGCTTGTTCTGGTGCAGTCAAGCATCTCTTCGGGCAGAGTGGAACTCCCCTCCTCCTGGGCTCGAGCTAACCCCGCAGGCTGATGCTATGGAGATTGGTGCACCTACGAGTCAGGCTGAAACAGGACCGAGTGGATCTTAACCTTTGGTTCGTAATTTATACAATCCGGCCGCCATAATTGACGAGTTTTAACTTCATTTTTGAATATGAAGTTGAAAACTTCAGTTTCATCCAATTGAAGTAACCAATGTGTATTCAGAATTCAATCTGCAAATCTTCTCAAAAGGTATTCAAATATATGTGCATTCACGTCCATCCTGCCATAATTGATCTTGGAAGACAATTTACTTGAAAAGTTTCTTATCCATGTCATCTCACATATGCAAACAAGTTTCAGTCAGCCATGTTATGATTGGAAATCTTGATAAGAGAAACACCATCTCGCAAATGCAGAAATCTGGATGGTCGGCGTCCAACACATGATCACCTATTGATTCTATAATAATGATGGATACCAACCATCCTGATTTCGGTAAATTGTAGTTTGAAATGCCCTCATCCAAAGTTGTTAAACACGACTCGGGCTAGCGGATTGATATGAACCTGAAGCTTGTTCGGTGGTTTTTAGTCGAATTGAAAAGGATATTTACCTAGCTAAAACTCATTCGACCCGATAAAAACGTTTTTAATGATTCAGTTGATTCAATTAAACCTGATTTAAATCTAGTCAAGTAAATATTCTATGAAAAAACAAAATACTATTATTTTAATAAAAGTAATTGATCTAAAAATCAATCTAATGACATAAGCTTTTTTCGAAATCAAACTCCGTTCATATCTATGCAATTGTAAAAATATTTTGCTAGCTCGGCAACGACAATCATGGCCTTACAAATCATGGTAGAATTTGTATCCACACGAGTCAAGAAGCGATCATTTTCTCGATATCTAATCGATTGAAATAAGCAATCACAGCCTTTTCCTACATGTAAATCCTATATGACACTAGAGAAAATGAAGCATCATACATGGCAATTTGAATCCTTGGTTCTGTTATGATTTAACGACAGGGTTGACTTAGATTTTTTTATTACAAAAGATGTCCTGGTAGACTTGTTCCTTCTACGTGGTTTGTGTGATTAAGTTCCAACATTACAGCAAGTGGAACCTGCACTAGTATCAACCCCCCTCAACTCTTCTCTTTATTAAAATCTTTGCTCTTCATTTGGTCTCTACATATCACAAAGCATCAGATTTTCTCCACCAAAATGGTGTACTCTCTCAAAGTCATCTCCTCCATCTCCCTCTACCTTACCATGATCTCCTATCTAAACATTGCAACAAGTCAAAATCTTTGCTTGAGGACTACTTGTAACCGCACTGAGCCAGTGATTCGATTTCCTTTTCGGATTCAAAATCGTCAATCGAAGGCATGTGGTTATCCAGGTTTTGACATATCCTGTGGTAGCTCCAATGAGACCATGCTAGAGCTACACTCTTCAGGAAAATTTGTTGTTCAGGCTATAGACTATGTCACACAAGAAATATGGATTAATGATCAGGGAAACTGCCTTGCCGATCGAATCCTTTCGCTTAATCTCTCTGGCTCTCCTTTTATTGGCCTTTACTATCAATCTTTCACGTTCTTTAATTGCTCATCTTCTGATTATAGGAAATACGGGCTAAATCCAATAGCTTGTCTTAGTGGCTCTACGTACACAGTTTTTGCTACATCTTCTTCAAGGGTTGTAAGCTCTCTACAGAATGGGAATTCATCCTGTAATTTAACCAGGGTGGTTCCTGTTCCAGTTGACTGGCCATTTTATCAGCAAATTTCGTCCTCGGACCTTAGCGAGGACCTGCATCTCACTTGGGAAGAACCTGACTGCGGAAATTGCGAGTCGAGGGGTGGACGGTGTGCCCTCAAGACCAATTCTAGTGAAGTTGTTTGCTCAAATCTTCCCCGTCATGGTAATTTGCTTCATACTCTCTATCTGATCTTTGCCTAATTTCTTCCCATATATATATATATGGCCATCATCATGACAATCGGCACCTCCTTGGTATAGCAATTATCTAGTGTTAAGCATAGTAAAAATAGCTATAAGAACAAACTTCATCAGGTCAACTCAATCCAAGATTCTGATCATGGTTGAGTGAATTAACCGTGAGTTATTTATTTATTCAAGTTTTGATATTTTGAAAATTTTAAAATAAAAATTCTAGAGTATCTTTTTTGAAACCTCTTAAATGATATTATTTTTGATAAAAAAAATCAATTCAACCTGACTTAAGTTTTAAATCATTGAATTACCAGATTAACTTACTATACTGGATTAGGTTTTATAATCAAGGTAATTAAAATAGAAACTATAATTCTAAGAGTTGAAGTACTCAAATTCTATTACATCATGTTCCCAAATAATAATTAAAAAAGATCCCATTGGGTAGGACATGATCTAAGCTGGTAGAGGCTGACGGAGGTTAGAATTTTTATTTTTGTTTTTGGTTAGTGATTAGGGACTGAAATGTTAAACTCTGATAAATTAGTAAATTAGTTTAGCGTGAGTTGTTAATTAAGTATGATTATTCTTTGATTTATCATTTCGGATTTAAATTCGAGAAAGTTTTAATTTTTTTTTGACAAATACATTAGGTGCGGAAAGCTACCTAGAAACCAATTGAAAAAAAATAAAAAAAAAATTCTAATCTTGATTTAAGAAAACTATATATGAACTTAGAGAAAAAACAATATTGTTTTTGGGTTATAATTTGATTTATGATAAAGATGGTATGAATATTTTAGAGAAGCCTCCTGTAATAAGCTTTTTATTTTTGATTAAAGTAGATATTTGAATCAGCTTGTATATACTTTGATTAATTTCACAGGTCCTGAAATTAACGATCTTGTAAGACTCTAGTAGTCATCATATGAGCAACTACATGGCTTGAACCTGAAATCACAGAAATAACAAACCTCTTATATCTTATTAATCATGGAGATTTTGTTTCAAGTTTTTTTTTTTGTTAAATTTATTTAATAATCATCAACTCATGAACAAGTAGAGAGTTGGAAGCTTATCCCTATATCCTAGCAACTTATTATCGGTATGATATTCTATAGAAAACAGATTAATTAGTTGCATGAGGTTAGCATTTTGGATAATTTAATTACGGCTAGTGATTGGCTGCCTTGCTAGAGCTGAAGTGTTGACCAATTATTACATATACTATATTTCTCCAAGAATTGGTCTGAAGAAATGTATCATCCTCCTCCTCGCTTGAAATGTAATAATTGATATTATATATTGATTATTTAAACACTTTTAAATAACAAAACATAATTTCAACACATCCTTTTTAATTTTCTAGAGGGAGCAAACTTTGTCCTGGGAAAATGAGTGGCAAATATTTTTCAATCTTTGTTGAGACATGTGTTCTCTTGTTCGTCTCAATTAAACTTGAATAATATCAGAGTTTTGTGGGAAGCATTAATATTCAATAAAAATAACATTACTCTTCCTGATAGTAGAATTACACCGTAAACTAATCTAGTGGCTACACCATGGTCAGAGTTTCCAAGGTCAGCTATCTATGCCATCACCACAGCAGCTGGAATACCAGGGGCATTAATCCTACTAGGTCTCCTATGCTTCATCTGTGGCAAGGTCAAATGCTGTGATAGAAGCAGCAGAGAATTAGGCGGTGTACCGGAAGTCGATTCCACGGTTGATACAGAATCTGTAGTTATTATTGCTGGGTTGGATGGACCAACAATAGAGTCCTATCCCAAGATAGTCCTCGGCGAGAGCAGAAGGTTGCCTAAGCCCGATGACAACACTTGCTCAATATGCTTGTGTGAGTACAAGCCTAAGGAGACGCTCAAGACAATTCCCGAATGCAAGCATTGCTTCCATTCTGATTGCATTGATGAATGGCTTCGGTTGAATGCTTCTTGTCCCATCTGCAGAAATTCTCCAGAAAGATTGCCACCAGCTGAATCTTGATCAAAACTATTGTATCGGGTCACACTCCTTGCCTGCTTTTGTTAGAATAATATTGCTCGTAAAGAACTATTGTCCATCTTCTTTTGAAACAGCTGAATCTTGAGAGAGAGGAGTACTCCGGTTCTATCATAACATGGATGATGATGCCTAGGTTATATTTGTAACATTTCCACTAGTTATGAGTCCTTAAGAGATCGTTTTGAAGTTTGAAAGCAAAATGGCAAGTCTGATACTTCTGTATGATAGAAAAGTGCACACAGGATTGATCTAAATGACGGAAGAGATCATCTACCTGTGCTGAGTTCTTTAAACACTTCCAGTGGAGATTACAAAAGGGGCGGAAGGTCTCTCAAAAACACAGATTTGTTTTTCTGTTTTAAAAATATATTTTTTAAAATAATATATATATTTTTAATTTTATTTATTAATATCAAAAATAAAATTTTAAAAATAAAAATATATTATTTTAATATATTTTTAAATAAAAAAACACTTTAAAATATAACCATCACCACACTATTAAATGGGATCCGACATTCAAAGATTTTTTTTTTTTTAAAGAAATTCAAGGATTCAAGGATTTTTAGTAACCTGTCTTTGATACTTTTTCAAAGTAATCATCAATCCAGCAAGAAATATGTGTACTGATCATGGATTTCCGGTATGCTGTAATGTCACTAGGATCTTTCATGACAATTTTGTCATGCATGGTGATCTAACTCTTGGATAATACACAGCAGCATAGATTTTTTTGTACTTCAGTGCAAATATATATATTTTTTAATGAAATAACAGTCCATGAAGTATTTAGAAAAATAACGGATGATATCTACAACTCATGGCTAGCATGTGTTCAATAAAACTATAAAATGGTATGCAAAAATTAAATTGAGTAGAGAGAGGAGAGTGAAAAGAAAGAAAAAATAAATATGAGAGGTGTATCAAAACTTCAATAACAATAACACAAATATTATTAACAAGATTTGGAATAAATAAATATAATAATATCAAGAAATATTATTAATAAAAACTAGAATGAATCACATAAGTATTTCAAAGTTGATGAGACTCACTTATTTTTGGATAGCTCATGTGATTCATTTCGATCATTGTTGATGATTTTTTTAGTGTTATTTGATTCGTTTCGTGAAGATTTTTCTGATAATACTGGTAACATTATTATCAAAATTTCGGTAAGTCTTTAAGATTTTATTCTTTATTTTTTCTCTCTTCTCTCTCCTCAATTTAATTTTTTACATATTATTTTATAATTTCAGAGAGTTCCATGTAACTCGTGAGTGCTAGTTGTTGATTATTTGTCAATTTCTTTCTTAACTGTGCTAATGTCCGAAGAAACTCCACAGCAACATCGATAAATCTCAACACTTCCATGTTCTTCAACATTAGATATATGTACAATTCCCTTGAATCATTCTGGAACTGATATCCAAATTTGAAAGCAGATGTAGATAAATTAAACACAAGTCACTTTGAACTAACTAGTAAACTAAATAATTACTGTTCAGCACATTAATATCAACAGTTTCACTGAAGTTGGCAGTTCCAACAACGTTCCTTTCTTGTCAGAGCAAGATAGATGATACCGAGGATAACCAAAGTCCTCTTGTTGCCTGTCTTATGGCTGGAACATGTCTCCTACACCTTGCTTCTTGGCAATGATCCTTAAGTCCAATTCCGTGGCCTACAAGGACCAGCATGAACAAGCAAAGCAAAGAGAGATCCATCACCAACACTAGTTCAATGGAGCTCCATTTCTGTTCAGTTTACTAATATTGACTTGAAATGCTACAAGGACTTGGGCCTTGTTGATGTAGATGTTTTTGAAATCAATGCAATTAAAAATTACTATTCGCTGATGTGAGGATACCATTAGTTGTGTGATTTTCTTTAGGAGCATGAGTTTTCCCTTAATAATAAAAAGAATGCAGAAGCTAATGCCTGCCATGTGCAAAAGCTCAATAGTTTTGAAGGTGGGACTCCATTAGCATTTGAAAAATTTGATGTCCATGGGAGTTTGGTATAGATAGCTCCCAAGACAAGGAAAGATGGGAAAAAAGTTTCGAAATCAAGCACTATTTTACTGACCATAGAAAAAAGAATATATATGTCAGTATTGATGTTGTCAGCATTGGTAACATCAGAAGGTCCAGCTTGCACATGTATACATGCTAAACTTGTATGCCCTAAGAGACAGAGGATACAGAACCTTTCACTTTCTCAGATGTTTGCAACAAGGATCCTTTTTGCAGGTCTCACAGGCATAGCCCTTCTTCTCTTTCTGATATGTCTCCAAGTCCAGATTTGCACATCACAGATTAATCATCTTTGTGCTCCATCTTCTTGTGGTAATCTCCATTACATCAGCTCTCCTTTTCGGCTAAAAGGAGATCCACCAAACTGTGATTAGAGTTTATATGAGCTAGTTTGTGAGAAAAATCAAACATTCCTGAACTTTGTATTCAGGAAAATACCTTGTACAGTCCATCAATTACCATAACTCCATAATTAGAGTTGTCGACGCCCTTGTTAATAAGGACACCTTCTCCTCTCTCCCTCAGCATTCTTTAACGGGAAACAACTTCAGTTGTGAAGACCCTTTTGCCTGGCTTTGATTCACTGAAGAGTCACGTCCGCTAATTATTTTCATGAAGTGTGCAAATCCAGCGAAGTCTCCTCTTTATGCGAACACATCTCCTTGGAACACTCTTATGTTCTAATTACTGATAATATGAAAAAAGTGGAGCGCTTGTGCGGAGTGAAGGTGATTGCTAAGACATCATTTCCGATAAGATATCACAGAAACATTTCCTATAGGGACATCCGCAAAAGGCTTGTTTAAGGATTTAAACTTGGGTGGTATGGAGCTAAATGTGGTATTTGCAGAGGAAAGGAGAGGTGCTGCATTGAAAACAAAGGTCGTTACTTCAATAGTTTTCTTCTAACAATTTTCTCTGATCTGTTAATTTCATATTCTTATTTGCTGATTTTATTGTATTGTCATTTTGTTTTGCAGATATTGTTGTTGTTGAAGAATTTCTGCAACATTAGAATAACTTCATACAAATAAGATAATCTTACTCAGAAATTAAGAAAATGACCCATGGTTTTAAGGACAGGTTGGGTTAAGGAGGCTATGGCTCTGTCTATAAAGGGAAGCTTTGTAGCGGATTTCTTGCTGCAGATGTTGGACAAGTCAAGTGCAAATGGCCAAGAGTTCATAAACGAAGTAGCAACAATCGGAAGGATTCACCACGTCAACGCAGTAATAATATATTTTTTTTCCACCAAGGGATCAAAACGTGCCCTTGTATACGAGTTTATGCCGCATGAATTACTGGATAAATGTGTTTTTCCTGGAGAAGGGAATACTTCCTTAAGCTGGGAGAAAATGTATGAGATTTTTCTCGGGGCTGCTTGAGGGATTGAATACCTGCATCGAAGTTGTGATAGGCAAATCCTAAACTTTGATATCGAGCCTCACAACATACTTCTTGATGAAAAAAACTACGAAAGTTTCTGATGCAAAATTGTATCCTACAAATATCAACGCTGTCGCTCTTACTGCAGCATGAAGAACAATAGTATACATGGCACCAGAACTGTTCTACTAAAGTTTTCCAAATGTTTCCTACAAAGCTGACGTTTGTAGCTTTGGAATGTTGTTAATGGAAATGGATGGAAAAAGAAAGAATAAGAATCCGGCGGCAGAGAGTTCCAGCTAAAACTACTTCACTTCCTGGGTTTATAAACAAATAGTAGACGAAAGATTTGAAATCGGAGATGCAGCAGAAGATGAAAAGAAAATAGCAAAGAAGATGATCATAGTCGCATTGTGGTGCATACAGATGAAGCCTATTGATCGTCCTCCAATGAACAAAGTTGTGGAGATGCTTGAAGAAGAGATTGAAAGCTTAGAATTGCCTCCCAAGACTGTTCTTTTTCCAGAAGGAAAACCTGTACAGTAGATAGGTTCTACAGATGAAACGTGGTCACGCTCTATGCTACTACTCTGTAGAGACTCAGTTAGTTTAATTAGACACTCTGGTTGCATCTTGTCTCTACTCTTTACTGTACTTCATATACAATATTTGAAGTTTCTGAAGCAGATTGAGTTATGATTTTAGTAAGATTCAACAATTGTTACTGGCATGGTCGTTGCTGTTAAATAAGATTTTGTTTGTCATCTTCATTTTTGAATTTTTGATGTAGCATTCAAAGATCAGAATCCATAAATAAAAGAAAATTTACACCTGCTAAAGGAGTTGTGTACTGTTGATCATTCCATGGTCAATCTTTTTCAGAGATCACTTCCAATATCCGATGAAGAGGTCTCCCTGGTAAATGTGATTTCATTCTTCCAGGACCTGCGGAAGAAAAAGGGCTAGGAGGCATTGTTAATTTGTCTCCTTCTCCTTCCAACATTTGAACTACAGTATTCATTGAGGGACGCTCCACAGGGTGCCACTGAATGCACCAGAGACCAACAATTGTCAGATTCTTCGCAATTTGTGCATCTCCCTCCTTTTCAATCCGGATTATCAGCTCTTCTCCGTTATCCAGGCTGTTGTAGACCCATTCAGGGAAGTAGATTTGGGTGTTGTTCTCTACTTCTTTATCGACAGTTTTCCTTCCTCCGACCATTTCAAGCAACACCATTCCAAAACTATAAACATCTGCCTTGGAGGACACATTCCCAAAGTTCCTAGAGAAAACTTCAGGTGCAATGTACCCCATGGTTCCTCTAGCTGTAGTCATGGAAACAGCACTCTGATCCTTGGAGCATAGTTTTGCCAGACCAAAATCAGAAATTTTTGGACTGAAATTATCGTCTAGCAAGATGTTATGAGGTTTGATGTCGAAATGGAGGATTCGCTGATCACAACCTTGGTGAAGATACTCTATTCCCTTAGCTATGCCAAGAGCAATATCCTGAAGCTTCTCCCAACTAAGAGAAAAGGTCTTGCCGTGTTCTGAAGACACAAATTTCTCTAGTGATTCATTTGGCAGGTAGTCGTAAACTAGAGCTCTTCTAAATCCATCAGCACAGTAACCGACTAATCGAACAATGTTGACATGATGAATTCTTCCCATTGTTCCCACTTCGTTAACGAACTCTTCACCATTCCCTGTTGAATTGTTCAGGATCTTCACAGCTACAAAGATCTCATTAGAAAGCTTTCCTTTAAACACGGTTCCATATGCACCCTGACCCAATCTCTCCTTGAAATAATTTGTAATCCTTTTTATGTCAGCATAGGTGTATCTAGCGGGCTTGAGAGCCTTATAATCTGCCAAAAAAGATTCAATCCTTTTCTGATGTTGTTTTGCTGCTTTGTCGGAGCTGTAGACACGATAGAGCGCAAAGACTACCAGCAGCAGAATAGCTGAACCAACAGTTGTAACTACACAGGAAACATTTCTAGTCAAGAAAAGACATGTTAGATAGTTTAGGAGATGCCAGGTAAGGAAAGAAGCTCAAAATGCCAAATTTGGAGAAATCTTACCTGCAGCCACTATCTTTTTTATTATGCCTGCACAAGAAAATGGAACTGTCAGCTTCTCAGCAGCATGACATGGCATTTGACAATCATACTTCATGGCTTCTATGAAATCATGACTAACTAGCACAAGTAACTGATGCTCAACATTTATCAACACAGTCGACCTACCGACAAATGGACCGATTTGTTCCCAATTAAGAATACTTTTAAATTTTCAAAAGCTGACATATCCTCTAAATGATCCTAATAAGGAGAGAAAAGGTGAGCAAATCCCACTGTATATCAATACAGCAACTCACTAAACAGCTGAGAATAATCTCAAGTGCCCAAGATTCACCTGAATCACCATCTCCCAAATTTATATCCATCACCAAAATTCACCCCTTGAAGTCCAAGCTCCGATTTGACTGTGTAAGTACTAGTAGCTCAAAACAAGAAACTCCATTCCGCCTTAACTAGCTAAACCCTACAAATCCACCTGCATTATACCCAAGACAACTCCCCTCGCAAGATCACCATCTCCTCTAACTAGTCCCCTGGAAACGCCTTCAACTGTTTAACCATTACCAACCTGAACTTTCTCTGTAGAACACTAAATTCCAACAACCAAATTGCAGACCTTCATCCACCTCAATGCCTTAGCCTCAAACAGGAAAACTGAGCTAAAAAACAACTAAAACACCAGCCTTTTGCAAATGAAAGCAACAGGGCAGTTAGACCGGATGCAGCAGCAGGTTGTAGAATATCCATTATCAAAGGCGAACAACTCAAAGAACTAACTTATCATATTTCTCATCCATAGATCCATTGGAAAGGATCAAAGCAGGATCCAATCAAGAGCAAACTAGACGATGGAAGCTAGAGGTAGGTTTAAAGTGTTTTTGATGGGTATTTCAAGAATTCCAATTAAGAATACTTAAATCTTATTTTCTTAACTAAACAAATAATCCAACAGTTCCAAAATAAACACACAATTTGGACTAAAGCAGAGAGTGTAAGACAAGCTATACCTTCATTTGATTTAGGCTTGTCATAGCATTCAGTCTCGATCCTATCTGTGTTATTCTTCAATCTGCAGAACTTACCCAGTGCACCACAAAGTCCACAAGCCGGTCTTGACCAATTCAAATGAAGAATGTTGTCCCTGCTATTTAAATCATCTGGAACCGATGAAAGGCTATACATCTTGCTACAAGAAGTAAGGTCGAAATAAGTAACGATACTACCAGACATAAAGGCATAAATATCATATCCTGGAACACCAAGGCAAGACGTCCATAGATAAGAGTCTCTCTCCCTTGAAGTGCAGTTGAAAAAGTCCAAGTCCCTCTGCAACCGTGCTGCAAATTTGAAAGGAGATGTTGATAAACTGAAGTTCAAGAGCTGCCTTGGAAGACAGTTTTCTGGATCAGTTGCAGTGATCAACTCTGATGCATAATCAATATTCTTGATGTAGAGTTTCACTGAAGTTGGCAGCTCCAACAATGTTTCTTTCCTGTCAGTGCAAGATAGATCAAACCCAGGATAGCCACAGTAATCTGGCTGCTTGCCTTTGATTCTGAACGGGAATCTTATGGCTGGACCATGCTTCTTACACCTTGCTTCTTGGCACATATCTTTAAGGCCAACTCCATGGCTTACAAGGAGTAGCAATAACAAGCAAAGTAAAGAGAGATCCATGTCCATGACTTGGAATATTTTCAGCTCCATGCCCTAACAAATGATCTTATCTTAAAACATCCTTGTTGGTTTGCCTTTATCTCCACTGACTAGCAAAATTTCCTTTGACTTGGCTTTATTACTCTATTTGATCAATGCTAGTTTTTGAGCATTAAATTAGTGTTTCTTAATGCCTGCAAGTCTGGATACCATTATTTTTCTTTTCCTTTTGGGTTATGACGCGTAACTGCTGGGAAAAAGGTCAAATATGTCGACTTGAGGAACCAGCAGCTTTTTTTTTTTTTTCTTTTTAGAGCACGTTAATTTTTATGTTAAAAAAATAATTTATTTTTTTAATTTAATTTTATTTTGGTATTTTTTATTATTTTATTATATTAATATTAAAAATATTTTTTTTACTTTAAAAAATAACCAATACTACAATACCAAACATTTTTTAATAAGTAATTCTTTAGATTATTATTATGAAAGAAATATAAAAATATATTATGCAGTTTTTTTTTTATGAAAAAATTAGTATTCTTTGAAAAAAGATTTTTCACAAGGTAACATAAGTCAAAAACATTTTAGTAAATAAAAATCACGGTTGCAAAAAAATTAATTAAATGCATAATAGAGGGACTCAATTAATTAAATTAGTATTTGAGAGACTCAATTAGTCAAACTACAATAGAACAAGGACCACATCTACAATCAGCCCTTGCATACAAAATTGGCACCATTCAGATTTGGGTCTCGAACTTTCTTGTTTTTCTTTTTAATTTAATTTTAGTGTATTTAATCTTACCCGTCCCCTTGGCACATATCAGATTCGGAGTACAAGGGTTAATATGAATAACTTTCAAGACTACAGGGAGCACAAACCGTTCAACACCAAAATAATTTTTTCTTTTTGGTTGAGGTGCACAAGCAAATGCTGGCCAGATGGGAGACTCCATTAGCAGTGATGATATTTCTGCTGAAATATCCAGGTATCCAGTGGAGTTTGGCTTTTACGAACCTTTCCAGTTCAGGGGAAAGGTGAAAAACATTTGGAATCAACCTTCACTCTTATCACTCCAAGAACCAAAAGAATATAGTTCAAAGATTCATACTTTGCACGCATTGATCATATTTATTGAAGGCTTTAGGGTATCCAAGAAACTGTGGCTACACTTTGTATGAGGTAACTTGTGGGAACAATCAAATAGTCCTCTACATGTATTCAGGAAAATATTCATCTGAAAAAACGATTATCTAGTATGGAGCATTGTATGATTACTCTGCCTCAGTGATCACTTCCAGAGCTTGATGAAGAGGTCTCCCCGGCATGTTGGCATTCCTTCTTCCTGGACCTGCAGAAGCAAAAGGGCTGGGAGGCATTGTCAATGTGTCCCCTTCTCCTTCCAGCATTTGAACTACAGCATTCATGGAGGGACGATCCACGGGGTGCCATTGAATGCACCAAAGTCCTACAATTGTCAGCTTCTTGGCAATCTGTGCATCACCCTCCTTTTCAATTCTGATTCGCAGCTCTTCTCCATTATCCAGGCTGTTGTAGACCCATTCTGGGAAGTAGATTTGGTTGTTGTTCTCTATCTTATCATCGATAGTCTTCCTCCCTCCAACCATTTCAAGCAGCACCATTCCAAAACCATAAACATCAGACTTGTAGGATACATTACCGAAGTTCCTCGAGAACACTTCAGGTGCAATGTACCCCATGGTTCCTCTAGCTGTAGTCATGGAAACAGCACTCTGATCCTTGGAGCATAGTTTTGCCAGACCGAAATCAGATATTTTTGGATTGAAATTGTCGTCTAGCAAGATGTTATGAGGTTTGATGTCGAAATGGAGGATTCTCTGATCACAACCTTGGTGAAGATACACAATCTTTGATAGAGAAGGCAACTCCAAGCTGATCGATGATGGAATTCACAAACAAACCGTCACTGCCAGTGATGATCAAATCATCGACATAAACCAATAAAAAACATAAAACAGAGGCATTATTGTATATGAAAAGAGAACTGTCAGCCTTTGAATTTGTAAACCCAAGTGCAACAATTTTTGTCTTAAGAGCAGAATACCATTCTCGTGGCGCCTGCTTCAGACCATAGATGGTCTTATGTAACCTGCAAACATGATTCGGTTTTGACAAATCTTTAAAGCCAGGAGGTTGAACCATAAACACAACTTCACTCAATTTCCCATGTAAAAATGCATTGTTCACATCCAATTGACGCAAGGACCACCCTTGCATTACAGAGATGGTAAGAACAGTACGGATGGTGGCCGGTTTTACAACCGGACTGAAGGTCTCCTTGTAATCTAACCCAGGGCGTTGATGAAAGCCCTTAGCAACAAGACGTGCTTTGAATCGATCCACCGACCCATCAGAATTCCGTTTAACCCTAAACACCCATTTACAACCCACGGGGTTGCAGTGAGGAGGTGGGAGAACTAAATCCCACGTGTGGTGGCGCATGAGAGCTGTTAGCTCATCAGACATAGCACTGCGCCATTTCGGGTCACGAATTGCTTGACTCATACAAGTAGGTTCAATGGCAGAGGGAATAGGATGATTGGAAACGGAATGGAATTGCTTGGGCTTATAAATGTTGTTCATTGGTCGTGTGATCATTGAGTGAGTATGAGAGGGGTTTTCGGTGGATGGGTTAGCTGTGGAGGCAGGGGGAGAAGGGGATGGGACAGAGGAACAAGGCTCAACAGATGAAATTTGAAAATTAGGTAAACTGGAGGATGAGAAATTAGGGGAAATACCTGAAGGTGATGATGAAGCAGGGGCACCGTCCATTCTCACTGGTGGTGGCAGCGGCACGAGAGGCGATGCGATGGGCAACAAAGGCGATGAAGGACCAGGTGTGGCTGTAGGAAAGGAAGAGATGGCCGTTTGGTTTTCATGAAACAGAACATGCCGTGACACATAAAGCCTCTTGGTTTGTAAGTCCATACACCGGTAAGCATTCTGAGTTTGGGAGTAGCCTAAGAAAACACAAGGACAGGCTTTGGGTTGGAGCTTATGAGTGTTGTATGGTCGGGTGAGAGGAAAACACAGGCAACCGAATTTTTTTAATTTGAGATAATTGGGTGATTGGTTAAACAAACTTTCAAAAGGTGATTTATTATGTAAAATAGTGGTGGGTTGACGATTGATGAGATACACGGAGGTTTGAAATGCGTAAGGCCAATATGAAAATGGCAAGTCAGCATTTTTGAGTAGTGTGAGACCGGTTTCAACTAGGTGACGATGACGTCGCTCGACAACCCCGTTTTGTTGGGGGGTGTAAGGAGCGGTGGTGTAATGACTTATTCCATGGACGGAAAAATAATTTTTAAGGGCCACAAACTCACCACCATTGTCCGAGTAAACAGACTTTATTTTACCTTGGAATTTTGTTTCAACCAGATGTTTAAATTGAGGAAAGATACTACTAACGCTGGACTTGGCAACCATGGGGTAAAACCACATATATTTGGTAAAATGATCAACTAGAAGTAAGTAGTAGCGGGACCCATCAAGACCAGTAACATGAGAAGGGCCCCAAACATCGGTGTAAATAAGATCAAGAGGGGCATGACTTTGAAGACTTGTGGAATGGAATGGTTGTTGATGGGCTTTATTCATAGAACAGGAACTACATAGTGTTGCCTCGTGAGTGTCTTTTTTTATTGGAAGAGAAAAAGAACGAACAAGAGCCGTTACAATTTTAGAAGAGGGATGTCCAAGTCGCTTGTGCCACCCATCAATTGTCGTCCGCTCATGCACATTTGCCAAAAATTTGGATGAAGAGTCCACCAATGAGTCCGGAAATGGATACACACCGTTTTCACATGCACCTTTGAGAAGTATCGCCCCCGTGACCTGATCCTTGACAAGAAAGTAAAGAGGGTGAAATTCAACAAACACATTATTTTGGGTAGTGAAATGATGGACATAAATTAAATTTTTCTGAATACTTGGGACACAAAGCGTGTCTTTTAAATGAAAGGCACGAGTGGGGGAATGAAAAACCAAAGAACCTATATGTGAGACACGCAAACCTGAACTATCACCAATAATAACTTCATCAGTGCCGTCATACTCCGAGTGGACCGATAAGTTTTTCAAATCACCTGTAATGTTATGAGAAGCAGCGGAATCGATTAACCATTTCGTGTCCTGCTGGTGAGAGGTGGATACACAATTGGCAGTGGGCTCCGAAAAATTAATTTTTGGGCATTGCTTGGCAACATGGCCAAGTTGGTCACACAGCTGGCATTTTGGCTGATACCGACGTGGACCCATAGACTTCCAGCCATTAGGGGGTGGTTTTCTGTTTTGTGAAGCATTTGGAAGCCGATTGCCATTAAATCTGTTAAATCCCCGTGAGCCCTGGGAATTATGTGAAGAAGTCATATTCTGCCGATGCCCACCAGAGCGATTAGAAAAATTAGCCGTGGCCACTAGGTGTTGAGTGGCAGTTTCAAGACGGCGGAGATACGCCTCATGACTGACAAGCAGATCGTGAAGCTCCTCAAAAGTGAGAGATTTTTCACGAGCACGGATCGGGGCAGCAATCTCACGAAAATCAGATCCCAAGCCATTGAGAATGTAGAGAGTGAGATCATCAGCAGAAATGGGATGATCAATGAGAGCAATCTCATCTGCAAGGAGCTTAACAACATGAAGATACTCCTGAACTGTTTTATTTTCCCGTTTAATCAGGGTAAGCTCCTCTTTGAGTTGAAGGGCCCTGGTACGCGATTTGCTGGCATACATAGTATGCAGTTTGTGCCATGCTTCCTGGGATGTTTTGGCAGTTGAGATGAAGGGAGTTATTGTGGTGGTGGTGGAGGCTAAAATGGCGCTGAGGATAAGTTTATCCTGCCGGACCCAATGAGATTTGTGAGAGGAGAATGTAGAGGTGTTGTTGGCAGAGGGACATGGATGATCACCAGTAACGTAATCAAGGAGATCGTAGCCAATAAGGAGAGCCTCAAACTGAGCACGCCATTGGGGAAAGGTGGATGGAGTGAGCTTTTCATTAATCTGGGCAGAGATATTGAAAGCGATCAAGGGCGTCTCAGTTGGAGATGTTGGTGTGGAAATGGGGTGGTGGGTATTAAGGATCGGGTTCTCGTTAGAGGGTGACGCTCCTGATACCATGATAAATATTGAATGAAAAACACACTACGTTTTTTAAGATGAATATATTATTTTCCACACACATTACAAGTAATTGAGAGCTGTATATATATACATAGAATCGGACATTTATTTTAGGAAGGCTAGCTGCAGTGAAGATTGTAACCATAATTGCTGCAGTGAAGATTGCAGTGAAGATTGTAACCGTTGGTAGCCTTGATTTTTGGCTAGTCTTCTGGAATTTGAATTGAGGCAGAGTAGTTGGAGTGATATGATGCAGGATCAGTGGGATAATCCTTGATATTCTATTCAGCAATGAACACGCTAAGGATGTCATTGAAGAGTGTAAATCAAGTGAAGTCTCCTGAAAAAAAAACGATCATTCTGCCTCTGAGATCACTTCCAAAGCTTGATGAAGAGGTCTCCCCGGCATATTGACATTCCTTCTTCCTTGACCTGCAGAAGCAAAAGGGCTGGGAGGCATTGTTAATGTGTCCCCTGCTCCTTCCAGCATTTGAACTACAGCATTCATTGAGGGACGATCCACGGGGTGCCATTGAATGCACCAAAGTCCTACAATTGTCAGCTTCTTGGCAATCTGTGCATCACCCTCCTTTTCAATTCTGATTCTCAGCTCTTCTCCATTATCCAGGCTGTTGTAGACCCATTCTGGGAAGTAGATTTGGTTGTTGTTCTCTATCTTATCATCGATAGTCTTCCTCCCTCCAACCATTTCAAGCAGCACCATTCCAAAACTATAAACATCAGACTTGTAGGATACATTACCGAAGTTCCTCGAGAACACTTCAGGTGCAATGTACCCCAAGGTTCCTCTAGCTGTAGTCATGGAAACAGCACTCTGATCCTTGGAGCATAGTTTCGCCAGACCGAAATCAGAGATTTTTGGATTGAAATTGTCGTCTAGCAAGATGTTATGAGGTTTGATGTCGAAATGGAGGATCCGCTGATCACAACCTTGGTGAAGATACTCTATTCCTTTGGCCATGCCAAGAGCAATATCCTGAAGTTTCTCCCAACTAAGAGCGGTTGCGTCGCCATGCTCTGAAGATATAAATTTCTCTAGTGATTCGTTTGACAGGTAGTCGTAAACTAGAGCTCTTCTAAATCCATCAGCACAGTAGCCGACTAAGCGAATAACGTTGACGTGATGGATTTTTCCCATTGTTCCCACTTCATTAACGAACTCTTCTCCATTCCCTGTTGAGTTGTTCAGGATCTTCACGGCAACAGAGATCTCATCAGAAAGCTGTCCTTTGAACACAGTTCCATACGCTCCCTGACCCAACTTGTCCTTGAATTCATTCGTAATCCTTTTTATATCGGCATACGTATATCTGGTGGGCTTGAAAGCTTTATAATCCGCCAAAAAGTTTTCAATCCTTTTCTGATTTTCTTTCGCTGCTTTGTCAGAGCTGTAGACACGGTAGGCTGCAAAAAATACCAGCAATAGAAGAACCGAACCCACGGGCGCGACTGCATAGAAAACAGTTGTGATCAGTAAGTCATCAATTTAGTTTAGAAGTTGCAAGATAAGGAAAGAAGTTGAAAATGCTGTATTCGCAGAATTCTCACCTGCAGCCGCTGTCTTTTTCCTGATGCCTGTGAAAGAAAATTTATGGTATCATCAGTTTCTTTAACAGCATGCATTTGACAATCATAATCCATGGATTCTATGCAAATCAGGACTAATTAGCAGAAATTTCTAATTCCTATCATTTATCAACTACCCAATCTACTGATAACTGGACTGATTTATTTCCAATTAAGATTACTTATACTTATTTTTCTGTTCAACTTGACATGGATACTACATGTTTCATTACTAACACTTGAAGAACTCATAAACAAGTTTGATTTTATAACTAACAAATAATCCAGTAGTTTAAAAGTGAACTGAGAAAGGTGTAAGAAAGACCATACCTTCATTTGATTTAGGCCTGTCATAGCATTCAGTTTCAAGCCTAGTACTGATATTCTTCCATCTGCAGAACTTGCCTTGTGCTTCACAAACTCCACATGCTTGCATTGACCAAGTCAAATTTAGTATGTTTTCCTGCCTCATGACTTCCACTGGAACGGATGACAGATTATATATCTTAGTACAGGATGTCAGGTCTGTATAGCTGATGAGATAATCAGATCTATAGGCATAAATATCATATCCAGGACGACTAAGGCAAGCCAGTTTCTGATATGTATCTCCCTTCAACGATGTACAGTTGAAAAATGCATAATCATCCTGCTGCACGTCTCCAAACTGGAAAGGAGAAGTAGACAAATTGAAGCTTCTGAGTTGCTTTGGAAGGCAATTATCTGGGTCAGAAGCAAAGATCAACTGTGATGCATAGTCAATTTTGTTGACGTATAGTTTCACAGAATTTGGTAGCTGCAACACCGTTTCTTTACCGTCGCAGGATAGCTCAAACCCAGGATAGCTACAGTTATCTGACTGCTTTTCTTTGAGCATGAATGGAAATCTTATGGCTGGACCGTGTTTCTTACACCTCACTTCTGGGCACGGATCACGAAGGAGTTGATCAGGAAGGCCAACTCCATGACCTACAAGGACCAGCATCAACAAGCCAACTACAGAGAGATCCATTTCCAAAGACAGGTTCTTTTGAGCTCAGCTGCCCTGCAAAAATGATGGTGTTTTCTTGAGATTGTAACTTGTGGTTTGGCTCTTTACGCATATAGTTGACTTGAAATAATTCAATGACTTTCTCAATTTGAAATAAAAAATATATATTATTTTTTTCCGTGTGGGGTAACGATGTTGTGGTGCTGGGATGAGTCAGGAGTCAAATCTGTCACCTCGAGAAAGCATTAGCTCTTGTGACCATAAGATACGGCAAAAATATAGTCAAGTTTGTCAATTTCCACGAAAAAGATGAGCAAGATTCCTTCTTCCATGATCCATCCCCAGAGGCATCACTGGAACCGTTTGAAACCGCGTTTTTTTTTTTCTTTTTTTTTTATTAAAATTTAATATAATTTAAATATTTTGAATCGTTTTGAAATCCAATAATTTTGAAAGGGACTCCAATAGCATTTTAAAATGCAATATCCATAGGCTTTTTTATTTTTTCTTTTTTCAATAAATGGATACCTTTCCAAACCAGGGAATATAGTCCATTGTTTATGAACCAGATGGGAAAAAAAACTAAGTCAAATTTGAATTAATTTGTGCGCATGACTGACATCACATTTGATAATATGACTATGAATAGTGTAAATGCTTTTCTTAATGTGTATTCCAATGCCAAATAGCCTCTTAGAAGAACTAATTATATTTAAATACACAATTAGTTATTTTTACATTATCAACACATTTCATGCCCTCGTAATTGCAGAACCTCTGACTTTCTTGAGATGTCTGCAACAAAGATCCTCCTTCCTAGTCACAGAGGCACAGCTCTTCTTCTCTTTCTCATCATATGTATCCAAGTCCAAACTTGCACATCACAGAGTGATCATGTTTGTGCTCCTTCTTCTTGTGGCAGTCTCCATAACATCAGCTTGCCTTTTAGGCTAAAAGGGGATCCACCAAACTGTGGGTTCTCTTTCTACGAGCTATCGTGTGAGAACAATCAGACAGTCCTGTACATGTATTCAGGAAGATACCTTGTACAGTCCATTAATTACAATAACTCCACAATTAGAGTTGTTGATTCCAATGTTACTAAGGGTAACTGCTCCTCTCTACCTCAGCATTCTTTGACAGGAAGCAACTTCAGTTACAGAGACCCTTTTGATTGGCGAACCTCTTTTTGGTCACCCAGTAATGAATCACAGAAGATAATGATTTTCATGAAGTGTGCGAATCCGGTGAAGTCTCCTCTTTATATGGACACTGCTCCTTGCATCAATGGAACAAATTCTTATGTTCTAAATGAGGCCAATTTGTCATATGTGGAGAACTTGTGCAGAGTGGAGCTAATTGCTATGTCATCGTTGCCGATAAAAGGTTACAGAAACATTTCCTACATGGACATCCACAATAGACTTGTCTATGGATTCGAGCCTTGGTGGAAAGAGGTATTCTGTGGAATTTGCAAAGGAAAAGAAAAGTGCTACCTCCCAAGCGAAGGTTTTCCCTGTCCCACAGAAAGTAAGCAATTACTGTCTTGTTTTACCTTGTGCGGATCCCTTTGTTTTCAAGAAAAATCATAGCTCAGCTGAAACTTTGAATTCCTTGCATATGTGACAATACTAACCTTGTTTTGATCAAACACCATCTTGGTAGAGTTAATGGCACCAACTGAGCCACTTGGTCATAAATTATTCCGTTTTCGTTTAAAATCGCAGCACTCTTGTTCTGATATAGATTTATCTTCCCTCTTTTTTTGCTGATGTTATCTGTTTTTCGTAATGTGTAGGTATATTTGACCAAATAATCAACCAAATCAGATGTAAGGATTCTCTCTTCATTTTATTACTGGCTCTTGCTTTGCATAAGCATACACCTAGCAGCTAGCACTGATCACTTCCCCCACATCACCACGAAAAATTTCTGCAGAAAATGTTTATCTAGCCACAAGATGTCATCATAATGTAGATAAAAATGTAGTCTTCAAAGAGGTCATTTTTGGCAGTGAATTTTAGAAATGGAAAATAGTTCACAATGCATACGGACCTGATAGAATGGTAAATGGATGCTAGCCATTGTTTATAGATATGGATTACAAAACGAAGCTGCAACAGTTTGCATAAATACCAAAAAATAACAGGAGCCTCTTAGTCTATGCATAGGCAGCCAAAACATGTGATCATGTTAGGCAGGGTGAGTATTCATGAGGACAATGTTTCTAGCCCCTGCCTTTCCCAGCTTGCATTTGGTTTAGAAGATAGTGTAATTGGGTTTCAGCTATCTGATTATGACTCCCCTGATTAATGTTATTTTGTTCTTACAGCACTTTGGTGGTTTATATTGATGATGATTGGTAAGAGCCTTTCTGTTCTTTGGATTATAAGTTTAAATCATCTTTTCCAGCAGGCAAAGATGCCAATAGCAGCTGACTTTCTTTTCCCTGAAATTTTTACTACACAGCTGGACTCATCATTGCAAGAACTGTACTATGCAGTCCATTTGTGTTCGCATTCTTGGTATATAGATGGCTAAGGAGACATTTATCGATGTATGACATTATTGAAGAATTTTTGCAAAGTCAAAATAACTTTGCACCTATAAGGTACTCTTACTCGGATATTAAGAAGATAACCAATGGTTTCAAGGAAAAGTTAGGTCAAGGAGGCTATGGATCTGTCTATAAAGGGAAGCTCCGTAGTGGACATCTTGCAGCAGTAAAGATGCTGGACAAGTCCAGTGCAAATGGTCAAGATTTCATCAATGAAGTAGCAACAATTGGAAGGATTCACCATGTTAATGTTGTGAGATTAATTGGCTTTTGTGCTGAGGGATCAAAGCGTGCGCTTGTATATGATTTCATGCCTAATGAATCACTTGACAAATATGTTCTATCTCGACAAGGGAATACTACTTTAAGCTGGCAAAAAATGCATGAAATTTCTCTGGGAGTGGCTCGTGGCATCGAATATCTACATCGAGGTTGTGACATGCAGATTCTACATTTTGACATTAAGCCTCACAATGTTCTTCTTGATGAGAATTTCACTCCAAAAGTTTCTGATTTTGGACTTGCTAAATTATATCCTACAAATAACAACACTGTCATGCTTACTGCGGCAAGAGGAACAATAGGATACATAGCACCAGAATTGTTCTACAAAAACATCGGTAGTGTTTCCTACAAAGCTGATGTTTATAGTTTTGGTATGTTGTTAATGGAAATGGTTGGAAAGAGACAGAATACAAATCCGGTGACAGAGAGTAACAGCGAAAACTACTTCCCTGACTGGGTTTACAGCCAAGTTGTTGATGGAAGGGTTGAAATTGGAGATGCCACAAAAGATGAAAATGAATTGGCAAAGAAGATGATTATAGTGGCACTGTGGTGCATACAGATGAAGCCTATTAATCGTCCTTCAATGAGCAAAGTTGTGGAGATGCTTGAAGGAGATGTTGAAAGCATAGAATTTCCTCCAAAACCTGTTCTATTTCTAGATGAAACACCTACGAATTGCACTTACTCCACGGACGAAACATGTTCATCTTCTATGCTATTTGACGCGAATGATACAATTAGTTTACTTATAAACTCTGGCTGAATAACTAATGTGTAAAGGCTCAATTTTACCTTCTCTCTGCAAAACTTTTACTCATGTACATACTTTGAGGATAGTGAGATTCCTTGGCAGAGATTTTTCTCTCAAAATTGCTGAGAATTCTTTCTTCTTAGTTTGAGCAATTTTCTAACATGTATTAGTGTTGAGGTTACTTTCACTGCAGAGCTCAGCCTATAACAATTAACTTGACTTCAGGTAAGAAACTGCATATGCCTCACCATGATGCCCATCAAACTTAGTAAAAAAATGAAATAAATGTGCAATTAATTTATTGTATAGTATGTCATGCAAAATTACACTTTTGGAAACTAGTTCAGAACCTTTAGTGGAAGAAAAATTACATTGCTGGGCTTAATCATGATCTTCCTTTCCATCGCTGAATATTAAAGGTGGTATCAAACTTCATTCAGCTTCAGGGATCCCAACCAAGTCATGGTGAAGCTGTCTGCTAGCCATATTTGCATTCATTCTTCCTGCACCTTCAGAGGCAAAAGGATTTTGAGGCATTGCAAATATGTTTCCTTCTCCTTCCAACTGAACTTCAGTTTTCATTGAGGGACGATCCATAGGGTGCCACTGAATGCACCAAAATCCTACAATCGCAAGTTTCCTCGCAATTTCTGCATCCTCTGCTTCCTGGATCTTGAGTCTCAGCTCTTCTCCTCCACCTAAACAGTTGTATATCCATTCTGGGAAATATACTTGGCCATTTTTCTCTGCTTTATCATCTGTGTTTTTCCTGCCCCCAACTATTGCTAGCAATACCATCCCAAAACAGTGAACATCAGACTCGTAGCACGCGTTCCCAAAGTTCCTAGAGAAAACTTCAGGTGCAATATAGGCCATAGTCCCTCGAGCTGTAGTCATGGAAACAGCGCTTTGAACCTTGGAACATAATTTCGCCAGACCGAAATCAGAAATTTTTGGATTGCAATTTTCAACCAGCAGGATATTCTGAAGCTTAATGTCAAAATGAAGGATTCTCTGGTCACATCCTCGATGAAGATACTCAATGCCTCTGGTGACGCCAAGGGAAAAATCCTGAAGCTTCTTCCAACCAAGTGGTACACTCTTTCCAAGAACTGAAGATAAAATTTCTCTCGTGATTCATTTTCAAGGTACTCATAAACTAGTGCCCTTTTGAATTATCAGCACAATAGCCAACTAAGCGAACAATGTTGACATGTTTTTCCCATTATTCCTACTTCATTAATGAATTACTCGTCCCCGTTTCCTGTTGAAACAGTTCTTCACAGCGACAAAGATTTCAACAGAAAGCTTTCCTTTAAACTTTTCCAAGTTCCCGGACCCAGAATTTCCTTGAAGTCATTCGTAATCCTTTTGATATCGGCATATGAATATCTTGCAGGCTTGAGAGCTTTATAATCCTCCAAAAATCTTTCAACCCTCTCTAGGTTTTCTTTTGCTGCTTTGTCAGACCTTGATCTGCAGTAGAATGCAACACTTTATAATCCTCCAAAAATCTTTCAACCCTCTCTAGGTTTTCTTTTGCTGCTTTGTCAGACCTTGATCTGCAGTAGAATGCAACCACCAATAGTACTAGAAGAAACAAACCAATAGTTGTAACTGCATAAAAAAATTACTAGTCAAGAATCCATGTCTTCCAAACAATTAGTAAAGGCAAGAAACTATTAACAAAACATAAAAGCGAGAAGCACCACAGACAACCCACCAGCAGCCACAATCTTTCTCGTGGTTCCTGCAATAGAAATGGTTTCTTTTAGCTTCTAAAGTTGACGGAACTTGAAAGAATCATTAGATACTGCAAAACTATCATACAATGTGGAAGTATGATCAATATACCTCTAGCTGATTTGGGCTTGTCATAACATTCAGTTCCAAGCATGCAAGTGTTAGCCTTCAATTTACTGTACTTGCCTTGCTCTTCACAAAATCCCACTTTCTGGTCGTCCAATTCAAAGAAAGACTATTGTTTCCTCTAATGATTTCATCCGGAAATGATAAATGTTATGCATCTTGGTACAAGACATCATGTCACGACTCAATTCCCGGATCTATAATTAGCATATAGGCAAAGTCCATTCAAGTTCTCATACTTAAAGAAGATAGTTGTCGCCGGCGCGCTATGGTGCATACAAATAATTCCTGACAACCGTCCTCCAATGAACAATGTCCCGGAGATGCTGGAACAAGGAGTAGAAAGCCTAACATTGCCTCTAAAGTCTTCTCCAGTTCCTGAAGGAACATCGGCATTTAGTATCGCAGGTGATAAGAATCAAAAACTACTTGCCGATCGATGTTGGTGATAAAAATATGCTGGGGAAAATTTTGGTGAGAAATTCCATACAGCCAGGTTATTTTCTTCATATATCAATTTTTTGATAGTATAAAGTTTTGTTCTTAAATAGCTTACACATACTAAAATTAAATTTACCGGCAAATAGATCCTCATGATCTAGCACTCAAACCAAAACACATTTTGGAAGAAAGTCTACTTGCTAACCATGCAAATCCATGAGGTGGGTATTACAAAATTTAAAAGCACATGATTTTTTTTTTAATTTAAATGATGATAGTATATTAAAGCAAGCTTTTGCATAATGAAAAACTTTTTTCAGTTGCATTTGAGGTTGTGGTCTAGTGGGGGAAGGGATTTGTTCCCTTCCTTTTCTATATATGCCTGTCATTTCCGTGGTGCTTTACTTATTTACTGAACTTGTAGGATGTTCAGTGGACTGAACATTGATCGTGTTGCGCGTAAATTAACCCGAACATTCTCAATTATTAAAAAAAAAAAAAATCAGTTAAGTCTTACCAGTGTTATTCATATTAAAATTCAGGAATTCATAAATAGTCATGGCCTTCTCTTAAATTCAAACTCCAGATAATAATTCGTGGATTGATTAGGTTTTCAATGATGCATGTGATATTGATTAAGTTTTGTTTCGGTGAAAATTTTTGTTCAAAAGGAAATTTCAACAACGGGAAACCCTCATGCTAGCCTATGGATAAACTCTCATACTAGTCAATTAATTTTCAACTGTTCTACACCGCTTTGACATTATAGTTGAAGACTAACAATTCCAATTTCAATTACCCAGACATGGATTTGTATAGAGGTTAAGAGGGCATTCTAATGCAGTCCAACTAGATTATATTTACTTTTATTTCTTTATTTATTTTGTTAGAACTCTTCTTTTATAGTGTAATTGTCGTAATGGATTTAGTTTTTATATTAATACATATTTTCTTAATTATCATAAATAAATAAAAACTCAGGAGAATCAAATAGATTTATAACTCAAAAAAAGGCATCAAACCCATGATTGATTAAACTCAATTTAAAAAAAATTGTCGACAATGAAGTTATATTGGCTAAGCTGGAGACTCGAATCACAATCACAGGTTAAATAAATTAACTTGGAATAATTTAAAACAATTTTATTTCAAAATATGTTATTACAAAAGTCAAATGTCATTTAAAAAAAAAAATCAAGTCAAGTTTTGACTTAGTTATTGACTAATTTGCCGAGCCAACAAAGTTCAACCAGATTAATCATGTCTAGTTTAATTTGAAACCAACCCAGAACATATCTTAAGTAGTTGGGTCATTTGGTTGATTCGTTAAGCTGAGTTTAATAACAATGGTTGACAAAAGTTAAAGGACTAATTTATAACAATGTTCAAAAATGAGGGATTAAAAGAAAATTTACTCCATAATAACCAAACACATGGACCTCTTCAGAGTTCATACATCAAATTGTCATAACGAACAATGATAAGCCTCTCTCTACCTTCTTCTCCCGCCAAAATCCCTCTACCTTCTCCAAAACCCACTAACCACCCTTCCCGCCAAAAACCTCCATCGTCAACAACCTTCAAACCCCAAAACAGCAGCTTCTACTCCCTCAAGGACCGTCTGTTTCACCACCTCAATGCGGGCCATCTCCAGAAAGCAATCTCGACCCTTGATCAAATGTCCCAACAAGGGACCCACCCAGACCTCATCACTTACTCTCTCCTCCTCAAATCCTGCATCAGGTCACATAATTACCAACTGGGTCACCTCGTCCATCATCGTTTGACTCAGTCGGGACTCGAGCTTGACTCGGTCATTTTGAACTCTTTAATCAGTCTCTACTCAAAATGTGGTGATTGGCAACAAGCACATGAAATCTTTGAAAGTATGGGAAATAAGAGAGATTTGGTGTCATGGAGTGCATTGATTTCTTGTTATGCTAATAATGAGAAAGAATTTGAGGCTATTAGTGCTTTTTTTGACATGCTTGAATGTGGGTTTTATCCTAATGAGTATTGTTTTACTGGGGTTTTTCGGGCATGTTCGAACAAAGAGAACATTTCGCTTGGGGAAATCATTTTTGGGTTTTTGTTAAAAACTGGGTATTTTGAGTCTGATGTATGTGTGGGTTGTGCTTTGATTGATATGTTTGTGAAGGGGAATGGTGATTTGGAATCTGCTTATAAGGTGTTTGATAGAATGCCTGACAGAAATGTGGTTACTTGGACTTTGATGATAACTAGGTTTCAACAATTGGGATTTTCAAGAGATGCTGTTGGTTTGTTTTTAGAGATGGTTCTAAGTGGATATGTCCCGGATAGGTTCACGTTAAGTGGGGTTGTTTCTGCTTGTGCTGAAATGGGTTTGTTGTCGCTAGGGAGGCAATTCCATTGTTTGGTTATGAAGTCAGGGTTGGATTTGGATGTTTGTGTTGGGTGTAGTTTGGTGGATATGTATGCAAAGTGTGTGGCGGATGGGTCCGTTGATGATGCTAGGAAAGTGTTTGATAGGATGCCAGTTCATAATGTTATGTCTTGGACTGCAATTATCACGGGATATGTGCAAAGTGGAGGGTGTGATAGGGAAGCAATTGAACTCTTCTTGGAAATGGTTCAGGGGCAAGTTAAACCGAACCATTTCACATTTTCTAGCGTTCTGAAGGCATGTGCAAATCTTTCTGATATTTGGCTTGGTGAACAGGTTTATGCACTTGTGGTTAAATTGAGGCTTGCGTCAATTAATTGTGTTGGGAATTCTCTTATTAGCTTGTATTCTCGGTGTGGTAACATGGAAAATGCTAGGAAAGCCTTTGATGTTCTGTTTGAGAAGAATTTGGTTTCTTATAATACGATCGTTAATGCATATGCCAAGAGTTTGAATTCTGAAGAAGCATTTGAACTGTTTAATGAAATTGAGGGTACAGGGACTGGGGTTAATGCTTTCACGTTTGCTAGTCTCTTAAGTGGAGCTTCTAGCATTGGAGCAATTGGTAAGGGCGAGCAAATCCATGCTCGGATACTGAAATCAGGTTTTAAGTCAAACCTTCACATCTGTAATGCTCTGATCTCCATGTACTCTAGGTGTGGAAATATAGAAGCTGCTTTCCAAGTTTTTAATGAGATGGGAGATGGCAATGTTATATCGTGGACATCAATGATCACAGGGTTTGCAAAACATGGATTTGCAACAAGAGCTCTGGAAACCTTCCATAAAATGCTAGAAGCAGGTGTGAGCCCAAATGAGGTCACCTATATTGCTGTTTTATCAGCTTGTAGTCATGTGGGTTTGATTTCTGAGGGATTGAAACACTTCAAGTCAATGAAGGTAGAACATGGGATTGTCCCAAGAATGGAACATTACGCATGTGTGGTGGATTTATTGGGTCGATCAGGACGTCTTGAAGAAGCAATGGAGCTTGTTAACTCGATGCCCTTCAAGGCCGATGCCTTGGTCCTCCGTACATTTCTTGGAGCATGCCGAGTTCATGGCAACATGGATCTCGGGAAACATGCTGCGGAGATGATTCTTGAGCAGGATCCAAATGATCCGGCAGCATACATCCTGCTTTCAAACTTGCATGCTTCAGCTGGTCAGTGGGAAGAGGTGGCTGAAATCAGAAAGAAAATGAAGGAGAGAAATTTGACTAAAGAAGCTGGTTGTAGCTGGATAGAAGTGGAAAACAAGGTGCACAAGTTCTATGTTGGGGATACTTCACACCCACAAGCACAAGAGATTTATGATGAACTAGATCAATTGGCTTTAAAAATAAAGGAATTAGGCTATATTCCCAGCACAGATTTTGTTCTTCATGATGTGGAAGAAGAACAGAAGGAGCAATACCTGTTCCAGCACAGTGAGAAAATTGCTGTTGCATATGGTTTTATAAGCACATCCACATCAAGACCTATAAGGGTGTTCAAAAATCTCCGCGTCTGTGGAGATTGTCACACAGCATTCAAATACTTCTCTATTGTCAGAAGGAAAGAAATAGTGTTAAGGGATGCCAATAGATTTCATCATTTCAAGGATGGAACCTGCTCCTGCAATGATTACTGGTAAATGTAATCACATTGTTTGACATAAAGTTATTGACAACTCAATGTAGTATACGTTTGTTCATTCAAGAAAGCTACAAGGAGACTCCATTTTCCATTTGTTGACTGGCCTGGAATTTGTAAATTTACTAGTTATGTTCTTGATAAAAATTCTTCAACTGCTAATCTTCTTGGATAGATAAGCAGAGCTTATGAAGAAATAAAAAAACATGACCATTTTAATGAGTAACAAAGTTAGAAGAAGGTTTAATAACAGTACTATACATCCCTCAATATTCTCATTGACAATATTGTATTTTTCGTTGTATTTTCAGTCTAAATATATCTGGACTGCAGTAGTGAAGCCATAGATATTAGTGGGAACTTGATGTATTTTCATCTGAATCTATATATATATATATATATACAAGGAACAAAGGGAAAGGTTAGAAAAATTAAGGGGGATAATCGATACGTTTTATCTCGACCTATGTGAAAAGATTAATAAAAATAAAACTAAAGGGATGAGCTCAAATTAAAGAACTATTGACATCAATTTCTGCGTGTATTTTCATGTCATTGTATAAATAATCGAATCAAAATATAATTTAATTGATTATTTTTATAACATTTTCATGATCCTAAAATCACTTCCTTTTAATATCCCTTTTATACAATAAACTATTTTAGAAAAAAAAAACATAAGTTCTACTTGACCAATACCTTTGACGTTTCGAAGGGTATCGTAGAAAATTTATCCTTCGAAAATTGCCTCCAATTAGAAGCTAACACTATCAAAAATATCTCAAACTTATTTAAAAAATAAATTCTCAGGAAAATATAATAAAAAAAATTGAATTACAGAATCAATCCAATTATACATACATACATACATACATGTGTGTGTTTTTTTACTAGTTATTTAAAATTTTTCTAATATCATTTATATAAATAAATTTAATAGATTAAAAATATCTGAAATGTATAGTTTTAAAATATATATATATATATATATATATATCACTGCTTAAAAAAGATTTTAAAAAATAACTCCATTTTATACAAGAGAATATAGGCTTTTTAAAAGTTGACATTTTAAAGAATGGTTAAAATAAAAAGGTTAGAGAGAGAAATTAAAAAGAAAAAACAAAGAATAAATAAGATTATAGAATAATATATATTGAAGCCTTGATGATTACATCTTTAAAATTATTAAAAATACTTTGATGAGATAAATTAAATAATAAAAAAAATCATCAATATAATCAAAATGTACCACATATGTTTTATAAAAATAAAATATGTTATTCACTTTTGGGCAATGTATATAGCCATCCATCATTGGTAATTTTTTATTGTATTATTAGATTCAATTCATTGATATTTTTATGAGAATACTATAATATTGTAGTTAAAGTTTTAATATATTTTTATAATCTTGTTATAATTATCCCCCCTCTTTCCTCTCATTTTAACTCATTTAATCATTTTTAAATTATAATCATTCCAACAGGGAATTGTAAAAAAATCATAATTTTCGTTGCTTTGAGTTTATTTATTTTTATATTTTAAAATTATTTTTGAAAAAAAATAATTTTTTTATTTTAAATTATTTTTTATTTTCCATGTGATTTTGATATAATACTATTAAAAATAATTTTTTTAAAAAATTACTATTTTAATATGTTTTTTTAAAAAATAATCATTTCAACCCTCTCAAATACTTCCAAATTTTCTACCAACTAACGACATGCCTCCGATTATTGTACACGCACCCACCGTGCACATTTTAACGTATACGTAGCAACCGTCCAATAAGATAAACAAAAAATTTCAACCGACACTGATAGTCAAAGCAGCAGCTCATCGGACACGCGACTCTGCGTCATTAGACACGTGTCTTAAAATTCCTTGTCAGATACGAACACATCCAAAACCCCAAACTCTCACTACTTTAATTAAACAACACGATACCCTCTTGGGTCCCACTCTCTACCGCATCGAATCTCGAACTCACATATCCACCCTCCACGTACTCCTTATTCAATCTCCACCCTCCACGTCTCTCTTACAATATCTACACCAGCGGCTCTTATACATCCCATGTGGCAGTGTCCAAGTGAACCAAAAATATGAATGGCCTAACCCTTAGCTAATCACCATTACTAATTTGTTTATATTTAGGTGTAAGTGCCTTTCTTTCTGTAATACTAAAAAGCTTTCTTTTTTCATGCATGCAAATGAAGGAGTCGGCACCAAGACTTTGAGTTTTGCTTTTTGTGGGGATTGTTTTGGTAACACTAGAAAGACTGATTTTTTTCCACTTTTTTGTTCGTGTTGTGGTCCGTTGCGACAACTTGGCGATTTTTTTGAGATAGCTTACAGCGAGAAATGAATCAAGTAGAAGATTAAAAATCCGGCGAATGAGGTACACGTGTCAAAATAGTAAATCCCATGTCACAATCTCCGGCGGGGATGGTGGAACTGAGAGGAAGGGTGGTAATTTGTGGGGTGAAGATAAGAAAGAAGAGAAGAAGATAGAAGAATTCTTTGGTGCAAAAGCTAACGATGGTGATGAGTCAAAGGAAGAGTCTTTGTCGTTAACATCGCTGAGAAATGATGTTGTTTTGGAAGAGGACTTTGTTTCGTCTTATGGATCAGCTTCGGTTATAGGGAGGAGGAAAGAAATGGAGGATACAATGAAGGTGGAGTTGGGTTTTTTGAGTTTTAATGGAGGTGAAAAGAAGTATGATTTTTTTGGTGTTTATGATGGACATGGTGGGGCTCTTGTGGCGGAGGCTTGTAAAGAGAGGTTGCATGGAGTTATTGTGGAGGAGATAATGGAGAGAAAGCTCGGAAAGAAAGGGGTTAGTGGTGTGGAGTGGGAGGAGTTGATGGAAGATTGTTTTAGGAGGATGGATGAGGAGGTGGTGAAGAATAAGATGATTGGGTCCACGGCGGTTGTTGCGGTGGTTGGGAAGGACGAGGTTGTGGTGGCTAATTGTGGGGACTCCAGAGCCGTGATTTGTACTAGTGGGGTTGCTGCGCCATTGTCTGTTGATCATAAGGTAATGATCAATAAATTTTTTTTTAGGGTGCTGTGTGTTGTTTGGTTAGTAAAAATCATTTGATAATAATAGAATATTATGATAATCAAATCGGATGGTCACCTTATCATCTTAACTCGAGGTCCTATATTAAATTTCAAAAAGAAAATGAAATCAGAATCTTTACATTACACTGCTACTGTAAAATTATAAATATATAAGAATTAATGAACAACAATAGAACAATCTGTTGACGCCTCTTTTTTTGCAAAGCCCGACAGACCTGATGAGTTGGAGAGGGTTGAGGCAGCAGGTGGAAGGGTTATAAACTGGAATGGACACCGTGTTCTTGGAGTTCTTGCCACTTCAAGATCCATAGGTATGTCTAAAGCTTATTAAATTGATTCTGTTCTCTGTAGATTTTATTATGATTATTATTATAAATCCTTCCTCACGAGGCTTTAATATCCTGATGCAGGCGATGAGTATCTCAAACCATTTGTATCATCCAAACCAGATGTCACCGTGATTGAACGAACAGAAGATGATGAATTCCTCATCCTAGCCAGCGATGGCCTATGGGATGTCATCGGCAACGAGTTCGCATGCCGGGTCACAAAGAGGTGTCTAAGTGGCCGGATGAGGAGGAGGGAGTCCCGGGAGGGAGTCGTGAGCGAGAGTTGTCGCGCAGCTGAGGCAGCGGCAGTGCTAACAGAGCTTGCCATGGCTCGGGGTAGTAGTGATAACATCACTGTGATCGTTGTTGAGCTAAAGAAGCGCAGCAGTTTTTCCTGTTAATATAGAGTATTTAACATACGTATGCGTACAGTATGGTACCTGTTTATATTTGTATTTTTTTTCGTTGTAATTGACTTTGAAATACTATAACTAGATCTAGATGGATCATAAACTTTCTGCTTTAAGTTGAAAGTGTTTTCTAAAGCGGTATAATTATCGCTCTACCAAGCGGCAATTTAGTACAACAGAATGATGATCACCAACTAATGGTAAAAGTTAGAACCGAATTAACTTGGTAATTTATGGGTTTGGAGTTTTCGTTCAGGCCGAATTTGAAGATGGATCTTCTTGAATATATTTAATTTGATTTAATTTGTTTGATTTAGTTTATTCGATTAAATGCGGTCTAATCACTCTTCCAAACTGTAATTAGTATATCTGAATGATTAACTTGGTAATTTAAGGGTTTGGAGTTTCGTTCAGGCCGAGTTTTAGTGATTTAAAGATATATAAATCTTGAATATATTTAATTTGATCAAACTTGTATGACTTAGCTGAGATACAACCCGATTCATTTCAAGAATTTTATTTATTTAAAATAATATTGTTTCATTTTAAAAAAATTAAAATAATATTATTTTAGAATTCACAGTTAAATTATAAAAAAATATTAAATCAAATTAGATATAATAATTATGATTTAATTATCGGTTTTTTTAAATATATTAACTTGTTGGTTTTTGTATTTCAACATTATTTTATACTAAATTAAGCAAAGGCCCTTTTTGAATGTAGAGTTGAAGGAAATGCAATCCATGTTAATTAGTATGCTTTTTAAAAATATATTTTTTTGGAAAATATGAAATTAATTGTTTTTAGTTTTTTTTTTATGATTTTGATGTATTGATATTAAAAATAAAATAAAATTCAGAAAACATTAAATTGGCTAACATATCAAAATATTATATGATTTTGATGTAATTTATTTTCAAGTAAAAATTACTTTTAAAAAAAATATCATGCACTACAATTTCAAAGAGATAATGTTTTTACTTTGTATCATGTTACAAAATACTATATATGGCAATAATATGTTCTTTTGTTATTTTGTGCCTTTGCTTTTATTAAAACAAATATGTGTGTAAAATTAGTAAAAATATTTACCTCCAAGATAAGATAAAAAAAAAAAACAGTTAAGTTGTTGAGCAAGAGTTTTTTTTTGTTCTGCCCTTATATAATACATTAGAAATATGTGTTTGCTCTTAGAAAAGAAAAAAAATAATCTTTTGTATTTAGAGATGTTTTTATTCTTTTACACGAGTTTATTTGTAATTCCCAAAGTAATAAGGGATATTTTGGTATATTTATTTTGAATTTTTTGTTTTTTTTATTATTATTTCAGAAAACTGTTGAGTTATGCTTATGATATCAGTGCTTTTTAGGTGGCACATGAAATGTTATCTTGTTGCCAAAATATACTGTCATTCTGTTATTGGAAGCATCACCGCATCTTCTTCCTCATGGTGTAACCCATGATAGCATATGATATCGATTTGTAACCAGTGGTCATTTTTTTTCTGTTTTTTTTCTCTCTCTTGCTAGGAAATGTACATGATTTTCCTCTTTGTTTTTGTTATTTCAATTTAAATTCCAATTCTTTTGATTTTTTATTTTCATTCTTATCCCTTTTAGGGAAAAAAAAATTTGCTTTCAATTTAGCACTTTAATTATAATTTCTAGTATTTTTTTTCATTTTGGTTCTCTTTTTTTTTTTCTCCTTGTCCTTTTTGTTAAAGTTTTTTTTGTTTTCAATTTCATCATTAAATTAAAGTTTATGTTGTTTATTTTTTTTTTAATTTGACCCTCATTTTTTGATTTGTTTTTTATTTTGTTAAAGTTGTTTTTCATTTCAATTTAACCCTTTAATTAAAAGTTTTTGTTTGTGCTCTAATTTTTTTTTTAATCTTCACCCTCATTCTCTTAATTATAGTTTTTTTAGATTCTTTTGTGTAATTGATTTTTTTTCTAGTTTCATTATCGATATTTGATTTGCCCGGGATTGAGCTTTATTTGTTTTCCATTTGTAGTGATTTTGATCTAGTTATTAATGACCCGGGTTACATGTTTAAAAAGTTAATGTCGCTAAACATCTTGTCATTCTAAAAAAAAAGATTAATTTTGTGATTATTTTAAATTTATTTTCTATAAGTTTATACTGGTCTTATTATTTGAGTCACAAGTTTTCATGCGTTTTTTTAATAGAAGTTTTTTTTTTCTAAAAAACATTTTTGTTTGTATTTGATTTTTAAAGATATTATTTTAATTCATTTTGTTTTATTTTATACAAATGAGCTTTATTTTTCAAAATAAAAAATATTTATTTTTAAAAAATATTTCTTGTATGTTCGGCCTAGCATAATATTTTTTAGGACATGAGTTTATTCAATCAATTTTATGTGTGTTTCTATTTTTATTATTATTTATTTATTTAAATAAACAAGTTCAGTAAACACAACCGGATAAATATTTTATTTTATGTTATTAAATATTTTGATATATATTCATCTCTTAATTTCACAAATATCTCTTTTAGTTACTGTAGACAATTTGTTTTTGTTTATTTATATTGATGATTATTGATCTATTTAATTAGGTATTTGCATTAATCTTTTTTATTTTAACTTTTAATTTCTTTATGTAAAAATACAATTTGAAATAGCTTGTATACCCAATATTGTTTTATGGAAAAACATTTAGAACCAGCGATAGAGAGTAGGTTAAATAGCAAGTAGTTTTATAATTGATGTCGAGATCAGTTTTAAAATTAATCCTTTTATAAATTTATTCATAATTTATCTTTACGGTTTTTTTATAATTTAAAAATGTATTTTTTAGATAGTGTTTGGAATTATAATATCGGATGTTTTTCAAAATATTTTTCACTTGAAAATATATTAAAATAATTATATATTTTTTAAAAAAATTATTTTTAATATTAGCTCATCAAAAATATTTAAATTTATATAAAAAAATAATTTTAATAAAATAACTTTTAAATATTTAAACAAAAAAAAAACCCTTTTAGGAATAAAAAAAATTCTAACTTTCTATTTGTCTAGCACGACGTCATTGGCCTCAAGCATCAAATGAACGTGACATCCAATCACATCATTCACATTGGGACCTTTCCTCACGTGAAGCTGAGAAAAAACAGAGCCATTAAAATGAAAATGGAAGCTCAAGGTAAAAGCACCCTTACTCGATCTAAGAAACTCTACGTAGGACAGCAACAGCTACTGTACAAATCGTTTCTCTTTAGGCAACAAGCTACTTTTTAAAGAAAAGACAGAATCTGACAAGGAGAGCCATGGATTGCAGTTAAAAGTCTGTTTGTTTTAAATTTATTATTTTTATTTAAAATTATTTTAATATATTGATATTAAAAATAAATTTTGAAAAATAAAAAAATATTTTTAAATAAAAATACTTTAAAATACCATCTTTACTATATTTCTAAACAAAATCTATAGTATTTGTATGATCCACATTTATCACAATCACAAGCCTTTTTTTAATTTTTATGTATTTTTTAATTATTTTGATGTATTAATATTAAAAATAAATAATATTATAAAAAAATATTATTTTAATAATTTTTTAATTAAAAAATATTTTTAAAAAACATCTTTCATTATCTTATCAAACCCACACTAATCACATCGAAATTAAAGTATTTATAAGATTTTACTTAACGCAACTATGAGTTTTGAATCTACATTTTATTAACTATTATATTAATCCATTGATATAAGATAATTTGAATTATATTTGATATAAATTTTATAAATTAATTTAGATTGCGTATTTAAATCTTGAATAAAAAAATTATAAATATATTTGATTAAAATTAATTTTGACTTGAATAAAAAAGATAGTTACAAGACTCAAATTTTTAGTTTAGAAAACTTTGACTCATTTTTTCTAACTGTTACTACCTTCAATTATTTTTTACAAAAAATATTTTGAGTTCATTTTTTATTAAATATATTTTTTATTCATTTTTATTAAAAGCTATTTAGTTATGATTTAAAATTTATTTCTATTATTATTGTAAAAAACACTCTTAATAATATTACATTTAAACCCAATTATAGCGATTGCAAGAGAGGTTAGGTTATTAGGTACTTCATGTAATTATCAAAATCATATAAAAATAGTATGGCAATGAAACCCGTTAAACTTAAAACTGAGGTAGAATCATGTTTTGGAACCACGGAACTATGCAAATGAATGAACTTTTTGTAACTAGAATCATGTTTCTAGTTATTTATATTTGGAGGATATATATTCTCGACATAAGTGTTGGTTTGATTTGATTGAAAAATTTTGCTCCAAACTGCCCCTTGAGTTTGAGAAATAATTTTTTGGTTCTAGAGTTTCCTGATCTGCCTTTAGCGGAAATTTGAAGAAAGATAAGAATGTTTCAATGGAAGAAAGGTTTCTCTGTTTCTTTGAATATTAACGTGAATATACAACTTACTATTCTATACAAGCTGCTGTTTTTTATAACATTACAAGTTGCTCAATCTGGATACATTGACTTGCCTAATTCTTAGCTGATCTATTTCCATAACAAGCCAACGTCTCTTTCTCTTTCTGGTTCCTGTCATAAACTTCATTGTTGCTGCTGTTGATTTATTTCCATAACAAGCCAACGTCTCTTTCTGTTTGTGTTTTGTTACCATGAGAGTTGGTTTGTTTCCATTGTTGCTGGTGATTCTAATTAGCCAACGTCTCTTTGATTTGTTTCCATGTTGCTGGCTGACTGCTGCAGTTGATTTGTTTCCATGAGGGCTGATTCGTTTCCATGTTGGTTTCCACGTTGCTGGCTTACAGCTGCAGTTGAATTGTTTCCATGAGCATCTGTCTTATTACCATTAACATCCTCCCTTAAACTAGGCCGGAGTCGGAGGCATAGTTTGTCTTTGAAGTAAGCCCATGCACCTTTGGACATGGGTTTGGTGAAGATGTCAGCTATTTGTTCATGGGTGGAGATGTGCTGAGTGATGAGAAGACCAAGGGCAACACGCTCATGCATAAAGTGGTAATCCAATTCAATGTGTTTGCTACGAGCGTGAAACACAAGATTGACAGTCATGTGTAAGGCACTGAGATTGTCACAGTAGAGGATAGGTGGTGAAGAAGGTGATATGTGAAGATCTTGTAGAATGAAGGTTAGCCATGTAAGCTCTGCCGTTGTGTTAGCCATAGCCCTATATTCTGCCTCGGTGCTGGAACGAGAAACAGTGGGTTGTTTCTTTGCACACTAGGAAATGAGATTGCTACCAAGGAATGTGCAGTATCCAGTTGTGGAGCGTCTTGTTGTAGAGCAACCTCCCCAATTTGCATCTGAGAAAGCACAAAGATCAAGTGTAGAATGGGAAGTAAAATTTAATCCAGTGTCAATTGTGCCTTTGACATATCTTAAAATACGATGAACCATTTTGAAATGTATAACAGTTGGAGCATGCATGAATTGAGAGATAAAATTGACACTGTAAGAGATATCAGGTCTTGTGAGTGTGAGATATTGTAAAGCACCAACAAGCCCACGAAAAAACTATGGATCTTGCAATAGCATATCAGTTGCTGCCATTTTAGTCTTGGCTTCAAGCGGTGTGCTCATTGGTTTACAGTCCACCATACCAGCTCGTTCCAGGATTGTTAGCGCATAGTGTGATTGAGAGAGATGGAGTCCTTCAGAGGTGTGAGTAATTTCAATGCCAAGAAAATGATGAATGGGTCCTAAATCTTTCATTGCAAACTCTGAGCTCAACAATTGAATCAGGTGCGTAACCAGAGGAATAGAGGATCATGTGAGGAGTATATCATCAACATAAAGAAGAAGGATTAAAGTATCAGAGTTAGAGTGAAAAATAAAAAGTGATGGATCTACAAGACTACAAAAAAAACCATATTTAAGAAAGAAGATACTAAACCGATCAAACCAGGCACGGGGTGTTTGTTTGAGACCATAAAGGGCCTTTTTTAGCTTGCACGCATGTGATGGGTCCCGTGGATCAGCTGTTCCTGGAGGTTGTTCCATATATATATGTCTTCTAAAACAAAACCATGCAGGAATGCATTTTTCACGTCAAGTTGACGTATGGACCATTTGTTAACTAGTGCTATGGAGAGAACCATACGAATAGTTCCTGGTTTGATAACTGGAGAGTAAGTCTCAGTATAGTCCAATCCATCAACTTGGTGATACCCCTTTGCTACTAATCGAGCTTTTAAGCGGTCTAATGAACCATCAGGTTTCAGTTTTGTTTTTAGAACCCATTTAGAGCCAATAACATGCATGACAGGTGTGCGAGGGACAAGTTCCCAAGTCTGATTTCTATGGAGAGCTTCAAATTCCTCGTTCATTGCAACTTTCCAGCCAGGGTGAGCTAATGCAGACCGAAAGTTAGAAGGCTCACGTGGAATGGTTGCTGAAGTCCTAGAGGATATTAAGGTATATTTTGGGTTAGGCTTAAGAATGCCTCTTTGTGATCTAGTAACCATGGTATGTGAAGGAGGGGGTGCACGTGGAGAATAAACAAGCTGCAAGTCTGATTCCAGAGAAGCAGAATTAGGTTGTGAGTGAGAGAGGTGTTGTCGATGCATTTCATCTTCATGGTTAGATTCTACCAAATGTATTTCAGTTATATTATCAGTTCTAAGGTGCTGCTCTGCCATTCCAACAATACTATTGTGTTTTTCCTGTTGTGTATCGGCTACTGTTTCAGCAACTGTATTAGTGATAACATAATCAACATGTAAATTAAGAGAAGATGGTACAGTTACTTTTTCTGACATTCCAACGCCATTGCTGTGTTCTCCCACTCTAACAGCATGGTTGTGTTCTTCTTGTTGTGTTTCGGCTACAGCATCAACACTGTCCTGCTGCTCTGCAATTGTATTAGTAATAACATCATCATGTAAATTGAGACAAGATGGTATAGTGACTTGTTTTGCCAATCCATCGGCATTGTGGTGTTCTGCAACTCCAACGGCACTAGCATGTTGTTCTGCATAAACATCAGGTAAATTAAGAGAAAATGGTAAAGTGTTTAGTGATGAGCTTGAGCATGGTGGAGTGGACATTGGGGGTTGTATGTCTGCAACAGAGTTAGAGATAGTAGGTGGCAACCATGAATCAAAAATGCTCATAACATGTGTAGGAGATGGAGTGATGTACTTCTGAATTTTTGTTTATAAGGAAAAAATGACTCATCGAAGACTACATGACGAGAAATAATCATTTTTTTACTAGAAGGGTGAAAGCATTTGTATCCTTTATGTTTATCACTATATCCTACAAAAATGCATAGAACTGTTTTTAGGTCAAATTTATTTTGTTTTGTATCCCATGTGTATGGAAAGCATTTAGACCCAAAGACTCTAAGAGATAAGTATGTAGGATGATTACCATGTAACATGAAATATGGAGATTCAAATTTAAGTGCGGAAGAAGGCAATCTGTTCATAAGATAAACAGCAGTAGTGAAAGCTTCAACCCATAAAGATAAAGGAACACCACTATGAAATAGCATGGTCATACCTAGTTCTCGTATTACTCGATGTCTTTGTTGTAACCCATTTTTGGGTCCCCACAAAAAATAAATAAAATAAATAGCCAAAAGAGGCTAGAAAAATAATAAGAGGCAGAAGCGCTCGACAAATGGTCAGAAAAATCGGTCAAGGAGGTTAAAAATACAAAGATTGGATTTTTGACAGTATATTCTTGAAGGATGAGAGCCCTATTGAGAAGGAAATTTAAATTTTGAGGAGAAAAGCCCAAGTTTGGATGTTTATGGACTTAATTGGATTTTTAATTGATTTTATAGAGGATTTGATTGCAAGGAAAATTGATTTTTTAAGTCAATTTGGGCTTTAATTAAAAGAAATTAAGTTCTGGGGCCAAAATATATTTTTTAGGAATTTATTAGGTCAAATCAGGGGCTTAATTGAAGAAATTGGAAGTTTATTGATCAATTAGGGGCTTAATTAAGAAAATCTGAAACCAGGGACCAATTTGGGAAATGTGCCTTAATTTACTGTTCACTTTCTTCCTCAGAAAGCTGCCTGAGGGGCTGTTTTCCAGGCGCATTTTCGGGCTCGTGTGGCCTCCAAATCCGACCAAACATGCACCAACATGTCCACATGAAACCCCTTTATCCCAGAGAATGTTCAGGTCGGGTCGAAAAAGTTAGAAACGGCTCCGTTGAGTGGCTCAAAGTGGCCACCTCGGGCAGTTCACAGCCTTGAGCTGCCAAATTTGGCAGCTCAAGGTGCACACTTTGAGCCAACGGTTGAGATGCTTCCGAACCGAATCAAGGGCTGAAATTTTTTACCAACGTATACAAGATTGCCCTCTTCTACAGCCTATAAATAGAGTCGGATTTGATGATCTGGGAGGGGAGAAGTTCGGGTCCAAAGTCAGCCAAAAACCAGCATTTTCGCCCAATTTCTGCAGATTTTTCTTCTCTTCTTTCTTCCTCTGCAACAGGAACCCGACGCCGTCTTCCTCCAACTCCACAGCTGCAACCACCGGCTGAACCACCTCATCACAACAGCGACAACCCCTTCGGCCAAGTGAGCCCCTCTTCCTTTCCTCCTCCTTCCTCTTCGTTTCCTCCTTTTCTTCTTTCTTCTTCCTCCAGTTACTGTTCACTGCATGAACAGTAGGCGTGAAATATAATTCACGTCCTACTGTTCACGCAGGACGTGAGTTATATATATATATATATATGTGTGTGTGTGTGTGTGTGTATTATAATATTATAAAAATAAAAATAAAATAAAAAATTTCCAAAATCATTTTAAAAAAATGTTTATTAAAGAAAAAAAAATGTTTTGTTTTCATGCATACGGCCAATACTCTAACATGTTTTGAATGTTCTTTTTATATAAAAAAAAAATATTGGAAGTTTTGAAAATATGTTTTCGCATAGATTTCTTAAACACAAATTATTTTCTTGCATTTCTGGATTTTACAACATGTTTGTAAAACTCCAAAGGGTATTGGCCAATATTCCAAAAACTATAAAAATCTTATTTTGGGGGGGGGGGATTCATCTATTATTCACCGCTAATGTTTGGATAAAGAAATCCTTAAAGGATGAATATCCAAAATATTATTGGGAGTAATAAATCCGCACACATCCTTGAAAGAAGCCTTGATTATAATCGAGGACATTTCAAAACTTCAAATTTTTTGCTTCACGGTTTACGAGCCGTGAAAGTATGAAATACTAAGGCAAAAAGAGGCTTTTAAAAGCGCTTTGAATTTCCTTAGATTTCTAATTTTTTTGTCCCTCCTTCTTGCGATTTACGAGTCGCAAACTTTTGAAATACTAAGAAAAATGAGCTTTCGAAGCACATGGAATCTCCTTGGATTTCAATCCAAATAAATTTTATTTGAATCAAACCTAGGAAAATTGATGGGATTAGAAAACACCAACACCATAGCAATAATAGAGCAAACCAAACACCAAGCAGCTTACCTTAGGTAGGGCGTACTAGGGGTGCTAATACCTTCCCTTTACGCAACCAGTCCCTTGCCTTAGAATCTCTGAAAGACCAGTTAGGGTTCCTAGTGACCAAAATACTAGGTGGCGACTCCAAAGAACCAAATCAGCAAATCATTAGAACACAACGAAAATCGCCAGCCGATGCCGCGCGCCATTTTTTTGTGGGGTGTGACAGAATGGCGACTCCACTGGGGACCCTTGGACTAAGCTTGGTAATTGTTTTTTTATTATTATGCTATGAGTTATTGTTTTTCTTGTTTTACTTTGAATGATACTTTGTTTAAAAGTTTTAGCATGTATCTTTACATTCTATCATACATGGCATAGTCATGCATCACTTTATTATTATTATTATGTTTTTGAGGGCACACACATGTAACTTTAAGATTAAGTGGGGGACTAGCAGCTTGCCTTATGACTTGAGTCAAGGTTTAAGTTTGTGTAAACCCCAACTCTTTGCTGAGTGTTTAGACTGATTGTGATTGGTACACGTGCCATCCCACTATCTCCATATCGCCTTTACGAGGGTGATCACTGGAACAGCAAGAGACCCTCTTTAGAGACCAAGTAGTAAACCTACCCAATGTCTCACATAAAGGAACTAGAACCTATCCTTAGGATGTATGCTCCATAATATCTTTTTGCATCCAAACAAGCCTAAGCTCAAAGCATCTTGAATCTAAGACCTTCATTCAAAAGCTAGCCAAGGGAGAGATGTTCCAGAATTGGGAGACCCAACAAGCTCCATTAATGTTCAAAATTTAATCAACAATGCTTGTTTGATCATGATATTGTGTTTGTTTGTGTTTTTCACCTTTTAAATCGAGGTTCCAAATGTGAATTGGATTTTACCCTAGTTTTACTATTTTGTTTTTAGCCAAACTTTTCCTTTTAAAGAGATCATGCATTTTCAAAAGTTCATCTTGATGTTTTTACACAACACTTTTCTTTTCAAAGCGAATCTTCCATAACTACACCTGCACTTTACACTGAGCATGAATGGCCGGACTTTAAAGAATCCATATTAGCTGTAGAAAAGAAAGAATGGTAGGAAAATAACATTAGGGGATTCACAAAAATGAACAACATGAACAAGCTTGGAAACCCGCTACAAGGTCATGCCGTTTGGGTTAAAGAACGTTGGGGGCACCTACCAAAGGGCTATGTTGACTCTATTTCACGACGTGATGCATAAAGAGATTAAAGTACGTGGATGACATGACCTAGAGAGGGAGAGAATCATGTCCAAATTTTGAAGGAATTAGTTGAAAGACTAAGAAAGTACAAGTTGAGGCTTAACCATGCAAGGTGTTCATTCGGGGTGAAATCTAGGAAGTTGTTGGAATTTATGATGAGTGACAAAGGGATAGAAGTGGACCCTGATTAAGTAAAGGCTATTCAACCTATGCCAACTCCCAAGACTAAGAAGGATGTAAGGAGGTTCTTGGGAAGTTTGAATTACATTGCTCAATTTATATCCCAATTAACCACGACTTATGACCTCATCTTCAAATTGTTAAGGAGGAAGAATCTTGGAATTTGGAATAAGAATGTGAAGAAGCTTTCACGAAAATCAAGCAATACCTACTGAATCCACCCCTATCTATGGAGTTGAATTGAAAAATGGCAAGTTCTACTAGCTGAGTACAACATAGTATATATGACAAGGAAAGCCATGAATTGTCATCGCCAATCACCTAGCTGACCATGTTGTGAAAGTTTATGGGCTGTTAAAATTTAATTTTTCGGATAAAAAAATATGCTTTCAGTCGAGGAAGGGAAATCAGATTGTTGGATTATGTACTTTGAGGGTGTTGTGGTAATAGAGTGGGGGCAGTGCTAATCTTTCCTAATAAGAAACAGTATCCGGTTTTAGTTAAGTCGCAATTTGGGTACACTAACAACACAACTGAGGTTGAAGCTTGCATTCTCGATTTTAGAGGTTGCATTAGAGCTAAACATCAGAAAGATAGATGTGTATTGGAGACTTGATTTTGATTTTTTGTCAAGTGAAAGGACAAGGGCAAACCAAGGACGAGAAGTTGAGACCTTTCCAAAAATACTTGTCTAGATGGGCTAGAGAATTTGAGGAAATAAAGTTCACCCATCTAGGAAGGGAATGAAACCATTTTGATGTTTTGATCACGCCAGCTTCTATGGATAGAATAGATTTTGGGCACAAGGTACAACCAATACACATTGATATAAGAAATAACTTAGCTCACTGTTGCTCAGTTCGAAAGAGAAATAGATGGAAACCCTTGGTACTATGATATCAAGAATTTCATCCAAAACCAGACATATCCCGTGGGGGCATCCAAAAATCAACAAGAAGACGTTGAGGAGGTTGGCAATGGATTTCTATCTTGATGGGGAAACTTTGTATAAGAAATCATTTGACGAAACTTTGTTGAGATGTTTCGATGACGTGAAAAAAGTGGTGAAGAAATTTATGGAAAGATATTTGATCCATCGATATGGTCCATCGATATGAATAGTGCGGTAGAAGCTTCTAACAAAAATATCAAGAAGATTATTTAGAAAATGGTATTCACTTACAAGGATTGGTATGAGATGTTGTCATTTGCCCTTCACGCATACCCCACTGCAATCCGAACATCAATAAGAGTCACCCTGTATACGTTGGTATATGAAATGGAGGCGGTAATACCTTTAGAAGTTGAAATCCCCTCATTAAGAGTATTGATAGACTTTGAGCTAGAAGAGTTAGAATGGGACAAAGTTAAATGTGAACAGTTGAATCTGATAAGTGAAAAGAGGATAGCCGCAATCTGTCATCATCAACTTTATCAAAGAAGGATGGCCAAATCATACAACAAGAGGATTCGACCTTGAGGGTTCCACGAAGGAGATCTTATATTGAAGAAAATGTTGTCTTTTACCAGGAGAAGGTCAGAGTAAATGGACGCCAAACAATGAGGGCCCTTTAGTGGTAAAGAAAGTGTTTTTGGGAGAAGCTTTAATCTAGAATGGATGGAGAAGATCTATTTAGGCCCGTGAATTCTGACTCTGTAAGGAAAACTTACTCTTGATGTATTTCGTAATTTCCCAATCAACAAAATTAAAGTCCGACCATGAATTCTCTTTGTAAAGAGCCTTTTATATATATATATATATATATATATATATATATATATATATATATATATATATATATAAAATATGATCTCATAGCATTTGAAATCTTTTACTTAAAGGAACTTTTTTACACATGACTCCATCAATTGGAGAGCACCAGATCAAATCTTCTTGACATATAGTTGCACTCCACACTGGGGGGCAATAAAAGATTATTTCCTGAAAGGTTTTACATGTTTTCAAAACGGGATGAGGGCCCGTAGATTTGAAAAAGATAAAGCATTTAACAAAAGCATGATAAAGAGGCAAGGACAAGTCGTAAATTTGGAAAAAAGGGGCTACTTGTAAAAAAGTCAAAGACTTCTTCCCCAAGATATGATAGGAGGCAACACGAGAGATGAATCCAACATACGACTTCAAAAGCAAGCTCATGTTGAGAGGGAGTCTCATGAACAAGAAGAAGAGGATGGGGCCTATGTTTCAAAACCAGGAGGAGATCTTAGCGCATTCCAACAAGATTATGGACGAAGAAAGAATCATTGAGTTGATTCTAGAACAACAAGAAGAGAAGAAGGATTCTCAAACCCTGCCAGCAGGAAGAACGACATCGATAGCATTCGGTAAAAAGGAATCGCCAGATGGGATTCCAAGTTGTTTGAGATCGCCAGAAGGGATCTCGTATTTTGATATTCATCAATGGAGGTCGCCAGAAGGGACCTTAAATTTCAGCTTTTGTTAAAAGGAATCGCCAGATGGGATTCCAAGTTGATGGAGATCGCCAGAAGGGATCTCGCATTTCACTATTTGGAGGTCGCCAGAAGGGACCTCATATTTCATGTTTGAATAAAAGGAATTGCCAGATGGGATTCCAAGTTGATGGAGATCGCCAGAAGGGATCTCGTATTTTGGTATTTGGAGGTCGCCTGATGGGACCTTATATCTCATGTTTGTTAAGAGGAATCGCCAGATGGGTTTCCAAGTTGTTAGAGATTGCCAGAAGGGATCTCGTATTTCGATGAAGGTCGCCAGAAGGGACTTCATATTTCAGCTTTGAATAAAAGGAATCGCCAGACAGGATTCCAAGTTGTTTGAGATCGCCAGAAGGGATCTCGTGTTTCACTATTTAGGGGTCGCCAGATGGGACCTCGTATTTCATGTTGAATAAAAGGAATCGCCAGATGGGATTCCAAGTTGTTTGAGATCGCCAGAAGGGATCTCGTGTTTCACTATTTGGGGGTCGCTAGATGGGACCCCGTATTTCATGTTGAATAAAAGGAATCGCCAGATGGGATTCCAAGTTGTTTGAGATCGCCAGAAGGGATCTCGTGTTTCACTATTTGGGGGTCGCCAGATGGGACCTCATATTTCATGTTGAATAAAAGGAATCGTCAGATGGGATTCCAAGTTGTTTGAGATCGCCAAAAGGGATCTCGAGTTTCACTATTTGGAGGTCGCCAGATGGGACCTCGTATTTCATGTTGGTTAAAAGGAATCGCCAGATGGGATTCCAAGTTGTTTGAGGTCGCCAGAAGGGACCTTAAATTTCAGCTTTCGTATAAAAGGAATCGTCAGATAGAATTCCAGGTTGTTTGGGAAAAAGGAGATCGCCAGAAGGGATCTCGTATTTCGATGAAGGTCGCTAGAAGGGACCTCATATTTCAGCTTTGAATAAAAGGAATCGCCAGATGGGATTCCAAGTTATTTGAGATCGCTAGAAGGGATCTCGTACTTCGACATTCATCAAGGAAGGTCGCCAGAAGGGACCTCATATTGAAGCCATTTCTTAGGAAAGCATGGAGCTTACTAAGAATTATTTATCCTGGGTAGGTCACCCATACAATGAGACCATCATTTTTCTTGGGTAGGTCACCCATATAATGAGACCATCACGCATTTTTGTATTTGGTTGTGAGTAAAGGAATCGCCAGATGAGATTCCAAGTTGATTGAGATCACCAGAAGGGATCTCGCATTTCGATATTGGTCAAAGGAGGTCGCCAGAAGGGACTTCATATTTTAGCCTTGGTTAAGAAGAATCGCCGGATGGGATTCCAAGTTTTTGGGGTTAAAGGAGATCGCCAGAAGGGATCTCGAGATGACTAAATTTTGATCATAGTTTTTGGGTTGAGGAGGGTTGCTGTAAAGACAAAGTTTCAGAGCGATCAAGCTCCAACCAAATCAGTTTCGGGAGTTCAGTTTTGGTTTATCTTTATAAATCTTACTGCGCAAAACCTCTGCTCCGTAAGCTTTATAAAGAGGGGGCATCTGTTGTAACCCATTTTTGGGTCCCCACAAAAAATAAATAAAATAAATAGCCAAAAGAGGCTAGAAAAATAATAGGAGGCAGAAGCGCTCGACAAATGGTCAGAAAAATCGGTCAAGGAGGTTAAAAATACAAAGATTGGATTTTTGACAGTATATTCTTGAAGGATGAGAGCCCTATTGAGAAGGAAATTTAAATTTTGAGGAGAAAAGCCCAAGTTTGGATGTTTATGGACTTAATTGGATTTTTAATTGATTTTATAGAGGATTTGATTGCAAGGAAAATTGATTTTTTAAGTCAATTTGGGCTTTAATTAAAAGAAATTAAGTTCTGGGGCCAAAATATATTTTTTAGGAATTTATTAGGTCAAATCAGGGGCTTAATTGAAGAAATTGGAAGTTTATTGATCAATTAGGGGCTTAATTAAGAAAATCTGAAACCAGGGACCAATTTGGGAAATGTGCTTTAATTTACTGTTCACTTTCTTCCTCAGAAAGCTGCCTGAGGGGCTGTTTTCCAGGCGCATTTTCGGGCTCGTGTGGCCTCCAAATCCGACCAAACATGCACCAACATGTCCACATGAAACCCCTTTATCCCGGAGAATGTTCAGGTCGGGTCGAAAAAGTTAGAAACGGCTCCGTTGAGTGGCTCAAAGTGGCCACCTCGGGCAGTTCACAGCCTTGAGCTGCCAAATTTGGCAGCTCAAGGTGCACACTTTGAGCCAACGGTTGAGATGCTTCCGAACCGAATCAAGGGCTGAAATTTTTTACCAACGTATACAAGATTGCCCTCTTCTACAGCCTATAAATAGAGTCAGATTTGATGATCTGGGAGGGGAGAAGTTCGGGTCCAAAGTCAGCCAAAAACCAGCATTTTCGCCCAATTTCTGCAGATTTTTCTTCTCTTCTTTCTTCCTCTGCAACAGGAACCCGACGCCGTCTTCCTCCAACTCCACAGCTGCAACCACCGGCTGAACCACCTCATCACAACAGCGACAACCCCTTCGGCCAAGTGAGCCCCTCTTCCTTTCCTCCTCCTTCCTCTTCGTTTCCTCCTTTTCTTCTTTCTTCTTCCTCCAGTTACTGTTCACTGCATGAACAGTAGGCGTGAAATATAATTCACGTCCTACTGTTCACGCAGGACGTGAGTTATATATATATATATGTGTGTGTGTGTGTATTATAATATTATAAAAATAAAAATAAAATAAAAAATTTCCAAAATCATTTTAAAAAAATGTTTATTAAAGAAAAAAAAATGTTTTGTTTTCATGCATACGGCCAATACTCTAACATGTTTTGAATGTTCTTTTTATATAAAAAAAAAATATTGGAAGTTTTGAAAATATGTTTTCGCATAGATTTCTTAAACACAAATTATTTTCTTGCATTTCTGGATTTTACAACATGTTTGTAAAACTCCAAAGGGTATTGGCCAATATTCCAAAAACTATAAAAATCTTATTTGGGGGGGGGGGATTCATCTATTATTCACCGCTAATGTTTGGATAAAGAAATCCTTAAAGGATGAATATCCAAAATATTATTGGGAGTAATAAATCCGCACATATCCTTGAAAGAAGCCTTGATTATAATCGAGGACATTTCAAAACTTCAAATTTTTTGCTTCACGGTTTACGAGCCGTGAAAGTATGAAATACTAAGGCAAAAAAAGGCTTTTAAAAGCGCTTTGAATTTCCTTAGATTTCTAATTTTTTTGTCCCTCCTTCTTGCGATTTACGAGTCGCAAACTTTTGAAATACTAAGAGAAAAATGAGCTTTCGAAGCACATGGAATCTCCTTGGATTTCAATCCAAATAAATTTTATTTGAATCAAACCTAGGAAAATTGATGGGATTAGAAAACACCAACACCATAGCAATAATAGAGCAAACCAAACACCAAGCAGCTTACCTTAGGTAGGGCGTACTAGGGGTGCTAATACCTTCCCTTTACGCAACCAGTCCCTTGCCTTAGAATCTCTGAAAGACCAGTTAGGGTTCCTAGTGACCAAAATACTAGGTGGCGACTCCAAAGAACCAAATCAGCAAATCATTAGAACACAACGAAAATCGCCAGCCGATGCCGCGCGCCATTTTTTTGTGGGGTGTGACAGTCTTATTTCTACTATACCGTATTGTCCAAGGTAAGAGCAGCTAAAGCTTGTGGTAGGTCTCCATGTTGATTTGATCGTTTAGGCACCCACAACCATATCTTTGCAATATGACCTGAAACACCACAGTACTGGCAGGTTTCTTCTCTATATAGCTCACGTTCTGCAAGAGTCACGCGATGCTCTCCAGATGGAGGAGGTCGTTTCTGTTTTGAATCTGAAGTGGATCTGGTAGTGTAAGTATGAGTTTTATCTTTAGGTTGTTGTGCATGGAATCCTCTCCCAATAGATATAAAACCTTGTCTGTTGCCATGGTTTCCTGAAAAATGATGTTGTGGGCGCTGGTGCTTTTGCTCGTAGAATGCCAGTTGAGGAGTGAATGAATTATTTCTCTGATTGGTGAACCAGTTTCTTCTTTGGTCTAAGCTCTGTAATTGAGAGACTAACTTCGGGTAAGAAGGTCTTGGTGGTTTCAGCATTGTGGTAGTGAAGGTTTCATATTGAGGGCCAAGACTTGTGAGGAGGCAAAAGATTTTTTCTTTGTCTGAAATTGGTTTCCCAATAGCTGCAAGGTCATCGCATAGTCCTTTGAAGATTCGAATGTGTTCTCCAATGGTTTTGTCATCTTCTTTGCGAAAATAGGTGACTTGTTGTCTAAGGGTGAATTCTCGTTCTTGGGAGTCCTCTGCATATTCATTCTTTAGAGCACTCCAGACAGCAAAGGCTGTGTCTAGGCCTACTGCAAGGCCTAATGTATGTTCTGAAAGAGTACCAATCAACCAGCCACGAAGTAGTCGATCTGCCTTCCTCCAGACAATATATTCTTCTGTTAGTCTTGGTGAAGAATCTGTGGTAGCAGTAGAATCTGGTATAATATATTTGTTTGGGATTGAATCTTCATTGATGAGATGATCAACCAAGTCTTGACTTTCTGCAAGAGCTAAGGCTTGTTCTCTCCATAGTGGATAATTTGTGGGGCTGAGCTTGAGGGTAATGAAATTACCAACATTGAGTGACAAAGTTGACATGTTGTGTGGTTCTGCTAAGATGTATATTCACACAGGCTCTGATACCAAGCGGAAATTTAAAGAAAGATAAGAATGTTTCAATGGAAGAAAGGTTTCTCTGTTTCTTTGAATATTAACGTGAATATACAACTTACTATTCTATACAAGCTGCTGTTTTTTATAACATTACAAGTTGCTCAATCTGGATACATTTACTTGCCTAATTCTTAGCTGATCTATTTCCATAACAAGCCAACGTCTCTTTCTCTTTCTGGTTCCTGTCATAAACTTCATTGTTGCTGCTGTTGATTTATTTCCATAACAAGCCAACGTCTCTTTCTGTTTGTGTTTTGTTACCATGAGAGTTGGTTTGTTTCCATTGTTGCTGGTGATTCTAATTAGCCAACGTCTCTTTGATTTGTTTCCATGAGGGTTGATTCGTTTCCATGTTGGTTTCCACGTTGCTGGCTTACAACTGCAGTTGAATTGTTTCCATGAGCATCTGTTTTATTACCATTAACATCTTTTACAGGTCAGAACTAAAGTATTTGAAAACTTGGTTTCTGTGTTCTTCATATAAACTTCTGTAGTTTTAGATCGTGTTTGTGAATGTGATTATTGTTATTTTTTAAAATATTTTTCATTCAGAAAAATATGCTAATAATATTTTTTTTATTTTTTAAAATTAACACATTAAAATAATATAAAAAAAATACAATAATTCAAAAAAAAAAATTAAAACGCTTTTGAAACAAACTGCAAAACACGCAATTAAACCTTGTAGCATTTAGGAATGCTGCTCATGAGATTTCTCTTCCTAGTTAGGGTCCTGCTGATCAAGAGCTTGTAGAGAAGCCTTTTTTCGAGTCAATAGCTAGATCATTAAGGCCTGGTGGTGCACTCTGTAACATGGCAGAAAGTATTTGGCTTCATACACATCTTATTCAGGATATGATCTCTAAATCACTGGTATTCGGGTCGAGCAACCCATCCGGGCGAAGAAGACGTGTGGGGCGTGTCTGCGCACGTGGGCAGATGCCTTGCCGAAGCATGACGGCGTGTGTAGCCATGTTCGACGTTTGATTTTGACGTCGTTTTCACTAGTGGCTTCGTCTCTTCCTTCTCTACATAGTGGTATGGTCAAAACACCATTTTGACAACTTTTATTTTTGAGCAAAAATCAAACACCACTTCAAACCATCAGCTTTGATACCAATTGCAAGGAATTCCAACCGGTGATGTACTGATAATTGTCCATTGGAAGCTAAGCACACTAACAAAATATTTAACGTGATTCGACAAACCGCCTACATCCACAGGAGAAGCCATTTGATTATATAGGGAGAGAACAAGATTTACAACAATAGAGGAGGAGGAATCATTCCTTCTTTAGCAACTCTCAACCTCACTCTATTTCTCTGTTCTTAGTGTTGTAATGGCAACTACTGCTAGCTGCCCTTGGCAGCCCACTCTCTCCTATATTTCTCACATCTTTGGCTCTATTATCTCTCACTCAACTCTCTCATTTTGCTCTCTAACGTATGCCTCTATTTATAGGCATCCATAGCAACTTCTCTTGCTCTTTTGTCAACAATGGTGGCTGCCAACTCAAGCTCTTCTTCAACAATGGTTGTTGCCAACCTTTGACATTTAAGATGGGTGCACATGGTTGGTAGAACTCAAGCTGCAGCTGCTGTATTTTTCAATGGACGGTGTCGTCCATTAATAGTTGCTGCACATTAATGGCAACAAACCTAACAGTAACCTGTGAAATGCATGGAGAGTGTGTGCGTATAAAGTTATGCATGCATATTGGCCCCCCAAAATTGTTCGGAAAAGAACTTTAATTTGTTCTCTCGACCCTTTATAACTTTTGATAGAATATTGGATAAAGAACAAGTTGTCTTCTTCTTTCCCTTCTTTCTCTAGCTAATATAGAGGTTATCCCTGCCACTTACCATGTCTTTTTAATCTTGTGTTGAGCAAGATCAGACAGAATTTCTTTTCACCCTTACCGGTGTTACAAGCAACTGCATAAATAAAGATAAAAAGAAAGATTTATAAATGAGAGTCACATGTGAAACTTTTATGTTACGAGTAAAACAATTTTTTAAATGTAAAACAAAGAAATGTCCTCTATTGAAATGAATTTTATTAGCGAAGTAACAGCTTAATCCTTGATTATTATTTTTTTATAATTAAACTCACTAACCTTTTCTATACTTGGTAATTTGTGTTAATTGAATTGATGACATAGATCATCATCCAATATTAGCAACTCTAAACAAATATCAATTTTGTTAAGCTTTATCTCTTTCTTTTATGCACACTAAATCCTCACACCTCGGTTTGCTTTATCTATTTCACATATTTGTTTTATATAGAAAATGCTATCATATTAAATATCCTTTTATCTGAAGGTAGCTAGGGTCATATTAAAAATATATATATTAATTTTTAGGGTTTTTGTCAATATCGATTTATGCATACCCAATATCCAAGTGATGTTAATGATTTCTGCTATTAATTAAAGTAATTAATGATTTCTACTCTTAATTAAGAAGTAACTTTTCGTATCTTGTTCAAGCTAGACTTGATTTTTTCATTTTTTCCATGCTGTAAGATGTGAAATGCGTGGGGGGTAAAGATAGCTTCAATATATGTGCTTTACTAGTTCCATGAAAGCTTGAAAATGCAAAAGAGAAGAAAAGAAAGAACCATGAACTGTAAATTGTACGACGTCTTGAAAGTGCAAAAGCGAATGCATTAATAAATTTGTATCTGAAAATGATATTGCTTATTATCAATTTGAATCACACGACTTCTTGAAAGAAACGACAATCCAAACAGTACAACAGTACATATATATGGCAAACCAATCCACACTGTTAATGGGGAAAACAAAAGGAAGAAGGAAAAAAAAAACAGTTCTTATGTGTATGATCAAGTTTTAAGGGTGTTATAGGGTGGCGTTTGAGCAGCTGCAGTTGCCGAAACCTGGTTTCTTTTTTGTTTCTGCCAAATAAGCTTGTATGGCAGTTACTGCAATGCCATAAATAAAAGAGTACTTGACCACTGCCGTAGAAATAGGATCCTTATATTGAAGGATCCATCTCTTGACAGTGCTTCTATACTGCGATTCAACAGAGCTTTTGACCTCATTGTAAGCATAAGGGTCGGGCACCAGATTGGTTGTTATCTCTTTGAAGATTTGTGCTATCTGATCGTCACTTCCTATAGTGGTGCGGAGTATTCCCTGTGATCGGAGCTCCTTCACATCTTCAGGTTTATCAATCAGTGAACGCATAAAGCATACATACGAGGTGCACCTAGCAGAATACCAGCCAGCGCATGTTTCATAGGCTGCCAAGTTCAAAAGCAAGGGCTTGGTTTCTTCCTCTATGCTTAGCGGAGGAATGAGGAGTGCTCCCCCGAGCGGAGTTTGTTTGAACTTGACATCGGTGAAAACACTGGTGGTGCTTGGCTTAAAAGAAATTCCAACGTTCTTAAGCTCGTTGACAGAATAATACCGGTTCCAGCTTGTGGTCTCCCGGTGGAATCTTCTCCCTCGTCGATGATGTCTTTTGCTGATCACGTACGTCGAATAAAAAAATTCGAGAAGATGATCGAAAGCAGAGTCAATACCCATGGATCCCGGGGATTTCGAACGTCTTGATATTAATTTTCTTGCCAATTCTGAAGGAAAATTGGATATCTTTTCCCAGCACGACTCTCTTTGAGGAGGTATTGCACGATTGTCTTCGAAGAAATGTTCAATGATTTTCATCAAATTTTGATCTTCACTTTCCGAACTCAGCTTCTTGGAAAATTGAAATAAAAAGTTTAGTTCAAATTTTTATGATGCATGCAAGTTATGAGCAGAATAATATAAATAATTTAATAAAAAAAATTTATTAATTTAGCATGTTCCTAAACTAAAGACAGAAGAACTAAAATCGATGGCTCAAAGTAGATATGTTTTACTTACTTGTCGAGACGAAGACTTATCCTCCCCAGCAATGTTATCCCCTTTCCTTTCATGTATCCTAAGTTCAAGAACAATTATAATTTTATTGCTACGATTTTAACAAAGTAAAAAATTCTAGTTCATGTTCATGCTAAATCACATCTAGTTAAATTAAACGTTAGCATACTTGTAACCAACAACCTCATCAGTGGGATAAGAACTTTGAAAGGGAGTTGGTTCTCTAGTAAGAACAAGTCCCTTTCAACCGAAGCAACTTCTTCCTTCCTCAGGTTCTGCTTCGCAAGATTGTCGGAGACAACCTGGAGAATGAAATAGCCATCAAGAAACATCATCTGGGTGAATTTCTCATCGTTGAACTGACGTGTTGACTCCTCTGCATAGCATTTCCTTGCATCGCTGACCAATTCTTTGACCTTGCTGTACATTTCTTCAGCAGTCACTCTACTATCTTTGGCAAGCTGGCGGGCCATTTTAGTCTTGAGGGTCTGCATTTTCTCGAGTTCTTTTTTCCCATGGTGATAGGGACCGATGGAGACCACCCTTGGCTCATAGCAACCCGTGTTCTCTTTCATTTCACGAAACTCTGGTGGAACCCTTGGAATAACTGGCCCCATCCGTTGGTCGGGAGTTCCGTCATGTTCCGGACTTTCGGTCATCAAGAAGTGCAGCCCCGAATCAGTACTGAGGCTTGCACTATGCAAAGGACTATGTGAAGAGCTATGTGCAGAGCCCTCAATATCTAGTGCTATAGACATTGTTAGGACGTATGCTCACTAATGATAAGCAAGTACCAGTTCTAGATGATGCACATCAACAGAGGGATAACATATCGTAAATAGAACTAATTAATATTAATTTATACCGAGTGATTGATCGAACTAGCTTGAAATTGAAGTGGCTTTCGGTTTGGAACAAGTATTTTAGCTTGCTTGGAAGTCGAGCTTCATTACTTTAAGCCTATTTGAATTCTCGCTGTACAGTATTGTGCTGCACAATGATTTGATTGTTGCGGTTTGTTCATCGTGTTGTGTTGCTTTATGCCATTAAACAAAACAATCAATTTATTGTCTCATGAATAAATATCTTATTGTAATATTTGAATTAAAACGACTATAGGTTAAGCATATACACTTACTATAAGATTTTTAGTTTATTTAACGTGCTATCGCTATAGTTTGAATAAAAAAATATTGCACCCAAGTGTTCAACCCGTTACCTCATCATTACATTAATTCATTAACCACTCAGCTGCATCATGAAACTCGAAATCAAACGATTAACAAACTATATTAATCGGATTTATTATTCATATGAACAATTAATCTGACCTTCTATCTTTTTGTTGTATTGACTAATTTATTAATTGTGCTCTTGTTGGGCATTGGATTAAAAAAGTGAACGTAATTTTTTTGACATTATTATAAAATTTTATACAACAGTTCAAACTTCAAAAAAATATTAACTTAATTTATTGTTTATAAGATTAGTTAAACCGAGCCCATGTTTTTTAGTTGCAGTGATAATAATTAGTTAAAAAAATGAGATTATTATTTTAAATTTTAAATGTTACAATTTAAAATAACTCATATACTTGTATTTATTTTGGTTGTTTATGGAATATGAATGCAAAAAGATTACAGGTTTAGAAATGCAGGAATGGAGAGGGAGCTTAATTGCCTTTTCAATATTAAAATTAATATCAGTTTGTGCCAAATAATTCTTATTTATTTCAATTTACATGTTTTTCTTCATGAATTTCCACGTCATCTAAAGCAGTCGTACGTGTTTAAGGAATATTTAAGATTTAAAAATTACACTAGTTCGAAAATAAAATCCAGAACTAATGTAGAATTTTTCTAACCAAATAACCTCGGAAATGATGTAAATATAGATGAAGTATATGTCAATGATTTATGCAAATCATAGTTGTCACATCCCGGTCTTAAATTTAATTCAATTTAAGGCTAGAGTATCAGGGAGTTTATCATTTTTGTTCAAAAAACAATAATTCTTTTAATTCTTTTTTTTTACCAAGCCAACAGTAATTGAACTGAAGTCAACAATAATTTAAAATGAAACCTAATTTAAACCATACTTTAAATTATTATATTATTATATTAACTTATCAGATCTAATTTAATAGCTATGAATAAATCTAATATCCAAGAAAAGTTAATGATTTCTAGTCTTTATTAATAAGTAATTACTTGTTTGAGCTAGACTCGATTTTTTTTTTTTATGCGGCAACATGTGAAATGCATGGAAAGTATATATAAAGTTATGCATGGCCCTCCTAAATTGTTCGGAAAAGAACTTTAATTTGTTCTCTCTACTCTTTAATTATAATTTGTAGAATATTGGATAAAGAACAAGCTGTCTTCTTCTTTCTCTTCTTTTTCTAGCTAATAATATATAGAAGTTAACCCTGCCACTTATTATCATGTCTTTTCAATCTTGTGTTAAGCAAGATCAGACAGAATTTCTTTTCACCCTTACCAGTGTTACAAGCAACTGCATAAAGAAAGATTCATAAATGAGAGTCACATTTGAAACCTCTATGATTGTGTCTGTAGTTGTTATAAGTAAAATATTTTTTTTAAGTGTAAAATAGAGAAATGCCCTCCATTGAAAAGCATAAAAATCAGTATCATATATTCATACACCTCTCCATAAAATTTATTTCAAAGTTTATGATATTTTAGGATCAACTAAGAATTGAGTTCATGCTTCGATTGGTATATGTTTATGAACTCTTTACTTTGTTTTTAAAACATTATACTTTTTTTTTCCATGAAAAACAGCTTTAATTATTATATTTTTGTTACCTTTAAACTTGATCATTTGAGGGTACTAATAACACGTATCTTGGAAATGAATTTTATCAGCGAAGTAACAACTTAATCCTTTTTTTTTTTATGAAATTGAGAATAAATATATAATAAAAAGAAAAAACATGATCAGTGTGGACAGAACTTTATCTACATAGATTATAGTCTAGGCATCAACCTAATTACAAGAAAGAAATTTAAAGAAACATAAGACCTACTAATGAAGTAAGGAATACAAAACCACACGAAATCAAAAGTAGTTAAGCAGATCAAGCCAAAATGCATTCATGATTCCTATACAAATTAGCACCGATATACTAAAATGAAAAGTTTAGATTCCTTATCTAGCTTACAGCAAAGTAAAACAAAACTCATAGTAACAACTTAATCCTTGATTTTCTTTATTTTGGTAATTAAACTCATTGAATTTTATCTTTACTTTGTAATTTGTGTTAATTGAATTGATAACATGGTGTATAATGTGAACAAAAACTAGAACTCAAGCACTAAGCTTGTAATCATAATCCTCCAATTATTTATATAGAAACTCTAAAAATTTATCTAACTAAAGAATTTAAAGTTAAGTGAGGAAACAAATTCAAATCCAAAATTAACTAGAAAAAATACCTAAAATAGAAAAAACAACAACTTATGTGCTTAATTTTCAAAAAAGCCAATGATCCGATGACCTATAAAATATTTTATATTGGTAACTCGACTTTTAGAATAATTTAATCAATTTCAAGCTCATTAATCTAACCATCAAATCTTCTGTTATCATAATTGTAATCACATTTTATATTTGATGCATTCTACTTCTTTTCAGACTTAGTCATATCTCACAATTGTTCAGTTGAGCTTTGCTTGTTTTGAAAAAAACAAAATATTGTTCCTCATGAGTCATGACCTTATTAAAGCGGTTGTTATGTTATTTTTGTTTTCGTGAAGAGGAACCGAATTTAGTTATGGTGAGTCAGTTGAAATCGACTTTTCAAAAAATAATTAATTTGTTTTAATGTTTAAAAATATTAAAATGTCTGGTATTAATGCCCTATACCTAATAATTATTATTATTATTATATATATATATATATATATATATAAAAGTATACCTGATGATTTCTTATTTAATCAGAGTAAAAATATTGACTGAAAATATGTTTAAAAAAAATTATAATAGTCGAGACATTCTATCCTAATAATTAATATATCACATCATCATCCTTTTATCTGAAGGTAGCTAGGATCATATTAAAAAAAATTATTAATTTTTAGATGTAGGGTGTTTGTCAATATCGATTTATGTATACCCAATATTCAAGTGACGTTAATAATTTCTGCTATTAATTAAAGTAATTAATGATTTGTACTCTTAATTAAGAAGTAACTATTCGTATCTTGTTCAGGCTCGACTTGATTTTTTTATTTTTTCCATGCTGTAAGATGTGAAATGCGTGGGGGGTAAAGATAGCTTCAATATATATGTATGCTTTACTGGTTCCATGAAAGCTTGAAAATGCAAAAGAGAAGAAAAGAAAGAACCATGAACTTTAATTTGTACGGACATGAACTTTAATTTGTACTCTCTCTCATCTTTCGAATTTAGATAAACAATTGAATATTGTTGGATAGATGAGTAGAAGTTATCCATTTTGTGCTAAACAGACAAGTCGGGGATCAAAGGTAGAATCTTTCTTGCCAAATAACCTCGGAATTGCCGTGACTATAGATTAATGTAAGCCCAATATCAAAGTTAAGTTATTGATTTCCGCAATTAATGAGAAGTAATTAGGGGTGTTTTGAAAAATAATAGTTATTATTTTTTAAAATATTTTTTATTTATAAAAATATTAAAATAATATTTTAAAAATATATATATTTTTAATATCAACTCAAAAACCAAAAATAAAATAATTCATAATGTTAGTGTGTGTACTCGTTATGTTTGTTTTACTTTTATCAAAGTGTTATCAAATATAAGGTGAAGATACATTGATATTTTAATTGCAATCTTTCTTATCTTACTATATACATGATATACATATCCTTGTAAAAGAATTCTTGAGGAGGGATGGGATGCTCCGTCTCCAACCCCCCCTGGCTCAGCCACTGTCAGCTGACTAAGAGAATGCATTAATAAATTTGTATCTGAAAATGATATTGCTTAATTATTATCAATTTGAATCACACGACTTCTTGAAAGAAATTATCACAATCCAAACAGTACAACAGTACATATATATGGAAAACCAATCCACACTGTTAATGAGGAAAACAAAAGGAAGAAGAAGAAGAAAACAGTTCTCACGCGTACGATCAAGTTTTAAGGGTGTTATAGGGTGGCGTTTGAGCAGATGCAGTTGCCGAAACCTGGTTTCTCTTTTGTTTCTGCTAAGTAAGCTTGTATGGCACTTACTGCAAAGCCAAAAATAAAAGAGTACTTGACCACTGCTGTAGAAATACGACCCTTATTTTGAAGGATCCATCTCTTGACATTGCTTCTATAATGCGATTCAACATAGCGTTTGACCTCCGTATAAGCAGTAGGGTTGGGCACCAGATTGGTTGTTATCTCTCTGAAGATTTGTGCTATCTGATCGTCAGTTCTTATAGTGGTGCGGAGTATTCCCTTTGATCGGAGCTCCATCACATCTTCAGGTTTATCAATCAGTGAACGCATAAGGCACAAATACGAAGTGCACCTACCATAGTACCATTGAGCGCATGATTCATAGGCTGCCAAGTTCAGAAGCAAGGACTTGGTTGAGTCCTCTATGATTAGAGGAGGAATGCGGAGTGCTTCACCGAGCATAGTTTGTTTGAACTTGACATTGGTGAAAACACTGGTGTTGCTTGGCTCAAAAGAAATTCCAACGTTCTTAAGCTCGTTAACAGAATAATACCGGTTCCAGCTTGTGATCTCCCGGTACATTCTTCTCACTCGTTGATGTTCTCCTAATTTGCCGTATACGAACAAGAAATAAAAAAATTCGAGAAGATGATCGTGAGAATCTAAATCCAAGACAGTATCCTTGGATCTTGGGGATTTCGAACTTAATTTTAATGCTCTTGGCAAATCTGAAAAAAAAAGGGATATTTTTTTCCTGCACAACTCTCTTTGAGGGGGTATTTCATGAATGTCTTTGAAGAAATGTTCAAGCATTTTTCTCCAATTTTGATCTTTACTTCCCGGACTTGAACTCTGGAAAAAATGCAATAAAACTGTTTAGTTCATTTTTTTATGCGAGTACAATATATGATGCATGCAAGTTAATAATGAGCAGAATAATATAAATAATTCAATAAAAAAATAATAAATTTAGAATGCTCCTAAACTAAACACATGCAAAAGAACTAAAATATATGGCAGAAAGAAGATATGTTTTACTTGTTTGGACGAATAAGAAGTATCCTCCACGGCAATGTGATCCCCATTCCTTTTATATAACCTGAGTTCATCAGCAATTATAATTTTAATGCTAAGATTACAACTTCAGCAAAAGTAAAAATTCTAGTTCATGTTCATGCTAAATCACATCTAGTTAAATTAAACATTAGCATACTTGTAACCAACTACCTCATCAATGGGATAAGAACTCGGAACGGGATTTGGTTCTCTAGCAAGAACAAGTCCCTTCTAACCGAAGCAACTTCTTCCTTCCTCAGGTTCTGTTTCGCAAGCTTGTCGGAGACAACCTGGAGAATGAAATAGCCATCAAGAAACATCATCTGGGTGAATTTCTCATCATTGAACTGACGTGTTGACTCCTCTGCATAGCATTTCCTTGCATCGCTGACCAATTCTTTGACCTTGCTGTACATTTCTTCTGCAGCCACTCCACTGTCTTCGACAAACTGGCCTGCCATTTTAGCCTTGAGCTTCTCCATTTCCTTGAGTTCTTTTTTCCCATGGTGATAGGGACCGATGGAGACAACCAGTGGCTCATAGCAATCCGTGTTCTCTTTAATTTTACGAAACTCTGATGGAACCCTTGGAACCTCTAGCTTCTCTACTTGGTTGGCATTTCCGGCCCTACTTTCGGTCATCAAGGACTGCAGCCACGCATGATGATCAGTACTGCAGCTTGTACTCTGCGAAGGACTGTGTGAAGGGCCCTCAATATTTAGTGCTATAGACATTGTTAGTACGTATACACACTAATGATAAGCACAAGAATAGGGATCTGTTAACTAGAACTAATTTATAGTAATTTATACCAAGTGATTGATCGGTCTAGCTTGAAAGTGAAGTGGCTTTAGCTTGGAGCAAGTATTTTAGCTTACTTGGAAGTTGTGCTCAGTTCCTTTAGCCTACTTGAATTCTCGTTGGACAGCATTGTGCTGCAAAATGATTCGGTTTTTGTGGTCTGTTCATCGTGTTTTGTTGGGTTGCGTTGTGCCTTGAAACAAAACAATCAAGTTCTTGTCTTGCGAATAAATTTATATATTATTCTGATATTTGAATTAAAATGACTATAGATTATGCATATAAACTTGTTATAATATTTTTAGTAGCTTAATTTTAAAAAAATGGGATTATCATTTTAAACTTTAAATGTCATGTAGTGACTTAATACATCTCTATACTTGTATTTATTTTGATTCAGAATCCTATAAATATTAAATTATATGCCTATATAGTTCATATCATGAATAATATATGACTAGATAAAATATTATTCTTTATTCATAACAATTGTTCATATTTTGTAAATATATACGATAAAAATTAAACATAAATTTATTTAAACTTATTGAATAAAATCAGAGAAATTAAAAAAAAAAATGTTAATCATTCAACTATGATATTAAATTGTTGATCAAATAACTAAAAAAATATATTAACTTGATTCATTATTTATATGATTCGTTATGTTTATATTATTAATTAAATCAAAGCCTAGTTTTTTAGTTGTAGTGGTAATAATAATATGATTTATATAAACCATCTCGAATTTAATCCAATATAATTAGGCTCGAGTCATTAAAATTATTTGGTTAACATGAATCTATCATTTTTATCCAAAAATAATAATTATTTTGTTTTATAAAGTCAACAATAATTGAATTGCAGGTCAACAATAATTTGAAATGAAACCTAACTTAAATTAAATTTTAAATTATTATATTAATTCATTAAAAATAAACCTCGTATCCAAGAAAAGTTGCTTGAGCTACTCGATTTTTTTTATTTTTTTTTTAGGTGCGGTAACATGTGAAATGCATGGGGAGTATACATATATAAAGTTATGAATGCTTGGCCCTCCTAAATTGTTCGGATAAGAACTTTAATTTGTTCTCTCTGCCCTTTATAACTTTTGATAGAATCTTGGATAAAGAACAAGCTGTCTTCTTCTTTCTCTGGCTAATAGGGGTGTTCACGGTCCGGTTCGATTCGGTTTTAATTCAAAAATTCAACCGGACCGAAAAACAGTATTTCTTATTAATATAACCCGAACCGAACCGAACCGAAAACCGGTTCAAACCGAACCGGTTTTGTTCGGTTCGGGTCGGTTTTTTAGCATAAAAACTAGAAAAACCGGACTCATCTTCATCACTGAGCTAAACCGGACTCATCTTCAACCTTTACATTTACTAACACGCAGGACATGTAATTGGATTTGCAGCAGCCAATGCGTGCTGTACTTTTGATAGGGTTGCTAGGCTTTCATCTTAATGTGTACAATGCTTTATGAACCTTGAGCATAGAGCTGAGAGACTAGGGTCCATTTAAGGATAAGAGAACAATGCGCAAGCTCTGTCAGCTGATCCGTGCTTTGAAGTATCATTCCGAGCTAGCTGAAAAGACAAGGACAGAGAACCGAGAAATACAAAAAATTACTATTCTTTACCAAAATTCAGTTGTTTAGGAACCTTGCTGGAATAATTGTTAGGAACAGTTCAATTCAATCAAGTTACCTCCAACATTGACAGTGGGAGAGAATGGCATGAGTCTACTGCTCTGGCTACTGATCGCGTTGTTGGAGAAGTTCCAATAGACCGCTGAAACATTGAGGAGTGACATCGATGAATGCTGGAATCTAGCAGTTTTTCCAGTCCCCGAGTGTCATTGCGTTCCTTGGTCAGTGAAGTAAGATGACTTGCATTATCAGCAGAATGGTCCTTATCGGACATTATATCATTCTCATTCTTTCTTCTAGGTTGGTTTCTTGTGATCGGGGGGAAATGGAAGAGAAGGCTTGAGGGGGGGGTGACGGCTGGAAAGGAGAAAAGTGATTTAGGGTTCTATGAAGGGGAAGGAGAAGGGAAAAGGGAAGGCTGGAGGAGGAGAGGGGGGGTTGGCGGCTAGAAAGGGAGAAAGTGATTTAGGGTTTTGGGAAGGGGAAGGGAAAGGGAAAAAGGGGAAGGCTGGAGGGGGAGGGGGGGTTGACGGCTGTTAAGAGTGTAAGTGATTTAGGGTTAGGAATTATTCTTTTTATACTTTTTTTTTAAACCGGTTCGGTTTGGTCCGGTTCAATCGGTTTAAGCTTTTTTAAACTGGAACCGAACCGGACCGGGTGGTTTTTTTTATTTTTTAATCGGTTTATTCGGTTTTTTCTATCGGTTCGGTTTTTTCGGTTAATTTTTTCTCGGTTTTTTCGGTTTAATCGGTTAGTCGGTTTTTTTGAACACCCCTACTAGCTAATATAGAGGTTATCCCTGCCGCTTATCATGTCTTTTCAATCTTGTGTTGAGCAAGATCAGACAGAATTTCTTTTCACCCTTACCAGTATCACAAGCAACTACATAAAAAAAGATTCATAAATAACCGAGGTGGCCACTGATAAAAGTTTGGAACTAAAAAGTTTTGTTTCTTCTGTGATTTCAAGTTCAAGCCTTGTGGTTACTCATATGATAGCCATCGGAGGCTTACATGGTCATTAACTTCAGGCTCGTGGGATTAGTGAAGGTGCGCGAAAACTAGTCTAAACACCCACATTAATAAAAAAATATATATATATTAATAAATGAGAGTCACATTTTGAAACCTTTATGATTGTCTGTGTACTTGTTATGAGTAAAAGAAAAAAAAATTTAAGTGTAGAACAGAGAAATGTTCTCCAAAAACATCAAAACTAGTATCAAACACTGATACACCTCTTCATAGAATTTATTTCAAAGTTTGTGATGTTTTAGGATCAACTAATGTTATAATTGTGATTGATATTATTATTATGATTTTTTTTTGTGTTGGGAGGGAGAGGGGGAGTAAGGTGGCCCAAGCTACTAATTCCCATTAACCCATTTAAATATCCAGCCCACAAAATGATTTTTTCGTTTGTATTCGTTTTGGTCTTTTATTGAAAATTTTACTTTAGTCTTTCTATTTTATTTTTTTTACAAATACATCCTTATGTGAGTTTTTTTCCTTATATTTTACAATGAATATAATTTAGTACTTAAATTAAAAAAAAAGTAATTAAGTCCCTATGTGTCAAATCATAAGCTTGGTAAAAATAAGACAGGCAATTTAAATGGAGTGATAGAATATGGTTTAAGAGGGTTGAAATAAGTATATCAATTCAGAGATTAAATTTTATATTTCTTACAATATCATCCTATACAAATCTATTGTCTAAATTCCCTAATATAATTATTAAATTTAAAGACGTAGAAGAAAAAAAATCTCTACGATATTATATGAGACCAAAAAAACATTAAGAAATAATATATTATTATAATATAAAAAAACTAAATCAAAATAAAGACACTTCAATTAATTACCTAAAACAACAATTTAATATTCACAAAATCAAATCTATCAATTTAACATCATGGGAGCATATCCTGGTTCACTAACATTAGACGAAGTTAACTTTTGAATTTAACATCAAAGGAAATAGAATAAGTTTGTTTTTATATTTTAAAAGTATTTTTAAAAAAAATTAAATTTATAATTGTCTGTTTTATTATATAAACAACTATAAAAATATAATTGAGGATTAAGAAAGAGAAACATAATTTTCTTCATTAAATCACATTCATGATCTCAATCTCTCAAATGATTTATTGCAGATCTAGTTGTTGTTTTTTTTAATAATTATTTGAATGTGAAAATCAAATAATTAATGATATCTGCTCTTCGCTAAGAAATAATTAATAACTTTTCATAATTTCTTCTCACCCTTCTGGACAATTGAAGTGATTTGTTAATTACGAGTTATATGTAGAAAGCGAAGGTCCAAAATTTACCTTATGTCATAAAAATGGTACCTAATAAAGGCATAATAAATCTAGAGATTCTAGACTATTAGATTCTAGCCACCCACCCAAAAAAAAAAATTTTGATATAATTAACTTCATTTGTACTATAATTATTAAAACATCATTCTTCTTACCATTATCACAATTATTATTAAAATATCATCATCATTAATATTATTATTATTAAAATATCATCATCGTATTTCTATTACAATCAAATTTTAATAATGATGATATTATTATTAAAATAGTTTTTGAAAATATAGTAACAGTTATAATTTAAAATATCATTAACTTTACTAATACTATAATTATTAAAATATCATTTTGATTATTATCATCATAATCATTATCAAAATATCACCATCATAGTATTAGCATTATTAAAATATTATCCTTGTTAATCATCATCAAAATATCACCATCACTAAAAAAGTGTTTGGAAGTGTGGTAATAGTTGCGATTCAAAATGTTTTTTGTTCAGAAATATATTAAAATAATGTTTTTTTAGTTTTTTTTTTAAAAATTGACATCAACACATCAAAAAAAAATATTTTTTAAAAAAACATGATTTCAACTACGTTAAATACCACAACCAACATTTTTTATTTAACTCTTTCACAGCCATCACTTTCTTTAACATCATCATTATTATCATTAACTTCACTAATACTATCATTATTATCTTTATATCCTTTGCAAATATATTATTATTATTATTATTATTATTGCCATGCATGTTTTGGAATATTTGATTTTCTAAAAATAGAAAACAGTAAATGGTAACAAACAGACTATTAAACATTTGTTTTTTTCTTTTTGTTTTAGATTATTAATTCCAAAATTAATTATAAATTTTAAAACCGGATTTGTCATGTCATGTTTTAGAATGCATACTATGTTATGTTCATAAAATCCGAACTATTTGAACATCCAACAATTGATTTTATGTTCAAAAGATCTAACTACTGGGAAAATTTCTGGATTTTCTAGTATACAGTAAAGGATATGAATAAAAATCTAAAATTATTGATTCGAATTCAATAATGTGAAATCTATAAATACTATGTTTTAAAAAACATACCGAGGATACAAACAATAACAGTTGTTTATTTCTCTTGTGAAAGGTCCTCGTCAAGGAGGCGTGGCTCACCACTAACAATATAATAAATTCAGTCCATTTTCTAAAAATGTTTTCAATTTGATCCCTACAATAGTGAAAACTAAAAGCTTATTCCATTTATTGCCCTTGAAAAACATCTTGACATGCATTCTTCTATCTCTATGACGAAGCTATGTTAGTTTGACCATTTTTCATCAATTGACTAACTATTAACCAATAGGATGATGACATGCAACATCTTAATAATTATTTGAGAAACAAATCAATTAATTATATTCTTTATAAAATAAAAAATAAGAAAAGGCTAGAATAAGTAATCTAGCATGCCTTTCCTTAACATAGTTCTGCATATTCAGACACCACTCTGCACTAATTCATTACATCCTGTTAGATTTCTCTGTTCTAAACTATGAACATAAATCAACTCAGGAAACAATTGAACACTTCCATATACAACATGATATACATATACATATACAGGCCTCGGAACACCCACTAACTGCAGCCATCTGCTATAACATTGTGCCAAGCTCTTCTTTCTTGAATTTTTTTTTTTTTTATCTAATATTTTGCTGGAAAAAGTTGGTCTAGTTTCTACAAACAATCAAAAGCACAAATTATGAAAAGCAGCATACTTCCCGTCATTCATTCTTCAGCAGTAAAATCAGGCTCTGCTGGCTTCTGCAGCAGCATTGGTGGAACTCTATCTGGTACCCTTGACTTGCGATTGCCACCACGCCGTAGAGCACGCAAAGCGTTAGCGGCAAATCTGGAGGCATATATTGTGGCACCTAAACTTGGTGAGCTCGCACTAGCCTTGGCTAATGCATCTTGCAGTCTATTTTCCTCTTGCCGAAGAGACTCTTCGAGCTTCTTTTTACTATAACGACGCCATGCAGCCTGTATAAAACAGGCTGCCCATGTCCTCCACTGCTGTGAGTAAAACCTGAAAGTGTGCCGGAGCTGCTTACTGTGGAGCCGCCGGAATTGAGAAGCAACAAATTTCAAGTCATCGGCCGTTAGAGCGAAGGCTTCAACTTCTGTAATGGTTCGAACTGTTCTAGTTGAGATAGGCAGATTAGATGAGGAGTGGGGATCTAAAGCCCATGTGAGAAGTTCCTCTCCACAAAAGTCACCGGCCTTGAGGTATTCAGAGTTGAAGAAGCCAGTTCTTCCACCATTGGTGGTCATGGTCAATAGCTTGCCCCGCATAACAAAGAGCATTTCATCAACTGGGTCACCCTCACGAACAATGTAGCTCTCCTCTGTGTATAATGCTGGCTTAAGACGGTCACACATAGCATCTAGTAATTGTTCATCCATTTTTTCAAACATCGGTACCTGACAATCACATCCCAAACAAGAGAAGAAATTAAACATCTAGTAGTTAACCAAGGATGCAATGAAATTTCAACTTGCAAAGTAATTTCTGGCAGCCTTTCTTCTTTGTGGATTGTGGAGTATGCATGCACAATAAAATAAGCAGGCAATAAGAGCTTAAACCTCTTCATATAACACTCATAGAAAAAAAAAACAAAAAAACAAAATTTAGAAAAATGAAACTTTCTCCAAAATGGGTGGTTTAAAGGATTCTCATGACATGACTACTCAAGTCATCTCCAATAAAAGTGCACTAAATAGTTCTCAAATGATAAATGCAGATCGACCAGTCATATCAATAAATTGCTACTCAAATATGTAATTTGAAAGAATATTTGAAACCACAAGGAGATTAAGCCAACATTTGCAGGTAGTGGCAAGGGAAATATCAGTTAAATCACCATCAATATGTGCAACACCAGTGGAAATTACAAAAAGATGAATAACTCACTCTCATGAGCAAAGCCAAGCAGAGGTGACGCTTAATGTCTCTTCTAAGGTCCTTGGGAAGATTATGGACAAGGGTCTCTTCATCAACACCTCTAGTTTCTTGCCATCTATATTGCTCATACCGCCTAATCCGCTCCTTTATATTATCTGGAAGCAAGCGATGGGACATCCACTGCTCTGCATCTCGTCTTTTGATTCTCATTTCCTCCAATCTTGTAGTTGTGGATTGCAAATATGTCTGATTAAGAACAACTTCAGTTCATCAAAACACAAAAGATATGGGCATCGTGAAAATAAAAGATGCCTCTCAACCATTTCATTAACAAATATCTCATGCTTGATCTGTAAACTAAACTATTTATGAACTTTCAGGAACCCATGTTCCTTGGATAGTCCAAAAATCAAGATGGTAACCCTTTGACAATGGTTAAGCAAACCAAGGAGCATGTCATTGGTGGCCATAATGAATAAGAATCCTACTTACTATTCTCAAAGCGGCATCACAGATCCTAGATCTTCTTTTTTTTTTCAAAGAACAAAAAAATAAGAAAAACAAAGATGACAGAAAAGTAAAAAGAAATAAATCCTAGTGCCTTCATATTGTACATATTGTTAATGAGAGATTCCACTAAAGATTAAGCTACCCTACCAATACCACCAGATGCAAACTAAAAGGAAGGTCCTTTTAATTACTGATCAAAGAATGCTTGATCAGGTGTTTGTGGGACTCAATTTTGGGACCATGGCATGAAAGCATAAGATGCATGCTCCCAACAATAAAAATTTAATAAACTCCTGCTTGAAATTAGAAAAAGTTCTACTCTACTCTGCCGCATATAACTGCAATACAAATAGCTATAAAATAAAGATAATAAGACTGACCTGCATATTTCCGATGAGAAATGAAAATAGTACCAAGCCGGAGATAGAAATGAAAACTGCAAAGCAGATTTCCCAAACATAGGTACTTGTTTGAAGATTTTGACCAAGAGAACTGCAAAAGACACACATGAGATATCAGATAACCTTTTCAGTACCAATAGTTCATTACAGGACGTGAATGCAGAGAGCATAAAAATATACATGGAGTTGGACCGCTAAAAAAAAAAACAAGAAAGAGAAATGGACTGAAGAAGAGGACATAAAACCAAGATTCAAAGAGACAAACAAAACATCATTGGTGTGTGCATGCATACACTGTGGGGGGAGGGGGGACACATAACCAAGATTCAAAAGCCCTAAATAACAAAATGGTGATCATAACTATTATAAAGCAGAGACCTTTGCAGAACATAAACCACAATATTTTTAAAAGGATGTTTACAAACTTGTAGGTTTCAGTACAACCATCTCATGAAAAAAGGACAGGACTGTTCTCACATACTCTCTCTAAAGAGTTCAGATAGAACATAATTGGGTAGTGGTCTTTTACTGAATGAGGTTACGAACACTAATCACTTCATAATTTTAGTGTTCTGCCTTTCTGCCTTGATTGATGATGCATAAACCCGGTAATGTGAAAATAATTTAAATGACAGTTACCTCAGATTTTGCAGGCCCCACCAAAAACAGTAAAAGAACTTCTGTGGAAAATCCATGGACGACAAAACAACACCAGACTGAAGGGCATCAAGGAATATTCCAAAATTGAAGATTGTTTCGTTTGGTGTTTGTATCGGGCAATAATCATCCAGAAATGTGACATTTCCAACAGCATGTCTATCACAAAACAAAAGTTCACGCTTGCATCCAGGTTTTTTCCCACAAGCTTTTCTCCAACAATTTGTTTCTCGTTCTATTGAGAACAAATACCAAAAGGCTCCAAGTATCTAAAATTTGAGATAAACCAATTAGTAGTCTGAAAGTTATGCTTCAAGCCAGAAGATGCACTTCCAATCACAATCAAATTCTGACTCCAAAAAAGAAAAAATAAAAGAGAAAGAGAGAGAGCTCTGGCATAATACAGCATGCCCAATCTAATCAGGTTTTAAACAGAAATGAATTCATGAAAGACAATGACAAAGCTTTCAAATTATGAAAAGTTGCAACCCTTTCCATAATCTTCTTCAGTTATCAATAGACCCAACATATCATTTCGTGTTCAATAGAATGAGCCAAGCACCAAATCCACTTTAAAAAAATATATATATGAGCACATGTCAAGAGCATACAAAACATTAAAATGCATGGAGTGTAGTTCACATGACACGATAAAGGACAAACTCATAAAACATCTGAGTAAGCAAATAGAAAAATGGTAGAATTTATTGAAATAATTGTACAACAAAAGATGAATATCATTATATATACCGGTGGACATAATTGATCAACCTTTTGATGCCACCTCAATTTAAAATGCATTCCCTTAAAACTTTTATTGACATAATAGTGTCAAGGTAACGAGTGTTTATTAGGCCAGCTCATCCTTAGTTGATCCCAACATAAAATATCCTATGGATAGCTTATTCAACATATATATATATATATGAATGGCACATGCAGTAGATTTCTCATCTATTTTACTATAAATTAAACACAGATCAAGTAAGTCAAACTTACATGACTCGCAAGCATGTACAGAAACAGATTAAATGCAGCTCCAGCCCATGCAGTTTCGGTAAGGATGCCAGAAGTTGTAACTTCCTTATATAATGGATAGATTCGCACAAACCTTGGAACATACTGGAAGATAACAACAAATTTTAACAAGTTCTTTGTATTCAAATACCTTGAGCCGCCCATTTTCGGAATGATAATTAAAATCACCACCTGGAAATTGAGCAGTGAGTTAGAAGCCCACAAGTCACATCAAACTCTATAAATAACAATGCCAACTAAGCCAAGATTTTGACCAGTAAAAGTTTCCCAAGAGCAAAAAAATTGAAAACTATGGTTCTTCAAGCAACTTGCTTTGATAAAATGCCAAATTTTAGTATTAGATACCAAAAGCATTTAGTTTTGGGAGACAAACCTATCCTCCCAGTTTCTGCCACATGGATAGCATATGTATATTCCCCATGGTACAAGGAGCATCTGATTGATTAGAAGGACAGGGCAAAGGAAAAGTGAAGAAAAACTTTGATGGTGGATGGAGAATTTCCATGGATAAACTCATGGATATCTCACATAACAATCTCAAGTGACCCCAATTCACAGTTCAAGGTCCATTAATGAGGGTTATATACAGGCACAAAGTTCTTCCATGTTCACCTTAGGAAAACAAGTTTAAGTATCCATCACAAGTATAGAGGCCAAATGAAATATAGTCCTCTTTGTAAATATTGTGTCTGATAGCATGTCACAAACAGTATATAGGCAGGGAAAAGAAGTTCCTTTACCTGTGGGAGTGGAAGGACTGCAAGAATGTCAATTAAGAAATATGATGATAGATATCTCTTAGCTATTGCCCAAGTATCCTCGACCAAAACACCTCTTCCAAATACCCGAGAAGAAGGAGCGATGAATCCAGTGTGGAATTCGAAGATAATATGTAGTATATAAAAGATGTCTGTAAAAGAGCGCAAAACACTTGCTGTAATCTCCATCGTGTTGTCCAAAGAAAGACATTTCTTCTTATCATCAATCACAGGGACATAGAAAAACAAAGGATCCAGTGAAACAGCAATCACGCATGATAATACAAATATCTTGTTCCACCTTTGAAGGAAAGGCCCCTGTGGGTCAAGAATTTTCTGCCTGGAAGCAAACTCACTGTTGAATGAATGTGATTTTAATGATTTTGTAATCCTTCTAAAACTTGCAGAACCTGATTCCAATCCTCTTTGAACCTTCTCCGAAACTGAGCTTATTGTTGTTCTAACTTTTCCTGGATACATCCCATTACTTGCAGAATACTGACCTTCAGTAGTTTTCTCTGATTTCCAATCTTGAAACCTGAACAACACATTATCAACATAATGGTTTACCCTCACTCTAAACCATCCACTTAAATTGAACATCCAATATGCAACAAGCAATCACAGAAGCATGAAATGCAACACCGAAATTATATAACATCTCAAGACCACACCTGGATGTAAGCTATTAGATGCAAAAAAACAATAGCAATGATGATGGTTGGGGAGAAGAGAAAAGAAACTGATAGTGACGTTGGCAGTTAAAAGTTGCTAATAACAAATTACAGAATAATAATTCATTCTTGTTAACCAATGCATAATAAGTGGAGATTCCAAAGTTGGTTCCAATATAACAACAAAACTTGGCAACGTAGTGACCATTAATGCTACAAAGGCATCCATGATGGAACAGTAATACAAAACTTCACTTTTAAAAGCAAGCAATCAGCACTCTCATTCTCTCCGCGTCTATGTGAAGCAGCAGTACAGATGATGCATCAATTATCATTTGCTTGCATGTCTAAAAAAAGTAATTCTGAAATGTTACAATTGTTCCTTAAATTCCAGCATAAAAATGCCATCAAAAGTAAATAAAACACAAAAGTTAACAAATATCTGCAATGTGGAAATGAACTAACCTCACAAACTTCTCTTGTGGTTGATTCATGACTCTGACTTAATTTAAGTGGTAGTCCACAATTAAAAAATCAACCTTTAATCAAAAATTTAAATCCAAGAAACTTCTTCATATACTGCGCACTAATCTACTAAAATGCCAACCCCTGCAAGAAAAACAATAAGTAAAAGCAAAAAAATATTTAAAAAAAAAAAAAAAAAACTTGTATTAATGCATTCCTGTTCAACCCTACTCCAGCAAATGCAACCCTTTGCAGTTCATGAACATATAGAATCATAATTTATAGAAACAATATCCCTAATAGTTAAAACTGACTGTTAAAACACAAAATGGATTATAAAACATTGGATAAAACAAACTCAGAAACCCTATCTTCACAGATTTGTTGAAAATTTTATAGACTCAAGGAAATGGTACGGTTAATCAAAGACTTTTTTTTTAGAATTACATAAAAGCGACACCTGGAGAGATTTTCCAAAGGACACACCCAATTGCAATTGACACTAAAATCCTTACAAAAATAATACCTTGACAACCAATAGACAGGCACACAACAAATATATACAATAAATGACCTTTTTTTTTGTGAAAGTTAAGTTTCAGGGAAAAAGATTTTCCAAAATTAAACAGAAAACCAAAATCAGGACAACTTTAAAGTACTTGTTGCAAAATTCAAAAACAAAAAAAAGGAAGAAGATAGGCAGAACTAAAATCCCCCATAAGAGAATAAACTGAAACTCAACTAACAGAAGCAAAATTAAACTACATGTAAGAGAAAGACAAGATTTTTAAGGAAAAAGGGAGGGTTTTTAAGAGAGGAAAAGGGAGAATGGTACCTCTAAAGAGCAAGAAATCCAAGTGATTGTTGTAAAACAAAAGGTTGTTTTTGTTTCTTAGTATCAAAGGAAGATAAATAGACTTACTTTTTCTTAAATCATTCATGTGATTGAAGAAGGAAGGAAGGAAATTTCCTGGAAAATGTGTAAAGGTCCCTTCTTTGAGTGTTTCCTCTCCCTTACTGGTATGGTTTAGCTTAGTTTAGAGTATAGAGAGAGAAAGGGAGAGAAGTTAAATCCCAAAGAAGTCAAGTTAGTGCTAATGGGTCGCGCTTTCCTTCGATAACTGCAATGTTTCGAAATGGCCAGACTGCACTCATTGAACGACGATTGATCTAATGATATAATAACTTAAATTAGGCTTTTAAGTTTTTTATTGCTGAACTAACAAAAAGAGAAAAAAAAAAAAAGAATTTGAATGTTAAGATGTTGAACTTCAAATTTGCTCACAAAGTCGTCTCTAGTCTCAAGAGATTTGTGTTTTACATATGAAAGGGAAAAAAAAATCTCAAAGAGATATGTATAGTGATAGAGAGGTTTCTTTCCTTTTTTTTAATTTTTAAATGAATTTGAGAATATTTATTTCATAAATATGTGAGATAGATATGATAAGTGCATCTTTGAAATTTCTTAAAAAATAATTAAATTTTAGCTTGGTCTAAAACATTTCTTATTCTTTGAAAACAATTTATTTAAAAGAATGGGTATTTAAAAAAAAAATCAGTGATTTTAATATGAATAAACAAGAGTGCTTTGAATTTCATTTTATGTTGTCTAGCAATTTCTTTCTTTATTACAATTACATAAGCAATTAGTTTTTATTTCATCTAAATACTCTTAGGATGAGAGGGAAGGGGAAAGAAATTGGGTTATCATTTTATTTAACATTAAGGATGGATCGCCTCTCTCATTTTTTTTTTAATTTTTTGTTAATTTGTTCATAGCATTGTGATATTGTTTTTACATAGCGTGTGTTTAGTATTATGTCACAATATGTTTTTAAAAATATTTTTAAATTTAAAATATATTAAAATAATATTTTTTTTCTATAATTTTTTATACAAACAGATTAAAATTATTCAAAAAATAAAATATATTAATTTAATATTTTTCAATAAAAAATAATTTTAAAAGTATTTTAAAAACTAAGTTATGATCCAAAAACAAACACTCAAAACAATGTGATTAAATTATTTTATAAAATGATAAAGGATTGAGGTTTATTTATTTATTTATTTTCCTTGATTTAAGAGGAGGCATAACTTCTTCTTTTTTAATTTTTTTTTTTTTTGTACAATTTCCATCGACTCTTCTTCATATTCAACCCAGTCAAAACGATGAATCAAGTAAGAATAGGATTTTCACTGTTAAAATTGACTCAAAACTCCATCAGATTAAATTTTAATAAATCTCACCCCAAGAAGCAATTGAATGGTCAACTGCAGATCAAGAACTTTAGGTAGAAGAAGAAGAGGGATTCTGTATTCATAGCTGAGCTGACGTCATAAATATAATTGCTAGGAAAGAGCCACCAACTGTACTGGTTTTTTTTTATTTTATTTTTTTATCTTTTGTACACAAGTCAAAGCTACCGGTGGAGATTTGATTTCTTATAACATAAAATATGTTGAGAAACAATAATAACCTATGACTTTTGCGACAATGTCTGCCCCCTTGAATATCTAGTATCAAGGTAACGTTTACTGCTTCTTCTTCTTTATTTTTATTTTTTAAAAAATATTTTTATTTTTTTAATTATTTTAATGAGTTGATATTAAAAATATTTTTTTAAAAAATAAAATAAAATATATTATTCTAATATATTTCTAATAAAAAAACTCTTTTGAAAACTAATCTCTACTAGGGTATTTTATATTCCATGAAAATGGATGTAAAGCTTTCATTATATTTAATATTGTAATTCAATTGTGTTTTTAAAAAATATTTTTAAAATAAAAATATTTTGAAAAACAACTATTATATTTCTTTCTAGTGTGGTTGTTTCTTAGTCTTTTTTTTTTAATTCTCTTTTTGTTCAGTTGATAGTTCAAATTTAATTATCTAATGCAATGCCCTAAATCACATAGTTTAGAAAATTGACCATTGCATCTAATTACATGTGCTAGAGATTTCTTACAAATTGAACTATAAGTTCTGGATTTCGCAGAAGTTAGGGGCAATGTTAGTGGTGTAACAAGAAGATTTTCTAAATTGGACCAACTAAAGTGTTCACATTTTGTAAAAAAAAAATATTTAAAATAAGATTTAAGGGGTTAACTTGTGTAATTAAATTTGTTTTATTAGATCATGACTGAGAGATTTTGAACTAAAACTGTTTGTTGCCCTTTATAGTATTGCCCCAAATTATCAGGGGAAAAATCCAAATTAATAGCTGTAAATGCAATAATAAGTGGTAGATTGTACCTTACAAGATTGAAAACCATAGCATAGCAATTAACAGAGTTTCAGTGCCAAACCGAAAGCAATGTGCCCAGTTGACCAACGCCTATGCATTAGACCAAGAAATGGGCATAGCATGTGAAAAAAAATATATATATACTGTGTGTGTTAACACAGCTAATAGCATGGTTGGTCCCGTTAAAAATATCAAGCACAGTTTATTGTGTTCAAAAATGTCAAAATATCTTTACGTTCAATCAAGTGTTAAGCAAGGATATCTATGAATTTGAAGAGTTATCAAATCTAACATCTTCTAACATCTATGAGTTCAACATCTATACATCTATGCTCTCTTTTAATTATAAAAAAACTCTCTTTTAATTCTAGAAGAATCTTAAGCTCCTTTATAGAATTGTGAATTAGAAATATTTTATCTTGATAAGTCAGAAATATTTTTATCATGATAAGTTAAATATACTTTCTACCATATATAACATAACAAAGATATTTTATTCTATTAAGTTACATATATTTTCTATTACGATAAGATGATGATATTTTATCTTAATATGTAAGGGATTTTTTTTTTTTTTTTTTGACAAGACAATGGAATTTTATACTAATATGTAAGAGATTTTTTATCTTTATACTTTACTAATACGCTAGGACATGCACTATATATATATAACCTCCAGCCAAATTTAACGGTTCTCAGCTTGGCCTCCAAGTCCATAAAATAGAAATAGACTTTTCCTCCATAAAATAGAAATTTGCTAGGAGTTTCTATTTCGGTGACGTACGGCTTGCTTGTACTGGTTTGGTTGGCTTCAGGACCATCAAGTCTTGCCTTATTAATTTGTCTATCTTGAGAACAACATGATATATAAATATATTACGTAATCCACCCAGAGGGTCAATCATACACGAATACTTGATGCGACAATTTGATTACGAGTTTATGAATAATTGAGGGGCTATTTGGAATCATATCTGTTTTCTGTTTCTATTTCTTGTTTCTTGTTTTCATTTTTTAAGTATCTTTTCTTGTTTTTAAGAATCCGAGAACTTGTTTTTTTACTAGTTTTTTATTGAGCTTTTTCTATAAAATAAACAAAAGCATTTAGTTAGTTGAAAGTATACTAACAATTCTTTTTAAAAATATTTTTTATTTGAAAATAAATTAAAATAAAATTTTTAAATTTTTAAAAATGATTTTTAACTTCAGCACGTAAAAATAATTATAAAATACTAAAAAAATATTAATTTTAAAAAAATAAAAACTTTTTATTTTTTTTAAAAGTATTTTTAATATATAAAAATAAACAAACCCTTAATTAGATATTGACCGAGCTCTTGAACTCAAGATGCTCCTGACCTCTGACCTCAAGATGCTATGAACCTAAACATAACCCAACATCTTACAGCCTTGTATGTGGTCTTTGCCGGTCCTTGAAGTTCTAAACAGTGACGAAGACAAGAGGCCAGGGGGCTGGGAAATAAAACTTGATATTATTCTCCCCATAAAACCAGGAAAAAATAAATTTAGAGCTAAAAAATAGTGAAATTTAGATTTTGACCTCCTAGAAAAATTACCCTAGTTTAGGCTCTCTAAAAATAATTACTGGCTCTAAACTCAACTTTTGAACCCAGTTCTGTTTGCCTCTCTATTCTAGCTCGAACCACAAAATATTCAGACCTAATTCCCAGACACCTCAGATTCGATCACAACCTTAACCCTGTGTGATCTAGATTTAGTCAGTTAGTCCTAACCCTATGCCATGTCTTAAGACCTAAGCATGCCAAATCATATCCAAGCCCTAACACCGAGCACCCTAGCAAAGGTTTCGCCTCATATCTCGGGTGCCTCAAATCAAAACCCGAGCATCATGGATTCGATCATAGATTACAGGTTTGTTTAAATCTTGGTTACGGTTTAAAATATTTTTTGTTTAGAAAAATATTAAAATTATATTTTTTTTATTTTTTTTATTTTTTTAAATTAGCACATCAAAATAATTTTAAAATATAAAAAAAAAATTAACAAAAAACAAAAATTAAAATTTGAGGGAAAACAGTTTCAACCGCCTTTCCAAACGGAGTAGAAGTCTGATGTCTTATACCACGACACTAATCTCGTTAAGTTCCCTCAATGTTTATTTTTTTTTGTATAAAATTAATATTTTTTTAGTGTTTTTAAATTATTTTGATGTGCTAATATCAAAAATAATTTTTTTAAAAATAAAAAATATATATTATTTTATTTAAAAAAACAATCACAATCACACTTTAAAATACCCTCTAAACTAGATCTGAGCCCAAACCCTCAAAATGAAACACTCACATTATGACATCGAAATTATTTAACTTTCAAAATATATGGTGGTAGTGTAAAAGTTTAAACTTGAAAGATTTTTTATTTATTTATCAAAACATGTAATTAATTTTAGTTTAAAAAAACAAAAAAAGAAACAATTATTTTGTATTTTTTCTTTAAATTTGAAAATAAAAAATGATCCTAAATAGTCCCTTAATCATTTGTTTGGTAGGGTTGAGTTGGAGATTTGATAAAAGAGAATCAATTTTCAGTCTTTTTTTTTTAAGGTTCCATATCAAATGACTTTCATGGTTTAAAAAATTTAAAACTATCTAAGAGTATTAAAAACAGTTATGATTTTATTTTATTTTTTCATAACTCCTAGATTTGATTTTAAAAAATGATCTTATATTTCTAGGCTATAGTATTTCTTTCTGCTTTTAAATTGTTATGGTTTGAAAAAACATCAAATTAATATATTTTTTAAAATATTTTTTAATGGTTTTAATACATTAATATAAAAAATAAAAAAATATATTTTAATATAATTTTAATTGAAAAAAACCCTATACCACGATACTAAACACCCACGATATCTAAACGACAACTAATAGAAGATCTGTCCTCATTAATGACATTTCTGGATTAATAGAAGATCTAGTCTCAAGACCTGGCCCAGCCAAAGAAATTAAATGAAGAAGGCCTAACCCGCAAACCCTAAGGCCAGATGTTCGACAGATTGATCTTATCATCTGCATTAATTCAAAGCTCATAATGTTCACCAAGAAAAAAAAACCATGAAATTGACCAGCAATCAGCTTGCCCAGAATGAATGCTTGAAAAGGGCATGTTCATGGCGGATTGCACTGAGCTGTCAGCAAAACCAGAACAATCACGGGAACATGAATTAAATCCATCCATCCATCACAGCACGTAACTTCAAATCGAGTTAGAAGCCAAGTGGTTGTGTACTTGGTGTTGTATACTGCAAGTGGAGCTTTTAAACAAATTCTGGAAATTAATAATCATGACACACTTTAATGATGGACTTGCTTAAATTTGGCCAGAACACGTGTGAATTATCTCTCGATTTGTTTGGTTCAGATTTTAAAATATATGTTTTAAAAAAAAAATTGCTATATATACTAAGTTGATTAAAATTATTCAAAACAAACTAACTTAAAAATATTCACTATATTAAAACAAAATATATGTTTTACTATTGAATAAAACAAAAGTTTAAGCATTAAAACTAGTTCAGTTTTATTTTATTTTTTTAAAAATCATGGCAAGCATGAGTTACTTGTTTTAATATATGTTTGATAATGCAGTACGATTTTTTTAAAAAAAATAATTAATTAAAAATATATTAAAATAACATTTTTTATATTCACATATCAAAACCATAAAAAAAACACTTGAAAAACATCAATTTAATATACTTTCAAACAAAAAGTAAAGAAGTTACCACAATATTAAATTATTATTTATTGTGTTTGGTAATATCGTATAAGATTTTTTTATATATAAAAAATTCAATTAAAAATAATATATTTTTTAAAAATTTTGTATTAGAAAATAGTAAAACATAAAATATATCAATTTGATATTTTTATTAAACAAAAACAAAAACACTCTAAAAATAGATTAAAACACATGATTAAACACTCCCTTATCTGTCGACTTCAAAGGCACAAATTATCATGGATGATCTGAAATCAAATTTGCATTGTGTATGCTTTATGTTATTTTCAAGTCATCTAATCAATCAATAAAAAGATATTCAAAGTCACAAGAATTGAATTAAAAACTCAGTTTTGGGCAGAAAACCACAGGTATGTCCATGGCGTCTTCCTCGTTTGTCTGCGGCATGTTCATGTCAACAAGGGCCAGGTCTGAGTCAGACTCGCATTAAGTTTTGATGACCAACAACGTGCATGGCTCGGATTGGACGAATACATTGGAGCACGAGTGCACTGAATTTAACAATAAATCCATTTAATCAATGGACACTGTCCTTTTTTGTGAAGATATTAATGCTAAATAAATAATAATTAAGTTCCTATCATAATCATATTGCTTTCGCCCTCCTCATGATACCGTAGAATAGTATTTTCCTTAAAAAGATGATAAAAAAAATTGTTATGATTGGAATAGCTGACTGATGGTCCAAAACCAAGATTTTCCATTGGATAATCCATGCCCTTTTTCAATTATAATGCTTGCTATTCATGAATTTTGATTCCTTGTTAGATTTGAAAAATATCCTAGATTGTTTTGTGGGGCTAATAATGTAATTTGACTCTTTATCCGTTCTGGCTTAGGTTAAATGAAGAGACTTGAATTATTGTCTAAGTGACCTGTAGAACTCTGCAAGTTCTGATAATATATGATGCTACTTAATATATAATTATATATTTAGTTTTGATAAAGATTGTTTTTTATTTAATCATTAATGCTAATGATATAATTTACAGATAATTATCTTCTTATTTATAAAATGCTTTTACATGTCAAGCAAGATAAATAAAAGGCTTTTATAAACAAATGACATAACTAATTCTGGTAATTTAGTATAGGTTTTTTTTTTTGGCCAAAGTGATAGATTGAAAACTTAATATATATTAAAAAATAAAATTGATTTAACTAAAGTTATAATAACATATTAAAAAATTATATTATTATATAAAAACAAATTGAGAAAAAATTATGTTGTTTTAAGAAGTTACAAATATCGTTTTAAAAAGAAAATATCATTTGATTCCCGTTAAAAAGAAGATGATCATCTTCTCTCATTTATAATGATATATTTAAACCATTTTTTAGATATTAAATCTGATTATAAACAGTATCATTATTTATATCGAAACTATAAAAAATTATGAAATTTTATTCCTCACAGTTTAATAATTTGAAATCTGTTAACATTTTGCTCATCTTTATGCATGAAAGAGGAAGAGATTGCAATTCTTGTCTGTTTTTACGTTTTAAACAAGAAACTTTTTACATTCTCCTGTGCTCCTGATTGAGAAGTATTTTTTAAATTGTTTTTTCTTAAAAAAAAATATTAATTTGATATATTTTTATATATTTTTAATAATTTTAACATGTTGATATAAAAAATATAATTTTAATATATTTTCAAAGACACTTTTTAACTTAGTCTGATAAATACAATTGATGTCCAAACTGATTTTTCAATTGAAAAAATACGATATTTTTTAAAATGTATATAATGAGAGTGTAAAATCAAATATAATCAATTATTTCCCCTCTATTCATTAAATTTAGCAATATATTAATAATCTCCATCCTTCTTCCACCTACCATGCTTATAAAAAGTTTAGAGGTTGCCTGAATTCCATTATTATTAATCAAGTTAACTTCATTCAGTTTAGAGGTTTTAAATTCAAATCTAATTATTGATTTTTTTTAAAAAAAATGATATACTCCTAAAAATTCTTAAATATATATATATATATAACATCAAATTAATATTTTTCCCACAAAAAAATAATCTATAAAATTGAATTGTTAAGTGTGTGGCTAACCTATTTATATACTTATTTTATGTTAAAAACTCGATAGTAAAGGATTTCCTCTAGTTAACATACTTTTATATGGATCAAGTATTGTCTTTTTTATCAAATACTAATCTCAAGATAAAAAAAAACAAATCTCTTAGATGTACTCCGATTTATATAATATATCAAGATTTAAAAAATAACTTCTTTGACATAAACACATGGGATAAAATGGGTTTTTATTGGTGTCAAACTGTGATTGGTACCGTAAGATACCAAGTTGGATCTGGACACACCTTAAAAACAGCTAAGTGGATGCATAAAGTGTGCCACGTCTCGTCTTCTCTTTGTTGCCAAACTCAAAAACGGACATCATCATCTCTTCTCTGTCTCTGTCTGCATCTCCCTTTGTCTCTCCAGAGTTGCTGTTTTTAAAGACAGAAACAAGGTTCAGCATTCATTATTCATTCTGTTGATTCTAAAAGACCATTCCTTTTTGCATCTCAGATTCGGATTCTCCTCTCTTTGAACCATCCCAGATTAGTATTTGGATCCTATCCATTATGAAATAAAATAAACTCTTGTTTTTCTATTAAAAAGATTTAAAGTTTCTTTATTATTTTCATTTTTTTTTGTTGTTAAGCTCTTTTATTGTTATTATTTGATTTCTCAGCTCCATTAGTAATGGAGTATAATGATTTAGAGGTAAGATTTTTTTTCTGGGATTGGTTTGTGTTTATTTTGGATTAAAATCAATGAAAAGAGTCAAGATTTTGATCATTTTTCATCTGGGGTATTTTAATTCTATTTGATAATCATGTACCTCAAAAGGGTCATGTTAAAATTATTGAATATTTATCATTTGGATTTGATTTTTTAAGTTTTGAGGGTGTTTTTTGGTAGTTTTGATAATGTTATTGGACTTGTGCAGATGTTTTGTTGATCAGGAAGAGATCTGGCATTGAAGGCCAGAGTTCGGGTGTATTTAGATGTTATGCAACAGCTGCATAAGGAGTGTGATTGTACAACCTGGAATTTTTCGCAAAACAAGGTTGCAATTAGGCAGCATTGGGAGGAGTTTGAATGCAAGCCGCAGCATAAATTATAAGTGGAATAGACAGGTTTTTTTAAGGAGTAGTATAAGTATGATGGTTGATTCTGATTCTTCTGATACAAGGGGACCTACTGTTGATCTTTTGAAGGAGAAAGAAGATGATGGTGGATTTGTTAGTGGATGGTGGAAAAGGTTGGTTCTTGGTTCTGTTATTTGTTATTGTGTCTATTTCTGGTGAATGTTCTAGGAAATACTTGTTACAAGGATAATCTAGGCTTGTTTTGCTTTAGCTAATGCAATTATGAAAACGATTGATTGGTTAGCTGTTAAACATGGTTAAAGAATTGACTTGCAATAGTATTAAGAGACTTTGATTTTCAGTGCTTCTGCATTTGAGTGTGTCTATTTTAAGAATTTTTTTCTTCCCAAGAAATATTGAAATTCCACTGTAATAATTTGCTCGAATTCCTTATAATTGGAAGGTTTCCCAGAGCAATACGTCTCTTCCTTGCAAGTTTGAAATTACGATTTCTGGTATTAGCAGTCTAATGCGATTTGCCAAACTTGATTTGGCTTCTTATGTTATTGTCAGTGAAGACGGGGAATTGAGCTGTGGATATTCAAGTTTCAGGGGAAAGAGAGTTACCATGGAGGATTTCTATGATGTCAAAAGCACCACGATTGATGGGCAAAGAGTCTGCATGTTTGGAATATTTGATGGTTATATTCTCTCATTATTCTTCCGTTTATTGAAGTTGTCGAACTATTTTTGTTTTGCATGAATGCCTATGTTTGACCCAGTTAGAAAGTGCCAATACCTTGTAAATGGAAGAGTACACGCGTTGCATGAGAGTTAGGTTATCAACTATTCATGTATCTCCATGTTTCTGACAATTATTTTCATGGTAACCACCATCTGTTCAAGGGATGTCTCAACACATGGTGTTGGACATGGCTGTTGTCTTTAATGGCTTCCACCTAGGAAATTACACTATCAGACAAAAGACGAATTCTTTGTAACCTAAGCTGCCACTTGGTTTCAGTTAAGATAGGATCATTCAAGAGAAGGAAATTTGTAGGCTATATCTCTTGTTATCGTGACCACCAGTCAGGTTCCTGTTGGTCATGTATCTCACATAATTCTCAACAAACCAGTTCTCATCAGATTTAAGTTTTGGATAGTATGCTGTCACTAGCAATTGTGCTTTTTAAGACTGCAGAGTTTTTCCTTCTCTCTACTTGTAATAGTTATATGATGTACTATTACAGGTCATGGTGGTTCTCGTGCTGCTGAGTATTTGAAGGAGCACCTGTTTGAGAATCTACTGAAGCATCCACAATTTATGGCAGACACCAAATTAGCTATAAGTACGTCCAAGTTCTCTTATGCCCATTATTATGAACTGCATAACATCAAAAATTCTTTTGTTGGTTCCTGGTAGCATCCTCAAGCAGGGTCCCATGTAGTTGCTTGGTTCTTTTACATCTCTGTCAAGGACAAAGCTGGGACCAATATAATGAATCCAAGTCTGTCATTTGCTGTTTATTCAGTTCGCGTTAAATGGTTTGAAATAGGTTTGTTATGGTTTTGTAAAATAACCTTGTTAAGTATGCAGGCCAATCATATCAGCAGACTGATGTAGACTTTTTGGACTCTGAAAAGGATACCTACCGTGATGATGGTTCTACTGCTTCAACAGCAGTGCTAGTTGGTGATCATCTTTATGTTGCCAATGTTGGAGATTCACGGACTGTGATTTCAAAGGGTGGAAAAGGTATTAGTGATGCTATGAGTTACATTTTTCGCTCAACTGTTGGTAATTGTTTTCTAGACAAGAATTTTAATGAATTTCATGATTATTTTCTCTTTGGGTTGCTTGAATGATTTTCTTATTTTCTTTTTTTTCATTGGACAGCCATTCCTCTCTCCGAGGATCATAAACCTAACAGAAGTGATGAGCGGAAGAGAATCGAAAGTGCTGGAGGTGTTGTAATGTGGGCAGGTAAATCTGTTTACTGGCTGTGATAAATGTTTTCAAGCATTCTCATTTCATCTGATCTGCAAGTGGCAGTCAATCATCCAATGGGTTCTACGTCTTGTGTAGGAATTTTGAAATATTACTTCCTTTTAGATTGTCAAGAAAAATTGTCATTCAAAAGGATGAAAGCTTTGGGACACCAGGGAACATCTAATTGGTTTAAATCTTCCTGTGAATTGTGGTATATGTGTGATATGTCCGAAGGATTGGTGCTGGTATTCTCCACATAAGTCTTTCTCTTTGGTGCAAAACTATGCACCGCTCCAAGCTTTGAGCATAGTAAGTAAGCAGTATTTGAGATGAAAAATCCTACCCAAAACCCTAGTTTCCTGATCTGCTGCCTCACTTTATGCTACTCATCCCAGACTGACTGTGATGCTGTTTGTCCATGGGTGGCGGAACCCACTGTTACTGAACATCTCCAACTATTGACTATCTCAGTCCACCTTTGTAACCCGTAGCCATGATTTTTGCTGCCATTAGAGGTATCAGATAAATATATACTGTAGCTAAGAGAGTTGTCAGGAAATTTGGGACGGAGGGAGCTTCATTTATTTCTTCTACCGCGTGCATTAAATGTCAGTAAGTTTGAGACGGTTCCTAAAAACTGAAATCATACTGCTTTGACTGTCTTGTCAGGCACTTGGAGAGTAGGAGGTGTATTGGCCATGTCCCGTGCTTTTGGTAACCGCATGTTGAAGCAATTTGTTGTTGCAGAACCTGATATCCAGGTATTCTATGAAAATATCTCACCCATTTTCTGAATGTAGTCTTGTATCATTTTGATTTCTTAGAAATGATTTTGATTATCTGATAAATTTTCTGCCTTTGGTTTCAAATACAAGCAAGTAATATGTTCAAGGAATGCTTCATTTTCGAGTCAGGGTATTAAGATGATTGAATTTTTTTATTTTTTTTGTTCTTTCATCGTAGGAATTATCCCGACAGAGCAAACTACCTTCCTCAGTTGACTGTAAACTTTTAAAAAGAGTGTATTAGTGTTGGATGCTAGGTTATATTTATGCTGCAACAGCAGGTGAAAACTAGGTCTTTTATTGTTTCGACTTTTGATCTGTGGTTTTTCTTGAGCACCTGAATTGAACTGCAATACCAACGTGAGATGCCAGCTAATTAAGATTGTAATTCCATGGTATTGTATCAAAGATGCGGGATTTAACTGTTATCTTCACTAAAACATGGAAGTGGGGTAAGGGAAAACTTTTAATGTTATATACAGACCTAAAAAATAAAGAAGTTTCCTTTCAGGGTCCTCTTTCCCTTCAGTGCTGCTACATGTAATGTTTCGAACAGGTTAATGAACTTCTGCTTATAAAAGCCTTCTTGGTGTCTATCAAAATAGAATTCAGTCTATGATTTCTTCCATTTTCCTGGATCAAACTGCATGAACTTCTTCCAACTGAAGTTTATTCAAAATTACTCAGCAACTTGTTTGTATTATTTTCGCTCTTTCAGGAGCAGAAAATAGATCAGGAATTTGAATTGCTTGTTCTCGCAAGTGATGGACTCTGGGATGTGGTACCCAATGAGGTAATTATGCTAATCCTCTCTCTCTCTCTCTCTCTCTCTCACACACACACACACACACTGATACATAAAAGCGCGTAAGCATGAATACATGTCTTTGTTCACTTTTGATGTGAGACTATAATGGATTATGCGAGCTGACAATTTACATTTGGCCCACTGCTTAGGCTATTAGACATGTTGGCTATCATAGAAATAATAGATTGCTCTTTACAATGCAATGAATTAAACATCTGACTGGTGATATGGAATGTTTGCTTGAGGTTTCTTTTCCTGTTGTACAATTTCTAGACTTTGAGCTGTTTTTGCCTCCCCTTGCCTGAATCATGTGTAGGATGCTGTTTCCATTGCCAGAACAGAAGAAGAACCTGAGACAGCAGCTAGGAAATTAACCGAGGCTGCTCTTACCCGCGGCAGTGCTGATAACATAACATGCATTGTAGTGAGATTGCACCATGACAAGATCGATCCATCCAATTCCCAGCAGGATTAGACATTGCCACGTATTCTGCATGTATAGATTCATTGATGTTGTAGGCAATCTATTATTGATATCTATGCATGCATATAGCTGAATTTGCATATGAAGGATCCAATTTGTTTATCCATTTTTTTTTAAAATAAACTTCTCCATTTGCCCTGAGAACATGGACTTGTGTCCTGTTGTGGTCCAAAGTAGTTCATATTTTTGTCTATCAGCTGTTTCAATATGAAATGATCATAAACAAAAGTTTTTCTTAAGCATGTTTAATTAAGCCGATTCAACAGTTTTTTTTTTTTTTTTTTTTTGCACTTTGATACTGATTGAACAAGTAAATTATACTTGAGAACTCAAGTCTAAGTCCATTTGATTTGACTAACAAAGCTCCATCATCTAGTGGGGACACTGAACCTAAAATATTATTTATACACGCGTATGATCATAGACGATGGAGGATAGCTCAAGCAATTGAGAGATTGAGCTTTAATTTATGTTTTTGTGTTTAATTTATATAAACTTATAGTTGAGGTTTATTAATTTAGATTTAATTATTGGGTATTTTATTTAGGGGGTCATAAGCCCAATCGGTTGTTCTAGTTAAGGTTTTAGTATTTATACCTTACGTTTCTAAATGTTAAGGAATTTTGGATGATTAATGAAAATATTGCAGACTTTGCATATCTCCAATCCCATTTCTTCTCTTTTTTAGCTTCTTTCTTTCTCTAAAACTTCTTTCTTTTCTTGCTTTAATTCTTATTATTTATTGTCCCGCATCAAATTTGGTATCAGAGTCAGGGTTTTAATTGTTCTTACAATTAAACGATCCACAATGTTTATGCTAAACCCTAGATCTGATTTGATCTAAAAAGAAAAAAATTGTTCATTGTTTACTGTTAAAAAAAAAACACCTATTGTTCTGATTATGAAAAAAAAAAATCATTGTGCATTGTTCACTTTTCATCCTCAAAATGCAGAAATATGGAAACGGTTAGTCTGTCTTCAACGCCGATCGCAACCAATACCACCACATCAATCCATAGGTACACGCCGTCAACAACTTGCAACCACAACAGGTCTCTCACACCAGCAACAATAGATCTTTGTTGGCGGCGGTGCACCTACCAGTTTCATGCTCTCCCCGCTATCGGCAGATCGGACATTCAGTTACCACCACCACCACTCCGCGCCACAAAAAGCCTACAGAGCCACACCAAGTTGTTGTCTCTACAGTCCTGTAGTGCCGCCACAGCAAAGTTGTCTTCAGCAACCCAAAACAACATTACAAATCATCTACCGTAGTCACCACTAAGTCGCAGCCTCAAGCAGCAGCACCAGCCGCAGCCACCACAACTCATCTTTCAGCCTTGGTGACGCCTCAACAACAGTATCAACAGTCATCCCTCGTTGCCAACAACAGCAGTATCAACAGATCATTAGTCACGCCTTGTCACCAACAACAGCAAGAAGGAAACTCAACGAAGAGGATTGAAGCACATAAGACATTGGAGGTGAAATTAATTATTGTGTCGCGTCATTTGCCATGCTAGCCCTCTGGATCCATGTCATCCACCACATCAGCAGTCTGGAGCCACATCAGTCCAGTCAGCTACGCCACTGGCCACCACGTCAGCAACATCACCATGTCATCGCCTATTGCCACATCAGCTGCCACATAATCTGAGGTCCATTCGTGATCAATTCCATAGCTAAATCTTGGTCGGTAAATAACTTTACTTTTTAGTTTGTTGATTTTACCTTTTTGTTATTGCATTTGTTATTCGAAATTATCATTAATATTACTTTTGTGATAAAAAAAAGAGAGAAAAAATCTCACTTGACATTTTTAATTGTTAATTTTTGTTCATCAACCTCTATCATCAGTTATAGCTAATATCTTATTCTATTTGATAATTATTAATTCTTACTTGTGACATTGTGTTTGATTAATCATTTACACTTAAGAATCTAGTATTAAATGCTTACAATTTTATTAGTGTAATTTGTTCTTGATTAATCTCCACATTTAAGAAAAAAAAAAGATAAAAAAAAATTATTAGCTTTATTTTTGTATTGTGATTTTACATGCAAGAACAATTTGTGATCTCAATTCCATTTATAAATTAGTATTGCATTCATTTATGTTATGATCATCTAGTGTTCAAGCTTAAGTTTACACTTACTGTAGACTCAACCTTTAGTGATACTCTTACAACCATTTAAAGGGAACTACAAACTTAGGTGATCACCATGTTTAAAAGAATTGAGCCCTGAGAAAGTTTTTAAATAAGGCACTCAAAGACCAATAAATATCACAAGAATAATCATTATGGACAAGTTCACTCTGAGCACCACCAATATGACTATCATTTAGGTTCCTCTAAACACGATAACTTTTATGAGTGAGTCTTGATCTTAACAAAATAGAAGCCCTCACTTTTAAAGGTCGTCATGACCCTTGGATATTTGATATGTGGACTCGTGATATGGATAGATTGTTTGAGTGGCATAACTTGTCTGATAATACAAAAGTTAGATTTGCTAAGATGAAACTCATTGATAAAGCCAAAATTTATTAGAGAAATATTGAGGATTGTTTAGAGATGAGAGGTAAACCTCCTATAACTGATTGGATCAAAATGAAACAAAAACTTCACGAAAAGTACCTACCCCAGTCTTATAAGAATAAACTCTTAGACCAATGGAACAATCTAAGACAAGGGAATAAGTCTATCAATGAGTATATAACGCAGTTTAACGATTACATGATTAGATATGCCATAAGAGAGAATGAAGCCATGACTTTACGTAGATTTTGTAAAGGCTTAAATGATGATCTTAGAAAAGAACTTGTATTTCAAGGTGTATCTACCCTTAACCAAGCTTATACCTTAGTTCAAGAGTACAAGTTGGTCACGAAGAATCAGTGGATGAATCGTCAAGGCTCTTATAGTAACCTTACTAAGTTCTAATTCAGAAGTAGTGATTCTTTGTTAGGTGCTCCACCCTACAGACCTAATCCTAGTAGTGCCCAACTTTGTAAGAAAGATAAGGGCAAACGAGTTATCAATGAAGTGTCTAAGGTGAGTTCAAAGGTTAAGTGTATTAATTGTTTAGGTTTTGGTCATATCTTTTTGGATTGCACCTCGAAACCCTTAGTCATAAAAAAACATAAGGATATAGGTAAGGAAGAATATTGTAGTGTTGAAGTGTATGAGCCTAATCTTGAGGATTTTAGTGACCTAGATGACGAGGATGTGCAAGAAGAGGGACCCAACACAATGAGTCCACATGAGCTTGAGAATGAGGTTAAGAAAAAGTCTGATATGTCTGCTTTAATGGTAAAGGAAGTTTTAGGGAACTCTGCAGTGAAATCGCCTATAAAGATAAGTATGGTCTTAAAAGAGTCTCATGATACTAGTCCTCCTAAATTACCTGATTCCTCACCCCGTATGCTTGGTGTCCAGCACATTATAAGTTTAGAGCAACATGTTGACCTTTTTGACCCCTTACCTCATGCACGTGATGAGAAAGATGAAGATAATCCTAGTTTACTTGATTGTGTCCATACCATATCTACATAGGTTTCAAACAATGTTTGTCTCATTCCACACCCTCAATCATTTAGTGTTCATAATTACAAACATGAGAAGCCTATAGAACACCTTCTCATATCTCCTCACGATAGGTTGTCTAAGTCAACTAAGTCGTTACCATGTAGGGTTCATAATTTGCATATTGAGATCATGAAACAAATTCAAGCAAGTAATGAATAATACAAATTTCAAGTTGATTTACTTAAGTATCATGATGCACTTAATGTAAGAGATTATTTCATGATACAGATTAGATGTGAACGGTGTCCTTTGAAAATTAATTATAAATTGCAAGTAAGTAATGCTAGACCATTCAAAGTGTTGCAAATGATTCAATCAAGTAATTATGTCATTAAATTGCCATTAAACTTTGATATTAGCTCTACTTTTAATATGACAGACCTCAATATTTATAAAATATAACTTATCCTTGATGTTTCTTTTGATACCCTTACCTCATTATCCATATTTTTGGCACAAAAAGAATATATTAATGCTACTTTGAATGCACAAGTTGTTTTTACCAGGGATGGTGAACTTCAGCAAATCTCGGTATATGGGCTCGACGACCAGATTTAGACTATACTTGGATTATCAGAGAGACATCACAACAACTTGATCCTTATCTTTGAGAGCGTTATCGGAGTTGCCTTGACCTATACTCGATGTGGTCAAGTTCTTTCAAGCCCGGGAGAATTGGTGAGGACACCGAACTCGAAATATTATTTATGCACACATATGATCATAGACGATGGAGGATAGCTTAAACAATTGAAAGATTGGGCTTTAACTTATATTTTTTGGTTTAATTTATATGAACTTTTAGTTGAGGTTTATTAATTTGGCTTTATTTGTTGGGTTTGATTTAATTTTTATTGGGTATTTTATTTAGTGAACTATAAGCCCAATCACTTGTTCTAGTTAGGGTTTTAGTATTTATACCCTACATTTCAAAATATTAAGGAATTTTTGATGATTAATGAGAAGATTGCAGACTTTGCATATCTCCAATTATCTTTCTTTTCTTCTTTAGCTTTTATCTTTTTCTTAAATTTTTATCTTTTCTTGCTTTAATTTTTATTATTTATTGTCCCACGTCATCACCCGCATAGATTTTTAGGTTCTAAGATACAGAAATAAAGCAGGGTAATGCATAACCGAGCTAGCCTTCTCCAGCCTTGAATCAAATTCAGGTTTCAAAATTAACCTGACGCAAAATTGTCTCATCAACCGACTGAAAGTTTAAATATTGCAAGGACCTTCCCTTGAGACTCCTTTCCTGACTGCGAGTCTGAGGAATAGTGATCAACTGACACAATAAAGAACCCCACATTTCATTAAAATCTTTTACGGGAAACAGAATGTCTTGGAACATAAAGGGAAGAACTGGCTATTTGCCACTGGTAAAGGTACACCCGAGTCTGAAGACGACTCCACAAATGTATCAGCAGCCGATTTCCTGTTCAAAATATGGAAGAGCATGAATTGTGCAACTGAAAACTAGGAAAAAAGAGAGGTATATTTATGAGATTATGCAGAGGAGATAATGCAGGTCGAAGCTATGCAGTGCAGTTGTCATTATGCAGCTTGTCTCTCCTGTGTTTTGCTTATCACGGGCTGCCATGTAACAGACTCTCAAGGAATTGCTCCAGAAAAAAAAAAGGGCTAAAACAAAGGTTCATGTACGTATAGTTGTAGTCGAACTTGCCAAAAGAAAAAATTCCTATACTATTTCCGATAAATAACTTCCTATGCTACAAGAAGCAATTTCCTATTCTGTTTTGGGCATCTTGTTGTCAAACTTCCTGAACTGTTAACCTAGCAATTAAGGGAAAAAAACAATTTCCTGTATAGACTACTGAATACTCAATATAAATATAGGCCATGCTTTTTTAAAACTCGTACATTGAAGTCGAGTTCTTGCTGTGAAGCTCCTGGCTGCTGGTAATTGTTTTTTACTAATCTTTTTTTCATGTTTATTAGAATCCATTAAGTTAAATCATCGTGTGATTGGTGTCCTTGCATGCAGGTCCAGTACTTGAAGCTAGAAGGTTGATTTGAAGAAGCAAGATGAATGATTACATTACTGCAGGGTTGGTCGTAGGAGCTATCGTTTTAATCATTCTGGCTTTTTTTGCCTGGTCACTTGTTGCTGGCTGCAAGGGGAGGAAACAAGCAGAAGCAGAAGCAGAAGCAGCTTGACAGCAAGCATGGGGAACCTTCCTGCCATCATAACCATCTTTAATTAGTGCCTCCTGATGTAGTTAAAAAAGTTACTAGTTTAAGTATTCAATTTTAAAATAAAGAGCATACCTGTTCATCTATTTTGTTTTTGTTTTTATTTTTGGTTAAATTAATTAGTACTACTATAATTTATTTATTTTTAGTGTCAAGGACACGCTCTTGAACACCACCTACAAGTGAATAGTTAGTTATTTTCAAAAACTAAACTACAAGGAAGAACTCGCCAACTCAAGGTTCTATCAGCGATAACACGCTTGCATGTGATTTGGGATGCACAGTGAATCCTTGAAGGATGCACAGTGAATAGTTATCTTTACGAGGTTATGCAGTGAAGGTATTGTTTGATGTAAGTTATTTTATGTTTATTTTAATTAAAGGACTTTACAATTTAAGATTGAGGTTTTAAGTAAATTAATTTGAATTTTGGATTTTAATCCTTAATTTACTTACAAAATTTTAAATTTATATTATAGAATTAAACGACTATTAATATAATTAAATTTACTTCCACATTAGTTTAATTAAAGAAATAATTAAATAATTAAAACATCTTAAATGTATAATAAACTTAATAATTTAGAAAATGAATATTTATATTTATAGAGAGATTCATATTTTGATTACATCATTCATGAATTGAGACTCCTGGATAATGAAATATTTTTTTGATATTATTAATTTATGAAATTAAAACTATAAAGAAAATTACAAATTTACTTGATTATCGCCTATAAAATTACTCCCTACAAGCAATTGCCTATTAATTATCAGCCTTCAATTATATGTCTCCTTTATCAACATTTTTTTGAAGATTATATAAACTTGATTGAAATGCAATACAACTGTTGTTTTGTTGAGTTGTGTTCCTTCTTGATTGTCTTGGCTCGTCCTTTAAAAAAAGAAAGTTTAAGATAAGTTTCAACTACTACCAAATCACTTTATTCAAAATAAATTTGGTAATCATCCACTTACTCTATTCAAACTTCAAAGTAACTACTAACTCATTTCTTATTTAAAAAATATTGTTCCATGTAGATTTTTTATACCTTCCATTCACTATCCACATTCAGTCTGGTTTTTATCAAGTCTGGATTTTACATCCCTGGTCAATTTTAGTGTATAACATGTATCGTTACAGGTTATGCAGTGAAGGTAAATGCAGTTAATTATTAGTCAAAACTCACACAACGTCGATTTCTTGCTGTGAAGCTCCTGGCTCCTGGTAATTGTTTTTGACTAATCTCTTTTGCAAGTTAATTAGAATCAATTAAATTAATCTTCATGTGGTTGTTGGCCTTGCATGCAGGTACAGTAATTGTAGTTAGAAGGTTGGTTTGAAGAAGCAAGATGAAGGATTACATTACTGCAAGATTAAGTCGTACGTAGGAGCTATCGTTTTAATCATTCTGGCTTTCTTTATCTTATCACTTTTTGCTAGCTGTAAGGGGAGGCAGTAAGCAGAAGCAGCTTGACTGCAAGCATGGAGCAAAAAACTCGAATGAGAGCCAGGGGACACGTTGCAGGTGGAGATGATACGGTTAGTTACAGAGTTATTTTTGGAGGGAAAGCAGCTAGTCCACTATTAGCTTAACTTTATTAGTAAAGTTGAGAATGACCTTTTGCAATTTATCCCAAAGAACAATTATCTTAGACAGTCCTGAGCTTGAACATGCTACCTTGAAGCATTAGATGCTTTGAATTGACATAAAGCAAAGACAATCAGTGAAGTTCTGTTAGCTTGAACTGAAACTATCATGTACAATATAGAGAGAGAGAGCTTACTTTTTCATTCGTGGATTAATTCCTAGGGACGAAGCTCAATGTCCTTTTTGTGATAGCGAACTTGAGACTTCAGATCACCTCCTTCTTCATTGTCCAGTTTTGTGGAAACTATAGACCCGCTTCCTTTCGTGGTGGGGTGTCTACAGTTGCTTTCCTAAACTGGTAGATGATCATCAGATTCTGCAATGGCATTCGTTGGTTAATGGTAAAATGCAGAAAAAACATGGAGTATTCTCTCTTATGGTATAGCGTGGGGTATCTGGTTAGCTCGGAATAACCTAATCTTCAATTAAAAACAACCAAACTGGGACACGGTTTTTGACTTGATTCTTCACAGATTGGCTATGTTATTGAAATCAAGTGTCAAGAATTTTAGTTACACAGGCAACACAACACCAAACCTTTGCTTGACGCTATAATATGTAGAGAAAGTACTGAATCTTCTGTCTAGATAGGAAGAAACGAAAGCGAAAACACTGAAGAGGACAGCTCGGAGAATCCTACAGGATTGAAAGAAGTAGGAAACAGAATCACTGTATCCGGTGGTATCACTCGTTTAAGAAAATAAGGAAACAGAAGGATCCGTAGCTGATGAGACCGAGATAGGACTGAATCACTGTTGATTCGGGTGGCTTAATATCGAGCGAAGAACGGATCAGAAATCAGAGAAAGCCAGCGCTTGGAGACAGTTTTGAAGAGGAAGATGGATTTCAAGGGAAGCCTGATGAGGATTTCAGTTAAAAGACTGTCTGGAATATCAGAATCATACCAGAAGAATTTGATTTCGTTTAAGAATATTGGATTTAGTTTAAGATTTGGACACAATGTCTACCCATTACAAGAAAAACAAATGGTATTAGTCATGTAATATTTTTATTTTATTTTATTATGCAGAAGGTATTTATTTATTGGGTTATTTGTTGGAAAAAAGAATAGGTGTGGTAGGTGTTTATGTGAAGCAAAACAAAATAACAAAGCTAAAGAACGATAAGATATTTAAGAGAAAAGATATATTTCATTAAAAGTTTTTTCAAAGATACACTCTTATTTTCTTTTTTATTGCTTCTCTCATATTCTGATTACAGATTTATTTATAAGCATAAAATTCTAGACATCCAAGGAATTAAATTAACAAAAAAAAAACCTAAATTAATAAGAAAAAATATTATATTGATTCAACCAGTCGATTATTTTTGAACCGGTTGATCGATTCATTTAATTCAACCAATCGACCGGTTCTCAACTGATAAAACAACTCCTTTATTTTTCAAAAACATCTAAATCTAGTTTACTTTTAACATTTTTCGTAAACTCGATTTCTTTATAACTTCCAATATATCTCTCATCTTGACAAAAACATCATATTTGGGTGGCTTAGTGAAAATTATATGCGATTTGGTCTTGGATCTTTATATACTTGATAGTGCTTCTACTAGATCATGATACATAAAACTGGGATATATAAGTGAAAGGGTGGTAATAGATTTAAGTAAAAAATGTTTATTGTGTGATTAAAAAATGGATAAATTAGATTTTTATAAGCATTGTGTTTATGATAAACGGTGTTAATAAAATCCTATATGACCATTCATTGTACCAAGAATATTGTGAATTATGTTCATTTTAACCTTTAAGGTCCTTCTCCTGTTATGTCAAAAGATGGAGTATAATATTTTTTGATAACTACTCTAAAAAGATCTGAGTATATTTTCTGAAAAGAAAGAGTGATATGATAATCACCTTCAAGTAGTAAAAAGCCTTGATTGAAAAGCAGGCTAGTATAAAAAACAAGCGTTTAAGAACCGATAATGGTTTGGAGTTTAATGAGTTATACAAGAGTGAAGGAATTAATATATACCACTCACACTATCAAGACTATAACATAACAAAATAAGGTTGTAAAACATATAAATAGGATATTCTTGAAAAGAGCTGTTTTCACAAGCTGGATTATTGTCCAAGGATTTTTAGGATGAAGCAGTTAGCATGATTTATTATATGGTGAATAAATTTTCATTGATAGTTTTAGAGTTGAAGATTCCAAATCAGGTATGTTCTGATTTAATATTTAGTTAAGAAAGATAAACTTGAGTTGAGAGTAAGGAAATGTTTATTCCTACACCATACATCTTTGATGAAGGTATATTAATTATGATGTGTTGATTCCAAGCCATTTAAGTTTATTACTAGTGGGGATATGATATTTGGAAAGTCCGAAGAAAAAAAGTCAATTTATTCTGATGTCGAGATGAACTAAAATACTGATAAGCAGGTGGAGCTTATTTGCAAACATTTTCCCATATAAAATCTATCAGACATCATCACTACAACTAGACTTCTTTTCATCATATTCAAGAAATGGAAAATGATGATCGTGTTGAAAATAAAATTAAACTAAGATTTCTTGCATCCCGAGGCATCCGGACTTCCAGATTGAGTCAGCATAATTACTTTCCCAGTTAGAATAGATTTATCGTTCATTTCAATTTCTTATTTGTCTAGAACTTTAGACATATAAATAGGCTTGTAATTAGAGTTATAAGAAGCAGAGTATGGCATAGACAAAATCAGAAAGAAACACTTCATAGAGTATACATTCCTCTCAATTTCTTCTTATTCTTTAGTTTTGCAAATTAGCATTACTCTCCAGAATAAGTTTATGCACCAATCTTCTATCAACAAGTGCTATCAGAGCCAGGTTTGATTATCTATGGCTAAATTTGATTGTATGTAATGGCCAACTCAAATCTCTCCCTTCATGTCCTTATTTGACAAAGGACAATTATGAGATATAGAGTGTCCGTGCAAAGGCTTGGTTAAGAGCTCAAGATGCATGAGAGATGGTTAAAACATGTTTTAATGGACCTGTTGAAGGAGCTGTGTTGACACCTGCCCAAAAAGAGGTTGTGCAAAATGCAAGAAAAAAAAATCAACGCGCACTAACAATGATTCATCATTGTTTGGATGACACCAGTTTTCTAAGCGCGTCAAGAGCAACCACAGCTAAGAAAGCATGAGATATTTTGTAAGGGACAAACCGAGGAACTGAGAAAATAAAAAGGGTTCGCCTTCAGAAACTAAAGGGAGAATTTGAGGCATTACGAATGCATGAATCTCAATCAGTTTCAGGTTACTTTGGTAGAGTGTTGACAATTTACAATCAGATGATTACATGCGGTGATCAATGCCTCGAAGGTTCAACTCTGTAGTAATCTCGATAGAGGAATCGGTGACTCAACCATGGGAACCCTTTAATCCCGTGAAGATAGAGTTAGTGAGAACAAAAGAGAAACAAGTGCACAAATACTGTTTTTAAAGTTTTCTCTAAAAGAGAAACATGATTTTCCAGGATCCAGCCAAAGGTGCGGAAGCCATGGACAAGGCAGAGGAAGAAGAGGAAGAGGCAGATTTGAAAAATAAGGCTGAGATAGTCTCAACAAATCATCAATAAACTGGATGAAGCCAACCGGACTACCAAATCCTTAAGCAGTAGCAATCCGAGATACAGGTTTGACAAATAAAAAATTAAATGTTATAATTGTCAAGAAAAAAAAAGAAGCAAACCAAAGAGGTTGAAGAGAATATCAATTTTCCAGTAGAAGAGTAGGAGGAAGCTACCCTATTACTAGTCTATGATGAACAATTGAAAATCAAAGAAAACATGTGGTATCTGGACAATAAAACCAATAACAACATGTGAAAGATAAAGACAAGTTTATAGAACTTGATAAATCAATTACAAGTAATGTTATTTTTATAAATCATTCAAAGATTTGCATAAAAAAGAAAGTTACAATACTGATTCGAATGAAAAATGATAATCATCAATTTATTGATAATATTTATAACATCCTAACTATAAAAAACCAATATATGGAATAATTATTGGAGAACGGTTATAAAATCAAGATGAAACATTGTGGCTTGACATTATTTGATTCCCATGGAACGCTTATTGCTAAAGTAACCATGGCATAAAAAACAGCTCCTGTCTGCGTCGATTCTCTACCCAGAAAAAGTGTCTGAGAAACTTTCATGCAGGTGTCATAAACAGTCCTTTAGAAATAGGGTTGTTTGAATTCGTAGTAAGGGTGCGGGAGGAAAGGGTTTACTTAAGGTGTTGAGGATTCAGGAGCCCAAGCACCCTTCACATGCACTTGTAGCAAAGTCTTATGACAAATATTCTACTGTATAACAGGATAAAAAGTGATCAAAGCTAAAGTTATTAGCTTCCAATATCCTCCTTTAATTTCTGTTCAAAAACGTATTGAAAAATTCTACCCACAACACCCTATACTACATGCAATGCAGTAAGGGCAAAAATGTTAAAAACCCCTGATAGATAATAAGTTGATTTTATTGAATGCACACTTCAAGTTCTAAATTCATAAATAAAAATTTTCTGGGTGTAACAACATATTAATAATGTCTGTACATTTTTTTATTACATTAAAATTATTTTTTTATTTGTCCCGCAGCAAAATGCGGGTGAGTTTGCTTATTAGAAAGATAAAATATAGCAGAACGCTTATTGATGCCTGCCTTAATCTGCTTTAAGGTTTCAAATTCACCCTAGTGCACTAGATCCCTCTAGAAAGTCAAGAAAATTTGGGAAACTTCTCGAGTTCAAACTAGATCTAGCTAAATATAAACTAGGGCTAAGACTGTGAGGGCTTCACTTAAGATTCTTCTTCTGATTGAGAGCTTGCGGCAGGAAAGGTATCGACAAAGAACTCCTCGACTGATGCAAATAACAAAAAAGTTCAATAAAAAATCTGGAGATAAGAGTGATGCAAATAACAAAAAAGTTATATAAAATATCTGGAGATATAGTGGGTCTAAAACACGAATAAAAGAACTGGCAATTTACCATTGTCATTTTGCTCTGAAGGATCAAGCAATCCGGTAGAACTGGAACCTGAATACGCTGCTCAGCATATGAAAGAATAACATGAATTAAGCAACTCAGCAAATAAAAGGGGGATTTTTATCATATTATGTAATCAAGTCTAATGCAGTTTTTGCTTAATTGCTGTTGTTGACTTTCCTTGAGTCGGTTAATGATTTGATAGATGTAATAGTGAATTACTTGGAACTAATTTAGAATGATGCGCGCGCGCGCACCACGAAGAGTTTCAGAATATAATGTGTTTGTCTCACCTTCTACCAAGTTATTGAAGCTAGCATTACCACGTCCATGTGGCACCTGTCTTACACTTTGCAAACGAGATAACTCAGCAAATTCAACAGCTGATGGGGCCCCACTCTCTTGTATCTCTCTTGGAATGAAAGGAAAATGACCTTGGGATGTAACTGATACAGGACTTGGAATCTCTGGCTTCATAAAACGATGGTTAGGTTCTATATCTGCTGCGTTATTGTCCATTGCCATCCTTCAACAAACAGCAGAGCAGTAAGATCACAACAGCATAAACCAAGTACTTATATTGTTCCTATTATATCGCTTGATAATTTGTATGACCTCTAAACTTTTCAGTTCAATCTAATTTATCAATATTTTGTATATCTACAAACACATTTATGTATGTCAACTCTGTTTCTGTTTTGTGACTTGTGCAACAAGATTCACCAAGTTCCAGGCAAATCAACAATCACAACATAATGCATGGATGATAATGAAAAGTTCTATGGAAGAAGCATATTTCAAAATCAATGCAGATTTATACTGTTGAGAGTATATATCTATAACAATAGCATTTAGAGCACACTGAATAATAAGCACAAGTGCAAAGGTATCATTCATGAAACATCCACATGGCAACTTCCTATGATATCACCAGTGTAATTGTATGAATTACAAGCCAGATGAGCATTAAACGTTAAGAATAGAAAAGACAAGAAACCAAGACTGAGAAGGAAGTCTCACCATATCCCATGATTCATCTGAGTTGAGAGGAAATTGCCCCATCCTGGGTTTTCATATACCGGCTCATAGTTGGAAATGGTGCCTGTGGAATCATTCTGGGAATTACTAGTTGATGGAATTGGATGCTGCTGCGGGAGGGTATATACCTTATTTAAATGGTTAACTGTGCTACAGAAAAGGAGCAAAAAGCTCTAATTCAGAAAAAAATATCATGATAAAATAGCAATAAGGATTTTTACTTGCTGGAAATAATTGGCATGATGAATAACAACTTGAGAATAATTCAGACAACCTAGCGAAATTGTATATGTTTTGTGCTTGGATGTGGTTTTTTATCTTGAAGAAAGTTTTGGATTGTGTTTTATGTGCCCGATAAGAGATTCAAAGTGTCTAACTCTTACGCACTCCTTTGGCCACCTCTTTGTAATGTACATGACTATAGAAATATCATACTATCAATACCATGGTTATTCCTTTCACTCAAAAGATTTCTTCAGAATTGTCTGTGCAATTAACAATGATCCCCTTGCATACCAGTGCAAAAAAGGACGACTGCGGAGGTGCTACCTAGGTAGGGGGTAAAGGTGGATTTCAGGGCATCAGACGCTTAGCTCCAATCTTCCATTCAAGATAATAAAATTAGCCTTTACAAATAAAGGCAGTAGAGAAAAATGTTAAGATCATATTTTTTCTATCAGTATATTTTTTTCAAATTTATTCAAATGCTAACTTGTATTCTCTAACTTTATGATGCTTTTGATACAATATAATATTTATGCCATTAACTTACCTGGCATGTGCTGAATGCCTTCCTGCATGGGAGCCTCTAGAGGTGCAGCGTATCTCAGCAAATTGTGGTGATTCTCAAGTAATTCATTGAACTTAGCAATTTGTTTCTTCAAAACTAACTTTGTGTAATAGGCCTTAAAAAATCCTGCGTTTTCTTGCTCCAATCTATTCCATACTAGGAAAAAAAGAATGTTGGCGCTATTATTTATAAGAAAATATATAATATTAATACAAACCACGGATTCATGCACTTAATCCCAAAGATATGCAGCGGATAAAGATAGCATGCAACAGAAGAATAGGGGAAAAGGAAAAGATTAACATTAGCAACACTGGATCACAATGATAAAATATCAGCCCAGGCACTCCAATGATAGAAGCACCATTGCACTAACATCTCGTTCTTTTTGTCCATTTATCGAGTGATGACAACCAAGCACCACTGTATGTAGAAGAGCAAGTAAGAAGACTTGTAGTGAGGAATGAGTGATTTACCTATGCTTGTAAAGCCAGGCTGAATTCTAGCTTGTTCTAAGAGTGTCTTAACCACTTCATCTTTATTCATATAAAGTTGAAGACACCTTTCGATCAAATCTTGGACCTACACAGCCAGTTATATAAAAACAAAGCAAAAACATAGAATGATTTATCTCAATTGCAATCTATAAATCAACAAAACCATTCACTGATGCAGATGAGCATCAAATGTATTCTCTTACAATTTTAATTTCTCTACAGAGAGAAGCTGTTCTGCTGTTTCTTGCAATGGACACTGAACCAGTACCCACACCAGGAGCCCCAGGTGTCATATTTTGTTGGTTTCTTAGTCTTGCTTCGGCCGGATCCTGTAAGAGTTTATTTCAATTAGTGATCCATACCAATAGGAAACAAAATAGGTTTAATAGCGCTCAATTATCTTCACTTGGCACAGCAATGCAAGCAATCTGGGAGGGGGTTTTCAATAATTGGAAATGCCTATTACTTATCTAGCATTGTCTGTAGTTTGATTAGAACAAAATTTTCAACAGAAATAAAAAAAATGTTCATTGTGGCCAATAACTCCATGCGTATAACCAGCCCAGACTCTTACTGGTAATTCAATATCAGTGTTCCACAACAGAAATGAGCTGTGACAGCACTCAAAGCTGGTTTGCTACTAACTACAACATTAATACCATATGACATGAGACTTGAAATAATTGACTGATTACTTTAAGAAAACAGACAAAGAAAGTACGAGTTGATGAAGTCAATACCTTTTCAAACTTCATTTTAACTCAATAATAGCAAGGATCTCTCTTGATGCTGTAAAGGAAATGTATGGTTACCTGAATTTGATAATATAAATTAGAAAATAAATATATATAGATAGATAGATAGATAGATATATAAAGAAAAATGATTCTTCGAATTCTACACAATTATATGTTTTGTGCCTGAAATAAATAAGATTAGATCAAAACAAGGAGATTTTTTTCGTGAACTTGATAAATAACCAAAATTCAAAACAAGGATTAGAACAAAAAAATCACCTGGAATGAAACAAGATTCGATTTTTTCTTTCTTGCATTTTCTTAAGCAACCAAACAAAGCCAGTTCCAGATAATGGCAAGAGATTCAAAATTAAGATTATCAAACAGTAATTTAAGCCATAATCACATTTAATTAATGATAATGAAAATAACAATTAAAGGAAGTAGAAGTTTCATTCCGTCATCTTCTAAGCAATCAAACACATCCAATCCAACAAAAAACACCAAAAAGATTCAAACTTTGAGTAACCAAAATTTAAATTCCTCACAGAATATTTTTATTTCCTTTTGTTATTCACTTCATAAACAACCAAATGAAGAACTCAACCAAATCAACAACTCATTGAAGTTCATAATCCCAATTTTGTAAGCAACCAAACACACCCAGCTCCCAAAAAAAAAAGTTTTAAACTTTAAATCACCCCAGATTACAAAAACTTGAGAATTGCCAACAAATCACAAAAAATAAAATCCTTGAATTGTTTATGATCACAAATATCTTACCTTCACTGGTATTGAAAGAGGGTTAGTGACCGATGTTGGCCAGCCACTACAAATAAGGAGTGAGAGTGTTTCAGTTCTAGCTTTCTACGTCTCTCTACTCTCTAAAGGGTGCAACTGAAAGTTGGTCACTATCTAAATAAAGAAAGAAGTGGCATTTCTGGGCTTGTTTGCGAAACTCTTGGGCTTTCTTAGCCCAAAAACTTTTCTACTCTAAATTTTCTTACCATCCAAACATGACAGAAGTTATCTATCAGTCCCTGATATTTTGAGATTGCAATTAAATTGTTATATGTGAACAGTATATATTTATCCCGTCATGAGATAATAACCGGCGATCATTCATATATAATCATTGAGGAAAACGAGCGTGCTAGTGCTCAACTTTATAAAATTCAACGAATGTAATTTTATAAATAATTTTGATAAAAGATTTCAAATATTTTAGTAACTAGGTTTCCATCTTTGACTAGATTCTTGGATTCATATCTGCAACATGTTAGAGTAATTGAAATCCAACATAATTAGTTTTTTTATTTTGGTTTGGATGATCATTTAATAATAAATAGTTTGTTTTTGTATTTTAAAAATATTTTTTTAAAAAAATAGATTTTTATTTTATTTTATTTTATTTTATAAGTTTTAATATCAAAAGTAATTTTAAAAAAATTATTTTAAAATAAAAATCATAGAATAGGAAACATTACTTCCATACTTTTGACTTTCCTTAAACAGATGCCATGGCCATTTGGGCATGTTCATGGGCTGGTTCAGGCCCTCTATTTTGTCAAGTTCCAAATGGGCCAAGACTGAAACATTTCTTGAAAATAGGTTCAGGGCTCAGCCCATAAATATGTGGTTGTGCTGTAATAATCTGATCATTAATAATCATCATGATTATGACACATGCCTAATAGGAAGGAAAAGCAGGCCAAGATGGCGGCCTGAAGTCAGTCGTACGTCATGCCTGATGGTGGCGGAACACCTAACTCGTGCAGGAGACGCGTTGGTAGTTTTATTTATTTATTTATAAAAATATTACTTTGCTACTATAACTAAATAAATATGAATAACTCATGAATAAGCCCATGCAGCAAAACTATAGAAAAATTGATTTAAAGATCAAGGGAGTCTCTAGCAAAAACATATATATATATATATATATATATATATATATATATAAAAAATCAAAAAGCTCCTAAAACATGGCAGAATGTTTTTTTGAAGGATCTAAAAAACAGTGAAAATACAGATATGTCTCTAAATAATTATAGAACCACAAATTAACCATTCCGTTACAATACAGTAAACCAAGAAATGTGTGCAGTGGTTTTCCCACTGTAATAAGCATCTTATCATTTAATAATCGCTATTGTTGCCTGAACGTTAAGGGTCACGGTCATGATGACTAGTACCAACCACCGGCCGATGGCGATATCCAATACTAATCCGCCACTATGATTGGTGGCCGGGGCCCCACAATTCTAATCAACCACCTCGCCGCTCCACCAATGACCATAAATTGCTATTTAGAAAAAAAAAAATCGAAATCACATTATTAAATATGCTGTCATTTCATCAGAAATAATTGAAAGGAGATCATAAAGTTATATAAAAAAACACACAGATATATAACTTTATATTCAAACCTGACTTTGACCTTAGAATTGATTGTAAAATTAACAGCCGATGATAGTTTATATAATTTAAAAATAAACTGAAGATATATATATATATATATATATATATATATATATATTACAACAATATATATGGCATTGCATAATATAACGTGGCACCATACCACAATAGTTAAAAAGTTTCAGCCTGTCTCCTGGCAGCAGCCGCAAGGAGGCATTTTAGTGATAACCAATAGGAGCAGGAGCTTCTTTGAGTTCACGTCCTTGATAGTGTATGTCCTGCAATTGATTCAAGAACACCGGATAAGAATTTGGAAAGAAGAGCTGTCTTAAATGAAGATAAGGGTTCAAGAATGGCGGATTTGAACAATTTCAATCAGATTCTTAATTAATTACCGATGCAAAATGATTCACATCGCGGTGGTGGGCCTCATCAGCTCTCACAACCAGAACAACATCGCGGAGGGTGGCGTCAGGAGGCAACCGCCAGTAATCAACAGCAATGGCCGGAGCAGGAACGTTCTCAATGTTGCCTTTGTCCAACTCCTTCAAGAACTCGGTGTAGGAGTGGATAGCTTCTTCCTCGAGGTACCCCACCATGCGATGAGCGAACTTGGGGGAGATGATGTAGCCAAGGAAGTAAGCATTCAAGAAAACACCTTGGACAGTGATCACCAGAGCGCGCTCATACCACCTGGGCTTCGCCACCTCCATGAACGTCATGAGATGCATACGCTCGTTTTCAGCCTCGTCAAGAAGTGTTTTGATCCATCCTCCACTGTGTTCAAATCGCCTCAAGGACTTGCAGTGTAGCAGCATGCCTCCTACCATTCCCGGCACTGCTGCCACCGTTTCTAGCATCATTGCACGGCAGCCATACCTCCTCTGTTACATGCACAAACAAGACCAGGTTTTTAATACACCGGCATTAATTCAATTTTTGAATTGTGAATCTAACAATCTTTTGTAGGTAGCAAGATTCACAGATAGTTGTTTTTCCTTGCAAAAGATAGGAGAATTTAGAAATTTGATTCCTGATATTTAAGAACTAAAGGAATACTTTCCCAGATCATTTTCCCCTTGAACTCTTCCACAAGTAATTTCATTTCACTGATAAACGCCAATCAATTGGCCTCTGATGCTATATTTCACACAACAACAGAGGGCTAGCATTCTGTATTACCTTAGAAACCAAAACAGAAGTCAACCTTCTGGCCCAAAAGCAATATTTTCATGGATTATCTTTCAATTTCGTTAACAAAAAACAATCTTGATAATTTGGTGTGAAGGTATATGAACAGACACAACTTAATGAATCTAAAGAGTCAGAATTTGCAAACTCTGTAATTAAATTGATCAAAAAGAACAAAAGAAAACAAGGGTAAAGTGAAGAAATTGAACTAACCATACCTGAAAGAACAGATCAGTGGGCAATCTCAAAGCCTTGACCATCCAATAAGCCATTTTGTCCAAAAAGGTGGCTGGGACATGATGTTTCTTCAGGTCAATTGATAAATCAGCAGAATACGTCTCCCATGGCTTCAATTTCATAGAACAAACCATAAGTACAGGATCAATCTTCAAATCCCAAAATGAAAAGAAAACATGTACTGAATTCCACAACATTTTTTATGCATATCTAGTCCAGTACTGATCCTCGCATCACAGACTTGAAAAAGAGAGCAGATCTTCAACCTGCTCTCCTATACCACCCTAACAAGAACAAAAAGTTTCCAAATAAACAAAGAAGAAAACTTTTTTACCGAGAAAGCAACTTTGATTCAGAAACCAAAACCATACATAAAAAAAAAAAAAAGAAAGGACCATAAATCTTTATCAATATAAAAACCACAAAAATATTTAAAGAAATTAACAATCTTACCCTAAAACAATTCCACTTCCATTCAGCCCCATCTTCTTTAGTAACCCTACTAGGAGGAACACCCCAATAACTAGCAATCTCCTTCTTCTCCTCTTTATCACCGCCTTCCGCAACCGGTTGGGTTTGCTTCATCTCCACCTTCTGTTGATCCTTCTCGCCAAAACTCATAGTACTTCCATGCCTCACGCCAAAAACCGAACCACGAACCCAAAATTCACCAATATTCTTACGCACAACATCCCCATGAAACTCCACCGCTTTGGCTGTGACTGCCTCTTTGGCTATTATGCCACGAGAGATGGCTGTTGAGAAAGAACGTGAAACCAACATCATGGAACTCGCCAGCTTGACGCCTCCGCCACGGCTTGCCATCATCATCTTGATGATCAGGAATGCCACAAAATGGGAAGTTTTCTTTCTTCTTCTTTTTTTCCTTGTCGGTTTCTGTGGTTAGAAAGTTTGCAGAGATATAAAAGAGAGATTTAGAGGGCGTTTTGGTATTTTGCTTCGGCTTTCTTTTGGTGAGGTTTAAGGAAGGTTTATATAAAAATGATAAGTGTGGGTGTGTGGGTGTGTGGGTGTAAGTTTTTTATTAGAGCTATAGACACGGTTTCCTATGGATGTTATAATAAAATTATATATTTATTTCGAATGGAGAAAAAAAAGCTTTGATGATGGGGTGCTTTGCTATTTTTTATTGTCCATTAGTTATTAAAATATTTTCTAGGGATGTTTAAGTTTTTTTTATTTTTTATACAGAAAAAATATTATTTTATTTTCGAAGCCAAAAATATTTAGAGTTGCTGAACAAGAGTTTTTTTTGACTTTTCATAAATTTTTAAACAATAAAAATATTTTTTTGCTCTCAGGATTAAAATATTATTGGGCTATTGAACAAGGATTTTTTTAGTTTTTTAATTATTCATGTACAATAAAAGTATGTTTTTGGCCTTTGATAAGAGAAAAAATAAGGTTAATATTTGGAGGTATTTTTGTACTTTAACATTGATTTTTAGGGTAATTACCAAGGTCATAAGGGGTATTCTTGTATTTTAAAGTTGTATTTTTAATTTTTTTTAAAAAAACAAAAAGTAATAGCGCGTGCTCAGCACGAATTAATGAGTGGATGAATTCAACTGACATGTATATGACGCCACCCAATAGCCAAACCTGATCTTCTACTGTCTTTTTTGATGCATCATCATGCCTTCTTCCATGTGATATGACGGATGACGACGTATGATGGTCGGATTGTTTCTGAAAGTCTTTTTTTCTTCTTCTTCCTCTCTCTCTTACCATGTAAAGTGCCCAATTGTCCTTTTTTTCTTGTTTCTCAATTTTGATCTTTATTCTTTTAATTTTTTTTTGGTTAAAGCTATTTTTCAATTAAATTTAACTCTCAAATTAAAAAAAAAATTGTTTGCCCTCTAATTTTTTTTTTCACCCTTATTTTTCTTAAATCCATTTATGTGATTGATTTTTTCCCTAGGTTTGATCTTATGATATTTGATTTGTTAGGTATTTGGCTTTGTGTGATCTTAGCTTTATGTATTAGTTTTTTAAAATATTAGTCTTGTGATTTTCTTTTGTATGAGTTTATTCTAGTTTTATGACGCAAGTTGCAGGTTTTGCATTCCTTTTTATAATATAAGTTTTTTTAAAAATTGTCTTGTTCATGTTTGGGTTTCAAGATATTTTTCTAATTTATCTTCTTTTTTGTTTTATACAAATAAAATTTATTTTTTTAAATAAAAAATATTATTTTATGTGTTCGGCCTTCCCTAATAATTTTTTAAAAATAAGTTGAGGTTTAAAAATAAACACTAACTTAAAAAGTCCATGAGATATGGATACAAGTAAACTAAATTTCTAGGTGAGATGATTCTCTCGTGGAAAAATAGTAGTGTGGATGAATTTTGAACAAATGATGAATTATTCTGGTGTTTTAATAGCTAAGGTGGTTTTGGATAGTTTTTTTATATTAAGGTAGTATTTGTTTACGAGGTTGCGTCTGTGTTTTGTTAAAAACACAGAAGCAACCTGTTTGATAATTAAAAAATCATCGGTTACTATTCATGGATCCCACGAAATGTTGCGTTTAAAACTCAAGAAAAAAGAAAGCAGCTAGAAGCTGCTTTTTGCGCGGCAAAACGCTAAACCATGCTTTATTGTTCACTAAACAGGAACATGACTCCACTGTTTCGGCTGGACCGGGTCCGGTTCAAAGCTCAAAATGCTATGAATTGATCCAACCCAGTAAAATAAAAAAATATTTTTTATTTTTTAATTGTGTTTTATTTGAAAAATTAGTGTTTAATATTATTCAATAACACTACATAAATTAAACAGAAAGCGCTTGAACATGTAGCATTTGTAGAATGTGATCACAATCCCAAATTGTAGATAGTTTAATGGAACAATAAAAAATATTTTATATAAAGTATTATTTATTTCATGATGTAATAGTAATAGTTAAATCTACAATATTTAAATTAAACATCATTAATATTAGTATATATATTTTTAAAATTATTTTATAACCTCAATTTCAAAAGCATTCATAACCAAACAAATTAAACTATTTTTTATTCAACTTCAATTTTAACTATAGTTTTAACCAAACATACATAAATACCAAACCTATCTCAACTAAAAGTACTTTTTATAAAACAATTTTTTTCAAATCACAACCACAAAAGCTACCACAATATTAAACACACAAAAGAAGCAGCGTGAAACTGCTATTTGCTGCCCTGCGTTCAAAACAGAAAACATGGTGGGTTCCTCATAAAATAAATCACGTTTCCACGTTTACCAAACACTTGTTTTCTATAATTTGTTTTAAAAACAGAAACAGCCACGTAAATAAATATCCACTAAATATACAAAATGAGTCAATTGAATTTATTAGCTATTGCTCAGCTCATAGCTATCAAGATTCAAACCTAAGTATAAGAGATTAAGATTTTTATTATTTTGTTATTGGTGATAATACAAAAGAAGAAGAAAAAGGAGTAACCAAGCTCATTATATTTTTCAAGGAATTATTTGATTTGGTATCCAAATGATATTTTTTAATCAATTTATTTAAATCAAGAAAATTATATAGTTTTTAAATCCAATCCGAGATCGACGGAGTACAATTCTCTAGTCACAAGTCAACCCAATTTTTTTTTATTTTATAGAAAAAAATGAAAATGCATCACTTTAGAAAAAAAAAATTAGAAAAGAAAAAAAATTAATAAGTTTTAATTAGATTTTTTCCCAGGCTAACCAGGTTATGAGCCATTCATGTTTTTATATGTCATACCCTGTCAATTCTTTAATTATTTTTGTTGAGATTCGGTTTGGTCTAGACTTTGGAGTTATGGGTCAAGTCACCGGTTTTAAAAAAATGAAAAATTAACCTTAATAATTTCATTTAAAAACAAAAATATTAACCGAGGAATTTGCTAGAAAGAGAACACCACTAAAGATATTTAGCATGAATTAGTCTTTAATTAATCTTTCGACTCGTTTTATATATATATTCTGCTGCAAGACTTGACTTTCTGACATTGAATGTGGTCGCCATGTCGGAATTTTCTTTTTATCAGAGAACGTGTAGGATTTTATTTTTCCCTTTTGCCGATTCTGCCCTTTCAACTTTTTCCAAAAATATGGGGAGTCAGTAAGAAAGAAAAGTCGTATGAAAGCGACTCCCGGCAACTTGCGCAGTAGCCTGACAACTTTGAAGCCTTCTGTAGTCACAGTCCAAGCCAGAATAGTCAACACGGTTTTGAGGATCGATCCGGGTCATCAGATTATAGAGTTAATTTGTGAATTATCATATTAATATATGTTTTTTTATGTTAATTTATATTAATTATTTTTATTAAAATAACATAGGTTTATTTTTAAAAATCTTATGTGGTGTTGTATAAATGAATTTAATTGGATCAACTAAATTAATAAAAACTTAAATAAATTAATTAGATTATATTTCATAAATCTACTTTTCAATTAAACTTAAAAATTAGTTTTTGGTTAGGTTATAAATTGTGAGTTTTTTGTGTCAATTCGCCAGCTGAATTTAATTATTATAATTCAAACTATAATTTTTATTATTTAAAGATATATTGAATATTGACAATTTTATTTTTAATAATTAAATGTTTTAATTTTAACTTTTTTATCAATTGAGAAAAGACATAATTAATTGTTTTTTACGAATATTTGTTGAAAATTTAGTGATGTATTAATTAAATGATGACATGAATATTATAATTTTATATAAAAATAATAATGTTACTTTAGATATATCACGTCACCAACTAAACCATGTAACACGTATCAAAAATCTAGCTTTTAGGCTTATAATTTATAAAGTGTCTTGAATAAAACTTTTTAAATTTGGTAAAATAAAACCAATATTTCATGCTTGCGTTTATGATATCGACGTTTTTTTTTCCTTTAATATTTTGGTGTCTATGTCATTATTTAAATATTAACAAGTTTTTCATAGTGCTCGTGTATTTAATATTATAGTATAAAATGTTTTTTAATTAAACATATATTAAAATAGTATTTTATATATATATATATTTAATTTTTGATATCAACACATTAAATTTATCAAAAAATATTTAAAAATATGAATTTAATATTTTTTATATAATTTTTTTTAAAAATAAAACTACTACGAATTCAATTCAAGTAACATGCCTGAATTAATTATCTCTTTATTGGAATGTAAAAAACGTTAAGAAAAAGAAGTTATCATTTCAGATGCAAGTAACATGCCTGGAATCTCGCTAATTAAAATAACTTTAATCTTTGTATAAAAAATTGACTCGAAAAAGCTCTAATCGTTGAACAAACTACAAATCAGTCTGAGATTCTCACTTGCATGTGTTGCCACTGTTGTCATAAAAGTTACAGATGAACTCGTTAACTAGATTCAATTAAATTTATAGATGTTATTAGAAACAACATTCGATATGTTGTTGGAAATTACTCATCTATTCATTTCTGGACTGATGTGTGGGTCGGATGATTACTATATAAAATTCCTTTTCTAGATTGTTTATTGTCTCTAGTTCTAGGGACACAACAGTGGCAGATTCAGGACATTAGAGATTGTTTCTTGTCTCTAGTTGTACTTTGATCAAACAAAGTATAAATGGAGGGGATATTTACTTTCAAATAGATGTTTGGTTGAAGAATTGCCCTTCAAAAATCCAATGCTATCTATTCCGAATAAACTCAGCACGAAGAGTTTTTTGTTTCATTACCGTTTACAGTTTACCGTTTAGTGCTGGAAGCTTGAGCAACTTGCAATCTTTGTGATATAGTTGTTCTGAACATTGACCATCTTTTTATTTATTGTGATTTTACTTGGAATATTTAGATAAAAATTCTATCTTGATGGGAAATTAATAGATGTTTTTTTTAGGTATTTAGATGACATGTTATATTAATGATTTATGTTGATTATTAATTTTTTTTTTAAAAAATAAGAAGCTTTAAAGCTTTTATTCTTTTGCATAGCCTGAAATATATGGCTAATCTAGAATAATATTATCTTTTAAGAGAGTACTATAAATCATTAAGTGTAAATAACATTAAGTTTTGGACAAATCATCGTAAGATTTATTAGTGTTGTTTTTAATTTGTTTTGTCTTTTTTTTTTCATATCTCAGTGTAAGTTTTTAGTCTTTTTTTTTATGGCTTCCGTCTAAATAGCCATGTTTTTAATAAAATCAACAATTATAAAAAAATAAAATAAAAATCATCTAAATCTGCCTTAACTTTGACTCCCTCACTTCCAATCATTTCTTGTGTATAATGTACTTGAACCATAAGTTTAGGTTTCCTCCACTTCATATGTCAGGAAAATAGATTTTGAATCTTTTAATGATAATAAGAGAACAGAGCCCGACAAATCCTGCGGGTGCACATGCCCTTAACAAGGAGTCTTTTGCAAGGGCACCGGTTAATTCATGGACTTTGCCAAAGTCCGATGGCCTTATAAAATTCTTTGCACCTGGCAAGAGTCGAACCTATGATTTTGAACAGGAGCACATTGCCAAGTCTCAACTCTTTTCTGCTAGGCCATCTCAATTTGGTTGATCATTAGAGAGGTTATAAAATGTTAGACAGAAATCCAAAAAATACAATGGAGGTCCCTAGACTTGAACTATTAAGCACGTAATAACTTATAACTAAACCAGTTATATTTGTTAGACTTGAAAAAAGTTATGAGTTATTAGGTCTACTAGGTATTTGAGATAATGATTCGATCATATTTTTTTTAAAAAAATAATTTTTTTTAGTTTCAAATTATTTTTTTGTGTTTTTGAATTGTTTTTATTTATTAATATAAAAAATATCATTTTAATGCATTTTCAAATAAAAAATACTTTAAAAATAATTTTTATCATACTCTCAAATAAACACTAATTTTATCAAATCAATAAATTTTATGTTTCAACTTTTGAAACCCAACCTGAATCAAACTCTAAATAATAGGTTTTTCAAGTAACTGCAAGGAAGGTTCAAGTTTAACTAGGGGTGAGCAAAAAAACCGATAAACCGATTAAACCGGGAAAAAAATAACCGAAAAAACCAAACCGAAAAAAAAACCGAATTAACCGATTAAAAAATCATAAAAAAATTCCGGTTCGGTTCGGTTTCGGTTTCTAAAGTCTGAAACCAATTGAACCGAACCGAACCGAACCGGTTCAATCAACCAGCACTTAAAAAAAAAACCAAGTATAAATACAAACATTTCCTAACCCTAGCCGCCCACCCTCTCCCCCCCGCCCCCCCGCCCTCTCCCCCCCTTCTATGTTCGATTAACAAACTTGATTCCATGAAACTAAATGCATCTTTTTGAGTCTCCCCCCCTAAGTCTGCTTCGTAAGTCTCCTATGGTGTAGCTTAAATATTTCCCCTGTATTACACTTACACTCAAAGCTCGAGCTTGATTACGGTGGAGAAACAAAAAGTTTCTACTTTTGAAGATATGCCCCCCCCCACCCTCTCCCTTCTCTGCATCTCACTCCACCCCACCCCACCCTCTCCCTTCTCTGCATCTCTCTCCCTTTACCCTCTGCCTTTGATTTTTCTCCCCTCTCTTAAGGATTTGGTTCCTTTGGGTTTTAATTTTTTTGTTGAGTCTGTGCCATAAATGGAATTGGAATAGTAGATCCATTCCTTTTCTTTTGTTTTTCAGATCCGTGGATTTCTACAACCCCCTGCCATTTGATTAATTACAATGAAATGGATGAACTTTCCCTCGAATAATCAACGTTATGTGCAGCTGGATGTTGTTGCGGTCAAGGTTGTAGAAGAAGTAGAGAGGACCATTCGGTTTGAACCGGTTTGGAAGGGAAAAAACCGAACCGAACCGAAATTAATCGATTTGAACCGGTTTTCGGTTCGGTTCGGTTCAAAAAATTAAAAAATAAAAAATTCGGTTTGGTTGTTTATTTTGGTTTAAAACCGGACCGAACCGGAAATGCTCGGCCCTAAGTTTAACCATTCCAATTATTATTGTTATTAAAAAAAAATAAACAGTTGTTTCCAAGAAAAAACAACATTACAAGCAACTCATATCAACGTAGAGAATACATAAGACAAGTGACGTCCTGGTTTGGTTGTCAGGTGTAAGCTTAGACCCCTTCTTTTTCCTTTTCAAAACCAGAACAACTAAGGTCAATTGAATTGACGATTAAACATAAGTAATAACAACTATAAATTTATCCTTAAAAATAACAATTATATAAACTCCCACCTAGTTTATCTAAAGATTCACTTTAAATTTTCTTTCTCCTTGTAAATAAATTTATATGTAGTTTTTGAAAATCAAAACCTTATACTAAAATTAAATACTCTTTTTTTTTAATAACAAATAATTATATGCATTCCAAAAGAAAACATAACAAACAAGAAACCTATAAATACAACAAAAAATAACAAGGATTTAAACTTCATCTAGTTTGAGAGAACATTGAAAAAATATTCATTTTTACTTTTATATTTGTGTTAATTATGTCATAACCCAATTTTTTATTTTGCTAAAATTTCTTATTTTTCATGTAAAAAAATATAAATATTTTTCTTAAGAAGAAGAAGAAAAACAAAAGAGAAAAGATAACACTTTGGATCAATCATGCATGTTGTTCAAAATACCAGGTAGATGGATAATTTAAGCTCTTATTGAAAACAATATTAGAAAATGGATTGAAAATGTGGCTAAGACTGCACAAATTAAAGGTCTGAGGACCAACACGGACAATATTGTAAAGTTTGACAGTCCATTTTTGACAAATAAAGGCTTGATTAAGAAGAAAGTTGAATATGGGAGAAAAATTGCAAAATAGGAGAACCTAAGGGCTCAATCTAATTTTGGAAGGGTTTTGGCCAAAATTGTAATATTTAATAAGTTTAGGGATGTAATTGAACTTTTGAATTGGTTTAATTAGTGTAATCAAGGATTTAATTGAAAAAATATCAAAGTTTAGGAGTCAATTCAAGTTGAAATTGCAAGGAATAAATATGCAGGGAGCGAAATGAATAGGCATTGAGGTTCCAATGGTTTAATTGACTTAATCGGGGGTGGAATTATATAAATTAGAATTTTAAAGAATCAGTTAAGAACTGAATTGAATAAACTCAAAATAAAATACCATTTTATAAAGAATATAGAAATTCAAGAGTCCAATTAATAAATTCTAGCAGTGAAATTTAAAAGCTTATAAAAGATAAGGACAAATTCAGGCTTAATTGAAAGATTTCAGAAGTTATGGGGGCAAATTGAAAAATGACTTTAAATTAACCTAAATCCCTCCTAGCAGACGACTCGTCGTATGGTTTTAAATCAAGGACTCGAATGCCATGTAGTTCGAATACTGTTCATTTTCTTCTTCCTTTGGAACCAGAAAAAGCTGCCACTGTTAGCAAGGGAGGAGAAAAAAAAAGGAGAGGACCGGAGAGCTTCATGTTTTTGACCGCCAGCGAGGACATAAACCAGCCTCTCCTCCACCATTACCTCACAGTCTCATTGTCATTTCAACCCTTCCTGACGTACGGCAGCAAAACTGACCAAGCAACGGTAGCCATCATCACAAACTCCGTCACCATCTACCCAGCCTCTCCTCCTTCCATCTGAACATCCTATGTTCTCTCATCTGAAAAGTAGTTTCAAAGAATAGTCCAAGATTTGTCTCGTTTTGGAGTTTTCCTCCGGGATTCAAGGCAATAAACTATCAAGAAATTCTTGCGTCGTGTGGGCATATTCAAACAATCATCAAAATCTTCACTGCCGTGACAGGAACGTAGCTTTGCAACCCTCACTTCATTATTTGAATCTAAGATCACTGTTAATCATGCTGCCGTAATATGAGATGTCGGCCTTTTCTTCGCCTTCTATACTGCGATTTTTTAAGGTTTCTTCATGCTTCCTTTCTTGACTTGGGTTTGAGCTAAGAGTAGAGGAGAGTCTAAAACAAAAACCATTCTTTGAGTTAATCATGTTTAAACAAGAAAGCTTGCACATTACATTGCTACTTTTATTTCCTTGCGTATATAATTTGATGTATTCTTCAATATTGCATGCTGTCATTTCCTTTAAGTTGTCAAATGAAAGACTTAGGGCCTTGATAATGGGAGACTATAAAAACAGCCCTATTTGTAACGTCCACGTTATCTATTTTTTAAATAATATCTTTTCTTTAAAAAAAACATAATAAAATATCAAATATCTATTTTTTTTTAAAATATCATCATAATATCATGTGTGATAAATTGGATAACAAATAACAATAAAGTATTGGTCTAATAATTAAAATATTATTATATCCCTGTAAAAATGAGAATACAAATTTAATATCTAGAAAGCATATTTATTGGGAGAGATAGCTACAAACTCCGAATGGGATTGATCTCATTTTTTAAATAATATCTTTTCTCTAAAAAAACATAATAAAATATCAAATATTTATTTTATTTTTTTAAAATTATTTTTAATATCAGTACATCAAAACAATCTGAAATCATAAAAAAAAAATTGACAAAAAAAATTAAAAAAAAAAAAACACCGTTTCAATCATGTTCCCAAACAAACAAACATCATACTGATATTTTTTCATGTTAAACATATTTTTTAAACATTTTAAACATAATTATAAAAATAACAACAAACACCTATTAATACAAACTACAAATTTTAGTTTGAGTAGTTGAGGAAATTTTAGGAAATCCTAGGTGTGTGGGTCAAGGCCCAAACAGCTAGAATCTCTCCCCATCCTCACCGTTTACGGCTAGGGATAATTCTTCTCCATGCCCAACTTTTCTTTTCTCATGCGTTCCCCCATGCATATTTTTCCCTCCATGCTTAATTTTCAACTCATGCACACATGCATTGTAAATACACGGGAGAAGAAAAGAAATTTGATTCATGTCCTGACATGGAGGAGAGGGGAGAAAGAAATAAAAAAAGAAATTAACATATTATTGATATTCACCAATATTTTTACTAATCAAATGCCATGTAACTCTTTACGTGATGAGCTCAGGTGAGCTGACACGATTGAAGTTTATAAATACTTTAGAACACTGGCAAACAAAACAATTTTCTCATACTCAACATTTCTCTACACCTACTCTTTCTCTCAATTTTCTCAATTTTCAGACACTAATCAAATCCAACAACTAAGCCCGTACAAGCCCAAACAGAAGTCTAATCACAAAACCTCAATCCAAGCCCATGTATTTTGGTCTAGAATCGCAGTACATAGAAAGCTCAAGTTTTGGGTGAAGTGTTTTCGTGAACTCATCATCATGTATGATCATAACCTGTCTGCTCTTAATTTATCAAAATTACCCCATAAAGAGCAAAGTTTTATATCTTGTATTGTTTTGACCACCATGCAGCGTTGTTATTTTTCACCTGTTTACATAGCAGTTTATACAGCATTTTGACGAGACATTTATCGTAAAAGGTCTGTGTTGCATCTCTTCCTCTGATATACTGTTTTGAAACTTAAAGGATCTTCTTCTATAATCCATAGTGGCAAAAACTGGATGCTGATTCCCCCCTCTGACATATAATTGAATGCTGCCTTCAACAGATTGATGTCCTTGAAGCTAGATTTACTTAATTTTAGTTCGTCTAATATACCTGCAAAAGTGAACTAATTGAATCAAACATGAACGTGCTCATGTTTGTATAAGAATGCCAGTTATGTGTTGAACTGTTCCAACTAAGGTCCGCTCATCACATTGCTTTGCTTTTGGTCTTAAGCTCATTTCACGACATTTTAGCATCTTTAGAATTTGGTCTTAATTGCATTTTGATGAACAGATAAAGTTTTGTATATATTTTCATGTCAGGAAACACAAAAAAATATATAATTTTTCTAAATTTTCAAGCAGGCTAATATACACCAGCCCTAAACGCCTATATAGTGCACCAAGCCCAGGTGCTGTTAGCCCAGCATGGTGGGGACATCAGGCCCACGCCACAGATTACACGAGTATATGGACGGAGACGACATAGGATGGCCCAGCCTGTCACGCTTTGGTTAGGAGACTAAGCCCATTGGGCCTATCTCATTGTTGTTTTTATTTATTTAGCCCATTTGGGCCGGCTCATTGTAATTTTATTTATTTAGCCCATTTGGGCTTGCTCATTGTTATTTTTATTATTTATGTTAAACAGTTTGGTTTGATGGGCCGAGCCCAATAGCAGGATGTTCTAGGTTGAGACTATTTATATGCTCTTTTGTCATTTGGGAAGGGACTTTTGAATGAATGAAAAAATGCAGATTTGCACATCTCCAACCCCTCTCCTCCTTTTCTTTAGCTTCTTTCTTCTTTAAAGCTTCTTTCTTTTCTTGCTTTAATTCTTTTTACTTATTGTTTCGCGTCAAATTTGGTATCAGAGCACGGCTTTTAATTGTTCTTACAATTAATCGATCTATGTGTTACAACTAATCTGAAAAAAAAAAGTTACTGTTCATCGATAAAAAAATTTTCAACTGTTCATCTGCGACTGTAACCGGGTTTCCAGCAGCAGTGCCCCTGCCATCTGCGACGTCTCAGCCAGTCACAGAGGCACCCCTGCCATCAGCGGCGCCTTGACCCGTCACAACGGCGCCTCCACCAGTCACAGCGCCAGACCCACCACCGAGAAGACTTGCAAATCAGTCCACCGATCCACGCCGAGTTGCTACCTCCGACATAGACCAGCGGCAACCACCAGACTGACACTGCAGGAGACATCAGTGGATCTCCGGCCTCGGCAACACAAAACCACCCACAATAACCCACAACGCCGCCCTTGTCTTCGGTTCCAAACCATCAGTCGCAACCATCGGTATACCTGCACATCAATCCCACAGAGCGATCGGCCATTCAACATCAGCGCCGGTCACAGCCAATGATCAAAAGGACACGTCGATTCACTGCCTTCAACAACCCGCAGCGCTGCGCCCACAACAGTTCCTTGTCTTCGGTTCCAAACCAACAGCCGCAACCACCACAGACACCACCGCCTCTTCCCTTGCAACGCCAGACCCATCAGAACCAGCAGGCTTCGTGCGCCGCTGCCGATAGCAGCAACAATAAGTCACAGAAGCCAGCGGCAACAGGTCGCAGAAGCTAAAGAAGAAAGGAACAAACACTGGATTTTAATTAACCTAGACACGTCACCTGCCACGTCACCTGCCTCGCCAGCGTCGACTGCCACGTCACCTGCCTCGCCAGTGTTAACTGCCACATCACCTGCCTCATCAGCGTTGACTGCCACGTAACCCTTCACTGCCACATCATACGGTCAGAATTTTTACCCATTGAAAATCATCATTCTGGTATGTTTTACACTTGTTAATCAGTTAGCATTAATATTATTCATTGTGCTTACCCATAACTAGATTACATAGCCCACTTTTAAATTAAATTACTTTAATTTTGAGTCATTGAATATCTGATCCTCTTAGTTAATTGTGGAGCTTGGTTAAATTAGTGGGAAAACTGAAACATTGTGTTTGGATTACTTGTGTGCATTTAGAGGACTTACGCTGCTTGCTTGCACTTTTCCTGGTTTAATCTATCATTACTTAGTTTCAAAAAAAAAAAATTATTTTTCTTTATTTATTTTATTATTATTAGCTATAATTTTATTTTGCGTTTTACTTGCAAGTGTTATTTTGTGATCTCAATCTTAGGATTAGTTTTGCATGCATTTACGTAGTGGTCGTCTAGTAAACAATCCAGAACTCATCGCTACCATGGACCCGAACTCCAGTAATGTTCTTAGAGATATTCAAGAACAATTACAACTTATGCGAACAGAAATGAGCAACATGTCTAATCAAATGAACAATCTTTCTGGGAGAATGGAGTCCATAGAAACTTTGCAAGTAAGACAATCTAGTGAGAGTGAACATTCAAATGACAACCCTAGAAATCCTCAAAGACCAGTTCCTCGTAGGAACCGACATCATAACCAACGCCAGGGTCACAATGACTTTGATGACCCTAATGATAATGAGCATTCCAATGACTATCATCAAAGACCAGTTCACCCTAGGAACCGTCAGTACAACCGCAATCAGGGCCATCACGAATATGATGACCCTGACGAGCGAGTCATGAGGCATGTTAAGGTTGAAGCCCCAACTTTTGAGGGTCAACTTGACCCATGGGTTTTTGATAGATGGATCCGTGACATGGATCAATTCTTTGGCTGGTATAATCTATCTGAGAATAGAAGGGTAAGATTTGCAAAGATGAAACTTGGTGGTACCGCTCGACTCTATTGGGAAAGTGTAGAAGAGTCTTTGATTAGGAGGGGTCAACCCCCTATCACTGATTGGGTTGAAATGAAGACTAAGTTAGAAGAGAAGTACTTGCCTCGTTCTTATAGAGGAAATCTTTTGGACCAGTGGAATAACCTGAGACAAGGAGACAAGTCTGCCAATGAATATGTGGCACAATTTGATGAGTATAGGATGAGGTGTGCAGTTAGGGAGGATGAAGTGATGACCCTAAGTAGATTTCGAAAAGGCTTAAACGATGACCTTAGAAGAGAGGTTGTGCTTAGGGGTGTTTATACCCTTGATGAAGCTTATACCCTAGTATAAAATTACGACTTGGTCACAAAAAGCCAATGGACAAGACGTCAGGACACTCGTAATACCCCTTCTAGGCCTCAACCTGGTAGTAATAACTCCATATTAGGTGCCCCACCTCGTAAACCCAATCCTTTGATTTCCCAGATACCTAGAGAAGACAAGGGTAAGGGTATTTTTCATGAAGCACCTAGAACTTCAAGAATTCAGTGTTTTAAGTGTCAGGGTTTTGGTCATATTTCCTCTAGCTGCCCTAATAAGGCTTTGTTCATCAAGGGGCAAGAGGATGTGGGTGATGAAGATAATTGTGATGATAAGATATATGAACCCAATCCCGATGATTTTCAAGATCTCAATGATGAGGATGATGAGTCTCACTTGCTAGGATGTGTTAGGTCTATACCCGCTCAAATCAAGACAATCAGGTTAGGTGTGGTTAGATGTGCTTTAACACAACCTAAAGGAACTGAGGATTGGAGAAGGACTGCTATCTTTTACACTTACATTAAATGTGGAGATAAAGGGTGTAAGATCATCATAGACAGTGGTAGTTGTATCAATGCAGTTTCATCGGGTAGTGTATCCCGCTTAGGCCTAAAGTCTATCCCACACCCTAAGCCGTATAGTGTGTCGTGGGTTAATGATACATCTATAGCAGTCAAAGAGAGATGTCTTTTTCCCATTAAGATTTTTTACTATCATGATGAAATTTGGTGTGATGTCATTCCCATGGATGTGGGGCATGTCATTTTCGGTAGGCCTTGGTTATATGATTTGGACGTTACAATCTTTGGACGATCAAATTCTTGTTCATTTACTTTTCAAGGTAAAAAAATCCAACTTATTGGATTACCTCCAAGGCCTAATGATAATAGTCAAAAGAAGAATAAAGTGAAAGAAGGAGGACTTAACATAATAAGTCCTAAGGAGTTTGATAAGGAGATTTGTGAGGAGTCTGTTGTGTTTGCTGTAGTGGCTAAGGAGATTGTAGATGACTTTTTAGAAGAGCCACCTGAAGAGGTAAGAGAAGTGTTGAAAGAATTTCTAAATGTTTTTCCTTCTGAACTACCTGATGCTTTGCCTCCTATGCGTGATGTTCAACACGCCATAGATTTTGTCCCTAGGGCCACGTTACCAAACTTGCCTCACTATAGGATGAACCCGAGTGAACATGCTGAGTTGCAAAGGCAAGTATGTGAGTTGTTACAAAAGGGATTTATACGAGAGAGTTTGAGCCCTTGTGCAGTACCTGCACTGTTAACACCCAAGAAAGATGGATCATGGAGAATGTGTGTTGATAGTCGAGCCATAAATAGAATTACAATCAAGTATCGTTTTCCAATTCCTCGATTGGATGACATGCTAGATGTTGTAACTCATTTTTGGGTCTTCACCTAAAACTACAAAAAAAATTCAAAAAAAAATACATTTATAAAAAAAAAATATAACAGAAAGAAAAAATGCCAGAGCGCCTAAAAAATGTTTAAAAATTGATTGAGGATGTGCAAAAAAATAAAAATAAAAATTTGACAGTATATCATTGACTGATGCGAGCCCTAATGATAAAGAAAATTCAATTTGAGGAAGAAAAATGCAAAATTAGAAGTTTATGGACTCAATTAAATTTTATTGAAGGTTTAATTGAATTTATAGAGGTTTTACTTGCAAAAACAATTGATTTTGGAGTTATTTTGGGCTTTAATTGGAAGAAATTAATTTTCTGGGGTCAAATTATAATTTTTGGAAGTTAATTTGGTCAAATCAGGGGCTTAATTGCATAAAAAATGAAGTTTAATGGCCAATTAGGGACTAAATTGAAGAAATCCGAGACCAAGGACGAAATTGTAAAACGCGCGCAATTTGAGGGCCTTCTTTGAAATCTGACGCATTTTGGCGCCTTTTTCTTTTAAATGAAACGGCGCGTTTTGACCAAAACGGCGTCGTTTCATTCACTGTTGCAAAAAAAAAAAAAAAAAAAAAAAAAAAAAAAAAAAAAACACAGAAGCCCAAAACGGCGCCGTTTTGACGGCACTGTAGGTCTTCTTCTTCCCCTGGACGCGCGAGGCAGGGGAAGAAGAAGATTTTTCTTCTCCCTTTTCGCCTAACTTCTTTCCCCATTTCTACGCAATAAGACGCCCACCATTCGACGCCCACTTGCCTCCTTTTTATCCGTTGAACGGCTAGTGGAGGGGCGGCCAACAGTGGCCGCCCCACCACCATTGTCCCCCCTGTTTTTGCCTATAAAAACAGGGGAGGACCGAACAAAAAAAAAAAAAAAAAAAAAAAGAGAAGGGAGAGGGAAGAGAGAAGAGAAGAGAAGAGAAAGAAGAGAGGAAAAGAAAAGAAAAAAAAAAAACAGAAACAGAAGAAGAAAGAAAGAAGCAGGGGAGAAGAGAGAAGAAATCGTCGCCTCTGCCACCCTTCGATCACCAGCAGCACCGCCGGCCACCGCTCCAGTTGGAAGCTCCACCGCGTCAGGTAACCTCCTGCTCCCTCGCCATCACTTTTTTTTTTTTTTTCTTCTCGCCCTCGCTGTCCCTGCCTGCACTTGCATGCAGAACGTGAATAATTCACGTTCTGCTGCAAAATGCAGCGTGGGCTGGTTACTGTGCTGATGCACAGTAACCAGCCCATTTGGGCCTGGGCTGGGCCGTTCAGCCCAGCCCCTGTAAACGGGCTTGGTTGGCCCAGCCCATGCATTTGGGCTGGGTCCGGCCCATGTTTTTATTTATTTATTTATTTATTTATTTTTTATTATTATTGTTATTATTATTATTATTATTTTGTTTGTTATTATTTATATTTTTATTTTTTTAAAAAGACACATTTTCTTCTATCATTTTACCACCGTTTTCGTCCCGTGTACTGTTCACCCGGTACTGTTCATACGGTACTGTTCATCCGGCCCATAAAAAAGGGAAAAAATCAAAAATACTTGTTTTATTTATAATTTTTCCCCGTATTTTTTATGTCATTTTTATGTAATATGGGACAATATTCCTATGTCGTAAAATACAAATCCGGTACTGAAATACCCGGTTTTCGACTTTCAAGAATACAAAAACAAATAAAAAAAAATGTTTTTTTGTGCATACGGCCAAATGTCTCAAAAAAAAAAAATCATTTTGCATTTTTCATACAAAAAAAAAATCAATGTTTTAGCATGCATTTTGGCTTTAATAACCAGTTTATTAAAGTCAAGAGAATATTGGCCAAAATTTCAAAAAAAACAACAAAAATTTTATTTTGTTTATCTTTTAATATCCGGGGTATGACATTATACGTAATACATATTCCGGATATTTATTTAATTTTTATATATATATTTTTTATATAGAACTTGGGATATGACATTACATGTAATGCGTATTCCGAACAATAAAACACGACCTTAGATGTTATCAGACATTAAAACAATGCAGCCTACCTTAGGTAGGGCGTAGTTGGGGTGCTAATACCTTCCCTTTACGCAACTAGTCTCCGTACCCGATCTCTAAAGACCAGTTAAGGTTCCTAGTAACCAGAATACTAGGTGGCGACTTCCAGTCCATATTTTCACTTATAGAGACAAGAATTCCTTGTCTCTCCTTTTTTTGTTGGGAATAAATATTTCCGATTTTTTTTTTCCTTGAGGGTGGACGATCGCCGCGCCGCCGCACACGTGCGACAGAATGGCGACTCCACTGGGGACCTTGTGGACTAAGCTTTGTTTTTGTCTGATTATTTTTGTTTTTATTTGTGGTTTGCATGTTTATTTTTTGTATGCATTTTTTTATTTTTATTTGCTTACGCGCTTTAAATTTGTACATATTTGTTCATGCATTATAGATTGTGTCATGCATCATTTATATGAGAGTTTGTACTATAAAAAAAAAACTTTAAGTTAAGTGGGGGACTAGCAGCTTACCTTACGACTTTTAGTCAAGGTTTAAGTTTGTGTAAACCCCAACTCTTCGCTAGAGTGCTTAGACTGGTAACAGTTGGTACACGTGCCATCTCATTTGCCTACAAGCCCCCATATTGCCTCCACGAGGGCGATCACTGGGACAGCAAGAGACCCTTTTTTAGAGACTGAATAGCCAACCTACCCTTGTCAAGCATAAACATATTTTTCATAAACCTAACCATAAAGCATTTGGTTTTCAGGTCTTTTAAAAACGATAAGATGGCCATCATTACCAAATTTACTACTGTGGAATATGGGCAGAATTCTGAATTGTCACAATTATCGGAGGGAGATTGCTCTAGAGGTGATGCAAGGAAGCTTCCAATAGTCAAAGACCTGAATGGCGTAGTATATGAGATGAAGAGGATATTGGTCCATAGTCAGAACATTGATGAGACAGCATTTTCCGAGAAGTATGGGCGATTGTTAGAAATTGCAAGGATAGAAGTATTGAACCCAGCAATCAAAGCCCTGATTAACTTTTGGGATCCTGATTACAGATGTTTTTCCTTTGGAAATGTGGATTTGTGTCCCACTGTAGAGGAGTATGGAATGTTGACAGAATTTCCCAAACATCTGCATAGGGTTTATTTTCCTTTGAGAAATGACAAGGTAATTCCCGAGTTGTCAAAGTTGCTGAAGATTCCATATTTGAGCAGATTTTTAGAGAAGAATGGCAGTGGTTTAAAGTGGAAATTTCTAGAGGTTGAACTAGAAAGGAAAAAAGAGCAATATGGGTCCATGCTAGAAAGAGACAGGTTAATCGCTTTGGGAATTTATGGTCTCGTGTTATTTCCAAGCTTAATAGGTGTTATAAGTCTAGAAGCTGCTGCTGCATTTGTGGAATATGAAAATACTCATGTCAACCCTACAACCGCCATATTGGCTGAGACCGTTCTGACCCTCAACCATTTTAGGAAGACGGGGAAAGGCGCAGTGAGATGTTGTACTCAGCTATTATACATCTGGATGGTAAGCCATGTTGAAACCAAGAAGCCGATCTTTAATAATTTTTGGTGGTTTAACCAAAAACCCTTGAAGATAGTGGAGGAGGAAGAATGGGGAAACCTAGGTGACCAAGGTTGGATGAAAAAACTGCAAGAGTTACCTAGTAGCAACTTTAGTTGGAAGGCCCCTTGGGTGAAGTCGGTTGATGTCATAGTAAGTTGTGGACAAAAATGTTGGGTACCGTTAATTGGAATCACAGGTTATGTCAGCTATGCTCCGGCTATGGTGATAAGACAATTAGGCGGGATGCAACACATCCCAAGAACTGTGGGACTTGCTGAATTTTCCGGGTGTTTTAAGGATCAATCCGCGCGAGAAGTGCTTGAAACCATCAAAGAAGATTGGAGCCATTTGACTGTAATTCAAAAGGAGTCTGAAAGGATGAGAGATCCTAGCTCAAGTGAAGGATATGAAAAGTGGAGGAATGTGACCCCAACTGCCGCTCCTAAAAAGCCATGTTCTGAAGACAGGCCTTCGCGAATTATAGAAGGGTCGTTGAAAAGAAAAAAGGTCGGCAATGAGGAAGACCTTATGAAGCAATTAGAAAGGCTCCAAATAGAATTGGGAAAAACTAAGGGAGATAAAGCAGCATTAGAAAGAATGATGATGGAAGGAGACAAAAGCAGAGTGTGTCTAAATGAACAACTTGAATCTAGAGATGTGAAGATAGTGATGTTGGAGCTGCAGTTGAGCAAAGCAAAGGATGTAATAGAAGAGTCTGAGAAAGAAAGTGGAAGACTAATTTTGGATTCGATGCAAAGCAGCTCTGAATTGGAAGCATTGAAAGCCGACTTCAACGACTATCAAGATAATGTTGGGTTCCATCAGGACAAATTCTTGCATGTTCAAGCAGAGTTGTTAGACCGAATTGAGAGGTATGATGAGTTAAACAAGAAATATGTGATGATGGAAAGTAGGCTAGTTGAACTGCAAGAGTTTGAAAGAAAGGGGAAAGAGGAGGAGCTTGTTAAGGCAGATTTGGTAGCTAAGAAAAATGAAATTAGGATGTTGAAGGTGAAGTTTGACAAAGAACGAGAAAAGGTAAAGCAGTTGACCGAAAGGTTGAAAGCTTCAGAAAAACATAAAGAACAGATCGACACCAACAACAATACATTGAATCGGAACAACATGTTGCTTATGGAGAAGATGGCCAAAGTAGACGAGCAAATGGATGAAGCTGCTATTCATGCACGGATTATTAGAGCCAATGCTCGAAGGGTGGGGAGAGACATCTTTCGTTATCGACAAAGCTTGGCTGAGACAGATGCATTCTTAGAAAAAATTGAGAATCGAGGCCTTGCTTTCCTACCGGTGGCTAGAGATATGGATGAAGATGAAGATTGATGTATTTTGTTCTTTTTTGTTTATCCTCTTTTCAAGAGGTTGTATTAGCCGATATTATGAATGAAAAGGGGCCTTGACCCATCTTTTGTTGAAGAAAATCTCCTATAGAGTACGGATAAGCCTACCAAAGCAGCAACATAGAGCAAAACTACTCCTAATAAAGAATGTTAAAAAAAAGAGTCCATACCCATTACACAAAAAGAAATGTAAAGAAATGTCGGCCATCAATCGATTTTTTTTGTTTTGAAAAAAAAAAAAAAAAAAAAAAAAAAAAAAAAAAAGAAGCAAACTCACATTACATATGCATCATGCATTGTTCTTTACCATACATTCATTTACATTTTTCCATACGTCAGTTGAAACATAGGTCCCCCACATAAGGTCCATTACACCAGATTCAGAACAAGAATGGAACACGAAGAGAGGGCTCACCTAGAATCCCGCTACCAGAGCGAGCTAGAATCAGTGAAAAGTGAAGTGTCACGGATGTCTAATCTGCTTGAACAACTGTTAAAAGCAAAAAGTGGGGAGGGAACATCCGCCCAGCCATCTACGAGTTCACCCGTATCGCACATTCCCATAGCATCACCAATTCTGGGGGCAGATTCAGTAACAGAACAACATTTTGCGCCAGCCATCCCTATCCGGCCAGCTCACACGCTACCCACCGTGGATTTAACGACGGACGGACCTGTTGATAGTAGGTCAAGCAATTTCATAAGCCAAGATAAAATATCTGCATTAGAGGAACGGTTGAGAGCTGTAGAAGGAAATGATTGGTTTGACCCAACACGAGCAGCTGATGTATGTTTGGTACCAAACATCGTGGTACCAAAAGATTTCAGGATCCCAGAATTTACCAAATATACAGGCTTAGAGTGCCCAAACACGCACCTACGATCTTACTGCAACAAGATGGCTGAAGTGATCCATAATGATAAAATGCTGATATATTTTTTTCAGGATAGTCTATCAGGCTCTGCTTTAAATTGGTATATGAGGTTGGAAACTGTTAAAATTAAGACATGGAAAGATTTGGTGGAGGCTTTCCTCAAACAGTATAAATTTAACCTGGAAATAGCCCCAGACCGAACAAGCTTGATGTCCATGGAAAAGAGAAGCCAAGAGACAGTCAGGGTGTATGCACAAAGATGGCGAGATGAGGCGACACATGTCCAACCTCCTTTAATCGAAACAGAGATGGTGACTTTATTCGCTAATACTTTTAAAGCACCTTACTATGAGCATTTAATGGGCAGCTCATCTCAGCATTTTTATGATGTTGTACGAGTAGCAGAGAGAATAGAGCAAGGCATTAAAGCCGGGCGCATACCGGAGCCTCTAGAGAAAAAGGGATTTGCTGGAAGAAGAAGAGAAGGAGATGTTAACAACTTAGAGGGAGGGTATAAAGGCAAAAGGGTAAATTACCCAAACCCAGGAACATCTACCCCCCAATTCACCACCATGAACTTTACCAAACCCTTGTCCCCAAATCCAACCAACCGAATAAATCCCCCACCTAATATCCAAAACAACTATCAAAAGCCATATACCAGATATACTTCTGAGCAATTACCTCCATTACCAATGCCTTTAAAAGATTTATACGCTAAATTGCTAAGCATTGGGCAAATAACCCCAATCCATCTACCGCAAATCCAACCGCCTTTTCCTATGTGGTACAAACCAGAACTCTCTTGCGAATACCATGCTGGTAATTCTGGGCACGCAATTGAAACTTGCTACGCTTTTAAAAGGAAGTTGTTAGAACTCATCAAAATGGGGTGGGTATCATTCGAAGATCCACCTAATGTCATTTCAAATCCATTGCCTAAACATACTGCTAGTAGTTCTGGAGTGGGCATGATAGAGATTGGCAATCAAGGCCAAATGTTGAAGGTATCCATGAAGAGGTTATACGATATGTTGTTACAATCAGGATTCCTAAACATAAGCACTACATGTCAGTTGGGAAGTGATAACTATTGTGAGTTCCACAGGATGGAGGGACATCATATCGAAGATTGTGTCAAGTTTCGCCAGAAGGTTGCAAAGATGCTACTCATGGGAGAATTGAGACTCGAAACCCTGGGGGGCAACCAGGAGGTGAGTATGATGGAAGGCCAAGACAAATTGTCAGAGGTCTGTAGAGTTCAACCTATGGCTAATGGGTTCTCAAAGCTGATCTTGACTAAACCTTCCTTTACAAAAAGAGATCACAGTGCAATGCCATATAACTATGTTTGTACCTCGAACATTCAAGCCCCTCTCCCTTTATTTCATTCTGAGGTTAGTGGGCTAACACGGAGTGGCCGCTGTTTTACACCTGAGGAGTTGAAGAAGGCCAAAGGAAAAGAAATAGTGGATCTTGATAATGAAGTAGAGGTGAATGAGCCAGTAACAGAGAAGGAGTCAAATGAATTTCTAAAGTTGATCAAGCATAGTGAGTATTGCATAGTGGATCAACTCAAGAAGACTCCAGCAAGGATATCCCTCATGTCCTTGATACTAAGCTCAGAGCCTCATCGAAATGCCTTACAAAAGGTACTGAACGAGGCATATGTACCCCAGGACATTGAACAAAAAACCATGGAGCATTTGGTAGGGAGGATCCACGCTTCCAATTACCTATATTTCACGGCTGACGAATTAAGTGTTGAAGGAACTGGGCATAACAAGCCATTGTATATCACCGTGAAATGCAAAGATTTCCTTATTGGAAAGGTGCTTGTTGATAACGGCTCGGCTCTTAATGTATTGCCCAACTATATTCTGAAGGAAATGCCAGTTGATGAGTCTCATATGAAGCCTAGCACTATAATGGCAAGAGCATATGATGGCTCACCTAGACCAGTCCTTGGGAATTTAGAGGTCGAGCTATATGTGGGTCCACAAATGTTCCTAACCACATTCCAAGTTATGGATATCCACCCTTCTTATAGTATGTTACTCGGAAGGCCTTGGATTCATACAGCTGGAGCAGTACCTTCTTCATTACACCAGTGTTTGAAATATATCATGAACGGGATGTTGGTAACCGTCAAAGCAGAGGAAACAATCTCCATGGTAAAGAATGTGACCATACCCTTTCTGGAGGCAGAGGATTGCACGGATGATGAGAATCTTCATGCCTTTGAGATTGTAAACACTGACTGGGTACCTGAAAGCACAGTGCTAAGAAAGCCAAAGATATCAGCAGCAGCAAAGATGGCCGTTCGATGTTTCTTGGAACATGGAATCCCATTCCAATATGACCCTATCATGGGAATACCAAAAGGGATTAAGCCAATTACAATGAGAGCTGTTGACCAAAGATTTGGGCTGGGATATAAACCTAAGAAGGAGGATCATCGTTGGGCTGCCAATAAACGAAGAGAACGAAGAATGGCTAGAATCGCGGGAAGGGAACCTGAAGAAGAAGAAATGGAAATCCCTCCACTAATGGTTTCTTTCCCAAAGGCAGCATATGTGATGCAACCAGATAACCGAGCAGAAGATGGTATTCAAAAGATGGCAACTATGAGCATCAACACCTTGGAAGATGATAAGGAGGAAGGAAGTGGCACAAAAACAGTAGTTGAAATGGAAGATAAAGTGCTACCACAACTGACTGTTGAAATGGAAGATGAAATGCTACCACAACTGACTGTGCATACTCTAGAAGAACTCCCCACCAAGACTTTTGTGCGAAGGTTGGCTGAAGGTGAAAAGTTTCAAAACTGGGTGACCCAAGAAGCTCCGCTAGTATTTAAAATGTAAACCCCTTGTGCTTGCTTTCATATGCTTTTGTTTGTTTATTTGCTTTTGTCATTCTAGTTGATAATCAAGGCTCATGATGTCAACTAGATTTTGTCTTTATCAGTGATCCCACTTTTATCGTAATCAATGAGATCATACTTTTTCTACATTCATCTGTCATTTTTTTCTCTCTTCTTGCTTTTACATCAAACATTTTCCGCTTTCAGGAATCCTGAAAGTGAATCTTCCACAACATCACATACATTTAATATCAAGAATGAATGGCCAAACTTTAACGAACATGTGACCATGATGGAAGAAGAAGAAGGGGACGAAAACAATATCAAAGAATTCACAAAACTAGTAGAGCAACATGAAAAAACATGGGAACCTGCTGCTGAAGAACTTAAAATCATAAATGTAGGCTGTGATCAGTCTAAAAAAGAATTGAAAATAGGGACACTGATTACGCCTAAGCAAACGGCTGAGTTAAGTGCTTTACTACATGAGTACTCAGATGTTTTTGCTTGGTCTTACAAGGATATGCCTGGTTTGAACACAAATATCGTGGTACATAAGATCCCATTAGAGGAAGGGTGTAAACCAGTCAAGCAGAAGTTGAGAAGAGCACACCCGGAGACATGGATCAAAGTGAAAGCGGAACTTGAGAAACAATGGAATGCTGGATTCCTAGAAGTTGTTACATACCCGCAGTGGGTATCCAACATTGTTGTCGTACCAAAAAAGGAAGGGAAAATTAGAGTTTGTGTGGACTTCCGGGATTTGAACAAAGCTAGCCCTAAAGATGATTTTCCACTACCTCACATAGATATTTTAGTGGACAATGCTGCCCGTAGTTCCACTTATTCCTTTATGGATGGTTTCTCAGGATACAACCAGATAAAGATGGCTACAGAAGACAGGGCAAAAACGACTTTTGTCACCCCTTGGGGAACCTACTGCTATAAGGTTATGCCGTTCGGTTTAAAGAATGCAGGTGCCACCTATCAAAGAGCTATGGTGACTTTATTCCATGATATGATGCATAAAGAAATCGAGGTGTATGTGGATGATATGATTGCCAAGTCAAAAGAGGGAGAAGATCATGTCAAGGTGTTGAGGAAGTTATTTGAGAGATTGAGAAAGTATGAATTAAGACTCAATCCTGCAAAATGTTCATTTGGGGTTAAGTCCGGCAAGCTGCTGGGATTTGTAGTCAGTGAGAAAGGTATAGAGGTGGATCCTGATAAAGCAAAAGCCATCCAATCCATGCCAACCCCAAAGTCAGAGAAAGAGGTGAGGGGATTTTTGGGCAGGCTGAACTATATTGCCCGATTCATAGCCCAGCTAACTACCACATGTGAACCTATCTTCCGATTGCTGAGGAAAAAGAATCCTGGGACTTGGAATGAGGAGTGTGAAGAGGCATTCAATAAAATCAAGTGTTATTTGCAAAATCCGCCTTTGCTTGTACCTCCTACGTTAGGAAGGCCTTTACTATTGTATCTCACAGTAACAGAAACAGCTATGGGATGTGTACTTGGACAGCATGATGAAACCGGGAGGAAAGAAAGGGCTATTTATTATCTAAGTAAAAAGTTCACTGAATGTGAGTCTCGATACACGGTAATAGAAAAACTATGTTGTGCATTGGGATGGGCAGCAAAACGATTACGACATTATATGTTATATCACACCACTTGGTTGATTTCACAAGTGGATCCATTGAGGTACATATGTAACAAGCCCTATCTCTCCAGCCGCATTGCAAGGTGGCAGGTTTTGCTATCAGAATATGATATCATATATATGACACGAAAAGCTGTGAAGGGGAGCGTGATTGCTGACCACTTAGCTGATAATGCTATTGAAGATTACGAGCCACTGGATTTTGATTTTCCAGATGAAAATTTATTATCAATAGAGAAGGAAGAAGAGATGACAGATTGGTGGACTATGTTTTTTGACGGAGCAGTGAATGTATATGGTAATGGGGCCGGTGCAGTGATAGTCTCTCCTGATCAAAAGTTGTATCCAGTTTCAGTGAAATTGCATTTTGAATGCACCAACAATACAGCTGAGTATGAAGCTTGCATTCTTGGTTTAGAAGATGCATTAGAGATGAAGATTAAAAAGCTGGATGTATATGGTGACTCAATGTTGATTATCTGTCAGGTGAAGGGAGAATGGCAAACCAAGGAAGAAAAGTTAAAGCCTTACCAGGAATACTTGTCCTCACTATTAGGCAACTTCGAAGAGATAAAGTTCACTCACTTGGGAAGAGAAGGGAACCATTTTGCAGATGCTTTGGCTACCTTAGCTGCTATGGCCACCATTGATCTCGGGCATAGGGTACAACCAGTACACATTGACATTAGAAATAATCCAGCTTATTGTTACTCCATTGAAGAAGAAATAGATGGGAAGCCTTGGTATTACGATATCAAGAACTTCGTGCAAAAGCAAGAATATCCAGAGGAAGCTTCGAAGACGGATAGGAAAACCATAAGGAGATTGGCTATGAGTTTTTATCTAGATGGAGAGATTCTGTATAAAAGATCATTTGATGGAACCTTGCTAAGGTGTTTAAGTGCAACAGATGCTAAAAAGGCTTTGCAAGAGGTTCATGAAGGGATTTGCTCAACTCATGCCAGCGGACATATGATGGCAAGGAAAATACAAAGGGCTGGTTATTTCTGGATGACATTAGAGAAAGATTGCAATGACTACGTTAAAACATGTCACAAGTGCCAGGTGTATAGTGATAGAGTCAACGCACCTCCGACCCCTTTGTTTAATATGGTATCTCCCTGGCCGTTTGCAATGTGGGGACTTGATGTGATCGGGCCTGTTAACCCAAAAGCCAGCAATGGGCATAGATTCATCCTTGTAGCCATTGATTATTTCACGAAGTGGGTAGAAGCCTGTTCCTACGCTCATGTGACTCAGAAGGTGGTAAAGAGGTTCATAGAGAAAGACCTGATTTGTCGTTATGGGGTGCCAGAAAAGATAGTGACTGATAATGCTCAGAATTTCAACGGCAAAATGATAGCAGAGCTTTGTACTAAATGGAAGATCAAACATTCAAATTCCTCACCATATAGGCCAAAGATGAATGGGGCCGTGGAAGCAGCCAATAAGAACATCAAGAAAATCGTTCAAAAGATGGTAGTCACCTATAAAGATTGGCATGAGATGTTATCATTTGCTCTCCACGCATATCGTACTACAATAAGAACCTCGACTGGAGCAACCCCATATTCGTTGGTATATGGAATGGAGGCAGTAATGCCATTGGAAGTTGACATCCCATCGTTACGGGTGTTGATAGATTCTGAATTACAAGAGGCTGATTGGGCCAAGGTGAGATATGAGCAGTTAAACTTGATCAGTGAAAGGAGGATAGCCGCAATCTGTCATCACCAGCTTTACCAGAAAAGGATGGCCAAGGCATATGACAAGAAAGTTAGACCTCGTGTGTTCCAAGAAGGAGATCTAGTGCTGAAGAAATTAGTGTCTCTGCCGGGAGAAGATCGCAGCAAGTGGGCTCCAAATTATGAAGGTCCCTATGTAGTAAGGAAGACTTTCTCAGGAGGAGCTCTGAAATTGTCCAGAATGGATGGAGAAGATCTAGCTAGGCCTGTGAATTCTGACTCTGTAAAGAGATATTATGTCTAAATATGTTCAGTTTTCCCTTGAAATCAATAAAGTAAAGTTTGGCCATGATTTCTTTGTATAAAGAACCCTGTCATTGCATTAATCTCACCATACTCAGATTGTGCATCTTAAACGAACTGATTTTGTGCCTGATTACAAGAAATGCATCATATAGTGCTCAAAGATGAAATTTAAGCAGTTCCTATTAAAGAAGTGACCAAACCGAAATAAACCTCAAAGCTAACCCTGAGATAAAACTTTGTCTTTACTAGCATTTTTTGTTTTTACATGGATGAATGGTTAGTTAACCATCTCTGTAATCATACATATTTTTCCTGGGATAAGAACAAGGTTTATCAAACTTAACAATGTGCGTTTTGAGATGAGGAAAGGCCATCTTTGTCATCCATTCACGTTTCTAAATAATTTCATCCTTCGTAATCCCTATTTGAGCTGGATCGTTTTTTTTTATTATTATCACAACCCTGACTAGGATCACACCCCACACTGGGGGCAAATAAGAGGTATTGAGAAGATACTAACAGAATCAATAGGAAAGGGGAAAGTTTCAAGACAAAGATTAACGATAATTAAAAAAAAAAGACCGACTGGAGGGTAGAAAATATTGATACTAATATCGAACCCAAGACTATCCAAACAAAGCAGTTGAAAAGGGATGCTAGAATTGCCCATTTAATATTTGGTCTCTTATTATCATCCAGACAAAGCAGTGAAGATAGATGAGGAGATTTGGTTATGTCTCAGTTAGCAGACACAGCAAAGGCACTAAAGGCAACATTCTGAAAAAAAGAAAAGAAAAAAAGAGAAGCATTACAAACTGTTGGGTTTTGGTATGAAGAACGGAATCGTCAAATGACTTTCAAAGATGATTGATGAATAGTTGATCCTAGATCATTGAAACCCTTAAACACTTTTTGAGACAAATGAAATTCGTTTTTTTTAGCCCATACCTATAGCCTACGTTACAAGCCGTTAAAAGTCCTTTCTAATCAAGCGCGTGTAACTTGGTTTGATAAATTTTGATCTCATGACCCACATGGTTTGATATAGTATGAAAATTTGTTGTGCTCTGTGCAAAACAAACAATGCTAGTATGAGACATTTGCTTTTTATATATACAGCTTTTTCAAGTCTATGCTTGAACCCTTTTCAAAAGATTAAGCAGAAGGTCACTTTTGAAAAAAAAAAAACGAAGAGCTTAACCTAAAGACAACAACATCCTAAAACCCGAGAAAACTAGTATTGGGAATTGCTTAAACAAGTCTTTAGTGTGTATGTTGACAGTCCTTGTAGTCATGAACAAGTTCAAGTTTGTTTCGTGTTGTTAAAGATTCCTTTTCTTTAGGCAACCCTATCCTTTTCTATTATTTCAGACAAAAAAAAAACAAAAAAAAAAAACCAAAAACCAAAAAAAAAACAAACACAAAAAAAAAACAACAGCCCTTTATTTTGAGAAAGACAAATAAAACATTGGCAAAAAGAAGGTGATAGGGCGCCCAGTGAAGAAGTGGAGATTGTTTCTTTGAAATGTAATGGATAAGAAAAAGACAGTGCAAGAAACACATACCAACAAATTGCAAAAACACAAGACAAGCTCATACAAAGGAAAGGGTTTTACGAAACCTCAGGGACCTATGTTTCAATTCAGGTAAGAGGTGCATGCATTAGCATTACATTTTAGACCATTGCATGCACAATTTGTTTTGTTTACTTGCTTAAGGAAAATATCTGAGTGAAGGTCCAACGAGTTTGTGGACACTTGACCACACTTCATTTTCTTTCCACCTGGTTAGGTCACTCATTATAATGAGACAGTTTTGATTAAAGGAATCAACACATCAGGTTGACTGACCTACACACAGTTTTTGGTTCTGGTTAGAGGTGATTGCCGAAAGGAATCTCAGTCTATCCCAACCACACACAGGATTTTGGTTCTGGTTAGAGGGGATTGCCGAAAGAAATCTCAGTCTATCCCAACCACACACAGGATTTTGGTTCTGGTTAGAGGGGATTGTCGAAAGGAATCTCAGTCTATCCCAACCACACACAGGATTTTGGTTCTGGTTAGAGGGGATTGCCGAAAGAAATCTCAGTCTATCCCAACCACACATAGGATTATGGTTCTGGTTAGAGGGGATTGCCGAAAGAAATCTCAGTCTATCCCAACCACACACAGGATTATGGTTCTGGTTAGAGGTGATTGCCGAAAGGAATCTCAGTCTATCCCAACCACACACAGGATTTTGGTCCTGGTTAGAGGGGATTGCCGAAAGGAATCTCAGTCTATCCCAACCACAAACAGGATTATGGTTCTGGTTAGAGGTGATTGCCGAAAGGAATCTCAGTCTATCCCAACCACACACAGGATTTTGGTTCTGGTTAGAGGGGATTGCCGAAAGAAATCTCAGTCTATCCCAACCACACACAGGATTTTGGTTCTGGTTAGAGGGGATTGCCGAAAGGAATCTCAGTCTATCCCAACCACAAACAGGATTATGGTTCTGGTTAGAGGTGATTGCCGAAAGGAATCTCAGTATATCCCAACCACACACAGGATTATGGTTCTGGTTAGAGGTGATTGCCGAAAGGAATCTCAGTCTATCCCAACCACACACAGGATTATGGTTCTGGTTAGAGGTGATTGCCGAAAGGAATCTCAGTCTATCCCAACCACACACAGGATTTTGGTTCTGGTTAGAGGGGATTGCCGAAAGAAATCTCAGTCTATCCCAACCACACATAGGATTATGGTTCTGGTTAGAGGGGATTGCCGAAAGAAATCTCAGTCTATCCCAACCACACACAGGATTATGGTTCTGGTTAGAGGTGATTGCCGAAAGGAATCTCAGTCTATCCCAACCACACACAGGATTTTGTTTTTTAGTCAGAGAGGGGGTTGGTGAAACGAATCTCAAGAAGCCCAACCGCACATAATGTTTTGCTTTGATACAAAGAATAGCCGAATGGGTTTTCAAGCCAGTCAAGTTGGAGGAGAGTGGTGTCGAAAATTTGGTTTTGTCTATCTTTATAACACTTACTATGCAAATCGTTGCTCCGTAAGTATTATAAAGAGGGGGCATCTGTTGTAACTCATTTTTGGGTCTTCACCTAAAACTACAAAAAAAATTCAAAAAAAAATACATTTATAAAAAAAAAATATAACAGAAAGAAAAAATGCCAGAGCGCCTAAAAAATGTTTAAAAATTGATTGAGGATGTGCAAAAAAATAAAAATAAAAATTTGACAGTATATCATTGACTGATGCGAGCCCTAATGATAAAGAAAATTCAATTTGAGGAAGAAAAATGCAAAATTAGAAGTTTATGGACTCAATTAAATTTTATTGAAGGTTTAATTGAATTTATAGAGGTTTTACTTGCAAAAACAATTGATTTTGGAGTTATTTTGGGCTTTAATTGGAAGAAATTAATTTTCTGGGGTCAAATTATAATTTTTGGAAGTTAATTTGGTCAAATCAGGGGCTTAATTGCATAAAAAATGAAGTTTAATGGCCAATTAGGGACTAAATTGAAGAAATCCGAGACCAAGGACGAAATTGTAAAACGCGCGCAATTTGAGGGCCTTCTTTGAAATCTGACGCATTTTGGCGCCTTTTTCTTTTAAATGAAACGGCGCGTTTTGACCAAAACGGCGTCGTTTCATTCACTGTTGCAAAAAAAAAAAAAAAAAAAAAAAAAAAAAAAAAACACAGAAGCCCAAAACGGCGCCGTTTTGACGGCACTGTAGGTCTTCTTCTTCCCCTGGACGCGCGAGGCAGGGGAAGAAGAAGATTTTTCTTCTCCCTTTTCGCCTAACTTCTTTCCCCATTTCTACGCAATAAGACGCCCACCATTCGACGCCCACTTGCCTCCTTTTTATCCGTTGAACGGCTAGTGGAGGGGCGGCCAACAGTGGCCGCCCCACCACCATTGTCCCCCCTGTTTTTGCCTATAAAAACAGGGGAGGACCGAACAAAAAAAAAAAAAAAAAAAAAAAGAGAAGGGAGAGGGAAGAGAGAAGAGAAGAGAAGAGAAAGAAGAGAGGAAAAGAAAAGAAAAAAAAAAAACAGAAACAGAAGAAGAAAGAAAGAAGCAGGGGAGAAGAGAGAAGAAATCGTCGCCTCTGCCACCCTTCGATCACCAGCAGCACCGCCGGCCACCGCTCCAGTTGGAAGCTCCACCGCGTCAGGTAACCTCCTGCTCCCTCGCCATCACTTTTTTTTTTTTTTCTTCTCGCCCTCGCTGTCCCTGCCTGCACTTGCATGCAGAACGTGAATAATTCACGTTCTGCTGCAAAATGCAGCGTGGGCTGGTTACTGTGCTGATGCACAGTAACCAGCCCATTTGGGCCTGGGCTGGGCCGTTCAGCCCAGCCCCTGTAAACGGGCTTGGTTGGCCCAGCCCATGCATTTGGGCTGGGTCCGGCCCATGTTTTTATTTATTTATTTATTTATTTATTTTTTATTATTATTGTTATTATTATTATTATTATTTTGTTTGTTATTATTTATATTTTTATTTTTTTAAAAAGACACATTTTCTTCTATCATTTTACCACCGTTTTCGTCCCGTGTACTGTTCACCCGGTACTGTTCATACGGTACTGTTCATCCGGCCCATAAAAAAGGGAAAAAATCAAAAATACTTGTTTTATTTATAATTTTTCCCCGTATTTTTTATGTCATTTTTATGTAATATGGGACAATATTCCTATGTCGTAAAATACAAATCCGGTACTGAAATACCCGGTTTTCGACTTTCAAGAATACAAAAACAAATAAAAAAAAATGTTTTTTTGTGCATACGGCCAAATGTCTCAAAAAAAAAAAATCATTTTGTATTTTTCATACAAAAAAAAAATCAATGTTTTAGCATGCATTTTGGCTTTAATAACCAGTTTATTAAAGTCAAGAGAATATTGGCCAAAATTTCAAAAAAAACAACAAAAATTTTATTTTGTTTATCTTTTAATATCCGGGGTATGACATTATACGTAATACATATTCCGGATATTTATTTAATTTTTATATATATTTTTTTTATATAGAACTTGGGATATGACATTACATGTAATGCGTATTCCGAACAATAAAACACGACCTTAGATGTTATCAGACATTAAAACAATGCAGCCTACCTTAGGTAGGGCGTAGTTGGGGTGCTAATACCTTCCCTTTACGCAACTAGTCTCCGTACCCGATCTCTAAAGACCAGTTAAGGTTCCTAGTAACCAGAATACTAGGTGGCGACTTCCAGTCCATATTTTCACTTATAGAGACAAGAATTCCTTGTCTCTCCTTTTTTTGTTGGGAATAAATATTTCCGATTTTTTTTTTCCTTGAGGGTGGACGATCGCCGCGCCGCCGCACACGTGCGACACTAGATATGATGGCAGGAGCCCAAATCTTTTCTAAGATTGACTTAAAAAGCGGGTATCATCAGATTAGGATCCGTCCTGGAGATGAGTGGAAAACAGCTTTTAAGACTAAGGATGGTTTATATGAATGGCTAGTTATGCCTTTTGGCCTGTCCAATGCACCAAGCACTTTTATGAGAGTAATGACACAAGTGCTTCGGCCATTTATGGGAAAGTTCTTGGTGGTATACTTTGATGATATTCTTATTTACAGCAAAACCAAGGAAGAACATTTCGATCATCTTATTTAGGTTTGTACCACCCTAAGAAAGACAAGTTTGTTTGCAAATGTCAAAAAGTGTTCATTCTTTACTGATCAAGTGGTCTTTTTAGGGTTTATAGTATCATGGAAAGGAGTCTCTGCTGATCCCCAAAAAGTTCAAGCGATAGTAGATTGGCCGGAACCTAAGACTATTCATGAGGTTCGTAGTTTTCATGGGCTTGCCACTTTCTATCGTCGTTTTATTAAGGGATTTAGCACCATCATGTCACCTATTACAGATTGTTTGAAACAAGGTGAGTTTAAGTGGAGTAAAGGAGCTAATAGGGCATTTGAAGAGGTTAAGAAGAAAATGACGGAGGCCCCAGTAATGCGGCTACCTGATTTTACTAAAGTGTTTGAAGTAGAATGTGATGCTTCGGGAGTTGGCATAGGTGGAGTACTTAGTCAGGAACGTCACCCTGTAGCTTACTTTAGTGAGAAACTTAATGAGGCAAAACAAAAGTACTCAACTTATGATAAGGAGTTTTATGCGGTGGTTCAGGCCTTGCGCTATTGGCGCCATTACTTGTTACCACAGGAGTTTGTTCTTTACTCCGATCATGAGGCCCTTCGCTATCTTAACTCCCAAAAGAAGCTTAATCATAGGCATGGTCATTGGGTTGAATATTTGCAAGCATACTCATTTGTTTTGAAACTTAAATCTGGAATAGAGAATAAGGCTGCAGATGCTTTGAGTCGTCGGGTGACGCTGTTATCTGTAATGAGTGTTGGAGTCACAGGATCTGAGAGACTTAAGGAGGAGTATGAATCTTGCCCAGAATTTGGAGAAATATACTTGGCATTGAAGGATGAGCATCACCGTGTTATAAATGGTTATCACCTCCAAGATGGATACCTATTTCGAGATAATAAGCTTTGTATCCCGAAAACATCTGTGCGTGATTTTTTGATATGGGAGATTCATGTTGGAGGTCTCTCAGGACATTTTGGAAGGAATAAAATCATCGAAGAAGTGGAACGTCAGTTTTTTTGGTCTAGTTTGAAAAGAGATGTCGCCAAATTAGTAGGTCAGTGTCGAACTTGCCAACTCGCTAAGCATAGAAAATAAAATACTGGTCTTTACACTCCATTACCTGTGCCTACTTGCCCTTGGCAAGATGTAAGCATGGATTTTGTGCTTGGGCTTCCACGTACTGCAAAGAAACATGATTCTATTTTTGTGGTTGTCGATCGCTTCTCTAAGATGGCCCATTTTATTCCTTGTACTAAGACCACAGATGCTTCTAGAGTCGCAAAACTCTATTTTGATTAGATTGTTAAGTTGTACGGCCTTCCCCAAACCATAGTTTCAGATAGGGATGTTAGATTTACAAGTTATTTCTGGAAAACCCTTTGGCATATGGTGGGAACCAAATTGAAGTTTTCTACTGCTTACCACCCCCAAACTGATGGTCAAACTGAGGTGGTTAACAAGAGTTTGGGTAACCTTTTAAGGTGTCTAGTGAGTGATCATAATCGGAATTGGGATCTGATTCTTCCTACGGCCCAGTTTGCCTATAATAGCTCCATCAATAGGTCAATAGGCATGAGTCCCTTTGAAGTTGTACATGGTTACAAGCCTAGGAAACCTTTAGATCTTCTTCCTATGTCCCTTCATGCTAGAGTGTCTGAGTCAGCCGAGTCTTTTGCACGTAGAATTCAGGATTTGCATATTGAGATCACTAAACAAATTCAAGCAAGTAATGCGCAATATAAACTTCAAGCTGATGCACATAGACGACATAATGAGTTTAATGTTGGAGACTATGTTATGATACGGATTAGACCCGAACGGTTTCCTTCGGGAGCTAATCGAAAATTGCATGCACGTAGTGCCGGGCCTTTCAAAGTGCTACAACGGGTTGGTCCAAATGCTTATGTTCTTGATTTACCACATGATTTTGGCATTAGCTCTACATTTAACATTGAGGATCTAGTTGCATACCACAAACCACTTCCTATTCCAAATGACCCATTCGAAACACCACTTAACCCCCCTCCTGATGATCCTAATGAAACCTCTATCCCTTTTACCTTGACATCAGCACAAAAGGATAATATTGATGCTATTCTGGATGAACAAGTTGTCTTTAACAGGAATGGTGAGATTCAGCAGTTTCTAGTTCGCTGGGTGGGTCGACCCGACTCAGACTGCACTTGGATTACTAGAGATACTTTGCAGCAGCTTGACCCAGATCTTTGGGAGTACTATCAGAGTCGGCCACTGCTACACTCGACGGGGTCGAGTTTCTCTAACCCCGGGAGAGTTGGTGGGGACACCAGGCCCACGCCACAGATTACACGAGTATATGGACGGAGACGACGTAGGATGGCCCAACCTGTCACGCTTTGGTTGGGAGACTAAGCCCATTGGGCCTATCTCATTGTTGTTTTTATTTATTTAGCCCATTTGGGCCGGCTCATTGTAATTTTATTTATTTAGCCCATTTGGGCTTGCTCATTGTTATTTTTATTATTTATGTTAAACAGTTTGGTTTGATGGGCCGAGCCCAATAGCAGGATGTTCTAGGTTGAGACTATTTATATGCTCTTTTGTCATTTGGGAAGGGACTTTTGAATGAATGAAAAAATGCAGATTTGCACATCTCCAACCCCTCTCCTCCTTTTCTTTAGCTTCTTTCTTCTTTAAAGCTTCTTTCTTTTCTTGCTTTAATTCTTTTTACTTATTGTTCCGTATCACAGCAACTTCGCATGGCACTTTACCATGTCAATGGGGTGGGCCTGATACACATCTTTTATGGTGTCGAACCCAATGATTTTTATCATCACACCTCGAGTGTGGTCAAACACTCAATGTTCATTTGGGCTTAACACAAGGCTAGATTCATTACATCCATAGATTCAAACATAATACCTAGATCTAACACCATATTTGTACATATTTTATATATATCTTAGAAGAATTATTATTTAACAAATAGATATAATTAAACAAGTTTGCACTTCACCAACACCATTATATATATATTAAAATCTTTCATGACTCACCGTATTTCATCTCTTAGCTGGATAAAATGAGTAGATCTTAGTTCATAATATAAAATTCATTTATAAGGGTGAAATGACTCCAACCCTACCACTCTAGCAAATAAATAAGGTTTAAGACCTATAAATATTTCCTGAACGGCTACACCACTTAGGTAATAAAATTATAATTTTTATTCTCTATTGTATATATATTTTTAGAGTTTATGTCTTTAGAATATCATTGCATTGTCTCTTTTTAAAAAGAAACTTAAACATCAAAAAATACTCAAACCCAAGGTTGTTAAAATCACGTTTTGACTCGTAAAATCATACGATTTTACGAGTCAAAACATGCATTACGGGTTGAATCGGTTGAAAAAATCAAAAATGGGTAAAATCGGGTTAAAATCGGGTGAAATCGCGCAAAATCGCGATATCAGGATCGATTTTGCGATTTCAACAAAATGAGGAGCTGAAAGTTTAATTCCCCCCTTATGTCCAGCTGTCAGACGCCTATTGGATTTTTCTTTCCCCCTCACGTGACTGTCTTCAGTTCACTTCAGTGACTCAGTCTTCAGGCGAGATTCGAGAACACTCACAAATTGTCAGTAACTTTGTACTCAGTCAATGCATTTAATAATTTGCCTCGATCGAGTTACATGGCAAGAACAGGACAGCATGGCAGGCACATCTGAACTGTGTCGTGTGGTTTTTGTCACTAATTTGACAGGTTATTGCTGTTTTTATTAGTTAATGTGTATAAAACTATAAATCATTCACTAATCTTCATATTTTATTTTTTAATCTAAACTATAAACAAACGGGTAACCCAGCTCCCAAATTCTCAATTCCCAAATCATCTAATGTTATCCTCTTTGATCATATTATGAAAATTAATCCCTTGAAATCACTCCGGTTAATTAGTTGGCATATCCTACTAATTAATATCTTTGAAATTAAGTCAAAATCACACCAGAATTGATTGAGTATAATTATATCTACCGCGAGAAAATCTTATGGTGCCGAAAACAAAACTAGTGTTATTTTATTGGTTATTTCTTAAATTAATTAAAAAAAAACATAAAACCGATTATTGGTTATTTTCTTGTTTTAAGTTTGTTGATTATTAGTTAATGAAAAGTTATTTTAAATTATGTATGATTTTTATTTGAATCATGTATTTTAAGATGCTTGAACTATATATAAATTTTTATTTGAAGGCTTGAAATATGTATGAATTTTTATTTGAAACATGTTTTTTAAGGTGCTTGAACTATGTATGAATTTTTATTTGAAGCATGATTTTTTTTTTAATGTATTTTAAAATTCCTTACGATTTTGACGATTTTACGATCCGTTTTTACGATCCGAGTTTGTGAACAGCTTTCCGTTTCGTGTTAAAATCGCAATTTTAACAACCTTGCTCAAACCTATAAAAAGTAATGTTTTACAAATACCAGCCACCTTGGCCTTCCAATCACTGGATACAAGCTATTAACTACTTTGATTAGGAAAAAAGATTAAATTGTTAGAATAAAAAGATTAACCGATAATTCAATATATAAACTTTGATTATAAACTGCTTTAATGTTTCGGGACATCTTCACAGTGCTCGATATTGTGTGCTAGTCAATTAGCAATGATGGTGGTAGTTGGTTCCTTGTTTTCTTTTTCGTTATCTGAAATATAGGAATTGAAATATTGTTATCAGTAGTGACCTTGAACATGATATGCATGTTTAGAACTTGGTATTTTCGTGATTAGGAGAGTCCTTTGCCCAAAATAATCTGATCATTTGTTGGTTCATTCTCTTGGGGAAAGGAATGGAACATAAGCTGGCAAAAAACATACCCAGGATCAACATCACAATCAGTTATTGTAGATGAGCTTTCCCAATTAAGAAGCCAGGAGCCCCCAAGAGCTTATCAGCTTTCCCAATTTAGGAGGTTAACGAGTCTTAGTGGATTAATTCCAGAATCGTTTTGCATGCATCCATTTCAGTCATTAGCACATGTTGTTTCTGAGGCCCAGCCTTCTTGAAATGTTGAGCAGGTACAGACTTTTTTTAACCTAAATTATACTCGAGTAAAGGCTGTCATGTGAGTTCTTAGTTCTTAAACTGTATATGAATCTCTAATGTTTCCTTTGAAATTTGGAGCTCTAGTCGTGGATTCGATATTTTATTATTTGCTACAAGGAACATTGCTTCTGTACGAATTTCTATCTAATTATTTGCTACAAAAACTCAAGTTCAGCCATATGGACAATGTTAATCAGCTGACAAATACGTTGTGTTTTTCGGAATGTTGCAGGGTCACAATTAGGTTGGGTTCATGCCTTACACTGCAGATGGGAGTGTGAGCATTTCTACTTTTGAATGTTTATACAGTGATTAGTTTTGTTAGCAACATGTAATGGATATTTTGCTAGCGGAGTTCAATTCCAGGGGCACACTTTTAGGATTTCCAACTAAAATGAATAATTAAACTTAATATGAGAAAGCACTCGTAGCTTTAGCTTGTGTTGTGCATGTGGGAATGAGAATTTGAATGTGAATACTGAGTTCACAAATCGATTGAACTATTATTGGATGTGTGTCAATCTGAAAGTGAATTATATGCGCTTCCGCCGTAGACTGTTTGAGAGATTGTAGAATTGAAGACTGATATGTTCTATTTTGACCAGTGGATTGCAATGCTGATGAAAGCTGTTGCTGTTGGAGTGACATAATTATTCACTGGAGCTGTAGGCGTCTCTGTAGTTTTGGCGCCCGAGACCTATCCTAAAATATCAGTAATCGTTGCTATTAAAGCAATGATATTCACCATTCTTGACTTGATTATGGTGGATTTATAACTAGGATGGTTATTCATTGAACAAATTTGGTCGATTTGGGTATCCAAGCAAAGTGAGAGTCCATACAATCTGTCAAAGATTTTCACTGCTCTGAATTAGCATCTGCAGAAATGAAAATGCTTCAATAGCCACGCCAAGCAAAGGTCAGGAAAATCTTGGCATTAAGATTAGCAGACAGGCCCGTGATTTCCGATTGTCGGTGATAACCTTCTTTTGACTGGAGCATCTGTGACAGAGGTGGATGAGCTGAATCCCCGCCGCTCGTGGATAAGGAATCTTCTTAATTTGAAACGTGGCAAGAGAATTCAAGTCGAGGACAGCAGAAGAGTGAAGGCAGTAGAGATTCATGACATATTAATACCCATGTCTTCCAACAGTCCTCGGAAGATCAAAGAAGCAGGATTTGAGATGGTGAAGATTAGAGCTCAGAGGAACATACGCGATTGAAAGAGAAGACATTGTTTTAGCAGGGAAGTAGTGGTAATCAAAGTGGTGGCTCAATCAATCCAACTTCATCAGGAGCTTCTTTAAGCATCCAGTGAGCTTGTACAACGAAATTGAGCCTAGCATCGAGTTCTCCGCCTTCAATATTGCTGTGTTGGTTGAGCAGGGATGGTGTTTAATCAAAGAGGAAGTCACTAGAAGCTCATATTTTCAAGGCTCACTGCAAAACCAAAACTTTCCTTGAAGCTTCACATAATGAAAGGGTTCAATTAGGCCAAGAAATGGAGTTTGAGATTGAAACTTTGGATCAAAAAAGCAGTAAAGATCGAAACTTTGTGAGAATCTGAGCAGAAAACCAGATCAAGTTTTGGGCTTTGAATGCTTTCGGATCACTTTAATTCTTTTGATCACGAAGCCACAATTGATCAGTTGATGGATAGAGACGCCGGTCAACTCTGTGTTTCTTTCTTTCGAAGCCCGTCAAATTCTCCAGTGTCCACTCGGATTGTGGAAGAAACCTACAGGAAAGCAGTCTGGCATGTGCACAAAAATGGCGACGGCTTGAGGGTCGTGCTCCAGCGGTGTGTGGGGGCTTGTCTCCTGCTGCCGTCTCAAGTTCGACTTTTTATGCGTACCTGTCATCCCCGCGGTGTGTGGGGGCTTGTCTTCTGCTGCTGTCCTAAGTTCGACTCTTTATGCGTACCTATCATCTCCGCGGTGTCTTACTTGCTCACTGGATTTACAGAGTATTCAGTGGGCTGTAGGAACCAATCGTGATGCGTGCAAGCTGACCCGAACACTCCACGCTAATAAATAATAATAAAAAAAAATAGCGACTTTTTCTGTTGAAGTCCAAACAATCTCAAGGCAACATCCCACGGGCTAAAATCTGTGACGCTTGGATAAAAGTTAGATTCTTAAGGTTATAAATTTCTTCTCAAAATAAATTAGACACTGCGATTAAGAAAAAATTTCTAATTAAAATTAATGTAATTAATAGAATTAATTAATGTAATCCATCTAATATTAAAATTTCTAAATAGTAAAATATTAAATAAATTAAAAGTACTAATCTAAATAAAAAAAAAATTTGAAATACAATAAGGTAAATAAAAACAATATCACACAATAACTTCCAAACCTTATTTGAATGATTTCTCAATCCTCGATTATCTTGAAATTTTAACTCAATAGTCAACAAGGCTTTAAGAATTTTCTGTTGAAATTATAGTTTTATCCAATAATCGAGTTAAAAATGCTTGATTTAATAAACTGCATCTTTGATTTTTATTAAACTCCTCGAAACCTAAAAATTTTAAGTATTAATGAAATAATACCATAAACATTATTATGACAAGAAAATAGAAGAAATTTCCCTACTTCAATCCTCTCTATTTCTAAAATTCTTGTCCTTAAATTATCTATAAAAAATTGAACTCTTCCACTCTAAATGAACAAATATCTCAAATATACTATTGTAGCTAATATTTTTACGAAGCATACTAATACAAATTCTAAAGTCTAAAAATTCAAAATACAATTCTCTATCACCACAAGAAAATTTATATATGACAAGTCCTGTTTTTTTATGATAAGAAACCTTGTTGAAAAAAAATAAGTTTTCAAGTTTTTCAACCACTTAATAAATTTTTTCTTTAAAAATTTCCCATCATAAAATAAAATCTTATTAAATTTAAAAATAGGTCATGGGTTTGGCCAATCTAGTTTCTCTTCTCTTCACTATCTCTATTTATGTTATCTATTAGTCAAGCCAGATGTGTTATGATTTGCTCAAAACGAAGACCAGTTGGCATAATTCGAGAAATTTTTCCCTCTAGACTGGTGGTTTCCTACAAAATGACGGTGCTTTCAGGACCGGCAGGCATGAAATTAGCGAAATTGGAATTCTCTCTCACACAGAATTATATGGACAAAGCGGCTGTCGAGAGTTAGATCCAGCAACTATCCCCTTGGAACATCTCCATGTAATTACGGAATCCAGTAAGGCACACATGGTGGAGACTGGTGAAAAGCAGAGATTAAGAAACAGTGCACAATTTTCCACAACTGAAGATAGAACTAAGGTTGAGAATTTGAGATGATAGGAAGTGAAGAGTAATTCTGAGAAGACGCGGTGAATATCCCTTCTGTGTTTCCTCAGGTGATCATGGGAACCACCAAATGGAGGAGAGAAAGGAAGAAACGGCACCGAATTCTTCAGAAATTCAGGTAAACCTCATGGGTGGAGAATGCCTTGAAAGTTAAGAAAGGTGAGATGAAAAAACTGAAGAACAAGCCTGACATGAGAATCCCATTAACGTTTGGGTGGACAAATAAGTAGCCAAGTCAGCCAATACTGTAGATGATTATTAAATTTCTAACACCCCATAGTTAAAAGAGAGAGAGAACTAAAACAACCTACCAAAAAGTTGCTTTACGTAGCACGTTTCTTGCTCTCTAACACCACAAGTATTTAGGGGCTTCTGTTCCTACGTTGTGCCTTTTCTCTTAAGATCTCTCCATCTTTCAGGTATTTAACTTTTTAATTCCATGGCTTCTCCCCTTCCACTCTCTCTCTCCCAATCTCTACCTTTCTTCCTAACTTCCCATAGCTTTCTAACCTTTTCTCTTTCTTTTAGCTTTTCACTTCCCATCGAATTCTTTCAGGCCTACTGATTTCCTTACAAGGTTCCTTGAACCTAGAGAACTAGTCTTGTTTGATCAGTGCTCATTTGACACAGGAGGTTATATATAAGGGTTGGGATAGAGTTCTTAGACTTGATAGCGTCTTTATCAGACAGAGAAAAAACCAGTTTCTGAAACAAAGGTCCTGCTGTATAAAACAAGACGGGGGTTTTAGCTTTCCAAGAAATGGAAAACATTTCTGGGCTTGGTAAGGAAGGTGATGATCAGATGGATTTGCCTCCTGGATTCCGGTTCCATCCAACCGATGAAGAGCTTATCTCTCACTACTTATACAAGAAGGTTCTTGACATCACCTTCTCCGCTAAAGCAATTGGAGATGTGGATTTGAACAAGTCTGAACCCTGGGAACTGCCATGTGAGTCCTTCTAGTAAAATGATCATTTTCTTTCAATCTTTCTTCATAGAAATTATGCTAAGTTAGACCTTCCTTCTAGTAAAATGATCATTTTCTTTCAATCTTTCTTCATAGAAATTATGTTAAGTTAGACCTTTTATCTTATGGCCATGTTTTTGTTTGGATGAAGGGAAAGCGAAGATGGGAGAGAAAGAGTGGTACTTTTTCTGTGTTAGGGACAGAAAGTACCCTACAGGTCTCAGGACAAATAGGGCAACAGAAGCTGGTTACTGGAAAGCCACAGGGAAAGACAAGGAGATCTACAGAGGAAAATTCCTGGTTGGAATGAAAAAGACCCTTGTGTTCTACAAGGGTAGAGCCCCTAAAGGAGGGAAAACCGATTGGGTCATGCATGAATACAGATTAGAGGGTAGATTTTCTGTCCATAATCTCCCCAAAACTGCCAAGGTATACCTCTCCTCTGTTTCCTCTGTTTTTATCAATACTGTTTGTCTTCTTTTTTATTTTTCAAGTTAAGCTGATTGATTTTTGCTCTTGTGTAGAATGAATGGGTGATATGCAGGGTGTTTCAAAAGAGTTCTGCTGGAAAGAAAACCCATATTTCAGGTCTGGTGAGATTAGGCTCGTTTAGTAATGAGTTTAGCCCTTCTGGTCTGCCACCATTGATGGATTCTTCACCCTACAATTGCAAGATTAAGCCTGTGGCCGAGTCGGTCAACGTGCCCTGCTTCTCCAATCCCATTAATGTTCAAAGAAACCAACAAGACACGATTGATAGCTTCGACAATCATCTTTTAGCAGTTTCAACAAACCATCTAGAGGTTTTTCCACGAATTCCACTTTTGAATCCATTCTACACTCCTCAGGCTGTCCCGGTATCAGGAAACTTACAATATCCAGGTTCTGTTTTAATGCAAGACCACTCGATCTTGAGAGCCTTGATTGCAAACCAAGGCACAAACATGAAGCAGCAAAGTTTCAAGATTGAAAGGGATATGGTCGGTGTCTCACAAGACAGTGCTACAGATATGAATACTGAACTCTATTCAGTCATATCAAATCTTGAAGTGGGAAAAAGGTCAGGTGATGATCAAGATGCAACACCTTCTACATTAGTTGCATCAACGGGCCTTGATTGTTTTTGGAACTATTGAGAAACAGTGCTTGAAGACGAACCTCAAGTTGAAGAGGATCAAGAAAAAGAACAGCTTGATTTACTGTTATTATCTATTTTGAAATTAAAATGTGGTCCTGTGTATAGATTTTCTCGATTCTGATTGACAAGTTGAAAGAGAGTGAAGCAAGAATTATGTATTGTAAGAAACTATTTTATGAACTATTATGTTGTTTTTTCTATATCTGTTTTGTTGGCTTTTATTGTTATTGTCAAAATTGCTTTCGAATGCAGAATCTGTCACATATTAGATTTAGTTGGTGGCTGACTGATCATATTTTAAAATCTCTCTTAAAAATAAATAATAATTAAATATTGCATACTCTCCTTTGGATTAATTAATGCTTACATTATTAGAGATTATGCTTACATCAATGGAGATTATGAGTTACATTCTCATAGTTTTATATTATATTGTATAGTTTAGGATGTTACGGAGACGGTAAGATATCTTTGAAACGATTTTTATCAACCAAGACCAAATCTTTCTTTGAACGATGACTATATTTATTAAAATTTTATTTTCACGATCTCTCTTTAGATCCAAATTTAAAATAATAACATAAGAAACCTATCTATTTATAATGGGGCAAAGTCTCAAAAGGATTTGTCGGGACAAGCGGATTAACATTTATTGCAAAGATTAACACCTCATTACGGCAATCCCTCTAACCTCTACTCCTCGTCTAGCTGACATGTGATTTGGAGAATGAATGATACAAATATCTATACCTCTAAATTAACTTTTCTTTGGCTGCTGAACATATCAAAAACATTGCTTGTTAATTCTATCTGGCCTAGGGTTTGGAAACTAAAAGCTCCTGAGAAAATACACATGATGCTTGTTCATAATAGTCTTCTTATGAACCTGTTTAGATGCAGAAGGAACAATGTTAACTCTCCCATTTGTGGTTGTTGCAACCAGGAGGAGGAGACTGCTTACTGTTTCTTTGCTAGGGACATGTTGACAAAGTTGGATCTTGTTAATGCTCACGGGTTTTTGAAACTCTGATGTGATGGAATGGTTTTGAGATATGGGTTCTGCCAATGATAATTTTGTTCGTTTTTTTTTTTTTTTGTGGGTTTATGAACATTATTTCATATGGTGATAATTATGCAGGTGACAGTTGGATTTTGAGGAGGATTATCCTTCTCAAGGATGATCTTTGTAATGCTTTTGAATTGTCAAGCATAGACATGAAATTATTATTTCTTGGTGGAGACCTGCTAAGGGGATTATCTGTAATTCTGATTCCAGAACTTCTAGCTATTGGCACAAACTTGCTTCCAGAAACTTCTAGCTATTAAACATGGATTAGCTCTTGCTTAGAATCAAGGCTTTAGAAGGATTATCTGTAATTCTGATTCCTTGAATGCCTTGAGACTTATTGACGAGGGAAACTCCATTTTTCATAGGTTTAGTGCTATTATTGTGGATATCAAGGAGCTTCTCTCAAGGGATTGAGAGGTCTATCTTAATTATGCATTAAGGTAAGTTAACTTATATGCCGACTTCTTAGCGAGACATGGGGCTAAAAATTTATCATAGATTTGCATATGAAAAGTCCCATTCAAAAAAATTAAATTTTTTTATTTTTTTCTTTACTTTAAATTAACATTTTTTAGTATTTTTAGTTCATTTTAATTTCAAAAATAATTTTTAAAAAATAAAAAATATATATTTTAATATATTTTTAAGTAAAAAGTACTTTGAAAAATCACCACAATCACACTCCCAAACAAGTTGTCTTCATGCTTGTAGATTCTAATGGGTACTTATTATTGTTGATTATTATCGTTGAAGAGTGTCGTTTATTTTTTTTTTCCACTGTATAAAAAAAGTATCAGGACTAAATTGAATGTTTTATCAAAAAAAGATAACTCACAGAGATTCAATAATAATAATAATAATAAATAATCCATGTATTAGGTCATGGAATGTTAGATCTCCTATTCTCTCTTTGATTATCACAGTTCATGCATTTGATTTAGTTACAAAAATGAGGATGAGGACAAAAACTTTTGTTGGAGTTAGACGCAACCGATCAAATAAAGAAATTCTATCATTTATTCTTTCATTTTCATGATGCACGCACCTTCTTTTCAAGCTCTAACGCTCAAGAATGAATGTATCTATTTCTTGAAGATAAGGATATCTTCGCATTGATTTTGTATATTCTGAGAAAATTAATATTATTTTTTAATATTAGTTATAAGATTTGAACTTACAAAATCAAGACAGGTATACAATATTTATTCATCCGCTATCAAATAATAATATTAATTAAAAATTTAAATTTAATTTATATTATTTTCTAATAAACCTTTCAAGTAAAATTATTTTTTAATTAGAAATTAGAGTATTATGATGAGATTAATTTGAACTTATTACTATTTAATTATTAAAACTTTAATACCATATTAAAAAATTATTTTAATTTAAAGTTTAAATTATTAAATAAAATAATAAGAATAGTTTTATATTACTATCTAATATTCCCCACTATGCCACTATCTCATAATTAAGAACGAATATATCCTTGATTTTTTCTATTAAATATTTTATACAAAGTGGGGTTTTAATTTTTGGCGCATGAACATAAAATTTTGGCAACTCTTTTAACTAGTTATTAGTTGAGTCCTACACGACAAGATCCTTAACTGTACATGAAACTGAAGAGCTTTTGTCTTGCACAAGTTTTTGTTGTATCGGAAAATATGTATTTTTTTTTTCTTTTTGAATATGCCCATATATCATCTCCACTTTAGAAAGAGTCCATCCAGCTAATGAAAATATGAAGGGCATTGAATGCTATATTACACATGTTTTTCTTCTTCTTTTCTTTTTAGGGTAGGCTCCCATGATGTTTATCATGTTTCTATTAAAAAAAAAATATTTTGCTCGAATGACTATGATTTGCAAAAATATTGTTAGTAAATGCAATATGAATTTCAACAATGATTTTTTTATGATTGTTTTTTTTTTACTTTTAAATCTACCTTATTTTAAAATTAAATTTTGTGATTAGTTTTGTTTTGTTTTTTATATGTTTGTCGTGATGTTAGAAAAAAGAATTGATTTAAGTTTATGATTGATTTAAGAAAATAAGATTTGATTGTATTAATTTAAACCAATTGAAGATTTAGAGGTCGGATTTGAAACTAGTAAAAACATTCAAAACCTTTTTTTTGGCAAAAAACAAAGACTAAAAAAACAAAGAAGATGAAAAAAAGGTGTGTGTGACTTTATTTATGCTTTGAACATGGCTCTTATTAGTATCATTGGAATCATTTCAATGAAAACTTTTTAATGGGGTTGTATACGGCGGTGATATTAAAGCTCCAATGTGGCTATAAGGGCTTATCTTTGTTTGTTTTTTTTTTTTCCTTATTTTTTCTCATTTTTATCTCCTTAATTTCTGCGCTTGACACTCTTCTAAATAGTAAAGTAGTCGTCAATTTAGTGTCAAATTTGATTTTTATTTTTTAAAATTTTTATTTATTTTTTAAAAATTTTATTTATTTTTTTATCTTTTAGGGTTCATATATATATATATATATATATATATCAATTTCATCCTTCAACATTTAATTGGTTGAGAATTGAGTTTTATAATTTTTTTAATTTAATTTCTATGATGTTATTCTTGTCTCATGACCTAGTTTGCGTGTTTAACGGGTTGACTCATGTTATTTTTTTGTTGTTTTTTAAATGAATTTGTATTCCAATTTCTTTCTTTAACATTGAGGTGGTTGGAAATTGAATTTTATTTTTTTGATTTACTTTTTATGGGATTATTCAATTCTCATTACCTAAATTGCAGGTTTGATAGATTTAATCAGGTTGACTTGACTTATTATTTGTTCATTTTTTTAATTGATATCAATTTTTTTTCATTATTGTTTTTCAATAGTGGGTTAATTGGGGAATAAAATTTATAATTTGTAAAAACAAAATTATAAGGTTATCGCGATCTTATAATCTAGATGATAAAATTTCTAGGTTAACCAAGAATGACTTAAATCGGTTCAATATATTATCATCTCAATATTTTTTAAGAATATCCTCCACGACATCACCTTCTCTCAATATTTTAAAAAGGTGTTGTCAAATATGCATCAATTTTTTAGTTTATGATTATTTTTTTTCAACTAGAAAACATGTTGACAACATTTCTTTAAATGTTTTTTTTAAATTCTTTTTATCCAACTCATAGGATAACAAGACTCAAGAATTTAATAACAACTAGTAGAACAATTAATTGTACTTTTAAGATTTCAACAAATTTCTACCCCATAGTTAACATCTATGTTCATAACTAGAGAAAAAAATTGGAGGGACAAGAAATTATGATTTAAAAAATATTACAAACACATACACAAAATTATTTCAAGAAAAAAATTTATTGCTACCCTCAATTTGGTGAATTTTTTTATCAATTATCTAATTTCTTTTTGTGAATTCTGTTAAGAAAGTCTTGAATTGGCCGTTGATTCTTTATATATATATTTTAATAATATTTGGAATTTTGGAATTAAAATTTATTTTCTTGGGTGCAAAATATCAATCATGTGTGATGTGTCCCACGAGATGATGAGGTCAAGTTCATCAGGAGAGTTAGGTCTTTTTAACGGTCGACACGTAATCATATGGTCCCACAAGCTATTCCCGCGCTAATGAGACACGCGGCTCAGGTTTTGCTAACGTCACCTTCTCATCTTCAAATTCCACCACCATTACATGGCAGTGGGCCACTCACAGTGTTGCCACATGGGCTGCGATAAACGTGTGGACCCTCTCTCAGCTGTAACATGCTGTCGTTTGAAAAGAACCCCAAAGCTTCCATAACGGTATCTTTCATCACATCCCTATCCGGCAAAATTCGTGAGAGAATCAAGGGAAAGAAAAACACAGTTCATAGTTTTTGTTTTAAGATAACGAGTGTTTTTTTTAATCAATTTATCATCCATTCATATCACATTAATTAATGTAGTATATTTAGAAAAAACTAAAAATTAATTAAACAATATTATTAAACATCATTATCTTGTTTAAATAGTCGGCTTGAGACTTAATTTGAGCTAAATTTCAAAAGAATTAGGTGATAATCTGACCTGATATAATATGATTAACCTAATAGATTAATTCTTGATCCAGTCAAAACTTAGTTTGATGTTTTTTACAAAATAATATCATTTTAATTTTTTTAAAATTAATATAACGTTTTAATTGACCGGTGTTAATTTGTTCAACCCGTAATCTAGTTCATCAAATCTAAACTTCTTATTATCTCTTTTAATTTTTTAATAATGAAAATCGTAATTTCTTTTATATCAGAAGACTCATTCATAAAAAAAAATAAGATAAAATGTCATAGAATTTCTTAGATGAAACCAAAGAAAAGTGTTAAATAAATTATTTTTTTTAAAAGTAATGAAATCAGCATGACACTCCATGCGTGTGTTAATTACCATTATTTCTAGAAATTTCATGTAGGTCAACTTGTTGATTGATAAGATATTAAAAACACAGATTAAAAGAAGAAATTTCAATAAGGACCTAATCATTATATATATATATATATATATATATATATATATATAGAGAGAGAGAGAGAGAGAGAGAGATCCCATTAAAAAAAAAAAAACAAGAATAAATTCCCATTATACATTGAAAAGATTGAAGACATGATTTTGGCAAGCTGATTGGTTCGTGAGTTGATGAATTTGAAACACTGTGATATGCTAACAAACGTTAGAAGTATTTTGTCAAGTGTCCTGGCTCCACTCGAAATCATATCGCTTCGAAACTAAAAAAATAAAAAATTAATTAGAATTTTAAAAAATATATATGTGACAACCCACGAACATTCTAGAACGAAAATAGATGATGATTCTTATATCTCTGCTTGAAGTCGTATTCATTTTTTAAATAACAAAACATTCCAGTATTGTTAATATATCTTGATTAAAAGCATCACATCTTTTTTTATAATATTAAAACATTAATATATTAGATAATTTAGATTAACTTGTTAAATCAACTATCTAGGTTATGAGACTCTGATAACCCTATAATAAATAAATAAATAAATTATTAAATTTGATTCTCCATTAATAAAATATTAAGGGATGAAATTGAAAATAAAATTTAACTAAAAAAATAAACCGAGACAACTTGGGTTAACTTATCAAACCTAAATCATGAGATTGAAACAATTACATCGAAAATAAATCAAAATAAATTATAAAGCTCAATTATTAATTAACCAGATGTTAAAAGATTCAATTAAAAAATGACTCAAATAACCACATAAGTTAACTGAACAAACTCGTAACCAGGATCATGACCCCGAGATAATATCATAAAATACAAACTGAAAAAAATTAAGAAGCATAATTCCTAATCAACCCCATATTTAAGGGTGGAATTGAAAAAAAAAACAACAAAAAAAGATTTAAAAAAAAAAACCTAAGTCAACTGGCCTAACCCGTGATCCGGATCATAAGACCATGATAACTGTATAGAAAAAAAAAAAGAAAAAGATTATGAAGCAGAATTCTCAATTAATCCAATATTGAAGGATTAAATTGAAAAACAAATCAAATAAAAAGGACAAAAAAATGACTCGATTCAACCCGAGTTAACCTGTTAAAACTAGATCAGAAGATCAAGATAACTCCTTATAAAAAAAATAAAAACATTATAAAGTCTCAATTAACTTAATGTTGAATGGTAAAATTGAAAAAAAATACATATTCAATCAATCCAATATTGAAAGATGAAGTTGAGAAAAAAAAACAACCTAAGTCAACACGACTAACTCGCAAAGCTTATAACTCAGATCATGAGATTGGAACAACTCAATAGAAAATAAATAGAAATAAATTATGAAGTTCAATACCTAATAAATCTAATAATAAAAAATGAAATTATATATAAAAAAAACTCTAAAATTTTGTGAGGATCAGAGTAAACAAATCCCTGGTATCTCACTATTGATTGCTACGTTAAATGCCAAGAACCTTTTAACATATGTTAATAATTTTAAAATTGCTCGTTTGGCCAATTGGTTGGTCTATCAAATCTCTAAATTAACATAATAATAGCCTAACTCTTAACATTTATTTTGGGTAGAATTTTTAGTGCAACTAAAGTTGCTAAAGCCCAAATATACAAAAAGGTGAAAACTGACCCATACACAAAGTTCTAAGAACTAGCAAATCAAGGTCCAAATGATGATACTTTTTTGAAAATCATTAGTGTCTCAATCAAGGTCCAACCCCTGATGAAAGCCATTCTTTTTGGATTCATCATTAGTGTGCCAATTGTGAGTTTTCTCCACGCGAGTATGCCATTGCTTACATTTTTTTTTTCTTTTTTTTAGGTGTTGAATGATTTCTCCTCACCCTCCAACAAGACTAACTCCATCTATTATCCTTCTTTTTTTTTATTTGTCAGCAGCACAGTTTTCATACCCGGTTTGATAGCCAGCCCGGTTCAAGACCTGGGTTTTGGATTTTAACCGGATTACTGGGTCGTCCGGATCAATTTAAAAAAATAAATCAAAACTACATTATTTTAATAAGAAAAAAAAATAAAAGTCAATGGATTGCAACCGGGTTTTTGACCTGGTAGTACCGGGTTAACCGGGTTTTTTTTAATTGTAATTTTTCTTCAACCCGGCACTGTTCCAGCTCCGGACCATCCCACCAGGCTGAACCATGTTTCAAAACTATAATCAACAAGTATATTTTCAAACTTAACTAATAATAGATGAGTAACCGGGGTGTTCATGATTTAGTCTAGTTTAGTTTGAAGAAAACAATTCCAACTGAATCAAAATTTTTAATTTTAAAAAAATTAAACTTTAATCAACATAAAAATGAGTTTAAGACAAACTAATTTGGAAGACCCAAAGCATTTTAAATGGGCTTGTTTATTGAGTTTTAATGCCCTTTTTTAAATTGGGCTTAAACAATTTTTTACTGGACTTAGTTTCTTTGTAGGCTTTTATAACAAATTTTAAATTATTTGTAATACAAAATCAAATTGAGATATATGCAATTCATCAAGGTTTTCTCCCTGACAACAAATTGAATTATTCATGCAAATCTACTATTTAGGAGAAAAGGAGATTTTTTCAACTCACAACCTGTAACCCAATGCCTTTGAATGAGAATTTTTCAACATACATAAAACTTACATTTTGTTTGTTTGTTAACAGAAACTTGCCATGTTCATTAGGTAACATGATATTGCTGACAAACTTATGTTGTCCGATTGATAACAGAAACTTCATGTGTGATTGCTGGATTTAAGAAATGAATGAATTAAGGTTTCAAGTCAAATATGCCTTTTATATCTTGGTTGGTTTGAGTTACAAACTGAACGGTCAGTAAACAATCTGAAAAACAGGAATGTAAGTAAATCCAATAAGTTTTGTAGGCTGAATTTTTAGAGGTTTTGACCCGACTCCAAATCGAACCGAAATTCTTTTAAGTTTTTTAATTGGTTTTTTTTTTATTTAGTTTTCTTGATTGTTTGGTTTTTTTGAATACCCCTAATAGCAATAAAACTTTGATATTTGAGTCTTAAACCATGAATACCTATTCTTTTCATCCTAGTTTTACCAATAACAACTTCAAATTCTAATTTAAAAATTTCATAATATATTGATTTTATCTTATTAAAGAACTGAGAAATCGTCATGTCTCGTTACACAATTAACAACGGCTTGTTCTTGAGGAGTTGCAATCTAGTATGCTTCTTCTTTGAGAAGAGACTAGCTAGAATTTTTCATTATTCTTCCGGAGTTCTAACATTTGTAATATGCATCAATATGTATTTTTAATGGCGGTTTTAAAGAAAAATACTATTTTGTTAAAGAGTGTTTAGAAGTGTGATTATAGATACTTTTTAAAGTGTTTTTTATTCAAAAAAAATATGTTAATAATGTTTTTTTTTAATTATTTTTGAGATCAGCACATCAAAATAATTTGAAAACATCAAAAATATATTAATTTAAAATAAAAAAAATTCAATTTTTTTCAAAAACACTTTTTAAAAACATTGCCAAATGCCCTCTTAATCTTCTGCTTATACAAGACTCTATTGATGCCTTCGACTGATTGCGTGTCTTAAGTACTGTTGACTGTTTCCCAGAGATCTTGGCCTTGCATGTTGCCATAACTGTAGTTGTTAAATTTCTTGATTCCTTCAACTATTTGAAGGTCTCCTATCGCCTATGTGCTATTTTTGACAACACAAAACAAGATTGATTGTAGCTTAAAAACCAAGAAACTAATGCATATTCATGTAAAATAAATCTCTGTGGATTTTATGAAAGAGCAACTAATACATATTCATGTATTATATATAGGGAGATTATAATATTATCTTAATTAAGACTAATTACACCAGCAAGAACTAATGAAGGCATGATGGAAGGATCAAAATGAACCATAAAAGAATTTGTGGAATCACATTAAAACAGGTTATACTTGAAGGACCAATTTGAAATTTGGCAAGAGCAGAGATTACGGTTACAAATTACAATTAATTTTGGCCTTTAGTGGGTATTGACAAATGCTAAACATGCAATAATGGAATCCCAGAGCACAAAATGATGAAATGCAACCTCTTGGTTCTTGCTCTTTCTACGGAAAAAAAAACTTTTTGGCTTCCCAATAATTCCAAAATTTTATTTATTTTGCAAGGCTAAATTATATGTTGTGGTTTTGAAAACCCAATTTCAAAGCACATATAAATTTATATCAGTATATTAAAATTATTAAAAAATATTTTATAAAAATTAATTTAATATTTTTTAAATAAAAAAATAGGTTGAATTATATTACCATACAAAACATTGACAGGTATGAACATTTATTTGTAGAACTCAGAATGCTTTAAATTAGACAAATCTGACCAAATCTATAGTATCTGCAAGAGGAATTCACCTAATTATTTCACCAAATGTGCAACTCAAGCTAAAAGTTAACCATAGACCCTAGTTAAGAGTCTGCCAACACAAACCCTATAAAAGAGTTAAAATTTAACCCTAATTAACTTGTTTCCGTTATAAAAAATTGGATTTGCATATGACCAATTCAATAAAATGAAGAAACTATTTTTAAGGTTAAGGAGTGATAAATATATAAGAGACAAACATATTTTGTTAAAGAAATAAATATTAAGACATAAAATAAATATATTTTTAAAATAAATTTCTATATTATCAAAATACTAAATACATGTAGACATGTTATATCTCTCTCTATTATCTCTGTTTTTTTTATTCTGATATAACAACAAAATATTATCTTAAAATACTATCTTAATATATACACGAACAAATTACTTATACAAAATATTATTTTAATGGATATTATAGTTGTTTTTTTATATATATATATCTAATTCATCGTATTTTATAAGATAAAAATTTAGTATCAATTAAAATAAAAACCTAGTTCATGAATACCTTTTATTATTGGATTTTTTTTATAATACTCATAATTCATCCATTATCACTTACTATATTATTTTGTGTAGTTAGTTAATTATGTTCATTTATTTTGTGTAGATAGTTATAGATGGAAAATAAAATCTACCATGCTTGTTTTGCAATATGTTTAACACCAAAAATTGCCATTAATTGCCCAATTATCATAAATAATTCACCAAATTTAATCACAATTTGCAAACCCAATTCTAGTTAAAAATTAACCCAAGTTAAAACTTAACCTCACACACTGCCAATATGAACACAAATCAAGAGTTAAAATTTAACCATAGTTAACTGTGTTTCTACTATATATATATATATATATATAAAAAGTAGGACTTGGGTTGCTAATAAAAAAGGACACCCTCCTACTTAAATATTAACCAAATGCCCACCCGCACTTTAGAGAGAGAGAGAGAGAGAGAGAGAGAGAGAGAGTTCTTCAGAGTTTCTAATGGAATTTTGACAAAAAAAGATGAAACCCATTGTGCATGTTGATTGATACAAATTTTCTTCATTTTAAAGGACCCCCCCTTCTATAGGTAACTTTTCATTTTTTACACTTTTTTTTTTTACTCCAGAGCAAAAGTTTTTATTATTATTCTGTTTTTGGCAAGATTGGCAATCCGGGTACTGGTTTTTTGAGACTCTATAATCTAGGGCTTCGGTTTTAAATTAACTTTTGTATAATTCAAATGAGTGAAATTTGACCGTTACATGTTGCTTTAAAAACCCTAGTACTGTAGATCCATCAAGAACTTGTTTTATTTGATTGTAGTGTTTTTGACTGATTTTTGGACTGTTTGCAAAAAGGGTTTTGTTGTGTTTTATTTTTGTGATGTTCAATGTGGGTTGGTTGTGATTCATGAATTGTTTAGAACATGGAATGGTGAAGTAAAGCTGCGACCTTTTTTATTTTACATTTTGTGGGCGTGTTGCTTGTTGGCTGTTTTTGTTCGAAAATGAATTTACTTAGTTGTTTTACTTTATAATTTGAGGTTAGCTTTAGTTTATTGCTGTAAATTCTTCTGATTTTTTTGCTAAGTTGGAGCTTGTACTGTTGAAATTAGTTGATAAGGTATCTGAAGAAGGTAGGAATTCTGATTCTGATTCTATCTTGCTTTGGATTTAGATCCATTAGAGTTTTTAGGGAATGCTGCACATTGCTATTGTTTGTGTTTTAGTGATAATCAAAGTGTTGAAAAGGTTGAATTTAGCATTAGTCTAGAGTGTTAAAACAAAAATCTATACAGAATTGGAATGTATTGACACGTTCTGTTCTCAGAATTGTGATAATGGTAGCTCCACGAAGGTGGGGATGTGTAGTTTAAGAATAATGAACAAGAGATTCTGATTACCTTTGGAACTACTTGGTGTTGGATTTCAAATGTTATGGTGCTGTTAGCGCCATTTTACGAGAGTTCGACACGTTAAGGGGAGATCATGATTTTAGGGAAACAAGTGTGCTACTTTTATAGGTATTGAAAATTATATTTATACACATACTAAGTTTGATCATTTTCAGCATATTTCTTTTCCTTGGGTTGATAATGGTAGCTCCATGAAGGTGGGGTTGTGTATTTAAGAATAATGAACAAGAGATTCTGATTACCTTTGGAACTACTCGGTGTTGGGTTTCATATGTTATGGTGCTGTTTGCGCCATTTTACAAGAGTTTGACACGTTAAGGGGAGATCATGATTTTAGGGAAACAATTTTGCTACTTTTATAGGCATTGAGAATTATATTTATACACATACTAAGTTTGATCAATTTCAGCATATTTCTTTTCCTTGTGTTGATGGTACCTTTTGAATCTAATTTTATTTCGTTTGCCCCTCCTCTAAATGTGAGATTTCAAATTCAATTCTCTGAAAGCTAAAAGAAAAGCTTTGTGCTCCAGGTAAATTGAAAGATTCATAAATTTCTGTCCAGTATCATTGATCCTTAATGGAAACAAGAAGCTTTTAGATTTTATGATCTGAACTTGAAAGAATTTGAAAACATCTGTCAATGAGACTTTTCTAGATACATTGTTTCTCTAAGTCTGGAAACTGAGAAGAACAAAGGGAAAAACCAAATTGGAAAATCTAACTCCCATCTGCAATGCACATTTCTTTTTTATTTTATGAGAAAAAAACTGGTTTTTGCCGAAATATGGAAAATACTATTGTAACAAAATTGTTGCTAGAAACTACTTTTTATCTATAGGAAAGCTGAATTTATTCTCCTTTTAAGTCCAATATTATGTGCTTGGGAATGCTTAAAATGGAAGGTAAAGAAAAATAAGAATAAAAAAAATATTTCGTTTGCATCTGCATGTAAATATGTTAACCTGGATTTCAAATTTATTATTTAACATGCATAAGGTGTATCACTTGTTTGTGAGGGTTCATACAGAAAGCACTCACGCATTATTAACTGAAGTAGAAATCTGTTCTATATATTGATTATGTTGCCTTTCCATGTCTACTATGTTTAAGAATTGCGAGGGAAGAAAATTGGAAACGTGTCATTACCTTGGCACATGGAACATTTGCCAACTGCTGGTTATGTCACATGATATAGGCATTGTTTACAATAAACTCATAAATGGGGTGTTAACCTCCTCAATATGCCCTCTTATCACATAATGTTTAGGAGTTCCAGGCGATAATTATTCTATGGCATTAGTTCTTAACTCATAAAATGAAGAGTGCATGTACTTGATTTATTTATCGTAAATTACGTAAGCTCGCTTAGAGAATCGGATTCACTCCTTTTGCTGATATTAGTATTCACTAAGCATATATATGGTAGGGTTTGAAAGTGCCAATTACTGGTACATGTAATTAAAAAGAAAAAAAGAGACCTATGCATGCCTGATTGAAACTATATGTGTATGTTGGATGAGTCACAGGATATTCACTGGGTCTTCTTGGTTAGGCAAAGTGCCTAGGGGGAAGACCTATTTAGTGGGAGGGAAAAATGTGAGTAAATATATTCAAGTACCATGATTAAATTCTTTAAGTTGGTGGAGTTACTCCCGGCCTTTCTTTGAAAGCGCATGATGACTCTTGCATGATGTGTGCTTGTGTAAATGCACATGTATAATTTTCATTTGTAACTAATAGTAGTGGAAAGCATGCAATGCCAGTAGGTGGCATTTGTATTTATTTAGCTATCTGAATTAATTTATGTCTGTTATGGTGCTATATCCTTCTTCCCGCCCTTTAATTTATTGACATCATATATATGTTAAGCTATTGAATGTTTTTCCACCATTATGCACATTCTTAAAATGGTATCCAACCCTATTGTATCTCATGGATGATCTGCAGTAGGATTTTGTGGGCTTGAAGCTTGAGATTTACTGTTAGGCATGAGGATACACAAAAAGTTACTGCGAGGGATTATGTGTTTCTTTCGATAGAGAAAGATTGTTTAGCCATTCCAAAAAAGATCTTGGAGATTGTCTAATGCTTACTCTCAAACTCTTTGTTTACACAGTAGTAATATTATTTGCTTCCCTTTTCATCTTTGGGTTTTTATCTAATGATCCTAGGTGTAATCCTAGATGTGAAGAATTAAAAAAAAAGAGGCTTTTTCCTTGCTTGATTTTTATTTTTATTAAATGTTAGAATTTTATCTATTCTACATCTTTAACTATTACAAAATGAATAAAGAAAAAGACTTGAAAAAAAAATACCAAGTCATCAACGGAATTGGTAAGAGAGGGATTCGAACCCTCGGTATGCATAACTCATACAACGGATTAGCAATCTGGCGCTTTGGTCCACACAACCATCTCTCCCAATTGAGAAAAGATAATTCCTATGTTACATTACACAACAATACACAACATGTAGGGCTTGAAAAAAAAAGTCGTTCTATACTCTTTTTTAACTTTTTTATTACTATTTTTTATCTTTTTTTATTACTATATTATTATTATATGCATCTATGTTTATAGGTCAAATATTCCAATGAAGTAATTTGTATGCCTTTATGTTTATAGGTATTAGGGAATGACATTACATGATGAGTGGACCGTTTGTACTTCTTAATTTATTAATGTATCGCATGTTGGACTGCTAGTTTTTCTTTTATTTGTCGCTCGTATTAGAAGAAACTGAGACTTACTGTTTTGTCAAATATTGAATTTTTCTCCTAGTTAATGTCAATAAATGACATACATTCTAGAGTCAAATAAAGAATTATGTGATTTATAGTTGTTTTTCCGGCAGAGATTTGCTTTTTGGGAAAGAATAAGAAATACAAACATTGTTGGTTGTGATTTGTATGAATATCATGTTGTCTTTTGTAATTATAAGATAATGATACCTTACATTAGAATCTATTCGACATTGATTTTAGTTTTAATTTTGCTTTGAACAGGTCAGAAAATTGATGGTGCCATTTGTCTAGAAAAATGAACCTGGATTTGTGGAATTTGTGACTCGAGGTTGAAATCTTAGAAACATTCATATAATCACAAGACACAGGGCTTTATTCCTGGACATACAAATTTTATGGAGTGCAACAAAGATGAAGCAGTCAGGGCTAAGGAAATTGCTGAGAAGAAGTTTATGGGGAGGGATTATGTTGGGGCGAAGAAATTTGCTTTAAAGGCCCAAAGCTTGTATCCCGAGCTAGAGGGTTTATCCCAAATGTTGATAGCATTTGATGTGTATATTTCTGCAGAGAACAGAATAAGTAGTGGAGAAGTTGATTGGTACAGCGTGCTTGGTGTGAACCCCTGGGCTGATGATGAGACTGTCAGGAAACAATACCACAAGCTAGCTCTCATACTTCATCCTGATAAAAACCAGTCTCTGGGTGCAGATGGTGCATTTAAGTTGGTTTCAGAGGCCTGGGGTTTGTTATCTAATAAGGAAAAGAGACTAGCATACAATCAGAAACTGAATCCGTCAGGACAGCAGCAGAGAGTACCAACCCAGACTAAGGTTCCCTCTTCCCAGCATAGTGCAAATGGCTTTCATAATCATAACAGTACCACAACTTCGCACACAAGGACTCAGAACAAGAATTTTCAGTCGAGGCCCACATCAGCCCCTTCTCCTTCATCTAAAAAACTTGATACATTTTGGACTATCTGCCATCGATGTATGATGCATTATGAGTATCTGAGGGTTTATTTGAATCACAACCTGCGATGCCCCAACTGTCATCAGCCTTTTTTGGCTGTTGAGAAGGATCCACCTTCAAACGTTACGAAGTCATCCCAGAATTCAAGACATCATGCTGCAAATAGTAATCCATTTAATTTCCCAAAAAATGGTGGTCAAAGCTCACGATCTGAGGGATTTGGAGTATGCAATTCAACTACTGCCCCAAACCTCCAAAGGAGTAATTTTACTAGAATGAATGATTCTGGAGGCAAATTTGCATCAACACCAACTGCTGGTCATGCTGAGAGTGTGGTTCAGAAGGCACATGACCAAGTGAAGAGAGAGCAGGATGCACACGGAGCAAATGAACGGGAGAAGCGTTATGTTTCTAAAAGGATGGATAATTCTTCTCTTAGAGCAGACCAACTCTTTAAAAGGAGGAGATCTGATGAAGCTAGTGTGAATAATTATGGAGCTGATATTTTGAATCAAGCAGCCACCGGAAATGGAGGAGCGGGATTGGGAAATTCATCTGAACCAAGAAGGGGCTATTTTGAAGCGCAAAGGGTTTATGGTTTCTCAGATATTCGTACCAAGTCCATTACTGAGAGAGAGTTGTCACTTCTCGAGGTTCGAAACATGTTGATGAAGAAGGGTCTCTCGGATGTGTGCGGAAAACTTAAAGAATGGAGCTCAAATCAAGTGAAACTGAAAGAGAGTAGAACACAGGAAAGCATGGTGAACAATGATGCAAATAAACATAAGAGGAGTGGTCACTCTGCTGGCACTTCTTCCAATGAATCTACTAAACAGGCACCAGCACCTTTGTCTATCAATGTTCCGGATTCTGATTTTCATAACTTTGACCTGGATCGAACAGAAAGTTCCTTTGGGGATGACCAGGTGTGGGCTGCCTATGATGAAAATGATGGGATGCCTCGATATTATGCTCGAATTATCTCAGTGATCTCTTTGAAGCCATTTAAAATGAAGATCAGTTGGCTTAACTCAAGAAGCAACAGTGAATTTGGCCCTTTAGACTGGGTGGGGGCTGGTTTCCTAAAAACCTGTGGTGATTTTTGGACTGGCAAACATGAAATCAGTAAAACTCTAAATGCTTTCTCACACAGGGTTACGTGGACGAAAGGCACACGTGGAGTTGTTCGCATACTTCCAAGAAAGGAAGATGTCTGGGCGCTATATAGAAACTGGTCTCCAGACTGGAATGATGATACCCCAGATGAAATGGTACAAGAATACGAGATGGTAGAAGTGCTCGACGACTATGATGAAGAGCAGGGTATATCTGTAGTTCCTCTTATTAAAGTTGCTGGTTTCAAGGCAGTTTTTCGTAGACATGTAGGTCCAAATGAAGCTAGGAGGATTCCAAAAGAAGAGATGTTCCGCTTCTCTCATCAGGTCCCTAATCACGTGCTTACTGGCGAAGAAGCTCATAATGCCCCAGAGGGTTGTCGGGAATTAGACCCAGCTGCTATCCCGGCGGAATTTCTTCAGGTTATTACAGAAGCCAGTGAGGCAGCAGTGGTGGCAACTGGTAGAAAGGCTAAGGAGGAAATGGCGTAGGATTCTTCACAAATTCACACAGATCTCATGGTGGAGGATGCTTCAAAAGCTAAGAGAAGTGAGATGATGGAAACTGAAGAACCTTTCTGAGATGATACATGAGGGTTGGTACTTAGGCAGCCAAAGCAGCTAATACTGCAGTTTATCCTGCAACAGTAAATAAGTTGCTAGTGGAAAAGCTCAACATACACAATATAGGTAAGTTTTTCCTTTGTTTTATAAGGCTGATCAAAACTGCAGATGCTTCTTTTTGCCATAACTGGAGATGTTCTGTTACTGGATCAGAAAATGATCCTGAGTTTTTTTTTTTTTTTTTGGTTTTATTGTTATGGCTGTGTAATCTTCGGATGTTTGAACTATAAAGAAGCTCATGCTTGACCAGAGTCAAGTTTTAGCAGCATCAAGCTCTGTTGTTGAATTACTTTGCATAATGTCTGAATTTTCTTTCATGTATCTTCAGAATCCTATTGTTCAATCCATGCTTTGGATGCCAAGCAATTGTTTTGTTACTTGTTTTGTTTGATTGAATGAAATTGGTTAGCTCTTCAATCCATCCAAAGGGTTTTTCAGGATGTGTTTTTTTTCATTTCCACTGCAGAGTCTCCTTTTTTCAGTCTACCATGCAATGTTTTTCATCTTGATGATCTTGCTTTAGAATGTCAATATTGGGCTAAATCTCCAAAACCTACTGACATAATCTGCTGCAAGAAAACCCTAACTGATTCATTGGATGCATTTGATTAGTGGGAACTTGTCGTGCGTGCAGCGATAGCATAAGCTTTGACTGAAGTTACCATTTCTATTCGTTGTAATGGGGTCATGGGTTCCTTATTGTTTTGAACCCCAAGCTTTGACCGGTTTGTTCAAGAAACAAAGGGGTTTTTTTTCACATCATTTTCAACCATTTTTTTTTTCCTCATTTTTTCTCTTCCTTAATATATGTGTGTTTGCTGGCGCATGGATGAGTAAATAGCTTCACCTGTACTGGCTATTTTTTATATTTATATTTTTATCTTTGTATAATATTTCAGAGATTCTCTAATTTATTCAATCAAATTTTTTCATCCAAATTAGAAAATTAACTCATATTTTAAGAAATGAACAGTTTCCAAAAATACTCAACGAGGATTTTTAGAATGAAAATAGTACTTTTTGTAATTTGGATTGGTAAAAAGACAGAAAAATATATTAAAATATTTAATATTATACAATGATATAATAAACACGATTCAAAACATAAGATTATATTAGGAATTTCCAGTTATGTAAGAATAAATTGAATTATTTATCCTAAATTTTATAAAAACTTTAACTATAGTTTTAAAATTGGACCCGGCTCGACAGGTCGACATTGGACCCGGCCGACCCGGAGCTGAAACAGGATGGATGAAGAAAAAACAGTGAAAAGAAAAATTCAGTATGACCTGGTTGACCCGGTCAAAAACTCAGTTGTAATTCGTTAATTTTTTATTTTATTTTATTAAAATAATATTATTTTAATATTTTTTTATTGACTCAGCTAATCTAGTTAAAATCTAAAATCTAGGCCGGCCACAGGCTGGATATGAAGACTGACTTATTTATTTATTTATTTATTTAAATACATATTTTATTATTTTTTATAGCTAATTGATCTCACTCCCCATTACTGGTGTCCACCAATCATTTGGGCCCCTCCACTGGTCGGTCACATTCCATAAAAACAAAAACAAAAAACTCTCAATCAGAATAAATAATATTCTGTACACTTGGATTAATTATTGACTTGATAACTAAAAGTTATTTTTTTTGGAAAAGAAAGGGGAAAAAATGTTAGTGAACAAGATATAAAAGTTAAAATCCTTTTGAAAAAATATTGTAACTCTAGAATCAGAGATATTGTTCACTAGAATAATATTATTAAGGTAATTTTGTCTTTCCATTCAAAATATTTAATACTAACTTTCAAAGGTATTTGAGTTTTTGCAAATAATTTAACAAATTAATCACGGATAAATAATTTTTTTTCATATTAAATTTACAATGAAGTAATAAAAATACTTTTAAACGCAAAATAAATAAATAAATTTGTCATCTAGAAGCATCTTTATATTTGTATAATTGTTTTTTTGTTATTATAATGTCAACTAAGAGGCAAATTAGTATTTTTTCAAATGTAAAAATAATTCAAATTAAAATGCATAGTGAAACTGCTAAAATACCCTTAAAAATAAAATAAAAAATTAGAGTCAAATGATCTTTGATCTTTTAACAAATGCTTTTCTATCTTATCATTGAAAGCGTCGCCGTGTTTTTTTTTTGTTGGTGCAACACATATTTTTAGTAGTGGTCCAGTTTACTAGAATGTCTTTTTTCTCCTTTTTTTTTCTCTCCTTTCCTGAAAAATATATCTTGATCTTCTTTGTTTTTTATATTTTAATTTTAGTTTTTTTTTTTAAAAAAAATTTTATTCTTTATTTTTCTTTGTAAAAGTTTTATTTGTTTTTAATTTCATCATTTAATTCCAATTTACAAATGTTATATTTCCCAACTTGATCATTCTTCTTTGGTTTCTAATTTTTTGTAAAAGTTTTACAATTTCATCTTTCACCCCAAATCAATGTTACTATGTATTTCAATTTAGTTATTATTGTTTTGATTGCTATTTTTTTTCGTTGCCTTTTCTGTAAAAGTTATTATTCTTTTCAATTTCAACCTTTAACCAAAAAAAAATTTTATGTTAATTTTGATTATCATTATTTTGATTTTTTTTTCTTTTTACTAAATTGATTTTTCTTTTCAATTTCACCCAACAATCAAATTTAAAATCTATTCCAATTTTGATCCTCATTCTTTTAATTGCTATTATTTTAATCCTTTTTTATAATTGATTTTTTTTTTATCTTATCCTTCAATATTTGATTGATTATGAATTGAACTTCATGGTTTTTGAAAAAATTTGTTTTGAATAATTAACACGAGTTTTTTTTAAAGAGCTCTATAATTCTCTTTATTTATTTTATCGGGTTATTTCATTATCATAATTTGAGCTGTGATTTTAATGTGATATCTTGAGTTTGCTTAATTAAGACTGATTTTTTTATGTTTTTTTTACCCAGCTTTGTTTGTACATATTTAATGGGATATAAAAATCGACAATTGATGGGAAAATTAATTATCTTTGACCGATTCAACGAAATGATCATAACTGAATATGACACTGAACTCGTTGAATTATATGTTTCAAACATTCAATTAATACAGTATTAAGAGCCCACCTACCAACCTAACACTTATTTCAATATAATATGATATTAATTAATTAATACTAAAGTCAGCATGATTTATATTCTAATTAGTTGATGTTAATTACCGCTTGTCTTCGTTGGAGACACCATGCAAATTACAAAAATAAGAGATGTCAAGCTCGGGATTAAGGGCGGAGAATCTTAGGGTTAGTAATAATATTAATTAAACACACTTATTAATCAGCACAAATCCCATGCAGCTTAATTAATGGTGAAAAGGAAGTTTCACGGGCAATAACTCCAAGTCATCCATCACCTTCAACCTCGACCATGCCATTAATAGAGTATTTTTTTTATACTTTTTAAAAGTATTTTTTATTTTAAAATATATTAAAATGAATTTTTTAAATTTTTTAATACTTTAAAATTATTTAAAAAAACACTAAAAAAATTATATATCTAATGTTTTTTCAAGTGAAACACCCAGCCACAAAAAAAATTATTACATTCCCCAAAAACTCACAAAATGTTCTCTCTTAATAAATAATGCATTATTTTATGGTTTCTCTGGTAGGGAACTATTGGTGGTGGTGCTATCTCCCCATGCATTGTCAAATGGAGACATATTTTGCTTCCTGAGACACGAATTGTTCCTATTTGCCTAGAGTTTCAAGTTAGGTATACGTAAGATATAATTGAAAGGTCTAATATTCAAAATCTAAAACCTCTTCTCTTTTTATATATGAAAAATTAAATGTCTTCCAATGCAAATGGACTTTAAATTTAGTTCACTTAAGTTATTAATATTATCTAAATATATATGTGAAATATCTTTTTAATTTGAGATTTAGTCTCTTTATTGTTTGATCATATAATTTCACTAAACGAGTAGCATAATTTTATTATATACTTTTTATTATTTAAATTCACAAAATCAATGAAAAAAACTAGAAACATGACTCTATCATATACTCTTCAAAAACATGAAAATAATCAAAATCAAAATCCATTAATTAATGTCCACGTCTCCCAAATCATGGTTTTAGCTGCTTCTTTGGGAGTAAGCAGCACTTTAAATGCCAAATCTTGTAACCATATAAATACTCTTACATCATAGCAAAAAAATGATGTAATATAAAGAGTAGTTTAGGGCTTTGATCAGTAATATCCCTTTTCTTTCTATAATATTGTTTAGGGCTTTGAGTAAGCAACATTTTAAATGCCAAATCTTGTAAAGCTACCATAGAATAACGTGCATGTGCATTTCTCTTATAGAATTAGAGAAGATTGTGGTGTCTCTTCAGATTTTGGAGTATATTCATACGTTTTGTCTTCACTTGTTTACCTTCTTCTTTGACTATTATTCCATTTTATCTTCAGTTTTTTTTTTTCCTATCTAATTTAAATAAGGGTAACGAAGCTAGCCATCTGGAAATCACTAAATAATTGGTGGAGTTAATAATGGTGGCAGTGGCAGTTGTCTTCTTACAAAGCTCATAAATTGAAGTTGGGGGGAAAAAGGATTTAATAATGCATGCATGCAAGCCATCCCCTCTTCATGGGAGATCATCAATCAATGGTGGACATAATAATGGAGACGATGACGACTGTTGTCTTTCATTAAAGCTTTCACAATTAAAGCTCTCAGAATAATGGTGCTTGCATTATTTGGATGCAAATGGTTTGCTTTGACTAGTCATAAAAAAATTTTGATTTTACATTAACTCAACTCAACAGGTTATTGTTTTTAAATTGGGAAAAAAAAAACATGCTTACTTGTACTTTCTACTTTTTATTTTTAGCATAGTTTTTAAATTTAATTTGAGAGTTGATTCTTAATAAGTTTCTTGTCAGTTAAGTTGATTTAGATTAATCTAGGTGAATTTATTTTTTATTTTATAAAAAAATAAAAATGATATCATTTTTTAAAAAAAAATCTAAAAGAAAAAATCAATGAATTTTAATTAAATTGACAAAATAATAATTTAACATAGGTTTTTTGTCTGAGTCACCAATTTAATTCTCCTTTTATTTTTGTTAAAACATAACCTAGACTAAGTCCCGAGCCTCTCTGCCGCCAGGCTGAGAATGGTTTTTTTTAAAAAAATCATGTCAAAAATTAACTCTATTTCTGTCTTTTCCCACTAGTCTCTTTGTCGGTTCAATTATTAGACCATACACCTGGAATTGGAGTGACATCTTTTCTTTTATTATACATTGGAATCAATCTTTCTTAAAATTACATAACTAATTAATGCACTAAATAATGAAAATGATGCATTATTTGTTGTATTCAATAAAAATCAATCTTGGTGAAGAATATTTTGGAATGATAAACCTAGTTAATGGAGTCAAGTACTAACACTGAAGCAACGAGATCATTTACCAACATCTTTTACTATTATTTTAAGTATAGTGAAATACACGAAGAAATGTCTTGTCATTTGCTTAAATTGCAATTAATTGGAAGAACTTAGTTGTTCCTAGTCAAGGCTTTAGATGTCAAAACGAAGGTTTCCATAATCGGGTGAGCTCTTTCCTGGAGATTCTTGCTCTGATCAAGATGACATGGAAGGGGTGTTCTTATGTCTCTTGGCTCTCTGTTTACTATCCTGCAATCTTGCGCGCCTACACCTAGATGTTTTCCATGTATTCATATGCCTATAGAAAAAACAAAACGAAGGTTGCTATATATATATATATATATATATATATATATGAATGTCCGGGTTATCTTACGTGTATCTCGATTAATCCTACGGGTCTTGAAGTTAATGATTATAAAAGCTTATTATAAATAATTAAGGAAGGCTATTTTTGGAGTTAGGTTGCTATATTTTAATGTGTGTGTAACACATGGTATGGCTTTGCAAGTGGAAAACTTCCAAGAAGCACCATCAATCTCTTTTCGAATGAAAAGAAAGGTCTACTACAAAGAGCATAACAATTTTCTGCAAAGGACATATATATCCAATTGTATATTTATATAAACAATACCCACTTCGAGTTTGATCTCTGAATTATTATTTGATCCCTCGATCCACAATGAAAAAAATATATATACTCGATCAGAAAAGAATTTATAAGAAGAATTTACTCTTATATCGTCCAGATTGACATATAAATTAAATTGAAGATATCTTTTATATTAATGAATAAAAATCTTTTGTATATAAATAAATATTTTTTAATGAAAAAGACACGAGAAGAAAGAGATACGCACGTGTGTAGGCCTATTTTGGTCAATGCGAACATTCCAAAAATTAAAAAGCAGTAAAAGAGCTTAATTATATTTAGGAAGTTTTAATGCAATAGGTCTCTAACACGTCCATTAAGAAAACTTCAAGAATCCCTAAATTCTCTTCTTTACCTGTATAAATAAACCTCTCTTCCTTACCCTTCCAGTATCTTCTTCTTTTCTATCGTTTTCCTACCTTTCAAGATCTCTCCTTCTTGCTCTCTACTCTCTAGCTAAGCTAAGCTTCGCTTTCCGCCATTGTTGCTCATAAGCTTCTCCTTGTCGTCAACCTCTTCTTGGCTCGTGAAACAACCAGTCAAGAAATTGATCACAAGAACAAGGTACGTCTGTGTATGGCCTTTCACCTTCCTCCAAGCTGCTACATGTTCGTTTCTTTCTTATCTTTCTTGATCGATGAACGTTTATGTATGTGCATGTTAATCTCTTATTTAATGTGAAGGAGATTTCGTTTTTTAATGCAAAAATCCTTTCCTTTTATGTTGTTTTTCACTTCCATGATTTTTTTAATTAGGTTAATTAAAACCTAAAAATAAATTACCCTAAAAATCCCACTTAAAAGTCCTCTAGGAACCAATTATTGTTTTTTAGCATTAGTTTTATTTTAAACTTCTCGCAAGAAAAACACTGAAACGGTGCAAATAAAACAAAAAACAGTTGGTTTTCGGTTTCTTCACTCAACATAACGTAAAAGATCCTTTAAGCTCTTTTTTCGTAAATGAATGGCATCTGGGCTGTACACGTGTATCTCATTGGGCCCCATAAGTGGACTGGGCATGGAAGCCCATTTGTCCACCCATTGTACTTCAGAGCTGTAGTCCACAGTAGTTTCCAACTATCTTGATCAAGGCCACAGATGGGTGACACGTGTCACCCTGATGTGCTGATGCGAAACGTGTCGGGTTGAGATTGCAAGGCACACGACCCCTTCCCTTTCTTGTGTTAAAGTGTCTGGTACTTATTGGGAAAGTTGTAGGGGTACAAACCCTAATAAAGAAAGGACAAGAGTACCTTAAAAACGGTTGAGAGCATGTTGTGATAGTGATGAGTTGTTTGGTGACAATACCAATGCTTGTTTCTCACTTGTCTTGAACAATGCAATGGATAGGCTTGTCCTAATTTTCTTATGATTTTGTTTGGTTTACAATGTTTCTAGGGCACTAATTAATGATGTTTTTGAAGGTTTATTATTATTATTATTATTATTATTATTATTATTTTATCTTTGATTGAATCAATTGTATTTTTAAGAAATAATTTGAGTTAAAATCTATCTGTTCATCAACTCATACATATAACTTAATATTACAATAAAAATGATCATAAGCTCTATAAATTTGTTAATGATAATACAAAAATAAATAAATATATAACTGATTATGTTATGTTGATTTTTAAAAATAATTGAATAATAGTTTGAAAATCCAGCTATTTTATAGAAATAAAATCAATTCAAGTAAGAATTATAAACTTACAATAACTTGATCATTTCTCCACTAACGAGGTTTAGAAACTTCAAGTGCTTTTAGTGTGTATTTTGCATTATGGTACTTTTTGGTTGTTTTTCTAAGAAGTAAGTTAATTTTTTTTTTAATTATGATTGTAAAGAACATTAAAATTGACGTGAGATGATTTTTGTATGGAAAATAAATAAAAATAAACAAGTTATTAGCAAGGCTTACAACACAATTATATATAAAGTTAAGAGTTAAAACTAAATAAACTGTTTTTTTTCTCTATATATTTGGATAAAAAACCAGACATCTTAGTCTATGTTGAGTTCTGCGTATAAAGTGCAGGTTAGTGCTAAACTATTTCTGATCTCACAGCAACCAATAGAAGGTTTTTTTTTTTAATAAAATAAAAAAAAATGTGTGAAACCAAGAGAAAGGTAGCCTTTATTTTATTCAAAGAGCCCTTTAATCTCGCTTTGATTTTATCTAATTAGTATTGAAAAGGGGACTATTTCGTGATCACTTAACCTGAAAGTCATTAATTAATTAATTAATTAATTAATTAACTGATTAGCCCGTGAAAAGTGTCGTTAGCAAGCACATCATGCTTCGCCTGCCTGAATGCCTTTCCACGCAATTAACTTAATTATAAATTGCTTAAGCATGGTCTCTCTACTTTTTAATTATTTCTGCTAATCAAATTAATTAACTGCATAGATTTTCGTTGCAGCAGCTGCCATGTATTTTACTCAAGACTTTGACACTTGGGGTCCATATGTTGCTGCCTGTCTGGTTCCTAGGGATTAATTTTTGTTCATTTATTTTTGTCAAAACTGTGTCGACCTAGACGTGTCCATTGTTCAATAAAGAACCATTCCCAAGTGATTTAGGCCTTTCTTTGTATTATTTTCTGACCTAATTTTTCTCCTCAGCCTTGTCGTTTAATCTCTACACACACCTTTGGTCACAAGAAGTCAATTTCCATTTACATTTTTTTCTTCTTTTTGCTATATAATTGTAGGCCATACTTGTTGACAAATAGGGACTTCATATGGGGTACAAAGTGCTTAATTGAAGCAAAAGATGCAGATCATGCAATAAACTACCGTTTTGACAGAGATACTCTGGTTGTGTTGTGTTTTTGAAAGATAAAAACATTAGTTCTAAAATTTAAAACAAAATTACTTTAATATATTTTCAACAACAAAATATTTTGTAAAATAATTTATGTCACACTTCTAAACAGATCTAAAATATCCTACGCGATGGTTTTTTTATTTAGGACTTGCTTCTGATATGTTATTTAAGTCACATAAGTTATCAGCCTGATTTTTTAAGTCAGTCTGTGGGTGTCTAAAATGGTTTTTAAATTCGATGATGAAATGTATTGGTCTTGTTTCTGGCCAAATAGGATGGATTTAGGGTTTGCATGTCTTCCATATATATGAATATTTCAAGCTTTTTCCATGTAGTTTTGAGTCAATTATATATTAATATATAATTAACAACACATGTATCATTCTTTCTTTTTCGATGGGGCTGGTCGTGTCATGCCTTTCATAATTTAGGTGCGTTTTCTACATAAAATTAAGTAAGTTAGTGTCTGTCTCTATCCAATGGCAGGTGAAACTTGTTTCACATGGAATTCACTTTACCAGGAGGAGATTTACCTTGGAAGTAATAATTTTGTTGTAGAACTACTTTTTCAAGTGTGTGGAAAATTAAAAGGAGCTGTAATTAACTAAATGTAAAGAATTGTTGCATTTGTCTTGATTTCTCTTTACCTACCACGGTTCAAGATTAAACATATTGTCCAAGTTAAAGATGACTGCTTTTTTGGGAGCCTTTTATGAATGTTCCTTGAAAAATCACAAAGATCTTGCTGAATGATCTTCCGGTTGATATTTAACTTCTCTTTTTCCTTGAAAAATCACAAAGATCTTGCTGAATGATCTTCCGATTGATATTTAACTTCTCTTTTTCCTTGAAAGGAGAAGTTAAGTCCATCAAAGAACTTTAGAATTTCTAAAGTATGCTCGTGAAAATTTCACTTTTATATATCCCCAAATCAACGATGACTTTACCCAAACGCTCTTTAATTATCACTCTCTGATGAAATATTGAGAAAATCACTTTGGGTTTCTCGTTGGTCATTATTTTATACACAAATAACTTTTTTGCATACAATATTCTACCAAAATCTTTCTTAAAAGAGATCGAGAGTGTGATCAACGATGTCATTAATTAGTGAATATTCTAATTAATCAAGTGGGAGTTCGTAGAGGCAAGATGGTAGTTAATTAGGAGAAAGCAGCATTTCATTTTTCGTCTAATGTTTTTAAACAATTGAACACTCTCTCAAGTCATTATCAGCTGAATCGGCAGATTAAAAACCCTACAACAACTTTTCGAGCTACCCATTTCATGTATATTCAATTTTTCGTCTATTCATTGAATGTCACCTCTCTATTTTTTACTATAATTAATCAAATTTCTTCCATTTTTTTCTTGTAGTTTCTATATGTGCACTTTAGTTGAGGTAGATCATAGAGAAAGAGACCTTTCTTTGACTATAAAATCCTAAGAGAGCCCACAGATTAATTTTCTTTATACCACTTGTAGGTTGATGATTTTAGGAGAAAAATGCTTGATAGTGGCTTTCCATGATATATGAACCACAACTTCGTGTGTTGCTATATTTTCAAGGGTGAAATGAATATTCTAAAAGATATATTTTTAGAGACAAAACGAGGAATCATGAGATTATAAATTTGTCTGAAGTAAAGGCTCCACTTTTACTGAGGTTAAAAATTAAGTAGCTGAGTCGAGCCAACATGAAGAATTTTTTTGTTGTTAACTCGATGGTTTTGACAAAGAGGGGAGATGAAAAAAATATTATTTTATTGAAGCATATGCCTCGGCGACCTACTGCCAAATTGAATTCCCTAAACTTCTTCCCGGCTACTCAATGGGGATGCATGTACCAATACCTATTAAAGTTTAGTTGGGTTAAAAAAAAATCTAACTTCGATTTCTTTTTAACCTAACAACAGAAAACAAATGAAATCTTAAATATCTCAAAAAGATTTAGAGAAGATTAAAATGTTGTCATATTCTAAGGATTGAATGTTCGGTCCACCAAACAAACTACACTTTAGGGTTTTTTTGACACGAGTCCTTGGGATCGTTCTGAGTCTATTTTCTTACAAAGTCTAACATGTTACATTATCACTTTCACGTAATGAAATATCAAGAGAAAGTATCCATACGATATACCATCCAAATTATCAATCGGGAGTCAAATTTTAAAGCGGTTCCTCAAGAAGGGTCACCAAGAACAGATCTTATTAGGCCAATAACAAAGATGAGGGTAACGAACATAATTATGTGTATGCATGGGGAGCTAGCTATCTCTTGTTTTTGGGGGCCTGGATAATTACATGTTGAACAGGATGCATGTCAAAAGAAATTTTTGAGCCATACTCCAAAACCCACACCTTATCAGTCATTGTCATTTTGGTACTGTGCTTTGACATCGATATAAATTAGTGTATGATCAAAATATAATTAATATATAGAGTTCATTGCATGGTTGGGTCAGTGTCATTGTTAATGCCCTTTTCCCATCTTTTAAAATTAATCACACAGTTTATTTTATTTCCTTTTTGTTAATGTTCATTTATATGTTTCCATGCTTTTTTCTCTTTATGTAGTTTGATCTAATGGTGGGAACTCAAGTGTTTCATTTGTTGGCTTCATTGTAGGTGCTTTAGAAGTTAGCCAGCTGAATAACTCTAAGGCACTCAGCCAGCATACAAGTTAATTTTTCAGGTAATTAAATCTAGTTATCTGGGATTAGAATTTCATTACACTTTAGGCTTCTTGAATTTGTGTTTTCATACCGTTTTCTTCGATGTTCATTAAACTACTTTGCTTCCTAATTTGTGTTGTTAACATATAATCTTTTTGTTAATTCACAAACAGATATGTTAAAGAGAAATCTCGCGAAGTTCAACCAGGCCATGGGATTTCAGAAATCTTCCCATTGGCAAAAGGTGCAGCCTGGTAGTGATCTTTCTACAAAAGAGAGGTCACCAAATTCAAGTCACCCTGTAACCAATGAAGCTGTTTCTGATGATGCAAATTACAGTTCATGGATGGTAAGTCCTCTCATCAGAATTTTTTCGTTGCACTATAGTCAAACTTGTATAATCTAATTTCCAGCAAGCATCTGACCATAATACGTACCAAATTATTAGGTGGACCATCCTTCTGCATTAACCTCATTTGATCAGATGATGAAGGATGCAAAGGGGAAGAAGATCGTCGTGTTTTTAGACTATGACGGTACTCTCTCGCCGATTGTAAATGATCCTGACCGCGCTTTCATGTCTGATGAGGTGAGCACTCATGTCCATGCATGTGAATGTGGAGATCTTTTTCGATACATGGCCACACGCAACGCTTTCAACTAGAGTATCCAAGTTAAATCCACGTGTATATGAGAGAGAGAAGCACGATGCTGAATGTATCGAAAAATTACATGAAAATAATGTGAACTATGCAATTGATTGTTAAAGCAAGAAACTCATGAATCATTAAACTCACAATGTGCAGATGCGTGCAGCAGTTCGAGAAGTTGCAAAATACTTTCCAACTGCTATAATCAGTGGTAGAAGCATAGATAAGGTAACACATTAAGAATTTTTCTATTTGTTGGGTTTGTGGGGCAGAGTTTGAGAACGTCGATGGTCTCTTTCGTGCAGGTGAAAGGATTTGTACAGTTGAACAATATATATTATGCTGGAAGCCATGGGATGGACATCATGGCACCACCTAGGCCTCCTAGGTCCAGCGATGGAAAATACCATACTGTTTCCCTTGACAGAAAGGTAAAAATGATTAGTCCATCTCTCCTCTTTTATGGTCAAGCCACATGTTTTCTGCTATAAACCATGAGAATGAGTTAAGAAAGAACACAGAGAAAATTCTCAATCATAGGATGGTTTTAAGAAAGAAGAAAGGACATGTTCTTAATTCCCTCTTAACTAATCACATGCTTTGTTCAATTTGGTAGGGCAATGATGCTGTCTTTCAACCTGCTCAGAAATTTTTGCCTGCACTTCAAAAGGTAAGTCAGCTTCTTACCAGACACCAATTATACCTTGTTTACCACTATGATTACGGCCATGGAGTAACAATTTCTCTGTGTACTTGTAACAGATTTTGAAAGAACTGGAAGAGGCAATTATGAAAATACCAGGTGCCAGAGTAGAGAACAACGGATTTTGTGCCTCTGTACATTTTCGACAAGTTAGAGAGGAGGTAAAATCAAGACCTAAGCTCAAATCTTTTGGTGTGGTTTCGTTACAGCATCTTCATCACCACCACAACTATGGCATTATGAGTTTTTTCTTTGAGAAGAAAGGAATTTGAAAATACAACTTTTTTCTTCTTTTGAATCAGGATTATGGGACCTTAGAGGAGAAGGTGAAGTCCATACTTAAACACTATCCAGACTTTCGCTTGGGTTGGGGTAAAAAGGTATGCATAAATCTTTCAAGACTCTATCTATAGTTCTCGATATAACTAATAAGATCGTCCTCTAATTTTTCTGTAAATTCACATGAAGGTTATGGAAATACGACCATCAATAGAATGGGACAAAGGCAATGCCCTGGAATATTTACTCGATACTCTAGGGTTAGGTAACTGCCCCGATGTTCTCCCACTTTACATTGGAGATGACATAACAGATGAAGATGCTTTCAAGGTATTGTTATAAGAAAAATTTTAACTTTAGTTTGAGCCTGATCAAGAAATACTCCTGCATGGAGTTGCTAAACTTGTTCTTATATCCAAACCATCGCAGGTAATTCAAAAGAGAGGCCAAGGGTGTCCGATCGTTGTCACCTCCAGTCCCAAGGATACTAAAGCCTCGTACTCCCTGTATGAACCATCAGAAGTGTTGACATTCTTGTTGCGTCTAGCAAGGTGGAGGAAATCCTCTAGTTCGAGTAGGTCAGTACTATCTCAGGTTTGGGGTGTGAGTTGTTGAAAACTTGAAGTTGAAACCAAGTATTAGCGCTACTCAGAGAATCCTAGGATAGAAATAAAGATGTGTTTATACATATAGAGAGGAAAGCTAGGAGGAGGTTGAGGGGATATGAGCAGGAAACCAGTTGTATGGTATTATGCTTACCACTTGTAAACCAGACTCAAGTTCAATATAAATACAAAAATGTTTGCAAAAATGACTGCATCTTGACTGCCACAGATTGTTTTCTCTTGGATCTTGAGGTGTGGGTATGAAATCCTGTGATGTTTTTGGCAACTATGACGAAAGAAATGCCTAGCCAAAACCATTGAAACCTTGGCATCTCGTCTTCTGTTTCTAAAGTGCCACCATCTGCTGTTGATACCCTGGCAAGTACCAAATCGAACACATAGTCGATCGTATTATTGTTATTTTATCTCAAAATATTCATCCTGAAATAATATCAGTCATTCAATGGTTTAATTCACCCCAATATCAATGATTGAATGTATTTGGAAAACGATATAGACTATTTTGGGATGAATAGCTAAGAATATTGCTGAACTTATCTTTCTTTGTTATTAAAACTTCTTTTTATAAGGAATGCACAATGATATAGTTGATACAAATTCAAAGACTGCATACGTTAGTTAAGAGATAAAATCAGCAGAGTTAATTATTATCGTTTGAACTCTAGATGATTCTTAACAAAAAAAAAAATTGTAAGAAAACTAGTATTTTGAAGAAAAAAACAGGCTAGAAAGGATTTTAAATATACAGGAAAATCAAGCTGCAATTTTGGACAAATTGAAAACCTAATTTTATACCCTATTTTATCCAAAATTGAAGATACATTACCAATTCAATGTCAAATTAAATCATTATTAAACGAATCTATATAAAAATTAAGTCTAAGAACATAATTACATTTTTAATGGGCTAATTTGATTTAATCATGAGTCAAATTAAAATTTAATTATGTTTAAGAATTAATTTAGGTCCAATTGAAGGGTTTTATTAGGTACAAGGACTACTTATACTTTAAATGGTTCAAATTAATTTTATTAGAGGCTTCATTAGTAAAAAATTAAATTTAAGGGCCCAATTTGAAGTTAATTTATAGGGTTGGAATTTTAGGAGATCAAATTTAATTTTTACAAAGTCAATTGATTGAAATTAGGAATAAAATTACAAGAAATTTAAAGTTTTAAGATCAATTGGGGGCTAAATTGAAGAAAATCATTGTCAAAGACCATTTTAAAAAAGACACCAAACTCTGGAGACCCAATTAACTGAAATAGAGGGTGAAATTGAAAAATAATTAAAAATTTAATAGTCAATTAAACGTCAATTTGTATAAATCTGAAACCAAAGACCAATGTAAAAAAGGTGCTAAAATTGAAGTTTATTAGGAGCTAAATTACATAAAATTAAAAGTTTGAAGCCAATCAAGGATATAATTGAGAGAAATCAAAACTTAAAAGACTAAATTGAACGTTACCAAAACAACTCCATTTTGTATTCATCTTCTTCTTTAATTTTTCTCTAAAAAGACTACTTAGAGGGCTACATTTCAAGGGCATTTAATGCTTCATTTCTTTACCAAATTTGACAAAACTTGCATGAAAATAATCACTCAACATCTGACTACATCCTAGTATGGTCTGTTCTAGCCAATTGACACCACATCGGTCATGGCTCTGGCCCAAATAGGCCAACTCAGGCAGCCTTCAATTGTCAGATTTGACAATTCGTGGTGACCACTTTAAACTAACGGTTGGAATCTTTCGGGGCCGAATCAAGAGCCAGGATGCGACACCATAAAAGATAACATATCCCCCTTCTACCCCCTATAAATAAGGGTAAATTTCATGGCCTTAACATGAAGAAATCGGAGGCCAAACTTGGAGAAAAACCAGTCTTTCCCCTAGTTTTTCTACCATTATCATTTTCTTTTCTTTCCCCCCTCTGCCACCATGACCCAACAGTAGCAACCACCACATTGTCTAGCATCTTTTGTACTTCCCAACAGCAGCAGGGCGACGACTCTCTCCTCAGCCACTCTAGCAGCTCCAACACCGGCCACACTAATAGTAGCTCCAGGATGTAAACTATAAGAAAGAAATGTGAGGAATAAATTATAGTATAGTTATCCTATATTAAAAAGTTAATAAATAATTCATGTGAATGTAGGTTATATATAATTATCTCATATTGAAAAGTTAAGAAACAATCTATCTGGATAAAAGCAATAAAAAAAAATATGTGCCAAGTATTCATAAATTAGTTTTACATTTTTAGGGTTTATTCAAAAATTAAAAAAAGAAAAGTCGAGTCTTACTTTGGTTATGTCGGGTCACTCGAATTACAGGTTGACCCAACAAGTCACCCGGATTTGACCAAGTCAATTGTATCTTTAAGTATTTCTGATTTGAAACCCAACTTAGGTCAACTCATTAGGCCGGACCGGGTTTCATAATTATGGTACAAGTACTTTTCAAAACTGTTTTTAACTTAAAAATATATCAAAATAATTTTTTTCTCATATTTGTTTATGTTAGCACATCAAAACCATCAAAAAGTACTAAAACAAGCATCAATTTGAAGCTTTTCAAATGAAATGTAATTTTAAAACCCACTTAAAAACAAAAACTACCACACTCACAAACACTCAATAATAAGTAAATTATAAAATATAGGAAAGGATCTAGGAAAAGAAACGATCCCGGATCCATTGTATATTGCATTATTTATATTAATAGTGCAACCTTTTTTTATTTGGTCATCAGATTTTTTTTATTTGCAATTTTATTCCTTGAAATTATATTACCATGGTTTTATATGTTAAGATTTCTTTCAATTTGCATTCTCTCACATATTCAAAGTGTCACAAAATATTTCAATGGTGAATTCAAGAATAATTTTAAGAAATATAACTTCAATTTAGAAAGAAGAAGAAGAATGACCAAATTCTTTTAAAAAAAAAAACCATTTGTATATTAGCATAGAAAAATTTAATTTCCACCTAAAGTTTTTGTCTATCTATTTATTTGCTCCCTATTATTTTAGCATTTTACATTTCAATCCTAAATTTTATTTTTTTATGTTTCAATCTCTAGATAATGAGAGAGAGGAGAGAAAGTCATTTGAAAATATTAAAGGGAGACAAAGTGCTTGGAATATTTTAATTATCAAAAAGATCAATCATGATGTCAAATGGGTTTGTCTTTTCAAATAGAATTCAATGAATGTGGTTTTATATTTTAAACATGGTAAAAAAAATAGATTAAATCATTAAAGGTTTTTTATTAGTTTAACTTTTGTATTTTAGAGTAAGTAGTAGGTGTTTTGGGGTTGAAAATGAGTTCGTTGAGGCTTTTGGGTGGAGTTAGGTGATTTCATATGAAAACATGTTGAAAATAGGTTTTTATGGTTTAAAAACTTGAACTCTGATTTTTTGGGATTTTTTGTAAAATTACCATAGTAAATTTTAAAAAAATAACAAATTAACTTAGGTTAAAAAAGATTTAGCGAAATAGCACAGTTTGACAATATCCCACTTCAAAAGCATGACTTTTACTAAATATCACTATTTTTAAGGATGATAAGATAGTTGTCACGCTTCAGAATATCGACATTTAGTAAATATTGCGCTTTTAAAGTGTGACATGGTCAAACTCCAATCTTCTACCTAAATCGATTGACTGCTTGGGTTCAATTATATTAACTGATCGGCCATTTCACACAAAAACTGTAATTTTATGAAGTTTTTCTTCCAAATATGTTTCATGAGTCAAAAACATATATTTTTATCTAACTTGTTGACTTAAAAATAGACTCTAATCAAAATCTCAAAAAGTTATTGTTTATATAGTAGTGAAGGATTTTGAGCAGTTACGTCTGCCACAACTAAATAAGAATTTGCCCTAAACAGATTATGTGGATAGCCTAGCATATGCATTTATGGACAAGTGGAATAGGTCTAGACTCAAGAGGAGGTTTGGTCATGCCAAACTAGAATAACATCTCAAAATGGTTATAATATTTTATTCGATTTTTAGATCGCGCTCAAAATTACACAAGAGTTTCTAGAGGTTGTTTTCCCTATTATAGTCACTACATCGCTATGCATACTTTCGAATATTTAGATATCATAAATCTCGTTGAAGCCCCCCGATTTTGGCAGTTTTGAGTTTTTCCTTGTTATTTTTGGAATTGGTTGAGCCAGAAATGGTAAACTGTGCAATTTCACCAAAATTATCTTATCACGCTTCAGAATAGCGACATTTAGTAAAAGTTGTGCTTCTGAAGTACGACATGGTCAAACTGTGTTATTTCACCAAATCCTTTTGAACTTATGTCAATTCAAAAAATATTTGTTATTTAGTAAAATCCCTTGAATAGTTTTTTTTTTTTTTTTATCTTCCTTTGATTTTTTTTCCAAACTTTTTTTTTTAATATCAATTACATCCTTTAATATGAGATTTATTGTGAATTGGGTTTTATGATTTTTTTCAATTTACTTTTTACGAGGTTATTTCAATCTCATGACCTAGACTATGAGTTTAATTAGTCAACTCAGTTGACTCTAACTTTTTTTTTTTTAGTTGATTTTTTTTCTCAATTTTATATTTTAACATTAGGTTGATAAGAAATTAGACTTCGTAATTTATTTTGGTTGTTTTTTAGAATGTTATTATTATCTCATGACTCAAGTCATGGGTTTAGAAGGTTAACCCAGGTTAACTTTATTTATTATTTTTTTTTCAATTACATCTTTCAAATTATATTTATTGGGGATTGAGCTTTATAAGTTGTTTTAATTTGCTTCCAATTGGATTATATTAGTCTCATAATTTGAATTGTAAATTTGGAAAATTAACTTAAGTTGACTCGAGTCATTTTATTTTTTTTTTAATTGATTTTTTTTAATTTCATTCTTCAATATTAGATTTTTTGAGACTTCATAATTTATTTTGATTTGCTTTATACGAGTTTCTCATGGTCTAATGACCCGACATGCAATTTAGTATGTTAACCAAATTGACTTAAGTCAATATAATATATTGTCATGTGTGTGTATCTTCTTGAATATTTATTTTCAATCAAACTATGTTTTTATTATTCAAATAGCCTTTAAACTATTAAGTCGACCGAGTCATACTAGATCAATTCCACTCGATTTAATTTTTTTTTACAAGAAAAAAATACTAATAATAACTAAACATTTTTTATGTTAAAAAAAAAAACAATTCAACCCTGGTCATGGTACAAACCAATGATCTAGTATATATTATGTGTTGTTTTGTTTTATTAAAAATAAACATCATTCTATTCTTCAATTAAAAAAAACATGTTGACGTTTCTTCCTTCTCCTAGGTTGAAAATTAACTTCAAATCATGTCTACAATATTATATTAGAAACTAACTTAAGAAATATAAAACTAGTAGTAGCCAAAGAAACTAACAAGATTGGACGGACCATGTTCAAAAAAAGAAGAATGGGATTTGAGAGCACTAAAGAAATGAGAAAATTTTTACTGTTTCAAAATTAGAACCTGAATTTCATACAACTGAACATGCCCAAATATGGTGATTAGCCATCAATAGCTTCCAATAGTTGGTTTGAACCCTTGTAAAAAAATTGCCACTAAAAGGATTGAACTTGATATATTCGTTGTCTAACAACTTTCTGACTGTTTTTATGCTATAACATTTGAAACAAATTCAAGTCAACCTAATGGAGAATATTGACCCATTGATTGTATTGAAGAAACTAAAGTCCAACCTGTGGTTACTGATCTACGACCCCGAGGCAATGAGATGGCTCGAACCATTTAGGGGACACTCAAAATAATAAAATTCTTGACTTTCCATCGTTTCAATCGCCCATCTACCACTCTGTGCACTCCCTTCCTCGTATTTCTTCATCACGTCTTTCAGGTCTTCATGAGAATGGGTATAGTCGGTACCTATCCTCTGTAAAGCATGTGCAACGAGCATGCTGGTATAAGACGGTGTAAACCAGTGAGCAAAAGATCAACCTTCCCCTGAGAGGGCCAAGCTGAGGTGGAGGGCGAAGTGAGGCTTGCCTGTGTAGCCCCTCTTCCTCCCATCCAAATCATTTGCCGGTTCGGATATGCAAGAGGAAAATCTGCTTTCTGTGACTGAATCATTCTCTAACGTGCTGATCTAGCCACTTAATTAAACCCTCCTGATAAGTACATTAAACATATCACAAACTGCTCTGATGAAATATGGAATGACAGCTAACAAGTGTAAATCAACAAATTCAAGGTAAAAATGAAAATGGCGATTAATAAGTAGCTTGGCAAGAATGCTATCCAGTTGAATAGTTACTAAAAATTGCCTGCCAAAATTGTATAAGCTTCAAAAATAAGATTGTCCTTGTGTCAACCAGGTAATCATGAACAGCATCCTATCGAGCACATTTCTAGTCAGGCTACTTGAAATAATTAGTATGCATGGCCTCAGTAAGGGCAGTCCACTTTTAATGACAGAACTTTGTAAAACAACGCGAAAGCTCTTCCTAGAGATCTCTTAAACTTTATAGCATGCCTATTCAATGTGATGTCTTTGATGAGACAAAGAGAATACCTGTGAACCCGGGGTGATGCTGGCTGATCTGGAGAAGAAAGATCAGAAACTCTTTGAAAATCTTGTTGCTCATTAATGCCTCTTGATGACTCTTCACCAAGATGAGGTGATGCCTTGTCACTGGTGAAATGAGCTGGCCCAAGGGACCCAAATTCTACATGCTCACCAGCAGAACTGTAGCCAATGTTTCGGTCAAATGGATAAAGCATAACTACTGATGCAGAAACTTCACTATGATTCACAACTGGTACTGGCGGATACATGCCATATGCCGCATTGGTAGAACCTCGGTTTGTGGAGTTTGAGAAACTAAATGAACCATTTCGGGGATGGTGTGGTGGAAGAGGATCCTGCTTTGAGTTCCATGACCTATCAGAACGACGATTATTTGGTGTACTCCTATCCATCCTAAAGGATGGCTTCTCAACTTGATTAACTTGATTCTGGTTTTGGCTGCGACCACCAAATCGTGGTCTTGAATTATTCCAGTTTCCTTCCCTGTCATCATGGTGGTCCTTCCTGTCATAGTTGTTATTTCCCCTATGGTTTCTGGAATTGGAAAATTGTCGATCCCTGTAAGATATTTTCTGAAGAGACGAGAAAATTATAATAAATTACAATCCTTGCCAAACAGACAAGACAAACTCCACCAAGATAAAAATACAGAGATCAAAGTCAATAGGACATGAAAAATAAATAGGTTGATCATGATCAAGCCAAAATGTGAAGAGAAAGCCACAAATTCAAATAAAAGCAGCATCAAATCACAAATTACAAGAGGTCCTATTGGTTCAAAGGCAGCATAATATGGCTCAAAGCATGTCTCATGATTAGAAAATATTACAGCTGCATTGAGCCACATCTTCATTGTTATTTACAACAATTTTTCCATTCTCATACTTCTTAAGAAGCATATCTGACATTTATTTTGCATCCCTCAGCACAGCTAGCAATGTATGTATGATGAAGATGACCTTGGATAGTCTACAGGAGTTTGACATTTTTCTTTCTAAATGAACTAAGCATTGACTGAATTCATAGACCAAAAAAAAAATAACACTAATCACCCTTGGCCAAAAATTCAAGAAAGCTTTCTTCACAGAACCTTAAGAGTTAATATGTTTTGTAAGATAGAGATTACCACAGCATTAAAACACACATAATTACATTTCGACCCAGGACCTATATTCCTACCTCTTGCATCAGCTCATAAGAGCACCCTCCTAAACAGAGACGATTCTTAGTTTAAAGAATGAGGTATTAATTAAATCTAAAAAAACAGGCAGCATTTTGGATGAGGAAAAATAGTATTCATTGCCAGAACAAAATCAATCCAACCATGGTTATGCAGGCATGCTATTCAACAGCAATATATAACTAGAAGAGTTTCTATAAGCAAAAAGTTGGCCACATTCTCTAACACCTTGGAGTGGTTTCTACAGGTAGTTTCACTGTACACAACCTTCCTTTCATCTTTTCTAGTTTCTGGACTATGTCCTCAATGATGGTAATATTTCAGGAATTAATGAGAAAGAATTAACGAAAAACTTGACTCATGGAGCACCCACATAAAACTTGATTTGTGGAACACCCACAAAACTTGATTTGTGGAACACCCACAAAACTTGGTTTTTTCAACACCTTGACTCAAGGCATTTAAAACTACTGCATTCTGAGAACATCATGGTACGTGTCAAGATAAGATCCAGCCCTCAGTTTTTTTTATGCTTGGAATAGCCTACTTGGTTAGCAAGCCTAAGCACCCACATGAACGTTATCTATTTCAAAAAAAAAAAAAAAAATCCTTATGCCTCCCTCGAATGGCATCCATTGTAAGCCATGTAAGAAAAACATTTTTGGCAACTGAAACTTGCTGTAAAATGCAGAAAATGCAACTGACCAAACTTACTAATTTTACAAACAATGAAATCTAACTTTCAATAGGTATAATGGAACAATAATCATGAAAATAATTATTGCTGATGTCCTGGTCCTCAAATTACATAGATAGATGGAAGATATCAGGCATGGTTCGTTACCCACAGAATTAATTGGTATAAGAAAAGTCCATTACCGGATTGGGCAGGTAGGTTCCAGTTCCAGCACGGTATCTAGGAATATTATCAGCATAATGTTGATAAAAGCCAGGCTGCCTGATAGATCCTGGATGGACAGGAGCGACAGGAATAAGATGAGGACCATTCATATGTTGAGTTAAGAGATTCATGTCTGCAGGAGGTCTTCCAGGACCATCCCATGGAAAATGTCCCTGCAAGTACATTGGTGGTGCTACAACAGGAGATGGATGAGGCAAGGAATCATTATTTCGAGCATTCTGGCAAAGCCGCCCATATTGTAGATTCTGCCAGTGGCTGGCAAAATCACTGTTCAAAATTTCAGATCTGCACTGTTCAGAATGCACTGAGGTAGAAGCATTATTCACAGATGAATCCAAACTTTGTTTCGAGTGATTGTTTTGTGAGCTATCAAATTCTTCATCCATATCGAGTTTTCTGGTGGATACACTAGATGTTGCTGCTTCGGTTGGAACATTGTATACTGGAACCATGGCTAGAAAAGGCACCGGTGGTCCTGTGGGATAAAATGCAAAGGATGGTGCTCCATGGTTATCATTAGTTCTCTGATGAGAATTGGGACCCACAAACATTGGAGCAACTGAAAGCATTGAATTTGATCTGTTCACTGATGCTGGATCATAACTTTGTATTTGATGATTCCAAACACTTGAAGCACCAACACCAGAAACCATGCTTTCTGACAGTTCAGTGCCTATGGTTGAAAGTGAAACCCACTCTCTGTTGTCATCATCTGGCTCAAGAGATATGTGATCAACTGATTTGTCTTCACGTTGCCTTTCATTCTTATCCATCCCATATGCAATAGAAGAATCTGTAGAAGGAACAGATTTCTTTCCCCGTCGATCCTTTGTTGACTTGTAAGTCCTCAAAAGCGATCCATCACCATTATCTTCAGATTTGCTTCCTGAGGACGATGCTTCTGAAGAAGGTACAAATCTTAAATCAGCTGAGGAATAAGCATCAGACTCTTTAGGTATTTGATATTGAGCATCATCACTGTAATTTTCCCTAATCAGATCTCTGTCGTCTGTAATTAACCCGTGATCCCTTGGAGAGAAACTGCTGGACCTGCTTACACGAGATGAATGGACATGGTTAGGCTCAACAGAAGCAAGAGGTTGCCTATGCTCCTGCAGTCGAGGTTGGGAGCTTCTGTTCTTCTGTTGATGTCTTACAGAATCTACATCTGGCTTAGACCAACCATGATCACTCTCTTCTTGACTCAACTCTGTAGATGCCAATTTAGCATCAATCATTTCAATTGTTACTTCTTGATCTGAGGTCATTCCCATGCTTGGAAAATATTGGGATACTGGATTTGGAATAAAACCTTGAGGATAGTGCATGTTTGACACCCAAGAGGACTCAAATGAAGGAGCATTTATGGGAGCTGTACCAGTCATATGTTTTTGAGCATATCCAAGGGAAGCTAATACAGAAGGTGATAAAGCAAAAGGTGGTTGACCAGAAGCTAAATTCAAGGCCATCTGACCCTGTTCACTGACACTGTAACCACTGAAAGATGCCACGCTAACACGATCTTGCTCTTCCTGATGCAATTGCGTTGTCTCTGAGAGAGAAAGGTGGTCTTCCATGGTTCCTTCGCCAGAATCACCAAAATAGCTATTTGAAGCATTAGTAGAATCAACAGCAGCATCAATGCTCTGATGGGATAGGCTATGCCTTGAAGATAGTGAGTCTTCAGTTGAAAATCTTGCACCATGGTTCTCCAAAACCTCAGGGACCAAATTTCTTCTCCTGCTATTGTGTGACCTTGCACAAGCAGTCGGCCCATTTACTGTCTCTGATGCCCTGTTATGCCTCCCTCGAGATAAGACTTCACTAGATGTATCCGTTAGTTCCGGACTGGATTGAGTCCTTGCAAATTGATACCTAGCATTCACTTCATTCCCCAAGTAATATGTTCCGGAACTTGTCATCTTTTCATTATGTGCATTCTCATTCAAACTATTATATCTTAATTTTTGATTATTCTGATGAGAGGCCATGGAGTTAGTCAAGTTGGCTTGCATGCTCTGGCCTCGAGTGCCAGACATAGCTGATATATTACCAGGCCTGGATGTTCGTTTTAAACTGCGGTTATCATGCTGGGAGGAAACACTGTCAGATGCATGAGCAGCATGAGTCACCCCGACCTTAGATTGATGGCCAGAAGGATCCTCTTTCGTCTTTTTGCTGCTTGAATAATTTATGATGGTCTCAGACCCATCAATTACATTAGACCTGATTGGTCGCTGAACAACGTGATTGGAACTCGGAGCATCAGGGCGATGACCTTTTCCATGCCTGTCCCAAGTGTTCAAGAAAAACTGGTTGAATTCAGCAAGCAGATTCTCTTTTGGACAGTCAAGCAATGTGGCCAGACGTTGAGCTCCAAAAGCAAAAGCACTGCGAATCCTAAAGAAGTTACCTAGCAAAAATATTTGGAAAAAGCAGTTAGACAACACTATAAGTCAAAACATGAGCATAAATAAAAGGTGAGATTCCTATCTGATATTTCCAAGATCGTGTTTAACAAGAGAAGCATGTGGCAAACACTGAAACTACCTCAATCCATGAAAAATAGGGAGAGACCCACACAAAACAGATCTTAAAGACAATTAAGAAACTACTCCAGCTGACAAACAGTAGGCGTTCTTTTATTCAAATAAACTCAACTGGGCCTCAGTTCCACAACTAGTTGAGATGGCTATATGGGGCCATGGGTCATTTTTCTCCATTCCATCTTGGGCAAAACTCTATGTTAAATTCATGATATCAAAGCCATAGTGTGTGTTTGAGAGTGTGTCTGCAGGGATATGGAATATGGACAGACATACATTCATGCATGCATATGTGCAAACAACTCGCTAACTCAACATGAATTAGAATGTTATTCTAACATTAGTTCAGAGCAATACCCTTATTGACACTACGGCCAAGATTGTTATTTGCGCGCAAAGGATCGATGACATTAAAATATTTAGAAACAAAGGATTGCTCCTGATTTTCCTGCCGGCTAGGAAAGACAGCATACACAGAGCTGCAGACATCTAGAAACAATTTGCTGAGAAGTATCTGGCCACCATCCTTCCGTGGAGAGAGCGCTGTAACATTTCAGAAAGCGAATTCAGAACCAGCTATTGCCAAACAACTAGCAGAAACATCACTAAAAAAATGAATTCTGAAGATATCATTCACAAGATCCATATGTACCAGTCATATCAGGAAGTGAACTAATTGGAACTGGGCCCCAGAGGCTAATGCAATAGTTCTCCCAATCAAATTTACTGAAAAATTCCAGAAAGCGGTAGAGCACCTGCAGATACAATAACAAGATTTTCAGGTAAAAACAGCGAAGGCATTGGAAAACTCAAATTTAAGAGACACGACAATTTCACCTCAAGCGGCCCAGCAAATTTATTATTGAACACATGGAATATGTACAAAACCAATGTCTCCAGAGCATAAGTTGAAATAAGGCCATGGTGAGCACCCAAAATGCGGCTCTCATAGTAACACCAAGCTTTAATCAATATAATGCTGCGCTTGAATAGGTGGTTTTGGTCTATCAATTGATCAACCTTAAAAGTGAGAGCTGACATTAGCAAAAGCTGAGAGAAAGCAAGTGGAGCACTCAAAAAATCACAAAAATAAATTTGGAACCTCTGTCCCGGAGTAAAACATTTCACCTCCTCAAGGAAGCAAAGGGTACACAAACCACCAAGCTGGTCAAAGGATATGTCTACTACAATATTTTCCACAAGACACTTTATGATCTTCACCTGCAAGATGATGGAATCTACAATCAAGAATATTTGGAAAGTGCTAATTTGTAGTTGAATAGTGGAAGGAAAGACTATATCAGCAGTATTTGAACAGAACAATCAAAGAGTAAGTTATATATGAATAGGATACAAGCAAAAGAAACATCAGATTTAATTGATTTATATCAAAATAAATGAAGCACGCGACACATAATACCCACAGAAACAGTTGAATAGGCCAGAATGCAATGGTAAAAGAATAAACCAAGAGTAGAAACTGCTCAATAACAAAATGAGCACAACAAATTTTTTTTATCTTTTTCTCCCTTTCTTTTCCTTCGCTACATGGTCATTGCTCTTTTCAATCACCACTGAAACTTCATTTCTTGATTTCCCTATGGCATCGAAGAAAGTCTGGCATTCAGCAGAACAACCAAAATGTCTAGGTATCCTGAGCCCTCTAAAGCAGCAATTAACCAGTTTCAAATTCACACCGTGATTATTTCACCCCAAGCCATTCTTGTGGTAATACTGTGGTAGTGAAGTTGGAACAATAAAAATGTCCTGCCTGAACCTTTTGGACTGTTGCTTTCGGTTAACCATACTTGCAGAAAATGCAAATCAAGTAAAATAGAGAGGTTTATCCCTATTAGGAAACAAGCATCAATGATATACTCAAAGGGCATACCTCTGCCTGGATATACTGAACCTCTTTCACATGGAATTCAGCATTCTCATTCTTCTCCTCGTGCTCTAAGATATCCCGTACCTCATTGGCCCATGTTTCCTTCAAATTCTGGTTCTCAGTAAACACTGTTAAATCAATATCTCCATCAGGTAGATAGGTCTTGAGGGGCACAGACCCAAAGGTGAACACCTGCGATTATAAAAAAAATATAAAGGTATGATGAAGTGAAGCAGGAAAACTTTTTCAATTTGAGTCATCAGAACTAGGAAGCTTGACAAATTGTCCTCTCAGTGTCTGACATCAATAAGCAAACTTGACAAATATTTGCCAATGCCCACATGTGGAAATTTCAAAATAGAGCTGTAAATGGTCCAGTAGTAATGGAGATGTATCTTTTGCTCATCTATCTTCTGAATTTATTTTGAAAGATGTCATCTGGTGTTTATTTTAAAGTTTCACTTTGGCCATCTACATATTGAACCCTTAGTTTCCCCAATTTTCAAAAGAAAGTGAAAACCCTACAATAGAAGACAGAGGAATCCTTCATAACTGGGGAAAAAAAAAAACTTGTTCATCACAAATATATTTCCCCATACCACGTCCAATCACTTTTTTCTTTCCAGGAAACCTCTAATTCTAAATGTGAGAGAGACAATAAAATGATAAAATGAAAGCGAATATCATCATTTTATTTCTAATTAAACATTCAAAAAAAAATTATCAACTTGCTATTATTTAAGTGTATATCAAAAAAAAATCTGCACAGAAGTTTATCCGCTTATCCTTGCTCTGGGACAAGTTTAGCATCTATAAAACATCAAAGAAAGTAGCATGACTCTCACGTGGTAGTTTAAAGTTGTGTACAAAGTGAAGACGTGCATCACTCAGTTATTACAAAATGGCAGAAAGTTATAGTGTTTGGCTAAAACTATGACAAACTCCATCCTAAAAACACAAAACCCAACACTTACAGCATTCAAGAAAATTAGCATGTAACTAAAAAGATAAATGAATGGGAAAAATTATCCAAACCTGACAGGGGAAGCAGTTCATTATAAGGCGCTGAACATAGCATAAAACAGCATTTCGGCGCTCCTCGGATGGTTGATTGGGCTGAATACAAGCAATAAGCTCTGCAGTTCTCTCTTCAGCAGTTGCCCATCTCTCTGGCTCAAGTGCTTGAGTTACAGAGGCAACTTCATTAGACAAGAGACCATTAGGGGAAAAGCCACTGGGCTGAACCCAGCCCTCTAGACCACCCATGCAATACTGACCCTTTGCAATCCCAACCTGTATGAATTACAAGAGAAAAATTATCTATAAGCATGTCTCAAACTATTAGGAAAAGAGAGGAAGTAAATTAACTCTATTTTATTGAACAGATCATCACCAATAAATATCATCCTTATAATCAGTAAGGAATTAAAATTCCAGAACACTTACCATCCATTCCTACCAGGAAGAATATCAGGATAAAGCATACAAAAACACATGCATAGGACAGAGGGATCAATAACAAGCTAAGAACCCGCACATAAACCTGAAGAGGCAAATCATACAGCCGGAAAATGCCAACATATAGTAAGCATGTATACACATATCTACACCCAACAAATAACCTTCAGATGGGAATAAAACAGCGGCTAGAAAGTTAAAAGGAAGCCAAAGCTAACATACATGTCCACTGTTTGATTTTGGCAGGTAATTAAAGCATCAAGATATAAATCACTAGCCCAAAATCAGCAAATTCTTTGCCAAATTTGACAGAAAGATCTAATCTTGACAGATTCAAGACAACATCCATTCACTTACTAATAGATATTCAGAATAATACTAGTCTCAACTCAAGTGTAAAACAAACAATGCAAGATGAATTCTACATTCTAGAGCCCTTTTCTTAGCACTGTCATTTCTCGGGTTTGAGCCTAAAATCCTCCATCACGCAACGGGTATACTGCTATCAGCACATACGCACTATTAACTTTAATGTGACCACAAATAAGGCAAAAAAAAAAAAACGAAAGATTGTTGGGAAAAAAAAAACCATACAACTCATATTTTACAACAATGTCACCAAATTAGAACCAAAAATACATTAACTCCAGCGTATCCATCTAAATCTCTTAAGCACCGTAAAGAACAACACAAGCACATATAAAATTCAAATTCACTCACATGGGCAGGCGTTCATTTATACTCTGCTTGGCTATCAATTGAAATGCAGTGAATTAAAAACACTAACAAGAACTACAAAATGCAACAGTTTGACTTATCAAACAAGCACGGGTGGAAAAAAAAATCATCTTTTCCTCACCAGACCTAAAATTAACACAATAAAATCAAACCAAATACAGCTAAAATCACAAAATTAATAAAAATAAATAAACACTTCACCCAGTAAAAAAGAGCAAGAATCTGAAGTATAAAAAGAAGTAAAGTTTGAAGGGAAAAAAGCCTCACTTAATCATGCAAATTTAAGCAAAATACAAAAATCACAGTATTCTGCGATTGTACGGGTGCTGCAATGGGAATGTAGAGACAGAGAGAGAGAGATGGGTTTTAGCGAGTAAAAGAAGGAGAGGAATCTTGATTTAGGGTTTATAGTAGAAGGGAAGAGTAGAGTGAAGGAAGAATAATTTATTTCCTGTTGATTATAGATTGAAACCAAAGGAAATACTGTGCTTGCGTTTTTGTTCCCACCACGTTGGTTGCTGGCTAGAGTTGACTCCTCTTGCAGATAGGTTTTTAAACAACAACAACAAAAAAAAAAAAGAACACGCGTGGTACTGTAGTAGCCAGTAGGGTTACGTTAATACCTATTAAGTGTTATTTTAATATTGTATTAGTTTTCATGGTTATAGTTACGGTTTGAAAAACAAAATTAAGATAAACTATATATTATAATTTATTTTTAATTAAGATTTTAGGAGAAATCTTTCAGTAGATCTTATATAAAATTATGGAGTGTGCTGATTAAAAAACATTTTTAAATATGTCAATTGCAGAATATATATTACACTGGACTCGCAAAAATAAATGAAGCTTAAACTCAATTGAAAAAAAATTATAATTTATAATTTATATGGTAAAGTTTGGATATAGACGTGGAGACTTAATTTAATTTATGAAATGTATAGTTTCATGCTTTTATGAATGATTAATTATAATATTTCTATAAAATATCCTATTAACGATATTTTTAATCTCGGTATAAATGAATAGTTCCTGTGTTTACATGATTTAATTCCACGTGTTTAAGGGTAGTTATTTGTAGGAATTTTAATTATTATGCATGAGATATCCATTGAGATGATATTTTGAACTTTGGAATATAAATGAGTAGCTCATAGGAGTATGTGATCTAATTCAATTTATAATAGGTAATTATTTTTCATTATTGTATTTGAGATATTAATTGAAGAAATATTTATGTGATGGCTTGTTGTATTTAAAAAAATTATAAAATTTGATTTTAGAAGGGGGGAGAAAATTAGTTTTCGCTTTTTTTTTTCACAAATCAACTAAAAGAGATTTATTTTTAAAAAATCAATAAATTATCCTTATATTGGATTAAATTTTGAATTCAAAAAACCATATCTCTTTAACTACTAAAAAAATCCCTTGAGATTTGTTAGACATATATAGGATAATGACCCAATTGATTCATCCAATTCTTCCCTCCTTTGATAACTTTTGACCGAATCTACCCCCTCATACAAGTGTGGACCGTGTTGAGTCTAATATTCCTAACCTATAATGTTTACTATGATTAGGAAGGAAAAAAAATAAATTCAATTCCTTATCTTTTCTTAGTAGCCCACAATCACTGTTTTTAAATATAACTTGATATAATGATAGACTCACCCGTAATACGATAAATTTGAAAAAAAAACACCTAATTAGAACAGGATTGAAACTCAATAATTTTTTTAAAAAATAAAAATTAATAATTAATAATTAATTTGAATTAACGAGTAAATCAATTATTAATGCATAATTGAACCTATTTTGTTTTTGTATTTTAAAAGCGTTTTTTTTTAATTTAAATTTTTTTTATTTTTTTACTTCAAATTATTATGTTTTTAATATTTTTTAAATTATTTTAATATATTAATGTCAAAATTAATTTTTAAAATATAAAAAAAATATTATTATTATATATTTTAATACAAGAAGAAGTAACATAACTTGCCCCCAATCACTGCACAAATATCACTAACCATTACGTCATTCTATGTTTTTGGGCATTTCCTGACAACATTGCCGAATTTCTTTTTTTGTTTTCCTTTTTTATCTTCTCTTTTTCCATTTTTGAACTGAAAGAATAAAATATTGATAACAGTCATCACTCATCATGTCACTGCCACCATCCTGTCCCCTCTCTGTTTTTTCTAATGCCACGACTTGCTCTGTTAAAGGGTATAATTTTTTTTAACTGCGAGGATCCAGTATAATATTGGTTAAATCTTAAATTTATTTTTAAAATTTATTAATTTAAATTTTATAAATCTTATTACTATTAAAAATTTATATAATTATTAATTTTAAAATTTATAAAATTAATTAGATATACACAAACTAATATCAAAAACCTTTATTTTTATCAGCTATTCATTTTCTTATCTTATGTTTTTTTAGATGGTTTTAGTAGTTAGCATCATATTCAATAATTTTTAAATTGTTAGAAAAAAAAAAGAAATAAATAAATAATAAGCACAAAAGTTAATTTTCAATTTAGTGTGTTAATATTGCATGTTCCTAGGTTAATAATTAGATTTAATTTTAAGCATGGTATTCAGACAAAAACAAGGATTTGTTTTATAAAAATAAATAAGAAATATAAGAATATAAAAGGGGGACAAAGTATATCTATCAATTATATATGCTCAGAGAGGTAATCCGTGACTTTTTAATTGCTAGAAAATTATATGACCAAAAATGTCTATGTATCACTTAAAGTTAGGGTGGACATTAACAATGTGAATTTGTTTATTTTTCTGATCTGAACTGTTTTTTAAAATGTTTTTTGATTATTTTTTATTTAAAAAAATATATTTTAATGTTTTTGGATGCTTTTTTAGTTTTTTTATATTAGTTTTGATATGTTAATGTTAACAATAAAATAAAATCTAATCTAATCTAATGTATTTTCAATTAAAAATCATTTTTTTGTAAAATATAATTACAAAATATACTAAAAAAAAAACAAGAAGAAGATGAGGCTAGGGTAGACTATAGTCAAAAAAAAATTATAATTTTATATCACAGATGTACTTTTTAGATCTCTAGAATGATTGTAAAGTTTAAATATAGATTAATAACTCATTCATGGATTAAATATAATTCGATTTCATGTTTTTATTAGTCGTTACTTATAGTATTTTAGATAAAAAGCGAAAAAAGATGAATATCCTAATTTCTTTTAAAATCAACTAAAATATCTATCATTATGTCAATGAACCAACTTAACCCAATAGCTTAAATTATTAGGTAAGGTTTCAGGATATGATTTATATTATTTTCTAACACATCCTCTTAAATGAAAGCCCTTTAAACTTGAAACTTGCACAAACTTATATTACCTTATGCTTAATTTTATCAAATAAATGGAGATGATGAGATTTGAACTCGTGACCACTAGATTATCAAGGCTCCGATACCATGTCAAAGAACCAACTCAACCCAATAGCTTAAACTATTAGGTAAGGTTTCAAAATATGATTTATATTATTCTCTAATATATTAAAAGAAAGTAAAACAGCTTCAGTTTTCAGTGTAGTTTTATAACCATGTCATCATGGGTTGAAACATTATTACAAGAAACTTAAAGGGCTGCTTTATTATTTGTTCCCATTGACTAGTTATTATTGTGCATTGGAATGATAAAATAGCGGAGTGGAATTATAAAAATAATATAATTTTTTAAAAAAAATTATAATTTATGAAATTAGTTAAAATATATTTAAATCATATCATAATTGATCTTAAAAGTAAAGATATAATAATCAGGGATATAATAATTTTTTGTTTCAATTTTTACAGTAAAATGATTAATATGCTTTTATAGAGAAAAATTAAAACACCTACAGGTAGGGGTAGTTTCAACTTTTTCTTTTTTAGTTATACAATAAAATAACCATAATGCCCCTTGAATCATATTCATCATTGTCTTAGGTTACATGGTCTTTTTATCTTTTCATTTTTTTATTTTTTTTTTTGTAATTATCAAGTTTGACTAGTGCGATTTAATATTTCAGCATATATAAAATATTATTTAATTTAAAAAGTTGATTGCATGTAAACCTAACATGGATGTGTGTGGGTGCTCCTTTGATCTTCTGATAGCGTCATCAGACAACCAAACTTCAGCTTCCATAACGGCGTTTTAATCCTCGTAATGTCTCCTCCATTCTTAAGTGGTGCATGTGGGGAAAATATATCGATTTTTTCATCATGACTGTTTTTTTTCATTCCTCATATCCTCTCTCATCTCGGTTCCAAAGACTTTTCTTATATATTTTTAAGTAATCCTTCAATTTTTTTTCCTTTTATATTTGGTTCGTATTGTTTTTATTATTATTTCTTATATATTATATTTTCAATTACATTTCTCAATATTTTATTTTATTTTATTTTTATATCAGATTTGATCATTATTCTTTTAATTATTATTTGTTTTGTTTTTAATTATTTTTTCTATTTTTTTTAATTTTATCATGCAATATTTTATTAATCAGAATTTTGTTAACCTTTCAGGTCATGAGTGTGAAAGATTTGACATGTTTAACTTAAATTTTTTTAATGTTCTTTTTTTATAATTAATTTTGTTTCATTCAATTTTCTTTTATAGGGTTATTTTCATGTGCTAACTAATAGGTTTTGTGTGTTAACTCAGCTTGGTTTGACCTAATATTTTAATTATTTATTTATTATTGTTATTGTCTATTTTTTTATCATATTGTCAAATTAATTGAAATTTAACCCGATTATCGAATTTCTTTTACTTCTTAAAAAAATATATTGTCATCTAAATATTTTTCTTCATGCTTGAATAAAAATGGGCATAGTATGAGGCATGACGAGAGCCACCATCAATGGCGGAGCCACAATGGGTCAAAAGGGGGCAATTATAATAACCTTTTTTTATTCAATCGGCGAGCTTGAAGGAGTTAATTCAATGTAATATTTTTTTAGAAACATTAAAATTAATGAAAAAAAATGAATTTTTTTTATATTTTTTCAATTTCAACATTCCATTCAAGGGATTTCTAAAACTATTTTATTGTATTAATCCTTAGGGTTTCGTTAGGTAGAAAATTTGTGTTAAGGTTTAGCAACCCCATTAGGTATTGATTTATGGACATATAATATAACAAAAAAGTTTCGAGTTCTATTCCGGACTTTAAAATTCTTTAAAATTGAAAAATCTTATCTAATTTAATGTATATACCTTGATACATTATCCAGCCCAAACATATGATCTAAACTAGATCAATCAAAATTTACACATTTTTATCTACCTGGTACTTCTTTTAATTGGATTGAAGGCATCAAAGGTTCTATTTTCTATAGTGATTAAAAATAAAAATTGTCAAGAAAGTTATAAAATAAGTTAAACTTAATTCTTTTTTTTTTATTGACTGATTCTTTAAAAATTAAAAAGAGATAAGAGTCAACGAATCATAAACAAGAAAGAATTCATTTTTTTTTAATTAAAAATAATAATATATTAGTGACAGTGAAGTATTGCTACAACCTACTGGTAAGGAAAGTTTTTAACTTTTATTATCGTTGACTGACTTGACTTATATATATATATATATGTGTGTGTGTAGTTACAGCCCCCCATCTTTTCCCTTTTTTCCTTTTGTTTCTCTTGTCTAACAAAACAAAGAGGGTTTTTTTTCAACTGCCGTTCTTGCATCTTGTCTCTTGAATGCAAATTTCTCATCGATTAATTTTTTTTTCTTTTGCTTTATACTTTAGGTAATTTTTTTTTATCTTTTCTATTTATTTTATTGTTTAATTTTAGTTTTATTCTTTTATAATTAGTTATTAAAAATATTAGGGTTTATGATAATTTAGGGGTTTTGTTATAAATATATTCAAAATAAATATCTAAATCTGCTAATTTAATCAATTAAATGTTTCTTTTTTTATTATAAAGAAATAAATTAATATTCATGCAAAACCACTATTCTTGACATCTCTTGCAATGACATAATAGTTTATTGAAATTTAATATTTTCACATGATTTGTTTGTAAGTAAAATATCAAGTACAAAGCATGTTTTTCAAGCATTGTTCCTCTTACACATACACTAGGCATTGTTCTTTAATTAAATGTCTAGAAATGATTAAGTATAATTTAATTAACATACTTATTATATGCATATAGATATGAATTGAAATAAGTTTTGATTTTGATGAATTGACATGTATTTTACTTTTAATTTTATATGAAAGATTTAGAATTATTGTGTAACTCAACTGATTTTTGTTTGACAATGAATTATTGTGTAGTTGTGTTAATTATTATGTAGACACTAATGATAAAAAAATTCAGCAAGTTCATATTAAATTAAAATGTTACTAGACAAATATTTCAAGCGTAAATCTATTGAGGATGAATAGTCAATCAAAGCTTCAAGTCATGTAATTCAATCAAGTTCAAAGAAAAGTCATATTGAAATTAACCCCGACACTTTTCTTGTTGACCCTGGCTCAAAAAGATCAATTTATGAATACCATATAAATGATAGGGATGCAATCCGAAGAGTTTATTTATAAAAAGGTCATTGTCAACCTTCACACTATGATTTATTTGAATTGACTTCTAATACATGTCTATATAATATAATATTTATTAATAATTTGCCTTTTCATTTAAAAATTTCTGGCTCCACCATTGGCCACCGTACTAATACAATAGCTATATTAGTTGTCACTCCATCATAATTTATAAACCAATATGCTTAGTTAATTATTATATTTGAAGATATTATAAACTGATATTACATTTTTAATGCCTAGGCCCATACTTTGTGACGTTAGACTTAAAATTCTACGTGAACACATTAATACATTCTCAATAAGAAAATCCCATCCAAAAAAAAAAAAAACCCTCTCAAAATACAGTTGCAATCTTAAATACAATACGAGCCTCTTATCATTGAATTAAAAAAACAATAAATTTATGGATCAAATTTGTTATTATTGTTGTTATGAAAGAAAGAAGAAGAAGCTAGGATAGATCACTCTCGTATAAATTATATAATTTTGCAACATAAGTATGCTTTTTTAAATGCTTGTATATTTTTAATATAGATGATTAACTCTTTAATATATGTAATATAATTCAATTAATAGCATGTGATTCCAAGTGTCTAGCTGTTATTGTTATTTATAGTATTTTCTATCCCTTAATAAATTTGAGATATTTATGGATGATATCCTCAACTAATTATTTTATAATGGTTGTTGTATTTAAAAGAACATTAAAATTGATTATAGAAAAAAAAAGGTTCATTTATTTTTTTTCTAAAATAAACTAAAATATAAAAAATCTTATATTGTTCAAAAAATAATTTATGATATCTTATTAGTTACTCCATTGACTTATCTTGAAGGAAAAAAAAAAAGATACAAAGAGCGGTGATAAATTCTAAATGAATCATGAGTTTTATTTTTTCCCTTCTTCTTGTATTTGTTTTTTTAACTAAAAATAAATTTTAAAAAATAATTAATAAAATATTATTAAATACTGATTGAGCACCATCAAATTCCTCATAAAATATCTACAAAACAATCATTATCAATCCATCATAATCTTAAAACTAATAAGTATAGATGGTCAGCATGAAAATCTTATAAATTGATAGCACATTTTTATTATTTAGGCCCACACCATGTGAGGCCAAGTTTAAAATTCTATGTGAAATGTGAACAAATTAACATGTTTCTAACAAGAAAAACTCACCCCAAAAAAAATCCTCTTTAAATATAATTCCATTCTTAATGCAACAAGAAACTCCTTTATTTAAAAAAAAAATATTGTAGTGAACCATTTTTTAAAGATATATTTGTTTTGAAATATTATTTAAAGATACTCTAATTATAAAGATACCTTTGTCAAATTTGTAGGTGATATATATAATTTCACAATATTTTAAGGGATTATTGTGATTCATGCGAGATCAACGAGTGTCTAGAGAAGAGAAAGTGTTGTTACCTTAAGTTAAACTTCATTCAATCTAACTAGATTGGGAAATTTTTAACCTTATAATCGCTAACATTTATATTCAGTTATCAATTTTCTTTTTAATTTCTTCCTTTCATGTTATATTCTATAGTTTTGAAACCCGGCCCGGTCCAGTAAGTTAACCCGAGACCTAATCAACCTGGGGCTGGAACCGAACCGGATTGAAGAAAAAATAAGGGAAGAAAAAACTCGGTGTGACCCGGTAACCTGGTAAGACTCAATCAAAAACCAGGATGCAATTCATTGATTTTTTTTAAAAAAACTAAAACAATGTCGTTTTGATTTAAAAAAAAAAAATTGACTTGGACAACCCGGTGACCTGGTCAAAACCTGGAACCTGAATTTTGGATCGGGTCGGGTCTAAAAACTATATTATATTCACAAGGTTACGAGTTTGATAATTTATTATATATAAAGATATTATAACCTGATATTACAATTTTAATACCTAGGCCCATACTTTGTGACGTTAGACTTAAAATTCTACATGAAACGTGAACACATTAATATATTCTCAATAAGAAAATCTCATCCAGAATAAAAAAACCTCTCAAAATACAGTTGCAATCTTAAATGCAATACGAGCCTCCTATCATTTAATTAAAAAAAAACAATAAATTTAAGGATCAAATCTGTTATTATTGTTGTTATGAAATAAATAAAGAAGAAGAAGAAGCTAGGATATCGACTCTCGTAAAAATCATATAATTTTGCAACATAAGTGTGCTTTTTAGAATGCTTGTATATTTTAAATATAGATGTTTAACTAATTAATATATGTAATATAATTCAATTAATAACATGTGAATCCATGTGTTTTTTATAGTATTTTCTGCTCCTTAATAAATTTGAGATATTTATTGATGATATCCTCACCTAATTATTTTATAATGGGTTCTTGTATTTAAAAGAACATTAAAATTGATTTTAGAAAAATAAAAAAAACAATTCATTCATTTTTTTCTTCTAAAATCAACTAAAATATAGAAAACTTATCACATGCATTCTTGTCTGTTTTTTTTTTTAAAAGTATTTGTGAAAAAATTAAAAAAATTTTTTGCTTCAAATTAATATATTTTTAGTATTTTTAAATTATTTTGATACACTAATTTTAAAAATAATTTTAAAAAAATAATAAAAAAATATTTTGATACATTTCTAAATGAAAAACACTTTATAATACAATCATAACTATATTTCCAAAACAACCCAATTTAATTTGAAAAAATCATATATAAATAGTGGTGAGAAATTCTAGGTGAGTCATTTTTTTTTCTTGTACTTATTTTTTAAAAATAAATTTAAAATATTATTAATTAATGAAGAACACCATCAAAATTCTCGTAAGATATCTACAGACTACAAAACAATGGTTTTCACTCCATCATAATCCATTAATTACTTATATGTTTAGGTGGTCAGCATGTACGAAAATCTTATGAATTGAGAGCACCTTTTTATTGTTTAGGCCCACCATGTGAGGCCAAGTTTAAAATTCTATGTGAAGTGTGAACAAATTTACACATTTCTAACCAGAAAAACTCAGCCAAAAAAATTCCTCTTGAAATATAATTCCATTCTCGATGCGACACGAAACTCTTTTTAGAGCGTGTTTGGCAATATAGTAGCGGTTGCTTTTCAAATAGTTTTTTGTGCCGAAATACATGCAAATGATTTTTTTTATTTTTTAAAAATCATTTTTAACATCCGCACATCAAAACGATCCAAAAAGTACAACCATAACTCAATTTTAGTAAAAAAAAAAATTGAAATTTGTCAAAACACAATTACAAACGCAAAAACAAACGTTTACTTAGATTATTGACTATCTTTAATTTATTATTGTTGTCATGGAACTTGTCCTTTCATTTTCGTTTTGGGAACACTCTTTCTTTTCTCTCTATCCCTTCAAAGTTGCTAAACCCATAAGCCTTTTATGGGCTTACCTCCTCGGCAATCTATCTAAATATCTTTTAAATTTTACAGCTATAATGCTAAAAAAAGTAAAGGTAAATATAATTTTGAGGTTTGTAGTTTAACTGGTTAGATTTTAGATTTATATTTTAAAAATTACCAGTTTAAGTCTTATAAATTTCAGGGTCATTGAAGACTTACATGGTTGTTAACTTCAGAGTCCATGAGATTAATCGAGGTATGCCCAAATTAGTCCAAAAACCCACGTTAATTATAATAATAAAAAAAGACAAACATAAAAAATGTTGGGATTTTTTTTATGAAAATAAAATTAAACCATAAAAAATAATTTATAATTATTATTTTATTAGTTCTTTATGGGATTTATTGTGAATAAAGAAACAAACACAAAAGCAGTAAATAAAGAACAAAATAAATAACCCATAAAAAATAATAAAAGTATTTGCACATAAAATTAATCTCTTCAACTTGTATTACCAGTTTAAGTTACCTAAAAACACATATATCTTCTTCCTTTCCTATCTAGATCCTTTCACAACTCGTTTTAGTCCACCACCATGCCCAATACCATCAACCCTTTTCAATTTCTATGTTTTGGGAACTTCCTAAACATTACCTGCTCTTTTTGCCCCTCACGACTCGGTTTTTTTTTATTTTTTTCATTTTTGAACTGAAACAGTCAAATATTGATAAGATGATTTGGAGTTGAAGATGGTACAGTACTGTTCTGTTCTTATGAAAGCAGGAGGATCCTGAATCCATGCATAGTTATGACGGGAAATCCTATTTTTACTTGAATAAAATAACACTATATCAGGAGCATGGAATTATTTCTTGAAAAGAAATGTTAGAAAGAGAACAATTCAGTGATTGAATCGTAAAAAGGTGTTCGTCTGTTCTCAGCTCTAAGCCCATCACTGTGTTGTTTCCAAACCATATCTCACTGCTGGAAAATTTGAATATGACCGATCCATTTGTTATAAGACAACTCTGAAATCCATTCACTGCCTCTCCTCTGCAGCCCGCATTTCTTGTGTCCATTGCCACTGAGCACTCTCTTTCTCTATTTTCCAGGCTTTCCAAGAGGATTACCACTTGTTTCTCTCTCATTTTCCATTTTTTTTAAATTGGAAAAAATAGATTTTGACAACCATTTTGGGGTGAAGATGATCCATTCCAATGAGATATCTCCTAAAAAAGAGTTTAGGTTATCACAAATATAAATATATCCATAAAAATGAAATAAGTTTGTTGGGCTTGAGTTTTTAAAATTTTTCATTGGGTGCCAATGTTTTATATTTCAATTTTTTTATTACATTTCTAGATTTTTAATTTTTCTAGTTCTTGTAGTTTTTCTCTATTTTATAGGATTTTAAATTTTTGTTGAGTTTTGAAAAATTAGTTTAATTTCTTTATATTTTGAAAATTAGTTTTTTTTTCTAAGGGGAATTTTCATCCAAAAACTTAGTGAAATGGTATATGAGAGAAAATATCAACATACAAGAATATATAAAAATGAAAATTTCTGAAAAAGATGTATGGAAAAATAAATTTGATATATATATGAATATATTAACCAAGTTATGGAGTGACATTGTTTTCATCTTGAGATATACCACTTAATTTCTCAGTGAAAATATCAAAAGATATATAACAATATTCTTTTAAGATATCAAGAAATTAATAAGATCACTCAAGATCGAGAGTTTTGATAAAAACCCTTCTCTATTTTTAAGAAAATAATGTAGTGAACCATTTTTTAACCCAAAATGCCCTTAGTTATAATTAAAAAAGATAATTAATAAAAACAAGAAAGAATATAAAAAAATGAACTTGATTACATTTTATTAGAATACCAACAATATTAAATTTGTTATAATTTTTTTAGTATTTATCTCTAATTTATATGTGTGTGCATTTGTTTTGAAATACTATTTAAAAATACTCTAATTATAAAGAGACATCTATCAAATTTCATGCGAGATCAAGGAGACAAGTGTTGTTAACTTAAGTTAGAATTTGTTGGAATAATATAAATTATATTATGAAATCTTATTTAACAGTTTAAGCTTTTAGGTTGAGATAGTTTTTTGATATAATATCAGAGTCTTAATGACCAAACGGTCACAAGCTCAAATCTCACCATCCCCATTTATTTGATAAAAATTAAAGCATGAGGTAATGTAAATTTATGCAAGTTTCAAATTCAAATGGCTTTTACTTGAGGAGGTGTGTAAGAGAATAATATAAATTATATCTCGTAACCTTACTTAATAGCTTAAACTATTGAGTTGAGATGTTTCTTTGACAGAGTAATTATTTAATTTAACAAGATAGGGATTATCAAGTATATTTCATTTTATTTTTTAGGGTTAAATTTTATAGCCAGTCCTAAAAAAATATTATTAAATATTTCACCAAGTCACCAAGTCAATGTAAGAAGGGGTGTGTTTTAATTAAAATTGTTATAGGAGAAATTTAATCTTAGTTATTCTTTTAATGTCAAACCAAACACATAAATATCACATTGTCATGAAAAGGAGAAAGATACGTCAAGTGCGTCGTTCATATTACATTACAAAATAAACTCAGACAAAGGTTCTGTTCTGCACCTTGGATTGCTATAATGCACTTGATAATGATTTTTTTTTTTTTATGATCTTTAAATAATTATTTGTTTTATTTTTTTTAAAATTTCATTCTTATATTATATTTATATAATTATGACCTTGATAATTTATTTTGATTTGGGTGTTACATTATATTCGCAATATTAAAAATAATCCTAGCATTAAATTAATGTTTAATTTTATATAAATAAATATTATTTTATTTATTAAAAAAATTAAACAATAAAAACTAAATTTGATACAAAATCCAAAAACTACCCTTTTCTCTTTCTTAATACACGTGGAGAGTGAAAAGGTGCACTTTGATCATTTTATTTTTTAGTTTTTTTTTTATTCTTAATTCTTTAAAAATAAAAATTTTAATCCCCAAAAAGTATTTAAAAACTCGTTTATTTTTATGTTTCAAAAAGCTTTTTGTAAAAAATTAAATTTTTTTATTTTTTATCCTTGCTTCAAAAATTTTAATATTTTATTATTTTTTATGTCAAAATAATTTTTAAAAAATAAATAAAATATTATTTTAATATATTTTTAAAAAATATATTTTAAAAAATAACCACTATCACACTCTCAAACACCCATTTAAATCTCAATGCTACTGTTGATAAGCCACACTTTCTCATCATAAAACAATACGATGCATGTCACACTAAACAATTTATTAGAACAAATTTTAAAAATTCCCTTCAATTACATAGTTTCAATTTTGCTATCAAATAATTGTTATCAAAGTGAGGACATATGCTACGATTGTTACATTCAAAATTCAGTCTTATGATTTGAGCCTGAGAGTTACGATTGTTACGAGAGTCTTTTTGTTTCATTTTCATGTCAACTTTCTCAATATACTACTTACTTTCAACAGTGTTTGGAAGTGTAACTTTTTTGTTTTTTCAAAGTATTTTTATTGAAAATATATTAAAATAATATTTATATTTTTTATTTTTAAAAAATATTTTAATAATCCAAAAATATATTAAAAAATATTTTTAAACAAAAAAATTATTTTTTTTTATGAAATACTATTTAGACCATGTTTTCAAATAGTGTTTAAGAACTCGTTTATTTTTTTATTTTAAAAATATTTTTTAAAAAAAATTAAATTTTTTAATTTTTTTTCCTTACTTCAAATTTTTTAATATTTTATTATTGTTTTGATAAAATAATGTAAAAATAATTCTTTAAAAAATAAATAAAATATTATTTTAATATATTTTTAAATAAAAATATTTTAAAAAACAATCCATATCATACTCTCAAACACCCTTAAATCTCAATAATACTCTTGGATTAGCCACACTTTCCCATCATAAAACAATATGATGCATGTCACACTAAACAATCTATTAGAACAAATTTTAAAAATTCCCTTCAATTACATAGTTTCAATTTTGCTATCAAATAATTGTTATCAAAGTGAGGACATATGCTACGATTGTTACATTCAAAATTCAGTCTTATGATTTGAGCCTGAGAGTTTGGCAGATGGTGCTACATTCAATTTTTTTTATTATTTTATAGAATAATTTATTTTCGCAATTGAATTAGGGACCAAGGTCCATATACCGACGCCTTCTATTTGTAAATTGGAAAGAACAAAAATGATGGAAATTATTGAAGCCTGCAAAACAATAGGAAAAAGGAAAGGGTCAACGAAGCCAGTATTCGAATATGATGGTGGGAATTCAGTGAGGATTTGCTTCTTCTTTTTTTGGATACTGGGTTGAATTTTTGTAAATTGCTTTTCGTGTTAGGGTTAGGGTTTAGAAAATGTTGAAGGTGGTGGCTAAGTTTTTTTTTCTTTTAATTATTGGCAAAGTTATAATATTTAATATAAAAACTTTATATAATCCTTAAATGAAAAATAATATTATTTACGTAAATAATCAGATTTCTTTGTTGACTTTGTTTTTGAAGAGGAAATTAAGTGTTAGTGTTCGCATAAAGTTTAGGATACAAGTTATAATTTTTCAAAACTTAATAAGCAACTGTAATTTATAGGTGGATGATGTATCATCCATTTGTTAAAAAAGAAAACAACCAGGTGTATCTGCCTGAACTTTCAGGCTTACGAGCACCTAGGTTTGTTTTGTTATGTCAGGAGTGTCCAATTTTTTTAAAAAAAATATTCTTGTTTTGGTAAAATAAAATCTTTGAATCAATTTATTAAAATAATATTTAAGAGATTCTCCAATTATGCCATTGCTTTTAGGGCTTTTTTATTGACAATATTCTCAATTGTTTTAAAAATAATTATGTAGTAGCCTCATCTCATGAATAATTTTTAAAATATTTTTCCCATTAATATTGAATGAATGAGAATAAAATATTTATTTTTTTATTATAATTTTTTATATAATTTTCCTAAATTTATCATTCTTATCATAACTGGTTCTTATTTTAAAAAAAATGTTTCTCATAAAAAAAATATATGTTTTTGTCAAAAAGAAATTACATGAATAAGAAATTTAGGATTTTAATTGAAAATATATGTTTTGCCCTGTATCTTTTTTATTGTTGCTTTTCATCAAATGAAATGAAATATGCTACTAATAGAAAATCATTTTGTTGTAAAAAAAATACATTTCTCCTTTGTAGTTTTATTTTTTATTTTTCTTGTGAATGTTTATTTTTATTATTGTATAATTAAATAAAATAATAATAATAATAATAATAACAATAAAAAAACCATTAAACCTAGTCAAACCTATAACTCAAGTCATTGATTAGACAAGTTAACCTTACTCAATCTAAAATATTATTGTTTTAATATTTTAAAAAAAAGAGTTATAATAAAGTAGTTTTGAAAGAAAACAATCAAGTTTTAGTCACAAATAAATCTAATAGATTGATCAAGGTATATCTTATTAACCCTCCTCAAATTTAATTTAAAACTAAAAATGGGTTATTATCTATTTGTTTTTTAAAATGCAATAACAATACCAAAAATTTCCAGGTCAATCAACTAATCATATACTCTTTTTTTTTTTTTTTTTTGGTAAATGACCACGAGAGCTCTTTAGTGGCCTAAAATATCTCACTGCCAGATAACTATCTCTTGGAATCAAGATTTATATATATATATATATATATATATATATATATATATATAAATAAATTGTGGGGATTCGCAATAGCACGACCTCGAATTTAATTTGTTGTTTCTAGTGGCCGATGTGCACCAATTCTCACCATGATAAAGATTTCCGAGGATTATTAAATTAATGACATGATATCACTTGAGGGGATGCCTTTTGATGGGTTTAAGTCATAATGATTCTCTTAAGCTGCTAATGACACCTCCAAATTAAGATCCCTCCTTTGATAATTTACTTAGCTACCTAACTAGTTCATGATACACATCTCCTGCTGTCAATATTAACCATTTTTTTATTTTTTTATTTTTTATTTTATATTTTGAAGGAGCTCTCGTGTCGATTTGCAGGAAGCCACATTCCACAATATGCTCTGTAAAGAAGCACGCTGGCTACAGGGTCTGTGGATCCCTCCACTCAGTTTTTATTTTTTGATAATAAGCATCACTCATTGCTGTCTTTTTCTTAATTAAATTGCAAGGCATGCATCGTTTATGTTCTCTCTCACACCTGAGCTGGGGAATTGATTTCGTTTCTGAAAGAAGAGGAAAAGGAAGAAAGAAACCTGGTGGAGTACTTCCCTTGCTAACACTTGTTGGGATTGGTTTATAATATACTTAGTGGGTTCTTTCAGGATCAAATTATATGTAAAATATCATGTTTAAAACCATGTTGGATTCAGTGATTCAACTTTAGTACCCCCAACATGGAATATTAGTATGCTTTTAAAGAATTAATTAAGGGTCAATGATATATTGTTCTTAAAAAAATACTTAAATAGCTAAAACTACACGCTCAAAATTAATAGTTTTGTGTATTGAACAGCCGGATTTGAGTTTGATTAATATGAAAAATATTTGTTGTTAATAAAAATGTTATAATGAATAGTTAATGAAATATGAATATTTATGAATTATATGTAATTCATAAACAATGAACATACACCATAATCAATAAAACATTCATGAATTATAAAATATTAGTACTAATGTTTTGGATTCCTAGTCCTATAAATAGGTGTATTGGATGGGTGGAAAAGGATCAAAGTTTTTTCTTGAGTTATTTTCTCTATTTGTTGTTGGTTTTTCTAAAAGCTAATTCTTTTTTCATTTTTATTTATTTATATTTTAGAGCTTAGGTTTGGTCATTGTAGAAATAAATTTTGAGTTCATTAGATTTTATTTAGAAATGCACCTGAACAAGGAAGAGTTGTTGAAATCTCAAGAGATTTATTGAAGAAAATTCTTTTGCACCAAATAAAGAGTAATAAACCTCAAAGACAACAAAAAAACAAAAAATCCTTAACAGTAAAATTTTAGATTTGATATTTTTTAAGAGCTTCAACAATAGTACTTTAAGCTAATTTTGTTTATGTATATTTTCAATACTTATTTAGTTAGCATGTTATGATTGTTTTTTCTATATTTTTTTCAAGTTTATTTATTTGTTTAATATGAATGCTAGATTTATTTTTTTTAATAATAATTTCATGATTACTATGTCTTTATATATTTTTATGATTATAAACTAAACATATTTTTATTACTTTTCTAATCTATACAAGCAAGTCCTGTACAACATAACATTGGGCTTGAAATTAACCATTTCATAAAAAAATTAAATTGATAATTAATTAAACCAGGTTTGATCTAATAAATTGCTCTAAAAAACTCATGTTTTTATTTAAACTTGTTTCTAGATCAATCTGATCGAATTAAATAACGACAGAATGAATTGATTCATAATATAGGTAATTCGACCAAACTTAATTAGATGAATAACAAGAGATTTTTCTTATAGAAAAACAAAATAACACTATTTTAATAAAAATTAGTTAATCTAAATTCATCCTATGATCTATCCAAAAACTTGACAACTCAGGAATTTTTACTCCGATCCTCAATCAGGGACGTCATTAACTAAAATTTCTAAAAGCAATCCAATTAGTATACGACAGAGGCTATAAACTCATTTAGATCCACCAATCAAAATCGCCACCTCTTTTCTAACGACGAAATTGGGAACAACTGTTCGTAATTTCGTAGGTAGCCACATAGGCAGTTGTAGGCATTCTAAAATTCTTCACTCCCCACTCTATGCCCACCACCATGCACCTCCCCAATAGGTAGCCACATGGGCAGTAATAGGGAGTTTTTGTTTTTGTATTTTTAAAAAAATTAATCTTTGTGAAAATAAATTTTTAAAAAATATATTATTTTAATATATTTCTAAATAAAAAATATTTTAAAATATAACAGTTAATATATTTCAAAACACCCCGTAAACCTTCTCTACAGTATGTACATTTGACCCATAAGCTGTAGGGTTAATATAGTGGATACATGCATCTCACTTTCCAGACTCCATGCTCATCAATAATGCAAGCTTCCACCTTCAACTAGAAAATGGATATGGTTCCTCACCTCCTAGCTAGGCATGGCATCTTGTCTTAAAGTGGTCAATCTTAGCTCTTACGTACCCTATAATTGTACCAATTAATGATTCCACCCATGGAATTTAGAGTCAGGAAAGGGTCACTCAGAAACTATGAATGTGGCTACAACCTCCATTTGAAAAGAGAAAATACATCAAATTTTTCTAGAAGAGAGGGAAAAAAAAACAACTACAGATAAACTACAGATAATAAGACAAACACCACATCATCAGAAAAATAAAAAACATAATGATATTTCTAAAATCACAATAAAAAAACAAGTTTGGTCATCCAATGACATTGCACATGTCATCTAAAGGACATGAACATCATTTATGCATGATACATAATAAGCATGTCCTAACAAATTTATCAAATAAAAAATTATTTTTTTAAGTTATAAATATTAAAATGTCTCCATGAGCATGATAATTATATATATAAAAAAAATTAGTGTGAAAGGACATAAATACCTCAAAAAGCATGTCTTTTTTTTATTATTATTGTCTTTTCTGAAGGTGAACAAATATTTTTACTATATTTTAAGAAGTAAAAAACCAAAAATTCCTTGGTCAACAATTTTTTTTTTCTCTTATAAATAAATAAGTGTTTTTACTATTTTAAAGTTTTTTAAAAGACCAAATAACCATTAATCAACAGCACTAGATTTTATTAATCTCGGGGTAAATTCATTATTTCATTATATAAAAAATTTGGAAAAACCTAAGAAACCCCTAAACAATTTTTTAATAACTAATGAGCTTCTAAGAAAAAAACTAAACTCCACCAAAGCTTTTATTTTTTCTAACTCAAGATAAAATAATAATTTCACTATAATAACCCATAATAAAATGAAAATCCCACGACCTGTATATCTTGTTAATAACCCCTTCCAGTAAAAAAAAACATTACAATAATCTATCAAAACATTTTAACGGTGGGTTCTGCCATGCTTTTGGTACGTCCATGAAGCTCTTAAGAAAAAAATAAAAGAAGAGAATTCCGGTCTTGAACCAATATTAAAAAGAAAATCAGCTAAATATGTCTAGAACAGGTTGAAAGAAAGAGATTTCAATTGAATATATTTTCTTTTGTTTTGCATAAAATAATATTTACATTTGATTTCTCTCTGTTGGTTTTGGGTTAAATGTTTTTATAACAAAACTAGTAAACACAACATATTTTATAATTAATTTATAAACTTAATTCAATTAATGAAAAACATTTTAAACACTTAAAAATTTATAAACAATAATCAATTCAAAATATCATTTAATTATTTTAACTATCAACACTTCTAATATATTTGTCATTAAATGTTATCACCATCTTCTTTTTTATATTGTCATCACCATTTATTATTATTTTTATATTTTATGTTATTACTTATTAATTTAGTGATGTCATAAATTAAATTAAATTTTATTTTATTGTAAAATATTTTACGTTTACCATATGCTTGTTCGTGGTCTCGTTTACCTGATGCTCATTAAGCTTGTTTGAAAATATAATTATGGTTGTTTTTTAAAATGATTTTTAATTATAAATGTATTCAAATAATGTTTTTTTTTAAAAAAAAATTATTTTTGATACTAGCCTTCTAAAATAATTAAAAAATATATTAATTTAAAACAAAAAAAAAATATTTTTTCAAAAAAATATTTTTAAAATATAAAAATAAACAGGTATAAATCATCTCCAGCAGCCTTTACACGAGACAATTGTTGCGAAAATGAAGTTATGGAAATAACTCCCAACTAACTTTATGTTGTACGTAGATCACAAAAAGTCATGCATTCAGCGAACCAATGCTGAAGCTGACGTTGAAAACTTGAAAATGAGCTCCAACCACCCGTGGCAGTACTTGAATACTTAAGTTCTGATTAACATTATAATCCAATCATATTTTTTAGCTTTAAAATATATTTTTATATTTTTAAATTGTTTTATTATAATAATATAAAAAATAAATTTTCCAATCAACGCTCTAAATATATAAAAAAAATATGAAGTTTTCATATCTAGCTATGCTAATATTACATAAAATTATTTAAGTGGATAATCGTAGTATAATTTCAGTGTGGATCAATTATGAAATAAGACCAAGAGTAGTTATATAGGTTTTGATATTCCATTACATTTATTTCCGTCATTTTTATTTCAATTTAAAGTATAATTATGCAAGTTCTTTATCATTAAGGCCCAGGCTTAATTAATTTAGATTAATTTATGTCATGTAAATCCACCTTGAGAAAGAATACCGCTATTGTATAGTTTCGATATTTAATGAATCTTTAATGGGGAAAATTACTCCAAATTTCAATTTTATACAGTGTAACAAAATTTAGTTGAAACATAAATTCACTTTATTTGAAAAAGTCGTGGATTAGTTTAACTATATCACTTTCATAAAATAGAAGAAAAAGAAAGGGAGGTAACGAGCACCGTTGAGTAAAACAATTAAAAAATTGATTAAATCAAGAAAATAAAAAAAAAAACTAAAAAAACTGAATCGTAAAAAAAAATTGACTAGTTTGATTTTATAAACCTGAAACTGAAAAAACCGAACCAAATTTATACAAAAAAAACCAAGAAAAAACTAAGTCAAGTTGAAAAACCGAGTCAAATTAATTTGAACCAGTTTTCAGTTTGGATTTGGTTTTTTTAAAAAAACTTTAGTTTAATTTTTTTTTAATAAAACCGAATCAGATTGAAAATAATCATCTCTACTAACAAGAAATATGAGAAATCCTTTTTGTTTTGAAAAAATTAAGAAAATAAAAACCCAATTTAAAAAACAGTCAACTACCAAAGTGAATATTATTGCTGTTTTTTTTTTAAAAAATAAGAATTATTGCATTCCTTTTTTTTTTATCACTATACAAAATGCTATAGTAGAGATTCAAAGATGTTTTTCTTTTCACAAAGAGAAATTATATATATACAATTTTTGTTCCATTTTATGGCCTAACTATTTATGCTCTCTATACGTTTTCATTGAAATATTCTTGTTTTGCACAGTTGTTTCTAATAATTAGTTTTATTTTGTCCACTCTTATCTGCTCACTAAACACTTTTTCCAATTTTACTTGATATTATCACTGAATAATTTTTGTTTTTAATGGCTCTAATTAAAAAAAAAAACATCAAAATTCCTTATAGCCAAAATAAAATTAGAAAATGCACTATATCTACAATCCCTTCAAATTAAGGCCTTTTGATAACTCTACTTTCAACATTTTTCTTTCCCAAAAAGATTGGTAAATTCTCTTCTCAACATGCTTCATTAAAAAGCACGACTCATTTAGGAAATTTTGTTGCTTGCTAGCTGGATTCCGCTGTATATATCAAATATATAGGAAAGAAAGAAACAAAGAAATCTTTGTAATTTAATTAGTCATGTCTTGACTTTTTTTTTTAATAATCTTAAATTTAAATCTTTTTATGACCATTAAAAATTTACATGATTATTAATTTTAGAATCTATAAAATTTATCGAGATACATATAAATTGATCTAGTTATTTATATTAATAAAAAAAAATTTTTAAAAAAAAAGAAAGAAAGAGGAAAAGGTAGGCATGCGTTCTTGTCTTTTATATGCTGTTATGGTTGATTGTTTTCTTGTCTTTTAGACGCCGGATGGGGTTTTGTCCGAGTGAAATAGGAACTTGCTTGACATTTGAGACATGATTTAACCCTAGTAGGTATCCCCGTCTGAAACATGCATGCACTTAAGGACGCGCATGAGCTCAATTCTTCACTTTATTAGTTAAAGTCAATGGTTGGAAAAAAAAAAAAAAAAAACAAAACCATGTGCGGACAAAAGATGAATTTGAAATTGTGCTTTTTAAAAAATTTAAATTTTTTATTTAAAATTAATTTTTTTTATATTTTTAAATAATTTTAATGTGTTAATATTAAAAATAATATTTAAAAAATAAAAAAAATTATTTTAATATATTTTCAAGCAAAAAATAATTTAAATTATAATGCCTATCATATTTTCAAATATTTTTAAAGTGACGGATCAAGAGAATGCATAATTTTTTATTTTTAAATATGTTTTAAGAGCATTTTTTAATTGAAAATTTAATAAATTGATTTTTTTATTGTTTTATAATAGTTTTATTATTCTTATATTAAATATTAAAAAATATTTTAATATATTTTCAAATAAGAAATATTTTTAAAAATTCATTGATAAAACTTAATAAAAACAGCAGAGACCAAACTAGCATTATCTTCTAAATGAGGCAATCAAAATCTAACATAAATAATGGTAAAAATGGAAAATTGATATTTTAAACTAGGTTAACTAGTTGAAGTCACTTCATTATTTTATCCAAATGAATATTGACATTTTAAGTAAGATTTCTTCTTTTAATGTAATAAGAGTTACTAAAACCAAAGTAATTTACATACTTTTTAGTAACACGAGCTGAGGTCACCGTGTGTTAGGGTAACCTGTACCTAAATCTTAGGATAGAGTAAAAACTTCTTTAATATCTGTCACGTGCGCGTGAGTGACTATCCCCTGAAATAATGTCAACTTGTCAAGCGGGTTGAAAAAAGGACAGTATTTTCTCAATTCTCTCTCGTAGGACGTGCAATAAACTCTTGATTCTATGAGAATTACACATAGTTTTGAGCAACAGACCATCAAGAACTGGAATTGAATTGGATTAAAAAAATAATAAAAAATAATTTAACAAGTGGATCCGGTTATAAATTTATTGATTTTTATTTTTTTATTAAAATAATATTATTTTGATTTTTTTTAATTTAACCTGATTGACCCGGTAATCTGATCAAAATCTGGAACTCGGACCTTGAACCAGGCCGGATCTTGAAACTATGAAAATACAAGTTTTTTATTTTTATCTTTTTTATTTAATTCTCAAAGTAAATTATGTATCTCAATTGATTAATAAAAAGATGGAGTAAACATTTATTATCACTTGAATTATTATTATAATTTAATTTTTTTATTATGAGAAAAACAAGCTTCTAGAGCAACTTTTATCATAATTTTCAATAAATTCCATTCAGTTCTTTTGTTATAAAAGGAACCAATATTCATGTATTTCAAGGTTATCTGGTAACGTGTTTGGAACAAGGTTTTTTTTTTAAATTTTTTTTTATATATATTTAGATTATTTTAATATGCAGGGGGTAAAAAATAAGTTTTTAAAAATAAAATAAAATATTATTTTAATACATTTTTGAGTAAAAAACTTTTAAAAAACAATCATTTCCACATTCTCAAACACTCTCTTCATACCATTTTTATTCTATACTATAGGACAACAACTTTTATTATAATTTTCAATAAATTCCATTCAATTTTTTTTTTTAAATGAAACCAATATTCATGTATTTCAAGTTGTCCGGAAATGTGCTTGGAATGTAGTTTTGCAAAAAAATTAATTTTTTTATTTAAAATTATTATTTTTTATTTTCAGATTATTTTAATGTGCTGATATAATTTTTTTAAAAAAAATAAAAAAAAATATTATTTTAATTTATTTTCAAATAAAAATTACTTTTAAAAAAACCACCATCATATTTTCGAATTCCATCTTTTTATGCTTTGCCATATGAATTGAACCAAAAATAATCAAAATATCTTGATTGTTCGCCATCCATTATGCAATGCCGATTAAAATATGATTTTTTGTAAATTTTCTTAGTACTTTGTTTATAAAGTTGGTTAAATTTATTCAGAATTAATTAACCGTATCTATTATAGATATTGTACTTTAGGATAAAATATATTTTCGTAGGTAGGAGAGTGTTTTACACGATGGGTCCCAGAAAATAACAATAAATTAAGCGAATGTTCGAGAAATGTGCTGGTGAGCAAAGTATAACGCATCGGGCGGGTGGTTTAATCAATGATTATAATTTTATATTATTTTTCTTTTTTTTTTTATTTGTCAAATTTGTTTGTATGAATCCACTAAGTGATGGCTCTCTTTAACTAAAATTTTGTTTTTAATCAATTTAATAAGTGCTGATTTATTTAAGTAGCTACTAATATTTTGACTTGCCAATTTTATCCTTTGCATGAATATTGTGAGTGTACTAGTGTTTTGAGAGAATAATTTAAGTAATTCCATTGGCTTGGCAATGCTTTAGTTTATTTTAAAAAATAAATTTTAGTGTTTTTTTATATATATTGATGTAAAAAATATAAATAAAACAAAATAATATGATGAATTAAAAAATAAACACTTTTAAAAAATATGTTACACCATAATACCAAATACATTAGATAAATAGGGATTGTTGACTTTTACATTATGTGGAGCAAAATCAATTGACCCTACAAATTAATAATTAGCATTATAAATATTAATTAATACATCATAGCTCCCAAATGTGAAACCAATAAACAATATGAATCATACCTTATTAAATGATGCCACAACTTTATGTTCCCGTAAAATGGACAGCTTTTATTAACGCCAAACAACATTTTTTTCTCCAAAATAACACAGAAAATCCTTCATTAGTTCATTAATCCAATGGTATATGTATCAATACAATAATATTTCCTACAATTAAATTTTTTTATCAATATTTTCACAATTATGATATAATTAATATAACTATTCTATTTTATTAAGATAAATTTTGGGAGTGAGGGTGCGGTTGTTTTTTAAAGTGCTTTTCACTCAGAAATATATCAAGATAATTTTTATTTTTATTTTTTAAAAATTATTTTTGATATCAGTGTATCAAAATGATTTAAAAACATAAATAAATATATTATTTTAAAGTAAAGAAAAAAATAAATAAAATTTAAAATTATTCAAAAACACTTTTAAAATATAAAAACAAATAAGATCTAAGAGTAAATTAAAACTATTAAAATTAATTTAAAGAATAATTTCATTTGATTTAAGTGATAGATGCAACTATAGATCAAAGGTGGTTGTACTACATTATTGATAAACATTATGTTAGTGAAATCATATCATTAAATCTACATACACAATAATTCAACGAATTGATTTATAAATAAAACAATATATTGACATACTTTTCACTAATGATTTAAGATTTGTTTGTCTTTTTAGTAAAAAATCTGAAAAAGGAATTATTTCTTATTTTAGCTAAGGGCAATTCCGTCAACAAATAATAACACGATATTTCCAAGTTGTCGTTTAGTTAACCTCTTAATACTTTAATTTCAGGTGATGATATGATAGAGAGGCTTGAGGTTCTTTCCTCACACACACCCCGCCATAAACCTCTTTACAACTCCCACCGTCCATTGACCAGAGAAGACTTCCGGTGACAGAGAAAAGTCATCCTTGAAGAGATACAAAGTGGGTTATTTTTACTATATTGATATCTTTGATGGTTAGCTGAGGAAGAGAGAAATAAAGGGCGTGTTTGTTTTCAAGGAAAACGAGAGAAAATGAATGGAAATTGTAATGGAAGAGGAGGGACAGGATGTGTTGAGAGTGAATATATAAGAAGGCACCATACACATGATGATCTTGCTGACCATCAGTGTAGTTCTGCTCTTGTTAAGCATATCAAAGCTCCAGTTCAACTTGTAAAGTTTCTAACTTTTTTCCCCTTTAATTATTCTATGTTTGTGTATATGTGTTGTATGTATTGATATGTATGTGTGTGTTTCCTTCTTGGATTTTGTTTTCTGGGCTTTCTTTATGTTGTTCCATGGTTCGATTTCAAGTGTGCTTTGTATGTGAAGATTCTGCAAGTTTGGATTTTTTGATTGGTCCTGAATATCTATGTTTTATGTTTCTTTTTCTATTTTAGATGGTTGTGTATGGACCATGGAGTTGTTTTCCTCATTTTGGTGTGTTTGATTAACCAACCTCTTCGTTTGACCTCTGTTTGGATGCTGAGAAAAGTCAGGAAAAGAGGAGAGATATACGTATTCAATTTTTTGGATGTGTGAATGTAATTTTTACAGTTCAATGTAACAACTTTTCGTCTGGAATGTGCAAGCATTGGTCTTCTGTTTTTGGTTCCTTTTCAAGGCAAGCTGCAAAGAGTGAAAATGAGTTGTTCATTAACTGAAATACTCGTTTATTGATTAAATTCAGTTGTTTTTTCTGTTTTAGTTTCCTTTTTGCGTTAGAATTTGTTAAGGTCTTTGTCAGGTACAGCTATGACTTTTGCCTTTCTTTTCTAAACTGTACTGTTTAGACTCTTGAAACTGATGAACCAAAAGTTTGAGTTTTGTTCAATAGAAAAGTGTTCAAGTTTGAATTAAACGAAACAAGGTGGTCCAGTATAATTGAACTAATTGCAGCTATTCTTTTAATTTTTTTAATTTTTTTTTTAATTGGGACGAATAGCTTGGGAAGTGCCACGGATGTCTTTTTCATGCACTGTTCTTACCAGCCAACTGGATGGTTTGTATTAGAGAATCCTTTTTGAAAAGAATATGCAGGTTTAAAGGGGAATCAATAGTGAGTAAATCTATGGAAACGATTTGTCCTTCAATAATGTCTCGGTTTCTATTCTCTTTGGAATTTGATTGTTAACGAATTTCTTTCACTTGTTTTTTCATGGTTTACATAATCATTTCTGAAATATTTCTTTGATTCCAATAGGTATGGTCATTGGTGAGAAGATTTGATCAACCACAGAAGTACAAGCCTTTCATCAGCAGGTGTGTTGTGCTGGGAAATCTTGGGATTGGGAGTCTTAGAGAAGTAGATGTTAGGTCAGGGCTTCCTGCCACCACAAGTACTGAAAGATTGGAACTTCTCGATGATGATGAGCATATCCTCAGCATCAGGATAGTTGGTGGGGATCACAGACTTAAGGTATGGAATCCGTTCTTTCTTTTCTTTTTTCTTGATATGCATGTATGATCTCTATTCCCCGTGAATTTGTTTTAGCTTCCTGAAAACTGCAAATTTTGTGCACCTTCTGCCTTGTGATCTGCAATTCTTGAGTACATATATTGAGTTTGTAGGGAAGTTGATTTGTTTACCTTTCAAAATTTTCAAAACGATCTTGTAATTGAAATTTAGTCTCTGTGGTTGACATGTTTTGAAGCTATACTCATGAATGTTTCCACTAGAATGGAATCCAATAACGTAACTAGTTTTGGATTTCCCTGCCATTGTTTGCTTCCAAGTCATCAAGACTTTAGTTTAATTGTTTAGAAAAATTATCATTTTTCGTTGGTGGGTAGTTGCAATTGAGTGAATATTCAAAGCCTTAAGGTCCGTGTTCTCTGTTCTCTTTCTTGACTCTTGATTTCTAAGTTCTCTCATTTCTTTTCTTATCCACCCAAACGAACCCAACCTGGTTTTACTTTCTACTTTGCCCCAGAACTATTCTTCAATCATCTCCCTCCATCCAGAGATCATTGATGGACGACCAGGGACTCTGGTGATTGAATCTTTTGTGGTGGATGTGCCTGATGGGAACACGAAGGATGAAACATGCTACTTTGTCGAAGCTTTAATCAAGTGCAATCTCAAATCACTAGCCGATGTCTCGGAGCACCTTGCAGTGCAGGACCGAACCGAGCCCATCGACTGTATGTAAAAGAAAATTCAGACCAGAGATGTGGTGGAGGCTACAGTTGTGAAGGATGAAGCTACCGGGGCTTTTGTATATAGGAGGCTCAAGAGACCGACTGGCAGCAGTAGTACTTTCTTCCATCTTTCAGACACTCTTGCGCTCTTTTTCCTTGTAATTGTTATGCTGTCTTATTCCATTTTAAATTATGTTCTGGACATCTTCAGTAGCCAAAGAACCACACTCTTATAAGTTTCTCATGCTTGTGAATGAAAAGGGAAAAGGAAGGATTATGTTTCCATTCTATGATATCGAAAGGTTTTCACGGCGGTGGCATAATTTATGGCTGTATAAATTTATTCCGGGGAATGGTCGGAAAGTAGAGATTATTAGTCGCTTGCCTGCATTTCGCGGCAGGTCTGTGCTCAAATCTTTTTATCAACACTAAAAGAAAATATAGGCATTGACAACGCTTTAACAAAAACCTAAAAGACATCGGTAAAACACTATAAACAATGTTTTTACTATTTTACTTCTCATTTCAAAAATAAAAATCAATGGCTTGAGTATCATTTATGGATTGAAATAATGTTTTTTTTTTGTTTTTTTTTGTTTTTTATTTGCTTCTTATTTCAAGAATCAATGGCCTAAGCAATGAGAGTATTATTGGTATTTCCATGGGAGCCACAAGTCATTGTCAAGTTGGTTGGGATAAATCGGTTGTTTTAACTTTTATGTATGGTGAAATTACTCATTTAATCTTAGCAAATAAATAAAAACTTATATAAAGGACTTTTTAGTTCTTTTATTGGGTTTGGCACAATAAATTTATTTCATTGCCCTTTGAATAAAAAAATTAATAAGCTTTGGTATAAACTATGTTTTCATCTATAATGATCTTTCTATAATTCTCATGTTATATCAAAGGTGAGATGGTCATTTCATGAGTATAAAATTATTTTTTAAAAAAATAAAGTTGGCATGTAAATAGTATTTATCAGCTTTAGATTTGATCTCGATTTTTTTTGTTTTTTTTTTTAAATTTAAAATGGTTTTTAAATTTTATTTATTTATTATAATTTCATCAAATTTGATTCTTATTTCTATTTTTTTCTTGAAAAAATAAAAATGATATTTATTTTTCAAATTCAACCCTTAACATTAAATTGACTGGTTGTTAAGCCTTTTTATTGAACTCGGATTTAGAATTTTACGGGTTATATGATTAATATATTAACCAGGGATTAAAAGATTCATTGGGTTAGCTTGGTTTTTAAGCTCATTCTTATATATAGATCACATGACCTGTTGTTTTAGAACTTGGACCTGCTCAGCGGATTGATTCAGGCTCTTTTTTCATTTAGATTTTATTTAATTGGAGATTAGATCATTTTTTTTCTTTTTATGAGAATTTTTAGTGATGTTTGAAATGATACGAGTTGTCATGGGTTTTTTTTTCTGTTCTTTATTAAATTTATTTTTTTAAAAAAACTTTGTTTTTGAATTTAATTAAATTAATTGATTGGATATAAATATTAGATGCTCACTTTATAATATTTTATTTGGTTTGCTTTATGAGTAGCTACTCTAACAACGTGTGTAATCTCTTTTAATTACTCGGACTAGGTTGGCGGATCAATTCGAGCCTCTTTTTTCATTTGACATTTATTTAATTAAAGATTGAGTTCTCTCTTCTTCTTTTTTTTGCTTCTATGGGATTTTCAATAAATTTAAAAATTATACGAGTTATCTCAGAGTTTTGTTTTTGTCTTTATTGAATTTAGTTTTTTTAAAAGTATTTTTAAATTAAATTATATAAATTGAATGAATGTAAACATTAAATGTTTGCTTTATAATATTTTGTTTGATTTGCTTTTTGAGTCGATACTCTAATAATGCGTGTGGTTCTTTTTAACTACTTGAGTATTAAATTATTCTTGTTTCTTTAAAAGAATATGCTTTTTTGCACTAGAAAAAATTTGGTCTAGCCTGTGGTATAAAACAAGCCTTCTAGCTAGTTTTACACTATTAAAAAAAATTAATTGCAAATCAAAACAATGATACATGCATTTAATAAAATAAATAAAAAAATTATATCCATTAATAAATGTTCAAAAAGTTTATGACACTAATCAAAGATTGAGCCGGCACAAAGATGCATATTAAGAGCACGCAAGGAGCTCTTCCATTTTTCCTAATTATATAGCAATAAAATTGTTTATTGTATGAAAAGTTATTATTTCAACTCTTTTGAAAAAAAAAGGGAAAAACAGGGGCAAGAATCTCATCGGAAAAGAATATTAAATCGATTAGTAATTAATGAAATAATATCTCATACATAATTTTATTTATTTAATTACAATTAAATTTAATCAAACTCGAAAAAACAAATCATGAAGGAAATTTCTATAATTAATGGTATAGACCTCCTGTTTTATTTTGCAAACCCTGAAAATCCAAACAAGAATAATAATTGGAGGAAAAGGGTACAATAGTAATTGACGGAATAAATAAATCTACGGGCTGAATGTTTTAGGTGTTTGTGGATGAGTCTAAAATTAACAAATAAACACAAATCAGAGAGAAAATTTGGAGATCTGGTTTGATAGAGTGAGAGTTCATCGAAAAGGATGAGGCTAAGCAGCAAGCCCTTGTTAAAACGAGCAGGAGAAGGAATCAGCAAAACACTATCTGAAATTCTTGTCTGCCCAATCTCCAAACAGCCCTTAAGGTATTGCAAAGAAACAAATTCTCTCTTCAGTGATTCTATTGCTGTCTCTTTTCCTATAAAAGAAGGAATTCCTTGTTTGGTTCCAAGAGACGGCAAGGTAATCGAAACTGTTGATGACCCAAAATCTTGATCCTGTTGTTTTTTCATCTGCTGCTACGAATGGTGTTTTATTACTAGGTTAAGTTAGAGAAAATCAGTGTCTTTTTCTCATATTTTGCGAGCTTTCTTGTCATTTAGGATTGTTGTGTTTCGTCTTTCGCTTTTGGTAGTTCAATCTCAGAATTATTCTGTATTGATTAACCAGTTTTAGCCATGAAACTGAGATTGAGATCTGTGCAATCTAAAGAAACTGTGAAAATAGAAGTGCCCACTTCGTGTACTTTACAGCAACTAAAGGAAACCCCCTCTCGAGCAATATTTTTCCGCAGGCTCATATTTGTCTCTTAATAGAAAGGATGAGCTCAATGCATCTTCGCCAGAGGATTCTTTGCAATCTCTTGGTATTACGTCTGGTGACCTTGCTTATTTCTCTGTCAATCCCATTGCTGCGTTTAGGTTCTTGTTCCTCTGTAAGAGAACAGGCTCGAGGTCATCGAGGTAATGTACAAGAGCCTACGCCTGATCAATTGATGAGTTTTCCAGAGTCTGAAGTTTTTGGTTTTAATAAGCTCGAAAACCAAGATTTGTTTGTACGTGGGCATGCTGGTGTTCAAGTCATTGATGCCAATTCTCTAGAAACTAAATCTGAAATTTCTCTAGATATGCTTGTGCAAGGACAGAAGGGTGAGCAGCATGAGATTGGAGGATCCGATATGAGTGATGCAGTTATTGAAAGACATGGATCTCTAGATTCAAAAGCTCAGAGTGGAGAAACCTTAGAGACACAAGAATTGACCAGTGTAGAAGCTATGGGTATTGATACTGGTTCTGCAGATGTTGGTGGCAAGAGGTTCTCTGAACCGTATTTCATGAGGAAGCTATTGAGGAAAGAAATGGGTGATGATGGTTACAGCTACAAGTTCCTGGATATTGCAGTTCATGCTGTTTTTATAGAATCTGGTTTTGGAGGGATCAATTCTATATCTGGGACACAAGTGGATGAATTTCGTCTTCCAGAAGAGCATGCTTCTAAGAATTTGGTAATGTCACTTTGTTACACGCTTCCAGAACTTTTGGGTTATAAAAACATGTCTGAAACGATTGTTTTGAAGTTCCAAAGCTTAGGGCATTTTTTAATGTCTATGTGTGTTTGGCCAGGGGTGGATCTGAGCTATATCGTGCATCTTTGGATATATATATAGTTGCGCCAACTATAGATTTTGTGTGGGCAGATGTTAAGAATGATGGGATGAATGAAAATGATAGGTCATCCATGTTGTATCTTGAAAATGAAAATTTTGAGTTGTGGAAAATCGTGAAGAATGGCCTTGTTTTGCCTTTATTGATAGATATTTGTAAGAAGGTTGGCCTGTTTCTTCCACCATGCTTGATGCGCCTCCCAACAGAGCTGAAGGTCAAGATTTTAGAGTCACTAGCTGCCACTGATATTGCAAAAATGGAAAGTGTTTCTTCAGAGATGCAATGCTTGTCTTCAAACAATGATCCATGGCAGCAGAAATTTGTGGAGGAGTTTGGAGATGGGACAGGAGCGCTGGGAACTGTCAATTGGAAAGAGCAGTTTACTTCATATTGGGAGAATAAGAAGAAGCGGAAGAGGGATGTCAATGCCATGGCAAGATTATCATCAAGTTCCGCCCTTTTTCTTCCCAACCAGGAGAAATTTTGCTTGGTATTCCTCCACCCAATGGTCGTCCTGGTCAAGGATTTCCTCGATTTCGTTGAAATTTTGCTCGAAGTTGTAATGCGGCTAGAGCGGGACTTGCAGCAGGAGAAGCACAATCCCCGGGAGCTTCAGGAGAGACATCGGAAGTGGATACCTCATCTTCCTAAAGAAATGTTGTCTATTTGTTTCTACATAAATTTAATGTGAAGTATGGAATATAAACTCGATGCGAATTTCAGAATATGAATTAATTTTGCTTCATGAGCAGGGGGGTACTTTGAAAAATCTAGTTGGCTATAATGGCAGTGAATATTAATTAAAATTAAGCTAGTAATAACGGCGAGGGTTATTAATTGAAATTAAGCCGGCCACCATGACGATGGCTATCATGTAAAAATTAAACTGGCTGCCATGGAGGGGGTTGGTACTTGACAATAATGCCCCATAGCATATGAGAGATTTTATGTTTTAAAAATATTTTTTTAAAAATTTAAATATTTCTTTTTAAAATGAATATATTTTTTATGTTTTTAGATATTTTGATACATTATTGTTAAAAAGAAATTTTTTTAAAATAATATTATTTATATACATTTTTAAATTAAAAATACTTAAAAAAATAACTATAATTATATTTTCAAACGGACGGAACAAATCAATGAATATAACTGATGTAAAACACAAGCTATAATTATTGAAAATTTTCAAGTGTGTGGTTGACATGAGCACAGGCCTCGAGAAATGCAATAGATTAATTAATACATAGTTGATATAAAATATGTATGAAGAGTATCCAGATAAATTGAGTAAATGAATATGACGATATTAAAACAAAAATCATGTCATGACTATGGAACTGGTTGATGAAGTGGGGTATATGAATATGGTTATCTTTAAGGCATAAGCCATGGATATGGAAATTGATTAATGAATTTAGAAGTTGAATTAAAACATGAATTAAGGGTATTGAATGGGACTAGTGAATTCATAATTTTATTAAAGCTATGGGTATGGTGTGGAATTAATAAATTTCTTGGGTTAAAGCATGAACTAGGATTGTAATCATTGAAATAGATTAATAAATGCATAAATGATATTAACTACGAGTTAGGAGTATTAAAATGAATCGATGAATGTGATCAACTTAAAGCACGGGGTTATAAATATATAATTCATGAGGTTTTAAGGTATTCACGAGGGTTATTATTTAATGTGTATGATAAAAGAAATTAAAGTTTATCGGTTGATGTAGGGAATACAACAAATTAAAAATTTAGCATAGTAATAATATACTCGAAAAAGACTAATGATGTGTTTATTTCTACAGTTATATTAAAGATATTAGAAGTAATGAATGCATATATTTTTACCCTATTTTTCTAAGTTTTAATATATTATAGGTATATTTTATAACAACCATGATATCGTATTTCAGATATTTATGGTCATTTGATCATCGGGGTATATTTGTGAATTATCAAGTATAGCTGAGTAAAACTACTCTAAGATATGTACGGACAAAAAATAGATGACTTTCACTTAATTTGGAGGTGTGTGCGCGCGTGTTCAAGAAAAGAAAATATTGTGATCTTGCTATTTTGTATGCATGTTGTAATAACTTATGCATTATTGATGGAGGATATGGAGCTTTAGATCATCCTTATGTCGATAATTACGATAAAAAATATTTTGGGGTAGTGCCTCCGTAGGAGAAAAAAACTCAGTTTGGATATTTCAAGTGTTCACATTAGCATAGTTCATGAAGGGGGCAGTCCGGTTACAATTTCCTCGTCAAAGCACGTAAAAATATGGTTGTCAATTCAGTTTTGTTTTATTTTGAACTACCGAAATATTTCATATTAATTCAAAAAATAAAACAAAATAAAATAATTTTTATTTTATTTTAAATCTTAATTTGTTGTAGATTTTTCAGCTAAATTTTGACCGCAACGTTCGGGTTTCATTCCATATATTCTGTTCCGCTCTTAAAAAATCATTGAATCAAATTGAACCTTGTTCAATTTAATTAATTAAACTACCCAAGTATAAAAGGCTCTTTTTCATTACTATTTTCAATAACAATGATATTAATAATAATATTGAAAATTATTATTACTATTTTTATTAATAATGATATTAATTTTTTAAAATTAAATTTATCACTAATATATATGGTTTATATTCATGTTTATACTTTATAGGAATTTGAGCAAAACAATGGATGCTTTAGATTTCATTAGCTTTGATAACATTAAAGAAACTTTATATTTAAAATATTTGTATTAAAACATTTTACTTTCATAATATTTTAATATTTTGTTAAAGTTGAATTACTTTAAGTTAAAGATCTATTTAATTTTAATTATTTAGAAATATTTTAATTTTTAAAATTATATTTATTTGGATATTGTGTTTGTATTGCATAATTTATAATTAATTTATCTTGAATTTAAATTATATTTATTGAATATATATATATATAGTACAATCTCGAAACGAAACGTTAAAATACTCCGAAACTAAAAACAGTTCATTTTAATTAAAAAAATATAATAAAATAGAATTGACAACTTGGGTAAAATGGATAGTGAACAGCGAGTGCAGCGATCTTGGCAAAATCATGCGCCCGAAATGGTAAAAGGGGTGGAGCACTAAAGAAGTAAAGATTAAGTTCAAAAAACACCATAAAGCTTGCCGCGCCCTGCCTATAACATCCAATATTGTATGTTCAAAATTCTACCCACAGTTGGGGTAAACGTTCAAATAATACACGTAAGAAAATAGTGCATGATCTATCGCTGTCTGTCAGGTTGAGGGTGTACGGAAAGAATTTCTATCGCACATCGGAGTACGAAACATGAAGGCGGAGAATTGGAGAGGGATTGTATAAATAATCACCTGTACTGCTTTAAATATACTGTACAGAATCTCCCCCATGGTCGATTAGATTACATGATTATTAAGCCAATACAAGCTCCCGTTCTTCTTGCGCTGCTTCTTGCTGCTCCGGTTGCCGTCCTTCCCGGTAGGGAAGAAGAATGCGCTTTATTTCTTCTGCACTAAGTGTTTCATACTCTAAAAGAGAGTTTGCTAATGCATGTAATGCCATCTCGTGCTGCAAATAATCAAACAAAAATGTCAGTGACTGCTAGAATTTGCTATACAGAACTTCAAAAGGTTACTTTAGTCTATTCAAGCACTCAAGGCACACAGAAGCTATTTCTTCAAGATACGACAGGACAACTTGAATAGAAGGTTCATCGTAAGAATGGCAGGGCACTCAAGGGATCTAATTCTAGTAAACTAGAAAGTTAACTATCAGCAACGAATCTCATGTAGTGAGGGTACATAGGAACAACAGCAGAAAGATTTTAACTGCTGACAGATTCATAGCTCTCCACCATATGATAATGTTCAAAAGGAACTCTTTCCAGAACAATTCTAGGTGAAGAAGCTGGACAGAGAATATTAGGGGCGTTTCAAGTCTCTTGTCTAAGCTCCACTAACATAACGTGCCCAGTGCACATTTTACCAAGGGAAAAAACAACAAAAAGTAATAATGCCTGATCGTGGTGGATGTGTCCTCATAAACAATACTGACTCATATGAACAAACCTTCTTTAGCAAGGCTTTCACACGATCATATGCTTCTTTTAGGAGTTTCATGACCTACAGAAACGACCAAACAGATCACAATCATTCCGAAACCATGACCAGGGATTCACAAAAAAAAATTCCATAAACAAGACCAGGCATTCAAAAACATACTTCAGCATCAACACGTGACTGCAATTCTGAACTTGGTCTTTCTTTAATATGTATTGGTCCAATTGCATCGCTCATCCCACAATTTGATACCTTGGAAAGATGAAGGTAGCAATGGAATGCATTTTGTGTCAATGGATTGAATCCAACCATTTTACTCATTGTGGTTTGGGAGCTCTATAAACCAAAGGAAATGTGACTTTAGCATACAAACACATACCATATACTGCGCAAGCTCTGTAGCTGTGTGAAGATCACTACTTGCTCCAGTAGTGACATGGTCCTGACCAAATATGAGCTCTTCCGCAACTCTTCCTCCCATACAAACATCAAGCCGAGCTAATAACTGCTTTTTGCTAATTGATGTCTCATCGCTTGAAGGAAGCTGGGTGACCATTCCTAAAGCAGATCCTCGTGGCATTATAGTTGCCTTGTGTATCGGGTGTGCACCGTCGGTATTGAAAGCTACAATAGCATGGCCACTCTCATGATATGCTGTTAACTGGAAACAAGTGTAATAGCATAGCAATTAACAGTGATGAATCTCACTGGATGTTTCCAAGTAAGCTGAACTGCTGAAGACTTGGGATATATGATAATAAATTAATAATAAACCCCCTCCCCAAGTCTGTACAAACTTAAAATGGAAGTAGAACGAGACAAGATACTTCAAGCTTAGGCCAATAGATTAAGCACTAAAAAGATGGGTTCCAAGAATATGTAGCAAAATGTCAACCATGCAAGGAAATCATCCAAACCTACTACTCTAGAGATTGCCTATTGACTGATTTATACATACCTTCTTTGACTCTTCAGAAATGAACATTGTTTTCCGCTCAGTACCCATAAGTATCCTGTCTTTTGCAAACTCCAATTGTGCAGCAGTTAACTTCTCAGCGCCTTCTACAGCAGCTTTAATAGCAGCAATGTTCACTAAGTTTGCGAGATCTGATTGCAAAACAAGAAGCAATGGAAACATTTGTTGGTAAAGTTGAATAAACTTCAGCCAGAAAACAAAATATGAAGCTTCAATCAAATGAACCACCAGCTCCATTGAAGCCTGGTGTGCCACGAGCAATTGTTTTAACATCTACATCATCAGCCATAGGCTTATCTTCCAGGTAGAGCTCCAAAATCTCTTGTCGGCCTTTAACGTCAGGATTTGGAACAACAATCTAAAAAAAGTTCTTGTCAGTCATATCACCAAGGATATTAATTCAAATAAAAAATAGATGACATATAAGCACATGGACAGACACTCTGGGTTTGTCCAATCATTCATGTATTTATTTGAGTGAAACCATTTATGGAAACTCATCGTTAAACTCTATAACCTAGAAAGTAGAATTTACAAGTAGAACCACAAGTATGACGATTCAGTAAAACATATTCACCTTAAAACACAGTGTCAATTTAACTTTCAAAGCTCAAAGAAATAATAGAGAATAATATAACATACATGCCGGTCGAATCTACCAGGCCTAGTCAAAGCTGGATCAAGAATATCAGGCAAGTTTGTTGCAGCCATCAATATTATTCCCTGCAGAGGAAAACTTAAACAAGGTTAGAAAGGTGGCAGTGAACTGACACATTATATTACAAGCTTATCTATAGATACCTCATTTTGTTCGAAACCATCCATTTCAACAAGTAGTTGATGCAATGTCTTCTTTGTATGGCCTTCCCATTGTTTCCTTGTTGACCCAACAGCATCAATTTCATCAATAAAAATGATACAAGGAGCCTACAAAATGAAAAATGGTGTTAATCATACAATGAAAAGGAAAAGCACAGTATTAAGGCATCACTATACAGCTCAGATTTAACAAAGTTTCAATCATGGATGTAATTAAAGTCAAGGTATAGATGATTCTCTTAGAAACTAACATATTCCTATTGAATTATAGACTCTTCTTTTTTTCTTTTCTTTTTTTAGCATTATACAGCTAGCTATAAATTTCATTAAACCAAAGCAGACAATTTGTATATTTGTATATTCCTATTGATTATTCACAGTTAGCTGACAAGCAGACAGGGAAAAGGATAACACCAATTTTTATACACATTCTTTGTGCACAGATCTCCAATATCATAACAAAAACTCCTTTATTTAAAAAAAAATGCCCTCAAAGTTGTCTATGCCTGTTGAAGATCCATTTTGTACGTCTAGGAAATCATGAATACATAAAAAAAACATAATGCAATGTCATGTACAGAAGTGCATATTTGTTCAGCCAGAAGAGAAGTCCTACAAATGGTTGCCAAGATGATTTTAAAATTTTCTCTGTTTTTGTTTGTTTCTCCCCTACTGAACGGCCAAAAAACATCACAGAACAACAAACCTTTTTCTTAGCTGCTTGAAATAAGGATCTTACACGCCGAGCACCAACTCCAACAAACCTGCAGTACAAAAAGTAAGATGAGACTTTTTTTTTTAATATGAGAATGCTGAAGGATGGGATTACTCCTAAAAGCAAGCTTAATCTTACTAGAAGATGGAGTTTCAATAGCAAAAATAGGAGAATTAGACATCCTTCCAAAAGGTGAAAAGAAACAACAATCTAGTTCAAAGTAACAAAGCACTCCAATCCATTTGTATATCTATCCACTAGAGAGGTGCCAAAAAGACTATCCAATCCCCCAACAACTGCTTCAATATGTAGATCATCAGAAAACCTTGCACCCATCTCCATCCAAATGCACCAAAATATTGCAGTAACAGCACATTTCCTAAAATCTTATGATCTATCTACCTTCTCAAACCCACAAAAGACACCAACAAAAATTGTTAAACCCTCCTCCAGATCATGCAAAACACCCTAACAAATGCAAACAATCTTTGCCACAATCCAGCAGCCTTCCTGTCCAAGAAACCATCCATACTTGATACAATTGTTCAATTTAAAATGTTGCCAGAATGCTGTGGCCACTTTATTGTTGGATTGGCCATTAGGTGCTCCAGGAGAATCAAAGGACCATGATGGCATGGCAGTTTAACCCAATATCATCACTCAATTTTATGCATTAAAAAGCAGATTCTGCAGCTTCCCTGCAGCCTTTCCTCGTAAATACATGGCCAAATCATTGTCACCTCATCCTCTACCACCAGCAACTTCTTCTGCAACTTGACATGTTGAAGCTGCAGCTTTTCTCATAAATACAAGCCAAATCACTTCTTTCTCATTCTTTCCGCCAGCAATTTCTTCAACACTTCACTGATTGCTACCAAACACAACTAAGTGAAATAACCAACTCATCTCTAGCTGTTTCTAGACATGCATCGACTACTCAAACATCATAGAGTGCTACTCAACAGACAACAGTTGGTGAACATGGCAGGGCCATCTCACCAGCACCCTACTGCATCTTTTCTTAATTCTTGCTGCCAAGTAAGATAGCTATCATATTCTCCACTTCTACCAGATATTAATCAGCAGTAAGAATGTAAATTTTTTATTCCACTTAAAAAATTTTCCATTAATAATTGGAGCATAAAAGAACTTAGCTGCATTGTTTTCCCAAAGAAAAAACAGCATTGGTATAAGATACTATGTAAATTCTCTTTTTATTATTACAAGTAAATGAGGTAATCTATATAAGGTAAAGATGACTCACATTTCCTCAAATTCAGATCCTGCTCTATAGAAAAAAGGCACACCAGCTTCTCCAGCAATGGCCTTGAGGTTCAAGATAATACAATTATCAGAAGAAGTACATGAATATAAGCATAGATGACTAGTACTCGTGACCATAAATTCAAAAAAGGATGAGCATCCAATAGGACATTTTGTAAAATACAATCTTGAACATAGGAAATGACAAGGTTGATTTGTTCCAGTGAGCATCCAAAAGAATCTATACTTTCTCTCAACATGTCATTTTGATATTTATGATCAAATGACACAAGGGTTGCTATTTATTCATCACAAGCTTCAAAGATAGAAGTTCAATAACAGAAAATAAAAGTGGTCAACAACTAAAGACAAAGTATCAAAGGACAAGAAATGCACAAGTCAAAAACCCATCTTAAAAAATATACAAGTAAAAGTTACCTTGGCAAGCAATGTTTTTCCTGTACCAGGGGCTCCTGTCAAAAGAATTCCCTGCATTGGAATGTTGTTAAACTCATGTTTTCATAAACAAGTTAGCAGAAATAAAAGCAGCAATTCAAATTCTGAAGTAAAACGTCTCTTGTAATGAGTTTTTTACAGATAGAGAAAAGTACAACAAGAAGACGTGATAATAGTAATTGATTTCTCCAATGTACAGAAATGAGTGTGACTGCTGAATAGCAACAGAAAGGAAATGATTGACGTTATTCATGACAATTGGAACACAAAACCTATCATTCTAGGCCAATATATGAACTATGACTAGTATATTCCACGCTATAGGGTTCATACAAAGTACACGAAACCACATGTTACGTATGATAACAAAAAATATTTTGCACAAACCTTTGGCAACTTCCCACCAAGGCGAGTAAATTTTGTTGGGTTTTTTAGATACTCCACTACTTCCTCAAGCTCTTGTTTTGCATCGTCACAACCTTTAACATCCTTAAAGGTTTTAACATTCTGCAAATAAAAGTTAAGACCAACCATTATATGCTAAATACAAGAGTAATATACAATAAAAGCATATGGCTTTCCAAGATATAATTTCTCCAATCAAGCAAATGTTGGTTTGCGATAAAAGTTTCACCGCTAAACCAAAGTTCCCATTTTTCTTCCCTACTATTCCAACTTGATGTATCTAATCTTGCTTTATCTCCATTACCAAGAGACACAGGAACAGGAACACATCCAACAAGTTAAACAAATTCTATTGATCTACTATCCACCCCTTAAAGAAATACAAAAAAAAAGAAGAAGAAGCAATCGTGTAACTGAAGGTAGAAGGATTCTAAAAAACACCCCCAAATACTTCAGGCACAAAATGTTCAAAACTCACTTTCTCTGGCATAACTTCTTTATTCAGCTCTTTTGGAGTATAAGAAGAACTTGAGCCAACTCCTGAAGCTCCTATTCCACCCAGACTCCCTATATACTTTTGAAGTGCAGCAGCACCCATTATCCTGAATAATGAATTCCGTATCAAATAAGGTAGAGAAATAGAGATGGGAATGGTGAAACAAAGTGCACAGAGGAAATGCAAGACCTCGTACCAAACTAATCCAACTGCAACAGTGAACAAGATAGTGGATATAAGCTCTTGAGCAAACCGTGACTTGTTGGATACTTTTGGATCAACCTACCAAAAACCAACAGGGAAAAAATAAGAACTTTTAGAAACAACAAGTTATTCACTTTTATCTTCTAAAATCAAAAGCAGAAAGTATTAAACCACCTTGCTCCATATACAAGGTCGCCAGCACAATCATTTTTACAGTTAACTCTTACCATCACCACATGCAATGGCTGCTTTTCAGATATGCCAGGGTTCATAAATTGCTTATCTGTGTCCCCTGATACACGCTGCTTCAATTCTTGCAACTACAGATTAAACATTAATCGATCAAATATAGTGCAGAAAACTGTGGCATCAAACTTCACATATCCAACTAACCGAACGACAAACAAACATGTGCTTTAATCTACCAAAGCAGGAAGACTGGAAGGCTTTCCAGATTGTTCATCAGGAAGATAATCTGCAATAGAATTAGTAACCACAAGAGCTCTAAGATACTCAGCGACTCCTTTGCTATCCACTGCATGGTCTCTTTGTTCAAACCTCTTAATCACAGACTCAGGACTGCAAAAAAAAATTAATTAAAAAAAATCAGCAAATGAAAGACAGACAATCAAATCCACTTTTCATACCTATTTTTCAACAATCACACAAACACTTAACTAAAAACAGGAGGCTTAAAATTTAACAAGAAAGGGCCAAAACATGTTCCTCAATCAATTTCTAAGCATCCAAAAAGAAGACAGTATATTTAACCAAAAAAGTACTCTTAAAACTTTAAACAAACAGCCCATAAAATTCAATTCTTCTATAAATTTCTCATAAACCATACAGATAAAATTCGAAACCCCAGAGAAAAAAAAACAGTAATTTTAATTAATGAATTAACCAATTTCTCATTCACCGAGCAAATAACATAGCAAAGTCGAAAATATAACAAACACCACAAAGTTCAATTCCTTTACCAATTTCTCAGAAACCAAACATATTAAAGCTCATAACTTCAACAAAAACCCATCAAATTCATTTCCTTTATCAATAATTCATTTCCTTTATCAATCTCCCATAAAACAAACAGAAACCAAAGCTCAAAACAAACCCACACAAAATTATCAAAACGAAAGCCAAACCTGTGCTTATTAAGCTCAACTAAAAGAGCAGTCTGTTTTTCAGCATCTTTAAGATGAGCTTCAGCTTCAGCAATCAATTTCTCTAATTTCTTCTCTTGTTTCCAAAATGGCCACCAACTAAAACTAAACCAATTAGAAGAATAAGAACCCATTAACATCAACAATTTCTGAAACCCATTTGTCATTTTAGTCCATAACCCCATTAAAAACACCGCCACTCTTATTCTCCCATTACTATCATAAACCCCACCACCACCTTCTTTCTCCTCCACTAAGTTACCTCCCTGCCCTTCCTCCTCCTGCCTTCCACTCTCATTGCTCTCCACTACGTCCACCACCTCTTGTGTTTTATCGGAATTTGAAATCGGAGGGACTGTTTCCGAAACAGGGTCAGCATTGTCAGGGTGCAATGTACAAGGTATTAAGAAAGGGCGGAGTCGGAGGTTTAAAGAAGGAGAAGATGGGGTTTTAGAGAGAGAAAGAGGGGAGTTGATGGGGTGGAGAAAGCTGCGTCGTTTTGAAGGAGAATAGAGAGAGAATGAAGGTCTGCAAAGAAGGGTAGCTTGTAAAGTGATAGCCATTATTGTTGATAACGATGAAACTTTTAGGGTTTATGAATAAATCTATCAAAGAAAAAAAATATGGGTTCCCTCTCTATGGTTTTGAAGAGAGAGGGGGGAGTTTTGAGAACCACAAAGGAAAGGAAAGGAAGGAAAGTTATCTTATCTTTGAGCTTGGAATTGGATTTTGATTGAATTGGCGCCGTCTTTTTTGTGTGATTGAAATCTTTTCTACTTTTACTTATGTTTAGTTTGGTCTCTTTTTTCACTTTGGGTTGACCTTGGAAGTTGGAACTTGGAACTCAAACTATCTCCAGAGATGAGTTTTTTTTTTTTTCCTCCTCTAATATCACATCAATTTTGCATTGCCATTTTTTCCAATGATTTGCTTTTTTGGAGGTCAAGTTTGTTTTTAACTATAACGTGAAAATCATGTAAGAGCATTTATTTAATATTTTTTAAATAAAAAAAACATTTTGAAAAATTGATCACAACTCAAAAACAAACGCACTTTCACTTCTGCGTATAATATTCCAAGTCATTAGAGTAATTTGTTGTCATTGTTTGATATTAGAGCTAGACTATGGCCCGCTCCAAGCTACTGGTAAAATTATTTTTTTTAATGTAAAAAAGTTATTTAAATAATTATAAATTAAATCTAGATTATTATATTATAATAACTTTGTATTCTAAGCATGGTTTTAAAACCGGCCCGGCTTGACGATTCGATCTGAGACCCGGAGTTGGAACCGGGTCGGGTTTACCTGGTAAACCCAGTTGCAAACCTATTGATTTTTATTTTTTTACTAAAACGATGTTGTTTTAATTTTTTTAAAAAAATGACCTGGCCGATCCGGTGACCAGATCAAAATTCTAAACCTGAATCTTGAATCGGACCGGATCTTAAAATTATAATTTTAAGTTTATGTGTTCATGTTTTGCAATATGACTTCTACCAACTAAAAGTATAGTTGTTGTCTATATTTACTAAAGAAAAAAATATATATTTTGCATCCTCTAGGTCAATTTTATAGTTATGAAAAATTAAAATTCATATCTTGTTTCAATATAAAATTTTAATTTAAATAAAAATATCAAAACACTCTCACATATAATATATTAGAAAATTAGAAACTCAAACAAATATCATATCGAAAATTCCCTCCCTTCAAGCATTTTTTTTTCTCGTTGTATATCATTTTCTTTATGATCTAAACCTAGATCAAAATCAAAATTTAATGTTTTTTTAATTAAAAAGCAATTAGTCATGTTGTTTAAAAAGACTTTAAAAATAAAAACCTCAAATTGAAACTTAGGAAGCACCCTAATTTGTTTAATCATGTTCAATTATTTTAATCCACCCATTAATCTCTCCTTTAAACCCTAATTTCTTATCGGTCTGGTGTTCTGTCCTCAAAACTCATTTCTGCAGATGGTTGGTTTTTCACTCTTTTCAGATTTTCAGTTTAGTTCTGTGCTTAAAACGTTTCTTACATTTTATCAGGTACTCGGGTCCATCTTGTACCCAAAATCTTTACAGACAGTTCTCTTGCCCAAACATATGTTCTCGTTGCTTGAAAAATGTGGCGATGCAAGGATCACGGAAGTTATTTCCGATGGAGGGCCTGTCTCGACTCTCCATGTATCCAGACTATGATTTTAAGAAAGAAATGCTGTCCTACCTCATCGGTGGTGATTATTTGACGATCATGTTTATTTCTAGACCATTTCCCTAGGGTTTTGTCAGTTTTGAATTGGTCTGTGAACTCACTACATTAATTGACAAGCTTCTCGTCATCTTCTGAGCAAAATGTGAGCAAGGAAAGAGATGGTGAGTTTTTTACAGCCTATGAGGAACTGTGTTTTGGCTTGTCCAAAGTGGCGTGGCATAATCAAATCCCAGAAGGGGTTGCGAGAAATTAAAAGCTGAATCGTTGAGAGAGGGAATGGAGAGATAAAATTGGCTTGTTATGTAGTTATTGATGACAGAAATAAGTTCTGGTTCTAGAAATCATTGGCGAAGGATCTATAAGCTGCTGGCATGTCTCCTTAAAACTCTTGTCTTTGGATTTGTCAGGAGGGGGGAGGTGTTTTTGCAAGCTTTGAATGATATGTCTTTGGATTTGTTAGTTTTAAGGGTTACTCAATGTGACGAAGACATCTAGAAAAAAGACACAGAATTAATGGTTTGCCAGTTACAAGAGTGCTCTTTTTTTTAGCTTTCATCGGGATAGCAAGATTCCCATGGCTTGCAGGTGACGACGGACGTCGAGTTGGCGGCGGAGAAAGACTCGGCATTCAGGCGAGCCGCCCGGTGGTGTACTGTAGCTTTCACGTTTTATGAAAACTAGAGCAAGATTCTCAAGTTTGTGGGTTTTATGTGGAATCCACTGTCATGGATCACGGAAGCTGATGCATTCATGGCAAGTGATGATGGAAGACCTCTAGATTGGCTGGACTGCGACTTTACCTGGTCTTTGCATGTTTGTTTGAAGATCCATCAATCTACAATCTGAAAAGTTAATTCTTTGGCACAATGAAAATCACATGTTGATAAAAGTTCAAAATTAAATAGCAATATATATTGCAGTTATGGCAATTTTATAATTTTAACATAAAAAATAAGAAAAGAGTGTGTGTAGCATTTTCGTTCTTTTAACACAAAATAATTATTTGATCATTAAATAAAAAAATAATGGTAATCATGTATATAATTTTAAAAAATTATTTTTTTTATTAGCAAGGATGTTAAGTGTTAGCGTGTATATAAAGTTTATATATAAACTATATTTTTTAAAAATATAGCTGGTAAGTGTAAAATTAATCAAACTACATGAATAAGTAATTTTTTGAGTTTGTTAGGGATTGCTAATGAATCCATGAGAATGATAGTTGTCATTATTATTTAATATCAGGGAAGTTTGTGATCCTTCAATTTTATTAAAAAATAAAATTGTTTAGATATCGTACTCTTTCTTGTTTTACCCTGGATTCACATGGTAAAATTATCATTTTAAGGTTAAATGGAGAATAATGGAGCTGGTTTATATATGACATCAACTTTCATTTAACCAGTTACTTGACACTTCATTCTCTCTTCCACCTAGAATGGTAATAATTATATTCATTTCCTTCCCATTTCCTGTCCAAATTCCGAACAAAGAATCCTTCCCTTTCCACCCATAAATATAGAATGTGATGCCTAAGATGTGTAAAATTAAATTGGCTCCCATGTTCTCAAGTATTTTCCTTCCCTGTTTCAGATTCAGAAAAATAGGTTCGTAATGAGAATTACTAGTCAGGTAGCCAAGGCAAGATGCCCTGTTACACATGCCAGAAATAAGGTTCATAACTTATTGGGCCACCTAACCAGAGCGAAATGGATCACAAATGGACAGGTTTAATACCAAATTGTATTTAGCAAACTGCTAATCAAGGAATGCTAAAGAGAGAGAAAAGTGCAAATAAAAGCAAGATATCAATCCACAGCCACTCCTCTTCAAGATTCTATTGAATGGCTGGTAATGTCCTGGGAAAAATCTTCAGTTCCTAGTGTCACCATATTAGTTTGCTGGCTAGAAAGCTTCCAGTGAAGAAAATCAAACGATACAGCCTCATTCGCGGGCACAGAAAGTAAAATATTTCTAACAACTTGCGCCCATTAACTTTCCAGTAATAAACAAATTGTGGCAGTCATAATATTTCACAATGGAATCAAACAACAACCACAGTTTACAACAATCCTTGAACCAAACAAAGGTGCCGGAGCTTGCTGTTTACATCGATCTCGCCTGCAAAATAGCTGAAGGAGAAGAAATGTTATGGGAACTTCAGCTTTGAAAGCTTGAGATCTCCGGTAAGTAACTGGTTCTCAACAGTGGTATTCTCCTCAGAATAGCTTGCTCCACCTCTGCAAACTCTTGGATGTGAAATAGATTAATGGAACTGAATAGAGTACTTGCTATTGCATATGATAAGGTCTGTAAGGGGGCATTGCATGAGTATGTGGTGGGCCACCATGGCTAGGCATCTGCATCATTCCATGGCCCATTTGAGGTGGCATAGTTCCAGGTGGCAAGTAAGGATTATTATTCATCTGGCCAGGCATGGAATTGGGTGCTGGTGGAAAGCCAGTGGCCCATCCAGAAGAAGGCTGAGGAATCATTGAATGCTCTGTAGTTGGAGCAAACTGAGCTCCAGTGTATAGATGAGAAGGAGGACCATGTGTTGCAACTGGCTGCTGCCCTAGAATTGAAGGCTGGGGGTTCACCATTACATTGTTGGGAATCGTGTAGTCTCTGCTCCTATCATTATTGACCTGTAATCAATGTACCAAGTTTTGAATAACACAGCCTGTGCTGTTTAAACTAAAGACTTGAAGAAACATCTCCGTGCATGTCTAGAATCAGATTTTCTCCCAGTTCTTTCAAAAGGATTAAAACAATTAGACAGAAGAGCACTGTGAGTTTATAAGAATGTGTTCACTATTATAGCGAGCACAAAAATGAAATTATATTCCCAAGGCATGGCTGGTTACCTTAATACTAAGATCATTATGGCGTGAGTATGAAAGGTGAAGCTTGCAAAATCCTCCATCATAGATGCAGTGTCCTTCCAATGCTTCCTTGGCAACAACAGCTGTCTGGACATCTGCAACCCATAGCAACATAGGAACAGCAATTTAGTATCTTCAGAATTACATGTAGAGTAACAATAAATCTGCAAGTCAACTTCGTTAAGGCAGCATTTAAGATTATTAACTTATTACTCATACTGGATTCCAAAATCTGGAAAAACATCAAGAAGAAAAGGAAGAAAAATACTAAGATAGTTTCCCCCAGTAACTCTGTCAAAACCCGAAATCTGAATCTTAAATCGAATCAAGTTTTAAAACTATAATTCTAAGTTCATATTTCCATGTGTTACACGTACTTATATAGTTATAATATGTTGTTTATATGACTTCTACCAACTAAAAGTATAGTTTTTGTCTAAATTTAATAAAGAAAAAAAATTATCTTTTGCATGCTCTAGGTCAATTTTATAGTTATGAAAAATTACAATTCATATCTTGTTTCAATATAAAATTTTAATTTAAATAAAAATATCAAAACACTCTCACATATAATATATTAGAAAATTAGAAACTCAAACAAATATCATATCGAAAATTCCCTCTCTTCAAGCATATTTTTTCTCGTTGTATACCATTTTCTTTATGATCTAAACCTAGATCAAAATCAAAATTTAATGTTTTTTTTTATTAAAAAGCAATTAGTCATGTTGTTTAAAAAGACTTCAAAAATAAAAACCTCAAATTGAAACTTAGGAAGCACCCTAATTTGTTTAATCATGTTCAAATTTTTAATCCACCCATTAATCTCTCCTTTAAACCCTAATTTCTTATCGGTCTGGTGTTCTGTCCTCAAAACTCATTTCTGCAGATGGTTGGTTTTTCACTCTTTTCAGATTTTCAGTTTAGTTCTGTGTTTAAGTGTCTGTTTGTTTCTGCGTTTTAAAAGCGTTTTTGAAAAAATTTAAAAATTTTTTATTTTTTTATTAACTTCAAATTAATATGTTTTTAGTGTTTTCAAATCATTTTGATGTGCTGATGTCAAAAATGATTTTTAAAAAATCAAAAAATATCATTGGCATGCATTTTGACACGAAAAACTATTTGAAAAGCAACCGGAACCACACTACCAAACAAGTTCTAAAACGTTTCTTACATTTTATCAGGTACTCGGTCCATCTTGTTCCCAAAATCTTTACAGACAGTTCTCTTGCCCAAACTTATGTTCTCGTTGCTTGAAAAATGTGGCGATGCAAGGATCACGGAAGTTATTTCCGATGGCGGGCCTGTCTCGACTCTCCATGTATCCAGTCTATGATTTTAAGAAAGAAATGCTGTCCTACCTCATCGGTGGTGATTATTTGACGATCATGTTTATTTCTAGACCATTTCCCTAGGGTTTTGTCAGTTTTGAATTGGTCTGAACTCACTACATTAATTGACAGGCTTCTCGTCATCTTCTGGGCAAAATGTGAGCAAGGAAAGAGATGGTGAGTTTTCTACAGCCTATGAGCAACTGTGTTTTGGCTTGTCCAAAGTGGCGTGGCATAATCAAATCCCAGAAGGAGTTGCGAGAAATTAAAAGCTGAATCGTTGAGAGAGGGAATGGAGAGATAAAATTGGCTTGTTATGTAGTTATTGATAACTGAAATAAGTTCTGGTTCTAGAAATCAATGGCGAAGGATCTATAAGCTGCTGGCATGTCTCCTTAAAACTCTTGTCTTTGGATTTGTCAGGAGGGGGAGGTGTTTTTGCAAGCTTTGAATGATATGTCTTTGGATTTGTTAGTTTTAAGGGTTAATTACTCAATGTGACGAAGACATCTAGAAAAAGACAGAGAATTAATGGTTTGCCAGTTGCAAGAGTGCTCTTTTTTTTAGCTTTCGGGATAGCAAGATTCCCATGGCTAGCAGGTGACGACGACGTCGAGTTGGCGGCAGAGAAGGACTCGGCATTCAGGCGAGCCGCCCGGTGGTGTGTAGCTTTCACGTTTTATGAAAACTAGGGCAAGATTCTCAAGTTCGTGGGTTTTATGTGGAATCCACTGTCATGGATCGTGGAAGCTGATGCATTGATGGCCATAGTCTTGGCAAGTGATGATGGAAGACCTCTAGATTGGCTGGACTCTGTGACTTTACCTGGTCCTTGCATGTTTGTTTGAAGATCCATCAATCTACAGTCTGAAAAGTTAATTCTTTGGCACAATGAAAATCACATGTTGATAAAAGTTCAAAATTAAATAGCAATATATATTGCAGTTATGGCAATTTTATAATTTTAACGTGAAAAATAAGAAAAGAGTATGTGTAGCATTTTCGTTCTTTTAACACAAAATAATTATTTGATCATTAAATAAAAAATAATGGTAATCATGTATATAATTTTTTAAAAATTGCTAATTATTATTTAATATCAGGGAAGTTTGTGATCCTTCAATTTTATTAAAAATTAAAATTGATTAGATATCGTACTCCTTCTTGTTTACCCTGGATTCACATAGTAAAATTATCATTTTACTATAATTGAGGTTAAATGGAGAATAATGGAGCTGGTTTATATATGACATCAACTTTCATTTAACCAGTTACTTGACACTTCATTCTCTCTTCCACCTAGAATGGTAATAATTATATTCATTTCCTTCCCATTTCCTGTCCAAATTCCGAACAAAGAATCCTTCCCTTTCCACCCATAAAAATAGAATGTGATGCCTAAAATGTGTAAAATTAAATTGGCTCGCATGTTCTAAAGTATTTTCCTTCCCTTTTTCAGAAAAATAGGTTCGGAATGAGAATTATTAGTCAGGTAGCCAAGGCAAGATGCCCTGTTACACATGCCAGAAATAAGGTTCATAACTTATTGAGCCACCAAACCAGAGCGAAATGGATCACAAATGGACAGGTTTAATACCAAATTGTATTTAGCAAACTGCTAATCAAGGAATGCGAGAGAGAGAGAAAAGTGCAAATAAAAGCAAGATCATAACCCACAGCCACTCCTCTTAAAGATCCTATTGAATGGCTGGTAATGTCCTGGGAAAAATATTCAGTTCCTAGTGTCACCATAGAAGTTTGCTTGAACAAATAATTCAAAATGAATAACACTCACGCATGCTGGCTAGAAAGCTTCCGGTGAAGAAAATCAAACGATACAGCCTCATTCGCGGGCACAGAAAGTAAAATATTTCTATCAACAAACGACACACAAAGGTGCCGGAGCTTGCTGTTTACATCGATCTCGCCTGCAAAATAACTGAAGGAGAAGAAATGTTATGGGTACTTCAGCTTTGAAAGCTTGAGATCTCCGGTAAGTAACTGGTTTTCAACAGTGGTATTCTCCTCAGAATAGCTTGCTCCACTTCTGCAAACTCTTGGATGTGAAATAGATTAATAGAACTGAATAGAGTACTTGCTATTGCATATGATAAGGTCTGTAAGGGGGCATTGCATGAGTATGTGGTGGGCCATCATGGCTAGGCATCTGCATCATTCCATGGCCCATTTGAGGTGGCATAGTTCCAGGTGGCAAGTAAGGATTATTATTCATCTGGCCAGGCATGGAATTGGGTGCTGGTGGAAAGCCAGTGGCCCATCCAGAAGAAGGCTGAGGAATCATTGAATGCTCTGTAGTTGGAGCAAACTGAGCTCCAGTGTATAGATGAGAAGGAGGACCATGTGTTGCAACTGGCTGCTGCCCTAGAATTGAAGGCTGGGGGTTCACCATTACATTGTTGGGAATCGTGTAGTCTCTGCTCCTATCATTATTGACCTGTAATCAATGTACCAAGTTTTGAATAATACAGCCTGTGCTGTTTAAACTAAAGACTTGAAGAAACATCTCCATGCATGTCTAGAATCAGATTTTCTCCCGGTTCTTTCAAAAGGATTAAAACAATTAGACAGGAGCACTGTGAGTTTATAAGAATGTGTTCACTATTATAGCGAGCACAAAAATGAAATTATATTCCCAAGGCATGGCTGGTTACCTTAATACTAAGATCATTATGGCGTGAGTATGAAAGGTGAAGCTTGCAAAATCCTCCATCATAGATGCAGTGTCCTTCCAATGCTTCCTTGGCAACAACAGCTGTCTGGACATCTGCAACCCATGGCAACACGGGAACAGCAATTTAGTATCTTCAGAATTACATGTAGAGTAACAATAAATCTGCAAGTCAACTTCGTTAAGGCAGCATTTAAGATTATTAACTTATTACTCATACTGGATTCCAAAATCTGGAAAAACATCAAGAAGAAAAGGAAGAAAAATACTAAGATAGTTTCCCCCAACTCCAGCAAAAAAGCAAAGGGGTAGTCCAATGCCAATTCTTCCCTATAATCTTCATCCATATTTAGTAAAAACATCTAATGGGGAAAAAATTATGGCAAACACCTGAGTTTCATCCATGGAAACTCATCAAGTCTTACCTCTACTATTTACTATGTCCTTGCAAAAAAAATGTTTTGAAATTGGGTTTTCAAAAATAGTGGTACAAACTCATGCTATGTTACAGAAAGGTGATCAAACCACCTTAAAAATTGCAGTTTGTGACTTCAAACCTACTTTATGACTACATGGCCACAACCTCAAATACTCTCAAAGTTAGCTGTTGGAAACATTCCCTGAACAAATTCTGAAATGCAACTGTTAAATCCCAGGCATGTATAAACAAGTGTTTCAAGAGCAATAAGATTCGGGACATCGTGATAATTACACCTTTTGACGTCTTGATAATTACTCTATCTAATAATAAAAGTATTTAGATATTTGAACAATACCAGGGTATTGAATTAAAGCCTGAAGCCCACTGTTTTTATCAAACATGGCAATCTTCTGGACAGGACCAAAAGAAGAAAAGACCTAGCACAGCATTGAAGGAAAAAAAATATCAGCACTGAGGAAGGGTTGGTGAACTAGGAATTTCCACAACTGTTATAAGGAATGTTTATACCATGTGTAAAACATCCAATGTGACAGCATACTGCATGTTCTCGATTGATGCAAGAAGAACATTGCTCTCAGGTTCTAGTTTTTTCCCATCAAGGCCCATGCTGAACTGCAGTGAAAAAAAAATCAAACTGAAGTTTTCAACTTTGATAACAATGCCTGCATGTGCTAACAGAAGTACATGGAATTGAAAATACATATTTATATCTGAAAACCATGGCATGGTTAATTGTCACTATATGCTTCTGTGCATAAAGAAAAAGTTGCACACAAGCATCTTACGATGAAAATGGGACCATATGATGTTTATAATTGTATATTTTATCCATGGATTCATTGACATTTTCTTGAAGTGATCCGTACATTTTTTTTATCAGCTTCATCCTTGTACTCAAGGTCGCGTTCGGTTACTGTATCGAAACATAAGAGACAGAGACAGTTGGGGTAGATAAGACACGTCTCCTTATTCTTCTTGTTTTGAAAATACAGGAATTCACTCCAAAATTATCACAAAGACAGATTTATTTTGTCTCTGCCTCTTCAACCAAAAAAGTTTGTCTACATTGTCTCCATCTTTTTTAGTCTCGAGACAATAACCAAACGCCACCCAAGGGATGTTAGAAATGTAGTCCCTCAGTCGACCCTGGTTATTAACAGTGTTACCTTTCTGTTAGTTTTAAGGCAGGTATCAAAAGATAAGCAATAACAAAAAAATATATACATATTTAGTAAGAGGAAAATAAAGAAACAAGAATTTATACATTTAGAAAAGAAAACATACCCAATTAAAAGAAATTAAATCAGATAAATTTAGTAAGTTGATAAGACAGAAACTAAAACATGTATTCAGTAAATAGAAATACATGAAGATCCTCAACTACCAGTGTACCACCTCAGCCCAACCTAAATAACCACCATCGTGGCCCAAAATAAACCGCCTGCTGTCGTACACACCACAGCCATCCCTACCAGTAGTTCCCACAGAATCTTGGCCATCAAAATACCCCACAAAAACACAGTTCAACTACCATATCTCCACCAAGAAACTATTCACCAAAAAATTCTACTATAAGAGATACATGTACCCATTCTGTCTCCTCTAATTCAAAGATCCAAAAAAGATCTCATGTTAGCATTTTGGCACATTATTCATGGCAAAAAAGAAGCCATGTAGGAAGTCCTACATAGTGTGGAGAATATTGTTGTTGCAAGCTCAAACCCAAATGTTGTCCTCATCAGTATTTACCAAAAAAAAAATCAAAGAAAACAAAGAAAAATCAAATCAGAAATAAAGAAAATTGCGAGAGGGTTATGTAATGGCAATTGGAGGCAGGTTTGTCAGAAGGAAAAGATACCCAGGTCAAAGAGACTTGGCCAAGAAAACTTTGAACACAAAAATCATTTTCACCACAAGTACCCATCCAGGCACAGATATGACGCCGTAGAATTTTGATTTTACAGGCTGCAAACAAAACAGGGCATCCAATAGAGGACCTACTGGCCTTTAAGAGCCACAAATCTTGCTCTCCCCAGTTTGCCTTGATCCTCACTTCTCTCTTTTGTCAAGCTAGTGAAGAAGAAAAGTTGCCCAATCAAAGAGAAGTCGACCTAACCTTAGACGCCAACAGCACAGCAAGACTGCCTCAGCGATGTGAGCGAATTAAGGTGGTAACAACAATTTGAGGAAGAGTGACAATAACGATGATGATGGGAGAGAGATGTGTTTATGAGGGAATTGGAGTCTTTTTTTTTTTTTCAAGCAGTCATTTCTTTTATCAGATCTTTTTATAGCATTCTTCATTTTTTCTCCATCCTTATTAAATACATAAAAAAAATTTAATCATGGTTGTATATTTTATTTTAGGTGCTTCCCTTTCTCAAACTAACAGAAAAGTAACACTATTACTGATAGGGGTAGATATAGAGACTAAATTCTTCGTTTTCTAGAGTACAAGGATGAATTTAATTAAAAAAATATGGTAGAGGGTGATGTTAAGAAATGTCAAGACAGCAGCACAATATATGATTAGCCCATAAATGAAGAAAACAACTGTATGCAAATGGGAGGCTGGGGCAAAATAAGGAAATGGAGCCACTATAACCCTTGTGAATACGCCAAATGCATAATCACAGGTACTTTTAAAGAGAAAAATTCATAAGGCTTGTATGGAATTACTGCCACTTCTTGAAGTGTGAAGTGTGTTTATAGCATCTTACCATTCCATTTGCATCTATAGCTGATTGTGCAACAGGAAGGTTTGGATTAGTGTAGTCCCTGAATCAACAAAAGTTCAAAAACAGAAAATCAGGAAAACAGGATGACAACAAGGAGTTCAAGCTACAAACAACATAAATAGATGAAATTTTAGTTTGGAGGACAAGCAGTACCACAAACAGCATGGTAACAACCAGCAAGACATGATTTCCAAAGCAAAAATACATTGCACAAAGAATACCTGCAATTGTCAAGATATCAAAAAGAAAGGGCTAGGGAGTACCTGCTCCGATGGCTCTGAAATTTTACACTCAAATCTGTATGAGCAGAATATGCGATCCTAAGAGTACAGGGCCCAAGATGTTCAGGAAGCAGATAACTGAAACATAGGACAAGAGAAGTCACTAGATCATCAAACACAGACAGTTAAAACTAATACAAATACTGTGCAATTATAAAGCACATCAAAAGGACATGTGTATTTATGAAGCATTTAATGTTTGTTCACTTATGGCCCGAGTTGACATCTTTTTGAGTGGAAACATTGTTTTCAGGCAAATAATTCTGTGGTTTTTTAAAGCTGTGTTGAACAAGGTTGAATAGGTTGTCACAAAGGTGACAGTCTGTCAAAAGTATAGCAAATTAGTGTTTATTTTTAATTCATCTACACCCATAACAGTTAGACTAAATAACATGTCAAACAATTAAACAACTGTCACCTAGGGATGTTTCTTCCATCCAGGGCATTTTTCGCAGAAGAGGCAGTTTCCACATCGGAGAATTGCACCAAAGCCTACAAAGACCACACACAAAATGAACTTGTGTGGAAGCCAAAACAAAGCCAAGATAATTTGTGGATAAGTTTTAACATATAGACCTGGAATCTATCCATCTTCTCAAAGGTAGTAATCTTATGAACAAACCCAAAGGCAGAAAATACCTGCATCAATGAAAATTTTCTTTTAAGAACTAGACTGGCACAAAAACAATCTTTGAGCTAAGAAGGCTACTAAGATCCAATATCTGTAAAGCAATAATAACAACAATAATAAAAATAATAATAATAATAATTACTACTGTACAAACAGGTAAAACCAGCAGTTTTGTCATCTACATATACTTTACATAACATTTATATCATAATTAAAAATACAATTCAGTGGAAAACTAGGATTATTCAAAATATAGATGCCATAGACTAAAGATCTCTGCAGAATTTTTTACACTTCCAAGACGAAGCTAGGAAATCCTATAGGTGGTGCTACTGTGAGCTCAGAAACATCCCTCCCAAAAAAGCCCAGCCATAACCAATAGTATATAACAAGAACAGTAAAAGATCAAACATGTGTAGAAAACCATAAATGCTACCCACCAGAAAGGCCGGCTTGCATGGTTGTTGGCCACTTCACTTTATGCCAAGGTTTCACAGAATGAATTACTTTCTCGACTTCAGATTATAGAACTAATATGCAATTCAAGGGATCAAATTAATACCATTTCCATAAATACCAGCATGACATTACTCTGAACACCAACAAAAAACTGCTTGCATCTAATCTATGAATCTTTATCCAAGGACATTAAAAGTTGTTTCTATCCTCCACCATAAACAAAAACTTAACATCCTATGTATCTTTGTCCAAGAAAATGAAGTCATGGTTTTATCCAACCATTCAACATAAATAAAAAATTAGGATCTAAAATAACTAATCAACATTATGAAGCTGGCGTAAAATTGGACGCAAAATCCTAATTTTTCAAGGAAGATTTTTAAAAAACATGAATAAATTATATAGACTTACCCTGTGTATACACAAAACAACAGAACAATATGCATCATGAACAAGAAAAAACCTCTAAACTATCACAGATCATGCAGAAATTAAAGGTAGAGGGTAGCAGAGGAGAAAAGAAATGAAGCATCCTAAACTATTTTTATGGTAGCAATAGGAAGTTGAGGAGGAAGAGTAGGGAGGAAAGAGGCAGTGTTAAGGAAAGGAGAAAGGAGACAAACACACATGCGCTCTTTCTCCCAAAGCACTAAGCTGCCATCGAAGATATTCCCTTGACATGGGCCTGCTGATCCATTCAATTCATGTCAAACAAAAGCTATCCAAAGCATGACAAACTACAACCTAAGAACAGAATCGACAACATCCTCGGGAGAATACGTTTTTACCTCTTCTAACTACAATTTTCTTACCAGGTGCAAGACATCAATGCTGACCAGGCGTGCATCTGCCCCTTCAATGGAAATCAACAACACATTTCCGCCAGCATCAGCTGTCGTTTTGTTGTTCACTATTTCTTGCCTATTAGAATACTGCAAGTAAACTGTCTTCCCTCGAACTTGAGCAGGCTCTGAGGATGATGCATAATACGATATCATCGCAATAGCTTGATTCAGATCCGCCTAAATGAAAACCACCAAACAATATTAAGAATAACAAAAAAATTCTCAAGAACCAACAAGAAACGAAAACCAATTACACTCACAAGTTCAATGAAAGCTTGATTTCTATTCGGTCCAACATTACACTTGGTATTAACAACATTACCAAACGGCTTCCCAAGCTCAACCAATTCCTCTTCAGTGCACTCCCATGGCAAGTTTCTCAAATGCAACACCTTAGATGGCGGTTGGGTAAGACGGAATTGCGACTGACTCGATACAGATGACATTATTCCCCCAACTGACACTACACTTCAATAATCTGTATTCCCTCCAACAATGCAATACAGAACCCCATATCAGAACACAAAAATTCTCCATAAAAAACATCAATTTTCATTTTTTTTTTTTAAAGTACATAATAAAACAGGGATTTATGCCCAAGATGAAATTAACATAGTTTTTATCTTCCACTAGGTAATGATGTCAAGAAATAAAACTTCGACGAAATTGTAACAAAAGGCAGTGCCTTTCTAAGTGAAAACTTGAAGAATAAACAGAATTGAAAAAAACCCATAAAAAAAAGAAAGCAACTTTAATTCATAAAACAAATAGTTAACACACAAAATCAAATTAACAAAATTGGAATTTGACCAATAATAAAGAAAGAGATTCCGCGATTGTATATTTTTTTCATTAAAAGATTGTGCGTAGTTTGTTGCAATTACGAAACAGCAACTACAACAACAACAACAACAAAAAATTGAAGAATATTAGTAGTGAAATACCTCAGAAAACTCACAGAGCGTAACTATTGATTTTGCGATTATTTTTATTTAGGGTTTCGCAGAGAGAAAAATCGATGCACAACCTTTTGCGGATGATTTTTCTATTTCTGCCGACGCGTCGGTATTAAGCTCCGTAGATGAGAGTACTAGGCACTGGAAGAGTAATATGATTGGAATAAAAGGGTAAGAGAGTCACGATAAATTTTGATGTAGGGTAAAAATGTCCGTGCGACGAATTTGTTTAAATTACCATTTCATCATTCACAGATGAATTAGCAATATTAAATGGCAGTTTGGTACTGCGATCTAAATGATTTTTTGTAAAATTTTAAATTTTTTTTTTTGTTTTGTTAAAATTGAATATAATTTGTACTTTTTAAATCGTTTTGATGTGCTGATATCAAAAATAATTTTTAAAAAATAAAAAAACATTATTGGCATGCTTTTCGGCATGAAAAGCTATTTGAAAAGCAACCACTACCACACTCCCAAACACCCTCTACGTGCGTTCTCTTTCTCTGTTTGCGGTATAAAAATATACAGTAAAATATTTGATAATTATAAAATGTATGTTTTATATTGTAGTATCTATAAAAAATTTGAAAAATTAAGTTTCAAATGTAATTTTTATAAAGGAATTTTTATATGGTTTTTTAGCCAAATTTTGTAAAATATTATTTATTTTTGTATTTCAAAAACATTTTTGAAAACATTTGATAATTTTTTATTTTTTTCTTTACTTTAAATTAATATTTTTTTAGTGTTTTAAATCATTTTAATACGTTGATATCAAAAATAATTGTTTATAAATATAATATATTTTTAATATATTTTCAAATAAAAAACACTTTAAAAAGCAATCGCACCCATATAATTACCAAATATTTTATACATATTTTTTATTGCACATAAATCTCAACCATAATTTTTGTCAGATATTTATCTAAATATAACTAACCACACGTAATCATATTTAAAAAAAAAAATCAAAACACGACCACAAAACTATCTAAAAATCAAACACAATCTAATTTTACCACTGAAATACAAATTTCGTTAAAATTGGAATTGAAATAGTTAAAGTTTATTTTAAGGATCAAATAAAAAGCTCTCTTATTTACTAATTTAATTTTAACTATTAATAAATGTTAAGCACCTAGACTGTTTCAAAATTAATTAAGATTTACGTTTTAAACATGCCATCCAAATTCACATCTCTAAATATGAAAAATTGAAAGTTTGTCTGCCCCTTGATGAGTTACACTACAAGTTTATAAATTAATATTTTATGAAATATTTTCAAGATAATTAAAATTATTTAATATTAATTATTAAAAAAATATTTGGAAATGTAGAGGTGGTTGTTTTTTTAAATATTGTAAATATATATATATATATATATATATTAAAATAAATATTTTTTAATTTTTTAAAAATTATTTCTAACACCAATAAATGAATAATTTTTTATAAAAAAAAAAACAAGATTTCACATTCATTTCCAAAAGTTATATCATTGACTCTCTACCTTTTTTTATGAATTGATATATCTACGAATTATTAATGTTTTTTTTTTAAATATAATGTCTTGGCCTACAATTGAAGTGTACGTGGGCTTTGAAGCATAATTTTAAACCCAGCTGTAACATGATATGGTCTAAAATTTGTGTCATGAGATAAGTTAAAATAATATATTTTTAATTTCTTAAATGTTAACATTTAAGAAATTAAAAATATATTATTTAAACTTATCGAGCTAATTTGTCTTATATATATTATTGCTTTAAATCTCTCAATTTTTCTTTTTCATTCACCACGAGAGCCCTTCAATTTTTAATAGTTAATAGTTAAGTGAGTGGATATAAACTAGCCGCTTATCCATGCTATGCCACAAGTTCTATTTTATGTTAAAAATAATATTGAAGTAGCGCAAAAGCATTTTAAAAAGGAAAAAACAATTGGGATTCAGGTTAGAGATAAAAAATAAATAAATTGATTTTTTTTTAACAGAGTGATAATAAAAATAGATAATGATATCAAATGGATTATATTAAAATAAAACATGAAAACAATAACTCAGGGAAAATTTTTTTTTTATAAAAAGAACAAACAATGTTGCTTAATTGTTAACCTATTAAATATGGAATAATGAAATAAGATAGAACAAGGGAAAAAAAAAATCAAGTCAATATAAGTTATCAGGACAAACTTGTAACTTTAAGAATAAAAAACATGTTAGTTTAGTTCAACCCATGGTTTAGATCATGAGATTAGGATAACCAGGTATAAAAAAAAAAGGTAAAAAAATCACAAAGTTGAAAACAACATAAGTAAAAAAAAATAAAAAATCAATCTACGTTAGCTTTTCAAACTTGTGACTCGAGGTATTAAACTGGAAGCATCCTATTTGAAAAAACCACAAAACTCAATTCTCACCCAATGAAATGTTGAATGATTAACTTGAAAAAAGAATGTCAATTACATAAATTTATTCAAAACCAAAAAAATATTAATTAAAAAAATGATGATCAAAATTGAAATAAAAATAAAATTTATTTTTTATTGAATGGTGGAAAATAAAAATTAATTAAACAAAATAAGGGAGGAATGTGATGGGGCTAAGAACAAAAATTAAAAATAAAAAGCATAATGATTAAAGTTAAAAAATCAACAACAAAAATAATAAAATTGTAATTTTTGAGGAATGTGAGAGAGAAAAAGGGGGGTCTATTAATGACAAAGTGGACTATAATCACCAATACACGTCGCACCCGTAAAAAAATAACATGGTAGCCCTTTTAAAAACATCGTAGAATGATATTTTTAGATGTTAGAAGACACTGCACACATAGCCTGAAGAATGGAGGTGCCTCTCAGATATTAGAGAGTGTCTTATACGCGACATAATATTTTTTTTATGTATGATAAAATATCAAATTACTCTCTTGCTGACATCATAGTAATGAAAAAACCTTTGTAAAAATATGAAAAAACAGATTGAGGATAATTTTAGTTTTTTTGGCTTCCAAGGACAATTTGATGTTTCCTTATTTATTTATATATATATTAATTTTCCATGTTTGATTAGATCCTAAATTGTTCATTATCTAACATGATAATTATTATAAAATTATTGTTAAAATACAAAAAATACTTCTTAACTCTAGTTTTAATTTTTTTGATTTCAAAGATATCTTAATCATTTTATTATACAATTAAAATGATAAAAAAAATATTTATTATTTATCAATTTAGTAATAATTAACGAGTCAATGTTAAATTTTTGAGTGTGCAAACCGTTAAAATACTATTTCGGTAAATAGTACTTTCACTTACAAGCTACTATATCCTTTTCAGCTTTGGTTAATGTAATTTTTTTTCTTTATTCAAATCAAGCACTGATATTTTCGTGTCATAGTATATCATTAGCTTTGCTGGACTGTGGACTGTGTTAGCTTGAGACAGATATGGACTGATTAATGAGGGCTAGTTTCTTTCGAAAAACAAATCTGTCCATATAACTAATCATAACATATTTAATGACTATCATTTCAGTCATTATATTACTCAAGAAAGAAAAAAAACTTATTCTCAATTATATTTTTTTTATATCATGGATAGATAATTGTTTCTAAGAGCTAAATCATAAGAATAAATCAATCAGCTTGAAATCCATTAGTTAATTATATATTTATATGTAAGTTGAGAAATATAAATAGTAAGATTTAAATTTTAATCGATTTTTTACCACTTAATTAACTATTCATGTATAAATTAATTAAAAAATATTATATATAATAAAATAAAATATATAATTAGAGAGAGAGAGAGAGAGTTAAAGTTAAGTACAATTAGTCTCATGTCATTTGATATATGTGACAAAATGCTTTGTAAAGATGAAGAAGTAAAATGAAGTTGATGAATGTGTGGACCGAGTCCGCGATCCCCATGCTTGTAATGCATGTAAAGGCATTCAATTCTCTTACCGCGGTGAATACGGTGGTTTGACAGTTAAATCTTATATAATAGGCACGTGTATTTGGTGGTTCGACAGTTAAATCTTATATAATAGGCACGTATATTTGGTAGCGTTTCTCGTCCCATAATTTTTAAAAATATTTTTTATTAAAATAATATTTTTAACACCTTCATATTAAAGTAATATAAAACAATTTTAATTTAAAATAAAAAAAATCTATTTTTTTTAAAATACTTTTAAAATATAAAACAAACTGAGTTAAAAATAATATTTCTTTTAATTTTAAGTTTTTTTATTTTTTAAATTGTTTTGATATATTAATATTAAAAATATTATTTTAATATATATATAAATAAAAAAGACTTCAAAAAAATTATCACCACCACGCTCATAAATATCCCATAATAAACACGTGTATACAGTAATTTGACAGTTAAATCAATCATGATGGACCAAGAACGTGAGGGCGAGGGTATGTTTTTGACTTGCTAGGCGACAGGTAGCCTTATATGCGCCAACACTTGGAGACAAAGTTATTACACCTGGTCCGCAAATCACCAGACCAAGTCTTGAATCACTTAGTTAATAAAGGTTGATTTGAGTAAATATAAAACATATAGTTTTAATTTTTTTTTTAAAAAAAAAGTTAGAATGATATAAATTTTCTTTTAAAAAAATTGAATTTTGACTAATTGGACAGGATGAAAGGTAAATAATTTGTCTTTATAGGGACAAAAATGAATACTTGTTTTCCGTGTAGAACTTTTTGGAGAAAAGAAACTGGATGAAGATCTCAATTCATAAGTAAGTGAAATTCATTGAAAAGATGTCTTTCAGAAGGAGAAAAAAAAAACATGGTAAAAATATTCAGTTTGCAAGGACTGAATTCAAATCTTCTAGAAAAAAGTGGCCAAAGAATAAATTATTAGTAAGCACTAGGAAGACCAGACAATAAACAGCGAGACAAATAGCCAGCCAGCAACACCAACCACAATCAAAGAGCCGACAAATCCAATTAAAAAACAATTAAAATTCTCTAGCCGGATAATCATCAACACCACTGCCCAGAAAAATAATAAAAAAACACATACAGAGAAGAAAAACAATGGCGACGAGCACTGATAAACACCGATTCTTAACGTTGAAAGTCAACTGAACCAGCAAAGAAGAGAACGAAAACGAGGGGGAAGATCAGTCAAACTGAATCAAAAGGCAGTCCAACAACCTCAAGCAAAAATCTCCAAATTTTCCACTCGTCGGAAACAAAATCGCTCAGACCAGTCAATTAAGTGGGAAATCTAAAGGTTATACCATTCACACGCAAGGGAGGCGCCGTAAGGAAAGAGAGAAAGAGAGCAAAACTGCCACCACAGCTAATCATGCCGACGAATATTCCAAAATATAGATGTTTCTATCCATATGTGAGGGAGCCGCAGCAATTATTTGTTCTGCTTACGTGTGGATTGGCTTTATGTTTAAGTGTTTCTGTTCTGTGTCGTACAGAATCTATGAAGGATTTCTTGAGGAGCCCCACAAACACACCGTTGTTCTTTACTTGAAAATATATAAAAATGAAAACGTTATTCCGATCGAAAAGTTAGGCACTTGTGCTTTTTGAGATTTAATAGTGCGTTATCTGCAGTCAAGCAATGGGTATTTATATCCCCTCAATTTGACAACTTTCCCTACCATACAAGATCCACAATCCCTCCAACTCTTTGCTTCTGCTAAACTCCTGCATTTTTGTCTGAATCAGGTAATGATATAATGTTATGAATCCTATCTACTTGTAATCTCTCTGTGAACACTATTTTTTGGAAGAAGATCTCTTTGAACATTAATTATTAATTGTCTTTTAATCGTTCTTTCTTTTCATTAGTTGAGTTATGGACGGCTACAACCGATACCCGCCTGCGCCCCAAGACTTCGCCACCGGAGGCCAATCCTTGGCTGTTAAAGGAGGAGTTGCTGGGGGCCTCCTCTTTCTGCTTCTTGCTTTCATAATTTATGTGTTCCTCAAGAGCCGTAATTGCTCCATGAATTGCGACATGAAAGTTGGTGATGCTTCCGGCAGGCCGGTGGAGGAAGCCTGAAATGCACAGACAGCTGTGCGTGTGTGTTACTTTCAAGGATGCAACTTATGAAGCTGTGCTTCTTTAATTCTGTCATGATCTTCTTCTTTTTTTTCTTTTTTTTTTTCTAGCAGCGGAAGAGTTAATTCTTTGGCACAATTAAAGAAGAAGACAGTTGGTAGTTGACAGTTTGCTGTAGATTCTTCAAACTTGTATTTTATGGTTGCAATAAAATATTTATATTTTTCTTAATAGATTGATTTTATTTTATTTATTTATTTATTTATATTTGAAACTCTCTCTTGAATTCATGGTACTTAGCTAATCAACTCATATCTATTCTCAATTAACATTGTTTAAATTGAAAAAAATACTCAAATAATATTATTAGATTATTAATAAAAAAAGAAGCCACTAATTTCGAAGACTAAGATAAACGGAACTTAAGAATTAGTTTCTTTATTTTATGATTACGACCCAAAAGTTTGTTTGACAGTATACCTGGATATTAGGAATCTGGGATGGCAAAATATTTTTTTATTTAAAAATATATTAAAATAATATATTTTTTTATTTTTTAAAATTTATTTTTGATATTAAAAAAATAAAAATATTAAAAAAAAATTAGTTTGAAGCAAAAAATATATTAATTTTTTTTAAAATATTTTTAAAATGTAAAATCAAACATGCTTTTAAAAACAAGAAAAAAAAAATCATTGATTGATTGTGCTTAAAACATGTAAATACAAGGAAAAAAAATAAACTTTGTAGAGAATGTTGATAGAGCCATAAAATTGGTAATGGTCTTGAGATTTGTTGACGTTGAATGAAAACAAATAGAAAGAAATCTAGGTTTTTGAGATCATATATATATATATATAAAAAAAAACTAATTAAAGGATTTTTCTAGTTATTTGAGCCTAACCCAAACATGGCTTGTGGCTTGACTCATGCATAGTCAATTTTGTCATGTTATATATCATATGGTTACAGTAATCCTAGAAAAATGTGCGAAACATTAGAATCGAAATCGAGTTGATGATGCATGATAACAATGCCACTAAAAGTTACTTTACACTGTTTTTAATTATAAGATAATTAAAAAAATAAAATGCTTTTCAAGCTTACAATCAAGTATAATTGTCAAACCAGAATTAACCCGATTAAAAAATTGAATCTCAGGTACCCAAATTAATTTAAAAATATTAAAAAATATATTTGATATTTTAATATTTCATATAAAAAAATTAAAAAAACAATCCATGTGGATATAGATTAAAATATTTTTTATTCCATATTAAAAAGATATTATCTTATTTTTTAATTTGAAGTATTTAAACCAATAGGATTTTTTATCCGAACATTTTTCTTGTAAATATAAAGTGTATATATATATATATATACTTTAAGTTTTACATTGAAAAAATAACTATACAATTAAGAGCCGACAATATTAAAATGTGTATGATATAGCTTTCAAACAACAAATAAATAATATGTAAAACTTGTTTAAACTGTCTCAAATTTCATGTAAAAATGAAATTATAAAATGTAAAAAAACATCAATTTAATATAGGTATTATTTGAGTAACTCAAAACAAAAACGAAAAAAAAAAGAATATGAAAGCCATAAAATTGGTAATGGTCTTGAGATTTGTTGAGGTTGAATGAAAACAAATAGAAAGAAATCTAGGTTTTTGAGATCATATATATATATAATTAAAGGATTTTTCTAGTTATTTGAGCCTAACCCAAACATGGCTTGTGGCTTGACTCATGCATAGTCAATTTTGTCATGTTATATATCATATGGTTACAGTAATCCTAGAAAAATGTGCAAAACATTAGAATCGAAATAGAGTTGATGATGCGTGATAACAATGCCACTAACAGTTACTTTACACTGCTTTTAATTATAAGATAATTAAAAAAATAAAATGCTTTTCAAGCATGCAATCAAGTATAATTGTCAAATTTGATTATAGAGTTAACCTGATTAAAAAGTCGGGTCTCAAGTCATGCAGGTTAACTCAAATTAATTTGAAAATATTAAAAAATATATTTAATATTTTAATGTTTCATATGAAAAAATTAGAAAAACAATCCACGTAAATATTGACTAAAATATTTTTTTATTTCATATTAAAAAGATATTATCTTTTTTAATTTGAAATATTTAAACCAATAAGATTTTTTATCCAAACTTTTTTCTTGTAAACATAAAGTGTATATATATATATATATAGACTTCAAGTTTCACATTGAAAAAATAACTATACAATTAAGAGCCGACAGCATTAAAATGTGTATAATTTAGCTTTCAAGCAACAAATAAGTAATATATAAAACTTGCTTAAACTGTCTCAAATTTCATGTAAGAATGAAATTGTAAAATGTAAAGAGACATCAATTTAACATAAGTATTGTTTGAGCAACTCAAAACAAAAACGGCGAACAAAAAGAGTATGAAAGCCCAACTTTTGAGCGAGAAATGAAGTACCAAAACTATTACTAAGTAAAGAGTAACAAATACTTGTCAACTTCTTGTTATTGCAAGGACTTGAATAACTTAGTTAAGTATTTGAAAAAATATTTTATATACTGATTTATGTGTCTGGACCCAATGTATAAAATGAGTATGATAAATGCTTTAAACACTCGTCTTAAAAGTTATTTTTCCCTCAGAGAGAAAGCAACCCAAGAGTCCAAGACCATCTAAAGTTTTTAAACTTTCTTGAGTAAGCATTGATCAAATAGTTTTCTCCACCATATCTTGCGCGCGCGCGCGCGCGCACACACACACATATATATATATATATTGAAAAACTTATGCACGCTTTTAATTAAACAACTCAGTAATCATTGTGTAAAGTAATGCAAAAAAAAAAGCATCAACAATAAATAAAAATGAAATTGAGAAAATTAAGCGAAAAATAAAGATTAAAATATCTCACATTGTAACACGAAAAATTTAATCGTTTGCTAAATCCCTCTATCAAAATAAATTTTAATAAAAAAACACATAAAATTTATAATAGAAAATGACACAAACATAAAATTTATTGAACAACAATTATATATATAAAAAATAATACAAGGCTGTATATAAACATATAAAATTTATTGACCAATAATAATAATAAAAACCAAATACACTTAATATCATTTAAAAATAATCACAATCTAATTAAAACATGAACAAAAAATTTATTTGATAAAATATACACAAATAATACATTATATTTTAAAAAATAAAAAAATAAAAAAAAAGAACCAAGCCAAATTGTGAGCCTGGTAAGTTAGGTCCAGTTCTTAGTCTAATGATACAACGAACACCTGGCCCAAGCGTGAGCCTTCCTTTTAAAGTTTAATGGGGTTGAATGACAAAAAAAAGATGCGTCGCCTGGCCCAACCCAAAATCCGACCACTATGGTGGTTGAAAAAATAGGTATGTTTTTTTTTGCTTGAAAATCTTATTTTTAACCCATTTTGACAAAAAACGCCTAAAAAACACATAAAGACCTTGTTTAACCAATATATAGCCAGCAAAAAGTTAAAAAATCGCCAAAAAACCCGAAATCCACCCAGAATAAAAATTCTTCTCGAGCTTAGATGTGTTGTTTTAGGTGTTTTCAAGATAAAAAAACACACTTAAACGTAAGCCCCCTCATCTTATAAAATATTTTAACATAAAAATTAACTGTTTTTGTGGTTAGAATTTTCTATGACGACCACTTTCTCTCTTTGGACTGGAATCCTGAGACTTCCTCTCTTTCATCCCAACAAAAAAGAACTGAAAAAAAGGAAAATGAAGTTAGATACATAAATATATTTTTTTCAAATTCAAAGAATGGGTCACGTTATACCTACAAATTATAGGGGATTAAAATGAATATTTCAACAAAACTTTTAAGTCGCCCCTTATATTACCTGTGAGTTTCACTTCAATCCCTTATCTTTCAATTCAATCCTCCCCATAGACACTATGCAATTTAGGGCTAATTTGGACTCTAAATGGTCAAATAATGAAAAATAAAAATTCAAGGATCAAAGGAATTTTTTTTTAAAAAATACACTATTCTAATCCATGACAATAATTTTTAAGGATGATGCCTTTTTACTATATATATATATATATATATACACATATATCTATATATGCAAGATTCTTCCAATCATATTTTGTGAGTCCGCACGAACTTGATATCACAATTTGAAATCTCATTTCATACTCAATCTTTTTTTAATCAACAAACCGATTGCTCATTTCAATACGAAAGCTTATTTGAAAAAGTTTAACGAATGGATGCTGAATATAATATTGAATATAGGAGATGTCGCACGTGTGCGGCGGCGCGGCGATCGTCTACCCTCAAGGGAAAAAATCGGAATATTTATTCCTGGAAAATAAGGTAGGGAGAGACAAGGAATTCTTGTCTCTACAAGTGAAAATATGGACTGGGAGTCGCCACCTAGTATTCTGGTTACTAGGAACCTTAACTGGTCTTTAGAGATCGGGTACGGAGACTGGTTGCGTAAAGGGAAGGTATTAGCACCCCAACTACGCCCTACCTAAGGTAGGCTGCATTGCTTTAATGTCTGATAAAATATAAGATCGTGTTGTGGTTTATTATTGTTCGGAATACGCATTACATGTAATGTCATACCCCAGGTTCTATTGTCCGAAAAAGAATTAAATATCCAGAATATGCATTACGTGTAATGTCATACCCCGGATACTAAGAGACAAACAAAATAAAATTTTTGTTGTTTTTGAAATTTTGGCCAATGTTCTCTTGACTTTAATAAACTGGTTATTAAAGCCAAAAATGCATGCTAAAATATTGTTTTTTTGACATATGAAAAATACGATATGATTTTTTTTATTTGAGACACTTGGCCGTATGCACAAAAACATTTTTTTTTTAATTTTTTTTTTCAATTTATTTATTTATTTTTGGAAGTTTTTTGCCGAAAAACGGGTATTTTAATACCGGATTTATATTTTTTACGATGTAAAAATACTGCCCGATATTAATCAAAATGACATAAACAACTACGCGGGAAAATTATAAAATGCTGAAACAAATATTTTTGATTTTTTTTTATGCTGTGTGAACAGTACCGTATGAATAGTGACGTGTGAACAGTACCGCGGGACGAAAACCGGGTATTTTAATACCGAATTTATATTTTTACGATGTAAAATACAGACCGATATTAAGCAAAATTGATATAAAAAAAAATGCTGGACAAATTATAAAAAAACTTCTGGAATAAAATTGAAATGGGCCGGACCCGGCCTATATAAGTGGGCTGGGCCAACCCGGCCCATTACCAAATGGGCTGGTTACTGTGCCTAAGCACAGTAACCAGCCTCCTTCAGCTGCAGAACGTGAATTAATTCACGTTCTGCATGCAACCGAAAACAGGAGGCGGGCAAACGGAGAAGGAGACGAGGCGGCGAGAGATTTACCTGCGGTGGCGTCGAGGCGGCGCTGCTGGTGGCAGCGGAGGCGATGGTGGCGGAGGCACGGTGGTTCTGCGTTTCCCTTCTCTCTCTCTTCTGTTTTTCTTTTTTTCTTCTCTGCTGCTTCTGCTTCTTCTTCTTCTTCTTTGCCCTCTCTCTCTCTCTCGGTCTCCTTTCTCTCGGTCTCCTCCTTTCTTCTCCCTTCTTCTCTTCTGTTTTCTTCTCCTCCTCTTTTTTTTTTTAGTGCCCCTCCCCTGTTTTTATAGGCAGGGGGGGACTGTTGGGGCGGCCACTGTTGGCCGCCCCTCCACTATCCAAGTGGCCGAAAAAGTATGCAAGTGGCTATTGTGGGCGTCTTTTTGAAGCCGTCGGTGAAAGAAGTTCGGCGAAAAGTGGAGAAGACAAAAATTTCTTCTCCCCTGTTCTCTGCGTGTGCAGGGAAGAAGACAATGGTGCTGTTTCAAAACGGCACCGTTTTGGGCTTCTGTTGTTTTTTTTTTTTTTTTTTTTTTTTTTTTTTTTTTTTTTTTTTTTTTTTTTTTTTTTTTTTTTAGGAACAGTGAATGAAACGGCGCCGTTTTGGTCAAAACGCGCCGTTTCATTTAAAAGGAAAAGGCGCCAAAAGCATCAGATTCAAATTTCGGCCCTCCATTTGCGCGCGTTTTACAATTTAGTCCTTGGTCTCGGATTTCTTCAATTCAGTCCCTAATTAGCCATTAAACCTCAATATTTATGCAATTAAGCCCCTGATTTGACCAATTTAACTTCCAAAAATTATAATTTGACCCCAGAAAATTAATTTCTTCTAATTAAAGCCCAAATTAACTCCAAAATCAATTTTTTTTGCAATTAAAACCTCTATAAATTCAATTAAACCTTCAATAAAAATTTAATTGAGTCCATAAACTTCTAATTTTGCATTTTTCTTCCTCAAATTGAATTTTCTTTATCATCGGGGCTTTCATCAGTCAATGATATACTGTCAAAATTTAATTTTTATATTTTTGAACATCCTCAATCAATTTTTGAGCATTTTTAGAGCGCTCTGGCATTTTTTCACTGTTTATATATTTTTTTTATAATGTATTTTTTTTATTTTTTTTGTATTTTTTTAGTTTTTATGTGGGGACCCAAAAATGGGTTACAACAGGAGACTTGTTCATCTTTGGGAATGACTTTATGCACTTACTAACAAAACTCTTTTTTAATGTAAAATAAGCCATAGAGAATCATATTAGAGTTCTATACATACCTTCTCAACTGCTGCTTCAATTTAATTTTTTGGGTACAGAAACTTTGTTACTTTCAAAGTTCTTAGATCTGATTATTGTATTTTCTTTTTAATAAAACATTAAGAATCTTTAAAGATTAAAAAAGGGAAAAAATCAGCTGAACCAGATGATCATCACTCTCACTCCACAGAAAAATAATATAAGAACACACGCAGAGAACAAAACAAAATTTATGAGTACTGGTGCCGATTCTCACCGTTGAATGCCAGCTGAACAAGCAAAGAAAAGAACGAAAAACGAGGCAAAAGTCAGTCAGTAGTCAAAGTATTTGAAAATAATTATGATTGATTTTTAATGTGTTTTTTATTTAGCAATATGTTAAAATAATATTTTTTATTTTTTTAAAATTATTTTTAATATTAGTATATTAAAATAATTTAAAAATATAAAAAATATTAATTTTAAATAAAAATAAAAAAATATTTAATATTTAATACTTTTTTAAAATATTTTTAAAACATAAAAATAAATAATACCCGAATCAAAAAGCATAATCGACTAGTCAAGATCAAGCGGGAAATCAAGACCATTTCCCAAAGAAAAAAACGAAAAAGAGCAAAGCTGCCACGGCAGCAAGACATGCCCATCAAATATTCCAAATTCTAGATGTCTCCCAGCCGCAGCAATCCTGGATTGGCTTGGTTCTTAAGTATTTCTTGGGGCTTCATTGCTTCAAAATATAAAAATAGAAAATTTGAGTTTTTTTGAGTTGATAATATCAAAGTTAAACTAATTACCATTAATATTTAATTATAAATCAAAGTAGATTTTGAGCAATTTTTAAAAATAATTATCAACTTTTTTTTCTTTTTTAATTTAGGTTTCTAAAAAGGAAATATAAAGAATTTAAAAAATCTTTGGGCATCACACATTGATCCAGATAAATTTTATAATCTTTAGTCGGTGAGTAACTAAAGTAATCTTATTATTTATATCTTAGAGTCCACTTAATAAAAATAAAAAAAAAATCTTAGGGGAGATATATTTTTATTATTTTTAGTGAATTATATGTTTTATTTTATTTTATTTTATTTTAAGTGAAATTCATAAAATAATCAATAGAACACCAATTCCATATTTACAGTTGAATAGCCTCTAAAATTTTGATGCAGCGGATAAAACAAAAATACTAGACGCCTCTTATTATAATAAACATGTGTATTGGATAATTTGATAGCTAAGAGACTTTAAGTGCTGTAAAGCTCCTTTTAATTTTTAAAAATTTATTTTTAATATTAATATATTAAAATATAAAAAAAATAATTAAAAATGCTTTCAAAAATTTCTAAAAAGTGCTGAGTCACCCTGACAATAGGACCTCAATCTCGTATAATAAACACGTGTATATGGATGGTAGTCAATTATATAATAGACACGTGTATATGAAGATTGGATAAAGTTATGAGTTTTTGTCGTTGTCTTGCATGTACTTTTGTACCGAGAAAGAAAGTGGGCAGGGGAGATTTTTAATGTTTTTGACTCGCTAGACGACGAGTAGCTTACGTGTCACTAATACTTAGCGTAATTTATGGAGTGTGTGTTTAACATTATAGTATAAAAGCTTGAAAAAATAGATTAAAAAATATTTTAGTTGCTGCTAGTTAAATTAAAATATATAATTAGTTAAAATTAAAACTAAAATTTCAGTAAAATAAAAAATATTTCAACGATATTTAATAAAATTTGCTGTTGAAAATGTTATTGATAATAAAATAACTAAAAAACCATTTTTTTTATAATGTTAAATTACATAAGTATATGATTATTAATACATAAAAAAAATTATAGCAAAACAATATCAAGATCCTTGTGGGCCATGGACTTATTTTTTATAATAATCTAAAAATACAAATAAATACACAATAAAAATATATATAAACTATAATACTAGACCAAAACATGCTTTTGGAACAAGCATGGGATATGTTTAATGTAGGGGGGTGATTTTTGTCGAGCCATGACTTTATTAACAGTAATAGGTGGGCTGGTTGAAATGCTGGGTAAAGTAACGAGAAATAGTAATTGTTAGCTTTAGTAAAACATGTGATTTAACCTCAATTTTTAGTGGGGTTTATCTTTAAATAACCCATTAAATTCTTAATAAAATAGGTATAAATTATGTTTGGGGCAATACACAGCCCTAACTATAATACCAAACGGAACCTAAATCCAAATTTATTAGTCTCATGATCCAATCTAAGCATGGAGGAATGATTAAATTAATAGGAGTAAATTCAAATTGATATAATTTAGAATTTTTCTACAAATTAAAATAATTTAATTTTTTTTAGAAATAAAATAAATTTAAATTTTTTATGGATTAAAATTTTAAATTAAATAAAATTAACCAGGTTAAATTTTATCTAATTTAATTTTAAAATCAATTCAAATCAAGTTAGTTAATCCATTAATTCAATCTAAGTTTAATAATTAAAGGATTGAAAATTATTTTTCTTTATAGAAACAAAAAAAAATGAATTTTTTATTCTAGATCAGTGCAAAACTTTTTTGAGAAAACAAACCGGATGTATCGCATTTTTTTAAAGGAAGAGACGAACATTTAAATCCACATGCAAGTGAAATTCATTGAAAAGACAAGTTTTTGAAAAAAAAAAAACACGGTCAAAATATAAAGTTAGTTAAGGCACGCAGGCTCTCTAAACATTTATATTGATAAAAAAAAAACCTTTTAAAATTCCCATAATCAGCACTATCACAGTATCACTCCCTAGAAAAATAAAATAAAAAAAACATGCAGAGAACAAAACAATAATTTTGAGCACTAATATAGGATAAATTGGGTAATCAACACCAAAATATAATAAAATGCTATACGATAATGTTACAGTTTAGAACTACAGTATTTGATATATATTATGTTTTAGAAGTATAATAATTAATGTGGTGGTCTACAATTGTAGTATGTATCAAATGTCACGACTGTAGACCTTAATATTAAAGAAAATGTTATGTTTTTAAATCATGATACCTAATTTATTATCACGGTTTAGAATTGTGATATTGATAAATAGATTGTTTTGAAAAACAATTATATATTTAATTAAAATAATTAAACAACAGCCGAAAAGGTCATATAATTTTTGTTATGCAAGGTTTTAGATCATTTTTGTATTTTAAAACTGAAAAATTTTATTAAGTAATAGTTTTTATTAATTTGAAAATTTATTTATTTTATAATTTTAGAGATTCAAAACTTTAATAATTTTATCAATAGAATTTCCTTTATATAGGCCATTGAGATGTTCCAATCCCTTAACTGATCACCTTTGGGCTCTCTTGACACAAGTCCATGCTCGGTCTGTCCTAGGAGAATTATATCGGGCCCCATCAGTATTGAATTCTTCTTAATTTATTGTAATTTAATAAAAAAAATAAAAGAGTATTTCGGAGGCAAAGATGAATATTTTTTTAGAGAAACAAAATGCAAATGTATTGTAATTTTTGTTTTTTGTTTTTGTTTTTATCGTGGATGTATCGTATTTTTACCCGGGAGGAAAGTTTCCATTCTTCTTGAAGAAATACATATTGTTTTTATAGTGGAAAGTTGCAATAAATTTTACAGAAAGTGTTCAAATTAAATGCAACAGTTTAATCTTTTGTCCCTTGTCAGCAGGAGTCAAGGTTACTCTTGGAATTCATTTTAATAACCAGAGAAATTTTGAAAACATTTAGATAAGTTGAAATTTCCTAATTGTTATTTTTTAAAATATTTTTTATTTTAAAATATATTAAAATAATATATATTTTTTATTTTTTAAAAATTATTTTTAATATTAGTAAGTCAAAATAATATAAAAATATTAAAAATATATTAATTTTTTTATAAAAAAATTTAAAATCCTTTTAAAAACACTTTGAGAACATAATGCTGAACATAGAGCTGGTGGAACAAGGAAACAAGACTTAGAAAAATAATAATAATAAAAAAAGTAGGATTCCCTATCAACGGGGGCCTTCCAATAAAAAGTCATGATAGCAATGCGGTGCTTTCCGTTCAACGGGGGCCTTCCTCTTTTCTCTATCTCTCTCATTGGAAAATTTGCTATCTTTCTGAATTTCTACCTCCTTTTCAACCCTCAGTCTTGGATTTATTTAAATTAATTTTTTTTTAATTTCATCCTAATTCCAATCCATTATCTTTAGAGTTTGATTTTTTTTTCAATAAAGTTTTTTTCTATGAATTTGTTTTATTTAATCCCTAATCAATTTTAAATTTTAATTTTTTTATGATTTTATTTTTAATTTTAACTAATTAACTTTGTAAAAACTAAGTTTGATTTTTTAAAATTTTAATTTTTTCAATTAAATTTAAATTAAGCTCCCAAACTTAATTGTTTATCAATTAAGTCTCTAATAATATTAATTTGATTCATTTAAAATATAATTAAATCCTTACACATAATTAGATTTTTTAATTTGACATAAATTAACTCTTAAACATGATTAATTTTTTAATTTGACCCATGATAAAATCAAATTGATCTCTTAAAAATCTAATTATATTTCTGAGCTTAATTTTTTATGCAGATTCATCCAATAATTATTTTATTTAACCTTGAATTTATACTTTTATTTTTTTATTTTTGGGTATAATAAGATACAATTAAATTCCTAATTCAGCTTGATCTTCCTTTATACTTGAAATCTTTTTAGCTTATTTTTGCCAAAGAAACAACCTTGCTATTATTATTGTATTTTTAAAAGAAAAATAAATAAATTTAGAGAGTAATCCAGAAATAAGTTATAACAGACTAAATAACATATACACTGATACAAGTTGTATTTTAACATCAATATATTAAAATTATTAAAAATACTTTAAAAGATAAATTTAATATATTTTTTTAAAGGTTTGTTTTTCTTGAACTTCCACATCAACAAATACTCCCTTGTCATCAAACTGAAGTCCAGTTTCATCGAACTGAAGTTTCGCTGTTATTTCATGGGAGAGTACTGTCTCCCCCTTAAAAAAAATAAAATAAAATATTCGCACATAAGCTTGCAATTTTTACAGGTTATTGCCGAGTCTAACCCATGGCTTATATATAGATAGACGTTATGACCTCTCTTCTCTGCCAATATTTATCAACACCCTCTCTGGTCTATACTCTTTGCTTCTGCTAACCGGCGGTCTGCTTTTGCCTCAATCAGGTAAGGCATCCTGTTGATTTCTGATCTCACTTTGAACATTACTAACTGTCTTTTAATCGTTTCCTTTTTTTTTAACTAGTTGAGTTATGGACGGCTACAACAATCACCCGCCTGCCCAGGACTCCACCATCGGAGGCCAATCTTTGGCTCTTAAAGGAGGAGCTGCTGGGAGCCTCCTCTTTCTACTTGCTTTCATAATCTACGTGTTCCTCAAGAGGTGCGACTCATGCACCATCATCTTCAAGGTGAGAGCTGATGATGCTTCCAGCAGGCCAGTGGAAGAAGCCTGAAACAAGGGTAGGGTGTAATCATAACAAGCTGGTTTATACATATATATATCAAAGGACTTCAAGGATGAAGTAATGTTTGATGTTTCTGTTAAGAATGGCTTGTTTAGCAGCTTTGCCATGCGAAAATGGGAATTGGCAGTTTGAAGAAGCTAGTACCTTGATGTTTGTTTTTTTATGGTTACACTGAAAAATTTAATCGTATTTCTCGTAATAGAATGTTTAGATCCTATTGTCTTTATTTATTTATTTATTTATATTTGGAACTCTCTCTCTCTCGCTCTCCCTCTCTCTCTCTCGTTTCATTAATTTTTATTTAAGGCATGTCTCTTCTGTTTCATACAAATGATTGAATTGGTTATGTTCCTATTAAAACTTTTATTTATTTTGACGTGTATATATTGCAGGAGGAGTGGTCTTCATCAAGGACGCAACTCGTGTGAAGTAAATCTTATGTTTCTTTGTTTTCCGACATGAATAAATTTGATAGCAGCAGCAAGCCTACCTTAGCAGTCAAGACTTGACAGTTTGCTGCGGTATCTTCACATTTGTTTTCTGTATGGTTGATCTGGTTTCTTTTAATAGATTTAATGATGTGATCCTTTTGTCTTTATTTGATCTATTCTTAGAATAACAAAATATGCTAACCCTAATTAACTTCTAATAATCATGAAGATTAATAGCTTATGTGTACCCATGGTTTTTATTTCAAAACGTCGTGTACCGTATTTTTTTCAAGGGAGGAATGTTTTCTATTTGAGAAAAATGATAATCCAGGATTGAAGACAAACGGGCGGCCAAGAAATTCTTTTTATTAATAATTGGCAAAAATGAATATTTTTTTAGGTATAAGATAAGATTTTTTTGAAAAAAAAAAAGGAATGCAAATGTATGCTAATTCTTGTTTTTTTATTTTTTTTTATTTTATTTATCGTGGATGTATCGTATTTTTATATACCAGGGAGGAAAGTTTCCATTCATTTTGAAGAAATACATATTTTCTCAAAGAACAAAAAACATACTGTAACCTTTATTTTTGTTGCAGTGGAAAGTTGCAATAAATTTTACAGAAAGTGTCCAAATTAGCCGCAAAAATATAATCCTTTGTGCCTTGCCAGCAGGAGTCAAGGTTATTCTTCGATGGTCAAATGGGACCAGCAAAACTATGCAGAAAAGTCCTGGTGCCTTTTCCTTTCAATGGGGCCTTCCTCCTTTCTCTTATCTCTATGATTCTGGGGAATTTGCTATCCTGGTCCATTGACTCGAAAAATCTACTGATAGCTCGGATCCTTCGTGGAAACATATAAAAAAATGAAATTTTATAACCAAAACATTAGCTTTTAAGACTATAAAAATTAAAATATAATAAGCGTATCTCATAAATAATATTAATAAGTGAATAATATTTCATGAGTATATAAACTTTTCATGCATTGTTTAAAAATTCTAAGCCATTTAGTTTACAATGGTAATGCTAATATTGGCTGATTTTTTTTTTTTATTAATATAAATGTATGGATTAGCTTGCATATTTTTTTATTAATAAACGTTTACATCGGTGTCACTGTACACCATGGAGTTCTTGATGCTAAAAACGTAGCCATGTTTATTAGAGCATGGGCTCATGCGCACAAACAATTTAGCGAAAACGAAAATGCCGATCTAATCACTTTGCCACCCGAACTAACCCCTTTTCTCGCTCGAACAATCATCGAAGATCCAGATGGGATTGACATGCTGTACTTGAACAGCTGGTTGGGACTCAACCTGCCAGGTTTGGACACCAATCATAGAAGCTTGAAGCCTTTTAAGCAAGCTATAAGAGATCCTTACAGCAAAGTTCGGGCCTTGGTCAGGTTGTCTCGCGAAGACATAAAGAATCTGAGGGAAAGGGTTCTCTGTCAGATTGAGAAACTCCACCTAGATACGGAAACAAGACCAATGCATTTATCTAGTTTCTTGCTAGCTTATGCATACGTATTCGTTTGTGTATTCAAGGCAAAAGGGCTAGAACGCGATGACAAGGTTGTTCTTGGACTCACAGCAGATTGTAGAGCCATACCTGAGAACTATTTTGGGTGTTGCGTGATGCCCTTTTTTGTACACATACGTTCAGAAACTGTTGTTCAAGAAAATGGTTTCCTTAATGTTATAGAAAGACTGAGTGAGATTATCGCCAGGCTAAATAAAGAAGTTCTTGACGGAGCCAAAGAAAAGTTCGCAGAATTTATGACTATCAGGCCTGGCACGCTAATGGTTACGGTTTCTGGGTCGCCTCAATTCCAGATTTATAAAGCTTGAACCTAAAACCACAATAAAATAAATCCATTAATCCCAAATTTTTATTATTAAATCACTATTAAATCACTATCTAAATGGTTGCTCATACTGCCGCATCAAAAACCTTGAGAATTGATTAGTTTTCTCAAGGTTTTTGATGCGGCCCCACGTCTGTGTCCACTTGATTCGGTGTTAAGGAATTAAAACCTATGCCTCAGATTGGCATCTCATCAAATATTTTTCAAATTTTAGTTAAATATTTCCGATTTAAGAAATTAAAAATTAAAAAAATTAAAATCAATGTTAAGGTTGAAGAATTTTCCTACGATCGTGTGTGTGGGCTTTCTAGACGCAATGCATTTGACTGGGCTAATACTAATACTAATAATAAGTATTTGGTTCAAACTCTAGGTTGCTCATATGATAACCACTGGAGGCTTACATGGTTATTAACTTTAGGGCCTGTGAGATTAGTCGAGGTACGCGCAAGCTGGTCCGGACACCCACGTTAATCTAAAAAAAAAAAAATAAACATTGTTTGGAGTATCGTTACCTTCATTTTCTGTTCTCCTCCCAAATAATGAAAAGATATTACATTCTTATACATTTCTTTCCTTTTGCTTTAGAAGATTACTACCTATAGCAAAAGTTTGAAACTTTCCTTTTTTGTTTTGTAAAGACTTTTATATATGTGTATTAGAATGATTAAATCTTGGAATTCAATAATTAAAAAAAAAGCATTCATACAATACTAAATTATTATTAATCATAGTCTTAAAAACTGGATTTTGATTAATAAATAAATTTACACGACATTATTTGAATTCTAAGAAAGACGGTAAAAAAAATTAAATTCTTACATAATAAAGTAACGGCTAGGAAAAGCACGTTCTCCTTTGCGGACATCCAACGTGGGAGGTTTATAAACTATTTTCTTAATTTTTGTTTATATATATATATATATATATTTCTTCTTCTATCACCTAAAACTTAATTAGCAGTTTAAACTGAATCAAATTGTTCTATAGAAACTCAAATTAAGATTTCTCTCTAAAATTATAGGAACAAAAGTCTTCAATAAAAAAAGCCATTAAAGACGGAAGCAGCATGGCGCCTCCCGTATGCAGTGATGTGGAGATTTTGAAGAAATTTCTCCACTGCACATGGTTAATGAAGTTAGATTTCCAGGAGGAAAAAAAAATATAAAATGAAAGGTATCATTTTTTGTGGAAAAGATTAATATGTATAAGAAAAGAAAATAATATACACAAATACGAGGGTACTATACCCAAAGAAAACAAGACAAAAAACAAACCAAAATATTCAAAAAGGAAAAAACTGACAAAGACTTGATGCAAGCATGATCACAGACTTGGATGCAAACATGATCACGCTGCCTGGAATAAGCGGCAAGCCATATCCAAGCAGCAAGGGAAATTAACAAAAAAACAACGATGGTTTAGTTGTAAGAGTAACTAAAAGCCTCTGATACTTGATAAAGAAGTTAAAGAAGAAAGATAAGAAAAAAGCAACGAAGAAGCTAAAGAAAGAGAAGAAAAAAAGCTGAAGAAATAAGAAAGAGGATTGAAAAAGTTTTCAACTATGTATTTTTTATTCAAATCATCAATAAATTGTCTAAAATTATTAAAAATTAAGTATAAATAGTAAAATCTTACAACTACCGACAATTAGATCTATACTCGACTGAATAAAAAGTCCAACAAAATAGTATAAACTAATTCTAATTAATAAACTCAAATATTAACTCTAATAACTTAAGTCTGGATGTGTTAAAAAACCGAAATTTTTTCATCAAAGGCCAAAATTTTTTCCCAACAAAGACAAAATTACCCTCTTTGTATAGATAAAGGTGAATTTTATGATCTAAGCGTGAAAACATCAGTGTGCAAAGTTGGTAAAAAACCATTTTTTCTCCAAATTTTTTCTTCTCCTCTGCCGGCCATACTTCCCCCTTTTTTTTTCCATCTCCGGCAACGCCACCACCTCTGGCCACCATGCATGATGTTCCCTGCAACACCATGAATGCCCCCAACCACTCTTCACCCCTAACCAATCAAGGTTGCTCTTCTTTTTGTCACCTTGAAAACTGCTGCATAGCCATATTTCTGCATGCAAATGGCATTTTCCTTCTAAATCGAGTGGGCTGGATTGGTTTCCAGCTCAGCCCACGTGGTTAAGCCAAGTCTAATCCATCCAAAAACAAAAGTTAGATATGTTGGGTCGATCTCTATTCAATTTTTTTGACATATCTTAACCCAACCTGGTTAAGCTCGGTCCAGTTAATTGGCTCAACCAGTCCATATATTTTATAATATATTTAATTTTAATAATATTATATTATATATTATAATATTATATTTCTTAAAATTTTCAAAAAAATTTCAACAATCCTTTTAAAAATATTTGTGATTTTCTTGCATTTGTTTTTTTTATACCAATTTTATTTAATATTGGACTGTATTTTTACATTAAATGATATAAATCCAGTATTAAAATACCTGGTTTTCTCCCAATTTGTTTTTTTTTAAATTCTCAAAACTTTTAAATTAATTTCCCTTTAAAAAAAGAAAAAAAATATTTTATTTTTATGCATACGGTCAAATCCTAAAATGTTTTTAAAATTATATTTTCATAAAAACATTGCATCTTTCTCATGTTTTTTTTTTTAAAATAGATATTGTAAACAGTTTATGATTATCCATTAGGATTTGACAAAAATATCAAAAACCTTTTTTACCAATCATTTTTTTAGGATTTAAATGTAAACTTTAATATCAGTGGAGCGTAAAACTACACAATAAAGCACACCATCAGGTATTAAAAATATAAGGTGTAAAATAAACACGATGCTAAAATTTAAACTTTAGAATAATTATGATTAAACCCAATAAAATAGAGACTCTTTCACAAAGAAAGATTTACTTTAGACTTTAAAAAAAGACTAATGAATATATAGAAACCCAACTTAGAAAAATAATCAAATAATAATGCAATTTGTCTTAGGTAAGGTTTACTAGGGGTGATGCGTCTTTCCCTTGCATAACTAGTCTTTTATCCAAATTCTCGCAGATCGTAAATTCCTAATAATCATAATACTAGGTAACAATTCTTAAACCTTAATCATAATTTTATAATCAAATCCAAAATATTTTCCTGCGCAACAACAACACCAAATCAAGAGACAAACATAGTTCGCATTATAAAATTCCATACATGTCCATTGATGAAAATCCATGTCATGTGTAACATGAATATGAACTGGACAAATGGCATGTAATATGCCAGAGGCAAGTGATGGGAGACTATAAGAGCAGATATATATATATATATATATATATATATATATATATATATATATATATAAACAAGAAGACGAAAGAAAAGATATCACAATACAAAGTATTAAAGAAACCAAAACGATATTAGATGATTCTATAAAATCATGGCTGGCCAACAAGCACATCCTTGTAAGGAGTTGTTGCAGGAAGAGGTGCTGCTCTCGTTTCCGCTGCTATCATTTTCCGTCTCCTCTCCTCTTCTAGGATGAGTGGTGAGTGACCCTCCCTCTCTCGTATCAAACGCTCTTGAGCGCCTCCTCTCAATTTCTCTAACCGTAGTCCATCGATTTGCTGCATCTTGAACACCTTGACTACGTTTGCTAACCCCCCTGTAAAAATCATTAGACTTCCACAGATGCCTGTCCAGACCCAAGTCTTGCCCTGCATTAATCAAGAAACTTTGCTGTGCGTTAAAAAGCTACCGTGCAAAAGTACTCAAAGATTCCAAGATTTTCTATTTAAATTGTGATGTTTAAACCATCGTTTTTTCTATCAAATTAGACTGCTGCTATTTCCAAAACCCGAGCAGATTGCTTGAACTATAACTAAACAAATTTACAGCTTACCAATAGATTCAGTCCATGATGGCTCCGTCCTGCTTGCTCATGAATATTGAGAATGGAACCAACCAAGAACAGCAAACTTCCCATTAAAAATGGGATGTGGACGCTCTGTTGCAAGATTTGTACATGCCCATCAGCTCTCTCATATATCTGGCAAGAGTTGTGTATGGATCCGAGCACCCACAAAGCCGGTCCGGCAATAAGCAAGTTTAGAGCATGCCTTTCCAATTTGAAGTGCCCATATCCCTTGTATTCCTGATATTATTTGCAATATGTACTTAAAGCTTATAGCTGTGCTCCTAAGAATACAGGATTTTAAGAGGAGACAGTGGAAAGCTGTGGACTACATAGACCTTAATTGCATAACGAAGTTACAAAAAGCTTCTCTCTGAAAAGATGAATTCAAAGAGACTGAAAAGAGGCATCTTCACGTTGGGTAATTAATGTCTGGCCCAAAGGAATAAGTTCTGACATGCACATAACCTAGTGCAACGCTCTTTAATGGGGTTTTTGAGGAAATATAATGGACTTCTAATTATCGAGATTTGAGGCATAAGATAAATTAAATCATAGATTGATCCTATACACACCTTCAGTTGGCAGTAAATTAATTCTTTTTTATCTTATAATTATAAATATAACAATTCCTATCTAAATTGTACTAGAACTCAGATAATATCAATTTTTATGACACCACTAAACAAAGAAATTAATTAATATTTAGTACCTGAATAATAAAAAAAAAAAGAATACCCAAGAAAGAAAGCAAAGCCCCCGAGGCCTGAACCACAGGAACCGCAAACTCAACAGGTGCAAGCTGTGTATCAAACCCCATTAAAGGAAACCGATAATCAATCCCGGCTAGATGGGCAACAAGATCATGAAGATTAACCACCATGATAAGTAGCAGAGCTATAAGCAAAAGCACAAGACCTGACTTGGGTTCCTTTAACAATTCAGCCACAAACCCACCAACAAGCACAATAGCTGCAAACACACAAAGCCCTGCGTTCATATATTCTCCTTTATTTCTAGCTAGCCTTTGCCCGTACATTCTACTCTCTCTAGCTGATGCTAGTTTCACCATTGTCAACAAAATTTGCAGTGCTAGAATGACACAAGAGATTCAAGAGTAGTAAAACATTAGAAAGATTGAAGTATATTAATTTGAAAGTTTTGATCAAGATGGAATTAAATTGAGACGTGATCAAATAGCGTGAGAGAGAAGAGATGAGAAGATTGCTCAAGGTTGTGTGGAGTTGAGGGATACATACGTGTCTTCCTGCATGGAGTTTCTCATTCTTGAACCTTGAGTTGGTGACAAGTAGCGATCTTGCTGAAAGAGAAAATGATTACTTTAGACAAAACAAAACGTTGAGCTCTTTTTTTCCTCTGCTTTTAGTTAATGTGAAATCATAGAAGAAATATAAATCCTATATCAGCTATAAACTAAAATAGAAGGGTTTTATCGTAATTCTCCTCACAAAGCACTTGGAATTTTGATTTGTTTTTTTTTAATTAGTTTTTTTTTAATTTCATCCTTTAATATTGATTTGATTAATAATTAAATTTCATAATTTATTTTATTTATTTTTCATTAGATTATCCTAATATTATGATACGAGAATAATGCTTAGCGGATTAACCTCAGTTAACTCGGGTCGTTTTTTGTGTCTTTTATTTTATTATTTTATTTTATTATTTAATATTGGGTCGGTCGGGAATTGAACTTCATAATCTATTTTAATTTACTTTTTATGAGAATATCTTGGTTTTAAAATCAAGATCACGAGTTTTGATATTTTAACCTGTTAAATCAGATCATTTTTTTTCTTTCTAAGATGATATATTGATCTCATTATCTGGGTTATGAGTCCTTTAACATTAGACTTGCATTTTATTGGGTTACATCTGTCTCATGATCTGGGTCGCGAGTTAACCTAATTGACTCTTTTTTTTCTCTTGTTTTTTCAATTGATATTTTCCCCTAATTTCTCCAATTAATATTGTGTTTAATTGAGAATTATACTTCATTATTTATTTTGGTTTGTTTTCAATTAGATTATATATCATGGTCTCATGACTAGGTAATAATGCTTAACGGTTAACTCAGGTTAAGTTGACTTATTTTTTATGTCATTTTTTCAATTAAGATTTTTACAATTTTCATCATTCAATATTAGATCTGACAAGAATGATTGAGAATCAAACTTTATAATTTGTTATGACTTTTTTTCTATGGGGTTATCTCAATCTCAAAACCAAAGTCGTGGATTTAACATGTTAACATGTTAACGCAGGTCAAATGAGGTTATTTTTTTATAAGATTATCTTAGTCTGATGGCCCAAGTTATGAGTTTGGTGGATTGACTCAAGTTGTTTTTTATGTTTTTTTTTAATTGGTTTATTTTTTTAATCTCATCTGTCGTGGGGTGCGCCGCGACATCATCGGCGACGACAAAGCTTTATCGTGCCTCTTGATGGGGTGTTGTGGGAAAGGTTTTTGATTTAATCATAAACTTATGATTAATATTCAGGAGTCGCCACCCTGGTTTTGCAAGGGGAAGACACATCACTCTCAGTTCACCCTACCTAAGTTAAGCTGTATTGTTGTTTGATTGTTTTTCTAGGTCGGGTTTCTATTCATTGGTCTTTTCTAAAGTTCAAGACATATCTCTCTTCATGAGAGAGTCTCTATCTTATCGGATTAAATCCTAACCATTCTACAATCAAAATTTTAGCATTACATTTATTTACACCTTGCATCTTTAATACCTCATGTTGTACTTTATCGTGTAATTTTACACCCCACATATATTAAAGTTTACATCTAGACAAAAAAAAAAAGATTGGAAAAGAGTTTTTGATATTTTAGCCAAACCCTAATGGACGATAATAAACTGGTTATGATTATTGTAACCCAATTTTGGATTCACCAAGATTTTCTTGAATGATATTTTATTTCTATTATTATTTATAAAAATCCAAAAAAATTAAGAAAAATTTTAAAATTCAAAAATATATTTTTCTTGAGTCAACTGCATCTTTCCATCAAAACCAAGTCCACAGGATCAAACCATGTCGACCAGGGTAAAAAATAAGTTTCGGGCTGTTTTGGGTCAAAACCATCATTTCCGACCAAAACCGAGTTCACCGGGTCAAACCATGTCGACCAGGGTAAAAAATGAGTTTCGGGTCAAAAACCATCATTTTCGACCAAAACCGAGTTCACTGGGTCAATACGGGTCAAACCATGTTGACCAGGGTAAAAAATGAGTTTCGGGTTGTTTTGGGTCAAAACCATCATTTCCGACCAAAATCGAGTCCACCGAGTCAATACAGGTCAAACCATGTCGACCAGGGTAAAAAATGAGTTTCGGGTCAAAATCATCATTTTCGACCAAAACCTGGTTCACCGGGTCAAACCATGTCGACCAGGGTAAAAAATGAGTTTCGGGTAAAAAACCGTCATTTTCGACCAAAACCCGGTTAACCGGGTTGATACCTATCAAATGTTTTTTTGGTATTCCATTTTTTTTTGCGGTTGAAACGAGCTTTTTTCTAATACTGATTTGAAATTTTAATTTTACCTATATAAATATTTATTATTATATATAATAAAAAAATCAATAATACAAAAATTTATCAGCGGGGCAATTGCATTATAGACAGAGTAGTTGTGATGATACATTTGTTTTTTTAAAAGTTGTCCCTGTCAGTGGCTATAAATGGACCAACAATTGAAATAGGATAACACCTTATCTTTTTATTAGACAATCAAACAATGCAGCTTATCTTAGGTAAAGTGTATTTGGGTGCCAATACCTTCCCTTTAAGCAATCAGTCCTCGTACCCGATCTCTAAGACCAGTTAGGGTTCCTAGTGACCAAAATACTAGGTGGCGACTCCCATTCCATTTCCCCCGATAAAAGACAAGAATTTCTTATCTCCTTATATTTTCTAGATAAAGATAGATACATTTTAGATTTAAAGTGGGACGTATATTTTTGCCGCGACGCCACACACGTGCGACAGAATGGCGACTCCGCTGGGGACCTTGTAGACTAAGCTTTGTTTTTGTCTGATTTGTTTGTGTTTTCGTGTGTTTATTGTTAATATGTATTTCCTTTTGTTATTTGTGTATCTGCTTTTTATTTTTTTTACACATACTGTTCACACATTGTATAAAACTATGTCATGCATCACTTATTTTGATTTTGAGAAGCACACACAAGCTTTAAGTTAAGTGGGGAATTAATGATTTGCCCTAAGACTATTGGTCAGGGTTCAGATGCGTGAAACACCCAACTCATATCTGAGTGCCTGCTTGGCAATGATGGGCATACGTGCCTTAATTGTTCCTTGTAACGCCCCCATACTGTCTTTATGAAGAACATCACTGGGCAGATATGAGACCCTTTGTTGTAACCTATTTTTGGGTCCGCACAAAAAAATAAAATAAATAGCCAAAGACGGTTAGAAAAATAACAGGAGGCAGAAGCGCTCAGAAAATGGTTGGAAAATTGGTCAAGGAGGTTAAAAAATACAAAGATTGGATTTTTGACAGTATATTCTTGAAGGATGAGAGCCCTGTTGAGAAGGAAAATTTGAATTTTTAGGAGAAAAGCCCAAGTTTGGATGTTTATGGACTTAATTGGATTTTTAATTGATTTTATAGGGGATTTGATTGCAAGAAAAATTGATTTTTAAGTCAATTTGGGCTTTATTTGAAAGAAATTTAAGTTCTGGGGCCAAAATATATTTTTATGAAATTTTTAGGTCAAATCAGGGGCTTAATTGCATAAATATTGAAGTTTAATGGCCAATTAGGGACTTAATTAAGAAAATCCGAAACCAGGGACCAAATTGGAAGAGGCGCGTAAATGGAGAGGCTGCAATTATTCGGTTCAGGGGCCTAATTGAAGAAATTAAAAGTTTATTAATCAATTGAGGGCTCAATTGTATAAATAAGAGGCCAAGGACTAAAGTGAAAAACGCGGCCAACAAGAGGGGCGGAGACCGAATTTGGCAGGGATACAATTGAAATGAAAAAGAAATGATGGAGGGCTGATTTGAAATTTGGCTCATTTAAATGAAACGGCGCGTTTTCTCCAAAAGGACGCCGTTTCATATATTATATATATAAAAAAAGACCAGAACGGTGTCGTTTTGAAAGACACTGTTCATCTTTCTTCTTCCCCCCGAATGAGCAGCAGCAGGAGAAGAAAACCGTTTGTTTTCAAACCTTCCCGCCTCTCTCTCCTCGCCCCCACCGAAGCCCCACACCTTTAGACCACCGAACGAGTCACTGGCTGACCAGCCATTGCGTGATTTGCTCCCAAGGCGCACCGTCTCTTTTTCCCCTATAAATAGAGGGTTAAACCGAAGAGAGAGGGGACCCGAGGAGAGAGGGAGAAGAGAAATAACGAACAAAAAAGAGGGGAGAGCAGGAACAAACCGAAAACAAAGAAACCGAAACCGAAAACAGAGAAAAAAACCGAGGAGGAGAAAGCCACTGAGAACACAAAAACAAGGGAAAGGGGAGGAGGAAGAAATTTCTCGCCGACGTTAGGAACAACAGCAACACCGCCCAGAGCCGCCGTTCGCGAGCCATGCCACCGCAGCACCACCAGCGACCGCCTCCTCCACGCCAGGTACATTTTCTTCTTCCCCCTTGCTTTCGTTTTCATTGCAGGCGTTACCTCCTGCATGCAGAGTTCTGCATGTAAGAGGCGGGGGGAAGAAAATTAATTCTTCCCCCGCTGGGCTGTAGCTTGCTGGGCCAGCCCAATACTGGCCCAACCTTGTAATCTGGGCCGGTCCTGGCCCAGACTATAGAAGTTTTTTTTTGGGCCAAGATAGGCCCAATTTCATTTTGGGCCGAGGTCGGCCCACCCTTTTTTTTCTGGACTGAGCTTGGCCCATTTCCTTGGGCCGACCCGGCCTCATAATATAATATATTATATATTATATATTCTAATATATTACAATGTATATGTGTGTATATATAAAAAAATATAATAATAAATTTTTTTTTTGAAAATTTTTTGAAAAATATTGTTAATTTTCCTGCATATTTTTGTCAAAATGGCTTAATGTTGATTTGTATTTTTATACCGTAAAGATACAAAACCACTGTTAAAAATTCTCGGTTTTCTTCAAAACATCAAAGATTTTCAGAATAAAAAATGTTTTTGCTTTCAAATTTTTTTTATAAAAAGTCTCTAAAAATATTGTTGATTTTTTCTGCATATTTTTATTAAAGTGGATTAATATTGGGTTGTATTTTTATACCGTAAGGATACAAACCCAGTATTAAAATACCCGATTTGCGTCAAAGCATAAAAAAAAAATATATTTTTTTTAAAAATTGTTTTTGTTTTTAAATACGGCCTAGTCTCTCAAATATATATATATATATATATATATATATATATATATATATATTATAACATCGTATTTTCACACAACAAAGGAAATTTTCAAAATAATATATATATTAGCATGCATTTTGGTTTTAATAACCAGTTTATTAAAGCCATGAGAACTAGGCCAATATTTTAAAAATTTTAAAAAATCTTTTTGTTTTCTTTTAGTATTTGGGATTACGAATTTATACGTAAAATGTATTCCTAAATATTATTAATAAAGTTTTGGTATAGACGTTAGAACGGTTAGGATTTTACCCGATAAGATAAAGACCTTCTTACTGAGGAGGATTTTTCTTGAACCATAGACAGACCAACAACTACAAGTCCAATAACACCTTAGTTTTTATCAGACAATAAAACAATGCAGCTTACCTTAGGTAGGGCGTATTTGGGGTGCTAATACCTTCCCTTTACGCAACCAGTCCCCGTACCCGATCTCTGAGACCAGTTAGGGTTCTTAGTGACCAAAATACTAGGTGGCGACTCCTATTCCATTTTTCTACCAATAAAAGACAAGAATTTTCTTGTCTTCCCAATATCTGCCACATAGAAATAGATTTTTTTTTTTAGATTTTTTTTTATTATTATTGTTAAAATGGAAACACACTAGATTTTTCGCCGCGACGCCGCACACGTGCGACAGAATGGCGACTTCACTAGGGACCTTGTAGACTAAGCTTTGTTTTTGTCCGATTTGTTTGTGTTTTCGTGTGTTTATTGTTAATATGCCTTTCCTTTTATTTACATATTTGTTTTTTATTTTACGCATATTATTCATGCATTGTATACAATTATCTCATGCATCACTTGCTTTAATTTTGAAAAGCACACACAAGCTTTAAGTTAAGTGAGGAATTAGCGATTTACCCTAAGACTATTGGTTAGGGTTTAAATGCGTGAAACACCCAACTCATATCTGAGTGTCTGCTTGGTAATGGTGGGCATACGTGTCTTAACGATTCCTTGCAACGCTCCCATACTTCTTTACGAAGAACGTCACTGGGCAGATATGAGACCCTTCAAGACCAGATAGAAAAACTACCCACTCTCACTTAATAAATAGAGCTTGTCCTTAAGTTATGTATCTTACTTTCATTTGCATCACGATTAATAATGTTAAATTCATCAACCCAGGTTTTGAGCTGAAATCATGACTAAGTACCTCTCTTTCCAAGAATTTGGACAAGAGTCTGAGTTGGCTCAGATTGCCGAAGGAAAATGCCCAAGAATCGATGCTAGTGGGTTACCATGCATTACCAAGGTAAATCACATGGTAAACGACTTAGGGAAGTTATTGTCTATCATGGAATATGTTGACGAGACTCTGTTTGAAAAGCGATATGGGAGAATTACACAAATAATAAGATTGTTTGTACAAGCAGCAACGATCAAAGCCCTTCTGAATTTTTAGGACCCCAGTTATCGGTGTTTTACCTTTGGAAACATTGATATGACACCCACCTTGGAAGAATATGAGAGAGTTCTGGACTTTCCAAATGACAGCCACAGAATCTACCACCGACACAGATTTGAAGACAGCTTTGAAAGTAGTCAGTTTATTAGGCTTAGGAAAGATCAGCCAATGTAGAGTCACCGAAGGGGGTTTTAAATGGAAGGTCATTGAAGCCCGAATGAAGAAAAATGCCAAAGAAGGCAAGTTGGGAGACGAACGATATAGGTTGGTAGCCTTCGCCATCTTTGGACTAGTATTGTTCCCTTCTGAAACTGGGGTCATCATAGAAGCAGCAAGTGTCTTCGTCGAATATGAGCATGACCGGATCAATCCTTCCTCAGCCATCTTGGGGGAAACCATGTTATCTCTCAATCATTGCCGAACGCATGGAAAAAGAGCTATGAGATGCTGCATCCCTATGTTGTACTTATGGATAATCAGTTATATCGAAGCACCAAGAGACATCTTCAACAACTTTTGGTGGTTTAACTTGCGACCGTTAAAGATTACCATAGATAAGACTTGGAAGAATTGGGATGAGAAGACATGGAGAGATAAGTATGCAGCATTGCCAAGGAGCAACTTCAAGTGGAAAGCACCGTGGATGAACAACGCTATTTGCACAATGAGCTGTGGAAGCAAGATATGGGTTCCTTTGATTGGTGTAACCGGTTACATCAGCTATGCGCCCGCCCTTGTAACAAGGCAGTTAGGCGGAATGCAATATACACCAAGAACCTTGGGTTTAGCTGATTTCATCAGTTTATTCAAGCACCAACCATTCATCGAAGAAATGGAGCTTATCCGACAGGATTGGGAAAGACCCTTAAAGGTGAAAAGGGAAGAAGGAAGCAGTTTTGAAACCTCATTCAGCCAGAATTATACAGTTTGGAGGAATGAAGATTTTTCTAAAATGAAGGGTCTCTCTACACAAGAACAGTCGGAAGCAACGATAGAACCACAGAAAAGAAAAAGAATGGATGGTGAGGAAGATCTAAGAAAGAAGCTAGAACGGTGTAGAATAAATCTCAGTAAAAGTAAGGGGCAGCAACAACTATTAGAGAACCAGCTAGAGGAAGAAAATATGATGAGGGTTTTCTTGAATCAGCGGTTAGAAAAATAAGAGAAGCAGTTAATGTCTCTAAAGGAATGGCAGAAAAGGGCCGAGGTAGCTGAAGAGATAACAACGGGGGTCCAGGCTGAGTTAAGGAATCGAATAGCTGATTATGATGAGTTGGTCAAGAAGAATGGGATAGCAAAAAAAGAGTTGGCTAAGGTTAAGAGATCAACAAAAGGTGTGAATGTTGATAAATAGATGATTGATTCTTTGAAGAAAGGAATGAACCTTCTTTTAAAGAAAGTTGAAGTTGAAAAGGAGAAGAATCGTCTAGCCAAGCTCGACATAGAAGAAGAAAGGAAGGTCAGAGCTTAATACATGTCATAACTGGAGGAAGAGAGAAGTACGAGAAGGGCCGCTGAGTCTGACATGAGAGATTACCAGAAGAGAGCTGAGTCTTCAAAAGGAAAGATGATGGCTTTACAATCAGAGATCGAGGTACGAGAAGAAGAGTTAAGGGAGTTGAGAAGCCACTACTTCGAGATGGAAGAGGAGATGAGTAAGGCTAAGCAAGAGCGTCAAGAATGCCAAGACTACATGGACAGCTTTGCAGTTCAAATCAATTCCAAAATAGCAGAGCTGGATATCGAAAAGGAAGAGCTACAGAGGATAAGAGATAAGCTGGCACGGTCAGAGGATATGGTGCGAGTGTTGGAAAGAAGCAACGAAGCCTTAGGAGCCAGCAACGAAGCAATAATCGAAGATAACACCGTATTCCATGACATAATAAGACATATGTCAAAACAAGTTGAGCAAGTAGCCCGTTATGCGGAAAGGTTGGAACAACAAGCCACCCAAGTTGGAAATGATGCTTCAAAGTATTGAGAATACATGGGGGCCATGGCCTGTTTTATTGGGGATTTAACTAATAGGGGAAATGCTTTGTATGAGCAATGTATAGGACTCTCTTTTTCCATTATTGTTTTGTATGATCAATTTTGTTATTTATAAGAAGTCCATGATGTATTTCCTTTTTTAATGGGTTTGGTAAGCCACTATGATAAGAACTTGGCAAACCCTCCTTTATGGTAATCGGGTCAACTCAGAAATCTTGCTTAAAGGTTATGAAAGTCATGAATCAGCTCATAATATATATATATACACACACACACATTACATATGCATCACATTCTCATCACGCATTTTGTTTTTAATTTATCATATGCATTCCAGATCGTAAAACATAGGTCCCACATCCAGAGTCCACCAAACCCGGTCCAGATCAAGGATGGAAAACGAAGAAAGAGCTCACTTAGAGTCACACTATCAGACCGAGTTGGAATCCGTGAAAAATGAAGTTTCCCGGCTGACCAATCTACTTGAGCAACTTTTAAGAGCCAAGAACGGGGAGGGAACATCTACCCAACCACCTATAGGAGCACCGCAAGCTCATGCCTCGGGGGTATCTCAGAACTTGGGGGCAGATTCAGTGACGGGGCAGCACTTTGCACCTGCCATTCCCATTCAGCCCCCTCAAGCTCACATCACTGTAGATTTAACATCAGAGGGGCCTTCAGATAATAGGTCCACTGGTTTTATGAACGATGACAAGATATCAGCTTTGGAAGAAAGGTTAAGAGCAGTCAAGGGAAATGACTGGTTTGACCCCATGCGAGCGTCTGAAATATGCTTGGTACCAAACATCACGGTACCAAAAGATTTTAGGATACCAGAGTTTGTAAGGTACACTGGGTTGGAATGTCCAAACACTCACCTTCAATCTTATTGCAATAAGATGGCTGAGGTGATTCATGACGATAAGTTACTGATATACTTTTTCCAAGACAGTCTATCGGGGTTTGCGCTAAGTTGGTACATGAGGCTGGATAATGCCAAGATTAAGAAATGGAAGGATTTAGTGGAGGCTTTCCTTAAGCAATACAAGTTCAATTTGGAAATTGCTCCAGATCGAACGAGCCTTATGTCAATGGAAAAGAGAAGCCAAGAGTCAGTAAGGGCTTATGCGCAAAGATGGAGGGACGAGGCCACGCATGTGCAACCCCCTTTGATAGAAACGAAGATGGTGACTTTGTTCGCCAATACATTCAAGGCACCCTACTATGAGCATTTAATGGGTAGCTCATCTCAACATTTCTATGATGTTGTACGTGTGGCAGAAAGAATAGAGCAAGAAATTAAAGCTGGGCGCATAGCGGAGCCTTTAGAGAAGAAAGGTTTTATTGGAAGGAAAAGAGAAGGCGACGTTAACAATTTGAAAGGTGACGGGTACAAAGGCAAAAAAGTAAATTTCCATTATCCACAAATACCTACCTCTCAATTCTCACGCATAAACTTTAACCAACCTTTCTCCCCTAATTGAACAAATAACCAACCAAACTACCAAAATCACTACCGAAGACCCCATACAAGATACTCTTCAGAACAACTGCTGCCGTTACCCATGCCTTTGAAGGACATGTATGTCAAATTATTGAGCATTGGACAGATAGCTCCTATCCCTACGCTACCACTACAACCACCATTCCCAATTTGGTACAAGCCCGAGTTGACTTGCGTGTACCATGGGGGTAATCCCGGGCATGGGATTGAAACCTGCTACGATTTCAAGAAGAGGTTATCGGAGCTTATTAAGATGGGATGGGTGTCCTTTGAAGACAAGCCCAATGTTAATTCAAACCCATTGCCTAAGCATGCCCCAAATAGTGGTGGAATAGGCATGATCGAAGTGGGAAATCAATGCAAGACGTTGAAGGTATCCATGAAGAAGTTATATGACATGTTGGTAAAAGCAGGATTTTTAGAGGCAAAGGTGGTAAGCCAATTGGAGGGAGGTGACTACTGTGAGTTCCATGGAAGAGATGGACATCATATTAAGGATTGCGCCGAGTTTTGCGAAAAGATCGCAAAAATGTTGAGAATGGGACAATTGAGGATTGAACCCATGGAGAGCAGGTGTGAGGTGAGTATGATGGAAGGTCAAGATGAGATGGCAGGAGTATGCAGGGTCCAACAGACTGCTAATGGGCCCCTAAGGCTGATCTTGGTCAAACCGTCCTGCACAAAAGAGAATCACAATGCCATGCCGTATAATTATGGGTATGCCTCCAACGTTCGAGCTCCTCTTCCTTTGTTCCAAACGGAGATAAGTGGTTTGACCAGGAGTGGTCGTTGCTTTACGCCTGAAGAATGGAGGAAGGAAAAGGGTAAAGAAGTGGTAGATCTGGACAATGCACCAGAAGTTAATAAGCCGGTAACGGAAGAAGAGTCGAATGAATTTTTGAAGTTGATCAAGCATAGCGAATATTGCATAGTGGATCAACTAAAAAAGACTCCAGCTCGGATCTCCCTTATGTCCTTGATACTCAGCTCTGAACCACATCGAAATGCCTTGCAAAAGGTATTGAATGAGGCATATGTACCCCAGGACATTGAACATAAAACCATGGAGCATCTAGTGGGAAGGATCAATGCAACTAACTACCTCTACTTCACGGCCAATGAGCTTGATGCTGAAGGTACCGGACATAACAAGCCCCTATACATTACGGTTAGGTGCAAGGACTGCCTCATAGGGAAAGTACTCATTGATAATGGCTCGGCCCTTAACGTGTTGCCAAAGCACATTCTGGAGGAAATGCCTATTGACGAATCTCATATGAAGCCGAGTACTATGATGGCTAGAGCATATGATGGCTCACCTAGGCCAATAATTGGGACTTTAGAAGTGGAGCTATATGTGGGACCGCAAATGTTCCTAGTGACACTTCAGGTTATGGATATCCACCCTTCCTATAGTATGTTGTTGGGAAGACCTTGGATCTACGCAGCGGGGGCAGTAGCTTCATCATTGCACCAATGCCTGAAGTATATCATGAATGGGATGTTGGTAACTGTCAAGGCCGAGGAGGTAATATCCATGATAAAGAATGTGGCTGTGCCTTTTATCAAAGCAGAGGATTGCAAGGATAATAACATTCATGCTTTTGAGATTGTAAACACCGACTGGGTACCGGAGAACACCGTGCTAAGAAGGCCAAGGATCTCAGAAGCAACAAGGATGGCAAGTCTATGCTTCTTAGACTGCGGGATCCCATTTCAGTATAACCTTACTGTCGGGATACCAGAAGGGGTAAATTCGGCAAGGATGAAAAATGCTGCTCAAAGATTTGGGTTAGGGTATCAACCTAACCAAAAGGATTATCAATGGGCTGCTGGTTGGAGAAGGGCAAGAAGGATGGCTAGAATTAAAGGAAGAGATCTTGAAGAAGAACAGCTAGAAATCCCTCCCCTTAGCGTATCATTCCCAAGAGCTGCATACATAATGCAACATGATAAGGAAGCTGGAAGCCTGGGTATAGAACTGGCCAATATGAGCATAAACACCTTGGAGGAAAATGAGAAGAAAGGAGATGACGTGAAAGCAGTAGCGGGAAAAGAAGATGAAGCGCTGCCACAACTGACGATCCATACACTAGAAGAGGTCTCCGCCAAGACCTTTGTGCGCAAGTTGGCTCAGGGCAAGAAGTTTCAGAACTGGGTGATCCAAGAAGCTCTAGTAGTTTTCAAAATGTAAACTAACTTTGTTTGCCTTATCATGCTTTTGTCATTGCTTATGTTTACTTTTATTTTCTCTAGTTAACAATCAAGGCTCATGATGTCATTTAGATTTTGTGCTTGTCATGGAGCCCACCATTTCCTTAAATAAATGATGAGATCATGCACTTTTTCAAAATTGTTTTTATATATATATATATATATATATATATACATTTACACCAAGCACTTCCTGTTTTTAGGAATCCTGAAAGCAGATCTCCTACAACATCATATACATTTAGCATCAAGAATAAATGGCCAAACTTGAACGAGCATGTAATAGCTATGGAAGAAGAAGAGTGGGATGAAAGCAATATCAGTGAATTCACCGGGCTAGTAGAACAACAGGAACAGACTTGGAAGCCTGCCGCCGAGGATCTCGAAACCATCAATGTGGGCAATGGTCAGCTCAAGAAAGAGTTGAAAATAGGTACCTTGATTACTTCTGAACAAAGGATAAAAATGATCATCCTATTACAAGAATATTCAGATGTCTTTGCTTGGTCCTATGAAGATATGCTCGGTTTGGATACAAGTATTGTAGAACACAAGATACCGTTAGAAGAAGGTTATAAACCAGTTAAGTAGAAACTGAGGAGGGCCCACCCGGATGTCTGGATCAAGGTCAAGGCAGAACTCGAAAAGCAATGGGATGCTGGCTTCCTAGAAGTAGTTAGATATCCACAATGGGTATCTAACATTGTTGTGGTGCCTAAGAAGTAAGGGAAGATTAGAGTCTGTGTGGATTTTCGAAATTTGAATAGAGCTAGCCCTAAGGATGATTTTCCTCTACCTCTCATAGATGTTTTAGTGGATAATGCTGCTCGAAGTTCCACTTATTCCTTTATGGATGGTTTTTCAGGATACAACTAGATAAAAATGGCTCTAGAGGATAAGGCAAAAATAACTTTTATCACACCTTGGGGGACCTACTACTACAAGGTCATGCCATTTGGGTTGACGAACGTAGGTGCAACATATCAAAGAGTAATGGTGACTCTATTCCACGACATGATGCACAAAGAAATTGAGGTGTATGTAGATGATATGATTGCCAAGTCTAAAAAGGGACAGGATCATGTGGAAGTTTTGAGGAAGTTATTTGAGAGGTTGAAGAAGTATAAACTAAGGCTTAATCCTGAAAAATGTTCATTCAGAGTTAAATCGAGCAAGCTGTTGGGATTTGTGGTAAGTGATAGAGGTATAGAGGTGGATCCAGATAAAGTAAGAGCCATCTAGGCTATGTCAACCCCTAAGACGGGAAAGAAGTAAGAGGGTTCTTGGGAAGGTTGAACTACATTGCTCGGTTTATAGCTCAGCTAACAACAATATGTGAGCCTATATTCCGACTACTAAGGAAAAAGAATCCTGGAACCTGGAATGAGAAGTGTGAGGAGGCATTCAATAAAATCAAGCATTATTTACAAAATCCACCTTTACTGGTTCCTCCTGTATCAGGAAAACCTTTAGTATTATATCTAACAGTAACTGAAGCAGCCATGAGATGTGTGTTGGGTCAGCATGATGAAACCGGAAGGAAGGAAAGAGCTATTTGTTACTTGAGTAAGAAATTCACTGAATGTGAGTCCAGATATACGGAGATAGAAAGGCTTTGTTGTGCGTTGGTGTGGGCAGCAAAGAGGTTGCGACATTACATGTTATACTATACCACTTGGTTGATTTCAAAAGTGGATCCTCTGAGGTATATTTATAACAAGCCCTTTCTCTCAAGTCGAATTGCAAGGTGGCAGGTTTTTTTAGCAGAATATGACATAGTGTACATGACAAGGAAAGCTGTAAAAGGGAGTGCAATCGCAGACCATCTGGCCGATAATGCTGTTGAAGATTACGAACCTTTGGATTTTGATTTCCCCGATGAAGATATATTGTCAATAGAAAAGGAAGAAGAGAGGACAGATTGGTGGACCATGTTTTTTGACGGGGCAGTGAATGTACATGTTAATGGGGCAGGGCGGTAATAATCTCTCCTAATAAGAAACAATATCCAGTTTCGGTTAAACTGCATTTCGAGTGCACCAACAATACAGCTGAGTATGAAGCTTGTATCCTCGGTTTAGAAGCGGCATTAGAGTTGAAGATAAAGAAGTTAGATGTATATGGAGATTCAATGTTGATTATCTGTCAGGTTAAAGGGGAATGGCAGACCAAGGAGGAAAAGTTGAGGCTATACCAGGAATACTTATCCACGCTAGCAAAGGACTTTGAAGAAATTAGATTCTCTCATCTGGGAAGGGAGGGGAACCATTATGCATATGCTTTGGCCACGTTAGCTGCTATGACTACCATTGATCTTAAGTGCAAGGTACAACCGATACACATTGTTTAGTTAAAGGAGAGATAGACAGACAACCTTGGTATTACGATATCAAGAATCTTGTGCAGATTCAGGAATATCCGGTGGGAGCTTTTAAAATGGATAAGAAAACCTTGAGAGGGTTGGCTATAGACTTCTATTTAGATGGAGAGATTTTATATAAAAGATCATTTGATGGAACCTTGTTAAGGTGTTTGAATGAGGCAGATGCTAGAAAGGCATTAAGAGAGGTCCATGAGGGGATTTGCTCAACCCATGCTAGCGGGCATATGATGGCAAGGAAAATCTAAAGGGCTGGTTATTTTTGGATGACACTAGAAAAAGACTGTATCGACTATGTTAGAAAATGTCACAAATGTTAAATTTACAGTGACAAGGTCAATATGCCACCAGCTCCTCTGTTTAACTTAACATCTCCATGGCCCTTCGCGATGTGGGGAATTGATGTGATTGGACCTGTAAACCCAAAAGCGAGCAATGGTCATAGATTTATCCTCGTGGCTATTGACTACTTCACAAAATGGGTAGAAGCCGGGTCATTTGCTCATGTGACGCAAAACGTGATGAAGAAATTTATTGAGAGAGATCTGATATGTCGGTATGGTCCACCAGAAAAGATTATAACTGATAATGCCCAGAATTTCAACGGCAAGATGATAATAGAGCTCTGCACTAAATGGAAAATCAAGCATTCCAATTCTTCGCCATATAGACCAAAGATGAATGGGGCGGTAGAAGCTGTTAACAAGAATGTCAAAAAGATTATTCAAAAGATGGTAGTCACCTATAAGGATTGGCATGAGATGTTGCCATTTGCCCTTTATGCATATCGCACCGCAGTTCGAACCTCGACAGGGACTACCCCATATTCTCTGGTGTACGGTATGGAGGCAGTGATGCCTTTGGAAGTGGAAATCCCGTCTTTAAGAGTGTTAATAGATTTCGAGTTAGAAGAGGCCAAGTGGGCCAGAGTGAGACACGAGCAACTGAACCTGATCAGTGAAAAGAGAATGGCCGCAATATGTCATCACCAACTTTACCAGAAACGAATGGCTAAGGCGTATGATAAGAAGGTTAGACCGCGGTTGTTTCAAGAAGGGGATCTAGTATTGAAGAAAATATTGTCATTACCCGGAGATGATCAAAGCAAATGGGCACCAAATTACGAGGGTCCTTATGTAGTAACGAAGGCATTCTCAGGAGGAGCGTTGAAGTTAGCTAGAATGGATGGAGAAGACCTAGCTTGACCTGTGAATTCTGACTCTGTAAAAAGATATTATGCTTGATATAGGCTCCTAAATCAATAAAGCAAAGTTTGGCCATTGACTTCTTTCTTTTTGCATTGATCTCACAAACAATCATTTTTTGCATTAATCCCAACAGTGCATTGCCGGTTATTTTCGTATCACTCACTAAAAAGTTTATCACGGGCTGAAAGAATTTCTTATCTATATAAAAGCTCAGACTAGGATCACACCCCTACGCTGGGGGCAATACAAGATGTTTTTTATGAAAAGTTTTACGGAAGCCAATAGATTTGAAAACCAAGTTAAAGTATTTGACAAAAGCATGACAAAAAGGCAATAACAAGTCATGCATTTTGAGAAAAGGACTACTTGAAGAAAGTCAAAGACTTCTTCACCAAGAATATGATAAGTAAAAAGAGGCAACACGAGAGATGAATCCAGCATACGACTTCAAAAGCAAGCTCGTGTTAAGAAAGAGCTTCATGAACTAGAAGAAGAGGATGGGGCCTATGTTTCAAAACCAGGTACGAATGCATGCATGACATATAATCACAAATCATTGCATTATTTTTGAATTGTTACAGGAGGAATCCTTATTGTAATCCAACAACATTTTGGATGAAGAAAGAATCATTGAGTTGATGATAGCAAAGAATCATAGTTTTGATTCTGGAACAACGAGAAGAACTTATTAAGAGAGAAAGTGATAGTTTTGAACCCTGCCATCACGAAGAACGACATCGATATTAGCTTTGGTAATAAGGAATCGCCAGATGGGATTCAAGTTGTTTGAGATCGCTAGAAGGGATCTCGTATTTCACTATTTTGGAGGTCGCCAGATGGGACCTCATATTTCATGTTTGTTAAAAGGAATCGCCAGATGGGATTCCAAGTTGATTAAAGGAGATCGCCAGAAGGGATCTCGTATTTCGCTATTTGGAGGTCGCCAGATGGGACCTCATATTTCATGTTGGTAATAAGGAATTGTTAGATGGGATTCCAAGTTGTTTGAGATCGCCAGAAGGGATCTCGTATTTCACTATTTTAGAGGTCGCCATATGGGACCTCATATTTCATGTTTGTTAAAAGGAATCGCCAGATGAGATTCTAAGTTGATTAAAGGAGATCGCCAGAAGGGATCTCGGGTTTCGCTATTTGGAGGTCGCCAGATGGGACCTCGTATTTCATGTTGGTTAAAAAGGAATTGCCAGATAGGATTCCAAGTTGATTAAAGGAGATCGCCAGAAGGGATCTCGTATTTCGATATTCATCCAAGGAGGTCGCTAGAAGGGACCTCATATTTCAGCTTTGAATAAAAAGAATCGCCAGATGGGATTCCAAGTTAAAGGAGATTGCCAGAAGGGATCTTGTATTTCGATAGTTGTCAAAGGAGGTCGCCAGAAGGGACCTCATTTTTTCATTTTTGTTAAAGGGAATCGCCAGATGGGATTCTAATTTTTTAGGCCGAAGAGGATTGCTGTCAAGAAAGAGTTTCAGATCGATCAAGCTTCGACCTCGGGAGTTCAGTTTGGATTATCTTTATAAACTTACTGCGCAAAACCCTTTGCTCCGTAAGTATTATAAAGAAGGGGCATCTGTTGTAACCCATTTTTGGGTCCCCATAAAAAAATAAAATAAATAGCCAAATACGGTTAGAAAAATAACAGGAGGCAGAAGCGCTCAGAAAATGGTCGAAAAATTGGTTAAGGAGGTTAAAAAATACAAAGATTGGATTTTTGATGGTATATTCTTGAAGGATGAGAGCCCTGTTGAGAAGGAAAATTTGAATTTTTAGGAGAAAAACCCAAGTTTGGATGCTTATGGACTTAATTGGATTTTTAATTGATTTTATAGGGGATTTGATTGCAAGAAAAATTGATTTTTAAGTCAATTTAGGCTTTATTTGAAAGAAATTTAAGTTCTGGGGCCAAAATATATTTTTTAGGAATTTTTTAGGTCAAATCAGGGGCTTAATTACATAAATATTGAAGTTTAATGGCCAATTAGGGACTTAATTAAGAAAATCCGAAACCAGGGACCAAATTGGAAGAGGCGCGTAAATGGAGGGGCTGCAATTATTCGGTTCAGGGGCCTAATTGAAGAAATTGAAAGTTTATTAATCAATTAAGGGCTCCATTGCATAAATCAGAGACCAAGGACTAAAGTGAAAAACGCGGCCAACAAAAGGGGCGGAGACCGAATTTGGCAGGGATACAATTGAAATGAACAAGCAATGATGGAGGGCTGATTTGAAATTTGGCTCATTTAAATGAAACGGCGCGTTTTCTCCAAAACGATGTCGTTTCATATATTATATATAAAAAAGACCAGAACGGTGTCGTTTTGAACCACACTGTTCATCTTTCTTCTTCCCCTCGAATGAGCAGCAGCAGGAGAAGAAAACCGTTTGTTTTCAAACCTTCCCGCCTCTCTCTCCTCGCCCCTACCAAAGCCCCACACCTTTAGACCACCGAACGAGTCACTGGCCGACCAGCCGTTGCGTGATTTGCTCCCAAGGCGCACCGTCTCTTTTTCCCCTATAAATAGAGGGTTAAACCGAAGAGAGAGGGGACCCGAGGAGAGAGGGAGAAGAGAAATAACGAACGAAAAAGAAGGGAGAGTAGGAACAAACCGAAAACAAAGAAACCGAAACCGAAAACAGAGAAAAAAACCGAGGAGGAGAAAGCCATGGAGAACAAAAAAACAGGGGAAAGGGGAGGAAGAAGAAATTTCTCGCCGCCGTTAGGAATAACAACAACACCGCCCGGAGCCGCCGTCCGCGAGCCACGCCACCACAGCACCACCAGCGACCGCCTCCTCCACGCCAGGTACATTTTCTTCTTCCCCCTTGCTTTCGTTTTCATTGCAGGCGTTACCTCCTGCATGCAGAGTTCTGCATGTAAGAGGCGGGGGGGAGAAAATTAATTCTTCCCCCGCTGGGCTGTAGCTTGCTGGGCCAGCCCAATGCTAGCCCAGCCTTGTAGTCTGGGCCGGTCCTGGCCCAGACTGTAGAAGTTTTTTTTTTGGCCGAGATCGGCCCGCTTTTTTTTTTTCTGGACTGAGCCTGGCCCATTTCCTTGGGCCGGCCCAGCCCCATAATATAATATATTATATATTATAAATTATAATATATTACAATATATATGTGTGTATATATATAAAAAAATATAATACTAAAAAAAAAAATTTGAAAAATCTTTGAAAAATATTGTTGATTTTCCTGCATATTTTTGTCAAAATAGCTTAATGTTGGTTTGTATTTTTATACCGTAAAGATACAAAACCACTGTTAAAAATACCCGGTTTTCTTCAAAACATCAAAGATTTTCAAAATAAAAAATGTTTTTGCTTTCAAAAAAAATTTATAAAAAGTCTCTAAAAATATTGTTGATTTTTTTTTGCATATTTTTATTAAAGTGGATTAATATTGGGTTGTATTTTTATACCGTAAGGATACAAACCCAGTATTAAAATACCCGATTTGCGTCAAAGCATAAAAAAATATATATTTTTTTTAAAATTGTTTTTGTTTTAAAATACGGCCTAGTCTCTCAAATATATATATATATATATATATATATATATATATATATATTATAACATTGTATTTTCACACAACAAAGGAAATTTTCAAAATAATATATATATTAGCATGCATTTTGGCTTTAATAACCAGTTTATTCAAGCCATGAGAACTAGGCCAATATTTTAAAAATTCTAAAAAATCTTTTTGTTTTCTTTTAGTATTTGGGATTACGCATTTATACGTAAAACATATTCCTAAATATTATTAATAAAGTTTTGGTATAGACGTTAGAACGGTTAGGATTTTACCCGATAAGATAAAGACCTTCTTACTGAGGAGGATTTTTCTTGAATCATAGACAGACCAACAACTAAAAGTCCAATAACACCTTAGTTTTTATCAGACAATAAAACACTGCAGCTTACCTTAGATAGGGCGTATTTGGGGTGCTAATACCTTCCCTTTACGCAACCAGTCCCCGTACCCGATCTCTGAGACCAGTTAGGGTTTCTAGTGACAAAAATACTAGGTGGCGACTCCTATTCCATTTTTCTACCAATAAAAGACAAGAATTTTCTTGTCTTCCCAATATCTGCCACATAGAAGTAGTTTTTTTTTTAGATTATTTTTTTATTATTGTTAAAATGGAAACACACTAGATTTTTCGCCGCGACGCCGCACACGTGCGACACCCTTCAAGACCAGATAGAAAACCTACCCATTCTCACTTAATAAATAGAGCTTGTCCTTAGAATGTGTATCTTACTTTCATTTGCATCTAGACTAATAATGTTAAACTCATCAATACATGTTTTTGAGATTATTTTTTAGTTTTAGTAAAGCTGCTATGATAAGAACTTGGCAAAAGGATTACAAAAGTCATGAATTAGCTCTAAAAAAATACACATCACATGTGCATCATATTTTCATCACGCATTTTGTTTTTAAATTATCATATGCATTCCAGATCGTGAAACATAGGTCCCACATCTAAAGTCCACCACACCCGGTCCAGATCAAGGATGGAGAATAAGAAAGAGCACGCTTAGAATCACATTATCAGACCGAGTTGGAATCCATAAAAAATGAAGTTGCTCGGCTGACCGACCTACTCGAGCAACTTCTAAGAGCTAAGAATGGGGAGGGAACATCAGCACAACCACCTGAAGGAGCGTCAGCAGCTCACGTCCCTCAAGCATCTCAAAACCAAGGGGCAAACTCGGCCAGTGAACAACATTTTATGCCTATCACCCCTATCCAGCCAACTCATCCTCCAATCACTGTTGACTTAATAACGGAGAGAACCCCGGATAATAGGTCTCCCAGTTTGATGGACCAGGACAAGCTATTTGCTTTGAAAGAAAGATTAAGGGCAATTGAGGGTAATGACTGGTTTGACCTTATGTGAGCAGCCGAAGTATGTCTGGTACCAAACATTGTGGTGCCAAAGGATTTTAGGATACCCGATTTCATTAAGTACACCGGTTTGGAATGCCCAAAGACTCACCTTCGATCTTACTGCAACAAAATAGCAGAAGTAATTCGTGATGATAAATTGCTTATCTATTTCTTTCAAGATAGCCTCGCAGGATCTACTTTAAGCTGGTATATGAGGTTAGACAGTGTTAGGATCAGGAGTTGGAGAGATTTGGTGGAGGCGTTCCTTAAGCAGTACAAGTTTAATTTGGAAATCGCTCCAGATTGAACAAGTCTAATGTCAATGGAGAAAAGAAGCCAAGAGTCAGTAAGGGCATATACGTAAAGGTGGAGGGATGAGGCAATGCATGTCCGACCCCCTTTAATAAAAACAAAGATGGTGACTTTGTTTGCCAATACCTTCAAGGCACTATATTATGAGCATTTAATGGGTAGCTCAGCTCAGCATTTCTATGATGCTGTACGCATAACGAAAAGAATAGAGCAAGGGATTAAAGCTGGACGCATAGCTGAGCCATTGCAAACGAAGGGTTTTAATGGAAGAAAAATGGAAGGTCACGTTAACAACTTCGAAAGTGGGTCCAATGGCAAGATAGTGGATTCATATAAGCCACAAATACCTACCTCTCATGTTGCCCATATAAACTTTAACAAACATTTTTCCTCTAATCGAGCAAATAACTAGTCAAACAACCAAAACAACCACCAAAGACCAAACACAAGATACATTTCAGAACAACTACCGCCATTACCCATGCCTTTGAAGGACATGTATGCCAAACTACTAAGCATTGGACAAATAACTCGTATCCCCACATTACCACTACAACCACCATTCCCCATCTGGTACAAGCCCAAGTTGACTTGCGAGTACCATGCTGGTATCCCCGGGCATGGTCTTGAAACGTGCTATGCTTTCAAGAAAAGGTTGTTGGAGCTCATCAAGATAGGATGGGTGTCATTTGAAGACATACCCAACATCAATTCAAAACCATTGCCTAGTCATGATGCAAGTAATAATGGATAAAGGGTTGGAAAATCTTGGTCAAGAATTGTCAATAATGAAGAAGGAGATGACAAGGAAACATAGGTGGGGAAGGAAAATGAAGCATTGCCACGGCTGACTATCCATACACTAGAAGAAGTCTCCGCCAAGACCTTTGTGCGCAAGTTGGCTCAGGGTGAGAAGTTTTAGAACGGGGTGACCCAAGAAGTTCCTGTAGTTTTCAAAATGTAAATCGACTTTATTTGCCTTAACATGCTTTTGTCATTGCTTTTATTTGCTTTTGTTTTCTCTAATTAACAATCAAGGCTCATGATGTCAGTCAGATTTTGTGTTTGTCTTTGAGCCCACCTTTTCTTTAAATAAATGATGAGATTATGCACTTTTTAAACAAGGTTGAGTGGTTACAAAGAAAGTATCATAAATCGGTCAAAGATTAAATTTTAAAAAAGCTACCCTTGTAGTATAACCATACCGCTGGATAGCATAATGAATTGATAAATCACCTATAAATTTCTTTCAAGATAAAAATAGAGTTTATCAATCCTAACAATGTGCATTTTGAAATAAAAAAATTCATTATCCTTTCACTCTCTAAAGAGTTATCGTTGGTGATCCCGTTTGAGTCGGAATGAATTTCTTCTTTATAAATAACCCAGATTAGGATCACACCCCACACTGGAGGCAATAAAAGATATTTCATGAAAAGATATTTCAAAAGCAAGCTCATGTCAAGAGAAAGTTTCATGAAATAAAAGAAGATGATGGGGTTTATGTTTCAAAACCAGGTAAAAATACATACATGACATTTAATCATAACATTTTAAAAATAATTAAAATATAAAACAGAGAAATAAACTTTGGGTGCAAAAACTTTGATACTTGCAAAGTTCTTACATTAAGAAACTTCAAAGATAAAAAAAAAAAAAGGGGGGGGGGGAATCGGCTGAACCAGATGATCATCACTGCTCTGATCACTCCCAGAAAAATAATATAAGAACACATGCAGAGAACAAAACAATATTTTATGAGTACTGGTGCCGATTCTTAACGTTGAATGCCAGCTGAACCAGCAAAGAAAAGAACGACAGCCACTGCAGCACAACATGCCCATCAAATATTCCAAATTCTAGATGTTTTCATCCATATAAAAAACTTTCGTGTGGATTGGCTTGGTTCTTAAGTATTTCCAGGGACTTCATTGCTTCAAAATATAAAAATTGAAATTTTGAGTTTTTTTATGAGTTGATAATATCAAAGTTAAACTAATTACCGTTAATATTTAATTAAAAATCAAAGTAGTTTTTTTAACAAAACTTTTTAAATAATTATCAACTTTTTTAAAAAAATTTGTTTCTAAAAAGAAAATATAAATAATTAAAAAAAAAATTGGGCATCACACATTAATCCAAATAAATTTTATAATCCTTAGTGGGCGAGTAACTGAAGTCATTCTATTATTTATATCTTGGAGTCCACTTAAAAAAATAAAATAAAAAAAATCTTAGGTGAGATATATCTTTATTATTTTTAGTGAATTATGAACTTTATTCTGATTATTTTTTGTGTTTATTTTTATAAAATGAATTTTATAAAATAATTAATAGAATATCAGCTCTATATTTTAGGTCAGTGTAGAGCTTTTTTGAGAAAAAAAAAAACCGGATGTATCACTTTTTTTAAAAGGAAGAGACGAAAATTTAAATCCATATGCAAGTGAAATTCATTGAAAAGATAAGTCTTCAAAGAAAAAAAACACGGTAAAAATATAAAGTTTGAAAGGACTGAATTGAAAACTTCTGGAAAAAGGGCCAAAGAATAAAATATTTGAAAGTACTAGGAAGACCAGCCAATAATAAACAAGACAAATAGTCCACCTACGCCAGCCAAAATCAGAGAGCCGACAAATCCAATTAAAATTCCCATAATCGGCCCTATCACTCCCCCGACCAATAACTTAAAAACACATGCAGGGAACAAAACAATGATTATGAGCACTAGTATATAGGATAAATATTGTAATCAGTACCCAAATTATAATAAAATATTGAATGACAGTTTGGAATTGCGGTATTTGATATGTCATGTTTCAAAACTATAACAATTGATATCACGATTTTAAATTATAACATTAATAAAATGTTATATTTCTGAATCATAATATCTAATTTATTATTGTGATTTAGAACCATAATATTTTTTAAAAAATCGTTTTGAGAAGCAACTTGATATTTAATAAAATAATTAAACAATAGTTAAAATGGTATATTTTTTTATTTTAAATATGAAAAAGTTTATAAAATTATAGTATTAATTTAAAACTTCATATATTTTTATAACTTTAGAGATTTAAAACTTTTATAATTTTATAAAATTTGGATAGAATTTTCTTTATAATGGTCATCTAGATGGTCCAATCCCTCAACTGATCACTTTTGGGCTCTTTTGACACAAGTCCGTGCTCGGCCTGTCCTAGAAGAATTACATTGGGCTCCTTTGAGTGAGAGGGCCCATAGGGACTAGCCCCATCAGTATCAAATTCTTCTTAATTTTATTGTAATTTGTTTTTTTTTTTAAAGAGCATTTCAGATGAATTTTTCGGATTAGTCAATGGTTGCTGACTTGCTGTTATGTGGCATAGCTGGTGCTTTAAATTTCAAAGTTTTTCGGATTTAGAATTAATATTTATTAAACCATTTAATATTTCATTATCTTATTTATGTGAATCACATCTTATATATCTTATATTTTAACGTAACTAACATTACTAATTGACTTTTAATTGTGTAATGGTTATGGATTAGAAAGGTTAAAGTTGACTGGAATTAATTTAAAATGATATATATATATATATAAGTTAATATAATTTTGTTTTGAAGAATGTTTTAAAAAATTGAATCACATTTTGATTAAGTTATTAGGTTAACTGGCCAAAACAAATTAACTTCTTTTAAAACTTAGCTTCAGCTAAGGATTAAGTTAAGAGGGTCTCAAGTCAACCCTAATATTTTAATTATTGTCTTTTTTATTTAACTAACCAACGGTTTCTTTTAATTTTTGTGTTAAAAATTATTTACTTGTAAAGTTTATGGTTATTTTTTAAAGTGTTTTTCACTCAGAAATCTATAAAAATAATGTATTTTATTTTTTAAAAATTATTTTTAATATTAGAACATTAAAATAATCTGAAAATACAAAAAATATTAATTTAAAGTAAAGAAAAAATAAAATAAAAATTATTAAAAAAAACGATTTTAAAATGTAAAAATAAACAGTGATTTAGATTTAATTATTGTATTTTCTGATTAATAAAATCGACTTCATTCATTAAGATTAAAAGGAAGAAAAGACTTTCTAGCTTAATTAAATGATTGCGTGAGTTTTGTGTCCGAGTTTAAATAATGTCTCCAATTAAAGTCCTTAAGCTATAAAAAAGTAATTGGACATTCATCTCTTTCTTTTGAAATGATTTTTTTATTACAATCTTTACCAACTTAATCTTATTATCCCTCGTAACAAATATTTATGAACCTTTGCACGAAGTATAATGTCGGGATAGCACAAAATCTTGACAATTAGCTCTATTATTTTATTTTACATGCGATCAAGTGTATAGGTTATCATGTTGGTTCGTCATTCATGGTGTTATTGTGGAATAAAAAAAAATCAGCCCTGGATAAAAATGTGCATGAGTGAAAGGACTAACAGGTCTAGAAAAATGAATATAGGAAAGTTACTCGACGTATTGAATATTACAAAGATGTGACAAGGGAAAATTAATAAGCTAGGTAAGGGTAGAGCCATGATTATTTGTTTGGGGGTTATAACTAATATAATATAATATAATATATATATATATATATATATATCTTTAATTTACTATACATGAATTATAATTTTTTTTTTGCATAATTTAGTTTTATTTAAAAAACTTGCTATAAACATATAATGATTTTTGTATAGAGTAAAAGCCTTAAAGTAATATCAAATTGAGTTAAGGCTATAAAGTTAATTTCATCTTTATAATGTATCCATAATTTTTTTAATTAATATGAGTGTTCGGGTCAGCTTGTGCGCACCTCAATTAATCCCACGGGATCTGAAGTTAACGACCATATAAACCTTCAGTGACTATTATATAAACAACCATATGGCTTGAACCTGAGACCACAGATGGAGCAAACCTTTTAGTCTTAAGCTCTTACCACTGGTCCATCTCTTAGATGATTATCATTTTAATTTGATTGGTCTTTATACCAATCAAATATAAATATACAAAGCATATAAGAAACATTAGTTAAAACGAAGTATTATTTATGTTTGATAAACTTTGAAATAAAGTAAAAAATAACAAAAAATAATTCTCACATATTTATTTTAATTGTGCTTGTCATTTTTTCATAGAATAGAAATCATCGATTATCATATCAATTGTGAATCTTTCAACAATTTTTTTTTCTATATAGACAATCAAATAATTTACAAGAAAATTATTTTTTATCCGATTGCGAAGTTTTGTTTTAATAATTCATTGCTGGAAAAGCTAGTTTAGTAGCTGCTGTTGAAATAGAAAGAGTTAAAATGAGCCGTATCAACCTATCAAATTTCATCTTGTTGATTAATTAGGTATTTCTAAAATTAAGGATGATTGCTTAGATCTTTAATTAAATGAGCAATATTTATTCTAGTAGAAAGCTTTTCACTAATCAATGCAAATTCTTTATAAATTGAAACATATTAAAGCTGCTCAACCATAACTTCAATATTACATATTAGAATTAGTTCATTGTACTGTGAGTTATCAATATTTTTTTTTCTAAAACAAAAATCAATTTTCTTATATTGTTCATGGTTCAACCTAAAATAAAAACATTATAAATCTTTATTGTTTCTTTTTTTTTAAATAAATAAATACAAATGACAATGTATTAAAGCAATAATCAAAACCAAAAATATATTTTTATATGTAAACTACACTGACATATAAAAGTAAAATTAATATATTTTAGAAAAATCGATATATAAAAACAAATCTACATATGGGATTATTGTTTCCTATAAAAGAAAACTTATATTGAATTAGAGATGAGTAAGAACTCAATTTGGCTAAAAGATTGTGTCTAATTGTCTATTGGACCTAGTGATAGTAAGTTATATATAATAAAAAATTGATAATTTTAGTGGTTTTATTAAAAAAAACATAAAAAAATCATTGGAATAAACTCATAAAATATATCTAATTAATTAGAAAAAATTATTATAATAAGAATTAAAAAAAAATGAAAGTAGCATATCTAAAAAAAAAAGTAAAAATAACAGAATTATATACATATAACCTAATTAAATTCCTAACTAACATTTCAAAACAAAATAAAAATAAATTTTAAGTTTGGATCAGTTATTTTGATGAAAAATAAATTAATTAGAGGCTTTGCTTCAGCCTTTACGCGTCGCCATCCATATTATTTTTATTTTAAGTTGGGGTCACTTATTTTGATGAGAAATTAATTAATTAGAGGCTTTGCTTCCTTTACGCGTCGCCATCCATATTCTAATAACTAATGTGTCAGAAATCCAGAGAGAGAGATATGGAAAAGGTTATTACATTTTAAATTGTATGTCTTCTTCTCTTTTCCGCTTCCACGTAGATAGTATAAAATAAAGAGCTTTAAAGTTAAAAAATAATAATTTATTATTAGAAGGAAACTGGAAAAAGTCAGAGTTTATAAAATAAAATAAAAGTAGTTAAAAATCTAACTGCTCTGACAAGTTGATCTAGCAAGATCTGATAAAAAAACTTGGTGATGTTGTTTTAATTTATAAAAAAATAAAATTAATCTAAATAATCCAGTTAAAATTTAATAATCTGGCCAAAGTCTGAGATCCGGGTTGATGACTGGACGGGGTTTAAAAGCACTGAGAAGGAGCCGTTTAATTGAAAGAGGAGGACTCCAAAAAAACAAATATATATATAAAATTTAGAGCCGATGAAAAAAGTCTGCCAAGAAGTTTTGTCTGGGGACCACGTTCAATGGCAACGCACCTTGTTTGAAAGCAGCCAAACCAGTTAAAACAAAGAAGAAGAAAAAAACGAGGCGTGAAAAAATAAACTTTTAAGATTATGAGAGCGACATCCTCCTTTCAATTCGATTATGTTGTTTAAGATTACGAAAGTTGTGAAGATTTAAAATGTTTTTTTATTTAGTAATGCCAAAAAATATTTTTTATAAAAAAATATAAAAATATATAAAAAAATTCATTTTAAAAAATAATTTAAAAAATTTTTAAAAACATAATTTTCATCGTGTTTCTAAATAATAGAAGATTTTGTTATAAGATTGCGAAAGTATCTTTTTGTAATGATTGTTTTTTAAAATGTTTTTTATTTTAAAATATATTAAAATAATATTTTTTTTTATTTTTAAAAAATTATTTTGATATAAATATATAAAAATGATTTAAAAACATAAAAAAAAATATATTAATATTTATAAAAAATTTTGTAAAATACTTTCAAAAGACAATGTTAAAGACAGAGCTGAAATAAGGAAATACAAATTCGTAGAGACATGTAAATAAATAAATAAATAAATAAAGGTAGGATTCCACACAGAGACAGATATGCTCATATGCAACGAGCAAAAATATGCAAAAAAGTCATGATAGCAAATAGCAGGGCGTATTCCGTTTCAATGGGCCCCTCTTTTCTCTATCTCTATCATTGGAAAATTTGCTATCTTTCTGAATTTCTACGTCTTTTCCATCCTAAGTATTGGATTTGTGAAAATTAATTCTTGAATTTTTAATTTTTTTAATTTTATTCTTTATCTCAATCAATTAAGTTAATTAATTAAATCTCTAAAGTTTGATGTTTTTTTAACAAAGTTTTTGCTTATGATTTTTTTTTATCTAGTTTCTAATTGACTATAAATTTTAATTTTTTTATGATTTTATTTTTAATTTCAACTAATTAACTTTATAAAAACTAAATTTCATCTTTTAAAATTTAAATTTTTTTGATTAAATTAAAATTGAACTTTCAAACTTAATTATTTACCAATTAAATCTCTAATAAAATTAATTTGACTCATGTAAAGTATAATTAAATCATTTAATTTGATCTAATTAACTCTTAAACACAATTAATTTTTTTAATTTGGCTCATGATTAAATTAAATTGGTTTTTTAAAAATCTAATTATGTCCCCGAGCTTAATTTTTATCTAGATTCATTTAATAATTATTTTATTTAACCTTGAATTTGTATTATTCTTTTATTTTTTGGTACAATAAAATACAATTAGACTCTTAATTTAGGTTGATCTCTCTCTATATTTAAAATCCTCTTAACTTGCTTTTGCAAAAAAAATAAAATAAAAAATAATCTTGTTATTATTATTATATTTTAGAAACAAAAAAAGATAAATTTAAAAAATAATCCAGAAATAAATTATGACAAGTTACATAACATATATACTAACATCAATATATTAAAATTATTAAAAATACTTTAAAAGATAAATTTAATATATATTTTTTAAAACTTCCACAGCAACAAATACTCCCGTGTCATCAAACTGAAGTCCAGTTTCATCGAACGGAAGTTTCGGTGTTATTTCATGGGAGACTGTGTCTCCCCCTTAAAAAAAAAAAAAATATTCGCACACAAGCTTGCAATTTTTACAGGTTATTGCCGAGTCTAACCCAAGGCTTATATACATAGATAGACGTTATGACCTCTCTTCTGTGCCAATATTTATCAACACCCTCTATGGTCTATACTCTTTGCTTCTGCTAACCGGTCTGCATTTGCCTCAATTAGGTAATGCATCCTATCGATTTCTGATCTCATTTTGAACATTACTAACTGTCTTTTAATCGTTTCCTTATTATTATTATTATTTTTTTTTATCTAGTTGAGTTATGGACGGCTACAACAATCACCCGCCTTCCCAGGACTCCACCATCGGAGGCCAATCTTTGGCTCTTAAAGGAGGAGCTGCTGGGAGCCTCCTCCTTCTACTTGCTTTCATAATCTACGAGTTCCTCAAGAGGTGCGACTCATGCACCATCATCTTCAAGGTGAGAGCTGATGATGTTTCCAGCAGGCCAGTGGAAGAAGCCTGAAACAAGGAGGTAGGATGTAATCATAACAAGCTGGCTTATACATACATATACATCAAAGGACTTCAAGGATGAAGTAATGTTTGATGTTTCTTATGTTTCTGTTAAGAATGACTTGTTTAGCAGCTTTGCCATGCGAGAATGGGAATTGGCAGTTTGAAGTAGTACCTTGATGCTTGTTTTTTATGTTCCTGTTGTGTCTTCTGTTTCATACAAATGATTGAATTGGTTATGTTCTAGTTAAAACTTTTATTTATTTTGACGTGTATATATTGCAGGAGGAGTGGTCATCAAGGATGCAACTTGTGAAGTCATGCTTATGTTTCTTTATTTTCTGATATGAATAAAGTTGATAGCAGCAGCAAGCCTACCTTAGCAGTCAGGGTACTTGACAGTTTGCCGCGGTATCTTCAAATTTGTTTTCTGTATGGTTGATCTGGTTTCTTTTAATAGAATGATGTGATCCTTTTGTCTTTATTTTTTTTATATTTGAAAAGAACTTGCATGGAGTGAAAAAATAAATTGGTTGCGTTTATTCTTAAAACTTATTATTTATTTGATCTATTCTTAGAATAACAAAATATATGCTTACCCTGTTAATTAACTTCTAATAATCATGAAGATCAATAGCTTATGTGTACGCATGGTTTTCATTTCAAAACGTCGTGTACCGTATTTTTTTCAAAGGAGGAATGTTTTGTATTTGAGAAAAATGATAATCCAGGATTGAAGACAAACGGGCCAAGAAATTCTTTTTATTAATAATTGGCACAAATGAATATTTTTTTAGGGATAATTAAGTTAAGACTTTTTTGAAAAAAAAGAAGAAGAATGCAAATGTATGGTAATTTGTTTTTTGTTTTTTTATCGTGGATGTATCGTATTTTTACCAGGGAGGAAAGTTTCCATTCATTTTGAAGAAAAAAACGTAATGTTATATTTATTCTTGTTGTAGTGGAAAGTTGCAATAAATTTTACAGAAAGTGTTCAAATTAAATGCAACAGTATAATCCTTTGTCCCTTGCCAGCAGGAGTCAAGGTTATTCTTGGATATATATATTTTTGATAACTAGAGAAATGTATTTAAAAAACACTAAATAGAAGCTGGAATAAGGAGATACAAATCTGCAGGGACATGTAAGTAAATAAAAAGTAGGATTCCACACAGAAACAGAGATGCTCACGTGCAACGCGCAAAATATGCAAAAAAGTCATGATATGCAATGTGGTGCTTTCCCTTTCAATGGGGCCTTCCTCTTCTATCTCCATCATTCTGGGGAGTTTGCTGTCTTGGTCCATTGACTCGCAAAATCTACTAGGTAAACTCTAAGCTCAACCTGAAATAGGATCCTTAATTCGTTGAAATATATAAAAAATAAAATTTTATAACCAAAACATTAATTTTTAAAGCTATAAAAATTAAAATATAATAACCGTATCTCATAAATAATATTAATAAATAAGTGAATAATATTTCATGAGTATATAAACTTTTCATGCTTTGTTTAAAAATTCTAAATCATTTAGTTTACAATGGTACGTAATGCTAATACTGACTGAATTGATTAGTTTTCTCATCAAATATTTTTCAAATTTTAGTTAAATATTTCCCATTTAAGAAATTAAAAAAAGAAGAAGAAGGAGGAAGAGGAGGTGGTTGGTTGGAAGACTCTAGATCATAAACTTATGATGATAAAATAAATAAATAAAAACTCATAAACTCCTTATGATGATTAAAAAAAACTCATATACTCATAAGTCATAGTCTATGGAACATAAATACTCCGTACTTTTTCATTCCTCTTAAGCAATATCCATACAATATTCGATATTTTTTTAATATATATAAAATTCTTCTTAAAATATCTAGTTTAATAAAAAGTAAATGATTATCTCGGATGATTTTTTCGGATAAGTAGACAGGTGCTGTCACTTTCACGAAAATGGTTGTTGCTTTAATTTAAAAATTTTCCGGATAGTATTTTTTTCTCTTTCTTTATATGGCATTTAATTTGTATGTGAAGTAAATGAACATGAACTCATTGCAACTCTTACCCAAAGCAAAGATTGACTTCTAATACCAACGAGGGCGTGGCTCAGTGGTGTTGGGAGCAGCTTTCCTTCCTTCGAACTTAGGTTCGAGTCCCAGTGGGAGTGGGGGCTGGAAAGCTTGCTCCTTTCCTGTTTCTGGGTCCTCCCCGTGCGGTATACCTGTCACCCCCGCGGTGCCTTACCTGCTCACTAGGGCTTGCAGGATGTTCAGTGGGTCGTGGGATTAGTCGTGGTGCGCGTAAGCTGGCCCGGACACCCACGTTATATATATAAAAAAAGATTGACTTCTAATACATTTTTTTTAAATCTCTCTCCTCTCTGTTTTTTTTTTTTTTTTAATTTAATGTCATTCAGATTAGCTTTGCCCCGGAAGAGCAACGAGGAAGAGATAGCTGGATCCGGGAATGGAGTAGAAAATGGAATTAAAAGGGTCAAATTAGAAAAATTATTCTAGTAGGGACTAGGAGGGCTATATATTTTTTTTCATAAGAAGAACTGGGCTCCCGCCACTAGGGATAGAAATGGGTACTTGTGAATTGAATTTCTTGATACCAATACTCTATCCATTATTCATTAAATAAGAAATTTAGATATTCATAAACTATTTATCAGGTTTTAAGTGTCGAATGAGTATTCATTATCTATTATTATTTATTAATTAATAAAAAATAAAATAATTAATAAAATAAGAATTTAGAATATTTCTCACCGATGGTTCATGTATTGTGGATTACTGTTGGAGGTCGGACAATTGAACGATTTGTAGTTTATGAAAACTCAACCTTTAAAGAATTATTTAAAGCCGAAAAAGATTAGATATTCAGGTAATAAATTCTTAAACAACTCTAGATATGTTTAACGAAATCCTAGGGACTCTTGAATAATTTTGTTTTATTTTCTCTCCTGTGTGTATGATATTCAGAAGCCCAACAATGATAGCGAAGCCTTCGTTAGAACAATTAGGGTTTTTAATTTCATGTTTAATTGTTATTGGCAGTAATTAGAAATTAATTTTATGTGAAAAAATTAATTTTTTTTCAAAAGAGGTCAAATTTTTCTCTCAATGATTTTTTTGAAATCAAATAAAAAAAAAACTATGATCTATTACTGTTTTAGCTAGATCAAATTTGGTTATAGTTTTTGTCATAACCCAATTTTGGGTTATTCCCCAAAAAATTAATCTGTTTTTAAAAATAAAAATCAAAAAAATAAAATAAAGGCTAGTAACATGGAGAAAGTAGGCCGGGAAATCAAGCTGTAAATTTTGGAGGAAATTCAAGGCCTAATTGCCCCCCATTATGCCCAAAAAATAGGAATACAATGCAAATTCAAGGTCAAATTAAATGATTATTGGACGAATTTGCATAAAAAATTAAGTCCAAGGACATAATTAAAATTTTAATAGGCCAATTTGATTTAACCATGGGCCAAATTGAATTTTAATTATGTTTGAGAATTAATTTTGATTCAATTAAAGGATTTAATTAAGTGCAGAGACTTAATTATATTTTAAATGGGTCAAATTAATTTTATTTGGGGCTTAATTAGTGAAAAATTAAGTTCAAGAACATAATTAAATTTTTAATAGGCCAATTTGATTTAACCATGGGACAAATTGAATTTTAATTATGTTTAAGAATTAATTGGGGTCCAATTGAAGGATTTAATTAAGTGCAAGAACTTAATTATACTTTAAATGGGTCAAATTAATTTTATTCGGGGTTTAATTGGTGAAAAAATTAAGTTTGGGAGCTTAATTTGGTCTTAATTGAGAAGATTAAAATTTTAAGAGACCAAATTTAATTTTTACCAAGTTAATTGATTGAAATCAGGGGTAAAATTGCAAGAAAATTCAAGTTTTGAGGTCAATTAGGGGTTAAATTGACAAAAGTCGCATCCAGAGACCCATTTGCAAGAGACACCACACTTTAGGGGCTTAATTGACAAAAACTAGGGGCTAAATTAAAGAAATTGAAAATTTAATGGTCAATTAGGGGGTAAATTGACAAATTCCAAAACCAAAGACCATATTGTAAAAGACGCGTAACTTCGCGGTTTCAATTGAAGTTCAACAGGGGCTTAATTGCATTAAATCAAAAGTTTAGGGTCAATTAGGGGTTCAGTTGAAAGAAATTGAAAGACAGAGGACTAAAGTGAAATTCAGTAAAAATCCCTAATTTAGTCCAAAACGGCGCCGTTTTACATTAAACAAAAAAAAAAGAGGACCAGACGACGCGTCGTCTAGTCACTATTCATTGTCTTCTTCTTTTACCAGGACAAAACTGGTTCGGTAGCCTACTTTGCAGGTGCATTTAATGTATCAAACGTCCACCAAATTTAACTAAACTTGTACGAAAATGATCCTCTACAGTCACTATACATCCCCATGTGAAGCTTTCAGTCTGAATGACAGCATATCGGCGCCGGAGCTGGCGTAAACATGCCCACTCAGGCAGCTTTTTCTGCAGAATTGACAACTCAGGAGGCCTACTTTGGGCCAACGGTTGGGATCTTTCCCAACTGAATCAATGGCTGACATTCTACCCCGGTGTAGACGAGACTAACCTCTTCCGCCGCCTATAAATAGAGGCTCTGTTGATGGCCTGAGAGAGGACAAATGGGGGTCCAACAATTGAAAAAACCCAGCCTGCCCCTTGTTTCCATTTCCTTCTTTTTTTTCATCAGCCCTCTGCAGCTCTTTCCCCCTCTGCCACAGCTGCCTTCTCCAGTGAGATAATCAACAAACCCAGCATATACACCACCACAAACATCAGCTCCACCATAAGAAGCCAACCGGTCACCAAGCAGCCACCGCGACCCTCTTTTTTTTTTCTCCTTCCAGTGGTTCTCTCTCCTCTGCAACGTCTTCGTCTTCCTCCCACAGCCAACTCCGGCCACCATCACCTCAGCCTACGCCCCCTGATCCACCGGCCGAACCACCTCATCACGACCGAGACCAACGCCAGGCAACCTCCTCCTCCTAGCTTTACGTCTCCTTCCTCGCCATGACTGCTGCATGCAGAATTCATTTCTGCATGCAGCATGAATAATTAGAATGGTTGCTGGGTTGGACCAGCAACCATGCGGGCCTAGTCCGGACCATTTGGGTCCGGCCTGACCCAAAAAAAGAAAAAAGAAAAAAGAAAATGTTATGGGCCGAGATCGGCGCAACTAGTTTGAGCCGATGTTGACCCACCTTTCCAGGGTTGAGCTCGGACCAATTAGCTGGGCCGGCTCAGCCCATATATTTTATATAATATAATATAGTATATATTATAATATTATTTTTAAAAAAATAAAAAAAATAAAAAAATTTTCAAAAATCATTTTAAAAAATTGTGATTTTCTCAAATATTTTTCTATCCATTTTGCATAATATCGGGTTGTATATTTACATTGTAAAATACAAATCCGGTATTAAATACCCGGTTTTTCTCCGAAAGTTTTCAAAAAAAATAAATTTCAAAACATTTTCAAAAAAGAAAAAATATTTTGTTGCATACGGCCAAATCCTAAAATTTTTCCAAGCATATTTTTTGTAAAAACAAAAAAAACAAAAATTGCATCTTTTTCATGTTTTTAAAATAAAAAATGGATATCGTAACCAATTTATGATTGTCCATTAGGATTTGACCAAAATGTCAAAAATATTTTTCAAATCTTTTTTTGGTCTAGATGAAGACTTTAATATTTGTGGGGTGTAAAATTACACGATAAAGTACACCCTCAGGTATTAAAGATACAAAGTGTAAGAAATGCGATGCTAAAGTTTAGATTTTAGAATGATTAGGATTTAACCCGATAGGATAGAGACTCTATCATGAAAAGAGATCTACCTTGAACCTTAGAAAAAACCGACAAAAAAGCAATCAAACAACAATGTAGCTTACCTTAGGTAGGGTGCACTGGGGGTGATGCGTCTTCCCCTTGCATAAATAGTCCCTTACTCAGACTCTCGCAGACCATAGGTTCTTAGTGACCATAATACTAGGTGACGACTCCTAAAAATTAATCACAATCCAAAACACTTCCCAATACATAACACACCTCACATCAGGAGGCACGACAAGGAGCCTCCGTCGTTGTCAGACGACGTCGCGACACCCCGCGACAATAAGTAGCAGATCTATAAGCAAAAGCACAAGACCTGACTTGGGTTCCTTTGACAATTCAGCCACAAACCCACCAACAAACACTATAGTTGCAAACACACAGGGCCCTGCGTTCATATATTCTCTTCTATTTCTAGCTAGCCTTGGCCCGTACATTGTACTCTCTCTAGCTGATGCTAGTTTCACCATTGTCAATAAAATTTGTAGTGCTAGAAAGACACAAGAGATTCAAGAGTAGTAAAACATTAGAAAGATTGAAGTATATTAATTTGAAAGTTTTGATCAAGATGGAATTAAATTGAGATGTGATCAAATAGCGTGAGAGAGAAGAGATGAGAAGATTGCTCAAGGTTGGGTGGAGTTGAGGGATATGTACGTGTCTTCTTGCATGGAGTTTCTCATTCTTGAACGTTGAGTTGGTGACAAGTAGCGATCTTGCCGAAAGAGAGAATAATTACTTTAGACAAGACAAGACGTGGATCTCTTCCCCCCCTGCTTTTAGTTAATGTGAAATCACAGAAGAAATATAAATACTATATCAGCTATAAACTAAAAAAGAAGGGTTTTATTGTAATTCTCCTCATAAAGCACTTGGAATTTTGATTTGTTTTTTTTTAATTAGTTTTTTCTTTCAATTTCATCATTTAATATTGATTTGATTAAAAATTAAAATTCATAATTTATTTTATTTATTTTTCATTAGATTATCCTAATATCATAGTACGAGAATAATGCTAAACGGATTAACCTCAGTTAACTCGGGTTTTTTTGTGTCTTTTATTTAATTTTATTATTTAATATAGGGTTGGCCGGTAATTGAACTTTATAATCTATTTTGATTTACTTTTTATGAGAATATCTTGATTTTAAAATCAAGATCACGAGTTTTGACATTTTAACTTGTTGAATCAGATCATTTTTTTTTCTTTCTAAGATGATATATTGATCTTATTATCTGGGTTATGAGTCCTTTAACATTTGACTTGTTTTTTATTGGGTTGCCTCTGTCTCATGATCTAGGTTGCGAGTTAACCTAATTGACTCATTTTTTCTCTTGTTTTTTCAATTGACATTTCCCCCTAATTTCTCCAATTAATATTGTGTTTAATTGAGAATTATACTTCATGATTTATTTTGGTTTGTTTTCAATTAGGTTATCATGGTCTCATGACTAGGTAATAATGCTTAACGGTTAACTCGGGTTAAGTTGACTTATTTTTTATGTCATTTTTTCAATTAAGATTTTTTCAATTTTTATCATTTAACATTAGGTCTGAACAAAATAATTGAGAATCAAACTTTATAATTTGTTATGACTTTCTTTCCATGGGATTGTCTCAATCTCAAAACCAAAGTCGTGAATTTTACATGTTAACCCAGGTAAAATAAGGTTATTTTTTTTTATATAAAGTTATCCTAGTCTGATGACCCAAGTTATGAGTTTGATGGATTGACTCAAGTTATTTTTTATGTTCCTTTTTTAATTGAGTTATTTTTTTTAATCTCATTTGTCGCGGGGTGTGTCGCACCAAAAAAAAAAAAATTTCAATTGCGGGTTCGACTGGCGAATTTTTATTATTTTATTTTTATTTGATTTGGTTCTTTGGAGTCGCCACCTAGTATTTTGGTCACTAGGAACCTTAACTGGTCTCAAAGATCGGGTACGGAGACTGGTTGCGTAAAGGGAAGGTATTAGCACCCCAAATACGCCCTACCTAAGGTAAGCTGCATTGTTTTATTGTCTGATAAAAACTAAAGTGTTATTGTACTTCTAGTCGTTGGTCTGTCTATGGTTCAAGAAAAATCCTCCTCGGTAAGAAGGTCTTTTATCTTATCGGGTAAAAATCCTAACCGTTCTAACGTCCATACCAAAATTTTATTAATAATATTTAGGAATACGTTTTACGTATAAATTCGTAATCCCAAATACTAAAAGAAAACAAAAAGATTTTTTTAGAATTTTTGAAATATTGGCCTAGTTCTCATGGCTTGAATAAACTGGTTATTAAAGCCAAAATGCATGTTAATACATATATTGTTTTGAAAATTTTCTTTGTTGTGTGAAAATATGATGTTATAATATTTATATATATATATTGGAGAGACTAGGCCGTATTTTAAAACAAAAACAATTTTTTGGAAAATATTATTTTTTTTATGCTTTGACGAAAATCGGGTATTTTAATACTGAACTTGTATCCTTACGGTATAAAAATACAACCCAATATTAATCCATTTTGATAAAAATATGCAGAAAAATCAACAACATTTTTAGGGAATTTTTAGAAATTTTTTGAAAGCAAAAACATTTTTTTAATCTGAAAATCTTTGATATTTTGACGAAAACCGGGTATTTTTAACACTGGTTTTGCATCTTTACGGTATAAAAATACAAACCAACATTAAACTATTTTGACAAAAATATGCAGAAAAATCAACAATATTGTTTTTTAAGATTTTTCAAAATATTTTTTTTTTTATTATTATATTTTTTTTATATATGCATATATACACACATATATTCTAACATATTATAATATATAATATATATAATATAAAAAAAATTCGGGCAGGGTCGGCCCAAATAAACGGGCCGGACTCAGCCCAACAAGGAAAGGTTGGGCCGAACTCGGCCCAACCGAAACTTCTTCTTCGGTCTGGGCCAGAAACGGGCTAGACGTGCAGGGGCTGGGCCAGCATCGGGCTGGCCCAGCATTGGCAGCCCAGCGGGGGGGAGAATTATTTTTCTCCCCCCCGCCTCCTGCATGTAGCATGCAGGAGGCAAACCTGCAATAAAAATAAAAGAAATGCAGGGGGAATGAAGTGCGTACCTGGCGTGGAGGCGGTCGCTGGTGGTGTGGCTCGTGGACGGCGGCTCCTGGCGGTGCTGTGGCGGTTCGAACGGCGGCGAGAGGTTCCTTCCTCTTCCCCTTTTTTCTTCCGTTCTCAGTGGCTTTCTCCGCTTCGGTTTGGTTTTTGGTTTTCGGTTTCGGTTTATTTGTTTTCGGTTTATTGCTACTCTCCCCTCTATTTCATTCGTTCTTTCTCTCTCTTCGGTCTCCTCTCTCTCTCCTCCCTTCGGGTGTCTCTCCTCCTTTTTTTTTCTTCGGTTTTCTCTTCTATTTATAGGGGCCGAACCGTGTGGGACCATCATTAGTGCGGTGCAACGGCTGGTCGGCCAATGCTAAAGGTGGTGGGGGCGAGGAGAGAGAGGCGCGAGAGGATTTTGAAAAAAAACGAAAAAAATGGTTTTGTCTCTGTTTCTGTTTCTGCGGGGGAAAGGAAAAAGACGAACAGTGTCGTTCAAAACGACACCGTTCTGGTCTTTCCTTTTTTTTTTTCTTTTTTTTTTATATATGAAACGGCGTCGTTTTGGATAAAACGCGCCGTTTCATTTAAATGGGTCAAACTTCAAATCAGTCCTTCGGACTCGGTCCCCGCCCCTCTTGTTGGCCGCCTTTTTCACTTTGGTCCTTGGTCTCTGATTTATGCAATTTAGCCCTCAATTGATTAATAAACTTTCAATTTCTTCAATTAGGCCCCTGAACCGAAAATTTTGCAGCTCCTCCATTTACGCGCCTCTTCCAATTTGGTCCCTGGTTTCGGATTTTCTTAATTAAATCCCTAATTGGCCTTTAAACTTCAATATTTATGCAATTAAGCCCCTGTTTTGACCCAATAAATTCCTAAAAAATATATTTTGGCCCCAGAACTTAAATTTCTTCCAATTAAAGCCCAAATTGACTTAAAAAATAATTTTTCTTGCAATCAAATCCCCTATAAAATCAATTAAAAATCCAATTAAGTCCATAAACATCCAAACTTGGGCTTTTCTCCTCAAAATTCAAATTTCCTTCTCAACAGGGCTCTCATCCTTCAAGAATATACTGTCAAAAATCCAATCTTTGTATTTTTAACATCCTTGACCGATTTTTCTGACCATTTGCCGAGCGCTTCTGCCTCCTATTATTTTTCTAACCTCCTTTGGCTAATTATTTTATTTCATTTATTTGGGGACCCGAAAATGGGTTACAACAGATGCCCCCTCTTTATAATACTTACGGAGCATGGGTTTTGCACAGTAAGTGTTATAAAGATAAACCCAAAACGGAACTCCCGAAACTGATATGGTCGAAGCTTGATTTATCTGAAACTTTGTCCTTTACAACAATCCTCCTTAGCCCAAAAACTATGATCAAAACTTAGCCATCTCGAGATCCTTATCCAGCAATCCTCTGAATTCTTACTTTAGTTTGATCAATATGGAAATCCATCCGAGATCCCATCTGGTGATCTCCTTTAACCTGGAATCCCATCTGGTGATTCCTTTACCCAATACAAAAAAAATGTGTGTGTGGTTTCATTATGATGGATGACCTGCCCCGAAAAAATATGGTCTCATTGTGATGGGTGACCTACCCAAAAAAAAAAAGAGGAATGGTCTCATTGTATGGGTGACCTACCCAGAAAAATAATGGTCTCATTGTATGGGTGACCTACCTAAGAAAAATGATGGTCTCATTGTATGGGTGACCTACCCAAGGAAAAAAAAGGAAGAGTGGTCTCATTCTTATGGGTGACCTACCCAGGTAAACAAAAAGATGGAGAATGGTCTTATTGTATGGGTGACCTACCCAGAAAAATCATGGTCTCATTGTATGGGTGACCTACCCAAGAAAAATGATGGTCTCATTGTATGGGTGACCTGCCCAAAAAAAAAATGATGGTCTCATTGTATGGGTGACGAACCCCAGAAAAATAATGGTCTCATTGTATGGGTGACCTACCCAAAAAATAATGGTCTCATTGTATGGGTGACCTACCCAAAAAAATGATGGTCTCATTGTATGGGTGACGAACCCCAGAAAAATAATGGTCTCATTGTATGGGTGACCTTCCAAAAAAAAATGATGGTCTCATTGTATGGGTGACCTACCCAAGAAAAATGATGGTCTCATTGTATGGGTGACCTACCCAAAAAAATGATGGTCTCATTGTATGGGTGACGAACCCCAGAAATATGATGGTCTCATTGTATGGGTGACGAACCCCAGAAAAATGATGGTCTCATTGCATGGGTGACCTACCCAAGAAAAATGATGGTCTCATTGTATGGGTGACCTACCCGAGAAAAAATGGTCTCATTGTATGGGTGACCTACCCTAGAAATATAATGGTCTCATTGTATGGGTGACCTACCCAGAAAAATGATGGTCTCATTGTATGGGTGACCTACCCCAGAAAAATAATGGTCTCATTGTATGGGTGACCTACCCAGGAGGAAGAATTCTTAGTAAACTCCATGCTTTTTCTAAGAAATGGTTTAAATATGAGGTCCCTTCTGGCGACCTTCCTTGATGAATGTCAAAGTACGAGATCCCTTCTGGCGATCTCAAATAACTTGGAATCCCATCTGGCGATTCCTTTTATTCAAAGCTGAAATATTAGGTCCCTTCTAGCGACCTTCATCGAAATATGAGATCCCTTCTGGCGATCTCCTTTAGCCAAACAACTTGGAATCCCATCTGGCAATTCCTTTTATACCAAAGCTGAAATTTGAGGTCCCTTCTGGCGACCTCCATTGATGAATATCGAAAACGAGACCCCTTCTGGCGATCTCAAACAACTTGGAATCCCATCTGGTGATTCCTTTTATACAAAAGCTGAAATTTGAGGTCCCTTCTGGCGACCTCCATCGAAATACGAGATCCCTTCTGTTGATCTCAACAAATTGGAATCCTATTTGGCGATTCCTTTTTACCGAATGCTATCGATGTCGTTCTTCCTGCTGGCAGGGTTTGAAAACCATTATCTTCTCTTCTTGTTGTTCTAGAATCAACTCAATGATTCTTTCTTCATCCATAATCTTGTTGGAATGCACTAAGATCTCCTCCTGTAACGATAAAAAAAAACATATATGCAATGATTTATGATTAGATGCAATGCATGCATTTATACCTGGTTTTGAAACATAGGTCCCAGCCTCTTCTTCTAGTTCATGAGACTCCCTCTTAACATGAACTTGCTTTTGAAGTCGTATGCTGGATTTATCTCTCGTGTTGCCTATCATATTCTTGGAGAAGAAGTCTTTGACTTTCTTCAAGTAGTCCTTTTCTCAAAATGTATGACTTGTATTTGCCTCTTTGTCATGCTTTTGTCAAATGCTTTAGCTTGGTTTTCAAATCTATAGGCTTTCATCCAATTTTAAACACGTAAAACTTTTCATAAAACATCTCGTCTTGCCCCCAGTATAGGGGTGCGATCCTAGTCTGGGCTTTTATATAGAGAAGAAATTCATTCCGACTCAAAACAAAACCACCAACAAAAAACTCTTTAGAGAGTGAAAGGACAAATTTTTTTTTTCTTCAAAAATGCACATTGTTAGGATTGATAAACTCTATTTTTATCTTGAAAGAAAATTTATAGGTGATGTATCAATTCATTATGTTATCTAGAGGTGAGGTTGTATTTTAAGGGTAGCTTTTCTTAAATTTCATATTAAACCATTTTATGATACTTTATTTGTAACCACTCAACTTGTTCAAAAAGTGCATAATCTCATCATTTATTTAAAGAAAAGGTAGGCTCAAAGACAAACACAAAAATCTGGCTGACAATATGAGCCCTGAATGCTCACTAGAGAAAATAAAAGCAAAGACAAAAGCAAATGACAAAAACATGCTAAGGCAAATAAAGTTGTTTTACATTTTGAAAACTACGAGAAGTTCTTGGGTCAACCCGTTCTGAAACTTCTTCTAGTGTGTGGAAAGTCAACCGAGGCAATGCTTCATCTTCCTTCCCCACTTGTGTTTCCTTGTCTTCTCCTTCGATCTCGCCTTCTTCATTATTGACGATTCTTGACCAAGGTTTTCCAACCCTTTATCCCCTATCACTTTTGTCATGATCAGGCAATGGATTTGAACTGATATTGGGTGCGTCTTCAAATGACACCCATCCTATCTTGATGAGCTTCAACAACCGTAGCACGTTTCAAGACAATGCCCGGGAATACCAGCATGGTATTCGCAAGTCAACTCGGGCTTATACCAGATGGGGAATGGCGGCTGTAGTGGTAATGTAGGGATAGGAGCTATTTGTCCAATGCTCAGTAATTTGGCATATATATCCTTCAGAGGCATGGGTAATAGCGGTAGTTGTTCTGAAATGTATCTTATGTTTGGTCTTTGGTGGTTGTTTTGGGTGTTTGACTGGCTATTTGCTCGATTAGGGGAAAAAGGTTTGTTAAAGTTTATGTGGGCCACATGGGAGGTAGGTATTTGTGGGTTATATGAATCCGTTATCTTGTCATTGGACCCACCTTCGAAGTTGTTAACGGGACCTTTCAATTTTCTTCCGAAAAAACCCTTTGTCTCCAATGGCTCAATTATGCGTCCAGCTTTAATCCCTTGCTCTATTCTTTCCGCTATGCGTACAACATCATAGAAATGTTGAGATGAACTACCCATTAAATGCTCATAGTAGGGTGCCTTGAATGTATTGGCGAACAAAGTCACCATCTCCGTTGCTATCAAAGGGGTTGCACATGCATGGCCTCGTCCCTCCACCTTTGCGCATAAGCCCTTACTTAATCTTGGCTTCTCTTTTCCATTGACATAAGGCTCGTTCGATCTGGAGCAATTTCCAAATTGAACTTGTATTGCTTAAGGAAAGCCTCAACTAAATCCTTCCATTTCTTGATCTTGGCATTATCCAGTCTTATGTACCAACTTAGCGCCGACCCCGATAGACTGTCTTGGAAAAAGTAGATCAGTAACTTATCGTCATGAATCATCTCAGCCATCTTATTGCAATAAGATCGAAGGTGAGTGTTTGGGCATTCCAACCTAGTGTACTTTATAAACTCCGGTATCCTAAATTTTTTTTTGGTACCGTGATGTTTGGTACCAAGCATATTTCAGACGCTCGCATGGGGTCAAACCAGTCATTTCCCTCGACTGCTCTTAACCTTTCTTCCAAGGCTGATATCTTGTCATCGTTCATAAAACCAGTGGACCTATTATCAGAAGGCCCATCTATAGTGATGTGAGCTTGAGGGGGCTGAATGGGAATGGCAGGTGCAAAGTGCTGCCCCGTCACCGAATCTGCCCCCAAGTTTTGAGATACCCCCAGGACATGGACTGACGGTGCTCCTATAGGTGGTTGGGTAGACGCTCCCTCCCCGTTCTTGGCTCTTAAAAGTTGCTCAAGTAGATTGGTCATTCGGGACACTTCATTCCTTACGGCTTCCAATTTACTTTGGTAGCGGGATTCTAGGATGGCCCTCTCTTCATTCTCCATTCTTGATCTTAAACGGGTTTGATGGACTCTGGGTGTGGGACCTATGTTTCACGATCTGAAATGCATATGATAATTTAAAAAATAAAATGTGTGACGAAAATGTGATGCATAAGTGATGCACGATGAGTATAATATTGCAAAAAAGATACATAACCTAAGGACAAGCTCTATTTAATAAGTGAGAGTGGGTAGATTTTCTATCTAGTCTTGAAGGTTCTCATATCTACTCAGTGACGTTCTTCGTAAAGACAGTATGGGGGCGTTGCAAGGAATAGCTAAGACACGTATGTCCGTCATTACCAAGCAGGCACTCGAATATGATTTGGGTGTTTCACGCATTTAAACCCTGACCGATAGTCTTAGGGTAAATCGCTAATTCCCCACTTAACTTAAAGCTTGTGTGTGCTTCTCAAAATAAAAGCAAGTGATGCATGAGACAATTTTATACAATGCATAAATAATATACGTAAAATAAAAAAAACCAATATGTAAATAAACGGAAAGGCATATTAACAATAAACATACGAAAACACAAACAAATCAGACAAAAACAAAGCTTAGTCTACAAGGTCCCTAGTGGAGTCGCCATTCTGTCGCACCCAAAAAAAAAAAATAATAATTCCAATTGCGGGTTCGACTGGCGAATTTTTATTATTTTATTTTTATTTGATTTGGTTCTTTGGAGTCGCCACCTAGTATTTTGGTCACTAGGAACCCTAACTAGTCTCAGAGATCGGGTACGGAGACTGGTTGCGTAAAGGGAAGGTATTAGCACCCCAAATACGCCCTACCTAAGGTAAGCTGCATTGTTTTATTGTCTGATAAAAACTAAAGTGTTATTGTACTTCTAGTCGTTGGTCTGTCTATGGTTCAAGAAAAATCCTCCTCGGTAAGAAGGTCTTTTATCTTATCGGGTAAAAATCCTAACCGTTCTAACGTCCATACCAAAATTTTATTAATAATATTTAGGAATACGTTTTACGTATAAATTCGTAATCCCAAATACTAAAGTGTTATTTTTTTTTATGCTTTGACGAAAATCAGGTATTTTAATACTGAACTTGTATCCTTACGGTATAAAAATACAACCCAATATTAATCCATTTTGATAAAAATATGCAGAAAAATCAACAACATTTTTAGGGAATTTTTAGAAATTTTTTGAAAGCAAAAACATTTTTTTAATCTGAAAATCTTTGATATTTTGACGAAAACCGGGTATTTTTAACACTGGTTTTGCATCTTTACGGTATAAAAATACAAACCAACATTAAACCATTTTGACAAAAATATGCAGAAAAATCAACAATATTTTTTTTTAAGATTTTTCAAAATATTTATTTTTTTATTATTATATTTTTTATATATATACATATATACACACATATATTCTAACATATTATCATATATAATATATATAATATTAAAAAAATTCGGGATGGGCCGGCCCAAATAAACGGCCGGACTCAGCCCAACAAGGAAAGGTTGGGCCGAACTCGGCCCAACCGAAACTTCTTCTTCGGTCTGGGCCAGAAACGGGCTAGACGTGCAGGGGCTGGGCCAGCATCGGGCTGGCCCAGCATTGGCAGCCCAGCGGGGGGGAGAATTATTCCCCCCCCCCTCCTGCATGTAGCATGCAGGAGGCAAACCTGCAATAAAAATAAAAGAAAAGTATTTTTCATTTTAAAAACCTTAAAATAGTTTTTTTTTCATATTAAGATAAGTTGTTGTTTTTAAAGTAAGAAAAGTATTTTTCAAAGATAAGAAAAGAAAAACAGTTTCCTTTTATAAATGCTCAACTTTTTCTTTGACCGGAAATCCTTTTTCTTTGTTGATTTTCCTTAAGTTCACCGGAACTGTTTTTCTGGAAACAAATAAAGTAAAGGATTCGATAGATAACAATGCAAATACATGCATCTATCTATATATATAAGCCTAAACCTTCCTAGCTAGACTCCCATCAAAAACAAAGTGAAGAAACTCATTATCAAACATATATCTCAAGAATTAACCACACCAGAAGATATGGAAAAATCCTCCATGAAGATGGCTTTCTTTGCCGTGCTCTTGGTTTTTGCAGCTGGTATATATATATCTCCCTTCTTTTCTCTGATATATATGTCATTTCCTCACCTTGCACCAGCATCACATCACACGTACTGCTGTATTTATTGACTTGTATATATATATAATATCATATACGATTCTCTGTAACACAATGTTTGCATCTTGGTTTTGTTTGATTAAATTAACCAGGAACACAGCTTGGAGCAGAAGCGAGGAATATAAATATTCCGTGCAAAACTGTGAAGAACTGCGTACCAGCAGGCCATTGCAAGTGCATTATGAACTTGTGTTTCTGCCATCCTGTTGAACAAGTTCTTAATGCTCAGGCGCTCATCGGCAATAATCCGCCATGAACGTGTAAAAAGCAGTTTCTTAGCTAATAATTCAATATTTGCAAAGAAGGTGGATCTTCCTTGTTGTTACATGTTTTATTAATATAAATGTGTTGGAAATAAATGCGCCGCCGAAGTATTAGTATTACACATTCATTATCAAATTCATAAAGGCATGTTTTTTATTTTATTGTGATAATTAAATTTTATTAATTAAATTGTCAGAAATGTGTTGGAAATAAATGCGCCGAAGTACGTATTAATTACACTTTCATTACTAAATTCATAAAAGCATGCGGAGTAGCCTGATTATCCTCACTCTCTACAAATCTACAGAAAGTTCAGCTACACATCAAACAATATTTCCATCAAAACATACTCTGATAAATACATATTTATTTTTAATTTTATTGTGATAATTAAATTGACTAATTGGATGGAAACAGCCACAATTTAAGGTTGAAAGGAAACTCTAAAAGTATGTATGGTAATGGTTGATTTTTAAATAACTTTTTGTGCCGAAATGCATGTCAATGATATTTTTTTTATTTTTTAAAAATTATTTTTAACATCAGTACATAAATCGATCCAAAACATACAAATTATATTAAATTTTAATAAAAAAAAGGGCTTTAGAAACCACAATGGTGTCCACTTCTCATAATAGAAAAAAAAATACTCTTGAATTAATTTTCATCTCAATAATCAAAATTAAATATTAAAAAAAAAAGATCCAGAGTTAAAAGTGGTCCAAATCTCACTCTTGATTTGTAAATATTAAAATAAAATGTATAAATACTTTATTGTCTATTATTAAATTTGAGTCTTGAATGCGTAGGAATCTTTGTTTAGTTGTTTTTGGGCCCTAGGTTATATCTTCCATTTACCGTGAGTAATCTTGGGCAATACCATATAGACTTACTAAGGTGAACATGAATATTTATTATTATTATTAAAAACAATTTTATGTATTTTAGATTGTTTTGATGTACTGATCTAAAAATATTTTTTTTTTTTTAAAAAATATCATTTTAATACATTTCAAAAACACTTTGAAAAACAACCATAATAACACTCCCAAACAGATTAGTTTTTAAGGTGTTTAGAAATGTATAGCCATTATCAAGAAAAATTTATTTTGAAACAAAGAAAAAAATAAATAATTTTCAAAGCCCAAAAAACAAAAATATTCATGTTCACATTTTGAATGTAATAATTTTCTTTTTAAAACCCAATTATTTATTCATCATCCGCAACAATAGCAGTATAAGTATTTATTGACCTATAATTGCCTTTCTAGTATAAGCATCAACATCAATTGTTTATATAAAAAAAAATTAAAAATGTATATATATTGTTGTACGTATTATTTTAATTTGTAAATATTATTAAGATTTTTACTTTATGGTCTATTATTAAATTTGAATTTTAAATATATGTGGATGTTTGTTTAGGGCCCATGTTATTTTATTTTTAAAAAATTTAAGTTGGGTCAACACAACTCCACGTGAGCCCATGAAGAGCAAGTTGTGGTCTGTGGGCCATTTTAAAGGTGATCAAAGCAAACAATTCTAAAGTTCATATAATCATCCACCACCCGTTACGAGTATTTCTTGCTGTATAATTGCCTCTCTAGCAGAGGCATCACCTGCATGATGACAGCATTTATTGGTAACTTCATATCTAAGAGCTCAGCTCCTCTAGAATCCCATGCATCAGTGCCCTGCGACAGGGAAGAGCTCACCTAAAAGCTCAGGTCAGCCACGAGGCAAGGGTTCCAGTGTAAGCACAACTCACACCAAAATTCCGACTTCAAAAGTGACCCTTCTGTCAAAGAACCATCTCAACCCAAAAGCTTAAGCTATCAGGTGAGGTTTTCAAGATATGATTTATATTATTTTCTAATACACCCCCTCAAGTAAAAGCCCTTTGGGCTTGAAACTTGCACAAGCCCACATTACCTTGTGCTTGATTTTTATCAAACAAATGGGGATGGTGAGGTTCGAACTCGTGACCACTTGGTCAGCAAAGCTCTGATACCATATCAAAGAACCATCTCAACCCAAAAGCTTAAGCTATCAGGTGAGGTCCCAGGATATGATTTATATTATTCTCTAACAACGCCTTTCTATTTTGCATTCCTGTCAGTGGTTTCGTGCTTCTCTTATCATGAACTCGTGGTTTCGTGCTTCTCTTATCATGAACTCCACGAAAATATTCTATGGTGTCCTCTACCTTAACACTTGAAAAGCCCAGTACGAGAAATACTTGCTGAGTCATGTACACTCAGTGATTTTTTGGCCATCCACAACTTGAAAAAATCAAAGCTGAGTACGTGTGGTGCTGTTTTTATACCCGTTCGTCTTGGCAAAACTAAGCTTCAAACAAGACAAGATCATCCATCACTTCGGTGTAAATAAATATTGATTGTATGAGAAACCATGATATGGTTTCGATGTTAATAAAACTATATATTAACACTGTATAAGATTATCGTTTCTTAGATTTATTACCATTTCTTCAAAATAAACTACTTTACGAAAGAATATTAATAGGATAGACTTTGCAATTATAATGTAAGTGATTTATCCCTCCATGATAGATTTAGCTATATATTCTCACTCATATATCTGGGTTTGGATCCTCCTATTAATTTTAAATTTAATGATTTGAATTAGATGACAAGTACAAACATATAAAAAGTTAAATAGTTTCTGTTTTGTCATGCATTGGATCTTAATTTTTTAATTTGGTTTTTAATTCTATAATTTTAATTCAAGTTATAAATCTCGTGCATGATTAAAGATAGTATAGGCTCTGTTCATTTCTTATTTCTTGTTTCTTAATTTTTTCATAAATTTAGGGATTAGATTGCTATTTCCAAAATTAATGTTATTGTTTCAATACTGTGTATTCTTAAGATTATATGTATACCAATATTAGCATATTTAGTCAAGTAGTTGTTGGGTATATATTTTATTTTTCAGAAAACTATGGAGAAGACTTTGGTAATTTCTGAAAAAGATTTACTCCATTAATTACTTTTTGAAAAATAGTTGTTTAAATATTAAAAAAAAACCTATTGAATAGTAAAATCCTAATTAAATTGAAAAAGAATAAATTAAAAACAAAATATAAAAATAAAAATTCTAAAACAGTTGTTTATGGGTCTAAATGAAACAATTAATTTATACTTAATTAAATATTCAGATTAAAAGTTATGTTTGTTTCTCCCAAAACTCCTTAAAACTTAAAAATTTTAAAAAATTATAAAATAAAAATAATTATACTAAAAATAATAAAGAAAGTGCTGCTCCAATTCAATCTATCCCTCCATGTTAGATTTATCCATGTTAGATTTACAAGTCCGATCATGATCAAAATAGAATAGACTTGGATTCATTTTTAATACCATATCTCTCAATTTTTGCACTTGCAGCTTATTTTTAGTGGGAAAAAATCTGGGTGGCAGATTCGCAATTTCCAAAATTAACGGTAATATTGTTTCAGTACTGTGTATTTATAAGATCATATAAGTCGAGGAGTTGTTGGATAGTGATGTGAATACATCTATATATATATATAATAGAAGCCTAAATCTTCCATGGAAAACGAAGTGAACACACCCATTATCAAACATATATCAAGGATTAACCAAACCAGAAGATATATATGGAAAAATCTTCCATGAAGATGGCTTTCTTCGTAGTACTCTTGGTTTTTGCAGCTGATATATATACAGAGCTCCCTTCTTTTCTTTGATATTCCTTCTCAAGTAATAAGGAGTAATTAATATATATAGATGCATTCATATTTATTGACTCTTTTTTTTTTTTTAGTTTACAATGAAAGAACTCGATCCACTAGTGGTCTATTTATGGATTTGTTACCATACATACGGAATTTCGAAATATGAGATAGTTTTTTTTTTTTTATTATTCACATGGGATGTTTGGGTCAGTTTGCGTGTATTTTAACTAATTTCCACGAGCCATAAAATAACTACTAGTTAAGTCTCTAGTAGCTATTAATATTAGCAACCTCAGAACTCGAAACTTAGATTATAAAATAAAAAACATAGCGGAGGCTCTGAAGCTTAGGAGAGGAGACAATTTCATTGTCCTTAGATTGTGTGGCCACGTGAGCCAACGTAGTGAAGCAAATATCTTGGTCTCAAGCTTTTACCATTGGATCACCTTCTAAATGGTTGTATTCTTTTGTTTGTTTGTCACATGGTTATTGACCTGATCCAAGTTCTACGTTAATAGATTATTAGATTGGATTCAGTCAAACCCGAATAACCTAAAGAGTAAACTCGTAATTTAGTTAACTAAATAGAGTTAATTATTTTTTAAAAAAATATATTTTATTTTTCTGTCTCAAAAAACATCGTTTCATTAAGAAAAATCACAGAAACAATATCATTTTAAGTTAGATCAAATGCTGGGCCGGGTTTGATAACGGTTTGTAACTCATTGTCACTATCTTGGTTTTGTACTTTGAATAAACCAGGAACATAATTAGGTTTTTGATGTTCAAGCACTCATCGGCAATCATCCATGAAGGCTCAAAAACAGCAATTTGTCTGCTAATAATTCATTTCCAAGAAGCTATAGCTCTTTTTTATAATCAATAAAAAAGATAAATGGATGGGCAACACATGCGCTGAAGAGTTACATATTCATCAATAAAATGATGAGTTCACGCCAGAGGACGTAGCCTGATTACTCTCATTCTCTACACGTACACTATTTCCATCAAACCATAGTCTCATAAATTTATTTTTATTTATCTTTTTATTATGCGAAGAATCCATGCCAATGATTTAGGATTAACAATTTGAATTTCACCAACATGATAATCATGTTAACATTAACTTGAGGTGAGCCAAACCCCATAGAATCCCTTCTCTGTTTACAGCAACAAAGGGCAATAGAATCCCTTCTCTTCCCTTCCAAAATGCTATTGCATACTCTCCTTGTAAATGGAAGCACAGTCACATAAAAAAACTACATGAACCATTACCAAACACCAAAAACCCCATTACTCTCATATGGTTTTTACAGACTTCGCTATACCCTAACTAGCTAAAATTGGCTAACTAAACTTTGCTCGCAACTGCTCGTAAAATGAATGAGCGAACTTTAATTTCATGGAGTTCAATGAGTCACTTTCTTTACTTTTACTAAGGTCGTGACTTCTGTTGTAGATATGTATTCTAAATGTGGGGGCATGTTTGATGCTCGAAAATATTTGTCATTGATCTCTTTGGTCCAGTCTGGCTCTGTGGATAGCCCTTTTTAATGGATATGCACGCCATGGACTTGGTTCTGAAGCAGTGATGCTGTTTAAGAACATGTTAGAGCAAAAGGTAGTCCCTAATGGAGCTACTTTTGTTGGGAATTTTATCTGCTTGTGGTTAGGGATGAGATTCTTCTACTCGAGGGATGAATATTATGGAGTAACTCCAACTTTAGAACATTTGCATTTGTGGTGAATCTTCTGGGTCGAGCAGGGGAACTACTGGAAGCAATTGCAAATGCAGTAGATATTGTCATTTGGGTAGCTATTCTCACCGCTTGTTGGTTTTAAAAAGAGATGGAAGTGGGTGATAGGGTGGCTAAGCTGAACTCAATCGAAGACAATATCTGAACCGGATGGTATTCAGATACAAAGACTTGAAACGGATGGTTTTCCTGGGGATCCTGGCTGTTGTTGTATTAAGCTAACTCTGGACTTCATTCATGTGTTCCTAGTCGAAGATAGATCCCATCCACATTATACTGTAATTTATAACACTTTGGAACATCTTACAGCAAACGCAACATCTTTTTCCTTAATGTAACTCTGTTTCTCTTTCAATAACAGAGGATTATTGTTTTCATGCATCATAAGTTCAATCGCCAGACTTATTTCACGGTTGCTAAATTAAGTTTCTGTCTACTAATAAAAAAAATAATTCAATTATGCAAAAGAACTAGCTGTTCGACATAATTGTAAATTTTTGTTTTTATTTTATTTATTTAATTTTATTTCAAAAACAAGTTTTTCTCAAATTTTTTCTATTTATACTTTGTGTTTTTTTTTCATTTTACACTTGATCTATTTATCACCAATTTTTTATCTTTATTTTTAAAAAAATTATTTTTAGTTTTTTTTCTTTATACTTTTCTTGAAAAAATATTATTATTTATTCTTTACACTTGGCGTATCTATACCTTTTTTGCTTATCCTTATTCTTTTATAAGTTTTTTATAATTGTTTTTACCTGTAATGAATTGAATAAATATGTTAACAATTTATTTTATATATTTATTGGCCTAACTAGTTCTTAATGTATTTAATTAAATCCATACATAGACTTTTTCATTTATAATTATATTTTATTTTTAAAAAATAAAATATTTAAAAAGCTTGTATATTTATTTTTTGTTAAAAAAAAAAAACTAACACATGATGAACCACGAATCAAATAACTAGTAGTTAATCTGCCTAACATTCCATTGAATTTGAAAGGAATCCAAATTCTAACTTATTTAAAATATTATAAATTATTAACAAACATTAAAAAGTAATTTTATGGACAAAAACAAACATTTAATTACCCTTAAAAAACCCAAATTTTACAAGAAACTCCGCAATAATAAAATATAGACCACCATAAACCTTGAAGGTGTAAGCAACCATGATATTGTTTCGTTGTGAGTAAATATTAATACTGTATAAAATTTTCAAAAAATAAAAATAAAAACTTATTGTCATTTCGCATATTTAGTACCATCTCCTTAAAAAAAACTACTTTCCAAAAGAATATTAATTCCCTTTTCATACCTTTGTGTAAAACTTTTAATTTCATTCCTATCATTTAATTAATTCCTATAAATATACTCAGTTAACATAATAGTACGATAGACTTTGATTATAAGGTAAGTAATATATATATATAGATTTGGCGAGAGAAATATTGAAATATTTGGATTTGGATTTGGAATTGGATTTGGATTTGGTGAAAGAAACAGTTTCCATTTTCATCGTACATTAATTAGTCCTCAATATTGGTTTAAATTCAATGATTTTAATTGAAGTTACAAGTTTCCTGCACGATAAAAATAATATAGACTTAATATTCATTTTTATTTTCATGTCTTTTAATTTAAATTCTCAAATTCCAAAATTAATTCTCAAGTTTTGAGACGATTATATACCTAGTATTACCAAAGACCCGCTGATGGCTGGAAAAATAATTTTTTTTTGAAAAGTAATTTTTAAAAAATATAAATTTATAAAAAGTAGATTATTTTTTATATTCAACAATATCATAGAAAATGAGTTAGAAAATAATTTTCAGTATTTAGTTATGTCATAGAAAATAAATTAAAAAATAACTTATTAATTAATATTTTTTTTCAAGTTTATATATATATATATATATATATATATACATACATACTTGACTATTTACAATAAAAGAATGAGATATAAAAAATATAATTGTAATTTAATTACATCATTTATTTATGTATAGCTTTTTTTTATAAAATATAACTAGATATATAATATAAATATTTTAATATATAATATTATAGATATATAACCTTGTTAAATATGTATGAAGTAAAATCTATTAATTTTTTTTTTTCATTTTAAAAACCTTAAAATAGTTTTTTTTTCATATTAAGATAAGTTGTTGTTTTTAAAGTAAGAAAAGTATTTTCCAAAGATAAGAAAAGAAAAACCGTTTCCTTTTATAAATGCTTAGCTTTTTCTTTGACCGGAAATCCTTTTTCTTTGTTGATTTTCCTTAAGTTCACCGGAAATGTTTTTCTGGAAACAAACAAAGTAAAGGATTCGATAGATAACAATGCAAATACATGCATCTATATATATATATATATAAGCCTAAATCTTCCTAGCTAGTCTCCCATCAAAAACAAAGTGAAGAAACTCATTATCAAACATATATCTTAAGAATTAACCACACCAGAAGATATGGAAAAATCCTCCATGAAGATGGCTTTCTTTGCCGTACTCTTGGTTTTTGCATCTGGTATATATTTATCTCCCTTCTTTTCTCTGATATGTCATTTCCTCACCTTGCACCAGCACCACATCACACGTACTGGTGTATTTATTGACTTATATATATATATATATATATATCATATACGATTCTCTGCAACTCATTGTTTGTATCTTGGTTTTGTTTGATTAAATTAACCAGGAACACAGCTTGGAGCAGAAGCAAGGAATATAAATATTCCGTGCAAAACTGTGAAGAACTGCGTACCAGCAGGCCATTGCAAGTGCATTATGAACTTGTGTTTCTGCCATCCTGTTGAACAAGTTCTTAATGCTCAAGCGCTCATCGGGAATAATCCATGAACGTTCAAAAAGCAGTTTCTTAGCTAATAATTCAATATTTGCAAAGAAGCTGGATCTTCCTTGTTGTTACGTACATGTTTTATTAATAAATGTGTTGGAAATAAATGCGCCGCCGAAGTATTAGTGTTACACATTCATTATCAAATTCATAAAGGCATGTTTTTTATTTTATTGTGATAATTAAATTGACTAACTTAGACGGAAACGACCACAATTTAAGGTTGATAGGTTAAAAGAAAACGCTAAAGGGCTTGAGAAACCACAGTCGTACGTGTACAATTCTCAAAATAGAAAAAAAAATGACTCTTGAATTAATTTTAATCTCAATAATCAAAATTAAATATTTTAAAAAAAAATAACTAGAGTTAAAAGTGATCCAAATCTCCATTGTTGGCTAGCGGTGTGCAGCACTGCTTGTATTAACAAGTAGAAGTGGCCCTGTAAGGTGAAAATACTTGTTTTTTAAAATAAAATATATAAATACTTGGGCATATTATTTTGATTTTTTATTTGTAAATATTATTTGGATGTTTACTTTATTGTCTATTATTAAATTTGAGTCTTGAATGCAGGTTATATCTTCCCTTTACGGTGAGTAATCTTGGGCTGGATCAACACCATATAGATGTATTAAGAGTAAATGGTGAACCATCTAGATACTGGCCAATGATAATAACTTGAAACCAAGAGGTTTGTTCTCTCTGTAGTTTCAAGTTCGAGCCCTGGGTTGCTCATATGATGACCACTAGAGGCTTACATGGTCGTTAACTTTAGGGCCCGTGGAATTAGTCGAGATACACGCAAGCTGGTCCACCCATGTTAAACTAAAAAAAAAAAAAAAGAATAAATGGTGGCTTGCGTGCCTATTTTAAACATCATCAAAGTAAACAATTTTAAAACAGCAGTACAAGTATTTATTGACTTATTATTGTCTTTCCAGAACCAACATCAACATCACTTGCTTATAAAAATAATAATTAAAAATGTATATATAGTCGTGTTTACTTTATCATTTATTATTGAAATTAAATTTTAAATATATGTGAATGTTTCTTTATATCAAGTAAATTTAAGTTACCTCACATCAGCCCAGTCCATTAATAGCAAGTTGTGGTCTTTGGGCCATTTTGAACTTAATTTCGCAAAGAATTCTAAATTTCATTTAAGTCTGAATTTATTTGAGATTGTTATAGCATGATGATTTAAAATATTTTTTATTTATAAATATATTAAATTAGATTTTTTTTATTTTTAAAAATTATTTTTAACATTAGCACATTAAAACAATATAAAAATATAAAATAAATTTTATTTTAAGCAAAATAAAAATCTAAAATTTTTAGGAACACGGTGAGAAACAAATGTTAATAAAAATGTATTATGTGCTATGCTGCGTGTCAATTATTTTTTATAAAATATATTTTAAAAAGTTAGAATTTAAGAATATTAGGTTTTTTTATAAAATTATACCTAAAAGCATTGGATTTATCTATTACTCCTGATCCAAAAGTTATATTTATAACATTAATAATAATATTAAACTTACATGATCCAAGTTGAAGTGAATTTGGTTACAATATCAAACCTGGAGCCTTTGATATGAGTCTGGTTGAAAGATTTTGTTATAAAAGTGTGATAATTAAAAAGAAAAAAATTTAATATTACATAATGAAATTAAAAATAAAAGATTAATTGGAAAGAAAAAAGCAACAAAGCAAAGCATTATTCCAATTAATAGTGCTTTGTAAGGAGGGGTACATTAAAATTCCCTCATGAGATCACAATAATTTAATGACCAGTAAACAAAACAAATCATAAAGTTTAATTCTTAATCAAATTGATATTAAAAGATGAAATTGAAAGAAAAAAAACTACTTAAGAAAAAGAAAAAAAATATTAATCAACTGCTTTAACCCGTAAAACCTGAGATTCGTGTCATAAAATTGAAAGAAAAAAGATTGATGTCTTTTAGTTATAGTTAATTATAATATTTAAAGATGAAATTGGAAGAAAAAACTAATAAAGAAAAAGAAAAAAAATATATGAATAAAGTGGGTTAACCCGTCAAACTTGAGATTCGTGTCATGAGAATGCGATAATTAAATAGAAAAAAATTAACATTAATAAAATAAAATGAACAAAAAAAAGATTAATTAAAAAGAAAAAAAAACAAAGAAAAAAAAACCTATAGGAAGAAAAAAAACTAATGAAGAAAAAGAAAACAAATATGAATTAACTAGATTAACCCGTCAAACCAGGTTAATCCGTCAAACTTGGGATTTGTGTCATGAAAGTTTGACAACTAAATATAAAAAAACATAATATTAACAAACTAAATTAAAAAAAAAAAGGAAAACAAAAGGAAAACAAAAAAAAACAAAAAAACTAAACAAAAAAAATTAATTTAAAAAAAAAACAAAGAAAGAAAAGCCTCCATGAAGAAAAATAATGAAGAAAAATAATGAAGAAGAAAAAGAAAAAAAATCCGAATTAACTGGGTTAACCCTTCAAACCACTTAACCCATCAAATCTGATATTCGTTTCATGAAAGTATGATAACTAAATAGAAAAAAAACAATTATGGGTTAACCCAGAATTAGTTGAGTTAACCCGTCAAACTCGAAATTCGTGTCATGAAAGTTTGGTAACTAAATAGAAAAAAATTAACATTAACAAACTAAATTAAACGAAAAAATTAATTAAAAGGAAAAATAAGAAAAAAATCCGGGTTAACGTGTTAAACCCGGAACCCATGTAATGAAAGTTTGATAACTAAATAGAAAAAAAAATTAACTTTAACAAAAAAAATAAAAAAAAAAATCATTAAAAATAACAAAAACAGAAAAAACAGCTTAAAAAAACAAAGAAAAAAGCCAAAAAAAACAGCTTAAAAGAATAAAGCAACAAAAATAGACAGCTAAACGTATCATGTGGACTACACTCGAAAAATTTAATTAAAAAGAAAAATCATAAAATTAAAATTCGGGTTAATCCATCAAACCCAAAATCTTTATCATGAAAATTTGATAATTAAATAAAAAAAATTAACATTAAGAAAAAAACATTCATTAGAAAAAATAAAATAAAGAAACAGCTTAAAAGAAGTAAAAAGCAAAAAAAAAAAATCAACGTTTCACTGTAGACTTACATAATAAATCAGTGAATAGTTTTAGTATATTTTTAATGCTAAAAAAAAAAGTAATTGGACATTCATCTCTCCCTTTTAAAATGATTTTTTTTTATTACAATCTTTACCAACTTAATCTTATTATCCCTGGTAATAAATATTTATGAACCTTTGCAGTAAGTATAATGTCGGAATGTTGGGTCCACAAAGTGTGCTTTCTAGAAAGTAGGGTTTCCTCGAATTCAAAAAAAAAAAAAAATTTCGGGATAGCACAAAATCATGACAACTAGCTCTATTATATTTTATTTTACATGGGATCAAGTGTATAGGTTATCATGTTGGTTCGTCATTCATGGGGTTATTGTGGAATAAAAAACAAGTCAGCCCTGGATAAAAATGTGCACGAGTGAAAGGACTAACAGGTCTAGAAAAATGAAATTAGCAAAGTTACTCGACGTATTCGATATTACAAAGATGTGACACTTACTCGACGTATTCGATATTACAAAGATGTTACAAGCGAAAATTAATAAGCTAGGGAAGGGCAGAGCTGGGATTATCTGTGAGGGGGCTATAACTAATATAATATGATATAATTTTATTTTTTTAATTTATTATACATGAATTATAAATTTGTTTTTACATGATTTAGTTAATTTTATTCAAATAACTTGCTATAAACATATAATAATTTTTGTATAAAGTAAAAAGGTTTAAAGTAATATTAAATTAAATCAAGGCTACAAAGTTAATTTCATTTTTATAATGTATTCATCATTTTAATTTTATTGGTTTTTGTACATATCAAACATAAATATACAAAGTATATAAGAAACATTAGCTAAAATAAAGTATTATTTATGTTTGATAAACTTTGAAAAATAATAAAAAAATAATTCTAACATATTTATTTTAATTGTGTATTTTATTTTTTCATAGCATATAAATAATCAATTGTCATACCAATTATAAATCTTTAAAAATACAATTTAAAAGAACTCAATATGGCTAAAAGAACTCGGCTAAAAAGATTGTGTTTAATTATTTATTGTACCTAATAATAGTAAGTTAAAAAAATTGATAATTGATAATTAAAAAAATTAAAAAAATAATTCAAACATAATCAAAATAAACCAATAAAATATATCCAATTATATTCATAACAAGAATTAAAAAAAATGTGATAAAACTAACAAATTTGGAAAAAAATGGCAAAATTATAGATAAAAATTCTTATCAACTTCTTTAACAAATATTTCAAAAAAACATTAAAATAGATTTTAAATTTAAATTATTTATTTTAATAAAGAATAAATTAATTAGTGGTTTTGCTTAGGCGTTTTACGATTCGCCATCTATATTCGCCATCCATCTATATTCTTAAATTGAAAAATTGTTTCTTTTCTTTTCCACGTAGATAGTTTATTATTAGAAGGAACCGTGTAATTGAAAGAGGAGGTCTCCGAAAAAAAAGAATATATATATATATATATATATATAATCTAGAGTAGCTATCGAGGTCTGGACCCCACTTGACAACTAGTAGTGGAAAAGGATTTATCTTTTGTTTTTTTCTGAGGAAAAAGTAATTCTGAAACCACACTTTCAAATGGCAGAAACCACATCGTAGAAAATTGCGAAGTCATCGGGCAACTGTGTAAAAGATCGTTTCCATGCGCTTCCTCTCACAGTGGAGCCCGCTACGTTTAGCCAAAGAACCTACAACATGCATATAAGTTATAACCTCCTCCATGACACCAAATTTCAGCCCTCTCTTCTCCAAACTAGTTGAGTTATGGACGGCTACAGCAATCACCCGCCTGCCGACGACTCCACCAATATCGGAGGTCAATCTTTGGCTCTTAAAGGAGGAGCTGCTGGGAGCCTCCTCTTTCTACTGGCTTTCATAATCTACGTGTTCCTCAAGAAGTGCGACTGCACCATCATCTTCAAGATGAGAGCTGATGATGCTTCCAGCAGGCCAGTGGAAGAAGCCTGAAACGAGGAGGTAGGATGTAATTATATATACTTCAAGGTATCACTTCATCCTTGAAGTATATATATATATATATGCATCACTTCATCCTTGAAATCCTTTGATATATATACTTCAAGGATGAAGTGATGTTATTAAGAAACATGAATAACATCAAACATTACTTCATCCTTGAAGTCCTTTGATATCCTTGATGTTATTAAGAAACCTTAATAACATATATATATATATATATATATGATATATATATATATATGTATGTTATATATGTTATATATATATATGTATGTATGTATGTATATATGTATGTATGTATCAAAGGATGGTATCAAAGGATGATACACACACACACGTATGTTATATATATATGTATGTATCAAAGGATGAAGTTATATATAACTTCAAGGATGAAGTGATGTTATTAAGAAACATGATATATACATACATATATATACACACATAACTTCAAGGATGAAGTGATGTTATTAAGAAACATGATATATATATATCAAAGGACTTTAAGGATGAAGTGATGTTATATATATCAAAGGACTTCAAGGATGAAGTAATGTTTGATGTTTCTTAATTTTCTGTTAAGAATGACTTGTTTAGCAGCTTCGCCATGCGAAAATGGGAATTGGCAGTTTGAAGTAGTACCTTGATGTTTGTTTTTTATTGTTACACTGAAAAATTTAATAGTATTTCTCGTAATAGAGTGTTTAGATCCTATTGTCTTTATTTATTTATTTATATTTGGAACTCTCTCTCTCTCTCTCTCTCTCTCTCGTTTCATTAATTTTTATTTAAGGCATGTCTCTTCTGTTTCATACAAATGATTGAATTGGTTATGTTCTAAAACTTTAATTTATTTTGACGTGTATATACTACTGCAGGAGGAGTGGTCTTCATTAAGGACGCAACTTGTGTGAAGTAATACTTATGTTTCTTTGTTTTCTGATATGAATAAAGTTGGTAGCAGCACCAAGGCTACCTTAGCAGTCAGGGTACTTGACAGTTTGCTCCGGTATCTTCAAACTTGTTTTCTATATGGTCGATCTGGTTTCTTGTAATAGAATGATGTGATCCCTTTGTCTTTATTTTTTTTATATTTGAAAAGAACATGGAGTTAAAAAATAAATTGGTTGCGTTTATTCTTAAAACTTATTATTTATTTGATTTATTTATTATAATCTAATTTTTGAATAAATATTAAAAAAATAAATTTAGTTGAGAATTGGGTTAAAACAATACAAATTCGAAGTTCGAGGTTGAAATTTTTAAAATTTGAGAGTTAATTGGTTAGAAATTGAAGAATTAATAAGTTTGGAAATTTAATTAAAATTTAAATTATTTTAATTAATGAAATTAAAAGCTTAATTGAAGAATTGATGAGTTTGAGGACTTAATTAAACTTTGATTTAATTAATTAAAGGAATCAGGGTTTTAATTAAAGAAATAACAAAGTTTGGAGCTGATTCAAGGAAAAATTACTAGAAAATTAAAGTTCAAAGACCAAATTGAATAGTCCAGAAATCTAGGACTGTTGTTTAAATGGCGCTATAACTCAGGGATTAAAATTGAATTCAATCCAAGGACCCAATTGTTAAATTTCCAAACGTTCAAGGGCTAAAATAAAAATAGCCATTTCTGCTGAAACGGCACCGTTGCTGAGTGGAACACTTGTGCGTCTTCTTCATCTGATTCAAGAGGGGAGCTGGAAAAGTGGCATGGATTTTGGTCCGAATTGTGGATCACTTCTCTTGCCCACGATCTCGTTCGTGGATTAATTAATTGCTTGCAAAAGGAAGACTGGGTTTGGGGGCAAGCGAGGGGAGCTCTATAAGAAGACGAACCGAAACAGAGCAGGGGGGACAAACAGAAACAGAACCAGAGTGGTTTGAACAAGAAACCGAGGAAAAACTCAAGCTAAATCCAGAGCTTAAAAAAAACAGAGGAGAAGGGCCTCAACAATTGAGAAGAAAATTGAAGCAAAAACCTAGAGAAAACGCACTGGACAAGGGACGGAGAAACAGAACCAGGGGAGATTGGACGAAAGCCAGAGAAAAACCCAGAACCAGAAAACTAAAACAAAACGAACAAAGGAGAAAGGCAGTAGGGGCAAGAACTAGAGAAAGCTTGGGTCCAACCAACCCGTAGCACCGTCCGTCCAACGCAGCACGACCATCGCCTTCATTATGCTCTAGGCAAGTATCTCCAGCTCTGCGAAACAATTTGTTAAATTGTTAATTGATTAATTAAATTAATTTCAAGTTCAATTAAATCTCAAAACTTATTAATTTTTCAATTAAATTATTGACTTGATTAATTAAACTAGTTAAAAATTTAATAAAATCTTTAAACTTCCAATCATGTTACTTTTAACTTAAATTTTAATTTATTCTTTATTTATTTTATTTTTACTTGTTTTTCATTATTTTTTTAATAATTAAAATAAAAAGATCAAAAATTGGATTATGACATTATGACCCTAAACTTTTAGTTTAATGCAATGTAGTTTTTTGTTTGATTACTTGATTATTGTTCATTATCTTCTTTTTTTTACTCGAAAAGACTACTCATTGACTATTTTACAAGTGCATTGAATACCTCTATTCTCCACTAAATTTGACAACACTTGAACCAAAATGATTACTCGACATTTCTCTACATCTCGGTATGGTCTGTGCAGGCTGATTGACACAACAACAGCCATGACACCAGCTTAAAGTAACCAATTCAGGCAGCCTTGAACTATCAAATTTAACAGTTCATGGTGTATACTTTGAACCAACGGTTGAAATTCTTTCCAGTTAAATCAAAGGCCAAAATTTTTTTTCAATGAAGACTGTCGCACCCGACATCGCGGCGGCTCTAAAAAATTTCTTTAAATCTTTGGAAAGAACGGATTTCTGGCATCATGTTCTTTAATGTGGATAAGGAGTCGTCACCTAGTATTATGGTCACTAGGAACCTTAACTGGTCAACAGAGATTCTATGGTTCGGGACTGGTTACGTAAAAGGGAAGATATTATCACCCCTTAAACGTCCTGCCTTAGGCAGGCTGCATTGCTGGTTTCGTCTTAAATTACGAAATGTTTATTTTTTATGTTATGAAAATTTGTTTATAATATTCCTGACTCTGGCGCCAGTGAATATTTAACTACGAATATTTCCAACTCTGGCGTTGGTAAATATTACGTAGCTATAAAAATAAATTTAAATCAGTATTATTTTTTTATTCCCGACTCTGGCGTCAGTGAATAAATAAATAATAATACATTTATTTTTTTGAATGCACATATTTCTTATTTTTTTTTAGTTAAATAAAATTGAATAAACAAATAAAAATAATATAAATTTAAACCGGTATTTTTATTCCTGACTCTGGCATCAGTGAATAAACCAATAAATTTACATTATTTTTATTCTCGCATACACATATTTTTATTTATTTTTTATTTTTTATTTTTTGTATTTTTATTTTTATTTTTTTGTTGGGCTGGGCTAAGCGCAGCCAGCCCGGCCAGGTCACTGGCCCAAGCCAGTGACCGGCTGGGCTCTGTTGCAGGCATGCGTGAATTATTCACGCATGCTTGCAACAGTAAGGAGGTAATTATATTATCTTTTGCACAGTTACTAAATTCTGCATTTGCAAAGCAAGGAGAAGGAAGAACTTACTGGCGACCAAAGACGAAGATGTGCGGTTGCTGATTGACTAGCCTCTTCTTGCTTCGTTTGTCCTCCTTGATTCCCTATCCCCCTCTTGGTTTTCTGTTCCTCTGTGCTTGCTAGGAGACGGACGAAGACGATGATATATGAAGATTTGGTGGCTGACAAAAACTTCTCTTTCCCCCCCTGTTTCGTCTCTATTTTCTTTGTCCCCTGTATTTCTTTGGTTCTGTTCTTGGCTATGTTTTTGGTTTGATTTTTCTGCAGGGATGAAAGCAATGGCAGAACCGGTTCTCCTCTCTGTTTCAGTCTTCTGCGTTCTGGGTTGATTTCTTCCTTTTTCTGGGTTTCTGCCCTCGGTTTCCTGTGGATTTGTGTTGAGTCTTTTATTTTTTTGTGCAGGGGTGTTTACAGAGTGGATGGCAATGGCGGGGTCAATTATCTGGGTATACTGGTGTTTTTTTTCTTGCAGGGACGAAGACCATGGGCTGATCTGCGACTCTCTTCTACCTTTCTCCCTCTCTCTGTATGATTTTTTTCTGGGTTTTATGCTCTGTTTCTGTTCTGTGAGTTCTCTGTTTTTGGGTTGGTTTTTTTTGTTCTTCTCTGTTTTTCTGGGTTCCTCTCCTCTCCCTGTGATGGTTTTTTTTCCCCTTTTATAGAGCTCGAGCTTCCCCCTAAATCAATCCCATCTTTGCAGGACTGTTATTCAAATCACGAGCGGGATCATAGGCAAGAGACGTGGTCCACGATCGATCGAATTTGTTGCAGATCTTCGGCCTGCTGAACCGGGATGGAGAAGACGACCACAGCTGTTTCCAGCAACGGCGACGTTTCGGGAAAAATGGGGATTTTCAATTAGACCCCTGAACTTTGGACATTTCACAATTGGACCCCTAAACAAATAAAAATTTCTTTCAATTTTGCCCTTTTTTGGATAAATTTCAATTAAGTCCCTGAATTTATTTAATTAATTAAATCAAAGTTTAATTAAGTCCTCAAACTTATTAATTCTTCTAATTTCATTAATTAAACTAATCCAAAATTTAAATAAATTTCCCAACTTATTAATTCTTCAATTTCTAACCAAATTATTCTCAAATTTGATAATTCCATCCATGAACTTTGAATTTGTGTTGTTTTAACCCCATTCTCAAATATATTTTTATTTTTATTATTTGTTCAAAAATTGAGTTATGACAGTTGCCCCCTCTTTATAATATTTACTATGCAAAGATATTAGAAAATTTCATTTTCTTTTAGCTTTGTGTAGTAAATTTATAAAGAAAAGTAGATACAGAAAGAACTTTTTTTTTTAGTCTTGAAAATTTTCAACACAGTAGATTGACACATGACCTTTACATAGAGATGTAGAAATCAAGAAACAAGTCTTTTGGGAGACAACCTATTTTTTAGATTTTTTTTGTTTTTTTTTTTTAAATGGTCGAGGGCTCAAAGGCGCACTCGAAAATAAATAAGACGAGGGCTCGAAGGCGCGCTCGAATGTAAGACGAGGGCTCGAAGGCGCGCTCGAATGTAAGATAAGACGAGGGCTCGAAGGCGCGCTCGAATGGATAAGACGAGGGCTCGAAGGCGCGCTCGAATGTAAGATAAGAGGAGGGCTCGAAGGCGCGCTCGAATGTAAGATAAGACGAGGGCTCGAAGGCGCGCTCGAATGTAAGACGAGGGCTCGAAGGCGCGCTCGAATGGAGGTAGGATAGAAAATGCACTACCTTTAATGGTTGAGGGCTCGAAGGCGCGCTCGAAAATAAATAAGACGAGGGCTCGAAGGAGCGCTCGAATGTAAGACGAGGGCTCGAAGGCGCGCTCGAATGGAGGTAGGATAGAAAATGCACTACCATTGATGGTTGAGGGCTCGAAGGCTCGCTCAAAAATAAATAAAACGAGGGCTCGAAGGCGCGCTCGAATGGATAAGACGAGGGCTCAAAGGCGCGCTCGAATGTAAGACGAGGGCTCAAAGGCGCGCTCGAATGGATAAGACGAGGGCTCGAAGGCGCGCTCGAATGGAGGTAGGATAGAAAATGCACTACCTTTGATGGTCGAGGGCTCGAAGGCGCGCTCGAAAATAAATAAGACGAGGGATCGAAGGCGCGCTCGAATGTAAGACGAGGGCTCGAAGGCGTGCTCGAATGGAGGTAGGATAGAAAATGCACTACCTCTGATGGTCGAGGGCTCGAAGGCGGGCTCGAATGTAAGACGAGGGCTCGAAGGCGCGCTCGAATGTAAGATAAGACGAGGGCTCGAAGGCGCGCTCGAATGGAGGTAGGATAGGAAATGCACTACCTATGATGGTTGCGGCTGAAAAGTGGTGGAAAAATACAGAGATTTTTTTTGGTGGCCTAATTCTCATGGGCGGCCTGCCCAGGTTGAAAAATTCTCAAAAGGGAAAATTTTTCAAAAGCTATTTCAATGTTCGCCATTTCAAGGTGGCCTTCCACTGGATGGATTCTGTTCAAATTTTTTTCTAATGCAGAAATCATTGCTCAATGTCTCAAAGTTTAGATGATATGCATGCATCTTTACCTGATTTGAAATATAGGCCCCCATTTCTTCACAATCTTCTTGTTGATTAGTTGGTGAGATCTTGCTATCTGATTTGAGTCATCTTTGTCGTTTGACTTCCAGCCCACTCGAGTTGGCCCATGTAAGTCTACTTCTAAATTTGTTTGCATAACTCAGCAATTGTGGTGCCCATCGTGACCCACTTGCTTGCTAAAGATTTTCTGATTCGTCAAATAATTTGAGAGGATTATTCATTACCCCTCGTCTCACTGCTAAAAACATTCGGTATCACTTACTAAAAGGATCGAGCTGTCTTTTGTAAACCAAAATGCCCCCTTGTCTGGTTGAAGGAAATTACCATCTCCTTTTCTAGAATCTTTCCTTCTAAACACAATGTTGCCCCCTTGTATTGGTTATTGCCCCTAAGTGTGCTTCTGTCAGCGACTTAGATAAATAAAGGTTTTAAGAGGCCATTCTCTCATTTCTCTCCTTTTCAGTTTGGTGGAGGAATATGGGTCTAGAATGAATCTTGAAATCTTGATCTTGCATTTTGAAAACAAAAATTATTTCGATGTGAGTCAAATAACAATTTGCTTTTGAAATCTTGCAACTCCTTGGTTATTTTCTTTCTGGGAAAAGAGATTATTTGCTCTTGTGTTTGGTAACGAGGTCTTCGGTGAAAATATATCATGAGATGACCTTTTATTTTGAAGTGAAGGGCTCGAGAAAAAGCTCGAGGTTTTGTATGAGAAAAACTTGTCTCTTTTTGAACATTTATTTTTATCAGCATGAATAATAATGAGTAGTTTATTCTTGATGTCATGAATCTTATGAAAAAGTATTCTTTGCATTTTGAGAGCATTGTTTATTGTTCTAGATTGCTTGCTTGCTTGATTAGAAAGGACTTTTACAGGCACGTAACATAGGCTGTGGTTTTTGGCTATGAAAGAAAATGATTCATAAGGCTCAAAGAGTGTTTCAAGGTTTCAAAGACTGAAGATCACGATCAATAGTTTGACTTTTAACGTCATTCATATTTTCCTTTGCCGCTCTTCTTTGATTTGCCCTTTTTTCTTCTTCTTTTTCATTGCTCCGCTAGAGCATACTCACTTTATCTTGGTTATCACTTTTTCTTGTGATATGGGCATGCCCCCTAGTATTTGAGTTTCTTGGGCTCTTTTGCCTTTTGGCTTTCTCACGGCTTTATCCTCTTTTTTTATTATTGAAATTTCACTTGCCTCTTTTTTTTTGTGATGTGGGCATGATCCCTAGCATTTGAGTTTCTTGGGCTCTTTTGCCTTTTGGCTTTCTCACGGCTTTATCATCCTTCTTGATCATTGAAATTTCACTTGCCCCCAATGTAGGGTGTGATCTTAGTCGGGATTTTTTTATAAAAGAAAAATTATTCAGGCTAAAAAAGGGTTTGCAAGGGATGTACTTATTTTAGAACGTAAAAGGAATAATAAAGATGGCCTTTCCTCATTTCAAGCGCAAGCAGCTATGATCAATAAACTCTGACCTCGTATAGTGTGATGGTTTATTCTTTGCAAAGATGCATTTCATGAGTTATGAGCAACAAGTTCACTACATACCATTATTCATACATTTAAAAACACATGATTCAAGAGTAATGGGGTAAGGGTGTTTATTCTCTCTTTTTTTCACAATTTTTTTTTATAATTTAGTCACCTCAATGATGGAGTTGCTAGATTTACTTGTCATTCTACAAGTAGAATGTCAAAAATATTGTTTTTGAATAAACATCAAATTATTTTTTGAAATCAAAATGCCAGATCAATTTTTTCAAAACTCTAATAGAGAAACTGATTTTTGGTAAAAGAGATGAATTGCGTCTATGAGATCGCACAAGGCTTCAAAGATGTGTTTGTGAATCTTTATAAGAAAACTCTCTCAGAAAAAATGAATAATGCTAATCGTAAACACGATTGAATGACAAACTCATTATTTTCATTGAAACTTTAGAAAATAAGTTCAACAAGAAAGAACCTATGACAACATCTTGGGCATGATAACATATAAAGGGGCTAATCATTTAGCGATCATTGATTGGAATTTCTGGAATATTTCAATCATTCATTCTCCTCGACAACGGCATCTTTTCAACAGTCAATTGAAATCAAATGTAGATCATTCTCGACCTAATATCACCATAGCTTTATCTTCAAGATAGTTGATTTCTAGGAGTCGATGTGAAGCAATTAACTATAGAAATGATAAGTGTCTTGGCAACCACCTTCAGTGAAACTGTTCTTCTCCGTCGGGTTAGCAATCTTACCTAACCCAATGGCTTGTTCAATCCTCTCAGCTATAAAAACCAGGTCAGTAAAATGTTGTGTAGAGCTTCTAACCAAGTATTCAAAGTATGGAGCTTTAAAGGTGTTGGAAAATAAACTGATCATTTCTTTTTCCAATATAGGAGGGTTAACTTGTGCAGCTACCTCACTCCATCTTCGGGCGTATTCTCTTATGGACTCTTTGCTATCCTTCTCCATAGCTTGCAAGCTTAACCGATCAGGGCCCACATCTATATTGAACTTATATTGCCTCATGAAGGCATCAACTAAATCCTTCCATTTTTTAACCTTGGTATTGTCCAACCGCATATACCAAGTGAGGGCACCATTACTCAGACTGTCTTGAAAGAAATGAATCAGCAGTTTCTCATCATCAACCACCTCAGCCATTTTGTTGCAGTATGCTTTGAGATGAGTTATATGACATTGAGTTCCCATATATTTGATAAATTCTGGCACTCTAAACTTTTTGGGAATGACAACGTTGGGCGCCAAACACATCTCAGTAGCCTTTATAGGATCATATAGGTGAATTCCCTCAAATGCCCTCATCCTTTGTTCTAGGGTAATGAATTTGTTCAGCTCATCTTCTTTTACCATTTTGTCCTTTTGAGATTCATTCTCTGTAGAATCAATGGTAAATGACATTCTTGTGGGGTATGTTGGTTGAAAATGCATGACTTGTTGAAAATCAGATGACAACCCATTTACCCCCAGATTCTGTGGATTGAAGGAATTTACAAGCATAGGTTCAGGCTGAGCTATAAGTGTTGCTTTTCCGGTTTTATCTCTCAAGGCCTGCTCGAGTAGACTAGTAAGCCTTGCGACTTCTTCTTTAAGATTGTCCACCTCTTTTTGATGTTGGGTTTCCAACTGGGCTCTTTCTTCGTTTTCCATTTGTCTTTTCTCGAAAGGGTTTATTATATATAGGTTTCAAATGGGAACCTATATTTCAACCTGTAAATGTAAATCATGCAATTTATGCAAAAATGTTGATTCAATTAAAAATGCGTATGGAATGCAGATACGTCCTTCATGGGATGACAACCTAATAGGAAGATCCTAATTGTTGAGTGCATCAAAGGGTTGGTCATTATCTAGTTTCAAAAGGTCTCTCGCATGCTCAGTGATCGTCCATGAAAGGTCGATATGAGGCTTACAAGTAGTGTGAAAATAGAGGCCCTGAGTAATATCAGTTTGGCATATCAACCACTTCCAAGTAAACAATCAAGCGAGAGTTGGATGGTTTCACGAGTCTTACACAGGCTAAAGCCATTGGGGTACCGTTACTTTCCCACTTATCCTAGATTTTCGGGTGTGTGCTCTCAACGTGATGGATGACAATATAAACATGGATGCATGCTAAAGCAGTAAATTCAAGAAAAATAAACAAATAAACATAACATAAAAAACATTATAACAATTGATAAACAAAGGGCAAAGCTTAGTCCATTGGTCTCCAGTGGAGTCGTCATTCTGTCGCACCCGACATCGCGGCGGCCCTAAAAAATTTCTTTAAATCTTTGGAAAGAACGGATTTCTGGCATCATGTTCTTTAATGTGGATAAGGAGTCGCCACCTAGTATTATGGTCACTAGGAACCCTAACTGGTCAACAGAGATTCTATGGTTCGGGACTGGTTACGTAAAAGGGAAGATATTATCACCCCTTAAACGTCCTGCCTTAGGCAGGCTGCATTGCTGGTTTCGTCTTAAATTATGAAATGTTTATTTTTTATGTTATGAAAATTTGTTTATAATATTCCTGACTCTGGCGCCAGTGAATATTTAACTACGAATATTTCCAACTCTGGCGTTGGTAAATATTACGTAGCTATAAAAATAAATTTAAATCAGTATTATTTTTTTATTCCCGACTCTGGCGTCAGTGAATAAATAAATAATAATACATTTATTTTTTTGAATGCACATATTTCTTATTTTTTTTTAGCTAAATAAAATTGAATAAACAAATAAAAATAATATAAATTTAAACCGGTATTTTTATTCCTGACTCTGGCATCAGTGAATAAACCAATAAATTTACATTATTTTTATTCTCGCATACACATATTTTTATTTATTTTTTATTTTTTATTTTCTGTATTTTTATTTTTATTTTTTTGTTGGGCTGGGCTAAGCGCAGCCAGCCCGGCCAGGTCACTGGCCCAAGCCAGTGACCGGCTGGGCTCTGTTGCAGGCATGCGTGAATTATTCACGCATGCTTGCAACAGTAAGGAGGTAATTATATTATCTTTTGCACAGTTACTAAATTCTGCATTTGCAAAGCAAGGAGAAGGAAGAACTTACTGGCGACCAAAGACGAAGATGTGCGGTTGCTGATTGACTAGCCTCTTCTTGCTTCGTTTGTCCTCCTTGATTCCCTATGCCCCTCTTGGTTTTCTGTTCCTCTGTGCTTGCTAGGAGACGGACGAAGACGATGATATATGAAGATTTGGTGGCTGACAAAAACTTCTCTTTCCCCCCCTGTTTCGTCTCTATTTTCTTTGTCCCCTGTATTTCTTTGGTTCTGTTCTTGGCTATGTTTTTGGTTTGATTTTTCTGCAGGGATGAAAGCAATGGCAGAACCGGTTCTCCTCTCTGTTTCAGTCTTCTGCGTTCTGGGTTGATTTCTTCCTTTTTCTGGGTTTCTGCCCTCGGTTTCCTGTGGATTTGTGTTGAGTCTTTTATTTTTTTGTGCAGGGGTGTTTACAGAGTGGATGGCAATGGCGGGGTCAATTATCTGGGTATACTGGTGTTTTTTTTCTTGCAGGGACGAAGACCATGGGCTGATCTGCGACTCTCTTCTACCTTTCTCCCTCTCTCTGTATGATTTTTTTCTGGGTTTTATGCTCTGTTTCTGTTCTGTGAGTTCTCTGTTTTTGGGTTGGTTTTTTTGGTTCTTCTCTGTTTTTCTGGGTTCCTCTCCTCTCCCTGTGATGGTTTTTTTTCCCCTTTTATAGAGCTCGAGCTTCCCCCTAAATCAATCCCATCTTTGCAGGACTGTTATTCAAATCACGAGCGGGATCATAGGCAAGAGACGTGGTCCACGATCGATCGAATTTGTTGCAGATCTTCGGCCTGCTGAACCGGGATGGAGAAGACGACCACAGCTGTTTCCAGCAACGGCGACGTTTCGGGAAAAATGGGGATTTTCAATTAGACCCCTGAACTTTGGACATTTCACAATTGGACCCCTAAACAAATAAAAATTTCTTTCAATTTTGCCCTTTTTTGGATAAATTTCAATTAAGTCCCTGAATTGATTTAATTAATTAAATCAAAGTTTAATTAAGTCCTCAAACTTATTAATTCTTCTAATTTCATTAATTAAACTAATCCAAAATTTAAATAAATTTCCCAACTTATTAATTCTTCAATTTCTAACCAAATTATTCTCAAATTTGATAATTCCATCCATGAACTTTGAATTTGTGTTGTTTTAACCCCATTCTCAAATATATTTTTATTTTTATTATTTGTTCAAAAATTGAGTTATGACAAAGACAAAATTACCCTTTTTCATTCCGTATAGATAGAGGTGAATTTTATGACATGAGCATCAAAAAATTAGTATGCAAAGTTGGCAAAAAAACCATTCTTTCTCAAGATTTTTTCTTCTCCTACGCCGGCCATACTTTCCCCCCTTTTTTCTCCACCTCCGGCGACACCACCACCTCTAGCCACCATGCACGATCTTCCTTGCAACACCAAGAATGCCACCAACCTCTCTTCACCCCTGACCAAGCAAGGTAGCTTTTCCTTCTGCCACCTTGAAACCTGCTACATAGTCATTTGCATGCAGAAATTCTACATGCAAATGACATTTTCCTTCTAAATTGAGAGGGCTAGACTTGTTTCCAGCTCATCTCACATGGTTAGGCTAGGTCTAACCCACCAAAAAACAAAAGTTAGATATTTTGGGCCGATCTTGACCCAATTTTTTTTGACGGATCTTAACCCAACTTGGCTAGGCTCGGTATAGTTAGCTAGCACGACCCAACCCATATATTTTATAAAATATTTAATTATAATAATATAATATTATATATTGTAATATAATATTTCTTAAAAAAACAAAAACATTTCAACAATCCTCTTTAAAAATTTGTGATTTTCTTGCATTTTTTTTTTATCAATCTTGTTTAACATTGGGTTGTATTTTTATATTGTATGATATAACTCTTTTCTTTGTATAACTAGTTCTTTACTTATATTTTCGCAAATCATAGATTTCTAGTAATCATAATACTAGATAATAACTCTTAAATCTTAATCATAATTTTATGATTAAATCCAAAATCTTTTCCTTTACAGCAACAACACCATATCATATCAAGAGACACATATAGTTCTTATTATAAAATTCCATATATATCTATTGATGAAAATCCGTGCCACCTGTAACATGAATATGAATCGGACAAATAGCATGTAATATGCCAGAGGCCAGAGATGGGAGACTATAAGAGCAGAGAAATATATTAAAAGAAAAACAAGAAGAAAGAAAAGATATCTGAATACAAAGTATTAAAGAAACCAAAACGATAACTGGTGTTGCTATTAGATGATTCTATAAAATCATGGTTGGCCAACAAGCACATCCTTGTAAGGAGTTGTTGCAGGAATACGTGCTGCTCTCATTTCCGCTACCATCATTTTCCGTCTCCTCTCCTCTTCTAGGATGAGTGGTGAGTGACCCTCCCTCTCTCGTATCAAACGCTTTTGAGCCCCTCCTCTCAATTTCTCTAACCGGAGTCCTTCAATTTGCTGCATCTTGAACACCTTGACTACGTTAGCTAATCCCCCTATAAAAATCATTAGACTTCCACAGATGCCTGTCCAGACCCAAGTCTTGCCCTGCATTAATCAAGAAACTTTGCTGGGCGTCAAAAAGCTACCATGCAAAAGTACTCAAAGATTCCAAGATTTTCTATTTAGATTGTGATGTTTAAACCATCGTTTTCTCTATCCAATTAGACTGCCTCTATTTTCAAAACTCGAGCAGATTGCTTGAACTATAACTAAACAAATTTACATCTTACCAGTAGCTTCAGTCCATGATGGCCCCGTCCTGCTTGCTCATGAATATTGAGAATGGATCCAACCAAGAACAGCAAACTTCCCATTAAAAATGGGATGTGGACGCTCTGTTGCAAGATTTGTACATGCCTATCAACTCTCTCATATATCTGGCAAGAGTTGTGTATGGATCCGAGCACCCACAAAGCCGGTCCGGCAATAAGCAAGTTTAGAGCATGCCTTTCCAATTTGAAGTGCCCATATCCCTTGTATTCCTGAAATTATTTGCAATATGTACTTAAAGGTTATAACTGTGCTCCTAAGAATACAGGATTTTAAGAGGAGACAGTGGAAAGCTGTGGACTACATAGACCTTAATTGCATAACGAAGTTACAAAAAGCTTCTCTCTGAAAAGATGAATTCAAAGAGACTGAAAAGAGGCATCTTCACGTTGGGTAATTAATGTCTGGCCCAAAGGAATAAGTTTTGACATGCACATAACCTAGTGCAACGCTCTTTAATGGGGTTTTTGAGGAAATATAATGGACTTCTAATTATCGAGATTAGAGGCATGATATAAATTAAATCATAGATTGATCCTATGATCTAGAAAGTAGAATTAATTTAATTTGGTAATGCAATTAGGAAACCGAAGCACTGATTTGAAACCCATCCCATTAGCAGCACCATTACATATATTTATTAACAAAATTTAAAATTAAAAGAAACTAAAAGGTGGGGTTTGAACAGTTCATTTTATTGTGAGAGTACTTTTTTTTTTTTTTATCAAACTTTCTATCTCTTCAAATAGTGCATCCTTTAATTTTTAAGAAAATTAATGACCGAAATTTTAATTTTGTTATAGCATAACATTTGAAAAATAATCAAAGTATAAAACACAGAGAAATAAACTTTGAATTAGCCATCAAATAAAAAGATTTTATGCAATATCCTTTTGTCTTTATTTGCTTATATATTTCGCAACCCTCATCTCTTTTCATTTTTATTCAAGGCATGTTCCCGTCGTCCCTTCTTTTCTCTCTTTTTAAATATCCTGTCTTAATTGTATCAATTCTTGATTTGGGTTTTTCCTGTAGTAAAGGGCTTATGGCTGAAGAAGAGTGGGAATTAGTTAACATCATCGTCTTCAAATGATCAACTGGCATACAAGTTTAGAATCCACTTCCAGAACCACTGCTCTAAATCGATTGTCCCAAGCAAGATGAAGTCCAAGTGTGGCTGCCTACGTACAGCTCAGCTTTGATGGCATTGCACCACCCTACTCCAGCAACAACAACCAACCAAAAATTGGCCACAATCATCATCCCAAATGGGCACGCAAAGAACAATAAGATTCTGTATAATTAAGTCAATCTTGTGTTTCCAATTGACAAAACCAGTTCATGTGTTCTTGAAGAGAAAAAAGCAGACCATATGTCAATTGCAGCCTCACAACCTCTGAGCACATTTATAAGTGATTCAGACTGACCTAGGCATGTCACGGTAGTCTTCATCCTCTACAAGATGTCTCCTGTTTCTTACAGCATCAGTTAACAATCTTTCTATAACAGACAGCCACAAAAAAAAAAAAAAAAAACTCTAATCTTCTCTGTGGTCCCTTTCATTTCCAGATTTGTCCCAAGTAGAATCATGATTGTTCCATGTTTCTTCTGCAACATAATCATCATAAACAGCTGATATTGAGAACCCCCTTTTATAGGCCCAAGGCCATATTGCTTTTTATCATCTCCATTAGAGGGGCTGGGAGGGCATATGCTAGCAAGGGTTTGCACAACATTATTTGGCAACCGTTCTCAAGCATGTCCCCCTTTCAAGTTCCTTTTTCATCTACCATTTCCACAACCTTTACATCTACATCTACTCTCACCCCGTTCGTAAATTCAACTCTAGACCCATTTTCAGCCAAACTTGAATCATTTCTATTAAAATAGTAGCATTTTGTTGCTTTTTTTACAAGACATTGAACCGACCGGATTTGAACCAGGATTGGTTTGGTTAAACGGATTTGGCCAAGTCAATATATTGCATGATTCAACTAAAACCTTCTTGAGCTAGACCTCGAATCACAGATTTTTCAGATCAACATATATAAGGTCGGGTTTAAGACTATACCTCCGCTGCTGCTATTTATGAGCTTTTGGATTCATGTTGGCATGTGCAGATTGGGAATACTTTTCGTGAGAAGGTCCCAAGTTAACCCCGATGTGCTAATTATTGTTTTTTCTATTTAACCACACCATCAGGTTCTTTTAATTTTTGTGTTAAAATAATTATTTACTTGCAAAGTTACTTAGATTTGATTATTGTCTTTTCTAATTAATAAAATCGACTTCATTCATTAAGATTAAAAGGAAGAAAAGACTTTCCAGCTTAATTAAATGATTGCGTGAGTTCTGTGTTCGAGTTTAAATAACGTCTCCAATTAAAGTCCTCAAGCTAAAAAAAAGTAATTGGACATTCATCTCTTTCTTTTGAAATGATTTTTTTATTACAATCTTTACCAACTTAATCTTATTATCCCTCGTAACAAATATTTATGAACCTTTGCACGAAGTATAATGTCGGGATAGCACAAAATCTTGACAATTAGCTCTATTATTTTATTTTACATGGGATCAAGTGTATAGGTTATCATGTTGGTTCGTCATTCATGGGGTTATTGTGGAATAAAAAACAAATCAGCCCTGGATAAAAATGTGCCCGAGTGAAAGGACTAAGAGGTCTAGCTAGAAAAATGAAATTAGCAAAGTTACTCGACGTATTCGATATTACAAAGATGTGACAAGGGAAAATTAATAAGCTAGGTAAGGGCACAGCCAGGATTATTTGTTAGGGGGCTATAACTAATATAATATGATATAATGTTTTTTGATTTATTGTATATGAATTATAAAATTTTGTTTTTGCATGATTTAGTTAATTTTATTCAACGAACTTGCTATAAATATATAATGATTTTTATAAAGAGTAAAAAGATTTAAAGTAATATCAAAATAAGTTAAGGCTAAAAGGTTAATTTTATTTTTTGAATGTATTTATCATTTTAATTTTATTGATTTTTATACCTATTTGAAAGTGTGCTAGTTATTGTTTTTTAAAATGTTTTTTATTTTTAAACATATTAAAATAATAATATTTTTATTTTTATTTATTTTTTGATATCAATATATTAAAATATTTTGAAAACATTAAAAATATATTAATTTTAATTTTTTTAAAAAATACAATGCAAATACTGAGCTGGAATAAGGAGATACAAATCTGGAGAGACATGTACGTAGGACCACGCAGAAACGGAGGTACTCAAATGCGACGAGCAAACAAAAAGTCAAGATACAGCTTGAGTTATGGACGGCTACAAAAATCACCCGCCTGCCCAGGACTCCACCAATATCGGAGGCCAATCTTTGGCTCTTAAAGGAGGAGCTGCTGGGAGCCTCCTCCTTCTACTTGCTTTCATAATCTACGTGTTCCTCAAGAGGTGCGACTCATGCACCATCATCTTCAAGGTGAGAGCTGATGATGCTTCCAGCAGGCCAGTGGAAGAAACCTGAAACAAGGAGGTAGGGTGTAGTTATAATGATGTATGTTTGATGTTTCTATTAAGAATGACTTGTTTAGCAGCTTTGCCATGCGAAAATGGGAATTGGCAGTTTGAAGAAGCTAGTACCTTGATGTTTGTTTTTTTATGGTTACACTGAAAAATTTAATCGTATTTCTCGTGATAGAATGTTTAGATCCTATTATCTTTATTTATTTATTTATTTATTTATATTTGGAACTCTCTCTCTCTCTCTCTTGTTTCATTAATTTTTATTTAAGGTATGTTCCTGTTGTCTCTCTTCTGTTTCATACAACTGATTGAATTGGTTATGTTCTAAAACTTTTATTTATTTTGATGTGTATATATTGCAGGAAGAGTGGTCTTCATCAAGGATGCAACTTGTGAAGTAATCTATGTTTTTTTTTTTTTTCCTGATATGAATAATTTTATAGCAGCAGCAAGCCTACCTTAACGCAGGATCCTGCAGTTTGTTGTGATCCTTTTGTATCTTCAAACTTGCTTTTTGCATGGTTGAACTGGTTTCTTTTAATAAAATGATGCGATCCTTTTGATCTATTCTTAGAATAACAAAGTACTCTTACCCTAAGTAACTTCTAATAATCATGAAGATTAATAGCTTATGTGTTCGCATGGTTTTTATTTCAAAACGTCGTGTACGTACCGTATTTTGTTCAAGGGAGGAATGTTTTCTATTCTATTTTATTAATAATTGGCAAAAATGAATATTTTTTAGTGATAAGTTAAGACTTTTTTGACAAAAAAAAGGAATGCAAATGTATGGTAATTATTCCTGTTTTATTTTTTTTTATCGTGGATGTGTATCGTATTTTTACCTTTCAATGGTGAGCGTTTTCCTTTCAATGGGGCCTTCCTCCTTTCTATCTCTTTCTATGAGTTTGGGAAATTTGCTATCTTGGTCCATTTAACTTATAGCTCGGATCCTTCGTGGAAACATATAAAAAATAAAATTTTATAACCAAAACATTAATTTTTAAAACTACAAAAATTAAAATATAATAAGCGTAACTCATAATTTTTCATGAGTATATTGACTGACTATATAGTTTTCTCAAGGTTTTTGATGCGGCCCCACGTCTGTGTCCACTTGATTCCGTGTTAAGGTTAGGAAGCATCATTGTTTAAAGAAACGGCTAGGAAAAGCACGTTCTCCTTTGCGGACATCTAACGTGGGAGGTATATAAACTATTTTCTTAATTTTTACAATGAATCTTATATTTTGTTATACACATACACGTATCATTCTCTATACTTATGTTTCTCCTATATTTCTTCTTCTACCACCTAAAACGTAGTAGTTTAACCTGAATCAGATTGTTCTATAAAAACTCAAATTAAGATTTCTCTCTACAATTATAGGAAAAAAAGTCTTCAATCAATGATGGAAGCAGACGATGTTATAACCTATTTCTCGGTTCCGCACAAAAAAAAAAAAAGTACTTACTCCACCCCTGTATTTTAGTGTGGTATTTATAGTAATTCTTTCAACTCTTTAATATATATTGATGACATAATTTTGTCAATAATTTAACAATTGCAGTGGCATCAGTAACTCCTTTTTATTTATCCAGAATATATCAACAGAATAAATCCGCTAATCTTGTTAGTAATATATATATATTTTGAACAAAAATAAAAAATAATTAAAAAAAATAAATTTGTATAAAATTCAAGTATTTATAAATCAATTATTTTAATGTCATAACTTAATTTTTGAACAAATAATAAAAATTAAATACAGTTAACAATGGGGTTAAGACAACAGATTTTGAAGTTTAGGGATAAAATTATCAGATTTAAGAATAAATTGGTCAAAAATTGAAGAATTAATAAGTTTAGAAATTTACTTAAAATTTAAATTAGTTTAATTAATGAAATTAGAAGAATTAATAAGTTTGTGGACTTAATTAAACTTTGATTTAATTAATTATATAAATTCAATGACTTAATTGAAATTTATCCAAAAAAAGCAAAATTGAAAGAATTAATTAAGGACCAAATTGAATAATCCAGGAATTAAGGACTGTTTTGTAAATAGTGCACCAATTTAGGGATTTAATTGAAATTTATCCAAAAAGGGCAAAATTAAAAGAAAGTTTTATTTAGGGGTCCAATTGCGAACTTTCCAAAGTTCAGGGGTCAAATTAAAAATTGTTAAACGGTGCCGTTTGCAATAATACCGTTCGTCATCCCTTCCATTTCGCCGGGGCAGCCGATTCAACAGGAAAATCAGTGCATCCAATCCAAATCGTGACCAAGTCTTCTGCCACGATCCCGATCGTGGAGGAGACGGTTTTTTAAGATCTCTGGCCTTATAAAAGGCAGGAAAAGAAATCAACAGGGGGAGGACCGAAAACCAGAGGAGAGGCAAGCACACCAGAGGAGGATTAAACCGAAAATCAGTGGAACAAGGGACGGAGAAATAAACCCAGAAACAGAGGCAGAGCGGAGCATAAACGGGGACGAAAAAAACAGAAGCAGGAGGAGCCCAGAAACAGGGGACACACAGAAAAACACAGGGAAAAAACAGTGAGATCACAGAGAACGAACGAAACAGAGCAACCACAGACGGCAAAAAAAAAAACTAGAGCAACACAGACCGAAAACCAGAGCAAAAACGCAAGCCACATATAGAGCAAAAACCCAGACCCAAATTCGAAAGGAGAAGCCAGCAACGTCCTCTGCTCTTCATCACAAGGATTGAGAAAACAAAAAGAAAAGGAACATCAGACGAACAGAGGGGAAGAGACTGAGAGGAGGAGGAAGAGAGTATTCTCCGGGAGTGCTCGAATTGTTGCTGTCCCCTGCGCCTTCGAATCGCCAGGTAAGGCTTTCCTTTTTTCTTCGTTTCTGCACATTTTATTATAAGTTCAAGAACAGGGGCGAAGGTAATTACCTTCGCCCTGTGCAGCGCACGCGTGGTCTGAACCACGCGTGCCTGCAGCCCAGCCGGGCCACTGGCTTGGGCCAGTGGCCTGGCCAGGCTTGCTGGGCCAAGCCCAGTTCATATGGGCTAAGCTGGGCCCAGCCCCAAAGAAATTATGCTGGGCTGGGCCCAGCCCAGCCCAACAAAAAATAAAAAATAAAAAATACAGAAAAATAAAAATGAAAATAAATGAAAAATACAGAAAAATAAAAATAAAAAAAAATAAAAATAAAGAATGTGTATGCGAAAATAAAAATAATGTAAATTTATTGGTTTATTCACTAACGCAAGAGTCAGGAATAAAAATACCGGTTTAAATTTATATATATATATATTTTTGTTTATTCAATTTTATTTAGCTAGAAAAAATTAATAAATATGTGAATTCAAAAAAATAAATGTATTATTATTTATTTATTCATTGGCGCCAGAGTCAGGAATAAAAAAAATATTGATTTAAATTTATTTTTTTTAGCTACGTAATATTTATCAACGCCAGAGTTGGAAATATTCGTAGTTAATATTCACTGGCGCCAGAGTCAGGAATATTGTAAGCAAATTTTCATAACATAAAAAAATAAACATTTAGCAATTTAAGACGAAACTAACAATGCAGCCTGCCTCAGGCAGGACGTTTAAGGGGTGATAATATCTTCCATTTTACGTAACCAGTCTCGAACCATAGAATCTATGTTGACCAGTTAGGGTTCCTAGTGACCATAATACTAGGTGGCGACTCCTTAAACAAAGAATATTCCTATCAAAGAACAGAATGCCAGAAATCCGTTCTTTCCAAAGAATTAAAATTTTTTTAAGGCCGCCGTGATGTCGAGTGCGGCACTTATATAAAAACCAAATATTTATTATAAATTTATACATTCAAATACAATGAAACTATAACAAAAGCAACGCTAGAAGAGGAGGAGGAGAAGGTTGGTCGTCCATGGGACACTAAAAAGCATAGACCAGTAACAAAAGACAACCATGAGAGTTCGGGACCAAAAAAGTGAGGTGACTAGGGAACATGTTTGGCTTTCATTTAAGAAGAAACCGATTACTCCATAGAGTAGTAGAATAAGGTAGAGGTGCAGCGGGCATACTTTATGACTAATGATAAGAACATATCAAAAACCAATTTTAAGATACGAGGTTTTTGAAGAGGGAAGAGAACAACCAACCACCTTCCTCCGTAATTGTGTAGAGCCAATAAGCAGGTGCATATGTACCACAAATCTATGATCTACTATTTATGATAATTTGACGAAATTCTTCATAATCCACAGAGAGTCGTTCATATTTTTTATTGGGATGAGTCCTACGTTCTTGCACTCCTTGATCTAACAAGGGCATGAACTTCGAAGATTGAGTTTTCAAGACCGATTACGAGCACCCAATAGTTGAAATACAATGGGTCTTCTGCAAGTTCTTGGCCATAGTGTTAAAGAGTCTGTATACTTGATTTTTATTGGGTCCACCATACAATCATGCCTCCAACCACATATCAGGGTGGGTTGAAGGATCGTCCATGTATCTCTTTTTTAATCGGTTGTTATATATTTCCTGGAAATAAAAAATGAAATCATCAAATTCAATAAAATAATAACTTAAGAAAAAAAAATGGTTCAAAACCAACGTCCCACAAAGTGTTGAGCTTGATTGTCGATGAACTGTTGCACCATGTTTTGGCGGTTATCACTCCGAACATGCATTTCCCAAAAAGCTTCATTGGGCTTGACTCATGTCCAAGAGCCGTAGCCTGTAAGAAAAAAATATTATTAGTTAAATATATTTATAAATAACAACAAATAAAAAAATAAATGTGATTAAAATAAATCTTACCATTCGCTTCGCATACGAAATAAACGAAACAGAGTTACCGGTGTGCTTGATAACAAAATTGTGAATTTGCCCGCACCAGACTGTGACCGTCGTGTGAAAAACTTGGACGCCACTTGCTGAATATATTTCACCCATATATTTTCTGGGATGTATGGCAACTTGAAATTCTTCCAAACTATCATGTCATTCTAGCCTGGTAGAGCGCTTTCTTTGGTATATTTTTTTACCGATGAAGTTAGCGATGGAAAAATTAGATCAGTAAATATCACCATAATTATTGATAGAAAAATTCTATCAATATTTTCTTTCGTATTTAATAATTTTCTAGTAGTGCAGTAAGATCTTAAAACTACCAATAATTAGATTTATAATCCGTTAAATAAAAAGTTCAACAAAATAGTATAAACTAAGCCTAATTAATAATTTGAAATAACTCTAATAACTTAGGCTTGGACATGCCACATCTAACCCAAAAGTAATAGGTTGACCTATGGGTCCTATATTTCCATCAATTTATCGACCTATATCCTGACTCATCTTACGTCGATCAATAATATCATGGTTCATCTCCACAACAAGCACCATGATTGTATCTTTTAATTGTATTTCAACTTATTTGCATTAATGCAAGTTTAACTAAATTTTTATACTATGAATATTATTTTTAGTCCATTTTTTATTGGTGATAAATTCATTTTTAATATTAATTTATGTTGTTTATATATATTCTACAACTTTCAAAATATCCATAAATAATTAATTAAAAAAAATTAAAAGTCATTTTGATAAAAATAAATAAATAAATAAAATAAAAATAATGTAGTTAACAACCAAATTTCCATTTCTGATTGTAAATAATTCATCAATCAGCAACGGATAATTCGATGCTCACAAACCAGCAACGAATTTTTCATTGCTAATATTAGCAACGGAAAATCCATTCCTGATTCACAAAACCAGCAATGGATTTTTCGTTGCTAATATTAGCAATGAAAAATCCGTTGCTGGTTTGTGAGCATCGAATTATCCGTTGCTAATTGTAAGCATTGAAATTTTTGTTGCTGAGAAATCAGCAACGAGCAAATCCGTTGCTGAAAAATCAGCAACGACATATCTGCATCCGATATTTGTCGTTGCTGATTCTGTTGCTAAATGTTTTTAGCAATGAATTTTAGTTTTATTTGTAATGAATTAGTTAGTTGTTAATTACTACATTTTTTTAGTTGTGAATTCCTAGACTCCCATAAAAAAACAAAGTGAACACACCGATTATCAAACATATATCTAAAGCTTTACCGTGCCTCTTGATGAGGTGTTGTGGGAAAGGTTTTTGGCTTTAATCATCAACTTATGATTAATATTCAGGAGTCGCTACCCAGATTATGCAAGAGAAAGACACATCACCCTCAGTGCACCCTACCTAAGTTAAGCTGTATTGTTGTTTGATTGTTTTTCTAAGCTGGGTTTCTATTCATTGGTCTTTTCTAAGGTTCAAGACAGATCTTTTTTCATGAGAAAATCTCTATCTTATCGGATTAAATCCTAACCATTCTACAGTTAAAATTTTAGCATCGTATTTATTTACACCTTGCATCTTTAATACCTCATTTTATACTTTATCGTGTAATTTTACACCCTATAGATATTAAAGTTTATATCTAGACAAAAAAAAATGATTGGAAAAGAGTTTTTGATATTTTAGCCAAACCCTAATGGATGATAATAAACTGGTTATGATATCCATTTAAAAAAAAAAACATGAAAAAGATGTAATTTTTTTTATGAAAATATCTTTGGAAAATATTTTAGGATTTGACCGTATGCATAAAAATAAAATATATTTTTTTAAAGGGGAAATTAATGTAAAATTTTTATGGTTTTTTTTTTTAATTTTTGAGTTTTTTTTTTAATTCTTTAGAAACAGTTTAGAGAAAACTAAGTATTTTAATATCAGATTTGTATCTTATAGTGTTAGTATATAACCCAACATTAAACAAAATTGGTAGAAAAACAAATTCGAGAAAATCACAAATTTTTTGAATTTTTTTTGCTAATATATATATATATAAAAAAACCTGACTTGACTCGCACTATAGCACAAGTTAATCATCTAGTAATAAACTAAAAGAAAACACTATCTCACTAAAAATATGGTGATTTTGTAATTATGTTTGAGATTTTGATTATTTTGGATATTATAGTAAGTGGTGTTGGGTGATATAATTGTAAATTTTTGTTTTTATTTTATTTATTTAATTTTATTTCAAAAACAAGTTTTTCTTGAATTTTTTTCTATTTATACTTGGTGTTTTTTTTTTCATTTTACACTTAATATATTTATCATCATTTTTTTATCTTTATTTTTTTATAAAATTATTTTTAGTTTTTTTTCTTTATACTTTTCTTGAAAAAAATATTATTGTTTATTCTTTACATTTGGCGTATCTATACCTTTTTTTTGCTTATCATTATTTTTTTATAATTGTTTTGACCTGTAATTAGATGAATTAAATAAATATGTTAACAATTTATTTTATATATTTATTGGCCCAACTAGTTTTTAATATATTTAATTAAATGCATACATAGACTTTTTCATTTATAATTAGATTTTATTTTTAAAAAATAAAATATTTAAAAAGTTTGTATATTTATTTTTTGTAAAAAAAAAAATAATTAACACATGATGAAACGCGAATCAAATAACTAGTATTTAGTTAACAAGTCTAACATTCCATTGAATTTGAAAGAAATCCAAATTCTAACTTATTTAAAATATTATGAATTATGATAAAACATTAAAAAGTAATTTTATGAACAAAAACAAACATTTAATTACCATTAAAAAACCCAAAATCTACAAGAAACTCCGCAATAATAAAATATATACCACCATAAACCTTGAAGGTGTAAGCAACCGTGATATTGTTTCGTTGTGGCTAAATATTAATACTGTATAAAATTTTCAAAAAAAATAAAAACTTATTCTCATTTCGCATATTCAGTACCATCTCCTTAAAAATAAACTACTTTCCAAAAGAATATTAATTCCCTTTTCATACCTCTGTGTAAAACTTTTAATTTCATTCCTATCATTTAATTAATTCCTATAAATATACTCAGTTAACATAATAGGACCATAGACTTTGATTATAAGGTAAGTAATTTATCCCTCGATGATGGATTCTACCATATTTTCAGATATATATATATATATATATATATATATATATATATATTTGGATATAGATTTGGTGAGAGAAATATTGAAATATTTGGATTTGGATTTGGATTTGGTGAGAGAAATTTGGATTTGGTGAAAGAAACAGTTTCCATTTTCATCGTACATTAATTAATCCTCAATATTGGTTTAAATTCAATGATTTTAATTGAAATTACAAGTTTCCTGCACGATAAAAATAATATAGACTTAATATTCATTTTTATTTTCATGTCTCTTAATTTAAATTCTCAAATTCCAAAATTAATTCTCAAGTTTTGAGACGATTATATATCTAGTATTACCAAAGACTCGCTGATAGCTGAAAAAATAGTTTTTTTTGGAAAGTAATTTTTATAAAATATAAATTTATGAAAATTAAATTATTTTTTATATTCAATAGTATCATGAAAAATAAGTTGGAAAATAATTTTCGGTATATGGTTATGTCATAGAAAATAAATTAAAAAATAACCCATTAATATTTTTTTTCAAGTTTATCTAATATATATATATATATATATATATATAACATTAAATATAACTTGACCACTTATAATAAAAGAATGAGATATAAAAAATATAATGGTAATTTAATTACATCATTTATTTATATATAGCTTATTTTTTAAAATATAACTATATATATAATATAAATATTTTAATATATATAATATTATAGATATATAACCTTGTTAAATATTTTTGAAGTAAAATCTATTAATATTTTTTTTCATTTTTAAAACCTTAAAATAGTTTTTTTTATTTTCATATTAAGATAAGCTGTTTTTTTTTTAAGTAAGAAAAGTATTTTCCAAAGATAAGAAGGAAAAACAGTTTCCTTTTATAAATGCTCAACTTTTTCTTTGACCGGAAATCCTTTTTCTTTGTTGATTTTCCTTAAGTTCACCGGAATTGTTTTTCTGGAAACAAATAAAGTAAAGGATTCGATAGATAACAATGCAAATACATGCATCTATCTATATATATAAGCCTAAATCTTCCTAGCTAGACTCCCATCAAAAACAAAGTGAAGAAACTCATTATCAAACATATATCTCAAGAATTAACCACACCAGAAGATATGGAAAAATCTTCCATGAAGATGGCTTTCTTTGCCGTACTCTTGGTTTTTGCAGCTGGTATATATTAATTTATCTCCCTTCTTTTCTCTGATATGTCATTTCCTCACCTTGCACCAGCACCACATCACGCGTACTGGTGTATTTATTGACTTATATATATATATATATATATATATATATATATATATATATATATATACACGATTCTCTGTAACTCATTGTTTGCATCTTGGTTTTGTTTGATTAAATTAACCAGGAACAAAGCTTGGAGCAGAAGCAAGGAAAATAAATATTCCGTGCAAAACTGTGAAGAACTGCGTACCAGCAGGCCATTGCAAGTGCATTATGAACTTGTGTTTCTGCCATCCTATTGAACAAGTTCTTAATGCTCAGGCGCTCATCGGCAATAATCCGCCATGAGCGTTCAAAAAGCAGTTTCTTTGCTAATAATTCAATATTTGCAAAGAAGCTGGATCTTCCTTGTTGTTACATGTTTTATTAATAAATGTGTTGGAAATAAATGGGCCGAAGTACGTATTAATTACACTTTCATTACTGAATTCATAAAGGCATGCCGAGTAGCCTGATTATCTCACTCTCTACAAATCTACAGAAAGTTCAGCTACACATCAAACAATATTTCCATCAAACATATTTATTTATTTATTTTTAATTTTATTGTGATAATTAAATTGACCAACTTGGACGGAAACAACCACAATTTAAGGTTGAAAGGTTAAAAGGAAACTCTAAAAGGGCTTTAGAAACCACAGTCGTGTACACTTCTCATAATAGAAAAAAAAATTACTCTTGAATTAATTCTCATCGCAATAATCAAAATTAAATATTAAAAAAAAAAACATCCAGAGTTCAAAGTGGTCCAAATCTCCATTGTTGGCTAGCGGTGTGCATCACTGCTTGTATTAACAGGTAGAAGTGGCCCTGTAAGGTGACAATATATATATATATATATATATATATATTTTAAAAATGTATAAATACTTGGGCATATTATTTTGATTTTTGATTTGTAAATATTAAAATAAAATCACTACCAGAAAATCGCTAAATACCAACGGACATACCGACGGAATTTTTTCTGTCGGTATTTCTCGGCCGAAATCACCGACAGCAAATATTCGTCGGTAATTAGGTCGGTAATTACCGACCGAAAATTCAGAATCAATGAAAAAAGGGCGGGCAGTGGCGCGGAGGTTTTGGCGGGTGATTTTGCCGACGGAATCACCGACGGAATTAAAAACTGGGGCCCGTACGCGTGATGGGACCTATTCACCAACAAAAAATACCGACGGAATCACCGACGGATTTGAAATGCCAGATCCGTACCGGTGACGTGACGGGTGCACCGTTAAAAATACCGACGGAATCACCGAGGGATTTGAATAGCAGATCCGTGCGGTGACGTGTCGATTGCCCGTCAGAATTACCGACGGAGTCACCGACGGAATAAAACCCGTCGGTAAGGCCGTTGGTAAAAGTGAATATATGGCCCCTCTGCCGACACTCTCCTCCCCCATTTCTCCTTCTTCTTCCTAATCCTAACCCTCCCCATCTGCAAAATAACCAGCCCCCCCTCGCCCCAAAACAAAATCTTTCTCATCTCAGCACAACAAGTTGTATTTGTTTTGTGGTCACAGCATCCGTGTTCTGATTTACCGACGGATTTTATCATTTTTTGTAAGTAATTCTATCTTTTAAAATTTTAACATTTAAATGTTAATTTTATTGTTTTTTTAGTATATGTATTAATTTTTTTAGTAGATGTACATGTTTTATTGTTATTTCTCAAACAAACTTGTAGTATATGAATGTATAATTTTATACTTGTTATGGTTTGTTTTAGATTTTGTAAGATTGTATTTGTTTGAAAATTGTTAAAACTTAATTTGTAGAATTACCGAATTACATATTGTGTTTTGAAATAATTAAGAGCTTGCTTAATTAATGGGTCCTTTTTATAGAGGTTCGATAGAAGTCATGGATGATCGTTCATGGATGTATCTAGATTCACCCCAAGGATTGCGGAGGATGGATTATTGTAACGGAGTTCAGGGTTTTATTAATTTCGCAACATCTATTCCCAGAAATTTTACTGGAGGCGGTATTAGGTGTCCATGCAGGAAGTGTCAAAATAAAAAGTATCTGCATCCAGATGTTGTAATGATGCATCTTCTACACAAAGGGTTTGTGGAGAATTACGAGTGTTGGTATGCACATGGAGAGGTATTTGTTAGTAATAGGAGAATGAGAGAAACGGTGGTTGGGTCAACTTCTAGTGCTAGCAACGTGCATGAAGTGGCAAATGACAACACTAATCCTTACAGAAACATGGTTATGGATGCAATGAGAATGAATCAAGATAATGTCAATCAATGTCCAATCGTAGAAGAAGAACCTAATGCAGAGGCAGCTAGTTTTTTTGATTTGTTGAAAGATTCTGACGAACCATTATGGGATGGCTGCACAAACCACAGTAAATTATCGGCTGTGGCACAGGTGTTCACCATCAAGTCAGATCACGGGTTGAGTGAGGCCGGGTATGACAAAATTATTGATTGGGCAAGAAGCATTTTACCAGAAGGGAACAGGCTCAAAGAGAACTTCTATGCTGCGAAGTCCATGATGAAACCCCTCGGTTTAGGATACCAGAAAATTGACATGTGCCCTAACTTCTGCATGTTATACTACCTTGAAAATGCTGTGATGACCGAGTGCATGACATGCAGGCATTCTCGTTACAAACCCAGAACTGGCAGGGGGAAGACTCTAGTGGCATATAAAAAACTTAGATATTTCCCGATCACACCTAGACTGTAGAGGTTATTTATGTCACCAAGGACTGCTGAGCACATGACATGGCACCAAACACACGATGTCGTTGATGGTGTGATGGCGCATCCTTCTGACGGTGAAGCGTGGAAACGCTTTAACAGTGTTCATCCTGACTTTTCTGCTGAATCAAGGAATGTTCGACTTCGGTTGTGTACAGACGGGTTCAACCCATTTGGGTCATTTGCTGCTCCCTATTCTTGTTGGCCGGTCATTCTCACAGTTTATAACTTGCCACCGGGAATGTGTATGAGGCCGGAGTTCATGTTTCTATCTACTGTCATACCCGGTCCAAGCAGCCCGGGGCGGAATATAGATGTTTGTCTTCGATCGTTGATAGATGAGCTGGCGCAGTTGTGGTCCTCCGGATCTCTGACTTATGATATATCTAGGAAACAAAATTTCCTTATGAGGGCGGCTTTGATGTGGACTATCAGTGATTTTCCAGCTTATGGAATGCTTTCTGGTTGGAGCACGCATGGGAAACTCGCATGTCCATACTGCATAGAAAACAACAAGGCATTCACGCTAGCAATTGGAGGTAAAGCTTCTTTTTTTGACTGTCACCGTCGCTTCTTGCCACTTAATCACAGGTTTAGAAAGAACAGAAAAGATTTCTTTGTTGGTAGAGTTGAAAAAGATGTTGCATCCCCGCGTCTTTCTGGTGAAGAATTGCATCATGTTGTATCAGAGTACGGTGACATTGTGTTTGGCCTTCAATCAGGTAAGCAAAAGTTTCCTGGTTTTGGTTTGACCCATAATTGGGTAAAGCGAAGTATCTTTTGGGAGCTTCCGTATTGGAAGACTAATCTTCTCTGCCATAACCTTGACGTCATGCACATCGAAAAGAACGTGTTTGAGAATATTTTCAACACCGTCATGGATGTGAAGGGGAAGACAAAGGACAACATGAAGGCTAGATTGGATATAGCTTTATACTGTAACCGTAAAAATATGGAGTTGGTTTATGACGAGTCACGGGTTGCAAAACCAAGGGCAAGCTTCGTGTTAGAGAAAAACGCACAACTGCTAGTCTACAAATGGCTTAAGAGTCTGCGTTTCCCGGATGGACATGCATCGAACATATCAAGGCTTGTTAACATAGAGGACTGCAGATTGTATGGAATGAAGAGCCATGACTGCCACGTGTTTATGCAAACACTCATCCCATTAGCTTTTCGTGATTTGTTGCCAAAGGGAATATGGGATGCACTAACGGAGATCAGTCATTTCTTCAGAGATATATGCTCCAGCAAGATGAATGTTGAGCACATTGAGATGCTTCAAACGAATATCATCGAGACACTATGCAAATTTGAGATGATATTCCCTCCTTCATTTTTTGACTCAATAGAGCATCTCCCTATACATCTACCGTTCGAGGCAAAAGCTGGAGGACCGGTCCAATATAGATGGATGTACCCATTCGAACGGTGAGATATTACAGTTGCAATGGAATTCATATCTTAAAGTATTTTCTATGTTTTTCTTATTTGAAAATACTTGAATTGTACTCCAATGCAGGTACTTGTTTAATCTAAAAAAAAAGGTTAAGAACAAGGCGCATGTTGAGGCTTCAATATGTGAGGCCTATATTGTTGAAGAGATATCAACATTTATCTCGTACTATTTCAAACCTCATCTGAGAACAAGACTCAATCGCGTTCCACGGCATGACGATGGCGGTGAAGTGCCTTCCAATAGGAACTTGTCAATATTCTCCAATACTGGACGACCCACACCTAAAAATGCCGTAAGAGGAAGATATTTGTCGGAAATAGAATTCAAACAAGCACACAACTATGTTCTATTTAACTGTGATGAGCTGAGACCATTTATTCAGTAAGTCTATATATGTGTAATAGTAATTAAACTTTGTCGGTAATATACTATTAATTATATATTGTAATATCATACACTCATTATCACTTGCAGGCAACATCAACAATATTTGCTCTCCAATAACTCGCAGCTGATCGAATCCCAGATCTTTCAATTACAAGATGAACAATTTGCCACATGGTTCAGAACACATGTAAGCACTATCACAAACTCATTCTAACGTATGCATGTCATTACGAGATTCTCGTTCATTTACCGTGTATTGATGTACATTTAATTACATATATTTACAAGGTTTATCAAATGGGAAGGAGTGCGCCCAAGTCATTGTCTTCACTAAGCCTCGGCCCTGAAAGAAAAGTTAAGTGCTACAACGGGTATTTTGTCAATGGATATGTTTTCCATACTGAAGAATACGGGCAAGGAAGAAAGACATACAACTGCGGTGTTTGTGTTAAGGGATCCACAAGTAGCCAGTTAGAAGTTGACTACTATGGTAGATTAGAAGAGGTCGTCGAACTGCAATATCATAGCGAGCAGAATAAAGTGTTTTTATTCAAATGCTATTGGTATGACACGACGGACAGAGGAATCAGAGTTGATCCGCACCATGGTCTGGTCGAAATCAACTCAAAAGCTAGACTCCGCAACATAAACGATGTCTTTGTTTTCGCAAAGCAATGTCAACAATTTTATTACACATACACCCCTTCATTTAGAAAGGATCGTTCAAGAGTTGATTGGTTGTCCGTTTTAAAAACGAAACCACGGGGTCGTGTCGAGGTTGTTCATGATGAGAACGAAGACACAAGTGTGCGAGATGAAGTCTTTCAAGTTCGTGAGTTGGTTGAACCATATCGAGTTGCTCCTTCGATTGAATTGGAAGAAAATTCAAATTTTCGAGTTCTCGATGATAGTCTTGTTGATATTGACGGAAAGGAGTTGAATGTTGTTCTCAGCTCTAGCGGACAACCAAATGTCGATGAAGAAGATGATATCCATATTGAAGATTGCGATGAAGATGATGACAATTCAATTGATGAGGAAGAAGAAGAAAATTCCGACTAATTATAAAAATGAAGCCCTATGTAAAAACATTTGTCTCATGTAATTTAGATTATTGATGATGTATTTTGTAAAACAAAATATTTATTGTTTAAGCAATGTGGTTATTGTTTTATGTGATAGACAGTTTATCAGTTAAGTTATTGCAGGAAGGTAAACAGGCAATACAAAGACAACCTTTCCTGCATAATGCCACAATCACCGACGTCAATACCGACGGATCACCATCCGTCGGTATCTCACAGAGAGTTCGAAAATATTTACAACAAAATGCCACAATCACCGATGCCCATACCGACGGAATAAAATCTGTCGGCATCTCACAGTAAGCTCGAAAACATAACACCACCATCGACGGGATTACCGACGGCGTTGGTCCGTCGGTAATTTGTTGGTTACACATATTACCGACAGAATTACCGACGGACCGCGCGTTTTCCAAAGTGCGTTAATTAATGCGCCTCTGAACTTGTCAGATTACCGACGGAATCACCGACGGACTGCGAAAATTTTGGAGAGCTTTTAAAAATTCGGGGTGAAATTCGAAAAATACCGACGGAATTTTGATCTGTTACCGACGGATGTTAATTCCGTCGGTGATGCCGTCGGTAAAATTGACCTATAAGTTCCAGCCCCGCCGCTTCGCCTTATTTTTTCTTCTTCTCCCCGCCGCTTCTTCGCTTCTCCTCCGTTTTTCACCTTAGATTTTTCATTTTTTCCCCCTCAATCCTTAAACACTTTCACCTTTAATCTCTAGCAAGATTTGGTGTTGTAAATCTTCATTATATCAAAAGGTATGTGTTTTTTTTCTAATTTATTTTATTTTATTTTATTTTTAGTTGTTTTTATTTTTGTTGTGTTGGTGTTTTTTGTTGCAATGTAGATAAAGTTTTGAATTTGACACATTATTAAGGTATGTATATTTCGTTCCTTTTTTTTTAATTTTTTTTTAATTTTTTGAATTTGTTGAATATTTGTTAATTTAATTGTTGAATAATTGAATTTAATTGTTGAATTTATTGAATATTTTTTGTTGTTGTGTTGTTAGAATTGTTATTAGTTAATTTAACTTAGAATTAGTTAAAGTTGAATTTTTTGAATTTTTTTTGAATTTTTTGAATTTGTTGAATATTTGTTAATTTAATTGTTGAATAATTGAATTTAATTGTTGAATCTATTGAATATTTTTTGTTGTTGTGTTGTTAGAATTGTTATTAGTTAATTTAACTTAGAATTAGTTAAAGTTGAATATTTGAATATTTTTTGAAGTTTTTGACTATTTGTTAATTTAATTGTTGAATAATTGAATTTAATTGTTGAATTTATTGAATATTTTTTGTTGTTGTGTTGTTAGAATTGTTATTAGTTAATTTAACTTAGAATTAGTTAAAGTTGAATTTTTTGAATATTTTTTGAATATTTTTTGAATTTGTTGAATATTTGTTAATTTAATTGTTGTATAATTGAATTTAATTGTTGAATTTATTGAATATTTTTTGTTGTTGTGTTGTTAGAATTGTTATTAGTTAATTTAACTTAGAATTAGTTAAAGTTGAATATTTGAATATTTTTTGAATTTTTTGAATTTGTTGAATTATAATTGTTAATGTTGAATTGTAATTGTTAATTTGTTGAAGTATAATTTGTTGAATTTGTTGAATTTATTTTTTGTTATATTTTTTATTGTTTTGAATATAATTATTGATTAATTTGTGAATTGTAATTGTTAACGTTGAATTTATCTTAGGATTAATAGTTGAATATGTTGGAATAATTAGTATAGATTGGTTTGATTGGTTGTGGCTATTGTTAATATTTGCAGGTTTGTGGATTTGGGTAGTATCCAGTATAGGGGAGGTGCTGCCGATTTTTTTTTAACTTTTGAATTTTATTTTACAATTATTAATATAAAATTGTTTAGATGCACAAAATGAAAACCAGAGCTGGTCGTCTAGTCGAATCAAGTTCGTCTAGCAGCGATGATGATGTTTCCTTAGATGCCTCTCAAGAAGAGGCACCTACATCACCTGCGCCGTCAACCGATGCTGCCTCTTCCAGCGATGTTTCACATCGCAGACGCGGCATGCCTTCGAAGCGGAATCAATTTACCCGCCAGTTCGAGGCACAGTGGAAGGACGATCTTTCAATGTAAGTTTGTTAAGGTTTTAGTTTTTTTTATATATATAAAAAACAAATTTAAAACATAATTTATGAAGTAATCACAAATTAATTTCATTTCTTTTCAGGTTCACAAACATTGAGGCCGCCCGAGTGATATCATCGGCGTTTAAAGCGTCGATGGAGATTCCATTGTTTCAATGGAGTCAGATATCCAGACATCCTGAATGGATGCCTCAAATCAATGCATGGTTTCGTAGATTTGAGGTTCGTCTTAATATATAATTTTCAGCTTATTTCTAATAAATTCAAGTTATAATTGTAAATAAATTATTAACATTTTAAAAAACTATTTTTTTATATACAGCATCGATTCTGCTGGGACGATGAACATGACAGTGTTGTGAGGAGGGTGTGGGAAAATCACGCGGCAATTAGGTAACATCGAAAACAATACGACTTTTTTTTACATAATTATTTATGTTTTGAAATGTAATTTTTTCGTGCGTGAATTAGGTTGCGTGATTTTTGGTATGACGCCCAGAAAAAAGCAAAAAAAACAGCGAGGGATAAGGGGTTACAAGGCTGGAACAATGTTGCGGTTTGGAGGGATTTCAAACCAATATACATCCTGGAAGATATATGGCCGCACTATCTTCATCACGTGACGTCTGAGCGGTTCACTCGACGCTCACAGTCCGGTGCCGGCAACCGGAATCGGCAAATTCATGGCTCGGTTACAACGCACACCGGCGGCTCCGTTCCGTTTGCTGCACATGCGAAACAGATGGTAAGATTAATTTAAATGAAATATATCGTTCAATTAATTTGTTGTTAATACATTTTTTTCATTATATATAGGCTACGTCTCTTGGACGTGAGCCGAGCCCTATGGAGCTGTTTGTGGAGAAGCACGTGCGGAGTCATGACCGCTAAAAGGGGACACAATAGTTCGTTGACAACCGTGCTCAACAGTTTGTGGTGTGTTTGTTCAACCATTTTATTTTGTAAGTTATTATTATGTTTATTGAATTGAATATGATTTTTTTTTTCAGGAGACCTATAATAATCGGTTGAGGGAGAGATACGGGGATGATCCTTCGACCCATCCAGAATTCGATCCGGATTTGTGGATGGAGGCTGGATCGTCAAGTGGACCCGATAAAAATCGGGTTTACGGGCTCTCCAACACTACCGCTGCCAAGTTGCGGTCGACCGGTACTGCTTCAACCGGTGGGAGCTCCCAATCTGTATCGAGCTCCCAATCTAAGGAGTTTGTGGCCTTGCAGCAAAGGTGCGACCACCTATCAGAGGCGTACACACAACTCAAAGAAGAGCAAAGATTGGCGAACGAACAACACAGATTGGCGGACGAACAACGCAGAGCAGAGTCTGAACAACAAAGAGCGGCCTATGAAGAGCTTCGTCAAATGGTCATGAACATGACACAAGGCGGAACATGTGCGCCTAATCCTTTTTGGCCGCCTAACCCCCACCCTCCTCCTCCTCCACCTTTATATTAATTGTTTTTTTTTAAACACATTCATTTTGTAATGAATATTATTTAACTTTGAGTTTTTGTTGCTTAATATAAATTTTATTTGCATAATTGGTTTGTATTACTATTAATTTATATTATTTTTTCTAAATAATTAAAAAAAAAATTACACAGGGATTTACCGACGGAATAAATCCGTCGGCATTGGACAGTGTCTGAGGTATGCCATCCCATCACCGACATACTCACCGACGGAAATAATCCGTCGGTATAAAAATACCGACATACTCACCGACGGAAATAATCCGTCGGTATAAAAATACTGACATATTCACCGACGGAAATAATCCGTCGGTATAAAAATACCGACGAATTTACAGACGGATTTATTCGGTCGGTATGAAATATCACCGACACTTTTGCCGACGGAGGTAGTCCGTTGGTATTTAGATAACACCGACGGAATATATTTCGTCGGTATATTCCAAGCGGGAAACTTTTTTTTTTGGCGCGCACGGGCCGTCGGTAAACGTGTTTTTTTATTACCGACCGATATAGCGACAGAATGTGGAATCACCGACAAAAGGTATTCCGACGGGCGGATTCCGTCGGTAATATAGTCGGTAAATACTTTACCGACGAACGTTCTGTCACACACCGACGGAATAGTTTCGTCGGTAAAACTGTGAAATCTTGTAGTGAATGTATAAATACTTTATTGTCTATTATTAAATTTGAGTCTTGAACGCGTGGGAACGTTTGTTTAGTTGTTTTTGGGCCCTAGGTTATAACTTCCCTTTACCGTGAGTAATCTTGGGCAATACCATGTAGATCTATTTTTGTTTTTTAAATAAAAAATAGATATATAATAAAAAGAGAAAAATTGATTGGTGTGAACAAAACTTTAGCTATATAAGTTATAGTCTAGGCATCAATCTAATTACAAGAAAAAAATACAAGCAAATATAAAACCGTAGTATTAAAGCAAGCAATACAAAACCACATGAAATCAGAACTTAAGCAAATCAAGCCAAAATGCATTTATAATTCCTGTATTGATCAGCACCGGTCTACCAAAAAGAAGAGTTCAGATTTATGATCAAACCTGCAGAAAAGTAAAACAAAAGCCATATAATATCTTCCTATGTAGATCTATTAAGAGTAAATAATAGTTTTTAGAGTGTTTGAGAGTGTAGTTGCGATTACCAATAAAAATTTAATTTAAAGTAAAGAAAAAAATAAATAATTTTTTTTAAAAAAAATATTCATGTTCACATTTTGAATGTAATAAAAAAAATTTTAAAACCCAATTAATTATTCATCATTCACAACAATAGCAGTATAAGTATTTATTGACCTATAACTGCCTTTCTAGTAGCAGCATCAACATCAATTGTTTATAAAAAAAAATTTAAAATGTATATATATAGCTGTACATATTATTTTAATTTGTAAATATTATTTAGATGTTTACTTTATCGTCTATTATTAAATTTGAATTTTAAATAGGATGTTTGTTTAGGGCACATGTTATTTTATTTTTTAAAAATTTAAGTTGGGTCACCGGTCACCACAGCTCCACATGGGCCCATTAAGAGCAAGTTGTGGACTTTGGGCCATTTTAAACGTAATCAAAGCAAACAATTCTAAAGTTCATATAATATCCACCACCCGTTAGGAGTATTTCTTGCTGTATAATTGCCTCTCTAGCAGAGGCCTCACCTGCGTGATGACGGCATTTATTGGTAACTTCATATCTAAGAGCTCAGCTCCTCTGGAATCCCATGCATCAGAAGTGCCCCGGGACAGGGAAGAACTCACCTAAAAGCTCAGGTCAGCCACAAAGCAAGGGTTCAAGTGTAAGCACAACTCACACCAAATTTCCGACTTTAAAAGTGACCCTCCTGCGATGAATGCCTTGTGTTTTGCATTACTGTCAATGGTTTCGTGCTTCGCTTGATCATGAACTCCACGAAAATATTCTATGGTGTCCTCTACCTTATTAACACTTGAAAAGCCCACTACGAGAAATACTTGCTGAGTCATGTACACTCAATGATTTTGGCTGTTTTTATACCTGTTCTTGGCAAACTCAGCTTCAAACAAGACAAGATCCATCACTTCGGTGTAAATAAATATTGATTGTATGAGAAATTACCATGATATGGTTTCGATGTGAATAAAACTATTAACACCGTATCAGATTATCATTTCTTAGATTTATTACCATCTTCTTCGAAATAAACTACTTTACGAAAGAATATTAATTTCATTTTCATACTTTTGAGGAAAACTTCTAGTTTCAACTTAATAGGATATATAGACTTTGATTTTAATGTAAGTGATTTATCCCTCCATGATAGATTTAGCTATATCCTCACTCATATATCTGGGTTTCGATCCTCCTATTAATTTTAAATTTAATGATTTGAATTAGATGAAAGTTACAAAAATATAAAATGTAAAATATTTTCCGTTTTGTCATGCATTGGATCTTAATATTTTGGTTTTGAATTCAATAATTTTAATTCAAGTTATAAATCTCGTGCGTGCATGATTAAAGATAGTATAGGCTCTGTTCATTTCTTATTTCATGTTTCTTAATGTTTTCAGAAATCTAGGGATTAGATTGCTATTTCCAAAATTAATGTTATTGTTTCAATACTGTGTATTCTTAAGATTATATGTATACCAATATTAGCATATATTTAGTCAAGTAGTTGTTGGGTATATATTTTTATTTTTCAGAAAACTATGGAGAAGACTTTGGTAATTTCTGAAAAAGATTTACTCCATTAATTACTTTTTGAAAAATAGTTGTATATATTAAAAAAAAAAACTATTGAATAATAAAATCCTAATTAAATTGAAAAAAAAATTAAAAACAATAAGAAAAATAATAAAAATTCTAAAACAGTTGTTTATGGGTCTAAATGAAACAATTAATTTATACTTAATTAAATAATATTAAAAGTTATGTTAGTTTCTCCTAGAACTCCTTAAAACTTTTAAAAAATTAAAAATTAAGAAAATTATAAAATAAAAATAATTATACTAAGAATAATAAAGAAAGTGCTGCTCCAATTCTATCTATCCCTTTCCATGTTAGATTTATCCATATTAATTGTCATACACATCCGTTTTACAAGTCCGAGCATGATCAAAATAGAATAGATTCTTCTACTCGATGGATGAATATTATGGAGTAACTCCAACTTTAGAACATTTGCATTTGTGGTGAATCTTCTGGGTCGAGCAGGGGAACTACTGGAAGCAATTGCAAATGCAGTAGATATTGTCATTTGGGTAGCTATTCTCACTGCTTGTTGGTTTTAAAAAGAGATGGAAGTGGGTGATAGGGTGGCTGAGCTTTTGCTCGGTTCAGATACAAAGCCAACCTCAGCTCATGTCATTTTACCTCACATATATGCAGCATTGGGTAGTTGGGGGAGAAGCTGAATGTGAGAAATGGATTGAGAGACTTGAAAGTGAAAATGGATCCTGGCTGTTGCTGTATTAAGCTGAACTCTGGACTTCATGTGTTCCTAGTCGAAGATGGATCCCATCCACATTATACTGTAATTTATAACACTTTGGAACATCTTACAGCAAACGCAACATCTTTTTCCTTAATGTAACTCTGTTTCTCTTTCAATAACAGAGGATTATTGTTTTCATGCATCACAAGTTCAATGGCCAAACTTATTTCACGGTTGCTAAATTAAGTTTCTGTCTACTAATAAAAAAAAAAAATTCAATTATGCTAATTATACAAAAGAACTAGGTGTTCGACATAAATTCATTTTCCAAGCAATTCAAGCTGTAGATTGCTGATTATAACTAATTCCAGGTTCTATATTCATGCGAAAAGAGCAAGTGTTAAATACCATATTCCTTTCTGTTTCTCTGCCGAACAGTCTGCTATAGTGTCTACTTTATTACAGCTATTGTACTATGATTTGGATGCCCTTTAGACGTTGCATTTTTCGTTTCCTCAGCCACTTTTATGTTTTTCAATGTTGATCTGCTGCAGTAAATGTTCCTCATGAGTATTCACTTTTCAAAATTCCTTTTTATGGTTCTGTTCAAGTTCTGACCTATGATCAGTTGGTCTCATTCAATCTATTTGCTTGTTGATGGTCGGCCTCACATCACAAATTTTATCATTCCATATTTCAGAATTGAACTTCTGTTTTTCTTCTGTTTCAGGGCTGTGTTCTTCAGGATATTGGACAATGACAGCTGGCTGGCAATTCCGAAGGCTGTGGGTTCTTGGAATTTATCCTGTTTTTACGCTTCATGCACATCAAAGTAGGTCCTGTTATTCTGCTCGTACTAATAATTATAACAGTGTTTCTGATCAACTGTTTCTTTTGCTTTTTTCAGAAATTGATTGTTGAACTATACAAAGAGGCAAGACTTAAGAGCAGCTCTATCTCTCTGTCTCTAGGATGCTTTAAAGCTGATGCCTCCTTTTCTTCAGTACACATTTTTGTTTAAACCCTATAGAAACGTGGTGTTAAACCTGTCTAAGTTGACAGAGTTTAGCCACTTTTTCCCTTTTGCAAGTGAGTACTTGAACACCAATCATTCCTCTTAATTTTCCCCAAAGATAAAAGTAGTTGTTTATGTCTTTTAGATGGCCTTCTTAGCAGTCATTGGAAGGGCACTGTTCTAGTCTGTGATTTAAAAAAAGGGGTTGCTGCATAGAAAGTGGACAGTCATGAGTGATTAACATATGGTTTCCAACTCAGGTGATGCTGACCTGGAAATAAAGAAAAATACAAACATCCCAGCTGAATACCAAATCAATGTGCATCATATTTTGTTAAAGTTGTAATCTACATTATTTTACTACTGTTTCCTTTTTCCTCAAGGCGTGTATATGTTTAGGAATTCTTGCAAATGCAGGGAACTGATAAAATATTATCTCAGTTGGGATTTTCATTATATTTTATGTGGGAGCAAGCATAAAAGACCATTAAATCTTCAGTGGCATCTAAAATTATGAATGAATCTAGTTTGTTGCATCTGCAGGCTCAATTTTCCTTTAGGATTTCATTGGAAAATGCTGCTCCTTTATTTGCACTCATTTGTGGAAAACAACTGTCAATTATAGTGGTACATCAGATACATTAGTCTCTACCATACTTCTTTTTAGTTTTTTCTTCATGGTATTTTATTAATTTTACAACATTAGTAAATTTTATATATCATAAACATCTGTCACCGCAAGAGCTCCTTTTTTCTTAACCTCAGCAGCTCTTACTGCCTCTCTGAAGTTCAGGAAAAATTATTCGCAATGAAATACACCCTGTTACAAACAAGCAAATAGTTAACGTTTTGTTAGTAGCCAACTGTGTGTGTGTGTGTGTGCATGGAAACATAGTTTGATAGGAATGAAAATTTATTTTAGATATCTAATGGAGGATATACACACAAAACAAAACTCATTCTCTTACATAATTTTGTTAACTTTTGTCATTATTACTGTCGTTAATCACTAGCTGCAACTGTTTGGATTTCTCTTCATTCCTAATTTCCAGATCCCATTTGTGTGATTCTTCCTTGATTCCTCTTTTTCTGTACTTGCAGTACAGCACAAGTTGGAGGATCCCTAAGGGGATGCCAACAAGATTTGGGAGCTGCCGAAATCCAAGAATTTAAGTTAAAAGAAAATCCAAGAGTGCATGTACTATTGGAAAGTTCTTGTTGTCACAAAGTTAAGATTGAATAATTGTACAAACCATGAGAAAGAGATCATGGCTCAGTAGTCCATATACCATCCAAAGAGAACTTGAAAGGAAAGAGAAAAACGAAAGGTTGAATGGCATGTATTCTACGCTCTTTGTCTTTATCACTTGTTTCTGCAATTTTATATTTAGAACATTTATTAAAAGAAGCTTGAGCAAATACTTGCTTTACCAAAGGGCTTGAGGGAGATGAGAACTTAGATATTGAACGTGTTTATGTTATGCTACAAGTGTTAGGATGCTAAAATCATGCCACATATTTGTTTCTGTTGTAGTGGCTTCAGCTGTCAATTATGTGGTGAATTAAAAAGAGATAAAGATGCCTCACCACAACCACTAGTGGAGAACCATACATGACCACAGAGGTCACAAGAGCAACACTCCCGACAAATATCTTGCGATGGTGGTGATCATGGAAAGAAAACAATGAGATAGCTGCCGTGATGCAGAACACTAGGATGACAGGTATCATTGTGATAGCAACCTTCTTCTGCACACCCATGGTATATAATTGTAAATACTCTTTGCGATGCATAAGTGCAAGTATATAGCCCGTGAGTTGTGTTACTTTTTATCATGGAAGAAAGGCAGCAAGGTATACAAGCATACTTTGAAACACACACACGCGTGTAAACTTGAGTTGTTAGTCTATGATAAGCGTGCTAGTGTAGAAAATTCAAGCATGTAAGGAAAAATACTTCTCCAATAATTTGACAGATAAAGTTCAAAGAGCTTGCCTTTCCTTTGGCTGAAGTGAACCATAAATATATGAGAATGAAGGAAAGCTCAAAAAGAATCCCTAATCCATTGATGGTGACCACAGGGAATTTTTCCCATCTGCAGCTTATGACAGGCAACCCATACCATGTGTAAAGGAGGCAGTTTAGCAGTGAAATGGTGTAAGGAACACATGAGAACTCTTCAGTGCTTTTCTTCCTGATGACCCTACAGAAAGTTAATCTGGAGACATGAAAAAAGTAATAGTTTTGAGTTCCTGTCAAATTTCTTAACTTGATAAACTAATATTTTGTGTATTATAGAGTCTTGGCATTACATAGGTGCTGAAAAAAGCAACAGAGCAGCTGCATTACCTGCAACAAAATCATGAAGATTTGATATATTAGGTTGCTTTAGTAGAATAGTTATATGTAATGGTAGATATATAGCTGATGCAGGGAAAGGAAAAAAACAAAGAAAGTTAAATACCCATGACTCCCACTGCTAGGCGCAGCGTATCTCCCATGTTTTTCTCTCTGCAATGATGGTCCTAAGTTGAGAAAATGGTCTCCAACAAGAAGACTCTAAAAAACTAGTTAAGTATCTCATACGAAGTGTTTAACAACCTTGGGGGATATAAATCAGGGGAGGCATGGGTAAAGAGAATATTAGAAAATTGAAAGGAGAAGTGCTGGCTACGTTTCCATGAATCCTGTAGACTGTTTTATCTAATCAGTAGATGGAAACAGCTTGCCTAATATTGAGATTTTGCCATAAAATCAGGTTGGTTTTTGAGAACAAGATTAGAGGAACAGGAAAAAGAAATTATTTACTGTTGCCTATTGCAAGTGGAAGATGCCATGGCACTCCACTCTCCACCAGATAGAAATCTCTTACGTGATGTTTGGCTAATCAATTAACATGCAGTACGTTTATTAAATGTTCTCTCTCCCTTCGTGTCTGGAAACATTTTCTCAGGTGATGTATATAATACACTTTTAATCTTATCGTGTGAAAAAAAACACATATACAAGTGTCTGTGTGTGCACCAGCTGTGACACAGATACACACATAAAGCTGCATTCTCATCAGTGAATTATGACATTTATTCTTATTTATGCCTGTATCGTCATCACAGAGTTTTTCAAGGGTGATCACGTTCCTGATGGTTTTGATAAAGGTATACTGCTGAGCGTGCAAATTGAAAAAGAAAGAAAGTTTTTTTAAAATGCAACCCATAGTTGAGGAGGTGTCCATGGTTTTTTCTTAATCTTACAATGAGATATAAGACATTGCTGTTGATTATGATCAAATTAAATGAAAGCAACATGCAGGACTGTGTTTTAAATTTTGGAAAACACTGCTCCCACCTCTTAAGAGCCGAAACTTTATGAATTATTGAAGTTGATTTTCCAGATTTGCATCAGCAGTGTACACTGCTCATGACACTTGTGGCTTTCTGAAACAATAGTTCTTTAAAAAACATGTTACTAAGAGTTAAATCTTGACTCATAATTCTTACCTTTCATTTCATGGAAAAAGAACCGTGATAGTTTCATAAATTCTGATGAGTAAATAGTAATTTAGTCCCTGGGTGTTCTTCTGACTTTGAAAAACATAAGCCATTCCTTGACCAGGTGAGATTGGAAAATTTGACTAAAAATGAAGGAAATTTTAGGGGGGAAAACAATTGAATTGTCACCAAAAACTAAGGGAGGACTAAGTTGCAAGTAAATTTAAAAGTACAGGGATTCATTACTCGTTTTTTAAAAAACTAAAGAGGATTAACTTATTACTTTGCTGAAAACATATGAATCCAATAATAGTTTACTCTATTCTGATAGGGCTCCTGCCACATGAGAATACTGATATACATGAACTTGTTAAGAACCTTAATTTTCAAAAAATGTTCCAACACACTAATAGCTATGTAAGAATTTTTCAAACGAACTGCAGTCTTTCATATATGTCAGGAGTCCATTAATGAGAAAGGGCTGGGGAAAGCTTGAACCCAATTCCTACAATACTAATGAATATAAACGCAAATGAAATTCCTGAGGACTTATACCATTCACTATTTCTTGAAGCTCGATCAATCTCTCCCCAGATGAACCATATAGGCTATAGCCAAGAGAAATTATGAACTAGAATAGAAGAGCTTGCTGCGCTCATGATTAAATATTTTGGAGTAGCTCATTAGATCCTTAGATTTCAGCAGGAAATGAGTTGATGAAAAGATACGTTTGAGGGAGGTTTTTTCTCAAGTAATGCTTCCTGTCATTGTAAAACTGGAAGGCCCTTTTCTCCTATTAAACAACATTTTATTTTATGTGATAAAGAGACAGACTTTTTTTTTTTTATGATGGTGATCTCAGCATCCTTTTGCCTGTCTCCATTTTTATTCTTTCTTGCCTCCAACAATTCATTAAAATCCTATATCCTCCAACACTGGGGTTTCTGATGCCTTATTTAGTAATGGTTCTAGTAGATGAAAGCTCGACAGAGTCCAGAATCTATATTTATAACCTAGTTTACATTACACAGGCTGGTTGCTGTTAATTGCTTTTGACAACCATTTTTGCTGTCCGTGATTTGAAATTCTACTATCAAACTCCTTTCTTTGGACAGTAAATAGTTCAATTCCTTCAAAGTTGGAGGATGGTTTTGGTCGCCATTTATAGATATTAGTCACTCAATGAGGCAGAGCAGCTTATATAAGTTGAGTTTAGGGCAAATTGTGTTAGCGTTAAGTATATATATTCTCTGTACAAAAATAACTGGCTTGTGCTTCTTCTTCTTCTTCTTTTTGTCATGTCAAGCACATCATGCTATAGACATGGACTTAAGATTATTGCTCGCGTTATGATGGTCAGATCAATTTATTTTTTTAACATAAAAATATATTTAAATATTGTTAATGTATTTAAAAAAAAAATTAACTACATGAAAATTGATATGGTATGACCTAGTTAACTTTACAAATTCAAAGATAACTCGAATTACCTACAAAAATATAGTTTGACTCAAAAACAACTTAAAAAAATATAAAATTAAAACGACAATATATTAGATCAACTCGAATTCACTCGGGTTAACCTGTTAAATTCATTTTTCAAGTCATGAAACCCTAATAACTCTCCATAAAACAAATAAAAAAAATATTAAACTCAATTCTCAATTAATCCAATTTTGAAGGATATAATTAAAAATAAAATTTAATTAAAAAAATGACTTGAGTCAACCCGAGTTAATTTATCAAATTTGAGTCATGAAACTAGAATAACCTTATAGAAAGCAACTCAAAACAAATTATGAAGCTCAATTTGCAATTAATTCAATGTTAAAGGATGAAATAAAAAAAAACACAAAAAAACACTCTAGTCAACGATCAAACTCATGATTCGAGTCATGAAACCAGAATAACTTCATAGAATGCAAATCAAAATAAATTATGAAATCTAATTTTTAATCAACTCAATCTTTAAGGATGGAGTGGGAAAAAATAATTAAAAAATAACAAAAAAAAATGATCTAAGTCAACACAGTTAACCAGCAAAACTCGCAATCTAGAACATGAGACCGAGAAACTCTATAGAAAGCAAATTGAAATAAATTATAAAGTCTAATATCTAATTAATCTAATGTCAGAGGATGAAATTAAAAAAAAAACTAAGTTTGAAATTAAAAACATTCCTACAAATACGAGGATCAAAGTGAAAGAAGGCTTAGCTTTGTATTATTCATTACTACAGTAAAAATTCAAATTCTTTTAGTATATGTTAAAATTAAAATAAAATGCTTGAAAATGGCTACTGATAAATCTGCACATGTGTAATAAGAAGAGTCAGGACTTCTAGTATTCAAATAAAGAAACTCTCTTTATGATACAAAACATACTGTTTCTTGTGTTTATGATACGTTTACAATTTTTTATCATAAACTTAGGTAAGTACTGTATTATGACAATGTATAAAAATTGGTATATTTCCATGTATAAGAGGTGCATATTAGAACAATGAGAGTCATCACCCTCAATTGTTAGAAATAAAAAGATTATATGAGTAATTAAAAAAAAAAAAAAAAAAAAGGGGACAAAAGCTAATGAAGAAAATCACAAGTTGTTAGAAGTGTCAAGATTTGCAACTTACCAAGCCACGGGTGGATTATTTTGTAGTTTTTTTTTTTTTTAAATACATCTCTTCTTAAAATAATTCATAGGTAATTTGATATAGTTATTAAATTCAGTTCAGTCTATCAATTTAGAACTAATACTAGATCTAACCATGTTAAAAAAAAATTAATTTAGAGTTGACTTGGTTGATTTGGTAGATCTTTGTCCTTCATCCAATAGATTTCTTTCAAGTTGGGTTTAATAACTTTGGCATTGGAAATAATTAAAAAAATACATCTTTTCAGTGTATTTGAATCTGACGAATACCCTTAAGACTCTGCAATTTATTTAGTTCACCAGTTGATCGAGTGTAGGATGCAACTAAACTAGACCAAGTCACATCATTTTTTGCTAAATACACTATCAGTGAAGCAATTACCTGTATCTTTTCCAGTTTACCATGTAAACAAATGAAATTACACATGATATGATTGGACAACAGGACCTCTTTACGTAATCTGTCTGCCATGAACCTGGGAAAATAATTAAAACTTGTGGAGGATAAGTTATTCAAAGCATTCCAATCACAGTGTGCATCAGAGAAGAGACAGTCCCTTGCTGCTTTCACTTGGATACATGCAGGCGTGTGGACGCAATACTAGTTGTGGGGTGCGGTAGGTGTGGCATAGCAGATGCCAAAAATCAAATCTTTCAGGATCCCTAGTAGGTGCATATATAAAATGTAAGAACCACATGGAAAGTGTTCCTTGTTTCAATATTTTTAATCCATCCATGGTAGATTCAGGCTATTTAAATTATAGTTTTGTTTTTAACTCTGGACTGTTGCAGCTTCTAAAAATAATAAAATAAACATTATTTTGATGTATTTTTAAGTTAAAAACACTTTAAACCGCAACCATTAATATACTCCCAAACACCCCTGAAATATAGCAATATATGTTGTATAATATGAACAACCTGCTCAATCCAAAAGCTTAAGCTATTAGGTGAGATTTCAAAATATAATTTATATTATTCTCTATCACACCCCCTCAAGTAAAAATTCTTTGGATTTGAAACTTGCACAGGTCTACATTACCTTATATTTAATTTTATCAAATAAATAGGGATGGTGAGATTCGAACTCGTGACTGCTGGGTCATCAAAACTTTTATATTATGTCAAAGAATTATCTTAATCTAAAAATTTAAATTATTAAATAAAATTTTAAAATATAATTTATATTATACTACCAGTAACCTAATTGTTTGAACCAAAGAAATGTATAGTAGCTTAACTGGATTCTTATCTCGGTGAAGTTTAATAAAGTTGTTTAAGAGGTAAGAGGAGTAAGCTAGCCTGAACCAAGCTCCATACGAGCTTACTGATGCAAGCCTGTATGATTCCCATACCAAAGGCTTGGCCCAAGAAATGATTGTGTTTTTTTTTTTTTTCTACCTAGGCGAGTCTATAGAATTGAATGGATAATGCAGAAAACATGACAGATTTATTTATAGATTACATGACAGAGTTTGTGCTGGATGAACAATTTGATAAAAAAAAAAAAACTCTCATCCATCTGCTAGATGGGCTCTGCTAGAGATCGAAAGTTTAAAAATAAGATGTTTGAATTCTTTTTTTAAAATTTTTAGTTTAAATTTAGGTTTTATGTTTTTTTATTTTTATCAAACTTAGGATTCTGATTTTTCTATAAAAATCGGTTTCTTTTTGTCATATTTAAAGAGGTGTAAAATCTATTAAAGAGACAAACTATATTAGAAAACAAAATATCATATTATAAAGTATGGAATTCAACAATTCTTTTCTCGTGATTGTTTTTCTTTATTGTGTTGTTGCCGTCTACTTTAATTTTTTGTATTCTTATACAAGATTTAAATCTTATAAAGGACAAAAAAAAAAAAATTTAGTGAGATCGTATCAATTTAAATGTAGATGATTTGTTTCGGTCTATAAAAGGTGGCTACAAATTGCATGTCGATAACAAACAAAAAAAAAATATCTAGTATTTTTTTATTATTAATATGATTATTTGGGTTAATTTATTTGCGCCTTGATTAATTTTATAAATTTTAAAATTAACGATTATGTAAGTCTTTAGTAGCTATTATATTAACAAACATAAAATTCAAACTTGAAATTATATAAAAAAAAACTTTTTTAATTTAAAACTCTTAATACGAAGAGTTTTTCAGCCTAATTAATTGAGAAAATTATATGCATTCTTATAAAATGACAAAATTTGGGGAAAAAAATGCCCGGTAAACTCCAGCTCACAGTCAACTGCTAAAATTTCCTGATTGGTTATAACCTAATGTATGCTTTGTGTCAATTTAAACTTGGATAATATGGCCTTGTTCATAACACTTCTGGGTTGTCCATGAAGATTGAGCACTCAATTCTTGTACAATTTTTATTTTTATTTTTAATTTCTGTAATGGCAAGAGACAAGACCTTGGAGAATGTTACTGATCCTTATCTGTCGAGCCACTCATCCAAAATGGAAGATATAATTAAAAATAAAATAAAAATAGGGCAGATTGAGACTTTAGAGTCACTTTACAGCTAATATCTTTAATATTTTGTAGCAATCGGCCAGCTAATATGATTTCATATTTATTCTATATATATATATATATACACACACACACACACACACTATAATTACAAATTTACAATGAAATTATAATTTTATATAATTATAAACTAAATATTATATGCTCAAATGTCAAGTTTCTTGAAAAAATATCTCTACAACAATATATGGCAAAAGAATTTATCTTGCTCGTGAATTTTCTAACAAAGTAGAGAATCTTGGCCATGGAGGAAATCAAATAATCAAAATCCATAAATATCTAAAACTTCTATAATAAAGTTATATTGGAATTTTTTTTGAAAAAAAAAATCAAATCTATAATGCTTGAGCTTAAAGAAAATGATGTAACAAAAGTCAAGGAATCATTGCGTAGAGATTGAGCAATCATCCTTGGGTGAGAAGTTTGGTGATTTTTATTTTATTTTATTTTAAAGTTAGATTCTTCATAATTGCCAACATTGCAAAACGTGTATCTTTCTTAATCGCAATTTACATTAAACAATAAAAAAATTCATCAAATTAAGTCTCTTATTCGATTTTGTAATCATCAAAGCTAAAATTAATGTTCCACATTTTTAGTGTTTGAGAATACAGTGCCTTTTGTTTTTTAAAAATATTTCAATATATATTTCTTTAATATTTTTTGATGATTTTGATATATTTAAATAAAATTAAAAAATTTATTTTAATATATTTTTAAGTAAATATTATTTTTAAAATCATCTTACGACACAGTAAAATCAACAAATAAATCCTTGAATGAGATAGCTCCTCCTGTACAAATTTACAGGTCACAGAGGCGTGAGGATTAAGTAATAATGTACTGTGAAACAGATAAGCTATGACTTGGCAAAGATGAAGTGGTCCCTTCATGTATTTGTTTTTTTCTTTGATATGATCAAATTATCTGCATTTGGTCAGAACTTTATAGATTCTTTTTATAAATTAGATTTATGATCATATGGCGATATTAACTTCTTTTAATACGGGTTGCTGTCTTAAAATCTTCCAAGAAAAATGTATAAATCAACGTACAAACTAATTCAAATATATCTTAATTTATCGTAAAATAAAATAAAATGAAAAGGGATGTATTTCAACTTTCATGACTGTGAAGTTACGTGTATAATCTTTATACACACACACGCCTAGAGCATCACATGAAATTAATTAAGAAAATAGATGAAAGTTAGGCTAACATGGTAAATGTTGGTGTTGAACGCTATTATGCCATGTTTATTTTGATTATAACATTTATTTAATTGTTAAGATATATAAAGATTTGTTTAATTTAAGAATACTACAATGCAGTTGATTCTGTTATTTTTTAATAAAAAAATATTTTTTTTATAAGAATTTTAAATATAAATAAATTATTTTATTTATTTTTCAAAACAAAGAAACAAGAGAATATATAAACAAAGATTTTTTTATAAACAATATTATCGGATATAAATATATTTATAATTTCTTTCTCTACAGCCAAATTGCCATTAACTTATTAGTGATCTAGTTTTTTTTTTTTTTAATAAAATCTCGACTATTATATAAAAAAAATATAACCTCTTTAGTTATGAATGACAAAACTCAAATTCATGATGAAATTAAAAGGGTCCATTTAAGTATAATTAGTAATTTCCATTACCTTTTGTACTAAAAACTCGCATAATTTTTCTTGTATAACAAATAATTGACTTTTTAATCATTGGGTTTGTCAGTATTGCATTATTTGCTCAGTTCAGCTAATTCAAGAAATATAAGTTTTAATAAAATGGAAATGAACGTAGTAATAAAGGATGATTTGGTGATTAAAAAAGTATATATATATATATATATATATATATATATGGATATTCAGATCCGCTTGTGTGTATCTTAATTAATCTTAATAATAAATTAATTGCAATTTGGAATAAATTTTAACATATTAAAATTTATGTTATTTTTTTTATTGAATATACAAGAACGATATAGTAGTGTTTAAGGGTAATTATTTTCGGTTCGGTTCATTTTTTATCCAAAAAGTAACTAAACTAATTTTTTTTTTAAAATCAAAATCGGTTTAAACTGACTAGTTTTGGTTCAGTTTTTTAAAATAAAAACCAGTTTTTTTGATTTGGCTCTATTTTTTTGGTTTTTTTTTTTTGTTTGGCTTGATTTTTTTTTTCAGTTTTTTGAGTTTAGATTCGGTTTGATTTTTTCAGTTTCGGGATTATAAAACCCAAACCAAATTGGTTAGTTTTTTAAAAATTTTAATTAATTTTTTTTTTTGCAGTTCAATATTTTTAATTATTTTTTTTAGTTTTCTTAATTTAATTAATTTTTCAGTTTTCTTCTTACACCAGTGATGTGTGTGACCTTAAAATTAGTCGTGTAATTAAAGAATTAGTAGTTTAAATTTTTATATATATATATATGAAAAGAAAAGGAAATCATTTCAAGTTTTATGACTATGAAGTTACGTGTTTACTCTTTATACGCACAACTGTATCACATGAACATCACATCGGTGTCTGTCATTTCAATCACGACTAAAGTGATTACGGGTCTTGAAGGTCTTGTTTGCATCCTTGAAGAAACCTTGCGAAAATCAGAATATTAAAAAAAAAAATTAAAAAATAGATGATTTAACAGCATAAATTATAGGACATCTTCTTTTAATTCTTTTTATTTGATTAATATCAAGGTATACATTTGTCATTTGTGAGTGATGAACCTCATTGGAAGTCATTGGTTTATTTAATAACTATTTGATTAAAAATACTAATGATTTAAGAGAATTAGTAATAAATAGATTTGTTCCCCCACCTTATTATCCCTTCGAGAAATAAATTTTTTTATATAAATATGTTAATCTAGATATGAATAATCTATTTAATATCTTAATTTTTTAATTTTTTTTTAATTATGATATCTCAACTTTTTTAAAAAAGAAAAGTAATTATAATAGATGTCCACTGCTATGAGGATTTGATCACAAAATTTAAATTCAACCATGAGGAATGTGGCTCGTTAAATTACAGGTCCAACCCATCAATTCAATAATTTATTTGTCGGGTCACATCCATTGTATATATTAAAAAATTATTTATTGTGTTAGAGGCCATGAATACCACCAGTTCAAGCATATAGGCAGTGTTAACATATTTAAATTCAGAGTTTATTTGTTTTTATAATTAAAAAATATTTTATTTTTTTTTATTTTCAAAAAATATTGTTAAAAAAAATTAACTATTATTGCAATATGAATTAAAAGAGTTTTGGCTCGTGATATCAGAGGCTTAAGCCAGTGATTCACCCATTTAATTGTGGGGTCACATTCATCACTTATCTATTTTATTGAATTAGAAATTTTTTCTAAAAACTAAAAATCCGTCCAACAAACATCAGGTCAATCATTCTCGAGTCAACCGTGTAGATCTAACAATTTTTCCGGTTCAAAACAGATCCACAGAGTTAGACGAAAAACCGTTGGCTGTGGTCAAAATTCAATGGTTCATGTATGATTACTTTTAATGTTCCAATGATTATCTTTTAACAAATCTAATCCTTCAATCAAACATAATTTCATCCCATCCACGCAACGAACCCTGGATAAAAAAAAATCCTAAGATTTGATTGTACTTGAAATTCTGGTGGTAGTTGTGGAACGGCTCTACCATGCCATAGGTAAGAAACCGGAACGGTTCTGCAGTCAACTCAATATATAATTTTAATAATTTTTTATAAAAAATATAAAGAGAATTGATATCAGATTAAAACCTGATTAAAATATATTATTTTTAAAAAAATATATCTTTTAATTTTTAAAAAATTCCTTTTAATAAATCTCGATGATCTATTCAGGTAGAATTTACCTCGATTTAGGGTTTAATAACTATTAACCGTACCATTTTCCTCATGCCTCCCAATATTCCCAAGATTGTAGTATTTCTTTTAACAATAGTATTTGCGTACTCACTTTCTTGGGCTAATGTAAGGTTTGACATTTCTTGTCACGAATCGCACACTCGCATTATTTTCCCAAGTCCATGTGTTTCCGAGTCGTGCTTGTCGTTAAGACAAGCTAGCCACATAAGAATTGGACAAAAACTTGTGTTCAACCAAAATGTTAGGTTGGACCCCTTTTTTTTTTTTTTTCTTGGGTTTCAATTTGTTTGAACTTTGAAATATATATATATATAGTTAGCAAACAGAAAAGCAATGTGATATATCTTTCTATTCTGTTGGATATATTTGTTTAAAAATATTCTGTATATCGTTTTCCTAGATAATGTTGGACCATAGCCCTCGACGAAGGGCCGCTCTATCTACCTATTTGTAGGTCTGGCACAATCTAACCCCATGTATACAGAGGTACAATGGGGGTTGAGTACATTTTTACATGGCCCTTAAGTTTTATTTCCTTTTCTTTTTAAGCCTTCTGCTTTAGTTTTTGACAGAGAAACCCCCACAATTCTGATCCGTGGCCACACGTGTCGCTCCATACAACTATGTGACCATATGGATATAAATAAATGGATGAGGGAATCATGGGTGAGTGGGAATTTGAAAATGCAAGGGTTGGCAGGCTTGAAAGTTAAAGATTGAGGGTCAAATTGAAAAAAATGTAAGACTTGAGAGGACCACCTAATGTAATTTACCAGAGACATTTGATGTTCAGGGCACGGTACATCCTTAAATTTGAGGTCATGGGTTGCCTTCTGGCTTCAGGAGTTCTGGACCCCTGGAAGAAAGAGACATGCCTCCTCTTTATTTTGAAGCATCTGAACTTGTCCCACTAGGGCCACTATGATGACTGTATTATTCCTCATATGCTGTAAGAAATGACAACAGCTGAAGACACAAAAGTAAAATAAATAAGGGGACTGATGAATTTGATCCGTTTATTGTTTTTATTTTGCATAACACACACACACATAAGACACACACACTATTTCATGTCATATCTTTCATCTTTTTATCTAGCAAGAAACAAAAAATATATATGTATACTCGTATATTATTCGCTCGTGCTCCAGCTCCACTATGGGTTAGATTTTATTTTAGAAAAAAAACTTAAATTTTAATATTAAAATAATGTTAGATTTAATCGATTTCAGTCACGTTACAACCTGAATCATGGCTTCAATGAGTTTAATAATTTTATTTTTTTTATAAATTATTTTTATTTAATTTTATGATAAAATTAGATGCTTGTAAAATCAAACATCAACCATAATTAATTAATAACTTGTTGAAAAATAAAAATTAAAAAAAAAAAACAAGTCAAACAAATACTGAAGAAGAGTGAAATAAAAAAAAATTAGAAAAATTAAAAGGACCAAAAACTAAAAAAATATATATTAGGTTTACCCTGCTAAACCCGTGAATCGGGTAACTCGAGTCAGCAAGTCAAACCCGCAAACTAAGTAATGGATTTTATTAATTAATAACTTGTTTTTTTTAACTATTGTTTATTTAACTATATGATAACAAAAATAAACAATCGCAAAATTAAATATCAAACAAATACTGAGACTTTTTTTTTTTAAGATTATGATAATTCATAGAAAACAAAACAAAATAAATTATAAAACTAAATTCTCAATCAGCTCAATATCAAATGATGAAATTAAAAAAAAATTAAAAAAAAAAGAAAAGAAAAACAATAGTTTAACTCGCCAAACCCATCAATACTCATAGACTTTTAAAAATTTAATAATAAATTTTTTTCCAAAAATATTTTTTTATTATATGATAGAAAGAAAAATAAATAATTACATAATCTAATTTAATTAAAAAAAGTACCCCGCTAAACCCGTAAACTGGGACAATCAAGGTTATCTCACCGAACTTGCAAATCGGGTCATTGCTCTGTAAAATTTAATAACCTATTTTTTAAAATTTTATTTACCTAACTTTTGAAATAATAAACCATATTACGATACTAAGATATTTTTCTAATACCAACCCGATATTGAAATATATTTTTTGATACCACGATAACCATATAAAAAATAAATTAAAATAAATTATTAACTCTAAATTCCTATAAACACATACTAAATTAAAATAAATTATTAACTCCGAGTCTCCATAAACACATCATATTTTTTATATAACATTAATTTATATACTTTAAGTATTAAGCTAAAAGGTGTACAAAAAATATTGTTTCCCACTCTCGTTAGCTTGCGGAAATCCTGTTGTTATAATTGGTCATTGGTTTGTGCTTAGCTTTACATATATTAAAGTTATTAGACCTATCTTAAGTTATATGAACCAGATTGATTTAAAATAACATTGTATTAAGATTTTTTTAAAAAATATATAAAAACATTGTTTTGAAAATATTTTTTTTAAATTAAATTAAATTTAATTTTAACTAAGTTGATCGGATCGTGTATTCACATATGCTATAATTTGTTTTTAATTGGACTATGTTTTATAAAAATTCAATTTTTTTTATTAAAAGTTAATTTTTTTATATGTTTTGGATCGTTTTGATGCGTTGATTTTAAAAATAAAAAATATATTATTTTAATATATTTCAATTCGAAAAATATTTAAAAAAATAACAGTTAGATCACTTTTACACAAACCAGAATTCAAATTTATCTTGTTTGGAATTGACCCATGAAGATAGATTGCGTTGAAGAAAACATTGCTAGTTGATAATCAGCAACAGTTTGCCAACATGTTAAGTACTGTAGATATACATGATTTGAAAGGGCAAAGTACCTGAAATACCCCGTCCCTCTTCCCCTCCAATTTTGAAAGAGGATCTCTCTATTTACTTTAGGTTGTCAACTACAAGTCTACTGCATGCCTAAAAGTCAACAAACAGAAATTTTCTTGGTTGGTTGGGTTGCATATGTGGTGTTTTCTTCAACATAAATTTAGTCTTCTGGACTTGAGGTTGGGTAGGATTGCTTCCAAGCTCCACTTTGCATCAAATAGTACCTCATCAACTTTGGCAAACTACTAGCTTTCTCTACTATCTTTTTCCTTACTCTGCTTCTTTGGATGGAAAGTATGGACCGCCGCCGCCGCCGGAAACAACCTAAAATTAACAGTTCTGAGTCTGAAGGTTAGTTAAGAAATTTTATATTTTGGGTAAAAGCTCTGGCTTTCAGCTTTTTTTTCTATCCCTTAAAGCAGTTAATTCTGTTCTTTTACAGGTGCCTCTCTTTGTAGAGTCTATATGTACTGAGATTTAGCTCGCTGTTAATTTCTTCATGTTCTTTATTATGCAGAGGTCAGTAGTATTGAATGGGAGTTTATAAACATGAGCGAGCAAGAGGAAGACCTCATTTACAGAATGCATAAACTTGTTGGTGAAAGGTATGCTAACACATTCTGCTGATGGCTATCTGTTCTATTATGATCTTCAACTAGTTTATCTTTTTGGTATGTGAGCAATCAATTATTCTATCGTTTTGGCCTTCAAAGGGTGGTTTATGCAGAAGCAAGAGTACTCTAATTTGCTCCTATCCAAAAAGAAAAAGAAAAAGGAAAACAAGGAAGCCAACTCCAAGTTGTTGCTGCTCATTAATTATGACTGTATACTGCAAAAATGAATTCATTTATGGATCGATGCCCTTATCCTAAGACCATACCACTACTAATTATTAAATGAACAGACCAGGCCAACTGGTGGATTAACAAGAAGATGCCTTCTGCACTATCTTGCAGACAAAAAGTTCCTGGCATTTCACCTTTTCATACTCAAAATTTGTCTGTTCTTTCAACAATGCACATCAACTTATGTATAGTCATGTTGATGCTTACATTGATTGATTCTTAATATCATATATAAAATGGGACTAATTTGCAGGTGGGATTTGATAGCTGGAAGAATTCCAGGTCGAAAAGCAGAAGAAATAGAGAGGTTTTGGATAATGAAACACCGCGAAGGGTTTGCTGGAAACGGAAAATTGTATAACGAAGTGAAGTCTAGGACTTCTAGTTGAGCATTAACCTGCAATGGTTTTAAACAGTTTTTTACTTAATTTTGTTGATTGTTTCCTTCTGTATTCGTTTGTGGTTGTTTGGTTTCTGAAATTTGTGCAGGGTTTTGTTTAGTTTCTTTGCCAGTGGAATTAATTAACAAAACTAATCTTCTCAAGGATCAATCCTTGTATTGGCTTGCATATTTGAGTAGGAGCATATTGAGGCAGGCATGGCCTTCAACTCCAAGACACATGTTCTTTAAATGCTTCTCAGAATTTTAAATTGAGGAAAAAACTGCAATACGATGGATGGTTCTCATCTCAGGATTGAAGAGTTTATATTTAATTTGTAAATAATCATATTCATGTTATCCAGAGCTGTTCAATGGTGCAAATTTTCATGGGGCTCATCCAACTTTTCCTATCAACATAAAAATGTATGACAAGTAGTTGAAGCCGTGATAACCTGGCAAGAATCATTGTCCTAAGTCTGTAAAGAAAATGCTACCCCATCACCAAACCATTTTCAGCATAAATCTTTTTGGAAAAACTTCAATTTACCCTTAACATATTACCTCATTATCAATTGAGTGATACACCTTTTAATTTTATCAATGTTGCTCCATCTTTTTTGATGGATTGAGTGGTGATGCTGTCTAATTTTGATTTAAGTTTAGGGAAAAGTTGATAAAATCAAAAGATTTATAACTCTTTTTTGATGGACCGAGTGGTGATATTGTCTATTTTTTATTATGTTTAGGGAAGATTTGATAAAAATCAGAAGATTTAGGACTTGATTAGCAATGAGGTAATACATTAAGGGCTAAATTGAGTTTTCCACAATCGCTTTCTTCTGGGGTTTTCCCTTCCCAACTCCCAAATGACCCAACAAATTGTCATGTGCTCACTCTGACAAAGCCCTCAGAACCTTTCTACCAATAAATCTTTGACAAAAGATTTTGTAATGACTGTTCAAAAGATGAGCTAAATACTGAAGTGATAACCTTTGGCAAGTTTTGCCAGCAAGGAAATCTGCTGGAAGATATAGAAAAATATATTGGTTTCTGACAACCTTTGGCATGTTTAATGAACTGAATTATTGGATCACAATTTCTCCAGACGAGACAGTAGTTGAACTAATGGTCAACTGAACATGCACACAGCACACATAATAAGTCTTAGGATTTTGGATATGGTGCCAGAAACCTGGACCCAGTTTGCTTATGCGCCCATGGCAGTCTAATAAGGTGCCTGGCCTGGACCATCCATGCTTGTGAGAGTATGATGGATGACAGCGCTCGCTAGATCATGGTTCATGTTTTGTACTGTTACCTAAGCTTGACCTCTGCTTGAGTGACTGGAGTTACACCATCAAACCATAGAGCCAAAGAGCTTTGAGCATTGCAGTTCAGGTTTGTACGAGCAGAATACAGTATGTTGTCCAAAAGGTTGAGTACATTTGTGAACTGTGTAAGACATTATTGTATTATACAGGAGAGACAAGATTACATGTATATGTGGTGATTTGAAATCTCAAGTTCTGGAAAAAATACATATCACATGATATGAGATCTTGTCTATTTTCATGTGGTTAAAAAATGTCTATGATACAGATCATTAGTATGCAACAATGGCTGGTGATGAGGAGTCATCAAGAGGCAGAGACTTCTTATGATGCTGATCAATTCAGACAACATAGCGGCAAAGATAATCCACTCTCGTTGGATGCTTGAGCTTCATGAGTGCTTTAGCCTCGTGCTTCCGGACCATTTCTCTTGAGATATTTAAGTTCCCAGCGATCTCTCCTAATGTTCTATCCCCTTTACCATCCAGTCCAAATCTCTGACGGACCACCAGGCTTTCCTTTGGTTTTAAAGAATCGAGCTGGAGAGGGTTTTCAGAGATTAGATATTTGTTTCTGACAAAGAATTGAAACTAACAACACAGAAACTATGCAAGTTAGTTGAACTTTCTGCTTTAGAGGTCCTTTCAATTAAGTGATGCTCCTAGGAGCCCTTCTATAAAGTGCAAGAACATGAAGAGTTAAATTCGCTTCTATATGACAAATTATAATTCTTTTGGTCTAAAATGCAAGTTGAAAGATCAAGGAAACAATAATGCTGGTGAAAGAAAGTTTCTCAACCGGACTATTTATGAAAGGATTTTGATCCTCATAAGATGCAAACAAGGGTAAACAATTAAAGAGAGAAAGCAATGCAGTACAAACTCTAACAGAGGAAAAAATGAGTGCTTACCACATCATCAAGAGCAAGCCTGAGAAGAGCTGATTGCCTCCGGTCATCACCTCCATTGACATCAGCAACTCCACTAATCAACTCTTCTTGCGTTGTTTTGTGTCTCGAATGGAGAGACAAAACAGGTTTTGAGGCCCTCATCACTTCATGGTACCTCTCGATGGAGATCCCTACTTTTTCAATAATCTCTTCCCCCGTTGGTTTCCTTTGCAGCTGAAACCACAATTCAAGTTTGGCTTTCTGGATTTCTGATCTAATCTGCACAAGTTGAAGCTTGTGTTATAGCATGCTCCTGCCAAGCATCCAACACAAGCTTTTTAAATTGAAGTCAACGGAAGTCCTAGTTCAGGATTGAATATATGTAACCTTTTCCATTCAACACTCACTAAACACAGCAACATTAGATGCAGAGTTAAAAGCGAAGAACTGAAACATGGCAATTTAAAACATTCCCTATACAATTACTACTTATTTCTGGCATTTAGAAAATCCAAATATATGGTGCTGTCCTAAGCTTCCTATTCCTTTCTTGCATTGTATAGTAACTGCCTAGTTCCCGATTTTAAATGGATTGCAGTGCCCTATATCATTGAATGATGAATTTCTAACCACTCTACCAGCTCCAAGGAGGGAAAGAGCTTCAACATTTATCTGGTGCTTGCTTGCAGCAAGAATCTAAGGGATAAGCGTAAATCATTGCGCCATTCAGAAGGGAAGAAAACCGAGTTTATGTACAAAGAGAACATACCGATTCCAGGCCGAACGAAACACGTGTAAAGCTTGAGAGTGTCATGGACCTTATGATGGCATGTCTAATCCAAAACAGCCCGTAAGTGGAGAGCCGGAATCTCCTTTTGGGTTCGAAGCGATCAATTGCTGTCATAAGTCCCTTCACTCCTGCCTGACAAAGATCTTGATATCTTGGCCCATTTGCAAAGTCTTGAAAATATTTGTTGATCACAAACAACACAAGCCGGAGATTGTGCTGCAACAACATTGAGAATTTGCTGTAAATTTTTCTCCTCCAAGTTAAATATGTCCTCAGGCATCAAAAAGGATACTAACAATGCCTTCTGACTTGAAGATGAAAGGGAACAAAAGCACTCAACAAGCATTACAATCCTGTGTTCAATGCCACCAGTAGAAATTAAATCATTACCTTAATAAGCTTGTTCCTTGCAGCTCGACCAACCTCTATTTGTTTTCTCACTTGGAGCACATCCATATCTGTTGCCTCAGCTAATTCACCCTCAGTTGGTTCTCTCCCCGAATTCTCTTGCAAATGCTCTTTCACTTGAAGGGATGCCTGATATAAAAGAAATGGAACTGAGCACCAGAAAACTACCATTCTAGCAGAAATAAAACACAACCTATTTGCAAAAGTTAAAGACATCAGGGGAAAGGTATAGTGCTGACTTTCATAGGTTGCATCAACTTAAATAACCAGGCATGCTCTGCTGGAGTAAGGACTGGGGGGATCTTCATTTTTTTCCAGTCCAAGCTGGCCAAATCAGTTGAAGAAGAATACTCCCTCACAAGTTCATCAATCTTTTCGTTTTCACTCCTTCGACCTTTTCTCTTCCCAACTGAAGTCACCAATTTTTCATCACTCTTGATCCTCAGTGCAATTCTTTTCTGAAGACTCAATCGTTTAGCCTTCTTTGCCTGGTTCCTTACAATTATTTTGCTAGTTCTACCGTCATCTTCCTTTTCACATTCACTAGTCTTCCTTTTCCGTTGCCTACATCTCCTAATCACACCATTTACATCCTCCACATCGGAAGTATCAGTTCCAGGGCTAAGCTTGTATATGTTCTCAAGTTTCGCAGCAGCTTCGTTGTAATCCACTCCCAAGGTGCACGGAGAGACTTCAGAACGGACAGCTTTTAATCGAATAGAAGATTTTTTGCTTTTACCATGTCTCTTCTTCTCCTTTGTTGTTTCTATGGGCAATGGGATTTGCTCTTGGGGTGCAACCAAAGCTGTTTCGTTGGATTTGTCTGCTTTAAATGCCACAATCAATGGCCTCTTTGCCGTCGATCTACAAGTTGAAAATTTCGTGTTGAATCCTAGTGGTGTCCAAGAAGCTGAGCTCGAAACACTTACAATTCCCATGCCAAGTTGTGTTATTACAAGATTATGGAAGTGTACGAGAACTTTTTCACTCCCCAAACACTGCAAACAAAAAATTTGCGTTTAGTAAGATTTCATTTCTTCACTCACTGCAACACACACACACAAACACATAATTCGAATACCCAGGTCCTTGATTTACGATAAATTGTTCAAATTTCTCATAACCAAACGGTGCCAGCATAGTCTCAACAAAAACAAAATCAGCAATTTGAGTGAACCGACCAACTATTTGTATGCATAATGGCTGGTTCTGCTTTGATCACAAACATCAAGAAGAATATCAACCATCAAAAACTAAATTCCCATTGACATCCATGCAACCTTCAACAAATTCTGATCATTCAAATTTAGCAGTAAATAAACGGATGCAAATCAAGAAATATAAACCCAGCTGAAAGGTCTCAGAATTTCCAACAAAATGTTCCAAATCACCATTAAAACATCAGGAAAAAAACCTCAAAGAACACCCCACTTACCCCCGGGCTAAGCATTCTAGGGATAATTATAGTATATACAAAATATCATCAATGCCATCACCAATAAAACATCAAACACAGCAACAACATTTTAGTTTGCAATAACTATGCGAGGATAAAACACAAGAAACAAGAGATCCCATAAATAAACTACAAGGATCAAAACATTCTAATACATAAAAATCGAAGCTACCTATGTGAACAGAGCAGTAGTATCCTGTAAGAGTTGGCTGGCACAAAATCTTCCCGTCTAGTAACTGGCAAGTCTCGTTAGAAACACACAAGTAACACAGAAATATTCAAAAACTGTCAAATTTTAACATAAGCACGTCAATTATGGTGTCCACTAGTTACTTTTCCTGATAATCAACAGCTAGAAAATTGGGGTCATTCTAATCAACGGTAAGGGAGTATCCAGGTATGTTAGTGGGACATGGGCATTTAAGTGAAGGGGTGACGTGGCGTGAGGTGAAGCAGGAATCTAGTTGGACCTACGTGGCAATTATGAAGGGGAAGAGCAGAAATTTTGTAAGAAATGTTAGTGGGACAGGGGGGTGGAAGTGAAAGGATGACGTGGCGAGAAGTGAAGCTGGAATCTATGGTGGACCTATGTGGAAGTATGGAGTGGAAGAGAAGAAATTTTGGATGATGTTTGTTACACGTATGTGGTTTTGATTGGATGGAAGATGTTGACAATTATTGGTGGTCTAGGGGGACTCTACGTTTCTTGTTTGTGACCATTTAAAAGTGTTATATTTCAAAATTTAGAAGCAAATTAATGTGTGTGAAGATTAAGAGACAATGAATCCTTGTCATTAATCTAATTTTGTAAATTCCAAAAAACATATATAAAATTAATAAGAAAAAAATAATTTGTTGGATGGATGAAAATAAAAAAATAAAACAAATATATTTATGATAATTTTAAAGAGAATTTCTATGTTAATAAAACATGAGGCATAGAGATATATATTTTTTTCATTTTTATTATCTTCATCTCTTCTATATGAAAATAATAACCACATGCTACGTTAAAATCCTGAAATTTGTATAATTTTAATCCTTTCACTATTTTTTTTTAACATATCAATGGTTGTACTTTTAAATTGTGGCTGTAGAATAAGATGAGATATATATTTGGATTGCTTTGTGTTTAGGGTTGGTTTGACTCTACTATTTAATAGCAAACCATTTATTTAAGTTCAGTGTAAGACAAAAGGGGAAACAAATGTTTACCTCAAAATCAATTTCCTTGCATTTTTTTTTTTTTTGAGATAGCAAAAGGAAGCAAGTTCTTGTAGTTAATCAATTAGATTTTACCTCAGAAGCAACTTACTTACATGTTTTTTTTTTTTTTTTTGCGATAGCAAAAAAAAACAAACTCCTATTATTAATCAACTAGATTTGTGGGTATATGCTATGCCGTGAGCTGGAATAGTTTTATTATTATTATTATTAGTTAAAAAAATATTTAGACAATACAAACATGTTTTAAAGAATTTAAAAACATGACTTGGGCATGGACCAGACTAAACAAAAACAAACTGGTATAATTTAATCAAATAATAAAAGATTAGATAACTCTCCCTAGGTTGGAATAAAATCGAGCTATCCTACTTGATTAATATCTTAAACCAAAGTAGGACAACATATTAATAGATTTCATGCAAAATTTTATCTCGATCCGATTATTGGATTGAGAGTTCTGCTTTTTAATGTAAAATTAGTCAGTTCATGACTTTTCATCAATAATCCACAATTTTTTGTTCAATCCTCACATAAATCATATCAATTATCCTTCTAAACCTTTAAGTTCATTTTATTATTTTGGAATATATTCATTTTAAATTTTCCATTATTTATTTGTCATGTTTATCATTGTTTCAAGGTAATGTCACTTATTTTTAACTGGTGCTTCCACCTTCAGTCATGCCTTTTCATTGCACTATCTTTTCTTATAATTTATTATTTATTATCTTGCTAATTTCTTAGAAATATTTTATCATCTTCCTCATTGTCATAATCCATTTCTAGGTTATTCCCTAAAATTACACATTTTCCTTCCAAAATAAAAATAAAAAAATAACATAAAAGCCAGTGATGTGGAGAAAGATTCCAAAAATAATACACATAAAAATCAAGTTGTAATTTTAGAAGAAATTCGAGGTTTAATTGTACCCTATCATGCTAAAAATGAAGAAAAAATGCAAATTCAAGATTAAATTAAATGATTATTGGATGAATCTACATAAAAATTAAGTCAAAAGACATAATTAAATTTTAAATAGGTCAATTTGATTTAATCATAGACCAAATTAAATTTTAATTAAGTTTAAGAATTAATTTGTGTCGAATTAAAGGGTTTAGTTAAGTGTAAGGACTTAATTATACTTTAAAAGGATTAAATTAATTTTATTAGGTGCTTAATTGGTGAAAAATTAAGTTTAAGAGCCTAATTTGGGCTTAATTGAGAAGATTTAAATTTTAGAAGATCAAATTTTATTTTTACCAAGTTAATTGAAATCAAGGGACAATTTACCAAGTTTATTTTAAAACCATATTTGCTTAGTTTTTTTTGCCATTTTTCTTCTATATTATCCCCCTCTCGACCACCATTTTAGCTAGCTCCACCACAACACCTCAGTCACCGTTTTCACTACCAACCACTCTTTGGTCTTCCCTGCAATACCAGGAACATCTCTAACCTCTCTTAACCTCCGGCCCTTCCTTCTACTCCCTTGAAATGTGTTTTATAGCCAACCTGACTATTCTTAGCAATCAACTTTTTCAGGACATGATAGCAACTTTAAACTAATATTTGGGATCATTTTGGGTCAAATCAAAGGTCAATATTTAGTACCAGTAAAGATAACACATGTCTCTTTCATCTTTTATAATTAAAAGTGGATTCCATTTCCGGAAGAAGAAGAAATCAGTGTGTAAAGTTGGAAAAAAAACCATTGTTTTTCCAGATTTTTCTTCCCCTCCGCCGGCCTCACTTCACCCCTCCTTTTCTCCCACCTCTGGCGATGCCACCACCTCCGCCCATCATGCAAGATCTTTCCTGCAACACCAGGAACGCCCCTAGCCTCTCTTCACCTCCAGCCAAGCAAGGCTGCTCTTCCTTCTGCTACCTTGAAACCTGCTCCATAACCATGTGCATGCAGAATTTCTGCATGCAAATGGCACTTTCTTTCTAAATTTAGTGGGATGGACCCGTTTCCAGCCTAGCCCAAAGTGTTTGGGCCAGGAAAAAAACTCTTGTAGTATCAGTGGAACATGAAAGTGAGATTTTGCTTTTCTTTTACTTAATAGAATATGAAAGTCATTATCCTGTTCCTTCAAAGAATTATGGGGGTGTCCTGCATAAGTATGAAACCATGAATACAAATGCAGAGAGAAATCAATGGCTAGAATTTTCGTATGGATACTGCTGCAGTATTAGGATTCATGTCCCCAGGCCATTTTTCGAGTTAGTCCCCGGTTAGGCAAGTCATCTCTGTATAACATTTTGCGGCCATTGTAAATGGCTAGCACGGGAGACTGGGAGGGAGCAAAAGAATCCTGTAAATGAACTAACACTAGGGATCGATGGAGATGGCTAAACCACTTCAGGTCCATCTCAACGTGCTCTTTTGTTTTTAAGAGAAACATGTCCCTTTCCTTCTTCAGGTCATAACCAGAGAGTACCTTCTATGATGACCACCTAACAGTATAGCTCCCTTCGTACGTGCAGGACTTGTAATAAAGCTCGAAACTAGTTTTTCATTTTTCTTCTTCGAAATCGTTGAGGGGAACCCTTCGTTAATTGGAAATTCCTAACTGTGGCCCCTCGGCTTCTTGCTTTAATTTCTAATAGCTCGCAGCACTCAAACGCTTTGTATTTTCTCGTAACAAAAGGATTATTTGTGCTTGCAGAGGATATTATAGATCGATGCACTCGTCGGAATGTCCGTGGCTGTTTAGCCACAAAGCAAGTGCAAAGATCCGATAAAGATCCGGCAGCGGAAGGCACACTTGCACTCAAGCCTCTCATTTGCAGCTTCCCCTTTCACGACCCCAAGAAAATCAAGAATATGTAATGCGTAGAGCTTCAACCCCACAAAGAAAATAATCCACGTTCGCAAGTAGGCATCAAATAAAGTGAAGATAGCTTAAGCAAGCCACTCTGTAATACTTAATTTTGTTTAAATGGCGTAATTTACTTCTTAAGTATCTGCAACCATTATTAATTAAGGTGTGCAAGTGCATCCTTTGGTTATAATTTAAATTGAATTATTTGTATACTGCACTCGGTATATTTTCGGTAGTTTAAGACTGTAGTTTCAAGATTTTAATTCTGTGCGCTCTAAATAACTTGGTCTAGTTAATTATAAATTAATCGCTTTAGTTTTGTAAAACTAATCAATTACTCCCTGTATATAAAAAAAAAAAAACTAAATATATATTACTGCGGAGGCCAGCATTGACTATCTTTAACTTGGTTGTTTTTAGTTTAAAAAAAACACCATTTTCCTAGTCAAATTTCCAATCTTATATATCTTCTTCTCTTTGCTCTGCTCTATTTCTCAAAAAAAAAAAAAAAAAGTAACTTGAAAAAGAACATGGAATCGATATAGGGACTAAGCTATAAACAGATTGAGCAACATAGGGACTAAATATACAGTTTCCAATACTATGAGGATTAATTCATCATTTAGTTTTGTTAAAGTATAACAACTACGTTATAATTTACTATTAAATTCAAAACACCATCATTTTCTTTTTTTCTGGGAGTTAAACCCACCCGGCTTCCAGGACCAAACGAACTTGGGTCCAACTAGCCTTTTCTTTATCCCCTTGGACTGGCCATTAAAGAGAGTTTGTACAAGGCCTGACCAGGCCCCAAGCTTGCAGCTTGGGGAGCCTCAAAGATGCCTAGTTACAGCCACCAAGGTGGTCCGGTTACACTCCGATGACAGCACAACCGTGTACAGTTCTTTCAAACAAATATGAACAAGAACAATAAATTCTCTCTTTCATATTCAATTCCAAATGCAAGCGAGTCATTTCCTGTGGTCCATGACCCTTTAAGACATTCATGCAGTTTCTGGCTAGCTTCCCTGCAGCTATCTCTATCCAAGATTATAGGGGACCAATACCCTACATATTTGATGCAATCCAAGCTCTTAAGCTAATTTTTTTGTCAATATATAAGTTTGGGATGAGTTGAGAATTGAAACTATATATAGCAAAAGTATGTGTAATCTAATAAATACCTATTTTTCTCAAATGATTAAAAGAAAAAGGTACTTTCTGTTCATATCATTCATAATACTTCCAAAACAAATAAATTTTAGAATTGCCCGCTAAGTTTTGGCTAGTGGTCCATTCATGTTTCCATCCCTCAAACACGCCACTTAACTTCGAAGGACACATCTAATTTTAGGGCTAAATATCCATGTATTTATTTATTTATTTTGTCTTGAAAGATCCATTTATTATCTATTATCTAAAATACCAACTTTATATTTTTTGTCATTTTTACATCCTCCATTCACTTAGTGTCATTAACGAGTGTCTCATGTCCACAACGTATATTTTTTGCTAATGTACAATATTTTGGTCTTTAGATTTTTTAAAAAAACTTTTTTTTGGTCCCTGCATTATTTTGTTCTTGCAATTAATTTCTTAGTTAAGATTTTTTGGTCATCATAATTTACATACAATTTAGTCCCGCCCTGAATGATTTTTAAAAAAATTTAAGCCCCTGCATATCAAATATAAACTTAGTAAAAAAATTTAAATAATTTAAATAGGTTGATGGGTAAGGTAAGAGTTGAGTGAATTTAAATAGTATGCCTATTATATTGAGGAAAAGCAAAAATTGTCATATCATATACTTATTATGATAATTGTTTTAGATTTAAATCAAGAAAATGAATTAAAAACGAAAAAAAATTATAACAATAGATATGTGATATCATAGGAGATATTAAAAATAAAAAAAACAGGTATATACATTTAAATTCACTTAAACCTTATCTTATTCATCAATTCATTTTTAATTATTTGACTAATTTTGCCTAAGTTTATGATTACCACATGTAGGAACTTATTTATTTAAAAAAAAAAAATGTTTTGGAACTAAATTGTATATGACTATAAAATATGATAACAAAAAAAAAAGATTCAATGAAGAACTTATTTGTAAGATGAAATAATATAGTGAGCAAAATAAGATTGTTTTTTAAATCTAACCATGATATACATTAGCAAAAAAAAAATATGTTTTGAGCACATGACATGTGTCAATTTTCAATAGCTTTAATATTATCTAATACAAATAAAAAAAATGATAAAAATACAAAGTAAATGGTTTATATTAAAATAAAAAATAGTGTATGGACATTTCATATAAAAAAAGAGAGAGTATGCCAAGCATTAATTAAATGTGTTTGTGTCTTAAAAGATACATTAGATTAATTTAATTAAGTGTATTTGTGTCTGAAAAGGTTAACCTTCAAGAAATTATTTATTTATTTTTATTCCTTAAGAGTTATATTCTTGTTAAGTAACCCATATAAATTCTTAATTAAGTACTCTTCTAAAAGAGTGATCATTTGATATATGTCAATCCCTCTCAATAATGGAAGATTTTAGTTTCCTAACACCATTAATAAATGCCAATCCCTCTCAGTAACAAATAAAATCTCAAAATCTTTATTTTAAAAACCTAAGACATAAGACTTCCGTTCAAAAAATAATCATACTTACAAATTAGATCTGAAAAAATCAAGTTCTAACAGTACAAAATAAACAAAACAATGATAAAAATCTCATCCATATAAATGAAAACTAGGAAAAAATAATTAAAAAGGTTTGCACAAATTGAGGTTTAAGATGAAATGTTTTGGTGAGAGACCTTACTTCTTCTGGAGCTAAGCAATGAATGTTTAATTTGAAAAAAAAATTAATTTTTTTTAAAAAAATTTTAAAACACAAAAACAAATATGATCAAATTAGATTATCATCTCTCAGGTTTAAATTTCTCACCTTTTTCAAGATATTTCAAGATGTGAAAGAATTGAATTCTAATTTGAAAATTGAAATCTCAATATTGCAAAGGACTCTCAATTTTAAGTTATAACCAATGGATATTGTTCCCTCTCCAAGAGGAGGAAAATAATTCAAATTGTACTTGGAACTTCTAAAATAGTAGCATAGGAATTCCGTGCTTGGGAGAAATGAAGGTAGTGTTTTACTTCATAATTAACTTTGTAACTTCCTTTATCTATCTTATAACAATAATCTCAAAAGAAAATTAATGATACTTATTGGATACAAATTTTCTAACATGAACAAAAAAGCCTGTTTAACTTGCATTTAAAATAAAAAAAATTAAAATTAAAAATTAAATGAACATAAAAGACCTCGTTTTATTTTTTATAACAGAAATTTGGAAAAACAATTTTTTTATGATCTCATGTATTATAATATCGATGTTGAATAAATAGAAAACTCGCGCTTTAAGAAAAAAAAAATCATCTTCTATAGCTTTCTTTCTTCTAAAACTTTTATAGAAAACTGGAAAAATTCCCATTTTCGTTGATATAATGCTTGAACTCAAATATATATATATATATATATATATATATATATATATATATATATATATATATACTGATTATAAAAATTTACGTACATCATCTTAATATTCATATCAGGATTTAATCTATATATGTTAACGATTGGATCTTTGTTTCGAGAAAATCGAACCATTTGAGTACTGAAGTTCTTCATCTCTACCAATCATAACTATGAAAGCACGAGGGGCAAGAAGAGATAGGCAGACACTAGTGAGTAGACACTACTAGAAAGACAAGAAATTTGATTTGACCATGAAATGGAAATTGAATTCGCACAATGAAATAGATTAAGTTTGAGAAATTGACAACACTCGAGCAATACAAAGGTCATATCCTAGCTAGCCAGCTACAACAAGTCATGTCTCCTCTCTACAATTACATTAGTTAATTATGCAGGAATGCTGCTAAATGCCCTCCTCAACTTCTTCATGGCTGCCCTACTAAGGAAGGAGACGACGGGGCTGGGGGGATCGACGCTAGCTAGCTAGCAGAATGTTTGCTGGATTTGTTGAGCAAGATCATCGGCACTAAGCTGGCATTCGATTCCAATCTGTCAAGAAAAGCAGTAACTTGCAATCATTAGCTTCAATGAATCACTGCTGCTCGAAATAAATTTAATTTAGCAGAAGGAGACATAAACAAAATTCTTAGAGGATTCAAACTCAGTGAAGACAAATGGCTAGCAGCTGCAAAGATACCCTAGTTTTAATGCTGTGGGTTCCGAGAGACATGCAATAATTAACTTCAAAGTCAGTACAAGTGTATGGTACAATGAGGTTCTTTCTCACGAATAGACATGAAATTACTACTATACAACTATGGCAATTATATATTTACTATTTTTACGACAATAAATCCCGCATTTATTTAGTGAATTGTCATGTCCTTTTCAATTCAATTCTACCATTTTGAGGCGTGGGGGATTCGTAATACTGTTTAATTGTTTTTTCTTCCAAGAAAATTGAACTGTTAAAAAGAAGAAAATAAAATTAGCTTTCCATTCATGGACATGAGATAATAATTCTTCGAGGAAAAAAAAACATAAATAATCACTTCACAGGTCATGACATTCGATGTACTTCTGCTCACAAATATTTTCCCACTTCTTCCGCTAACAAAGACAGAGAGAGGGGGAGAGAGAACGAAACTTGATGAGAGGAATTGGGATGTCTGTCTTCGTACATCTAATTTAAGAGGCTTACTTGGAGCATAGATTCCTTTTTTTTTTTTTCTCTCCATTATTAATTTGAACTTATATATCAAATGATAATTAAAATGGTGCAAGAAATTAAATTTGGAGGAGGTGACGTCTTTTACCTTGATTGTGAAGGAATTAAGCATAGTTTCATGATCTATTGTGCTAATGCTCACATGTAGAATCTCGAGGGCAAGGTCTTCAAGGGCAGAGACTATTTTCACAGCTTGACCAGGAATCCGAGGAGATACAGTCTTCAATAGAACATTTGGACCAGAGAACTTAACCTCAACATCAGCAATTGCTGACTTAGAATTCGCGATGAGTTCGTTAATGTTGTCATTAATGGAGGAGGAGGAGGAGGAAGTTGGAGATGGTTCGAGTGAGTTGGCCATGGTAGGAGAAATGTAACCTTGTTGCAATCTTGGCTTGTAAGGGCTACATGGTTGTGGCGTTCTTGGGCTATTGGGCAAATTAAGTCTAGGACTTAGTGGTGGTTTTCTAGGGCTAAGTGGAGGTCTTGGACTTGAAACGATCCTAGGGCTAAGAACTTCACTATAAACTTTCCTTTGCTTCTTGGCTTCAAGAGAATGTAGAACTTGCTGCAACTCATTGATGTAATCAACAACTCCTCCGATTATTGATGCTTGGTCTCCCTAAACATAGTAGAACAAGAAGATAGATTTAAGACAGGAAAAAAAAACACTAGGAGTCAAGGAAGATGAAGCAGAACATCGAAAGAGAAGAACAGTACTACAAGTGAAAAACTTACTCTTTTGACATAGAAGCAAGGCATGAGGGACCTTAACACGGACAAGTGCTCATTCATTTGCTTTCGCCGGTTCCGTTCCACTGTAATATGAGATATACGTTGCTGCCCATCTGGGTTCACCTCCTGATCTGAAGAAGCTATGGCTGCTGCTGAAGCTGCAATCTTTTGTCTCTTACTTTTTGGTGAAGTTTCAAGCTCATTATTGGTCTCATCAAAATCTTGCAGAGCACTAGAAGATGAAGACTTTTGTGAGACTAACCGCCTCGTTTCTTCGCTTTCTTTTGAGCTAGCAACAACTTCATCTAATGGAATCACTGGCGGAAAATCAGCTACACTGTCTAAACTCTCAAAAATAGCAAACAGATCGTCTCCATCAAAGGCAGTGTCGCCAAATTCAGGTTGTACTTCGAGAAAATCAGACAAACTCTCACTCATTTTGAACGAACGTTTGGCTTTTCCTTTCTTGAAAAGAGTTTCCTTTTTCTTGGATTTTCCAGGGAAAGTGATGGGAAAAAATGAAGGGCTAAAGGGGAAAGAAGAGAGTCATGAAGTGGTATAGTATTTGTATTTTATAAGATTGTCAAGATCAAGAAAAGGATGCCAAAAGGAGTAAATATAAGAGGTGATGTGAAAGGTACTAAACTATCACCATCATTGCTATCTTTTTAAGTTTCTTATATGAAAGTTACGTTGATCTTTGCCGTCTGTTTCTGGGGATCGATCTACCTGGGATTCAAGGAGCTGCAGGGCAGAAACTGAGCACAGAATCCCGAGAAAACGCATGCAAAGCCAAAGGACTGAAAACTCAGAAAAGAAGACGAGGTGCCCTTAGAGAGAGGGAGAGGGAGAGAGAGAGCGAGCGAGAGCGATGGGGGAAGAGGGGTTAAATAAGATGAGAATGTCAATGAAAAGTTGTTGAGATTGTATTGAAAGTTTTTTTTTTTTTTTTTTAATTAAAGCTTCGTGGTCATTCTTGAAGCTGATTCTATATTATGTCATGAGATTTGAAAAATGCTGTCCATCGCATCCAAGGAGAATGACAAGCATGATGTCACCTCGAAAGGAAATTAAAAGTGTACTTGGTACGGAGATGGGGTTAAAGTGTGTGTTTAGTTAATGATTTTGGAAATAGTACTAGAAATCTATTTAATTTAACGGATATAAATATAAATATAAATATAAATAAATTTGTCTTCAAAATAGTTTTAAAAAGAATTTATATCATTTGGTAATGAAGAGCATGTTATGTCTATCTTCATTATTTACACCTTTTTACATCTTAAGACTATAATTAAATTCTAAAACAAGATTAAACTTGATAAAACAAGATAAGATTGTGTTTCATATATTTGAAGGCTGCATAATAGTATAACTAATAAAAAAACAATATATTGCAATATAAATATTAGATTGTTTTTATTTGAAGAAATTTATAAATTCAATTGTTGTTTGTTAGAGTGGTGTGTGTGTGTTTGTAGGTTCTCATACAAGTATCACCATTCTTATTTTAAATCATTTCAAAAATTGTTGTCCAATCTATCCTCGTAAGAAATATAAATGGATTAAAACACACTGACGTGTTAATTATTAATTAAGACTTGGGATAAAGCCGGATAGGAAGGCAAAAGAGAGCGTATTTTTGACAAATTTAGGGATGATATTAGTGTCTTAAAAAGAACAGAATTTGTAGTGCATGCGTTGGATTTATGTGCTTTGATTATTGCAATGTATGTAGTCTGTAGATTCACTGATCAAGCAAGTTTACTTGGATATATACTTCTCTGTGGATTTACAGCTTCTTTTGCTGAATGCTTTAATGGCATTGCAATTGCTGATGTGTATACATCTGTGCATGGAGACATGCTTAGAGATTGTAATGGATACCTTCTTCTTCTTCTTCTTCTTCTTCTTCTTCTTCTTCTTTCTGGTCTTGAAGGGCTCAAATCCCATATCTTTCGAGGAAGAAGAAACGAGGATGCATGCATGTCAGGAGACTTACAAGCCTCTTATAGGCTGCATGCCCCAATTAAGTTTCATTAATTTCTTCACTTTGTCTTATTTTATTTGCACAGCGATGATTCATAATTTGTGCAGTTACGTGTTATCTTGAAAGGACAAACTGTTAAGACGAATTTCCTTAAAATGCAGGGGTCAAAGAAGGCAGTGAAAGCTCTTTTAAAAGAGGGGAGTAACTTCTTCTCTCAGGAACCATGAATGCCGTGGCTTTATATATATATATAAATATATATATATATATATATATATATCTGTGTGTGTGTGTGTGTGTGTGTGTGTGTGTGTGTGTGTGTGTGTGTGCTGCGAAGCCAGGGATGTGAAAAATGTTTCACAGAAATATAATATCCCAGGTCCAAAAAAAGAGTGCCTTACAAACCCTATTTATTCTCTTTTATTTTACAAACAGTTGAGGGAATTTCCAGAAAATCTCCCATTCACTGTAGCAGAGAAAGCAATCTATAGCTGTACTTTCGTATGTATTATGAAGTTGCATGTTTCATACTTTAGACTGCAAGCAAACACCGTGCATGCACTTTCTTGGATTAAATTTATTTTTATTTTTTTAAAAAAAAAAGACAAATTGTCATGTTAATTCATTATGAACTAGTTGATTATAACTCAATTAGTCGTTAATATGGTTTGTCATTAACCAATTAATAATTAATCATTATAGTATCAAAATAGTTAAATATATAATTCCTTGATTATCATTAACCATATATGCATCCTCAGTTCAGAAGTTATTTTTTATGTCCTAAAAATGCCTTTTGATCTTCTCATCAAATTTTCAAATCTTATCTACTTCTCTTTTCTTTTTATCTATTTCTCCAATAGCAAAAACAGAGTATTTTGGAAAAATGCGTGAAATTGACTATTTAAGAAAATAGGAATTGAATATAATATAGTTTTGAAAAATATGAGGATGACTTAATTAGTTGTCACAATATAGGGACTAAGATATAATAAACTGAAGAATGAATTTCCCTTTTTCCCTCGAGTGGAGGTGATTTTAAATTTTAACCCAAAATATTACGAAATCTAATTTCTAGTTAATCCAAAGTTGAAGGATTAAACTGAAAAAAACAATAATAAAAAACTTGAGTCAATATAGATTAATTTGCTAAACCTGAGTTAAAAGACTAGAATAACTTCATAAAAAACAAATAAAAAAAATTATAAATTTCAATTTTCAATCAACTTGATTTTGAAAGATGAAATTAAATATATATTCAATTAAAAAGGGAAAAATAAAATTGTGTCAACATGAATAACTTGCAAAACTTGCGACTCGGATTATAAAACTATGATAATCCCATATAAATAAATAAAAAATATGAAGCTTAATTCTCAATCAATCTAATGTTAAAGAATGAAGTCGAAAAAAAATTAATTTAAAAAATGACAAAAAAAATTCTCGAGTCAACACGACTAACCTACAGAACTTGCAATCTACGTCATGAGATATGGATAAAATTATAAACAAAAAACAAAATAAATTTTAAAGTTTCATACCCAATAAACTTGTTGGATGATGATAAAAAAAAAAAAAAAAAAAAAACTTGAAATTAAAAAAGAATTCTTGCCTCTTCATTTGCTACAGTGAAATGTAAATGTATTTTAATAAATGTTAATAATAATAATTCTATTTATGGTGCAACTAGTTTGAATTTTTAGAGTAGTGATTGGGGAAAATTATTTTTAGTAAAAAATTATCATTGCTCAGGAAAAAGAAAAGGAAAATTGTAAATAGCTTGACTGGCATGATATGGAGGCAATGGAAATTACAAAATTCAAACGATTGCTTCAATGAATTCTACCAAAAAAAAAAAAACATGTTTGGTTGGCTCTAGCTTTAATATTAACAACAACATTTTCTAAACACGACAAAGTGAACATAAGGATGAACTTGTTAAAAGAAATAAGAAGAAGAAATAAATGATAGGAGAAGATGATGATGAAGACGAGTGCTGAACAAAAGTCAGCAACTTGTCTGCTCAAAATATTTGATATATTACAAAGATGGAGACCTGGCTTTCAATGCGCAGACACGGCATCTCCGTGCCTGCTATGATGATATGATTTTCTTGCTCTATATCCAAAATATATTATATAGTTTTTTATCGTTTTTTATGTATAATACTCTTGGAAGATTTGATTGTGAAATTTTACATTTATTAAAAAAATAATTACATGGAGCTGTGAAATATTTTGATATAAACCGATAGATACATCAATATAATTATTTTGTTGATGATTGCATTGGTGATACACAATTCCTACATATATTTTGTCATTGATTCATTGGTAATAAAATTGTAAAATATATTTTTAAAAACAAATATTATATCAATATTTCTATTAATAAATAATTTTACAGATTAAAGTTGATATCTTTAACAGGAAATTTGCCGAGGATAGGTTTCCATCATAAACCTATACATGATTTATATATAGATAAAAACACATAGCTTAATTGTTAACAGAGAATATTCTATCCGTAAAAATTAATGTTATGTTAAGTATTAATTAAATTAGATTTTAATGTATAAAAACTGATCCGAAGATCATAGACAAGAAAAAGAAAAAGAAAAAGAAAAAAAGATGTTTCTCTGAGATTGAGGGGTCACATACGACATGGCAGAGATTGTAGGGGAGGAGTAAATGCAAATTCAGTATGGGATTGCGATGAACATGTCTTTATCATTCATGAACTTGTGTCATCACAATCAATTAATATTTCTTCGGAGTAGATACAAACATTTTCTCTAACCCATCAATTTCCAACATTTACCATCCTCAACAACCAAAACCCTTCTCTCTCTCTCTCTCTCTCTCTAGTCTCTAGTCTAGAGATGGAGATCTAGTGCAGATGGGATTTTCGTTGGCTGAACCAGAAGCTATAACAGCCGTGAAAATTATGTAACTGTGTAAATTATCGCTGTTACGTAGTTATTCTGCTGCTGGAGCTTTTTTATGAACAGTATAAAACCCCAGGTTCAAGTTTTCCGGTGTCAGAGAGATTCTTTTAGGATGCCGTTGTTATGTATGAAACCAGGGGACTGCTCTGTACATCATTGACCTTATATCCTTCAACAGGAATCTTATCCCAAAAGGAGATGCAAGCTAGTTTAATTAGCCATCATTTAAACGTACTGATCAAAAGCTTGAAGCAAATGAATGGTGACCCATGTTAACTACTGTGGATATTTTTTGGACCACCTTTGATTATAACAGTGGAATTCCTCTTCGCTGCAAAATTAAATGGGCTTGCATTAGGGTTTCGAGGTTAGTTTGTCGTTTTTTATTTGTTTGGAGTAATACTATTTTTTAATTTTTTTTATAACAGTGTAATTATTATAAAAGTTAAAAATGATGTTCGAGTAACCTTATAGTAATTGTATTTTACAATGAATAGCTTAATTAATTATTTTTTATTCAGCATTTTCATTTTTATATAAAAAAAATTGTTTTGCTATTTGTTTAATATTTTTATATTGAATTTTGTCTTAATTTTTTTAATTGTTATTTATTTTAGTTTACGTTTATCTTTTTCATTTCATTCCTTAATATCTATTTTAAAAAAAAATGGATTTATTTTTAATGATGTTACCTCAATTTTATAATTCAAATTTTAAATTTTAAAAATTAGTTGAAGTTGACTTTATATATTTTTTAAAAATACTCTTTTTCAAATATTTTTTAGCATGAATTTCTATGCTCAATGATCTCTAGCCACGTGCATGCTTCGAATCTGATAACCTACTTTCAATTCACCTCTTTCATAAGTCTAGCTAGCTAGTTGAACGGTTCAAAGCTTTGAATCCAATGTTTTCCTACAGTGGCTGTCATCTTTTTGGAAGTGCTGATCGATGCGTAGCTTTTTATTTGAAAATGTATTTGTTTTTTAAAATATTTTTTATTTAAAAATATATTAAAATAATATTTTTTTTAGTTTTTAAAAATTAATTTTGAAATTAATGCATTAAAATAATCTAAAAATAACAACAACAAAAATTTATTTAAAAAAAAAAAACGTTTTTAAAACATAAAACAAACCAGGCAAAACAACCTTGATTCTTGTCCTAATATGGTATATATAATTGTGAACAACTACTATTTTACATGTCAATGAATTGTAGCTAACTGGGGTTTGTATCTCCCTTCTCTTTAAGAAATCTCGAATTCAAACCTCTCTCTTATAATTAAAAAAAAAAGCCCTACTAATCTAAACTTCAAGTTCCTAAGCATGTTGAAACATAGTATAGAATAAATTGTGTGCTTGCGTTGCTGTTAGTCAAATCAACAATAAATTTAATGTAAAAATAAAGGTTAAAACATTGCAAACATTTTTTTTATATAAAAAAAAATTATATAAAAATTGATCTAATGCAACTTGTTTAACACGACAAGTTCAAAAAAAACCTGGATAACAAGTAAAAGTGTAATTTAACTCAAAAAGTTTTAAGAGAAGATAAATATTTTAGATACAAAGAATTTTGCATCTCAACTTGGACAATAGATATTCAAGCAAATATAACCACAAATTGTTTTTGGCATTATAAAATTAGGTCTATGAATAATGTGGCTTCTAAGAATATGGACTAACACTTGGATGATAGAGGCATTTAACAATTAGATGTTATAATTAAATAATTAAATTATGATGGTACAATGGATGTTTGATTATGGAAAATGTCAAAGAATATAAAGTTAAATATGATAGTTTTGTATTTGAGCCCAACAGGGGAGAAAATACATTCAAAGCAGCATTCACATTGAATAATTTTCTCTTGTAATATAAGAACATTGGAGTTTTACAAAGATGGGCATGAGCGCCCCCCCCCCCTTCCCCACACACACACACACACACACAGATATATATATATATATTTGTTATTTATATTGTCCTTTTGTTATTTATTTTGTATCACTCAAGCTCTTCTTGAATGCCTACCTATTATATATGTTGGAAAATTTGTTTATAACATGGCTAATAGAAATATATGAGGACAATTTAAAAGTAGAGTCTATTTATTTTTTGGGTTAAGAATTTATTGGAGTTTAATCTCAAATATAAATTCTTTAACATGGAACATTAATATAATTTAAATAAGTTATGAATGAATAAGAAATTATTTTCAAAAAACCTTGGTTGGCATGTTTTAGAGAAATTTATAATCCTCTAAAAACTTTATTCCACGTAAAAAAGAAACAAGCTTTTCTAGTGTTTCATTTAGTGAAAATATAAAAAGTTAAAATTGAGCTCAAATAATACTCACGTTTTTAAATGAGAAATAACATAAGCAAAGTAAGCCTAAACCTGGCTATGTTTAAATAATTTTTATGAGAATAATTTTTTAAGCAACAAAAATTTATTTTTTACCATCTAAAATTTAAATTGGTTTATGAATAATTATTATTTCTTCCAACTTATTGGTTTATTCAATCCATCAATGTAAGAATATGATCAATTTTTTTCTAGATTAGTTTCTTTAATATCTAAACAATTGTTTTTGAACTAAAAAACATATGATTTAAAGCCATAAATGTTCATGTTTAATTGTGATTTTATAAAGGATAATAAAATATGATAATGGGAGGAATTCTATGTTCATGAAATTCTCTATAAAATGGGGCTAGAAAAGGTGTTTCTAATTGTTTTTTTCTGCACTGTTTTGGACAATATTTCTACATAATTATTTACTTTTCCTCCATTCAATTTTCCATCATGCTCCTTCTTGTTTTAAGCTCTATTTTATGCTCTTTATTTTTCTCATAATCTAGAGTTTAGGTTTGTTTTTCATAGACAAATAATTGAATAGAGTTTTTTAGGTTTGTTTAACCTTCATTAGAGATGGATTTAAACAAGGTGTGGTTTAAAGGTGTACCTAAAAAAGATGGTGATATTGAAATCCTTAAATGCTTATTGAAGTTAGTTATTTTATACTAAATGATGAGTAATAAAATCTTAAGGATAAAGAATTAATTCTTACAACAATAAAATTTCAACATGGTTTTTTTCTAAGAATTTCAACAAATATCCTACACTTAGTTTTTATTTAAGTATTAATTGTATATATGTTTAGTATACATGCTAGTCTTGTATAATAATTATTAAATTACCATGTTCTTATAATATTGTATAATTATAAACTAAATACCAACTTTTCTAATTAATCTGGTCATTTTGGACAACGTTATGTATGTTCTATTCATGGGTGATTTTCTTCATACAATAAGTGTTGACTTGGTAAAGAGAAACGATGGCCCAGTCACTTTTTTATCTTAACAATATTATTTCAAATTTATTTAAAAAAATAGAATTTATTGTGTCAATTTCACTCTTTATTCTTTTTTACGAGATAATTTTTATATAAAAAATAATAATACGCGTGTAGAATAATTGCTCGATATTAGAAAGTTTAATAATTATTAAAAATAATTACGATGTTATATAAGTTTTATTTTTTTATTTTTTTTTTGTGAAAATCACATCATTGTCTTTGGTTAACAATAAATGCAAATGCTTCACCTATAGGGTCATGATCAATGCTCTAAGTTTCACCAATTGTATCTATTTATCATACTCTTTCATCCACTCTCCATCTAAAATTGAATCCAATTAAATTCAAGATTTTATAAATTAACTCACATGTTGCCGTGTTGGTAGTTAACTCATACTCATGCATAAATTAACTCATACACATGCATAAGATGTTAATTCATGTATATAATAATTGAATTATTTATTTGATAAGAACCGGTGAAAAGCAAGTCATTATGCTAACATGATAGGAAAAGAATCTAGTATACAAAACCCATGGAAAGATAGGTAACAATATTGAAATCGTGTTTTTTTTAATTTTTAATTTTTTATTTAAAATTAATTTTTTATATATTTTTGAATCATTTTAATGTGTTAATATCAAAAATAATTTTTTTAAAATAAAAAAATATACATTATTTTAATATATTTTCGAGTAAAAAACACTTGAAAAAATAAATCATTACCTCACTCACAAATAACAATCTCAAAAACAAAAGGTACAAACCAGCTAGAATCGAAAAATATATTTATATTTTGTGTAAGGAAGTTTGTGCTCCTAATTATTTCAACAAGAAGCTTGTACATTCTTTGCTTGAATAATGCATAAATGATCACTATTCTTTTTCCATTGCACGTAGTGTGTGTGTATAAAAGCTACTCATGATAACATAATACAAGCACACGACTCTTAATTATAATCATTTATAGCCTACTACGTCATGTAACATGTGAATGGGAATGTGGGACAAAATTTAAAGACAAAGTTTGGAAAATTAATAAGATGGGACCTAGCACAGCTTCATTTACATTCCTCTCTGAAACCTCATTTACTTGCACCACGAAATGTATGAGCAAAACATTACTCCTATGATCATTACAATATAATACCCCTTGAAATCCGTCGCCTTCCACGGTGGCAAGGGTTGTGCTCCTCGGAAATTGAGCTACCGGGTGGCTGTCGAGGGTGGCCGGGACGGGGACCCACCAACTTGATTGTATATTTATAGATTTCTATGCCCCATTTTTGATGTCATGTCCCCATCCTGGCTGAGAACCGTTGGAGGCCAAACTTTGGTGCAGCTCCCCCTTACCACCCTCTATTAAATTCAGTTCTTATTATAATTTAGGAAATCTTCTGGTATCTATCTCAAAAGCTATTGTAATGAATGATCGAAAGCAATGGTGTATTCCCGTCCAGTACATGACAGGCGTTAAACTGAGGGTCCTACCTGCAAGAAATTAATATTAAAATTAAAATGAATACTGTTTACTACTACACAGAGAAAAAAAAAACGAAAAAAATAATTAAAACTGATTATTGCATTTCTAGCTCGTCAGGATCTTCACTCTCTCTAATTTTAAATTATTTTTCCTTTTAAAAAAAATTAACAATAGTAGTAGAAATGCGTGCGTGTGTGTGTGTGTTCATGAATTCTCTTGAAAGTCGAGGCCAAAACAGGTTTTTTTGGCGGAGAGAGTCAACTAATAAGTGATAGAGAGGAGGACACCTTTTTGTCTATAAGGATAGTGGTGCCAAGTCAACCATGGGAATCAACTAGTGGAATTTATTGGCAAATTCCTACTATTGTTGTTGTTTCAAAATAGGGTAAAATGCCAAAAGAAAAATCAACATTTACTAGACAACGAAAGATGCTAGGAGGGGAGGGCTACCAAATATTAAAACAAAACAAAAATTATCATTTGGATCTCCCATCTATCAATTAAAGTTTCCCAATTAACCTTCACTATTAGGGTTTCTTTTTTCTTTTCTTTTTAAAAAAAAAAGCCACCCCTTTTCTTAAAACAAGCATGCCATTTTTCTTATGATTTCAAAGACTACAAAAATCTTAAGATAGGGTTGATTGGGTTGTGTCCATGGAATCGTTTTGTTTTTGGGACTCAAGTAATTGGGGGATACATATGTTCTTTGCCCCAAGAAAAAAGGTTGTCATCAAGCAACACGTCATAATTTTAAGTTCCTCTGATTTCTTACATGATAGATGTTTAATGTTTTCTAGACATTCTGAGTTTGAATTTAAGAAGAGTTTAATTAATAATATTAGCACACCCATACCCCATAGTGAAGGCAAACCATCCATGGCAAAAGTGAGAGATGACATGAAACCAGGAAGTATGGGGGTGTTCTAGAGTATTAAAAAACGAGTTGCGGTGGAGGACCGCAAGAAACAGTACAGCAGGTTTGATGCTAATAAATAATGTTTAAATTCATCAGACACCACACTTCTTGTCATAGATAGATTTAGCTCTTTTCTTGTCGTTTTAAACCCGGAAGTGACAAGATAGTTTGGCCCTTTGGCTAGCTAGCTAGCTAGCTTGTACCTACCTCTGCAGCAGAACTGTCTTTGTATATGGTTGGTTTAATAAAAGTGGGCGAAGTTATTCAGCCTACCCACCTTCTCTATGTCTCTCTCTAGCAGTTTTTGAATGGTTGATTTATGAGAATGGGCCATGAGTTGTTGAGCCTGTACCTATTCCCTCCGTCTGAATTATGGAACATGCCCTCTTACACAGAGCCCTGTTAACCAGATGTTGTAAATGTGGAATAAAAGATGCCACCCACATACTTCGCCTCCAGTACAAAACAAAATTTAGAGCTTCAAAAACTCATTGAAGAAAATGACAAATGAATATGAAGGTGGTTGGCCAAATGCATTTGTGATTGTTTGTGCTCAGGCCCACTCTATGCTGCAGGAATGTCTGGAACGTATGGGACCTCAATTACTCAAAATCACAAAGGATTTATGTTTTTTCTCCTCATCTTAGGGCTTATCAATGAAAAATCTTGCAAGGGGCTGGCAGTGGCATTGCAATCTAAGGAACTTGCAGCAGTCGCCATTTGTTGAATAGTTGTGGTAATGGTGATAAGAATGATTAGTGAGGATGTTTAAAAACATTTGATTGCTCCTTACAGTAAGGGTAGGTTGTAAAGACGAGGAGGTTGAATTTCTGGTATCAATTTCCTCTGAGAGATAAATAATCAATGTTTGTGCATTAAAAAAAAAAAAAAAGAGTTCAGAACAAATACAAGTAAATACAGGCAATTTTACCTTTGCAGAGAAGCTAATAGTAATGAGACAACATGCAACGATCCTGTGACTACAATAACACTGGAACGGTTACCTGCTCTTCTTCTAAGAGTCTCATTTGCAGCCCTCATGGCAACCTCCGGTGATTTCTCAGTAGCTAATATGATTTTGTTTTCCTCTAACAACTCTCGTTTCTTCTCCATTCCATCATGAAGAGTATTAATGCCCAATTCTTCAGAAGCTTGAATCCAGCAATCTATTAACAAGGAAGCTGAAGCTGTTCGAGATTTCCCCCCGGCAATGTCAGCTTCTGTAAGGAAGACAGCCTCTAATTGCAAACCTGGAAAAGTGTGACAAAATCCTAGTTAGACCTTCCAAAGAATTTCCTGCTTGCACCTTTTCGCGAGCATCGCTCAACTAAAGAACATGTACTAAGACCTGTTATCAGAAATAGAGAATCTAAGATAGCAGAAAGAAATAGTCATTCCACAATTGTTTTTTTTTTTTTAAAAAAAAAAAAGCAGTTGTCATTTAAGAAAACCTGTAACAACATCGATAATCTCAGCTAGAATTGTATCCAGAACTCTTCAAGATTTAGTAACTCCCACAAATCCCTAAGTTCTCTGCATTCTAATAGCACGTTCTCATTTTTCTCATGTTGTCCACCTCCATACTAATCATAGACAGCCAGTACAAAAGAAACTCAAAATACAAAGGAGATAGCACCTGAAAGAAATTCTCTCGCAAAAGCTAAATGGTCTTTGTCACTTGCCATTGCAACTACAAGAGCCACTCGTGCATCTGGAAATGCCATCTGTACTGTGTCCACCAAAGCTTTAGCAGAGTCTTTAGTGTGAGCTGAAAGAGTATTTACAATTGCAATTAACAGAAGAGTAGACCTCTGTAGAGAAATACCTCCTTGAAGCACGCTCAACCAGCAAAATGAAAAATGGACCCCAAAACAATATTTAAAAGGCGAATAGGAGGCATGGTTACCAATCTGGAACATCACAAGTAAAAAACAATGCAGCATAAAGCAATAACAAGTATTGAAAGATGCTTAACATGAGAATTCACCTCCATCAAGCAGTATTGTCGCTCCAGGTAGTCCTAGCACCTCAGCTTCTTTGGATGATAGAAAATGACTTCTTCCAAGCAAGAATGTATTCTCCAAACCAGCCCTAATAGATCTGTCTGAAATTCGACATCCTGAAACACATTAATAGAAACAATGACTTGTAGTGGTAGTAGTAGTACTACTAGTGAATAGTAAATTTGACTTAACAAGCACTAACACAGTTAGAGCTGGCGCATCTAATAGAGGGTTAAGGTATAGAGCAGAAAAAGCCCCAAACAGCCAATGGTAAACATAAAACTAATGGAAATTATATCAAGGACAAAAAAAAAGGCTATATTTTTCCCTTTGACAGTCCTAGGTTAAAAAAGATATGAATCAGTGCAATGGGGAAGGGTAGCAGACAGACATGTGACAGAAAAATAGTGGTAAGCATATTCCACTTTACAAAAAAACTCATTGTCTAGTCCTCAACATGATTCTACAGCCACCAAACGAAAAATTCTTAGCCTAGTTCAATATTGTTTAGCACTAAAACCAAACAGAGCAAGCAAAAAACACAAGTGACCTTGATCACGAAGGCAGAGCGCCACGCATGCTGCAGATGATGCATTGTGAAGTTGGTGCCTTCCAAGCATGCGCAGCTTCACATCTGATAACTCAATGAACTGCATTGGTTTACAAGTTCATAAAAATTAATAACGGAAATAATATCCAATTTGAACAGAAAACTAATTTGTAGAATGTGAGACTCAAAAATCTGATTTGCTATGATTAAAGGCAAGTAGAAAGGTTCAAACTAAGCAGAGACTAATGCTTCATTGGAATACCAGTGGAAAATCCCTCTCAACTTGTATCATTATATCACTCAATTGGCAAGGTCTGCCATCAAGTATGATGAGGCCTTTAATGGAAGTTCTGATTCCAGCATCAGATGCTGACACCACAGGAGAACACATCACTGACGCTTTATCACGTAGTATACGATCAACATGTGAAAGAAAAGGACCGCCTAGAACCACCTGAGAATGTAAATCACTCAGAAGTATGAATGATGGAAAAACATCAATGTATTTGGAAAAACTTCAGTGCTCATGGCTATGCAACAAACAATTGGATTGCTACATCATTAAGTGGGAAAAACTGCAGGATGCAACATCAATTCTGCGCAATTACTCTTACAGATGTAAAAAATACAGCTAAATTCTAGTTGTGCTAACATGCCTGTACTACTCCATTCACTTTAATACCATGTGATGTGCTCATTTTGTGCATATGTTTGGATGGAGGGGTAGAATCTTCAAGGATCACTTCTCCTCAAGCCAATTGTTGTGTGATAGGATAGCATTTCTCGCTTCTTTGTTGTGTAACGCCTGTGGGGTTTTTAGGGAGGTTTTTCATATTGATATCCAGAGGGCCTAACTGGGAGGATATCTTGTTCATCCATTCTATTTTCTCTAATAATACTTTCTTCTTCAATCCAAAAGAAAAAAAAAAGGATAGAGTATAGATGGGGTTTGAATTATTCATTCGCAACAAGTTTTCACTAATTAAATCTTCACCACTAAAAACTCACTAAAGAAGTACATGGAAAACATTTAGCTGTGGAAAAAAATTATAATACCACAAAGAAAAGCGAGTAAGCCAGCTCCAGGGAAGTATCAATCTCATTTGCACAACAGCAAAAATGGTTAACAATCTACCTCAAGGGCAGCAATGGCTGCTATTTTCCAATCAAATTTTATTAACATCAATCCAAACAGGACATACTGTGTGACTAAATCAAGGCCTTATGAAATACGGACACAGACACACAGATATTGCAGAGAAGGGTAACTTTGGTGGTGAGAGCAAAGATAGAATCCAGTGGAATTACAGAGTAGATGACTTCAGTTTTTTTTATAAGAATGTAGTTCATATAAGCATGAAAAGAGAAAAATAATAGAAAATGAATAGTTAAGGGAGAATAACCTAACTGGGCGACCATACTTAATGATTCCTGACTTTGCCACAGCAATGCTTTCCAAGGAACCACCAAGTGCTGCCAAGTGCTCCTCGCCAATTGTTGTTATAACAGAAGCAGCAAGTTCAGAACTACAAAGGATATTTGTTGCATCTCTTGCACCCCCTAGCCCAGCCTGTTAAATTGAAAGTTAGATAAATACAATATTTTTAGTATAGCCCTAAATTAGTTTTTCTATGAGAAGAAACAAGACAACTAGTTACCAACTCAAAATACATGAAATAGAAAACATCATATATGCACATATTTAGCACATGAAAAGCAAAAATCACAGTGCCAAACATTAACAAAAAATATGCATAAAAATATATTGGAACAAACCAACAAGTAAAGACTGGAAGGACAAAAAAGAAATAACCTCAATGACTGCAATGTCAACTTTCTCTTCTGCCATTAAGGTGAATGCTGTAGCAGTGAGGACCTGAAAAGTTTTCATTGTTGAGTGCCAAAAATGGGAAACTATAATTTAGAGAGAAAGGTTACAAGCATACAAAAGACAAGGATTAATATGCAGAGATTTCATGAAAAATAAGGTAACATTCAAATCAACGATGAAAAGAATTATGAATAAGCAAGGTCCACACACATCCTGTGCAATTTCCACACATGATTTGATCAATGTTGCAAGATCAAATTTCAAATACGAAGCTTTAAACAGAGAGGAATATATACCATTCTTACAACCAAACTACGAAATATAGCTGTAATAGTTGAAACAGAAAAAAAAATTATTAATGAAGAAACAGAACAAGGTTACACAAAGCATAAAAAAGTATCCTCAATAAGAGACTAGAAAGGCTAGGAAATTAAAAGAGAAGGGCCTTTCAAATCCGAATGCTATAGTCAACTCAATACCTCAAAATGCGTCAGAGACCCATTTTCTAATTGAATCGCCTCATCAAGTTTTGGTTTGATCATGTGAAACAGTTTGTTCAAAGTCTTTGTTGACACTGGATTGCCTGATTGTCCTAATGAAATCCTTTCCCTTATACTCATCATATGTGGACTGCTCAAAAAAACACAAAAACCCTCCATCAAAAACAAAATGAACGTTGAAAGTTGAAAACAACAATAACCAGTACATGAATGGAAGTATTTTTTTTAACATGATCACCAAATCATAAAATAAGTCGCAAGCATACCTAGTATAACAACCAACAGAATAGCCTTCTGCCCTCAAAATATTTGACAGATATGCAGCTGTTGATCCTTTCCCTTTTGTCCCAGCAACATGCACTGCCTGTAAATAATCCAGTTTCGCACTAATCACGCTCAATACACTATCTTAAAAGCAAAGCCAGATAAAAAAACAATCATTTAATCAAGTTTCATGCTAAGCGCATTCAATGTCTACGAGAAAACAACAACTTGACTAGCACCATTGAAAGAAAGAAACCCAGAAAGAAAAAAGATAAAATCTTGGACCTTGAATTTGGATTGTGGGTTACCAAGCCGGTCCATGAGCCTCCGCATCCGACCCAGATCGAGTCCATCATCTGAATCAGTGCCAGCATTCTTAGGCACACCTAATTTCTCATAATTTTTAAGAGAATCCAAGTAATCAATGAACTCTTTTGGCTCTGGTTCCTCTGTGTATTTAGAAAAGAGGAATCTTTTCATAGTGAGAGAATGGATTATGGGCTTTTTTGGATGGTTTCGTTTTGAGGTTTGGTTGAGAAGTGGCAAAAACCTCATCTTTTTGTACTGTTTTCTGTTTGTTTCCCGGGAAAATGTGAGGGGAAGTGGAGTCAACTGAAAGTTTTTAATGTTGTTTCGGAATTTTAATTATTGAATTATTTTTTTAATTATTGAATTATTGTACTGTCATGTGTGTCAAAAATAGGACAATTTCATCATGGTTTGCTTGTAAAGTGTGTCTTACGACATATTTATAGAGAAACGCTTCACTTGAGTTTCTACAGCATTAGATTTTGCAAATTGCAATATTAACCCTATGAGTTAATGTTAAATGTTAAGAAAAAAAATTAAGAATATACATGATTAATTAGATCAATGGTAACTACCATTAAATCCCACATTAAGATTACAATTTAATGGCTTTGGATTTTTTTTTATTTTTTATTTTTTTTAATTACAGTTCCAACAAAAGTCTTAATATGTCTTCTTCTTCTTCTTTTTTAGTATTGGTTTTAGGGGCTTGATTGTAATTTCATCTTAGTTTGTTTGTTATTATTATTTAGTCCATGGCTTTGTTAATTTTTAATCTTTGTTATTATTTCTAGTTCATGGCTTTGGTATCTAAGAAATATCCAGATATATTAATATTTTATTTTTGAAAAAAAATATATTCTTATTCTTTTTATTGTGTTAATTAAGTTGTTTTAGAATATAAAATTATAAAGTTTTTAAGTAATTAAGTAATGTATTAAATAAAGTCATAAAACTTGTGACAAAAATAAAAAATGGTAGCAATACCAATTTATGGAGTAAAAATAGCACCTTCTAATTAATGTTTGTGTGTGTATAATAAAAGTTTTAAGATTGGTAAAAACCTGCACAAATAAACTAGAAATCTCATTAAAAAAGATAACAACTGATGTAAACCTCATGGACATAAAGATTCAAAAACTCATAAGTAAGATTGACATGATCTTAAAAAGCTAAAAATCAAATTTAATAAAAAAATGACACAACAATTACCTTGAATATAGACACCACTGTTGGAATATAAATCTCTACCCAACAATTAGCAAATCATAAATAAAAAGTAGATGGAAGAATATTACAAAGTCAATTATACTTTGATAAGTTCGATTGTTTTTTGTTTAAAATGTGTTGCTTAAAGCAAAACACTAATTCTATTTAACAATTCATGGTTGTTGAAGTTTGACAACAATAAACAACTTAAATAGACTGAAAAAACAACTTAATAACTTTAATAAATCATATACTCGAGGCCCAAAACAAGTCCCAATAAAAATTAAAACTCGAAATACTTAATAAACCTTAAAAAAATGACTAATAAACTGTCATGGACTCATGAGCTCAAATTAAAGTAAAAGTTCAAACTAAAACTAAAACAAGTTCAAAATAATAAACATAACACAAACCCCAAATAATAAATATAGTTTTTCATGAAACAAGATTATAAAAAGTCCGCAAGTCAAAACACAATAAATAATAAAATTCATATAGCACATTCTAACCTATATCATGATGTATTTCTAAAAACTAATTAACCTGAATTTTTTTTTTAAATAATCCAATCCAATAGTTGGATTGAGAGTTATATTTATTAGTGTAAAAACATATCATAGGTAATATTTTATGCTAAAATATGAATTTGATTATTCAACACTTAGACACCGTTTGGCATTGCGTTCCAAACGGTGTTTTGTCCAAATTTATTATTATTATTATTTTGCTAAAATTGAGTTCGGTTTGTACCTTTTGGATCGTTTTGATGTGCTGATATCAAAAATGATTTTTAAAAAATAAAAAAACATCATTGACATGTATTTCGGCACAAAAATCTATTTGAAAAGCAACCGCTACCACATTGCCAGACACGCTCTTATATGGATTGTATCAACAATTGCACATAACTAAAATATCTATTATCCTATATTACTAAAACAACTGAGGTTTTTTTGATGCTTCATTGTTCATGTTCATATAAACATCAAAGAATGTTAATATATATTTTTAATTATTCGAAGACTAGAGGTCATAGGGTAAGTGATGCTGACAACAATATCTTCTTTTAGGTGACATATTCATATGTGCATCTCTTTTTTTAAAAAGTAAAGGGTGGATGGCAAAAAAAAAAAAAAAAGCAAGGCAAGGGTCTGCACACGCCTAGCCTGTTATTGGGGCCAAGCACCGGGTTGAACCTTTATTGTCTTTTTTTTTCTTTGATCTTTTTTTTACCACTTAAAAAAATTACTAGATTTACTTACTCTTTAGTTTTTACATGGTTGTTAAATGTTATTACAAATATCTATTTTAATTTTAATATAATTTTTCAATTATTATGTATGTGATATGAAAATAATAATATTAATAATAAATCATTCATGAAAATTCAATTCAATTTTTTAATTAAAAAATTTAAATATATTTTAAATATTATTTTGTTATATTTATATAAAAAAATTTATTTTTCAATCACACATAAAATATGAGCATACTATTTAAATATTTCTTATTAACTCGCTTTAACAATCATAAAACATATTTTCTTAACATAAAAAATGATTGAAATTTAAAACATTGTGTTTATTAAGATAAACAAGATATATATTAATATAAAAATTTATTTTAATAGAAAACAATCAAAATAATTGTAATTTTTAGTTTAATAATAATGTTAGAGAATTTAACTTGAATTTTTTTTACTTTTTACTTTTTTTGAATTTTCTACAAAATCAGTCATACAAACTAGTTAACACCTATATTAGCAAGAGGATTAGCAAATTTATTAATGAAAATGAAAAAAATATTATAATTATAAATATATAAATTTATATATATATATAATGTAAATATTATAATTATAAATATGTTTTTTTTCAAATATAATACCAAATATAAAAGGTTATAAAATAATTTCCCGAAATGAGTGAATAAAACTTTTATACACAGAAAAACTCAAATATATTAAGTGAGTTTCATTTTGGGGTTCTTTTATCATGAATATTTTATTATTAGATTTTATGGATATAAATATTTTGGTCTTGGTAATTATTTCATAAACTTAGTATAAGTTTGTTTTTATTATAGAAATCGTGTTTTATAAAATTTTAATTTTTTTATGTGTTTAATTTTTTATATATATTAATGTTAAAAATAAATTTTATGTTGGTAAAATATGCTTCTCCATCCCAACTCAAAAAAGTGCTAAAAAATAAAAGGTCCATCTGTCCAAACGATGGAATTTTGATCCACGTGTCTGCACACGTATTCTATCCGTTGACCGTTTTGGAAATAGTATTTTGACTGGTGTATTGTACACGTGGCGTATCTAGTAAGATTCCCTAACGTCACCGAGCTGCTCAGTTATAATTGTTTGTCTTGTCCGACACACTCTCCACTCTCTCAGCATCTATGAAAAGCCTGAAAAACCCTAGAGGTAGAAAGAGGCGAACTTCCAAGACTCAAGCTTTCTAATTATTAACTACCAGCTTTTATGGTAAGTTGATTTATTTCTTCTTGGGGTTTTCTTTAAATACCTTTGTTATTTGGTTTTTGGTACTAAAATTGTTTCTTTTTTAGAAATTTCTTTCATTGTTGTTAGTTTTAGGGTGTGTGTGATAGTTTTGAATGCAGGGTTTGAAATGGGCTCATTGAGGTAACTGGTAAGGTGCAATCTTGTATCTGAGTTTTGAGTGTTGGATTCTTGTTTTTAGACATGGAGGTGAGCGCAGAGGAAGTGGAAATCAAAGTCTTGAAGAATTGTAAGTGTGGTGAATTTGAGAAGAGGATAGTAGAATTAGAATGGGAGATTCAAAAGAAAAGCATCGAGTATCATGAACTTGAAGCTAAGCTTAAGGAACTTGGAGAGGAAAAAAATGGTCTTGCAAATGAAGTAAACGGTTTGAGGGTAAAGATTGGTGAAGTTAAAGAGGTGGATGGTGTGGTTGATTTGACCGCGGAGGAAGAGGAAGATAAGATGGTGCAGTTAATGATTGAGAACAAAGTTTTGGAATACGAGAAGAAAAGCGCTGCAAGAGAAGTTGAAGTTTGGAAGGAAAAGTACAAGGAATTGGAGTTGTATGCTTTGAAGCTGAATGGTGGTGTGGTATTGAAAGGTGGGAAGCGAGGTGAAGATGGTGCAGATGCTACTTGCAATACTCCAGGTAAAGGCTTTTATATATTGACATTGTTGATTTGAACATCGAGAGTATGTAGTATCTAGGCTGATGGAATTAATATGCTAGATTTTCTTGTTGGTGAATTTAAATATCTTAGATAAAATCCAGATCTTTTGAGTCTTTTATCTATATATTTGGCAATGTTTTGGAGGAATTAACTCTTGATCGTATATGCAATTTGGCTGTGATTTGATCCTTCTTATGAGAGTTTCTAAAAGGGCATGGTCCCATTTCCATTGTTAGAATTGTTTATGACAAAGGAGGAGCCGGTATTCCTGCAGATCAATTTCTTAGGTTTATCATAGAATTCTTGAGTCAGTTTCAATTTTATTCTGTTGCTCCCAAAGGTTGCATCAACTTATTTCTTATAGTGAAGTTTGCCATTAGCATACCAGAATACAGCCTTTCTTTTCTGGAAAAAAAGAAACAATGCTGTTCTGTTCCTTGATTAAATAGGAAAAGCTGCTTTATTTACTTTTCCTTGACTGAACTTTCTTTTTGTTGAGGTAGGCACACCTTTCAATGACATTATGCATAGCCACACTGTTTGCGGAAAGCCAAGTGTCTATTTAGACTCTGAAGGGAAATGTGGTGGACAAGTTAGAAAGAGTTTATCATTTGAAGAAGGCAAAAGCCCAAGCAAAAAGATAGCCCCATCAACCCCAGGTTATGTTCGTCGTGCTGCTCCAAATGTTATCAACATTGGTGACAGTGATGACGAATTTGTTGCCAACGGTATACAAATGTTTACTTCTGATGGCCAGGGAAATGGAAAGGTTTGCATTTCAATGGATCATCCACTAGAGAGAACTCCAGATGGTAAAACCCGAAAGATTTCAGAGATCAATTTAAAGGGGGCAGTTTGCAACCAGATTCGCAAAGAATATATGGATGCTGTCCATGATAATGTTCCACATGTTTCGACTCCCAAAAGAAAAAGAGCTGCTAATGTTATTGCTAGTGATACTGAGAGTGATGTAGATGACAATGTTCCAATATCTAAACTAAAGAGGTTGCATCTTCAGGAATCAATTCCTCATGTAGTAAGTATGGATAGTGTGCCTCCCAAGATTGATGATGTTAAAGGTCCTGTAACTCGTTCAAGGCGGCGTTTAGCAACATTGAGGAATGATGAAGGAAAAGTTAAGGCAAGTATCTCTCCAAGTAACACCTCTAAAACCAACTACCATCGAGGAATTCCTACAACAGATGATGTTGAAGATAGTGAATCTGATGATGCTGGATCAGACAGTGGAGGTGGGAGCTTGGATGGATTTATTGTGAGTGATGACACCTATGCATCTGATGCTGATGATACTTCAAGTGAGTCAGAAGAGAAACCAAATGATGGAAATGATGCTTTTGGCCTGTCAGATGATGGATCAGATGACGACACTGACTTTGGGATGATTTTGTCTAGATTTCAAAGGAGCAAAGATCATAAGTTCAAGTGGGAGTTTGAGGGAGATATGCTCTCAGACTTTGGTAAAGATCCTGAACTGTGTATGAAAGCTGTGTGTGCTCTCTATCGGCAGCAAAGTGATGAGGAAAAACTTAACAAGGAAACATTGCATGGCAATGGTCGAGGATTTAGCAAATTTGATGCTCCCAGGTATAAATTTAGATTCTTCAATTTGTTTTTATATTGGCCAACAGCAGTTTAAAAAACTCACTTATGAAATTCTTTCCCCTTGATTTATATATAAGCTCATGCACATATCAAGTCATAGCATCTTCTTCAATATTTCATGAATTCTGCGAGTTTTGCTTATTCATTGACTAATCCCTTAGGATGTATTATTAAAAGTTCCTTTTCCTTTTCCTTTTCATTCTCCCTTCGGTCTCAATGAGCTAATAAAAAATCAATATATAAGCCCTCAGATTCTATGTTTCCTTAGGATGTATTATTAAAAGTTCCCTGAAATTTTGATCATTCTGCTAATCCTTTTGAGAAATCTTACAGGGGCAGTAAGTTGGCTGAGTTTCTCATTGATGGAGATCCCTCTGGTGATCTAAAGAAATCTGTCCTGGAGCTGCAAGTGTACAACTCGAAAGGTGTTACACTGTGCCGAAAATTGGCTACTCACTACTCTAAACAATTGTTTCAGATCTACAAGAACAAAGAGGATCCTCTTTTCCTCCCTCAAGACCAGGCGAGTCAATGAAACAGGTAGAAACAGAACTCACATAGATGATAGACCTAGAATGGTAAGAGAATAGTATTTTGTTGTTTCCCCATCCTCTGCTAGCAGGTTAATCCTTTTGGTTTTTGTGAAATGTATATATAACTTGTAAGCATAAATAGATTCTATCACCGTGCCTCTATAGGTTTGCATGTGTTAGCGGAACATCCACTCATTCCATCTCCTTCCATATTTTGCTAATTTATGTTCATATTTAGTCCCAAGTAATTAGGCTTGGGCCTTCAGACTTGTATAGGAGAGTATTTGGGTATGATCTTGTTGCATCACTCATATGCGTTTGTAATTCTCCATGAACTTTCATTCCTCTTTGATGACATGAGATGATACGAGTGTTACTCAGTTCTGTTATTGAGGGAGTTTCCAAACGTTTGGTAGGGATGATGGCCATCTGTCTTCTCTTTCAAACATCTCCAATCATTTCATGCAGGTCATTTTTTGGGGTATATATGAGAAGAAAAAAGGGGGCGAAAATTCTGGTGAGGCTGCTCAGTTCTTATGCTTTTAAAATCAAAACTATCTATGCTAAGTTCTCCGATATACAGTAGAGCAAGGCTCCGCTATGCTTGCAAGAACTGTATCATGCTGGTTTTAAATATTTTTTTATGTTGAAATATATTAAATTAATATTTTTTTATTTTTAAAAAATTATTTTTAATATCAATATATCAAAACGATTTAAAATTAAAAAAAATTATTTTTTTATAAAATAAAAATTATTTTTTTTTTGCATCGAGCTTCCAAGCATTATCTAAACTCTCGTGTCATGAATGCTAGGTGATAATGGCATTATTATTATTATTATAAGTAATGACTCCAAAAACATAGAAACTCCAACGCCTGGGAAAAGAGATTGACTTGTATTTAAATAAGAGGAGATACAATTGCAATTAACATGGAGTATAAGTGGGTCTTCAATCCATGGAAGGAGCATGCAAGCAAATTTCAAAATACCATAAGCCACGGCAACAAGATTAACAGAGCCTGTATATCAAGCCCCGTACGTTACCTTAAATTAAGCTCAAACCTTTTCTCTTTTTTTTAGCTTACTAAGTAATGTTAAAGAGTTCTAAATATCTCACATTTTACCACAATTTTAGGATTACATGGTATGGTATTTATTTTTAAAATTATTAAATGGGAATCTCATCACATTCAATTGATATAATTGCAATGATATAATGAAATAAATAATCATTTCATAGAATCACATTCATGATATAATTACCATTATGGAACCAAATAAATAAAAAATCACGAACCAATCTTAGCACCAACTGTTGTTTTAAAATCTTGATTAATTTGGTGGATTGATTTGAGATTTGTACCAATCCGAATTGAAAAATAAAAAAACTAGTTTTTAATTTATTAATTTTTTTTTATCAAAATAATATTATTCTGATTTTTTTAAAAGAAATTTAATTGATTAGGATTGATCTGCGTTGTGACCATTTCAATCTATAATTTAAACCAAATTAATTTTTAAATTAGGTTTTAGAACTAGTAATGTTATTATTATGAAAAGACTGAATGTATCTATTATCATATTTCAATCTATAATTTAAACTAAATTAATTTTTAAATTAGATTTTAGAACTAGTAACGTTATTATTTTGAAAAGACTGAATGTATCTATTATCATTATTTAGATGGAACACTTGATTTTTGAAGTAAACAACGCCAAACAAATAGTGATTTAGGTTAGATTGTCAAAGAATTTAATTTCCCACGATCTAGAATATATTATCATGCGTGAGAAACACTTATCTATTAGAAAAATGGGTTAATAATTCAATCTTTTCCTCAATAAAAATAATTTAAAATTTTGTTGCGTCTTAAAATTATTTGTTATTTTTTTTTGAAGGACAATTCTAACTAATAGGGACCTTTTAGACTTGACTCCATCAATTTTTTCTTTGGCACCTCTATTTTAAGGGTTGAAATGTTGTGACTAGAACAAAATTTGACTGTCTCCCAAGTAAAGATGTGGCAGACTTAACTAATATAGGGAGAAATTTAGTAAATTAATGGCCTTAATTTAGTATCATTGATTCTTTTTCATGAGAAATTATTAGATATAATTTATATATAGACTACGTCAATAGATATGTAAACATGGGCACAAACGCATGTTCTCACTATAAATAAAATTCCCTCGTCTCCTCTACATTTAGCGCCATTGTTTTCCAATATTCTCTGCTTCTTCTCTCTGTCTTTCTATTTCCATAAACTTCCTCTCTATTGTTTTTTCGAAGAGAGGGAGTTTTTTTTAAAAGGAAGTAGCGAAGAAAGAAGAAAATGGCTGTTTCTAACATTTCATTTGGAGTTTTAGCTGCCATTGTTGCCATGATTTGTGCCATCTTTATGCCTTTGGCTCATGGCCAATCCTCAGCTCCTGCTCCATCACCCACAAGCGATGGTGAGTCTATTCCTTCTTCTTGCCAGCTTCTTTCATTGACATATAAATAAATGGATAGATATGAAGTTGCTAAACTTACGAGGAAAAAAAAAAAAAGCTTCGTGAAATATTGTCAATTTGAATCTTGTTTCGTAGAACTTGTTTTTTCGAACAATTTTATTTCTTCCCTTGCCTTGCTTATTTTAGGGTTAAATTAAGGCTCAGTGTTGTGATATTGGTCTTCAAATTTTGGGAAACTGAATAAAAATCTACCCTTCTAAGAATATTATTTAATAAAAAATAAAATTCACTCACCCTTTTTCCTGTTATATGTTGTGTTTGCAGGCACTGCAATAGATCAAGGAATGGCTTGTATTCTGATGCTTGTGGCATTGGTACTCGCATACCTTATTCACTGATTCAAAAACCAGAGTATGTTGTTTGGCTTTGAAGAAGAATTATGTTTAGTATGTTTTGAAGATCCAACTAGTTCCATATGTAATTTGTTGAAAACTTGAAGGATTATCTCTATCGACCATCAAGGATTTTTTTATTTTTTTTTGTCTTGGAAGTAGTGTGTTGTCTCATTTTATTACAGCAAATTTAGGGATGGTAAATGTGACAAATTAACTATTTTTTTATTATTATTTTCAAATGCCCAAGTTCTTGTTTCCATTCAGTGATTTAGGCCTTGTTTGTTTCTCGGAAAGTAGTTTCCGGGAAACCATTTTCCAAACTTTCCTGTGTTTGTTTGTCATTAGAAAAGTTGGTCAACGGAAAACAATTTCCGGTCAGCGGAAAACACTTTCTAGTCAACGGAAAACACTTTCTGGTCAACGGAAAATATTTTCCAGTCAATTTTAGTCAAAAAAAAAATTGACTTGGTTTTTAGAAAAGTGTTTTCCTTTTAGCTGTGTTTGTTTTCCGGAAAGTGGTTTCCGGGAAAGCACTTTCCAAACTTTCTTGTGTTTGTTTGCCAGTAGGAAAGTTGGTCAATGGAAAACACTTTCCAGTAAAAGGAAAATTTGGCTTGGTTTTCAGGAAAGTGTTTTCCTGAAAAATTTGAGGGGAAAACACTTTCCGGAAGTTGTGAAAGATTTAGAAATGTCATTATTTGCTGATTATATCAAATTTGATCCTCAAACTTTTGATTGCTATATATATTTTGTTTTGAATATTTATTTTTCAATTTAATCTCTTAAAATTTTATTTTTATATTAACTTTGGTCTTATTTTTATAATTGCTATTTGCTTTTTTCTTATCATTTTTTTATTGAAATTTTTTTTTATCAAATTTGATCCTCATTCTTTTGATTGTTACTTATTTTATTTGAAATAATTTATGAAATGTTGATTATTATTATTTTAATTTCTTCATTTTTCATTTTTTTTAATTTTTTAGATTTGATCCCTATTATTTTGATTATTATTTGTTTTATTTGAGATAATTTATGAAATTATATATTTTTTTTCAATTTCATTCTCTTTCAACTTTTTAATTTGTAAGATTTGTTCCTCATTATTTTAATAAACTTGAGAAAAATAAAATATTAATAAGTTATTTTCCAGCTCATTTTCCATGACATAACCAAACACTGGAAAGTGTTTTCCAGTTCATTTTCCATAACACTACCAAACATCGGAAAATACTTTCCTGGAATTCACTTTCCAGGAATTCACTTTTCCCGGAATTCACTTTCCAAAAAAAATTCACTTTCCTGCAAACAAACGGAGCCTTAGCTCGAAATGTAAGAACTGGCGGAAGAAGTGTAGGAGAGTATGCAAGTCCACAGGAAAAAAAAAAAAAAAAAAAACTTTGATCAGGGAAAATCCCCAAAAGTATGAAAAATTATGTTCCTCTAGAGCAGTACACGTTATGGACAACCTGGAAAACAAAATTGGATGATGAAAAGATTCTATCCTACTCTTCCAGGCCTAGAGATAAAGCACCTAACCATGATTAAACTGCATTTCTTCTCTGCTTGTATGTTATTCACGTAGTTACTACTGACTGTTTTTCCAATGTCAAAAGTGTTGCTCCCGTGCCATCACCGAGCATTGCTTCTGTGAAAAAATTAAAAAAAAATGGTTGCAGTACACCGATCCCCATTTATTCTGAAGTTGCATGTCTGTGATGTAGAAGATGCTTCACGACTTCATAAAACGAAACCACAATCCCAACAGATGGCCCGGCACGGCCAACACGAGGACCAACACCTGTGAAAAGTGCCCTCATTCCTCCATCCCTGTTTCAATCAAACAATAAATCATACATAAATTAAGAAGTTCAGAAGATCTGTCATGGCAATGCAATCAAGTGGTTTGCATGCCAGCAGCCTACAAAAAACACTGAACAGCCATTTGGCATCTTGGATTAAAAAAGATGGGCTTTAATCAACAAATGCATTCATGAAATTAGGAAGGTACCTCCAAACCTCCTTCAATGTTTGCCGCGTAGTCATCCTCAATGCTCTAACAGGATCCTTCTGAAAATCAAATGATGATATCAAATTTGTCAGACATTGTAGGTCAAGATAGCAGTTGCATAAATCTCAATTTTCAGGCCACAATCTGGAATCCAATTCAGTTGGTTCCTTTTGTTCTCATTTGATTTTCATGAGACAAATATATATATTTCATTGCACTGTACTTCTATTTGTTTTTCAAAATATTGATTCCGAACCAGTATTCATTAGCCCTAAATTACATTCTACATGGAACACCTTAGCACATGATTGGAGGCTAACATCTGCATAAAATTGCATTCAGAAGGGCAGGGGAAAGCAATAACCTCTATCTGCCGGCGGGTTTTTGCAACATCTAGAGGGCATGTAGCAGCAGCAGCAAGACTTCCTGCTACAAAAGCAGCAGAAAAGTTTGCTCCAAAGACTTTAAAAGCATTGGGGTCCTCACCAACCAAACTTAGAAGCCTTCTCCTGATCTATATCAACAGAAAAAAGAATTTTCCATTTCTCAGCAAAATATACAGCATATAGACAATAACTACATCCAAAGTCCATTAGCCATTTTTTTTTTTTTGTAGAAATGCAAGAAGATGGCTACTAACTGGCTCAAGGGTTGACCAACAAATTGCCGAGTATGGAACATCACGAGCAAGTTGTGCTCCCATGCCTGTCCACAAGATGCGATAGCCTCTCACTGTTGCAAGAAACTGTGTTAGTTATCGCAATAAGTCGTTCCAAGACAGTAAGTTGATTATTCCATACTATACATTAAAAGAGACACTCTTTGACTTTGGAGACCTTCACTTTTAGCCTTTTTTTTTTATCTTCCAACTGGAATTCTACGTTGTCCTTTTATATTTGAGATATTTTCGCAGGTTTCTTATAGGTGGTATGTATGGATTTTAATGAGTCAATGCCAATCAGCAGGAAAATATTTTTTCTTTCATGGATACTGATATCCAGTGAACTTTAATTAATCCTCACCAGTCATGACAAACTAGAAAGATGAGGCAACAACCTTTTATTAATTGGTGTAGGTGAATTTCAAATGAGGCATGAAACAGGATACATATTCCACTACCTTCAATTTCCAATCCAAGGAAGATCCAAAATTATGCAATGATAAAAGAACCATTTACCATTTTGAACATTGTTTGTACTTCTGACATGGGAGAGGACCTCGACTAATGTTTTCCAAACTCCAGGAGGTTTAACAGTTTGAGCTGCCTTAAATGCCTACAGTTGAAGAAACAAACAAGTCAAGTAAGAAGCTCCCCTGAAAATAAACAACAATCCAGGATCAAGTATTAAAGCAAACACAATTTCATATTATAAACTTAGTTTTTTAAACAATGTCTAGGGTGGTAAAACATATACTAAATCATTGAAATTGTGTAATTTCCAGTTAAACATGTTCTGTCACAAAATAAATTAATGTATTAAGGGAGATTGCAAATAACATCTTATTATGTTAGTTGTACTGCATTATGGAATTTGGGAGAACAGTGAGTAAAAAATTGTTATCCGCATAATTAATTGAAAACAAAGATCCATGCACCAAATTGTAATTCATAGAAAAGAAAGAACATACACTATATATATACATAAACACACAAAAAGCAGACATGGAAATCATCTCAAATTCTATGTTTCTGACGGATAGCACCAGTCCAGACTATGTTGGGTGACTTAGAGATCAAATACAATTATAGAATACATGAAGAGAGAGAGAGAGAAATTACAAAAATGCCATGGTAAATCATTATCTACTTAAACAGGTGACATCAACAGTTCCGTTTCTAGCATCACGTTGAAACAAAGACATCAACAGTTCCGTTTCTAGCATCATGTTGAAACAATGACATCAACAGTTTACTACTAGTTGTAGGATAGGGAGCTTGGAATCTGGATACTTGTATCGGTACTGGAGATGTATAAAAGATGAAATCATTTCTTTACCATGCCAACAGGGGGATTCATTCCCAATATAACACAGACAAAATATATTTATGAAATCATTTATCTACCTGCATGCGGGTTCTAGCAAGTTCGATAGGATAGCAAGTTGCGCAAGCTAACGAACGTGCCAATGAGCCTGCTACCAAAGGTACATATGGAGTGGCACCAGGAATATTTTGAGCAGTTAGATCCTCCAGCCAGTTACGAAATAAATCATAGCATGGTAGGTAGATCCCAACCTGCATGAGGGAGTACAAACAAACAAAACTAAGAGCTCATATAATACAAAATATTTCAAACTTGCAATAGAACCATCTCTCAACTGAAAATTTCCTTGCTGATTGAGGGACTTACTGTTGGTACAGCCAGAGCCAGACCAGCATTTGTGCCTCTCCATAGCCTCGCAATTCCTTCCTACAAAATTTTCCTCCAATTAAACAATTGATAGTGGTTCAAGCCCATAGAAAAATCAAAACCAGAGTCACTATGTATAAAACCCTAGAGTTGAATATGCAAATCACAATCTTTTCACAATACTAAAGATCAATATGCAAGCCTGCAACTGGTTCACCCAACACTAGGTCAAACTTTTGATATCAGCATCTGAGATGACCACTGCAAAATACAAATACAAGCATTTCACTGTCCAATCATGCTGCTTGCTGTTCAATCAGTTCTTTTTTGTTGTTTCAACCCTAGAATTATTTACAATTCTATATTATCACAAATCACCAACCTGCCGTATGATTTTGTAGAAAACATCTAGAGTTCCCTTATACTGAAAACAATCAGGAGGACAAATTGACACCGTTCCATGAACCCCAGCATGTGTACATGATGGCGAACACCTTAAATCAGCGAACATCTGAGCCAACACCAAACATCCCCAATTAATTGCAAACTTTGGCAGTGCGAAGAATTTATACAACTGTTACATCCAAAATAAAAAGGAAAAGGAAAGAAAAGAAAAGAGAGAAGTCCATACCATGGTTGGCCCAAAATATGCCATTCTACTTATAATGTTACTTAAGGGGTGTGAGTATGCAACTCCAGCTGCCTGTGTTTGCAACCTCGTCTGAAATCAAAGATCATGAAATAATTCAGTAATCACCATGCTTTTAAATTTTTGAACCACTAAAAATAACATAAAAAACAGAAATCATATCCCATTAAAAAAATGAATCAAAACTCGCATTCATGTAACACCATTGGATCTTGTAGACAAAACCCATATCATTTATCAACAACATTGGCATAAATTAACAACCCAAAATCACAAAATCAAACAAAAAGAACACCTCATTTTCAATTTATAAAAAAACCCAAAAAAGATAAACATGAAGCACAAATATAACACTAATAAAAAAAATGTTAAAAAATATTGACATAGCCTAAATATCCGAAACTGAAAAAAAAAACTTAAACCCATAAAAAAAGAAGAAAAAAACGTAAATAATTACCTTGACAACATCAAGAGGGTTAACAATAATAGCAGACAAAAAAGCCGCACCAGCAGCAGACAGAGCTCTTTCTCCAATCCCTAAACTCACATCTGTCGTCGTTGATGTGTATGCACTATTCGATTCTTGTTGCACCTGCGCATCACAGAATCCTCTCTCAGAAAATCCTCCATGATCATGATTACCATCTAGAGCCAACAAATCATGACCGTTTCTGCTGCTGCTGCTATCGTTATTTATTTCCCATTGATTTTGAGTTATCTCTGCCCCCATCATCTAAGAAAAAAAAGAAAATTTTTTGAGAGATTAAATAGATGTTTATAGCTAAAAAAAATAATGGGCTTTCGGTCTTAATTAAAGAGAGTACATTTTCTCGAGATTTTTGTGTTCTTACCGATTCCTTGGAGAGCAGGAAAAGGAACAGATGGTAGAGGGCAAGGGGGTAGAGAACTCTGTTTGTGTTTCTACTTAAGGCCACGTTTGGAGACGGGTTTTTTTTCTTTCGAAAGAAGCGTTATTTTAGGGTTATGTTTGTCTTTGGTTTTTAGACTTTTTTTTCTTCTGTGTGGGCTGTTGTAATATCAGTTTTTTTTTAGAAAAACAAAATGTATTGTTAATTTATTGTGGTTTTATTAGATATAAATTTCACAAATTGATCTAACTTCAAAAAATTCAATTGATTATTGGGGTAAATCTTTTTTTTTTTCATGATTGATTCGTCTCCTTGATTAATTTGAATTATAAAGGTTTGAGAATAATTTCTCATTTGGTTTTTATTTTAGATTTATGAATCTTTAATTTAGCATTAATAATTTACTATTAATTATTTTATAATTTACTTTTAGAAAGTGGAAATCATGAAAAAATAACAATTTTAAAAAATAAATACAAGAAAATTGAATACAATATCATTTCTCGTATTAATGAATTTTTATAAGGTTTATTATAAAAATAAAACTTTTATTCTATACAAAATATGGAATAAAAAATAAGAAATAGATAAAATATCAATTTATTATCCGGTTGATGATCAAGGATAAAATTTACCATTTTAATTCTATATTTTTCAGACCATCTAATTATAGTTTTTAAATTTAATTATATTGTTAGAAATTTTATAATGTGAAAAAATAAATATTCAAATAAATTAGATGTTAATTTTATTTTCAATAAGAAATGATTTTGATTTCATTAATGACAAGATTGGAGAATTATAGTTTCTTATATCTCATGTTTTCAAAATAGACCTTTAACAAGAGACATTTATTTTCAAATCAATTAGAAAAAAATAGTTATCACAAACAATTTGAAAATAAATAATAATTATACAATAAAAAAAATTGTGATAGTAATACGATAATTGTACATAAACTGAAAAAACTCACTAAATTGCCTTCCTGAGTTAAGAAGAAAGATAAAGGTTGCAAAAAGGAAAAGACTGCATTTCGTATTGAATAAAAAAAAAAGTGAGGAAACAAACAGGGCCTTATTGGAGACTTCAGGGGCGCCGTTAATGTTAACAAGTTCCAGGGTTTTCTAGTTTCTTCCGTGGCCCTCAAGCCGAGGCGCGATCCCCGTTTAGAATCAACGCTACCGAAGTTACAGCTGGACACTTATACCCTGTTGCTCTTTCAGCAATATACTGTTCAAAGGGCGCGATGTCAAAAGATATTCATGAAAATTAAAATGATTTGAATTTAGTAGAAAAACATATTTCTTTAGACAAAACTCATTTTTCATTTTTTATTTTTTTAATTTTGACAAAATATATTCTTTTATAAGAAGCAGTGTGATAGATGATCCAATTTATTAGGAGTATAAGCTAATAAAAATACTGTTGGTAAAATATAATGAGCAATGATAATATATGAAATAATGTTAAAATCAACAGCACCGGCTTACATGAGAAGTGGGCTAATATGAGTTGGGACTCAGATGACGGACAATATAAGGCACACATGAAAACACAACATAATTGGCATTAAAAGGTTGACAATTAGACATTTAATTTGTGGGAGAAAATGGTAGAAGAGCTACGAGAAATTTTGTTAGTTCTCATACATAGCTACTTGAGGGAAAAATTGTTAGGAAAAATGTTGATCACTGAAATTGAGCTGGATCATTTCCATACCTGTACGTCGGCATAATGAGTTTGGGAGAGTTAGGTGAATTTTTAAGGGTTTATGATAATTGTTTAAAACTTTATGTGGACATGTTTGTGAAGAGAATGATGGAACCCTACGGAGTATTTTGGGAGTGATCAGTATCATGAAACAAGTTTGTGGGTGAATGATTTAATATATGAGATTGTAAAAGAATTGAGTGTTATGTTGTTTATGACTTAAAGAGGGTTGCATATGAATTTCTAGAGACATAAGCAAAATATGGCAATGGTAGTATAATTTTGTCTTTGTCCAAATAAGATGATGGGGTTGGTCTCAATAGTTTTGGGTTGGTCTCAAAGTGTTTAATTTAACTTTGTTTGGAAACAAGCAAGGACTTTAGAAAAACATAGTTATAGTTTTGGTTTGGAAACAAATTATGACATGATTGTTAATGTTCTTACTATATATTTGATGATGACTAAACATAGAACTAAGAGGGTTTATATTAAGGCACAACATTGTGATAGTGGATATACTTAGAGCAGAGGTACTTCATATTTTTTCCGACAAGGACATCGGTTTTTCTGTTAGGGGAGGTTTGTCAGAGGGTTAGATTCATTAAGGGTATAATGACAAAAACATTGTTGGAAAGATATATTAGGCAGTAGTAACCCATGAGACAATGTTGAAATTGATAACAACAGCATCCTCTAGGACAATGTCAAAATCAATAGTAATGACAAAATCGATAATATTGACTTACATAGATAATGAGCTGATATAAGTTGGGACTTAGACAAAAAACAATCCAAGCACACATGAAAACATATCAGAATTAAAAGTTAGACATTCGATTTATAAAGGAAAGTAGCAACAGAGTTGTGGGAAGTTTTGGTTGTTTTCAAACATCGCTAGTTGAGAGTAAGACTATCTAAATTGTGAGTGATGGGTTGTCAAACATGGGATGTGGTTGGGGATATTTTGCAAAATCACTAAGTTCATGGGAACATAAAAGGAGATTGCCCAGCACTTTCTGGAATGAGCCTATTAAGTTTATGGAGAATATAGGGAGAAACTACCTCACTGTGTCCTGAAAAATAAGTATTACAACTTTATTTTATAACTTTCACAAAATTGTTTATAAGTAGGCTTCAAAGCCTTTTTTATGTAGCATGCAAACTTGATACAAGTTTTGTGCATAGCATACATATACGGATTTGTGCATATTCCTTTATTAAGAATTAATAAAAGATTGAGAAAAAGTTCTTGTGAATCTTGTTGCGTACCTTGCTTTGATTGTCTTAATTTCGCTTGTTTGAGACAGGTTAAAGTGTTGGAATTTTTTTGGATGAGTGAAACATATAGTTATGGGCAAACACGAGTAAAATAATAATGAAAGGCTGAGTTTAGTTGGACCAGACTGATGAGGGCTAAAATTTATGAATAAAAAATTGTCTACATAACATATTGTTTTTCAAATAAAAACTAGTAATGATATGTAAAACAATTTTAAATCATGAAGCAAAAATAATGTTTCGATTATTTATGTGTGACTATATAAAAAAATAAAAGGATAATTAATTTGAGTAAATAATATAAAAATAACAAAATATATATTTTAATCTCATTGAATATTCATGTGCAATTTCTTTAAAAATTTGTGCATATTAATTTCACATATAATTATAAAACAAGGTGCATATATTATCATAAAAAAAATGATATAAATATATCATATTTTAAATATTACTCTATTTATTTATTTAATTAGGATTTTTCTTTAAGATAAAGAATATTTAAAAAAAAAAAACAAGAGAACATAGAGTATTAAGCTCAAGCATGCTTAAGCCTTTAAGTGCCTGCACACTTGCGCCTTGGAGCTTAGACCTCAATTTTTTTAAAAGTAGTGGATGAATGTGTAGTTCATATGGGAAGAAAATGTTTTACAAACTACAATAATCCTCAAATATCATCTTCGATGGCTAGGAGCAGGGCTTTTGGACCTTGAAAACTATTTTTTTTCAACCTAAAAACATAAAAAATAAAAAAAAATATTCCATAATCTTAACAAAACTCCATTTCCAACCATAAATACATTTTAGTAAGCCTAAGAACTTAAAATAAAATAAAATCAAACAAATGTTTTGGGCTTTGATCTATTTTTTTGACATCATTAAACATAAAAACCACCTATATGAAACCCTTCTCTTAAATATGAATCTATATACACCAAAATCAAAGTTATTGATGGTCAAAATTTGATCATTGAAAGCATTTTTTTCTCTTTTTTATTTTTAGCGGCTTTCTCTCTCTCCTTTTTAAATTGACAATGACTAAAATATAAAAAAAAAATGAAATTTTATTATTGAAAAGTAAATTTGAAAATAAAAGGGACCAAAATGTAGAATGTTGCATCCCCTAAACATGAAAAATGAGAAGAAGAAAAAACAACCCTTATTTTTTTGTGCCAATTTAGTCCTTTAAAAAAAAACTATCATTTAAACCCTATAATTGCATTTTATAATAGTATTTTGTAATGTATCGTCAAAATAATATCTTTCATAGTGCATATACAAGAGCAAAAAAAATAAAACAAACTCCAAAACACAAAACCATGGTAACACAACTCACGAGGACCAAAAAACAAAAAAGTTAAGTTTAGTGACCAAAATGCAAGAAAAAATCAAGGACTTTAAAAAAAAAAAATAATGAGCAGTGAAATAAGTTTGGTGCACGATGAAACATTTGTCTCATTTAGTTTAGTTTGAATGTATAATATATACACTTACCTACGAAGATTTTTTAAATATCTAATCTTATAAAATACATTTCATTGGCATTGCTATCATTACCAAAACTTTAGCACTACTACTCTAGTATTACCATCACCTCCACTATTAATTACTTGATCATTGTTAATTTTAGGGTTTGTAAGGATTAATCGAGATATACGCAAGTTAACCCGAACACCCCATGTGAATAAAAAAAAATCTCATTACTATGATGCATTATTTATCTTTATCATTATTGTATCACTATACTTTTTATATTATAATGTATCAAGTATCGTAAAATATTTTTCTTATAAGATGTTTTTTGAAAAAAGATTTTACATGTGACATATTTTTTATTCATAAAATATTTTACACAAAACAAATATCTCTTAATTAGTTTCTTCATTAATTATAAAAAAGCTATTTCTTTATTAAGATATACTTCTATGGTCGTTTTTGGCAATTACACACTAGATTATTGTATAATTATTATCTCATTAGTCTTATTGCTATCAGCCTAATGTCCAACGTCAAGAAAAACCTCTTTATTTTTTCAAATGATGCCTTATATAGTTTTGAGATATGAATATTGAAATAATTCTTTCAAATAAAAATTTCACTTAATGTGATTTTAAATGGAGCTATTCTAATATAAATTAAATGTTTATGTAATAATAAATAAAATTGATATGAAATGAACAAATTAAACTTAATTTAATAACTATATAATAGGTTAATTTAACAAAATAAGAGGGAGTGGATTTTAAATTCCATCTTTAATTCTATCTATTTTTAATATATATATATATATATATATATATATATATATATATATATATATATATGTGTGTGTGTGTGTGTGTGTGTGTGTGTGTGTGTAAAGAATTCCGATTGACTATATTGTATAATTTCCTATAATTGATTCATATCAACAAAGTATGGAATCTGACAATAATATTATGTCCCTCACAGCACTAAAATAGGCAGGGAAGCTCTCATGGGGTACTTTCAGAGAGTGCATGGCATTTCGTCAAGTGCTTTCTCTTGGTGTTTGTTAGACCACAACATTTGTGATGCAAGATGTTAAGTATTTTACTTAAACCTTGTTCAATTTAATTTGGACTAAAACAAAAAACTTTAATTAATAAATGGATCAATTTTTATAACCATCTCATTGTATCTTATTTCTTTTATTATTTTTTTAATTTAACAATAAACAATATTTTAAAAATAATTTATTTGTTAATAAAATTATATTTCTTTCTCGATCATATACAAATAATGACATGTTAAATAAGTCTTAAGGCTTGGAATATTCTTTGTAATTGTCTGGTGCACTGTACAATTTTTTAATAGCATGTTTGATATTATGATAAGTTATTTTTTAAAATGTTTTTTAATTGAAAAATTATTAAAATAATATATTTTTTATTTTTTAAAATTTATTTTTTATATTAATACATAAAAATATAAACACATTAAAAATAATTTTAAACAAAAACAAAAACAAAATTTTAAAACATGAAAGCAAATTAGCACAAAATGATATTTACTACACACACACTTATGTTTACATTTTTCTATACTTTTTTTCGGGGCCATTTTATTAGGGCTTGAAAATTACAATATGCTAATTTTATTATCAGGACATGCATAAAAACAAGAATATCAAGCCAAAAAAACTACCTTCTTTAAGCAATATGATAAAGAAAAAACTAATGCACGTCGAGCTCGATGAACACTAAGCCATGGGAGAATAACAAGAAATTAGAAAGGGAATATTGAGGATATACCCATTTGGAATTATAATTAATCTAATTTAGAAAACTAAATAAATTTTTTAAAAAATAATTATGACTGAAAACAAGTATGGCTAAGCTAGCTTTCATACACTCTTGCTCATAAGTATGAGTCATAACGAAGATACAAATTAAATTATATTAGGAAACAAATTTGTCCCTCTCTCTGTTGTCTCAAGGAAAGAGATCAATATGCAACGTCTCCATGCTAATCATTCTACTTAGGGTCAAATTTAATGTTCTGGGATATTCCTAAGTATTTTCGGAGCTAATTAATTAACTAGCAAGAAATCCAGCAATGTCTTCTGAAACCATGACCAGATGTCCTTCGAATATTCTTTATTTTTCTTATATATATATATATATATATATATATATATATATATATGCTGCTACGAGCTAAGGTACTCATGTTTCTCTTTAGGCATTAGTCCCTTCAAGCTTAATTGCTATAGTTAAAAACATCTCAGTGTCTTTATTTTTTTTAATTTTTGATATCTAAATTAGTTTATGTATATCTCAATTAATTTCTTAAAATTTTAAAATTAATAACTACACAAATCTCTAATAATTAAAAAATTTATAACACTCAAATTAATAATTTTTAAAAAATAACAATTAAACTACATGCTAAATGTTTTAATTGATCAGCATTTATTAGCTGTCCATGCTGTTTGTTTCTTTGCAGTGATTACACTATCCGTACAGCTCTCTTTTTTTTAATCTTTAATATATTGTTGCACTACTTTATATTTAATTTAAAAAGGATTAGGGTCTCAATCACGTCTAGGATACCTAGATGGGTACATGGACAAATAACATAATGATTATCAGCATAAAAAATCAATACATGCTGCTTTTTTATACAAGAAAAATGAAAATAACATTATTATCTTTGTTTGTTCGATTACTATTATATAGAAAATTATTTAATTAATTCTATAGACATGAGATGATAATTGTATAATCCTGTATAATTTGATTGATTGCTAGTATAAAGTTTCAGGAAGAATGATTATTTTCTTATACAAGAAAAGGTAAAAAATAATCCAGACATGGGCATCACTTCTCATATAAAAATAATTGTTAGGTAGATTGATGTTAAAATGAAATTCTAAAGTCTATAACATGAAATCTATATGCATAAAGGCATGCTTCAAGATTGCAAATCATCTATCCCACCACTATGAAGTTTACATGGAAAAAATTGTTGCATGTTATTTCAAGTAAATCTCGAGCCAAGTGTTAAATAAAAGAGAAAAAAAAATTAAAGATTTTTTCTATAATAGTTCATAATCTTAGAATCATTTTCAATTAAAGTGTTTTAAAACTTGGATTGGGTTTTATATTAAATAAAATAAAAATTAATTCACTCAAACATAATTAGTTTTGTAAATTAACTTTCTAAATGAAATTTGATTTGACTATAAAATTACAGAAAAAAAATATATTCCAAAACCATATTGTTTCAATTTTTTAAAATAATAATATTATTTTCAATTGAATTATGATTTACACTTAAACCAAGTCTCAGATTTTATAACTATGTGTTTATTTGACTTTACCATGTCATTTAGATTATTAAAAAATAACTAAACTTAACAAGTTTTAGCAAATTAAAAACTTAATCTATATGATTAATAACCTAACTAGAATAAGTGTATTTTTAGTAATATGGTGAAATGTATTTTTTTTTAAAATATTGTTTTAAAATTTAATTTTCACGTATCAAAATCATTAAAAAAATAAAATTAAAGGCTTTGAATTGCGAATTTTTCATATTAACTTGCCAAATAGCAAATTTCCATTGTTCCAAAACTTAATTGTACCCAAAATCGAACAAAAAGCCATTTTCCATCTTCATATCTGTCCTTTGTGTCACCTTGCTTATCTTCTTCAATGAAATGAGAGATGGAGGTCGAAGAAATAGAAGCTGTGCTAGAAAAAATATGGGATTTACACGACAAATTAAGCGATGCTATTCACTCAATTTCACGCTCTCACTTCCTCAGTTCAATCAAATCCCTTAAAACCAACAACAAGAAACTGAACAGCGAAAGCGATGTCGGGTTTGAAGAGAACAACAACTGTAGGGCTTCTGGGTTCGTTTTTGTTAAGGACTTTGGGGATTTTGACAATGACTTGTCGGCTATTCAAGAGGCTAAGAGTCTTAACTCTATTCGGGCTGCTCTTGAGAATCTTGAAGATCAGCTGGAGTTCTTTCATGTGAGTTTTGGTGCTACGGGTTTATGGGATTTGTTTAGTTTATTGATTGGTGGGTTTTGTTTTGATTTTGAAGAATTTGTGGGACTTTTTGAGGTTTTTCGTTTTTGGGTATGGTATAAAATAATTTGTTAGTGAAGTCATGGGAAGAAAGAGAAATCTTGAATCTAGGATTAGTTCGTTTGTAGGTGAAAAAATTGAAAGATTAATGTGAACTAGGTGCTAATTGTGTGTTTTACAAGCAAATGGGTTTTTATTTATTGACTCTTCGGTCACTACTTTTTTGATAGAGAATTCATGAAATTATTTTTATCCTTGGAGGTTTAATTTGATTGATTTTGATTATTTTGCCTGTTTGATAAATTCGCTTGCTGGCTCGATTTTGATATTTGTTTTCTTGTTAATTTGAAAGAGTGTGTTATCCACTTTTAATTGTAATTAGATGAAATTGAGGTGATTGAAAGGCTCGTGAATTGTTTATACACTTAGATATTGTCGGGTGTTTAATGACTGGAAGTTGTGCAAAGGACTAGAGGAAGTGAGTTGCTTAGGAACAGGATAAGTATTCTTGTTGCTACCCAATTTTTGACCCATGTTTTTGATATATTTTCAAAAAAATTCAAAAATAGAGAAAAACAAAGAAAATCCAAAAAAATATGTTTTTAATATATTTTCGTCATTTTAGCATTTTCAACGTCGTTTAAAATTTTTTAAAATTTTTAAGGGTCTTTCGAATGCGTTCGACTTTTCACGCGTCATTTTTAAAATAATTGATTTTTCATATTTGAGTCGACGTTGATATTGCTCGTTTTCAAAAAAATACAAAAAAAACAAGAAAAATCAAATTTTACAAAAAAAGAAAATTAAGGGACCAATTTTGAGGCCGAAACAATATTTTTGCCTATGTATATGGAATTTTGAATTTTGGAAGAAGGGGCAACCTAAGAATTTTTTTCTCTTCACCCGAAACTAGCCGTTGCCCCTGGCCCAAGACCATTATTTAATCCCTCTCTTTCGGCTAAAAATTAGCAGCTCAGCCCCACCCATGGTTTTCTTTTCCTTGTTTCCCGCCGACATGGTGGCCCTCCTCATAATGAAAAAAACCCATATTTCTTCTCATTCCCAGCTTTGCAAGAGAGGGGGGGAGATTGGAGCCATTTTCGCCGGGCCCCGGCAGTAGTGGGCAGGCTAGAGGGAGCCCCTTCACACTCATTTTTTTCTTCTCCCTCCCGGCCAGATTTTCCCTTTCAGCCGGTTCCACCATCTTTTCCCCCCCTCTGGTTTTAATTTTTCCCAGCCGCCGGCCAAGATATCTTCTCCCATTTTTTCTCAAGCCAGCAGCCCCCCACCCTTTGTTTTGTTTTGACCCCAGCCAAACAGCCCCCTAAAAACAGCCCCAGATCATTTTTTTTTTCTCTTTTCTTCCCATTCTTCTCCCTCACCGGACCCAAAAACCAGCCGAAGCCACCGGATTGCTCCCCCCTGGTTTTTGATTTGCTCTCTCAGCCCCCAATCAATCTGATTTTCCCCTTACAAATCAACCTCACGGCCTCCCTTCTCCCCCAACAAAAAGGAACTCAGCCCCCACCATTTGAGATCCCCTTCATCATCTCCTTCGGGCAGCTCTCCCCGACTGCTCCCTGCCCCGGCCACAACTAAAAGAAAACAGCCGCCGGTCCAACCATCTCTTGCTCCCTTGGAAACAAAAAAACCAGCAGCTTCTCCTCCCTTATGCACACAGAACCCACAGCCACCCCACCTTTAGCATTTGATTTTTCGAAGACCAGCAAAACAGCCTCTCCTTTTTTGATTTTTTTTTCCCCTCAACCGGCGGCGACCCGCGCCTCCCTTTTCACAGCCTCCCCGTCTCCTTAGTCTCCCCCCCCCGACCAAACCAGCCGGCCAAGACAGCTCCCTCATCCCCCTCTCAGCCGTTCCTTTTCATCTCCATCAACCCGAAGCTTTCCCCCTCAGCAGCGTCTTCTTCGCCGTCGATCTCTTCAGCCCGAACGCAGCGGTGCCCACGGATCTCCGATCTGTCCGCCTCCGGTCTCCAGCACTCCTCCACAACTACCGGATCTATCACCTGGAGAAGGAGAGAACAATGAACTGAAAACAAAAAAATGACAGCAGAGAAGAGATCCAAAAAAGGAGACAGAACCGGAAACCTTGCTTGTTGCGTTTTGGTGTTTTGCAGGTGACAACGTTGACGCCGCCGGCGAGGAAAGTGATGAGGGGATGAAGCCGTTTCGGATCTCTCCTGCGCGTTTTTTTCATAGCGGCGCGTGGGTCTACGCGCCGCCAGTGCGCGGCAGAGCGTGGACCAGACGCGCCGCACTGCTTCAACAGTTCTCGAGGCCCTCCTCTGCAGTTCCTTGATTTTTTTAAAGACCTTTTTTGTAACTGTAACATGTTTGAACAGTTAGTTAAATTACTGTTATTTAGTTTTTTTTGTTTGTTTGTTTAAGTTATATTATTCTGTAAATGTGGGTGTATGGAAAAATATAATAAAAAGAGATGTGTGCTTGTTTGTATTTTTATTTATGTTATTAAATTGTAAAAATAAAAGAAGGACAAAAAGAATTAATTGTTAATTTAAATATGGTTAAATATCTCAAGGACAAATAAAATCAAGTTGTATTTTCCACGAAAATGTAAGAACAAGTTTTTACATATATTCGAGGATTCAATAACTGATTTATTCAAGCCTTAGAATTTAATTAATATTTTAAATTTTTTTAAATATGGTTAAATATCTCAAGGACAAATAAAATCAAGTTGTATTTTCCACGAAACTATAAGAACAAGTTTTTACATATATTCGGGGATTCAATAACTGATTTATTCAAGCCTTAGAATTTAATTAATATTTTAAATTTTCAAATCACATCGGAACACAAAGCAGCTTACCTCAGGTAGGGTGTGTTAGGGGTGCTAATACCTTCCCTAACCACAACCAGTCCCTTACCCACGATCTCTGACAAGACCAGTACATCAGGTTTCCTAGTAGCCCTTAATGAATTACTAGGTGGCGACTCCCACGAACGAATTCAAAGCAAACGCAAGAAACGAGAAAAATCGCCAGCTGATGTCGCGCGCCGGAGGATTTTTTTTGGGGTGCGACAGGATGGCGACTCCACTGGGGACAGGTATTGTTTTCAACTTTATCGGACTAAGCTTTGTGTTTTGATGTGTTCAATTTTTTTGTGCTTTGTTTTATTTATTTGTATTTTATTCATGCATTGTAAATATTTCTCTCATGCATCACAAGTTTTAATTTTTGAAAGCACACACCAGCTTTAGGTTAGGTGGGGGACTAGCAGCTTACCTTACGACTTGAGTCAAGGTTTAAGTTTGTGTAAACCCCAACTCTTTGTTGAGTGCTTAGACTGGTAATAGTTGGACACGTGCCAACCAATTACCTACTGGGCCCCTATATTGCCTTTACGAAGGCGATCACTGGGACAACAAGAGACCCTTTTAGAGACCAAGTAGCAAACCTACCCTGTCTCACGTAAAATGATTAGAGCCTGTCTTTAGGATGTATGTGCTATTGTTTTGCATCCGAGCAAACTCTTTTTGAAGCATCTTGAACTCAAGACTTGTGGGTGACACATTGGCCGTCACTCCAAAAATTTTCATTGTAGAGTTTGGGCAAAAATCACGATTCTTGTTCCATCATACAAGAGTTACGACCATATTGTCACCCCTCGAAGGGTGAGTTCGTCATATAGATTACCTATTCATACATTTATCATGCATATACCGGGTTGAAAAGTAGGTTCCCCCGCACAAGCTGTGCTGCGCGTGATTGAAGAAAAATGATGGAGGTGAAGAAAGGTGTCAGATAGAGGCTCATTATCAGTTTGAGTTTGAGAGCATCAAAGGTGAAATAGCTGGACTCAGATCTGCTCGAACTAGTGTTGAGCATCAAATGGAAAGAGAATGTCTGCACAGTCTTCTGTGGGAACACTGCTTGTCCACCGTCCAATTGAAGCTGCCTCTCCTTTTCAGTCATGAACAACAACAGTAATGCCTTCAGTCATCAACTAATGACAGCCCTGTTTCTTGTCCAGTTGCACTGTTAAACGTTCATTGCCTCCACATCATCTAATGGAACCAAACGACTACTAGCCTCCTGTTTATGGTGCATCAGTCTGTTTGGAAGTTACCCCAATTATGAGCTCAATTCCATTTCAGCAGCACAAGATGATGATTAAACACTGAACTTCAATGTGGCAGAGCTCTCTCTACAAAAATCCATTTATGTCTCTGCAAATTGGGAATGCAAGAGGGGATTTATAAGTTGCATATACTACAAGTATTTCTCTCATCAGTTTCAGCACGAAGACCTCTTAGTAGGTTGAAGAGCCAGACCTGGTCTGAAAAATATGAGCAGACATCAAACTTCAACGTAGCAGAGCTCTCTTAGCAGGACTCTGTTTGTGGATCCGCAAGTGGGAAATCCAAGAAGGAATACAGTAGTTTCAGATCATCTATGATTTTCCTCCAACAATGTTGGCATTAAAACTCAAAAGTAGAGAGAAGAGACATGCCTAGACTGGAAAACATGAAGAAGACTGAAACTTCAACAGAGCAGGACTTCCTTTATAGGTGTTTGTTTGCTGCACTGTCAGTGAGAAATCAAAGATGGGACAAAGGAGTTTTAGATTCATCAGGTGCTCTTCCAATAGAGACAATGTGTGATTCCACATGTCGGTAGTGGCGATACTACAAGTTTCTGGGCGCTGCCAAGATTACCAAGCTGTTGGAAAGTTTTCTAACAATCCTCAACCAACCACAACAACATTGAAATGATGTTGTGAGGATTTGCCGAAGAATTGAGCAAGCTATGAAGAGAGGAAAGATTGAAGGATCTGTCATGGATTCCAGAACAATGATGAGAGGTAAATCAGGAGATGACTTCAACGGTGTGAACCCTTAATTATGTGGTATAGCCAGGTCTCACGGTAGCATCAATTGCTCAAATGTCTTTGCTAAGATGGGACATTCCTCTGCCTTTTAAGTTTGTCAACCAGCATCTGCCAGATTCCAGAATTTTTGCTTGACTCCGACAAATCCCATGCGACCACCAATTTCTAGGTGGTATAATCCAGATAAGAGATGTGATGTCATGTTGGGGTCTTCAACCATTTCAAGTGAACAGTTTCAAGAATTGCAAGAATTGAGTCTGGAAGTTGATGAGCAAGAGACAAGTGGAGTCGGTGAAGGAGGGTGTCATTGGTTATATTGTCCCCCGAACATCTTCAGAATGACCTGTTGATCGAAAGTGCTTGGCAAAACGCAAATATTGCCAAAGAAGCTGATCCAAGGAGTTAAACTGTCAAGCATTTTTTTTTTATGGATTTTTTCCATTTTGCATTTTTGTTTTGATATCACATCTCATCCTTCAACGAAACATGCCTCGCTTTTGTCTCTTTGTTGTTTTGAAATCAACAGATGTTTAACATTTTTTTTTTCCGATAAAATATTTTGATCAAACTCCAACATGCAATAAAGGCTAATCAATCCTGAAGATTAAAAGTGTTTTGATTGCAGAAATGACTCGATTCTTGTTGAAATGACATGAGGTGACTAAACAAATTTTGAACTCATACTTCCTAAAACTGAACCACACATCACGTAGCTAAGTTTTAGTAGTATGCATAATGACATGTAGTGGATTTGGTAGTTATGGACTCGTGAATTGTGACTCTTACAAGTCCCAATCATTACACTAGATGAGGTCAAAATTTATCGGTTCTAACCGACCTTGCTTGAAATGAGAAAATGCCATCTTTGATATCCTGTCACTTTCTAAAAATTATCTCCCTTGTAGTCCCATTTTGAGCTGGATAGATTATTTTTTCATAAAAACCCTGACTAGGATCACACCCCACACTGGGGGCAAATGAGAAATATTTTGGAGACACGGATAAAATCAATGGATCAAAGAAAAGCTTAGAATAAAAGTCCAATGTTTGAGAAAGGGCTAGAAGAAGAAAATCCATAGATTGAGGGCCATCCAAGAAAAACTTTGAGGAAATGAAAGAAAATGCCTACCAATTCTAAGAGAGGCAAGACAATTTTCAATTAAGAAAAGACAATAAATGCCAAAAGTCAACACTAGAAAAATCGATGCTTCATATCTTTTGGTGTGTCTAGGATAAAGCCTCTAATGTCTTCAAAATTAGATTAGTTATTCATCAAAGAAAAAGTTGGATTTGCATTATGACCTATGTTAAGAGAATTATGATATTTGAGATTAACAAGGTTATATGTCACTTTCCTCTACAAAGACAACAATAGAAAATGAGTTGATGAATAATTGATGTTGATCCTAGGTTTTTGAAACCCTCAAACACCTTTTGAGCCTTTGATATTCTTTTCTTTCATAGCCATGAACCATAGCCTACATTACGTGCTTTTAAAAGCCCTTTTTAATCCAGCAAGCAATTTGAATCGATAAATGACGCTTCAAAACTTGAAGAGTTTTTTCATAAGGGTCGTGACTTCATGAATTAAGCTACTGGTTATTATGCATGCTGATAAAATAAATGCTAAGAAAAGAAACAACCTTTCTTGATAAAGCCTGAGCATCTTGTTTTTGAAATTCATAAAAATGCCACCTCATCACAGACCGTCAAAAGATATACCCAAAATCAGAGTTTAAAGTGGACACAAAGAACCATGGAAAAGTCATTTTAAATCTTACAACGGGTCATTTTTGTTTTCAAAATACAAGACAATCAAAGGACTGCATTGAATAGTGTGTTGGGTCTTTGACCAAAGAAGTTTGAATTTCAAAAGAAAAAATAATAACTTCAAAAACAGACATCTCTCTGATTTCATTTCAACATTTAGACTTGAATAGACATGATCGTTGAAATGTGAGATTTGATTCCAGAACAAGAAAGATTTTCAAACAAGAACATCAATTGAGTTTGCAAAATCCTTGACAAAAATGACATCAACTCTTCTCAAAACTCCTTGAAATGTTGACCACTTGGGGGCAATACAGTGGACCCTTGGAAGAAAAGCAAACAACATTCTAATCAGCAGAGGGCAAAGAAAGAATGAGATGATGAGTCATCAAACTTCATCAAAGTTATGTTTTAGCATCTGACAATGACAAAGAAAAACCTTCTTGAGTATAAACCGATGAACGAACCTTCAGATCATATTGGGGGCAATGTTGTTCAAAGACAATCCATGATCTAGTGCACTTCAGCAGCAATTGATGAGCAACGCTGCACTAGAAGGATATTTTCATATCTTCATCTTGGGTTACCCTGTAAAACATGGCTATGACTCCTGACAGATGTTATCGGCTCAAATGCACACTTCACCGCATGAATATGGGTGATAACATGAACATCATTGATGATGCCAAAGCAGTTTATTTTCACAATCTGATTTGACAAGCTAAGAAGAATCCATAGAGAAATACATCGCGCTTACAATGATGAGCTGTTTACTGCAAAGCATGAGATCCATGTCTAGATGACTTGGTTGTTCCATGAAGGTTGGTGACCACATATACTTGAACGGTGTTTCAACCGAAGGCAAGTTCATGACCAATTAACAATCTTGATGGGGTGTTGACATGATGCACACAATCAATCAATGGATAATTCTCAGAAGAATCGAAGAGAGAAAATTCTTCATGATGAATCAAGCAACACCACACTTGGGGGCATTGTCAAACTTGATGAGCGATGCGAGCAGTAATTGTCGAAGACAGCCCGGGATGGGCATTGCATTTACAGCTGAGTGGATGGCTAGCACATGAATGAGTCAATTCCTTAGAAGAACAAAGAAAGCTTTGGGATGCAAACAAGGGCACCCTATGACAATGGAGCATCAAGGAGGGGGGGACCTATATTTCAAATCAGGTAAGGATGCATGCATATCATCTAACCAAAAAAAAAAAAACCATTTGCACATATTTTTGAATTATTACAGGAAAATCCTTAATGAGGTCCAGCAAGATGGTGGAAAAAAAAAGAAGCATGGTGGTGATGATAATAAAGAATCGGTTTTGATCATGGAATAAAAGGACGATGGGATGAACCTTACCATTAGGAAAATCCCAAAGAAATGAAAAGATCAACCTTGCAATCGGGAAGCCTCGAGTTTTCAACCCTTGCAGTCAGGAAACACCGAGTTTTCAAACCCTATGATCGGGAATTATCAGGAAGCACCAAGTTTTCCAGCCCTTCTTCTGTCATCCCCTCAAGACTTCGCCAGGTAAGTCCTATTTTTTCACACTTGTCATATCACATTCTTTCTATTTGGGTAGGTCGCCCATCACAACGAGACCACTTCATCATTTGTTTTCCATCTGGGTGGGTCACCCATTACAATGAGACCACACTTCATATTTTTTTCCATTTCTGGGTAGGTCACCCATTACAATAAGACCGCACTTCACATTCTTTCTATCTGGGTAGGTCGCCCATCACAACGAGACCAGTTCATCATATTTTTTCCATCTGGGTAGGTCACCCATTACAATGAGACCCTTTCATCACATTTTTTCCATCTGGGTAGGTCACCCATTACAATGAGACCACTTCATCACATTTTTTCCATCTGGGTAGGTCACCCATTACAATGAGACCACACTTCACATTTTTTCCATCTTGGGTAGGTCACCCATCACAATGAGACCACCATTTTTTCTGGGTAGGTCACCCATTAGAATGAGACCATTCTCCATTTTTTTTACCTGGGTAGGTCACCCATAAGAATGAGGCCATTCCTCCCCCTGGGTAGGTCACCCAAAGAATGAGACCACTCTTCCTTTTTTCCATTTGGGTAGGTCACCCATCACAATGAGACCACCATTTTTTCTGGGCAGGTCACCCAAAAAATGAGACCATTCTCCATTTTTTTTACCTGGGTAGGTCACCCATAAGAATGAGGCCATTCTTTCCCCCTGGGTAGGTCACCCAAAGAATGAGACCACTCTTCCTCCTTTCCACTAGGGTTCGTCACCCATACAATGAGACCATCATTTTTCTGGGGTTCGTCACCCATACAATGAGACCATTTTTCACACATTCTTTTGTTTTGGTTAAATGAGGTCGCCAGATGGGATCTCGGGTAGCTTTGGTTAAAGGAAATCGCCAGATGGGATCTCAGGTTAACCGAGTTACACAATATTTTTGTTCCAGTTGAATGAGGTCGCCAGATGGGATCTCATGTAGCTTTGGTTAAAGGGAATCTCCATTGGGGTTTCGGGTTGACCGAGCTACATGCATTCTTTGGTTTTGGTAAAGGAGGTCGCCAGATGGGATCTCAGGTTAACAAAAAAATATATATTGAGCAAACAGAAAGACAAGTTTTTCTTTACAAAGCTTACTATGCAAAACATCGAGGATTTTTGCTTCGTAAGCATTGTAAAGAGGGGGCATCTGTTGCTACCCAATTTTTGACCCATGTTTTTGATATATTTTCAAAAAAATCCAAAAATAGAGAAAAACAAAGAAAATCCAAAAAAATATGTTTTTAATATATTTTCGTCATTTTAGCATTTTCAACGTCGTTTAAAATTTTTTAAAATTTTTAAGGGTCTTTCGAATGCGTTCGACTTTTCACGCGTCATTTTTAAAATAATTGATTTTTCGTATTTGAGTCGACGTTGATATTGCTCGTTTTCAAAAAAATACAAAAAAAACAAGAAAAATCAAATTTTACAAAAAAAGAAAATTAAGGGACCAATTTTGAGGCCGAAACAATATTTTTGCCTATGTATATGGAATTTTGAATTTTGGAAGAAGGGGCAACCTAAGAATTTTTTTCTCTTCACCCGAAACTAGCCGTTGCCCCTGGCCCAAGACCATTATTTAATCCCTCTCTTTCGGCTAAAAATTAGCAGCTCAGCCCCACCCATGGTCTTCTTTTCCTTGTTTCTCGCCGACATGGTGGCCCTCCTCATAATGAAAAAAACCCATATTTCTTCTCATTCCCAGCTTTGCAAGAGAGGGGGGGGGATTGGAGCCATTTTCACCGGGCCCCGGCAGTAGTGGGCAGGCTAGAGGGAGCCCCTTCACACTCATTTTTTTCTTCTCCCTCCCGGCCAGATTTTCCCTTTCAGCCGGTTCCACCATCTTTTCCCCCCCTCTGGTTTTAATTTTTCCCAGCCGCCGGCCAAGATATCTTCTCCCATTTTTTCTCAAGCCAGCAGCCCCCCACCCTTTGTTTTGTTTTGACCCCAGCCAAACAGCCCCCTAAAAACAGCCCCAGATCATTTTTTTTTCTCTTTTCTTCCCATTCTTCTCCCTCACCGGACCCAAAAACCAGCCGAAGCCACCGGACTGCTCCCCCCTGGTTTTTGATTTGCTCTCTCAGCCCCCAATCAATCTGATTTTCCCCTTACAAATCAACCTCACGGCCTCCCTTCTCCCCCAACAAAAAGGAACTCAGCCCCCACCATTTGAGATCCCCTTCATCATCTCCTTCGGGCAGCTCTCCCCGACTGCTCCCTGCCCCGGCCACAACCAAAAGAAAACAGCCGCCGGTCCAACCATCTCTTGCTCCCTTGGAAACAAAAAAACCAGCAGCTTCTCCTCCCTTATGCACACAGAACCCACAGCCACCCCACCTTTAGCATTTGATTTTTCGAAGACCAGCAAAACAGCCTCTCCTTTTTTGATTTTTTTTTCCCCTCAACCGGCGGCGACCCGCGCCTCCCTTTTCACAGCCTCCCCGTCTCCTTAGTCTCCCCCCCCCCCCGACCAAACCAGCCGGCCAAGACAGCTCCCTCATCCCCCTCTCAGCCGTTCCTTTTCATCTCCATCAACCCGAAGCTTTCCCCCTCAGCAGCGTCTTCTTCGCCGTCGATCTCTTCAGCCCGAACGCAGCGGTGCCCACGGATCTCCGATCTGTCCGCCTCCGGTCTCCAGCACTCCTCCACAACTACCGGATCTATCACCTGGAGAAGGAGAGAACAATGAACTGAAAACAAAAAAATGACAGCAGAGAAGAGATCCAAAAAAGGAGACAGAACCGGAAACCTTGCTTGTTGCGTTTTGGTGTTTTGCAGGTGACAACGTTGAAGCCGCCGGCGAGGAAAGTGATGAGGGGATGAAGCCGTTTCGGATCTCTCCTGCGCGTTTTTTTCATAGCGGCGCGTGGGTCTACGCGCCGCCAGTGCGCGGCAGAGCGTGGACCAGACGCGCCGCACTGCTTCAACAGTTCCCGAGGCCCTCCTCTGCAGTTCCTTGATTTTTTTAAGGACCTTTTTTGTAACTGTAACATGTTTGAACAGTTAGTTAAATTACTGTTATTTAGTTTTTTTTGTTTGTTTGTTTAAGTTATATTATTCTGTAAATGTGGGTGTATGGAAAAATATAATAAAAAGAGATGTGTGCTTGTTTGTATTTTTATTTATGTTATTAAATTGTAAAAATAAAAGAAGGACAAAAAGAATTAATTGTTAATTTAAATATGGTTAAATATCTCAAGGACAAATAAAATCAAGTTGTATTTTCCACGAAAATGTAAGAACAAGTTTTTACATATATTCGAGGATTCAATAACTGATTTATTCAAGCCTTAGAATTTAATTAATATTTTAAATTTTTTTAAATATGGTTAAATATCTCAAGGACAAATAAAATCAAGTTGTATTTTCCACGAAACTATAAGAACAAGTTTTTACATATATTCGAGGATTCAATAACTGATTTATTCAAGACTTAGAATTTAATTAATATTTTAAATTTTCAAACCACATCGGAACACAAAGCAGCTTACCTCAGGTAGGGTGTGTTAGGGGTGCTAATACCTTCCCTAACCACAACCAGTCCCTTACCCACGATCTCTGACAAGACCAGTACATCAGGTTTCCTAGTAGCCCTTAATGAATTACTAGGTGGCGACTCCCACAAACGAATTCAAAGCAAACGCAAGAAACGAGAAAAATCGCCAGCTGATGTCGCGCGCCGGAGGATTTTTTTTGGGGTGCGACAATTCTGTTGATTCTTTCTAGGTTAAATAAGACCACGTATAGTGCAAGTGTACAACTTGTTCGGATACAACTGTTTTACAGTTAAGATTGCTTTGACAAAAAGGACTTGTTTGAGCAGCGCCTGGTCACAATAAAGCTTTCTGAGTTCATTTCAGTTCACGAATGGTGAGTTGTGCTATGTAAATTGCTGTAACCACCGGTAAGGAGGGGGTAAACAGATCTGATTGATTGTCATTAGATATGATAAAGACCTGCTAGTGTTAGGGACAACATAGTATCAATTGGTAGTCTCAAAGAGAACAGAGAGAAACAGAATTGGCAATCACACATGATTGATTAAAGTAAACAGAAGTCATCTGGTCCTGTAATGAACAGAATGTTTGGGGCAATGCTATGTTGAGTTGTTATAGGTGCCAATAGTGATGCTCTTCAACTATATTGGTCTTTGTTTTTCATGCTTCAATTTATGTTTTTGGAATTATTTGCTTCACATTTCCAACTTACGCATCATTGGATGTATATGTCATTTTGTCTGTTATGCAGACTGTACAAATACATCAACGGGCTGAGAGAGATGCTGCAATTGCTCGATTAGAACAAAGTAGGATTATTCTGGCTGTGAGATTGGCTGAGCACCATGGTAAGAAGTACAAAGTAATTGAAGAAGCTCTGGCATTTGTTGGGGATGTAAATGATGCAAGTCGGTTTGTGTCCCGTGAAAACCTTTATGGTTCGCCTACAAGCCCATCAGGTGAGAACCTGGTTAGACATGAAGGGAAGGGGCCTAACATGGTGATCAAAGTTCTCCTCTCTAGTTTTGAATTCGCAAAGAAATCCCTCAAATTGGATCTTATGGGTGGCATATTGGGCAATGCTGCTTTATTCACGGTTAGCATGATTGCCATGCTCCATCTGCATCAGGTAGCCTACAAGGACCATCCCAATAAGCAAGAAGATCTTCTCTACAGCAATAGAAATGGGAAGAAAGTTTCTGGGCTGGAAGGATCTTCATCCAATGGTAGTTTGAACCACTTGGATGTGCTGTTAGCAAGGGGTTGAGGTAAAAGGCCGAATTTTTTCTTGCAATTAGTTAAATGGTGGAAGCTATGCCATTGTTGTGATTGAAAAAGCTTCGTTGTTTTTGCGGATTTCTTCCCACGCAAATCTGGAGATGTCGAGAAAGGAGCTAGCTCAATTCTTGTTGAGATAGAGCTAGTAGTTTCTTTGTTGATAATTTCTTTGTTTCGATTGTGTATATCCTAATATCTAACCAAGTTTATCTTTCAAGTGCGTGATGCCATCCAAGTTTTTCTGATATGAATGCCTATCCTTTGCTACCATTTTACTTTTCTCCCGCGTCAAAGTTGCTTTGTAGATCACAGTTTTCCACGAGGGAACTATTTATAGGATTGGTCTATGTTATAGCAAGCGTTAGATATTGCTATATGGTTCCTTTTCTGGTTCGATCGGAAGCCCAGCAGGCTTAGCCCTGTCCCAAATCCTGTTCTCATCTTTCTAAATATTGTAGTTGAAATTCCAAAATTAACACATGTTTGATTGTTTTTGCAGTCCTTTTGAATTTTTTTATTTTAAATTATTTTTTTAATAATTTTGAATTGTTTTGATGTGTTAATATTAAAAAAAAAAATTAAAAAAAAATTATTTGATAAAATATTATCAAAGTACTAAAATAACTATAACCTGTGCAAATGTCCACGTTAGATTCCATGTCGGGGCACCATGATTCCAGGACCGTTCACTTCAAAAGAACAGTAGGGTTTTCTCTTTCTTATTAAATATCAGTTCCTGTATGTTTGTTGCTTTACCTGTACGCTACTCTAACCCCAGAAAAACTGTTCTTCAAATTAAACAGGTCAACAGCCCTTCTCGTTCAACCTCATCCTCAACACAGAGCGAGCTTTGCTGTCTTGCCAAATGGATAAAAAAGAGGAAATTGCACTTGCCCGGATGAGAAAATCAGTCCAAAAAATCGGTGGCTCTACTGAGGTATGAATGTCTTCCACGCAATATGCACCGCGATATCCTGTAGAAACGCAACTTTGTGCCCTATTTATTGGAGTTCAGGTTTGATTCTTTTTGACGCGGTGGTTTTATTGGCAGAGGTATGGGGACCCAACATTGACAAGGTTCTTGAAGGCAAGATCAATGGACTCGGAAAAGGCAGCAAAAATGTTTGTGCAGTGGCAGACATGGAGGGCTAGTTTTGTTCCAAATGGGTTTATTCCTGAATCTCAAATTCCTGATGAATTGGAATCAAGAAAGGCGTATTTGCAGGGTTTATCAAAAGATGGTTATCCAGTTTTAATTTTCAAAGGAAGTAGGCATTTTCCCTGCAAGGATCACCTTCAATGCAAGAGTATGTATCCAAAATTCCCATCTCATTTTAGTAATTTTTCTTTTTTCTGAATTGTCACTCTCATGTGACATTTGACATTACCTAACAAGCACGAGGCATATGATTCCTCTTCTGCTTTCGTTTTGGTGCAGGGTTTGTGGTATATATGTTGGACAAAGCTGTTGCAAGGTGAAATTGGTAAACTCTGTATTCTGAATTATTGTTGTAGTAATTATTTTTTAAAATAATTTTTGTTAAGATATATTAAAATAAAGTTTTTAAAAAAGAAAATCATTTACGACATCAATATATTAGAACGATATGAAAACACAAAATAATAATTTGAAATAAATAAAAAAAATTCAAAGTAATTCAAAAATGTTTTTGAAATACAAAAACAAATAAGTAAACTTTTAAAAACCATAAATGTTAGACAAGCACATGACTGACTTGAAAAAAGACCTAGTTCATTGAGTTATAAGTTAACTCTTGGTAGCTAACCGAATCAACTTGGATTGATAAATATTATTAAAATAATGTAATTTCATTTTTTTTAGTAAATAAATTTCTTTGATATTGATTTGACCAGATTTAAACTAGATTTAATATAGTCAATTGAATCACTAAAAACTTGGTTGGGTTATAAAGAAAACTTGGTTAGCCGGGTTTCACTAGGTGAATGTTTTTTTTGTTCAACTTGAAACTCGGTATGGATTAGGTTTCAGGTTATGCATTTTCCTGGATAGCTTGCTAAATCAAACAGGGTTTAACAACCATGACTTGAAACCGTAACTTCTAAGTGATCGTGAGTTTATCATTTCCATTTTTCAAGGTGATATCTCCTGATAACAGGAAAATGCTATAGAACCGATTCATCATGTAATAAGTCCATGCTATTGAGGGATCCATTTGATATATCCATTCATTAGTATCCTTTGGCTGCTTACGTTTTCCTCTGATCTTCAGTTTAACTTGTTCATGAGTTGCACCCCCTGAAACCTGATTCTCCTCAATTTTGGTCTTGACAACTACAAACGTTATTGCATTTTCATTGCAAATATATATATATATATATATATATATATATATATATATATATATATAAAATGTTTCCATTCATCGTACAGTGTAATTTCTGGTGATCAGAAAGGTAAAATGTAGAGCCCATTTCTGGTTTTTCATAGAGAATATTTGCTTATGCCGTTTCAGGGCAATTAAAGAGCATGAAATAGGAAATGAGAAGTTCATTTGCCTTATTGATCTTCGGCAACTAACATATAAGAACTTTGATCCTCGCGGATTAATCAATGCTGTGCAATTTCTGCAGGTAATTATTCTTATGTCTCTTTCTTTGATTTTTCTTTTTAAAACAAAAAAAGGAAAAATCCATTAATGTGATGAGGGGGGAAAGGGAGAATTGTAAAGTAAGCATGACCTAATTAGTGATAATTCAAAGTATTTGACAAAAGAACATTAATTCACTTGTTAAACTATTTAACCTAATCTTAATCACTTGCTAAAAAATAACGTGTTAAAGAAGCGTGTTTTGTTTCATTTTAATTTTTCAATTTCATCCTTCCAATTGCTTTCCTTGTGTTCCAAGAAAGGCATTTACATCATCTGCCACTCTGAATCATATAGGCTTACTATCCTGAGCGTTTAGAAAAGGTGTACATGTTATTCATGCCCCGATTCTTTCAAAGTGTTTGGAAGATGGTTTGCCACTACCTCGACAAAGGAATAAGAGAAAAGGTATGGATTTTATTTATTTTTAGCTCATTGGACCTCCCGATATTCATGTGATGTAATTCAATCTTTTTTTCTTTTTCTTTTCTTAAGAGAGAGTGTGTGTGTGTTACTATTTTTTAATTGCAGAATTGTTTTCATGCTATTTTTTACTTTTTTGTGGATATTTTCCCCCTTAGTCTAGTATTTAATAGTTGTGTTATAAAACTTGGCTTAGTTTGATATATCAACCTGGTAACTTGAGCTTAACTTGGATTGAGTTAGTGAAAAAATACATGTTTTTTTATTATTATCAACACGACGTCGTTTCAAGAGTTTTTTAGAAGTGTTCACGGATATAATTGGGTTGGGTTTTAATCTGCAATTGTATCCAATCTAACTTTTGATATTTCATAAATCGTAAACTTGACTCATTTAATTGTTTTAAACCCGACCGAATTGAATATATGAGGTTGGACTGACTTTTTTGTGGATATTACTGACTTCCATGGATTGGGTTTATATTGCTAATTTCTATGAGTTGGGCTTAATTAAAACTAATATTTGAGCTTAATAAATTAGTTGAAGCCTGCTATAAATTGTAACAAACAATTTAGACTGTATTGAATCAATTGACTAAAAAGAAAGAACATATAACAACAAATTACATTTATTATTATAAGATATATATGTTTAGTCGGTTTCAAAAATCTAGATCCACCTTTCAACCTGCAATATCCATTTATTAGATTTTTTTAACCCTTTATTATTTGTAATTTTCATATTATCTAACTTTAACAGGTAAAATAATATAGATATCAAATGGCAATCCATATTTCAATAAATCAAATAATAGGAAATAAACAAAGTTTCTCTTGGAATTCCCTAATTAATTTCACTTTGAAGAAACGAAGATCATCAACTCATGTTCTGATGTTCATCCCAATCAAATCTTATAACATGCAAAAGCCTGTTAAATTTTTATAAGCAGAGATCGTTTTCCTTATTATGTTAACTTTGGCTACCATAATTTGTGACGATAAACTGCAGATTGAGATAGTGAAGAATGATGAAAAAGCAAGAATCGAGTTTGTAAAAAAAATTGGTGAGGAGGTCTTGCCCAAAGAGCTTGGTGGTCGAGCACAACTTGTAGCTCTGCAAGATGTTATAGTCCCCCAATTGAACTGAAATAATGTTGATATAGAGATCAGAAGAGCTATAATCATGTTTTTATTTTTATTTTTGGATCTTCCTTTTGTGTGTGTTAACTAGTTCTTCTTGTTGACCATTATTGCATTATAAGTAAGGATTGTGACAAGCTTTACTCTGCTGAAGATTCATGCTTTGGCTATGAATAATACGTTTTTGAGACTTAACATTTTCACACATGACAAGTTTTTTACATGGACTCGTATTTAAAAACTTGATTATTAGATTTTTTTTATTATTATTCTCAATGGATAAGATAGAGAAGTTTCTAATTTAATATATAAACTTATCCTGATTCAAAACCAGCTTGTATGACTTTACAAGCTAAAATTGTTTCTCATAGATAGTAGTCGATTTAGTCATCTATTAGCTATTTGATCTGTGCTCTGGTTGGGGTCAAATTTTTTTAATAAAAAAATAAACATACAAGTTTTTTTAACATGTTTTTTTTATATAAAAAATCTTAAAGTGTAAATGAAAAACTTATTTAGATTGATAACCATCTATGTAAATAAATGGAAAAAAAAATCATTAGCGATAACTAAAGATGTAATTGGAAAAATCAATAAATAGATGTAGATCAAGATATTTGATTTCTTGACAAAAAACATTTACTCGGTTGTGTTCAATGACTCTCTTTATTAAAATTATATTTTTATTTAATCAAATGATAATAGAAATAAATACTCACTTGAATTGATTGAATAAAATCAAAAAAAAAATACTATGCAAGGTTACAATTATTAGAAATATTATCCAAAAATAAATATTTTTTTATTTTAAACATTAAATTTCATGCATATAAAATACACAAAAGAAAAAAATTATATATGAATTATAATAATCTCTTTAAAAATTAAATAAAAAAAATAATTAAAAAAAACCACTTTTAATAAAGAAAAATAAAAAAAAAAAGGGAAGAGGTTATTAATTTAAATATAAATTAAAAAACTATATTAAAATATACATATTAAAAAAACATCAATTTAAAAAAAGACAAAAAAAAAAAAGATCAAGTTTGTATGGCTAGCCTAGTTGGGAACGACTTGCATGCATGGGCACTTGCTTTTTAGAAAAATGCTAATGAAATGGATAACATGTCGTTTGCCTTAAACTTTATTTAAAAAAAAAAAATAAAAGCTCAACAAGGTGTCATTTATTTTTTCCTATATTCTGACTATTGTCATGGCCAAACAATCAGGGTTAGTGGTTTTTTTTGGCATATAAACTCATTTTCAACCTATTTCTTTACCCAAAACAAATAGAAAGAGCCTAAATAAACCCATTAATAGCATTAAACAATCTAAAAACCACATAAAAACACAAAATCAACCCTAAATCAAAAACCTTCACAAGCTTAGACCTGTTCCTTAGGCAATTTTAAGGTGAAAAAACGCCTATGAGGTACTCCCATCACCAAATAGATTTTTTTGATCAATTTAGTGACTAGAATCAATGTTAATGTCTATTGTCTCTTTCTACTGCTAAAATTCAGTTATTCTTGCTTTTCGCTCAAATTAGGAACTTACGAATAAAATAAAAAGTAAAGTTCTTGAGTAAAATTAACTTTAAAAAATAAATGAATTGGAGGGATACAATATTTATAATTAGAAGAGTACGAGAACTATAGTGAATATTTCTCCCAAAGTTTAAAAAGTCATTCATCCTCTCTTTTTTTTTCACTTTAGTTATTTATCTTTTAATCTTATCATATCCTAATAAATTAGTATAAATTGGCCTACAATTTTGTCTTATAAGGGCTAGCTAAATAAAAAAAATAAAATGGACAAAAAGACACATAGAACAGTGAATTTATAGTGCAATCATGCATGGTAAATCCCCCAAGCCTTTTAATTTTTCTTATAACTACCCATAGAACAAGTTATGATGCATATATAAGATGTCATCATTAAGCAATTTACAGTTGAGCATGATCTGACCAACCTTAAAACCTAATCCTATATAATAAAATTTACTTTTAAATTGATTTGCCAGTTAAGATATGAGATGGTTTAAATATTTATTATTCGTGTAATCCGCATTACTATGTGGGTAGGATTTCAAGTTAATATTTAATAAAAAGAAAAGATTCCACCATAACAAATATGTTTTTGGATATCATAATTTAAAAAAAAACGAGAAACCAAAAAATTATTATTTATATTTAATAAAATAAAATAAATGTATATATATATTGATAAACAAATATAGTAAAAGGATTGATTACTATTTGAAAAACAAAGTAAATTCAATCATTTAAAAAAAATAAGATAAAGGACATAAATCAATATTTAAATAAAAACTAATGATTGAAAGGGATAATAATAATAAAAAAGAAAAAAAGAAAAAAAATGGGGGGGGGGGGGTCAAGTGCTAATAGATCAAGCCCACATGTTTTGCCTTGATAGAAAAAATTCTCAATCATATTTGGTCTTGAAAGCCCACACCTGCGCTTGAGTTTTAATTTTTTTTCTCTAGAGTGAACAACATTGTTCACTTTTGTTTTTCTTTTTTTTAAAAAAAAAGGTGACATGTCGCTTACAATAATGAGTGAACTATCACCTATTATAACTGATTTTAATCAGTGATGGAGGATTGAAAAATTAGAATTCAAGTTTTTAAACCCAAGTATCCAATTTTTAGTTTTTTTTTTATCTCAATACACCACTAAAACATAATAAAAACCTTCATAGATACTTATCAACCTCAAAATTACTTAAAAAATAAAAATCAATAGAATAAAAAACAACAAAATGAACTGTAATATATTTTTACATGCATGTTTATATGAAAAAAAAATTATTATTATTGAATTTTTTTTATCGAAACTTTTTAATATCAAGATTAATTTTTTTAACCAATAAAATATGATTTGACGAAGTTTAAGAATTGAAAATAAATAAAATAAATTTTTGTACAAAAACTAACATTTTGAAAACTATTGAGATGAAAAGAAGAAGAAAATAGGATGATTTAAAAGTACTTTTTGTGTGAATTTTATTTTATATTGGCCGTGAAAAAAACTTTGCACACTTCACTGCAAAGCATACACGAAATGATCACTTTTGTAACCATTTTTTAATATTATCATCAAATCAAAAATGGCCGCCACAATCATGATTGGACTCCCAGACGGACTCTCCCAAGAACATAAATGGATTTCTACACCCACTTTGTTCTTTATGGCATGCTGGCCCGGCTCAGGTTTATGACAGGCCTAGAAATTATATGACCCGGGATCGGACCTCCGAAGCGTCCAGCCCGGTTTCCGGGTCATACAGCACAAATTATCAAAGAATTTACTACTGCATCAAAATAACAATTCTAATCCAGCATATTTATTATAGTGAAAATGAAATATGAATTCTAACAAAAAATGGACTCTAGCAATTTTAAAAACCTGTATTTTCTTGTCGTACAAAATATTTGTACACATCTTTTTGTTATAAAATAAAGTTTCAAACTGGACTGTTTAATACTATTGCGATCTGGCCTCGAAAGGCCCTTTTAAGAGATGCTGCGAGGGCCTTTCCCCAGCAGTTTCATTGCATTTCCAGCTTTCAATTCAAGGGACCAGCCTCAAAGTTAGCCACTCAATTCTTTTTTTTTTTTCCTTTTATTTACGTGGATGTCTCGATCAGCTTGCATGAATCTCGACTAATCTCATGAGCCCTGAAATTAACGACCATATAATCCTCTAGTGGCTCTGAAGGAACTCGAACTCGTAATTATTGGGAAGCAAACTCAATACCTGACAAGTTAAGCTACTTTTCAAGGTTTAAGCCACTTAATTTTTTTTTTTTAATTCATTTGAGATATTTAACCTAGTTTGCGTATATTTTAACTAATTCTCACAAATCTTGAAACTAACGATAAGATAAATTATCAGTGGCAATCAATATTAGTCACTCAATTCTTACATAGATCAGTGATGGGTTGAATATTATATAAAAGATTTTTTGCAGGAAATACTTGAGAAGCCACCTTGTAGGGTCAAAGTTCCAAGCGTTCCTTTCAGAAGGCGTGACAATGGCAGGGCACTTGATTTCCACATTGGACCAACCTACGGTGGCCATGGACGTTTCCCAGTGAGAACATGCTCATGTAGCGTGACGACGTTTCACAACCCAACATGCATTGCGTGGATTGGAGGCTAATAGCTACGTCTCCGTCCCTGACCAGGTCAAACTGGAATTTGAAGTGGCTTAACACAGATTCCGACATTGGAATGCCACCGTCGTGCAAGAATTCAACAATTCCCACCATCACCCCGGCACTCGAACGTCTTGGGCAAAAGATATTCTTAGATTTGAAGTTGCTAGCATTCATGTTTACTGATTAGTTTCTTGATATCACAATGAATGATTTTTTTTAGTTAATTTTAATATAAAAATTTAAGTTATTAAGTGAGACTCTAATATATAATTTATATTATTTTTATAAGGAGTAAAAAAAAAATTGAATTTAAAATTTATACATAATTATATTATTTTGTAATATTAATTAATTTTAATTATAAAAAAATAAAAATAGTGAGATTTAAAATAATAATTTTTTTATTATTAAGACTTCAATATCACAAACTATAGATTAATATTTGATAATCTAAGTGTAGGAGAATTTAGCACATTCAAATCTAATTTCAGAGCTTAATATGAGATTTGAAGTAGTAATTTTATTTTATTTTATTAATTTTTTATTTTTATTTCCAGAAAGAATACAGATCTAAGTGTAAGAAAATTTAACACACTCATGTTATTATATATTTTCAGTATACGACTTATTCTTAGTCTTTTATATATGTTTTATATCTAATAATAACTTATTTAAATTGTTTTGTGCATAATGCAATTATGAAGATATAAAATGTAAAAATGAGTTAAGCAAATCTTTTTTAGTATAATTTTAAGCAAAAAACTAGAAAATATATCCTAATTGGTTTAGAAATCCAACTTAAAAACAACTAGATTATAATTGATTAGAGCAAATATCTACTAGATTAGATAATTTCTAAAGCTACAGATTCAAATTGCTCTTGAAACTAAAAATCTAAAACTAGACATAGACATCTCATTCGATATCAAATGATGCTAGAATTATAATTTATATTATTTTTAAGCCATCAAAGTTAAAATTATACAGACCCAGATATCTATAATACATGTACATCGACATGCTTGCACTTTCTTAAAATTCATAGTCAACACCGTGAAGCAAAATATAGGATGTCAAAAGTCAAAGGAGCCGGTAATGAAAAGGAATGTCGGAAAGTAATGTTTTGTGTAAACACTTTTGATAGGCAAAGAACTAAAAATAAAATAAAGTATGAACACATAATTAGCCTTATAACTTGGACGATTGTCGCCTAAACACTGTCTTTGACTCCTAATTGGATGCATGATCCAGATCTCCATTTTAGAAGAAAAAAATAATAATTTCACTTTCGAAGTTTTAGAGGACAACAGCAAAACATGCTCCCTTTTTTGTCCTACTTTCTCCCTCTTCGAAATCTTTCATGTAATCCTATGTGGGACATGCTACCATTCCCATATCGTGTGTTCTTGGTGCTCTAGAATTTCAACTGAGTCAATTTCGACACAAAAATAATAAAATAAAATAAAAATTGTAAATATATTTGTGTCAAATATTTGATACATATCTTCATTGACTTCAAAGCCAGCCTGTCTTCCTAGCTTGTCCGAGGTGAGATGGCATGTGAGTTTTGAATTTATTTTGTTTTTATTAATGTTTAGTAGTATGATATAAGTATTTTTAATTAAAAATAAATTAAAATAAAAAAAGATATATTTTTTTAATTTGTTTATATTAATATATAAAAATCATAAAAAACACTAAAAAATATCAAATTAATACTTTTTAAAGCTAAATATACTTTTGAAACGAACCCCAAACAGTTTAAAAGGTAAAAATAAATAGCATTTCATATATTACACTTATTTTTTTCATTATATATTTATACTTGTGTGCAAAATATTAATGCAAAGAAATTAGTTAATTAATGTTGGGTTCATATTTAGATATGATTACGTGCTTATCTACATGGAAGTATGTAAAGCCTTTAGGAAGTTGCGAAATTTTGTGGATAAGATTTTATTTCTTGTTCACACCACTAATAATTGTACTTTCAAGATTCTCATCCTATGAATGGGACGTTCCTTTTAATTTCTTAAACAAAAATAATAATTTTGTATTTTAATTTCTCTACTCTTCATGAGTTTTATAAACTAAATATTTAAACTATTAAATAGAATTTCATTGACGGTTTTATATAGACTATTGTCAGCATAAAAATAACGTTTCTTAAATAATATTTTATGCTTCAAAGGAAAAGGAAAACGAGCTGTCAAGAACCCCTTTTTAATTTATGGTAGACAAAACAGCGTATAGATCGACAGCGCCGCTGTCAAGGAAGCCCCACCGTGGGCACCAGGGGGTTGCGTCTCTCCCTTTTATCTGCAATATTTATCTGTTTAATCATTCTTTTTAGAAAAGAGACGGAGGATGCAACTTGCATACAGCGTTGAGCATGAATGATTTTGATTTTTCACAATTTTGTAGGACCTTCTCACCTGGTAATCATGCTCCGAGTTCCCACCATCATAAAGTGAAATCTTCATGGACAAATGGTAAAGCTGTGAGAGAAATCCATGGAGAAAAAATCTTCAAAATCCTCTCCGACGAGCTCAGCTACTTGTTAGGTGCAGGTCAAAGGAAAACTATAAGAACATCTTAGGCCCCACAACCAGATCACCTTGCAGTGGCCGTCCTTGGAGTTCGATATCTATGGTGATCGTCACTGCTGGGGGCAACTTGTGATTTTGTTTGGCCTTCTGATATATACACCTGCATGTAATCTATGAACATGCAAGTATAATTAGAAAAATTCAGTGAACAGAGACTAAAGCTTTTCATTCTTGAACAAATTATCTATATATATCCTGATTGAAGAATAATAAAATGTATTTTTTAAGTTATCAAATGCTGTAAGAATAAAGTGTATATAATGGTGTTGTTTTAGAAAATAAATTAAAAATATAATGGAGCGACGTGTATCATGATTAGCCGTGTTTGACCATTGAATCATGACTGCTGCGGTGGAAAAAGAAAAATCGACTGTAATGGGGTACAGTCGTCCCGTACACCCTTCACGTGTTCCACCATCTGATTGTCTTCTCTTTTTTCGCCCTTATATTGGGCCAGATGTCTAGGGCCCACCGTAATGGCCAAAAGTCTGATTTCGCATGTGCATGGGGGCTCATGGTAGCAAACCAAAGGCTTGATTTTGCGGGTCCCAAAAGCGAGATTGGACGACAACCACTTGATTGGTCAACCTCTGATGAGATCTCTGAGCTAAATTGTAATGATTAGTGATTGTTAATTGACCATGATTTGGGTAATGTCGTATTTGGGGCCAAGGCCAGGATTTTTCTCGTATCATCAAAATCTTGTTTGCGATTCGTTTAATTTTTTGAGTTGAAAAGAGGGGAAAAATAATCAATCCGTGCTGATGTACGGATAGCAAAATCTTTGCCTTCAAGAAACCATGAGTTTAATCCACATTATAAGTAATCATTCTAGTTTGAACCCAGGAAAAGTTGAAGACAAATAAAAATAAATAAATAAATATGTCAATCCAATTGTGAAAGTGGGAAAACATCCTCCCATGGCCACCAAGGAGTGAAAAAGCTGAACAGTAAATTATGAAGAACTACATGAAAATAACAAGACCAAATTAAAGATCAAACACCTTCATTGCCGGAGAAAATAACATGAGCGTATAAATACAGACAAAAATTACGTTTTTTTTTTAATAGGGAAAAAGAAAGCAAAGAGAGGAGGAGCCTAGGGAAATGCATGTAAAAAGAGAGTATCAGGCGATAGTGATGTTCTCAAGAGGGGGACCAAAAAAAAAAACACAGAGCTTTGGAGAAATACAAAGTTGAGAACAGAGGAGAGCCAAAACCAAGAACAAGTGAAAAACAAGAGGTTGAGGTGCTGTCACTGTTTATTAATTTTCTTTGCAACATATTGCAGACTCTCTCTCTCTCTCTCTCTCTCTCTCTATATATATATATATATATATATATATATATATGCATGCAAGTTGGCTCTGATGGCGAGCTCGCTTCTGAGTTCTCTTAAAGCCTGCAACCCTACCTCTTAACCCCTTCTCCTAGCTACTTTCATCTTCTTAACCAGCAACCTCTGTTTATGATCTGAACTAAAAAGTGGAGCTAATTTGTGCCACCTTTCCACATGGCCTAAACCCTAAATAATTCTAAACTATAACTTAGTCCTTAATTATTGTCTTAAGAGATTATTAACCTGGTCCCCTTGGTAGTTTAGTTCAAAAACCATCGTTTTCTATTTCTATATTTTCATTTATAATTTTGTAAGTTCGTCAATTTTGTGAGTTATCTATCGGTTTAGGTCTTACGTGAAAAATACAAATTTGTTAACAGTTGCGGTGAGGGATTAAGTTGCAATTTTTGAAGCTGAAATTAAGAGATTATCTTGTCATTTGCTTATAAATACAATGATTTAATAACAAAATATATATACTTTAAAGTTTTTAACAAAAAAATATCTTAAAGCAATCACTATCATACTTAAAAAAAAAAAATATATATATATATATATATATATATTAAGGGGTGAGAGGTTAAGGGAGTGTGTGCCCTCAGGTCTTCCACCATTAATGTTCTACAGTGAACAGTGTCTACAGAGCACATGATACATTCAGCATAATTTAGAATTTTATTATAGGCTTCTACTGTATTCAGTGTTCATACTTTGTATTTTCTCTGTTTTTTTGAATGGATGTTTAGGCAGCAGCCAAAAAAATTTATACTTTTTGGCTCTTCTGTGAAATTTTTGCTGATTTAGAAAAATATATTAAAGGTTTTATGCATGAATGACAAAATGGGGCTGTCCATTTTACAGCCAAAATAGGATAAGTTATTTCTAGTACTATTAACTTTTAACGGTCAATTTGAGATTTAGTTAATTTAAAATCCGGTTTGGATTAGGTTTTAAAAAAATAAATAAAAGTTAACTTAGATAATCTAGTAAATCAATTTATAATTTGGTCTAAATCTTTTTAATTTCAAAATATTCTTAAAACAATATCATTTTAATTAATTTATTTTTTAAATAATTATTAAAATTATATCATATTGAAATGATCTAAGTCAACTCACTCAATTTATTACTCAAATCGAGTTTAATAACTTTGTTTTTTGATATTTTTTGCCTGATATGGGTGATTCTTGACCCATATTTTTTTACCAAATAAAAGAAATTTAATGATTGCAATTAAGTAATTCTGGAAACATTGATATTGCACAGTAATTAACACCAACTTAACTGGGCATGAAAATAAAAATCAAATGATAGCAGATACCATAAATAGCCGATTTATAATAAAAGAAGATCACCATATTCAATGAATAGCGTCTCCAACCACACCGGTACACCATCAGGCTGCTCATCAATGTCTGGCATTTATAACATCAATTGGGAATTTTATTAGCAATAATGCAGATTGAAGAGCCTAAAATTTTGAAAACATTAATTATTGTACTTAATAAGTTGGTGGCTAATAATGAAATAATGCAAGTTCCTTAAATACCCAATTTATAGCAAAGAAGATTGTATTTTTGCCTAAAAAGATATGCTCTTTTAATTTTTTTTTAAAATTTTGATGTACTTATATCGAAAATTAAAAATAAAATTAAAAAAAATATATTATTTTAATATATTTTCAATTAAAAAAACTTTTAAAAAGTATCATTCATTGTAATATCAAATATACATTAAATCAGATTTTATAAACATGATTTTTTATTTTGTTATGTATAATCATAATTATAATCATAGGCCAAAAAGAAAACATCACACATTCATGTTATGCATGTAACTAAATTAATTGGCATTCTCAAACAACCATTCAATCCAACAATAATTATCTCATGTTTGTTTCTAAGAAATATTTGTTTTTATAAAGTATTTTATAAGAAAATTGATCAATTAAAAATATTTTATAATCAATCTTAAATTTAGCTTATTTACTGAAAATATTTTCATCTATAAAGTTTTGTATGGTGTTTTATAAATAGTAATTTACTAATAATAACTTTAACTATCTCACCACCGCTTCTTCCTCCAATGTCTTTGAGAAATGTTTTTTTTATATAAAATATCTTACAACAAAAACATTTTACATGTAAAATATTTCATGCAAGACAAACAGACTCTAAATATAAAATTAATTGCTCCTAAACTAGTATAAAATGAACATGAGATTTTTACATAATGGAAACAATTCAAGAAAATAGTAATTTACTAAAAAAACACATTATATTAATTTAAAATATTTATTTTTAAACATCTTTTGATTTTTTTTCTTAAGATTTCTGTGATGATCAATTATTGCAAAGAGCTTTTATTAATTATCACACCAATATGTATAAATAATAGATTATTTTGTAAAAGATTTTTTATTTAAAAATATATTAAAATAATATATTTTTTATTTAAATTATTTTTAATATCAATAAATAAAAATAAAAAAATTATAAAGTACAATTTAATCCCACAAAGCCAAACACCCATCAAAGAAACGGGAAGGGAAGGCAAATGAAAGATTAAAAATTATTATCTCATGTGAAGGAGAGAAGTTGGTACTAATTATGTTTTAAAATATTAAATATAAAAATAATAATTGTATTTAATTTTTAAATTTCAACAAATCAAAACAATTTAAAAATATAAAAATACTAACCTAAAAAACATATTAAAAATAGTACGAAGCACCGATGGAAGTCAAACATAAAAAGATAATAATATTTAATTCATAAAGATCACTTTTGCAATCATATTGCGATGATTTCATGACCCTTTTGTCTTGCCGAGGCAACAACACTGTGGGCTTGCCAGTCTGTAGAGACCTCCTCGTGTCACCACACACTTGATGTCTTCTCTTCCACCGAGCAGAGAGTGATTTCATTTCACTGCGGTATCTTTTCCAACAACTGCGTCAAGTGGGTAAAAGTAAATGCTTTTATCTCAGATCTCTTACCACTCTGTTCATCGCCAGGCGGAAAGCGGTCACAGGGACGACCCAAACCCAAAAATGCTTTAAAATTGTTATAACATCCCATATCTTTTATCTCAGATCCTTCTCACTGATCGCTAGATTCTCAATCTTTTACCAATTGAGATTTAAACCTAAAACTTTCTAGTGACAAACTCAAATTTTAAGCGTTGAAACATGCTGTATGATCAAGGTAGGTCTGGTCCATTGATGAAGCCCTCCATGTCCATTGATGAAACCCTCCATTCTTTAGCTAAGTTCATTAAGCTATGGAGTGAGAATTTACAAGTCAGAATCAGCGACGTTCCATTTCATTGAAATGTAAAAATAAGAGGGCTCTGCGTGTCCCTTCAGGCTTATTCAATTCAGTACTGGGCATGAAAACAACATCACATGTAGGTTCCGTTTGTTTGCAGGAAAGTGAATTCCTTTTGGAAAGTGAATTCCGGGTAAAGTAAATTTCTTTTGGAAAGTGAATTCCGGGAAAGTATTTCCAATGTTTGGTAGTGTTATGGAAAATGAACTGGAAAACACTTTCCAGTGTTTGGTTATGTCATGGAAAATGAGCTGGAAAATAACTTATTAATATTTTATTTTTCTCAAGTTTATTAAAATAATGAGGAACAAATCTTACAAATTAAAAAGTTGAATGAAAATGAAATTGAAAAAAAATATATAATTTCATAAATTATCTCAAATAAAACAAATAATAATCAAAATAATAGGGATCAAATCTAAAAAAATAAAATAAAATAAAATAAAGAAATTAAAATAATAATAATCAACATTTCATAAATTATTTCAAATAAAATAAATAACAATCAAAAGAATGAGGATCAAATTTGATAAATAAAAAATTTCAATAAAAAAATGATAAGAAAAAAGCAAATAGCAATTATAAAAATAAGGACCAAAGTTAATATAAAAATAAAATTTTAAGAGATGAAATTGAAAAATAAATATTCATAACAAAATATATATAGCAATCAAAAGTTTGAGGATCAAATTTGATATAATCAGCAAATAATGACATTTCTAAATTTTTCACAACTTCCGAAAAGTGTTTTCCCCTCAAATTTTTCAGGAAAACACTTTCCTAAAACGAAGCCAAATTTTCCTTTTACTGGAAAGTGTTTTCCATTGACCAACTTTCCTACTGGCAAACAAATACAAGAAAGTTTGGAAAGTGCTTTTCCGGAAACTACTTTTCAGAAAATAAATACAGCTAAGAGGAAAACACTTTCCTGAAAACCAAGTCAATTTTTTATTTTGACTAAAATTGACCGGAAAGTGTTTTCCGTTGACCGGAAAGTGTTTTCCGCTAACCGGAAATTGTTTTCCATTGACAAACTTTTCTAATAACAAACAAACACAAAAAAATTTAAAAAATAATTTCCTAAAATTACTTTCTAAAAAACAAACAATGCCTGTCTTCCATTAAAAACACAGTGGATTCTTGGGAAAATCTGCAGCCAAGATTTTAGTTATTCAGATGGAAGGCGTCTTTCTTGACATCGCGCCGTTATTGTTGAACTTTCTTGTGCTTTTCCGACGGTAGATTTCACTTGCTCCTCGTAGAAAGTAATAATTGACCATAAATGATTATGCTTTACTGTACCAACAAACTTACCTCGATGATAAAAACAGCGTCGATGGAGAAAAAGCAAGAATGGAAAAGGCTACCCTTCTAATGAATCCAAATCTTCAGTGGCTAATTGGAGTTCGCATAGTCATTTCATGATGGTAGAAAAAGGGGTAAGCTGGACAATCTAAATCGATTATTTTAATTAAAATGATATTATTTTATTTTTTAATAAAATATTAATCCAATCATGTTTAGTTAAGTCAATTAAAACACTAAAAACCTGTGTAAATAAATGAAGTTTTATAAAAGTTATTGAATAAGTAACGAGTTCGGCCAAGTTTAATAGTTATATCTAAATTAATGTGTGAAGAATGACGGGAACCACATGAAATAGTTCCATCTCATATCTAAATCCCTCGAGTAGTTTTATTTGATTTTCAGGGTGTGAAAGGAAAGAAGAACAAGAACGTGGTTCGAATTTTCCACAAGCAAGAATTCAAGAGCGGACTTGCATCCGTGTGAGATGGTTCACACTTGTAACCTAATCAAGACACTTATTTGACCCAAATACGGCATGCACGCGCCACCGAGAGGACCCCTCACCAGTGACTACTGAGCAAACCGTAATGCTTGGTGTCGATGTATAGATTATTGTCGACCATATATTGCTTTATCTGTATGCTTTTTACAGCGCGTGTTCATGTCGTTTTCTATTGGGAGCAAGGGGGCCGTTTTAACTAGGAGCTGGCTATCCATTTTGCTTTCTGTGGTTTTTTTTCCCCGCGTCAACTCACTGTTTGCAGGTATCATTGAGTTCATTGCATCTCATGCATGAATGTAGCTGATATATCACCATGTCAAGAACTGGATTTGACGTTCTAATGGAGATCAGACATCATGTGATCGATGATTTCAAACATAACTGGGAAAAACTCTGTCCTCGACCTACGCTGAACGTGCGTAATGCACGACGTCGGAGTTCAAGATACGTATGGATTCAGACATAATCATGAGGACTTCAAGCATATTCCCTTCCAATGTTCCTGATTTGATTTATAGTGAAGCAGCCAGTACTGTTGCAGGTCTTGCTTCCGTTCTTAATTACTTCAAATGGATAGATACTTCCCACTTACAATGACCTACAGTACCACCATTAATTAATACCACTTGATTGATCTTAACACAAAATCTTGTCTTAGAATTCGATGAAACTTGCTATTTTGGAGGAAATATAGGCATATATGGCAAGAGATGCATGCATATGTGTAAGATATTATGATCATTTCGGAAGTATATATTTATGGCGACCTTTCGCAATGTTATTGGAATCCCCCCTTTGAATATTGGTCAAGCAAGGCAGTAGCTACGCTTAAATAGACTCCCTCCTATGTAAAACTACTTGTCATCGAGAGCATGAGGTCCCCCAACACACATTCTATTTGAATCTTCATAATAAATACACACCAATTATATATCGTGGCGTCGTTTCATTTTTTCCAGCAAGGAAAACGATTGAGGTCTTCTTCTTGTTTTTTAAGTTCGAATAATTAAGACCTCGGTCAAATATAGTTGGAAATATAAGAAATTAAGGCATTAATTGATATATTCAGCAACAAATGTGACTAGTGCTGCTCATATATGTATTACATTTGAATTAAGGTGATCCCGATTGTTTATTAGTCTAATCACCCCACTAGAGAATTCTTAAACACAAATAGAATATTTTATCGGTGTTTTTGTTTGATGTGGATCGGCGTTTTAATTATTAATTATATTCTCAACAAAATAAAATAATTTTGTTGGTTAATTTATTGTCTGGTACTTTATACCCGTTAAAAATCTTGTTGACGAATTATTATATTAATAGAATTGTTGGCGGACTTTTCATGTAAAAAAACGGTGACGTGTTTTTTCATCTGTCGCAAATTATATTTTTATTTTCATCAGATTTTATCTATGAAGTATTATCTAATGTAATTCTGTCACTATTTACTAATTTGTTGGTAATTGGATACCATCTTGATTTTGATTTCTTTCCTCACCATAGAAAATAATGATCAAGTAAAACAATCAAACATGATGGGAAAGTTTATAAAGCGTTGAAATTCGTGGAAAATTCATGATAAAAACAAGGTAGCAATTCAAGACATCCCTTTCGTTTGCTCTCTAGTTTCCAAAAAGTAGAAGAAAAATGGACACAAACTTTTCGTAAAACTTGTCTAAAAGCCACTCTCTTTGAAATTTTAGTTTTGATTTAGTCTCTCTTGTCTTTCCTCCGTTAAGAGACTAGGCCTTCCATCTAATCTAATCTAATCTAATCTCCCCTCGGACAACTCAGTACCGCTCCAACTCAATTATTAACATGCCTTTTAAACCTGTCTTCAATAGCAAACAAAGTTGGCACCCTATATGGTCCACATTTTGCACGTCCCACTTACCTATAATTAATCACCAGCCATATACGCCAAGCCTGTGCATGTTCATTACCTAATAATAATAATCATTATTATATTTTTTAAACTATATCCAGCTCTACCTCGTGTATCAACAAAGTTCAAAGTTAATCCAAGAATGATAATAATTATTTTTTAAAATATATATTTTTAATATATTAAAATAAAAAAATTAATTTTAATATTAATACATTCAAATAATATGACAATATTAAAAAAATATTAATTTGAAGTAAATAAAAATATTTTAAAATTAAAAAATATATATTTTTTAAACTCAAAAATAAAAAGGACTAGATTTTTCCAAAAAATTCTAAAACATTTAATTCTACTTTTATATATATATATATAAAAGATGTCTGATTAAATTTCATATTAACAAGTGAACTTGCCACGTTAAATTTGACAACTAGAAGAGTTTTCTTAAATACATCATTATCAATTTCATTTGACGTGTTATTAAAATATCTATTTGTTTTTCATTTTAAAAATAATTTTTTTTATTTTTTATTAATTTTAAATTAATACTTTTTTAATATTTTTCAATTTATTTTAATATATTAATATAAAAAAACTTTTAAAAAATAACCCCACTATGAAATCGCAATAAAATCAAATTGCTAAAGCTAATCTCGATTTCACACCCACGTGTGGTGACTTGACTTGATTGACCGGCAACACGTGTAAATTACACATGCTCTTGTATGCGGCGAAAAAAACTACACTTTGGCGTTATAAGAATTATGGACCACATAAAATAAATAGCAAAAACAAATAAGGAAAATAACTTGTAGCTTTCCATTGCTAACTCAAATTTTACACGCTTAACCAGCCACTAATTATTTCTTTAACAGAGTACAAAATCTTGGAAGAATTTCACTCGGTCCTCCGTTAGTTTTAACGGGGATATTTAAATAAATAAATATAATATTACTACTGATACTAATTAACACCAAAATTGGCCAGAACAGTTACCACCGGACAAAATTTGCCGTGAAATGGTAAGTAATTAACCGACGGCAACGACCTCAAAGTGCCGCCAGAGGTTCCGAGTTTAAGAAATGGAAGAAATCATCATCCTCTTGGCAGACCGATGATAGTGAACTAAACTCTTGAAGTGGGTCAAGAAATATGTCGCCAAAATCTTGATTAGACATAAAACTCTCCTCAAAAACCGATGTTGTCGCCGTCGCCATAACTTGATCATCAAAGAGTGTAGGCCCTGAAGTTCCAAAATTGAAAAAATCATCAAGAAACGGCGTGTCTAGTGGTAAATAGTCAGTCGAGCTGCTCTCCCCGAACGCTTCTTGATTGTCTTGATAACTTGGCTCCTTTTCAACTTCTTGGAAGGGATAGGCCGGTGGTTTGTTTGATTCAGCCGAAGGTAATCTGAACGTGAGCACAGATTTTGGAGATGACAGACAGTGAGACTCATCAGCAGATTCATAACCGGAGCCAGAAACTGTGTCGACATTGATTTCTGGCTTCTTCTTTTCTTCTCCTTCTCGCTCTTCCACTGTACTTTTCTCTTGTTCTTGCTCCTCCTCCCTACTAGGCGGTGTGATGAAGTTTGTTAAAGCATCCGGCCCTCGAAGCTTGATGGCCGCATTATCATACACTCTTGCAGCCTCCTCAGCGGTGTCGTAAGTCCCTAACCATAACCTCTGACGTCTTGCAGGATCTCTAATCTCTGCAGCCCATTTACCCCAAGGCCTTTGCCGAACGCCACGGAACTTTCTGCCATTGTTAGTTGATTGAGGAGCAGATTTTTTCGCTGGCCGTTGAGGAATATCACCGACACTTCTTTTCCGGTTATTAGCAACAGCAGTAACAATGGCGTTAGTTTCTTTGCAGCTGGCTTGGATGTTAATCTCGTTCACGTATCTTTTCACCCTTTGCCGGCCAAACAACCCTCCCTCCTCATCACTAGAAGAGTCTGTGGCATCATGGTCGGTAACTGTTACTCTGACGAGCCTTGGTTGTGGGTTTGATGGTTCTAGTAAGCGGCACCGGTCATCGGAGGGTAACTTTTTAGACTTTAAGGATGGCTTTGTGAATTGTTTTGTAACTTTTTTGTGTTCAGTGTATTTTATGGGACATAGGATACTCTGGTCTATCATCTTTTCTGGGATTTATCCTTTCTCTCTTCTAATTATCCCTTCCAAAGCCTCCCTAACTGCATAGAGAGAGAAAAGGAGAGCCAAATAAAGAGAAAGAAAAAGGTGTGCAGCTGTGAAGGAAAAGATTGCTACTTGTAGAGAGATAGACCCAAGACAAGGATGACTCAGAAATCTGTCAAAAAGACACAGGAACAACCCTTTAAAGAATTTCAGAGATAGCCCTCAAACCCCAAAACAAACTGTGATAAAAGAAGAGGAGAGAAACCCTTTTAAAATCAACAAGGGTTAGAAAAAAAGGAAAAAACCAAGAATATAAAGGAGGAATCAACAGAACTAACAAAGAAATGAAAACCAAAATAGGAAAAAACAAGAAATCACTCTGATTTCTTGAAAAATCCTCAATCTTTGTTGTGAAGAGAGCAAAAGGAATCAAATCTTGATTGATCAAACAGATGGAAGGCAAAGAAGAAAATGGTGGGTTTCTTGAGGTATTGGAAGCCAAAAATATCGAGAGAGAGAGAGAGAGAGAGAGAGAGAGAGAGAGAGAGATGGAGAGAGAGACAGTGGGTTTATGAGTAAACGCAACAGACTATGAGAGAAGCAGAGTTTTCGTTGCAGTGGCGACTATAACACTGAAATCTGTCTTATAGGATCCAACAGCCGAAATTGGAAAAACTTTATTATTAAAATATCTCATTTTCACATTTTATATTTCTTTTTTTTAAAACAATATATATATATATATAATTAATAAGGGTAGTGAGGAGCCAGGGGCAGGTCATAAGACACCGGTGGGGGAGTGCCATAAGATTCCAGTAACCCGACCTGCCAAATCCCCAATACCGTGTGTGATTCTGACACGTGGTGTTGTGGGCCTCAACTAGTTTCAGGCCCAATTAGAGACGTAGATTAGGTGCTGAATCAGGGGGTGTGAGTCTTGTCTCGGTTAGTGTGATGCCAGTCACGTGAGGCCCAAGATACCCGGGTCCGTTTAATTTTGGTTTGTGGTCAAATTCTTGACTATTTAAAGAAGGCATTGTTTTTTTTTTTTTTTTGTCTAATACCAAAGATTTTCGGTATTTGATTATTTATTGATTGGATTTGGTTGTGATGACCACATATTTGATTCTGGTAATTATTGGAAAAATAAATTAAAACAAAATTAAAATTCATGATTAAAATATGAGAATTAAACTTTTTCTTCTTCTTTTATGTTTCTTCAACCGGCCTTTTTATTCCTTGTTAAGGCAATTTATTTATTTTATTTTTTGAGGGTGTTAGCCCTTCGAGAAATTAGGTGTCTTGATTTTAATTTTAAACTCACTTATTAATATTCCAAATTTATTAATCAATATTCCAAACATAGGAATATGATTCAAAATTTGAGTGTCTAAAATATCAAATATATATATATATTCTATTTTAAGTATGAATTATGATTTGATGTCAACTTATATGAAACAAAGTTAATTAATTATTATCAATTAAAAAGGCAAAACACGTAAGAAAATACCTGTAAAATCTTAGGAGAAATTTTATAATTAAAATCAGTGGTGGTGTTAATGTGAAGAATATGTGAGGATGGTTTGGTATGTTAGAGCGAAGATGTGAGGATGGTGTATACTATTATGTTTGTTTTTATAATGTTTTTCAAATATAATTTTTATTTAAAATTTATTAAAATATTTTTTTTAGATTTATTTTTGTTTTTAACATATACACATCAAAATTATCAAAAAATTTATTAAAAAATATTTTTTTCCAAATCAAATGTACTCAAAATACTTCTAAACATAGATTTAACACCAATAACTAACAGCCTATATTGTGCTGGCTTGCTTGAGGTGAGTTTTTAATTTTTTACCCTTAAAAAAGTTTCAGGCTGAGTTTATTTATTTGTTTAATGAGATTTGCATTAAAAAAGAAAATAAAAAAGGAAATTACTTTTTTTACAGCCAGAACTAACGTGGCAGGCAACCTAGAACTCGCCGCCTTTTATAAATTCTGTGTTGTACATCTCTGGGCATTTTTCTCCTCTTCCTGTTTGCACAACCGAGATATGCTTGTCTCACTTTCCCTGGCAGTGCGTGTCAACCACGGGGCTTCAAAAATAGATAATCACAATATTTATTTTATTTCTCTCTGTATGGTAATTACTTGCTACCATAGTTGTCACATTTGTTTCGTTGTCCAACCCATAAAAATGCTCCATGATTAGATTAGTTGGATGAATTCAAATCTATTTTTTAAAATAATATTTTAATTTTTTTATATAAAAAAATAGTGTTATCTTGAACAAATCTAAACTAAATTAATTTTAAACAAGTCATTTAAATAACTAGTAAACTTAGTTCGATTTGGTCAATATTAAAATTAGTTCAATTTAAAATTTAACTTGGATCAAATTACTTATCATGTATTTTCTAAAGTAATCATTGCCAAACCAAGTTTCACAACTATACTAGGAACAAAAAAAAAAAAAAAAAGGGTATTCACGTGTATAATGATGATGAAGAAGTTTTGTTTTTATTATATATTATAATAGAAAGAATTTTATTTTTAACGATTGAATGAGTTGGGAAATTAACCAATACAAATCATATTTTCCAAAATAATTTTATTTTGAGTCATGAATTTACTCCAATGTCTCTAGTGAGTGTTTCAAGTTTTTAGAAAATTGCAATTAAAGAGAAGTATCTTTTCTAGCACAAGAGATAGAAAGAAATATATAAGGAAAAAATAAATGGCTGAGTAAAAATTAATTAGGTCGATTAGATCCTTTTCTTAAAGAGATTATATACATACACAAGTACTAGATAGGTTAGGCCCATCTTAAATGAAAATTTTTTAATTTAAAAATTTATATAAATTTATATTATTTTATACTTAATTCTTTTTAATTAGAATAAAATAGTAAAATATCAACTTAAAACTTAAATTGTTAGATTTGAGATTTAAAATACTATTTATATAAAATTCAAAATTCCTTTTTGTATTTGAAAAAACAAGAGGGTGTATGGACATTGAATATCACTTCATATATATATATATATATATATATATATATATATATATATATATATATATATATATATATATATATATATATATGCATGTTCTTGGACTTACCATACAATAGCATTCTTTGATCTTGGATTAATGTGATTTTTGCTGGAATTCTTTGCAATTTCTTGGAAGGGTAGGATCCAAATATTTCTGGCAGGCTGATATGTGAAAACACAAAGGTCAATTTCTGTACCCTTGATCATCATTCAACAACATGAACTGCGGCTTTCAGATTTGAATCAAATCAATGTGCGGCCACACATAGAAAAGAAGTTTCTTTTGCTTTGTTATTGGCGCAATTTGTGGTTCTTTTTCCGGGGGGAAACACCAAATTGTCTCAAAATTCTCGGAAAACAAACAAGAAGACAGGAGATCATAATAAAAAATGAAAAAAACTAGGTTGTTATGAGTGTCTCAGGATTCGATTTTCAAGCTTGCTTTCACGATATTGCTAACACGAGAAAAAGAAGATAGAGGAGAAACGCTAAATATTGAGAAACGCAAAATCTAAACAGGGATATATATATACAGTATTATTAATTTGATCCATAGTAAATATTTGAATGTTGTGCTTCTGATTAATTAAATAATATCTACTTAATATATAGTTTTAGGGTAATTGTAGGTATCTTTGGACCACCATAATTAGTCCTCCAAGTCTTAAAACTAATTAATTATTAATAATATGGAATCATGATCCATGCCAAATTAATATCGGAAGCTCTGATTTAAGTGTGTAGTAATTCACTCAATAATCTTTATTTAAGCTCCACCTTATTGTAAAAAGTTCTCATTGTAATGCTTTAAATTAAGAAAAAATCAAATAAATATCTTAAAGTTTTTCCATGTATAGAAAAGCTAAAATAAAAAAAATAAAAAAGAAGAAGAAGCAATTTCATGCAACTAAAATAATTCATTTTGGTCCATCCTCCATCCTTGATATAATTAATCATGTCATTTATCGAATTATTTTATTTCCCTTTGTCTTATCATTAGCAACTAATCATACTAATATTTGCCCGGTTAATTAATTCCATCATTTTGTCACCACACATCGAGTCTCCATGTAAAGATCCGATGACTAATTAAGGAAGTGACCAAAAGAAGAATGATAACATTTATTATATTTTCTTGGCTACAATAAAGAAGAAAGGATTTCTTTCATAAAAGAAGTTTTTGACTCCTAAGCAAAACCCCGAAAACAGCCAAGAAATTAACAAATGAAAAACAATAAATTTTACGTTATTTTCTTGGCTACAACAAAGAAGACAGGACTGATTTCATAAAAAAAAAAAAAAAAAGCTTTAGATTCTTAAGCAAGAACCTAAAGAGCCAAGAAAGTAACAAATGATTGAAGAGTTTGAAAATGAAAGAATAATTTGTTTGTATAACTTGAAATTCTACACTACATCAAACAAAAAGGCCGACTATTTTTGTTTCTGCTAACCCAATTAAAGACTTTAATTAATTTCCTTGCTTGCCGTACCTTACAATTAATTCAACCATATGTTTAGAAGCTTACAATCCCAATTATAATTCAAACTTTGAAGAACAATCACTCAATTTGTACCCAAAAAATGTGGCGACCTGGCCCTCATAGCTATGTAATGTCTTAATTTGCTGCTGTGTTGGCCAATGATTCGTAGTTAAGCCCCCACAGTCACAGGTTGGTAGCAATATTACAAATAATTTGAGAGGCTATATGGCACTAATCATGGGAAGAAGGTGCCCTCACATGAGGATGTTGATGTTCTGTACTAGTTATATGCATATTGTCACATGAATTCTTTCTTCTTTGGAGCACAACATGTTGGATATTTTTTGGAGGTTCAAGGATTTAATTGTATGTGTGGATCTTATTATTAAGTAATGTTTGTTGATCTAAAACATGCAAGCACGAGGGACTTCTGTCCCAAGAAAGGTAAAACTAGTGATTATTAATTATTAATTATAAATTCATCGTTTTTAAGAGATTAATCAATAAGTGGTGAAAGATCAATGTTGACGAGTTTGTTTAACCTAAATCAAAATAATTCCTTCCTTTTTTGCTTAGGGAATTTGAACCTTATTTTTTCTGGTAATAAATCAAGCATAGAATATATATGTGTGTGGGGGGGGGGGGGGGGTTATATATGCTGTAGAGTTTATACGATGTCGTTTGATGGCTGTATTGAATGATATTGCACCTAGCTAGCACACAAGTGGGAATAGCTTTGGTGGATAAGTGATCATCTTTTTTTAGTTAATAAGCTCACTTATGATGTATTATTATCCAAGGGATCTGCATCACAGAAATCAAATGCAAACTAAATTGTAATGCTGTTTTTTTGAATTAACTAGCAAGTTAAACTTGTGGTTTAATTTGGTTGGTACTAAAATATGAGGTTAAGAATTAGATTTGTTTTTATTAAACTTGATCCAACTCGATAATTCATCAACTCAAAACCTAATTTAGATTGAATTTTATTTCAAATCGATTTGAAAATTAACTTGATCAAATTCAAATTGACTCAATCAAATCAAGTTGATTAAGTTAACCTAACTAAATCCAAGTGAGATATTATCAAGTTAATTTCATGATTTTTTTTAAATAACTTTATTTTATTTGGTAAATTCATGATCTAAGATCTTGTGATTTGACCCGAATATGATGGTAACGATGAATAGATTACATTTATATTTATATCGAATAATGGTTATAGTTAGTAAATTTGTAAAGTCTTATTAGGCAAAAAAAAAAAATTGTATATAAAGATGATCGTTGCTCAATCATCCATTAGAATCCATTGAGCTTATTATTAATACTTGGTATCTGAAACGAAACGGCATGATCAACCTGGCCGGTTCATTTGTCATCAAGGTTTAGATGGATTAACAAAACAATTAAGGCCTAATTTACAATTGTGTATGTTTTGTAGAGACGTACAATAGATGTTTAAAGATCCCACGGTTTAGAAAGCGAAAACTATATGGATTAGCAAAGACGAACATCAAAGTTGAGCAAACTTCTTGGACATTGGCCCCTCCATCGAGCCAAGCGAGCGAAAGACGGCTAGCTAGGGAAGAACACGAGTCAATGAGCATCAAGTCCAAGATCCTTGCTTGGTGCTCTCTACATATACGTACTCTAGTATTTAGTCTTTAATCATGGTAGGTTAATCAGCTCCGCCCTAGAAACCCTAGTTTCGAGGGCAACCGGTATATATGCTTATTAGCTATTTAATCTGTGTTTTTTCGTGGATCATAAATTGTTTTTAGAAAAAATATAAGTATACAGACTATTTTTATATCTTTTTATTTAAAAAAATTCAAAATGTAAATAAAAAAGTTTATTCAAATATTTAATAATAATCTATATAAATAATTAAATAAATAAAATATTAAAAATTCTCTAAAAGGTCGATCGAAAACAACAATAAATAATAAAATATATAAGAAATGTAATTGAAAAACAAAAAGATAAACATCCATTTTTTTCTGAAAAAAAATAAAATAACAAAAATAATCAATCAAATAAATTTTTTTGTGATTTTTGCTATTTTATATGTGCTTCCACTTGCATCACTTAATTTCTAAGATAAATTAACACGATCCACTTCAAATTATAATTATAATAATCTAAATTAATATATATATATATAGGAGCTTTTATTCCAATCATCTGTTGACAAGAATTGAAGCCAAGATTTGTCACGGGATGAAGATGTATATATGTATACAACTAAATGCCAAGCTATAAATAAAAGGTCATGCATTCACAAAAAGTCAACAATGAGACAAATTATTATCTTTCCTCGTGGCAAATTTGTGTCTGTCTTCAGATTTCTTCTCTTCCCCCCCCCCCCCTACTTTTTTTTTTTTTTTTGCTAGGCTTCTATTTATTTTACTGTATGTATAAATTGACATGCAACAGGAAAGAAAAAAAAAATCAAGAGAAAGTAAAGTTCCTATCATGCTTTCTTGACTAGCTACGAGTGATTAAAAAAAAATAAAACAACTTGCATATTTAATGTCCGTTAATACAGAAAAAATAAAAACTTATTTGTTTTAAAAAATTAATAAATGAATACGTAATAATAAATTTATTTCTAGAATATTTTTAAAGAAAAATTTTATCATTTGTTGATCACGGACAAATATCTCTTATCCTAATTATTTTTATATTTTTTTATTATGAAATAGTAATTAAACGCTATTTGAATTTTATTTTTATATTGTTTTGTGTTGTACTGTATTGTTGTATTTGTCTATAATTTGCTGCACTGTTTTTTTTGTTTTTTTTTGCCCCTTATGATGCAAACCTTCACTACATGGTATGCAACAAGAGAAAATCCACGTTGAAACAAAATATTAAAATGTTTTTTTTCAAAAGAGGCTAAAAGATATTGATTGCTTAAAAATCGGAGGAAATAAAAGATAGACTCTGATCTTGTTTTTTTGTTTAGAAATCAAATTTTAAAATTCATTTTTTATTCAAATAAATAATAATTTGAAACAATCAGAATGCGGAATGATTAGTTGAGTTTTCTTACAAAAACAAAATTCTTTCTCTTGAAAAAACAAAAAGGATTGGATTTGCGGGAGGAGAACCATATCTTATAAATCCCCAAGTTTCTGAAAAATTAAACCCTAGAAATTAATATAAAATAATAAGCAGGAACAAGATCCATTCTAAAAAGATGGGCCACCTCCCACACCACAGAAGCTTTATTACCATGTCTGTCTTAAGCTTGTGATTTATTAATACAAACAATTTAAACTCGAAATTAGTTGGTATCAGAACCCATATTAAAATATTAATGTCTTAAGTGGAAACAATCTTCAGAGTGAAGCGACTGATCTCTCTCTCGTCATGCAAGCTTCCATTTGAAGCAAGAAATGTTGGTCTTTTTCTTTCCCTTCGCCACGTTTTGCCATGCTTGTGCATGCTTTCCAACCCTAACGTGTGATGATTGAAGAAAGTCCATTATATTATTAAAAAAACTAGTTTTATCTTAATTAAACGCATGAAAATCCTTTATTATCATCATTAATTACCCTTTAAGAGAAGATATCACATGAGTTTTTAGCTTGCGAGTTAGCAGAAAGAAGAATCACATGAAAGCTTCTTGCTTGGCTTTAGCTAGGTGATCGAGCACAAGATGGGTCAATTTCTCAGTCAAATTTCTAGAGTTTCTTTCTAATTAATTAATTTCTTAATTTCTTCTTCTGTGTAGGTAAAAGATTGTGCCTTTAATTCAAAAGGTGAGACTTTATGGCAAATCAAAAGAATGGAAGAGCCTTTGTATGTTGTGTGTGGATCGAGATATGGTGAAGATAAATATAGAGAAATGTATCTGGCTAAAAAATGGTGTTGCATACGGCGGAAAAAAGCTTCTTTTAGGTATGTTTTTTCATACAATAAAAGGGCATCAATTTAAAAAATTATCTCATTGGGTCTAAAAACTAAATATTCAACAAAATCCAAGAAACGATATATGATTTCATCTAGCTTGAAAAATGCAAAAAAATAAAATTAATTAATATAATATAATATGCAGAACTAGTTAATTACATCGAAATCAAAGAAATTAACAATATATGGTATCATCTACTTGGTTGATAGAACATAAAATTTCCCGCAAGAGTCACCAAAACAAGATTAAAACCACTTGATTATTAAAAATATAATTGGACCTAGAAAAGAAAACTATGTCGACGTATGGCATGACTGATCTTTAAATTAAACATCTTTTGTTACACAAACATATATTTATACATTCTGATGATTCCAGGCCAGCCAGCAATGCCAGTAAATAAATTTTTTTAAAAAAAAGGAGAGAGAGTCAAAAGTGAAACTCACGTGCTCTTCTTTCTTGGTTTTGAGTAACCATGAAGAAGAAGAAGAAGAAAAAACACAAAATAACTCCAAAATATAATAATATAATTAAGTTCCCCACTTCTTTATAAGGTAAGTGGTAGCATCGTGTTCTTAAAAGATATTGGAGGCTATCAATATGCTTGTTCATGCATAGATAGAACATTTACAAGATTCATTGCACAAAATTAAATTAATCAACCGATATATACACCTCCTTACCATATTTTGTTCAGCTGATTTTCAAGAATTCACCAATGTATAGTACTATCTAATTCTTTATATTACCCGATCCTTCTAAATATATGTGGGTGTTATATTCTTTATCAAGTGCGTGGTCAGCGTATTAAATATTTGTATTTAATTAAAAATGGAGAAAAATAATAACCCTTTCAATCCATCACCAATGAGTCCAAAATTTTGTACTGATAGTCTGTGAGCAGAAACATAGAAATAAGATATAGCTATGGTAAATATATGTATTTATAAGCTTTTTTGTGGAGGTGTCTCGAGAATCAATGATAATAGCTAGACCGAAGTTGACACTATTGAATAACCGGTGACCGGCTCCGTTTAAGCCTTCACTCGAAGACCAAAGAGAGGCACGTGTGCTTGCCAATGTGGGGTGTCGTGGCTCTAGTTTTGGAACTATGAATGTTATTATTATTATTTATTATTATCAATTAATTAAAAAGATATATTTTTTTATTATTATTAACGTGGGTGTCCGGGTCAGCTTGCGCGTACCTTAACTAATCTTATGTACCTTGAAGTTAACGACCATGTAAGTCTCCAGTGACACTGAGATTTATAAGACTCGAATTGATGACCTCTAAGAAGCAAATTCATGGCCTAATCAGTTGAGTTATACCCATCATAATTAAATAAAAAAACATACTTTATTTATGCCTATTAGCTTACATTAGTAAAGTTGCACTTTTTGGTAATTCTTCGGGACTAAAGTTATAAAAAATATATTCTAGTTTTATAACTTGTAAACATTAATTAGTTTAGATTGGGTTTTAAAAAATCAAATTATAATTTATCTAGTTGATTCAATTCAATTGATCTAATAGATTAATTTATAATTTAATCAACCTAGTTTAAATACAGTTTGATTTAAAAAAAATCTTTAAAACAATATTATTTTAATATATTTTTAATATTAAAATATTATTATTATGAATTAACCTTTTACCTGTGATCTAACCTTTAAATTTAGCCAGATTTAATAAGTTTGGTGGAGACTAAATATCTAAAATTGAGGGATTTGTAGAAATTAAAATGCACTTATTTTAATATATTTGTCATGCATACTCTCTCTTTTCTTTTGAAGTTCTAATTACAACAATTGAGAGATTCGAGAATAAATGTTAGGTTGGTGATAATTAGTAGTTTAAATATCCAAAAAACCCTAAAAATAAAGAGTGGTTGGATTGGTCAAGAGAGTCCAACTTTTTAATTGTGTTTTGAACTTCCATTTTGGTAGATTATGTTTTCTTAAACTTCTTTATGAACTTCTACTAATCATGTTTTAGGTGAATACCAGATTCAATAACAATCCAATTGCTTTAATTAGTGAGACTTTTAAGAATACTAATTAATTAAAATTTTGATATCAAGTATTGCCTTCTCACATTTATACTCACTTGCATCTCTAAATGATCAACTGATTTCAGAGTGATTACATTTTCATCAGCAGCTTTATCTCTTCTTGTGATCTAATTTTATTTTTGTTATTTTGGGTATAATGAAGGGTATTTGAAAATGTAGTTGTGTGATTGTTTTTCAAAGTGTTTTTTGTTCGAAAATGCATCAAAATAATATTTTATTATTTTTTAAATTTTACTTTTGATATCTACACATCAAAATGATTTAAAGATATTCAAAAATAAATTTAAAGTAAAAAAAATAAATTTCAACAAAAAACAGATTAAAAACTCAAAATTAAACATTCATGAAGTTGAGAAGATTTCATTGGATTAGAGCTCTATCAGTGAATAATAATAGGTTGGATGGTGGGTATTACTTCTAAAATAACCTTTCAATACTTTAGTTAGTCTAAGGTTTTTTCAAGAATATATAGTGTAAGAAAAGTAGATATAGAGATAGTTGAAATGTTTTTTAGTGTTGTTGAGATGAAAAAAAACCTTATCTCTCTTACTAAACTTAAAAATATATAGTTTGCATTGTTTATGACTTATTGTAAAAAAGTGTGTTGGTTAGATTAAGAGTTTGGTCCATCCAAGTTATTTTTGTAACTCGGTTGGGTCAACTTAATTATTATTGTTATCATTGTAAAGAGTGGGTCGGTTAGATTAAAAATGTAATGGCTTTTGCTTTAAAGCTTCTCATGTTATGTAAATAATGTGTCATAATCTAGTTAGCATTTTATTATAATTTATAAGCCATAATGTTCTGCTCACCGAACATTCTGAAAACCTTTAAACAATAATTAGTGATTTATTACTCACCTGAACTCTAATTAGAAGCTAAATTAAATATTCTTTGCAACCAAAGTATATATTAAGTTCATAATCTGACACTCAAAACATTTCCACAGCCAAAAACTTTTTTAGTGGGATATTAGATTATATATGATTTTCAGCTCTGTGCCTTGTCTTCACTAGAGAAAAATCTCTTAGTACATGGAAGCTCAGATACCTCTTCCTGTTTTCTATTCTTTTGGTCCCTTTCAAACTCAGATTTGATTAAAATTGTATTCAATAAAACCAGATTTCCAGGGGCCATGCTCTCTCCCACTCGTGGGCACGACCTACATGGAGGAATTATTTTAATCTTCTCTATAGCTTGCTAGAGCTGGACTTTGGACTAAGATTTTTCACTTCTGTCTGTTCTGAAGACCTTACACGTATTATAATTTGATAATGTAAAACAATGCATACAAACATATAATAAACGACATGGATCACCATGTCCTACGAGACCTAGCTTAAAAAAACCCTAAAGTTATATGGGGTTGGTCTTTTATGGGGAACAAGAACATATAATATTTATATATATATTGGTTTTTTTTGAATTCCAAAGCATTGTTTTTCAGTTCTTACCTTCTGGACTTGCTAATGACCGCTAGCTGACATGGGTTATACAGTTGATATATATGGTGTTAAATTAATTATATGTGGTTTAATTTATAATATTTCTCACTTTCTTTTTTCTTCTTTTTCTTACAGTATTCCTTGGCGTAGCATAATCTCATGAATTCATAGCCAGGTAACTTGGTATAAGTATGAGTTTTAGTTAGTCAAATCTTGAATTGATTAACGAAAACAATTCAAGATCCAGCATTCGTTTTTACTCGCAAGATCTTCAAAAAGATGAAGATCTCTGGTGTTGATATGCATGCACAGTGAAGAAGGAACAACTTGGTATATTCCATCTTAATTACGTGCCAGAATTTGACCTTGGCCTTTCGATATCATCCACTTATTAATGCAAAGACAAGAATCATAAATACAATCTTAGAAAATCATGCATCTGCATTAGATGAAAGTTCACTGAAGAACTCGATGTAGATTACTCAAGATCATATTTATTGATATTTATTCTAAAAAGAAGAAGAAGAAGAAGAAAGAATATTGACTTTGTTAAATTTATTAGTTTTTAAATTCATGCAGTGTGATAAAGAAGTGATTTTCCATGATAGATGTTGGATCAATCTATCTATATATCTATTTTTAATTAAGATTAATGTACTTCAAGATTTCACAATGCATGAAAATTTTATGAGTTCTCTTAAAAGGATACATAATACATTTAATAACATTAATAAAATATCCCTATAAATAAAATAATCAAAAATATTCAACTAGTTACATGATAGACAACTTTGGAAGAAGATTTATTGTTAATTATATAAAGAGTAAGAAAAAAAAATGAAGGATATATATAATAAAATAAAATAAAAACCTCATGGATCCAATGTTAGCCACATAGATTTAACAAAGTTTGTAGGACTTAAAAGAGAAGGCTAAGAGTCAATAGGATATGAGTCTATTTTAGAATATAGTTGTGGTTGCTTTTCAAAGTATTTTTTATTTAGAAATGTATTAAAATTATTTTTGATATTAAAGTATCAAAATGATCTAAAAATATCAAAAATATATTAATTTAAAATAAAATTAAAAAAATTTTCAAAATCATTTTTAAAATATAAAAACATATGTAAGGTTAAGTGCCCTTTAAAAGGGTTTAAAAGCCAAGAAAATGTCATTAATGCTGCCTGTAGGTTTGTCTTTGACCAGAGCCGTTACAATTTTATTAAAAAGCGTGTACTGTTTTGTAAAATGGTAAATTTATTCCATGCACCAACTATATTATATGAGCATGGGAGAGACAACATTTATTAATGTAGGATATGATGGAAAGAACATTGATTTGTACCCGCGCCTGCGCCAAACATTTTCTTGAATTATGCAAGCTAACATTTTAAAATTTACTGATATTAACTCTCTTCGGAATTTAATACGTAAAATATTCCACTGGATATTTATTTTTATGTTTCAAACTAATTTTAAAAATATTTATTTTTTTCCTTACTTTAAACCAATTATTTTAAAGCATTAATTTCAAAAACAGCTTTTCAAAAATAAAAAAATATATATTATTTTAATATTTTTTAAAATAAAAATATTTTAAAAAATAACCACACAATCACAATCACTCAATTGCAAACTTATGATTCTATGTTTAATTTCAAGTTGAATTAAAACTCTTTAGTAAAACTCATTTTATACAGTCAGGCTTTTGGTGAAATAGGTTTACTCTTACAAGAATTTTTAACTCAAACTTGTGACCCAAAGTCCCCAGATTAAACCAGCATATATATATTGAGTTGAGCTAATAACCCGTGAATTAACTCAACAACCAATGTCAGGCACGCCGGAGGCCCAATTGAGGGTCAGGTATAAAGCCTATTTTCTGAAACCTCCGGCCCATGCCGATGGACGCCAAGTGGTGGCATCAACGCCACTTGGATGCAGCCACGATCCGCCGTGAATCCGAGCCAAGACAAGCAAATAAAAAAACCCACCAAAGCGATGGATGCGGGCATGTGAGGAGGCAAAAAAGAAGAAGAAAGGAAATAATCATACAAACAGGAGAACCCATAAGATTTTAGAGGTTACAGGGAGACACGCTAAATTAGAGACACGATTCATGGTGTCAGATTAATCCATGGGACGGAAAGAAACACAGTCGTTTCTTCTTTAATTTGGGACGTTGTTGAGGGCCAGTTTTGCCCCGTTTAGAATGAAGAGAGAACAAGCAGCAAGCATTGATACATAGGGGAAAGAAACAAAGAGAAGGGGAGGAGGGGCTCTCCATTGCACACACCACAGGTCCGTTTAGCCCATTGCATACTTCTGGGTCCAGCTTCTTGCAGTTGTCTCATACTTGTTCCTGTCGGTCTTGTACATGTGAGCAATCTCCGGCACCAGTGGATCATCGGGGTTAGGATCCGTCAACAAAGAACAGATTGAGAGCAACACCTACACACGGAAAGACAACACGCTTTGCATCATCACCAATAAGAACTAGCAATTCAAAAGTCAAAAGACAAAAAAAAAAAAAGGTGGGGGTTTTAAACAAAGATTAAATTGCAACTAGTTATTTCACTCTAGCGCCGCACTCCACAGCAGATCAGATATTTTTTTCCAATAAAAATTGAATGGGCAGACCTTTAGAGATGTAATTTTACACAAGAAATCCTAAATATAAGCTGAAATGCCTATGCATATATCAAAGTATATATATCAAGAACATGAAAAAAAATCATAACCAATAACTAAAAATAAAATTAAAAAAATCAAAAACCAATTACAAATCAAGATATTTAATCTTCCAACACGAACTATTTATCCGGATGATGTGTTTAATGACTTTGTTTGTTAAAATCATTTTTTTTATTAAATCAAATATTAATAAAAACAGGTGTATAAAATTAATTGAATAAAAAAAATATTATGTAATATTAAAAATACTATCTAAAAATAAGTATTTTTTATTTTTAAAAATAAAATTCATATGTATAAAACAAAAACAAAATTCATAAATGAATTAGAATATCTCTATTTATAATAATAAAAAAAAATCAAACTAAATTAACAAGATAAAAATGCCGGTATTAATTGGAATGTAAACTAACAGATTATTTAAAAATACTTATACATTATACAATGATGAACATATTAAAAATACTATCCAAAAATAAATATTTTTTATTTTTAAAAATAAAATTCATCTATATAAAACAAAAATAATCATAAATGAATTAGAATAATCTCTATTTATAAAAACCTAAATAAACAAAATAAAAAACCTTATTGAAATGTAAATTAAAAAATTATTTAAATTTTTTTAAAAAAAATATCATTTAAAAAAAAGCTAAATTAGAAAAGAAAAGAAAAGAAAAGAAAAAAAGAGCCACCACACATGATCCATTTAGAAAAGACCCACGCATGGTGGCCCTAAAGCTAATGGGTCAAACAGATGTCGTCTGCCCCAAAAATATTTCAAAAATAAATAAATAAAAGAGATGACACTTCGTATTTCCACATACTCCAACCACCAAAATAAAGATTCATTTTTTTCATAAAAACCTGATATCAACCTATTTTGACAAAAAATATCTAGAAAAAAACCTAAACATCTTAACAAACCCGTAAATAGCCTTAAAAAACCACACAAAACCAAACAAAAAAAAAAAAACACCTTCTGGAGCTTATATCTGAATTTTTAGGCAACTTCAAGATGAAAAATACTTAAATGAAACTCTCATCATCGAATAAAACTCATTAACATCAAAATCAATTATTTTGATGACTAAAATTGATGTCAACATTGATTTTCTATCTCTATCTCTTCTGCCACTAGAATCTCTCTCTCTCTCTCAAATTAAGAACTAAAAATAATAAAAACAAGTTATCTTTCCAAAATTGAATTGCAAAAATATTGATGGACGAACAAATATAATTTGAAAAATTTGAGAACTAAATTAAACTTTTGTGAGAATTTTGAAATCATTACTCATTTGTGTTTGTCTTTTCTACTTTGACATCCTTTTTCAATTTTGTTCTTCGTCTGTCCTTTAATTCGACCCAAAAAATATACAATCGTGCAAAAAAAAAATTGAGGACCAAAATTAAAAGAAAAGGAAAATTTTTGCACAATGAGTCTAAAGTAAATTGTGAGAGCATGAATTGTGTTTGTATGCACAATGTTTTTCCCGCAACTTTTATAGTTCTGCATAATAAAAATGACTAAATTACATGAACCCATACAACCAATAGGATAGACTTCTCGTATTAGAAAGTAATAACAAAATAAACACCCATAAAGAGAATGTTGTGCTAGCATTCCTCTTATCTCTATTTATTGTGATGGATTTTTTTAATACATTAACGCATCAATGGTTGGTAAGAAACAATTGTCCCTTTCTTGCACAAACATGATGTTGGACTAACACAAATCCATTAAGATAGTGTTTGGAATTTCATCAGCGGTTGTTTTTCAAAGTAATTTTTTCTTGAAAATACATTAAAATATTTTTTTATTTTTTAAAATTTATTTTTAATATCAGCACATCAAAAAAATTCAAAATCATTAAAAAATATATAATTTAAAGCAAAAAATTAAAAATTTTCAAAAGTACTTTTTGAACGCAAAAACAAACATACTATAATAATGACGCTTTCTTCTCAACTCCAAGATGCTTTAAGGGTTATAGAATTTAAACCTTGGATATGGTTAGAGCAGGGCTCCATTGCTCCTTCAAAATGTCGAGGCAAATGCTTCCATTGCTATTTATATTTGGGTGGAATACCTTTGTTCTGAATGCAACCTAAAAGATGCATACATGTAACAAAATCACACACATATAGAGAACTGGATAAGATTGACTTCTCAATTGCATACGCAGAAGTCATAGTTAGCATAGAATGAGATGCATAAACAGGAACCAAGAGGCGTTCACAAAAAGAAGGAAGCAAAAGCTAATCAGCAAATACCAACAAATGGAATGTCATATAAACTCCAAAGGTTAAGTCACCAAACAAACAGAAGAAACTTAAAGTTCAATTTCATATTGTGCATGGAAGGGAGGGTTAGCAGAGGCACAACCATTCAATCAGGGCAGTTTATATCTTCAACCTTTTTATGTAAATATCATTTATTTCATATTTAGCTGACTTGAGCTTGGGTGATATACCCTCATTAATGCTAGAATTCCTTCATGTGCGATTAAAAAACAAGACCTGTTTTTTTCTGAAATCACATTAAAAGTTGAGATTTGATACACAAGCCTTTGATGCAAGAGCTGTATCATTTAACATAAACTTCACATCTTATCTCATTTTATGAGGACCTGGCATAGAATTGTATCGTGTCTTTAGTTAGGTCCTATTAAACTGGCTCATGCTTATACTGTGAAATCAGGTTTCCATGCTTATAGTTCATCTAGCCCCCTCTGTTTCTGCTGCTGATTTAAGAAAAATTAAAAGTTTGACCAATTGCAAATATTCACACACGAGATGCCTTAGTGTCAAAATGAATCAGCTTCTGATGAGAATAAATTCAATACTAATCCTTCTTCTTCAATTTTGTTGCAAATTGAGTAAGAGATGATGGGGGGAAAGAAAAGAGGTGAGGGAGGAAACAAGGAGATAGCTATTCCACGACTGCATGACACCTTTTCTTATACAAAGGGGAGGCTGGAACCTGAGACATCTTGCAAGGTAGAGGGGGAAATCGGTGCCAATGAAGCATCAGGCATGATTGTGGGACACTAGGAATTAAGGAAAAAGCAGAGGGACAACGAAAGTAATTCAAGTTTACACGGATCAGCAATTTCAAGTATATTTTAAATGTGCATGAACTTTATTCTATAGACAAGTAAAGAACTTCTTCAGACGAAAAACATTATGCCTTGCATGTAGCAAGCAAAAACTTACCTTGGGAGGCTTAAATGGATAGTCTGGAGGAAAATGAATGGTAACAAGGAAAACACCACCAGCATAAGGACTGTCTGTAGGACCCATTATCGTTGCCTGCCAATGAAACATGTCTTCAGCAACAGGACCTTCAACATTCCCATAATTAAAGCAAACAAATCAACAAAAAAGCATAAAATGAAAATAATCAATGAAAATTAGCTTTTAATTCTTCACACTCATACACCTTGAAAAAGCAAATCAAACAAATAATATGTATCTTCATGTTTTACCCTGCGGTTTTCAACCATAATTATTAAAAATCAAAAAAAATTTCAACATTATTTTTGGCTTTCCCTTAAAAGCATCGGATTTTAGCCTTAAATACCTAAGCTTATCGGTCAGAATTAATCATCGCCAGTATTATTCAATTGCACGCATGCTTGGACTATCAACAAAATCATCATCGTCATAAATTCCAGAAAAAAATATATTTACAAAAAGCTAACACGCAACGAAGAGATCAGATCGACCAAACGCTAAAAAACACAAAATAAAGAAAAATATATAGATGCGAAAAAAGTTGAAATACCGGCGCTGCATGAAGTAGGAGGGTCCTTTTGTAAATCTTTCAATTCCTTCAAGATCCGTTTTGATGCCATCTCTTCTTCTTCTTCTTCACCTGCAAAAACCTAAAAAAAAAAAAAAACACAAAATTCATCACCATCATCATCATCAACAAATGAAATCTCTCAACTCAAGATCGATCCTCTCTAAACTACCGTCATCACCATAAGATTAAAAAAAAATGAATAGAGGCGCACCTGATTGATCCTCCTTCTGGAAAATAACGGTTTTTTTTTAAATAATTTATGAGATTTGGTTGTTCAGAGGAAAAATAGAGATAGAGAGAAGAAAATGAAAGAATGAAATTTAAGGATTCTGCAGGGTAGAGGCCTTTATATTAATTTGTGGACCGTCCTTTTTTTTATTCTTAATATTAATTAATAAATAAGGTGCGTGTACATTGTGATTGTACTGGTGTAGTAATGATTATTTTTAAAAATATTTTTATTTAAAAATATATTAAAATAATATTTTTATTATTTTAAAAAATTATTTTTTTAATATTAGCCTATTAAAATATTTTAAAATAATTTAAAATAAAAATTTTAAAATTCAGGAAAATACTATTTGAAACACCCAAACCGCGGATGGAATGGGATGGGGATGGTCCCATGCTACTATTGTACTTCGCGTTCTTTATACGTTACCTTGCCCTCTATTCTTCGCCGAAAGTAGCCGCCGAATATAATCTTGCCTTTTTGTTTTTGTTTTTTTATTGTTATTACATGCAGGTCCTCTTAATATGATGAATATTTTAAATTGGTCATCCAACTAAAGATACTTTGCAAATGTACCACCAATATTGCAAGAAATCAATATTCAAGCTTCCTATTAATAAGAATTAGCATTTTTTTTCTACTTTAATTTTTTTTTATCTTTACCTTTCGATTTACTTTAAAAGAAATCTCAAGTGTTTTTCTGAAGAGTAATTTACCTTATTTTTTCAAATGGGTATCTCTATCTTGCCAATAAAAGAAAGGTTATCAAAAGTTTACTAGTCTTTTCTAAAAGAAACTCTATTAAAGTATAAGTTTTATTTTTAGAGAATTTTGGAGTTTTGACTCCTCTTGCTCAAAACTTAAATCATTCTATTATTTTGTAGTCTTCATGTGTATTTGGTATTATAGTGTGAAATATTTTTTAAAATATTTTTCACTTGAAAATACATTAAAATAATTTGTTTTAATATCTATTTTTTTATTTTTTATACCAATATATAAAAATAATCAAAAAATAATAAAAATATTAATTTAATGTTTTTTTAAGAAAAATGCACTTTTATAGCACTTACATAAATAAAAGTTAATACACAATTGGACACTCTCTTTTTTGTAATCATAGGTGTTCAGACCAGTTTACGAGCACCTCAACTAATCCCCGAGGTCCTAAAGTTAACGACTAAGTAAGTTTCTAGCCCCCTGAAATTTGTGGTACTCGAACTAATGACCTCTAGGTAGCAAACTCAAAGCCTGACCAATTAAGCTACACCCCTTATGGTTCACTATTGGACACTCTTTTTTTATTATTAATATGGGTGTTCAGGCCAACTTGCGTGTATCTCGGCTAATCTCACAGACTCTTAAGTTAACGATTAAATAAGGCTCTAGTGGTCTTGAGGTTTGTAAGACTCGAACTAGTAACATTTAGAAAGCAAACTTAGAGTCTGACCAGTTAAGCTACATCTTTTAGGGTTAACATTGAATATCACTTCATTAGATGAGTAGAACATGAAAGACTTACCATACAATGGCATTCTTTGATCCTGGATTAATGTGATTTTTGCTAGAATTCTTTGCAATTTCTTAGAAGGGTAGGGTCCAAATATTTTTTACTACATGATATGTGCAAACACAAAGGTCAATTTATGTACCCTTAATCATCATTTAACAACATAAATCGATACTTTAATATTTGAATCAAAGACTCGTAAGAAACAAATCTAAAACCTGACCAATAAAGTTACATCTCTCAAAGTTCACTATTGGACACTATTTTTTTTTTTTTTTTTTGATTAACCTGGGGTGTCCGGGCCAGCTTGCGCGCACCACGACTAATCTCCAGGGCCTAACTGAGCACCCTGCAAGCCCAGAAGGCAGGTAAGTCACCGCGGGGATGGCAGGAAGGTATACAAAGGGGTTCCAACCCGTGCGGTATAGAGAGGGAACAAACGCCTCCCCCACTAGCAGAACCCCCAAGTACATGGGTGAGCTTGGGAGTCGAACCCAGGCAACTGAGGAGACTTCTGTCTCCCCAGCCGCTGGGCTGGGACCTCCCGCTCGACTATTGGACACTATTTAATAGGCTTTGTAGTGGTTACCCATCATCCACGTAGCTAATATTAATATTCTCTTAATCTATTGAGATGGCCTGTGATCCATGTATTATTCATAATAATAGGTTATTATAATTTACTTTTATCTATTTTCTTATTGAAAGCTTATGTATGATAAATGTGTATTTAGGCTTCATGATTCTATTACAATGGTTCAAAAGGGTCTTTCTATATATTTTTTAATGAAAGTTTCTTTGTCAAATAGAAACCAAAAAAATTGAAAGTTTTTTATTTCTCTAAACAATTATCATTCAACTTTTTATTTGTTACAATAAATATTTGAGATGTTATTTTAAAAGCTTGAGAAATATGTTATTTACTGTATTCTAATTATTAATGTGTTGAGTATATGAAGCTACTGTTATTTATTTAACTGTAACTAAATGTAGATTAAAATAAAATAAATAATAGATCAAAAATAATATAATTCATAGATTTTCTATAGTGATCCTAGCACCTCAATGTAGAATTCTCTTTGGTTTGTTTAGCACTATAAAAGTGTGTCTGGTATTATGGTAGTTTTTGTGGTTGTGGTTTGAAAAAAGTTGTTTTATGAAAAGTAAAATTAGTTAAGATTGGTTTGGTATTTATATATATTTGGTTAAAACTATGGTTGAAATTGAGGTTGAATAAAAAGTAGTTTAATGTGTTTAGTTAGACATGCTTTTTAAATTGAGGTTATAAAATAACTAAAAAAGATATATATTAATATTGATGGTTTTTAATTTAAATATTGTAGATTTAACTACCAATATTATATCATTAAAGAAAATAATACTTTATATCAAATATTTTTTTATTGTTCCATTAACTTATCTATAATTTCATTACGTATGAAATTCATTTGATAAGGACTATAGTTTTCATGGTTTTTTGAGCGTGCAACAAAATCAGATAAAATATCATCAAAAATAAAATTGGAATTACGATCAAATTTCACAAATACTACATCATCATGTGGTATTCTTCTAATTTATTTAGTGTTATGAATAATATTAAACACTAATTTTTTGAGTAAAACACAATTTAAAAAAAATGATTCTTTTTCTAGGTAGGATGTGGTCCAATGAACAGTGAACAGTGCCAATGGATTAATTTACCTCAGCACTGTTCACTATTTGAAGTGAACAGTGTGGAGTGAATTAATTCACTCTACACAGACGCGACAAGGGGAGAAGCGCAGCTCTCAGCTGTTTTCGCCCGACCGGCGGTTTTAGCATAAATTATATGGGTCGCACATAAATAGTAAATTGAGTTTTAACATTACCAAACATGTTGTTTGTGCGATTTGCTTTAAAAGTTAAAGTTGTCGCGTAAACAAACACCCTCCAAGGTGCCATTTAGAATAGTATTTTATGAAAAAAAAAATTAGAAAAAAATGCTTAATTTATATATATATATATATATGTCAAAAATATTTTTTTTAAAATAAAAAATATATATTCTTTTAATATATTTTCAAACAAAAATTATTTTAAAAAATAATAATTATTATACTCTCATATATTTTTTTATAAAGCTAGATCCTTTTTTATGTTTTCATTTTTATTTTTCTGTGACTCCCTATCCTTGATAACGGGGTGAGAGTTTTGTTAAGGGGGCATGTAAGAATTATCATTAAACTTGAAGAACATTATTAAGATTTTAATTGTTTTGAGGGGCCTATTAATAAATTTTAAGAGACAAATAAGAAAATGAACCTGAAATGTAGGGACTATAGTGGATTTTAAAAAATCCAGGGGTGGATCTAGTGATGGAATTTGTTTTGAAGCGGTAATTTGATAAATTGAATTGTAAAATTGTAAGAAATTATAGTTCAAGGACTTATTTGAGATATATACTGTGAATAGAGAACTTAGTTGTAAGTTGCCTTTTATTTCAAATATTTGAAGGTGGTGATTAATGCTGGTTGTCACTGTAATATTTATCGGTGGATAGGATCGACGTTTAAGAAAAAGGAAAAGGAAAAATTAATGCATAGAAATTCTCTGTTACTATTAATGAAACGAATATTTTTGCCGTGCCGTATCGTTTTCTCTGGTCTTTTTGGCATTGACGGCGTCAACGACGCTCCCTGCAGACGCGTAGTCTTTCATGGCTGGCTCGATTCTAGTTTTTGTGCCATGGTCAACTCGTTATGAGGCGGTGACTGTTTGACCGTAATATGTCGTCGTTTCACCTTTATTTCCTTGGAAATAAAGAAGAATAACAATGAGTTTGTAATGTTTTTAAATTTGGAAAGTACGATTTTTTTAAAAAAATTCATATATAAAAAAATAGATTTAATATCTTTCCTATTAAACAACTAAATAGTATCTGGTTATTTTTTCTATTGTTTTTTTAATATAAAATGCCTAATAAGTAGTGTAGTATATTAGAAATACTCTAAAAATATATATATTTTTATATTAAATGATCTGTGATTTCTTAAGTTCATATGACATATGTATGTGTGTGTAATTACTATAATGATTCTTTTTTTAAAAAAATAGGATGATGCTACTCACACTCTCACTCTATATACACATTATTTCAAAAACAAATTAACGATATACGAAATAAATTTGAAATAAAATTATGTAAAATACTAGCATATTTTGTATATGTAATTAAAGAAAAAGAAAAAAAAAAGTTAAAAATATAAAATGACTAATAAGTACTATAACATATTAAAAATAATCTAAAAATATATTTTACTTATATTAAATAATGTATGGTTTCTTAAATTTATACGACATGTGTATATATTTGTTTTACTAGATTAATCTTTATTTTTTTAAAAAAAATAAGATGATAATACACACGCATAGAGTCAATATTTAAAAAACATCAATGATATACAAAAGAAAATTTGAAATACATGAAGTAAAATACTGGAATGTTTTTTACATGTAACTAAAAAATATCATTTTAATTAAAATAAAATAATACCCAGTAAGATGAGGTGTCTTGCTTTGTTTAGACCCCGTTTGGCACTGCGATGCAACAGGTTTTTTGAAAATGTTTAATTTTTTTTTCTAAAATTAAGTTTGGTTTGTATTTTTTGGATCGTTTTGATGTGCTGATATCAAAAATGATTTTTAAAAATAAAAAAACATTATTGGCATGCTTTTCGGCACGAAAAGCTATTTGAAAAGCAACCGCTACCATAATTCCAAACACCTTCTTAGAAAATAAAGCAATTTGTTTTTAAAAAAACACATGCTCTAGTTTTAAAGCAAAATAGACATTAATCAAATATTAATTTTAGACCGAAAGTATCTAAAAACAGCTATTCTAAAAAAATATAATAATATTAAATACAGATTTAAAATCCTTAAAATCACCATCCATTTAACTATGGTTTTTAGACTCGGATTATAGGTTTTGACTGAATTACTGGGTCGCTCGGGTAAATTTTGTTTTTTAAAAATTAAAATAATATTATTCTAGTAAAAAAAAAAATATCAATGGGTTGCAACCAGATTTTTGACAAGGTATTGTCAGGTAGCTGAGTCAACCCATCGGGTTAGCTAGGTCATACTGAGTTTTTTTTTTTCTCTATTTTTTCTTCAACCCGGCTTGGTTTCAATCCTAGATTGTCGAGTCCCCGGTCAATTAACCGAGTCAAACCGGGTTTTAAAACTATGCATTTAACATTAATATTTTAATTTGATTTTGACCCTCTCAATGTCATTATAATGTTATTGAATTGATAATATAAATTGTCATTGACACCTTTTCCTAGATAATAAATTTTTTTAATTGGCGAAGGAAAAATAGGCTTGTTTTGACCGAAATTATGATCTCGTTTATATTTTAACAAAACCATGGCATTTTTTTTAAATAAAATAAAATAAAACATGTAAGAATAAAAATGTAATATATTATATGGTGGGTCGATGAAATTGTAATATTTTAATATGGAACGTGGAAGAAATCTATATAAATAGAGTATTTTATTCATTTTGCGTGTTTTTTCTATTTGTATGGCCTTTCTTTTTTAATACTAATCCGATAAATTAAAAAAAAAACACTGATTTTTAGTCAATTAAATAAAAAAAACCCTCCAAAAAAAAAAGAAATGCATGAAAAGCACGTGCACTGCGCAATTTTGTTTTTTGTTTTAGATTTTTGCAGCCTAATAAAATAGCTAGCCCAGCCAATAACCGACCTTGGCTAGCGTGAAGCTACAGACCAAAAGCCCATGCAGCCCACCAAATAAACCGGACCAACTTAGACAGTATTTGGGTCTGCGTTTGTTTTAGTAAATTTTGAATTGTTTTTTTTGGTTAAAATTAAATATATTTTATATTTTTTATCATATCAAAAATAATTTTTAAAAAATAAAAAAAAATATTATTGCATGTTTTTTAACACAAAAATTATTTAAAAAACAAGTATTGCCAAACACGCTCTTAGCCACCCACCGGAACTCACCGCCCCCAAAAAAACTACCGATCACACATGAGCAGATTGAACCGGCGAGTCCAAATCCCCAAATACGACGATGCAGAAGAAGAAGGAGATTATAGTGATAATTATGGAGTAGCGCGATTAACAACAACAGGGAGCAATGTGAGTGACGATCAAGAACCAGTCATGGGTGTTAAAGTTCTAAGACAAGCTTCGCGTCATAGAGATATTAAAGGGGATTATCTTGATGTTCCTTCTCATTCGTACTTGATGAAGATTTTTCAGAAACAAGGTCAGTCTATCAGTCCTTTTCAAGTTCTTATAACTTTTCTGGGTATTTTTTTGTTTTTTAACTGATAATTGATTTCTGGGTCTTCATTGTTTTTGGCCATTAATCTGTTTAAAGTAGTCCTAGAGGTCTTGCTTTGTAAATGGCCAGTGGGTTTGTGATTATTTTTTGTTTTATTTATTTGATTTTGCCCTGGTTTTTTTGTTTTTCTTGTTGATATTGTATAGTTAGAGAATGCAAAATATTTTATGTGAGAACATTTAGTTTAGAAATCAACTATGTTGAATCTTGTGTTTATCAAGATTGGTTTCGTGCTTTAGAAATACTTAAAAAGTGAATTTAATAAGCTTGTGTGCTTGGCTAGTTGAGGTTGATGATGGCAGTCGCAGATATTCTTCGTTGATTGCACAATGTTTAAGGCCATATATTCAAAGCTTTCGTGCCGAATTAGTTGGATCGGTTCCTGTAAGTGTCAAAATAGTGATAATTTTTGTTGAAACAACATTGTTTTGTTGACTTGGAAAGAATGGTTCTAGAATGTTGGAAATTCTTGGATTGAAGAATGGTCTTAGCTTTCTTGCTGGTAAAAGTTGTTGCCTTCAGTTTATGACAACAAGTCTGTAAGTTTCAAAATAGTGATAAATTTTGTTGAGACATCATTGTTTTGTTGACTTGGAAAGAATGGTTCTAGAATGCTGGAATTCTTACACTGAAGAATGGTCTTAGCTTTCTTGGTGGTAAAAGTTGTTCCCTGCAGTTTATGACTTGAGTATTTACAAGTCTTGGGGCTTCTCTGTTCTCCTTTTCAAGAATAGTTTCATTACTGTTCATAAACATTTTTTTTTTCATGGAAATTTTTATATTTCATTTCAATTTCAATAAAAAGAGAAAATCAGAAAATACTCATATGGTATGCATTTGTGTTTTCCTTAATATTGATTCCACGCACCATCTTAGAATATATCATTGGTTACAGACAAATACCAAATTACAATTTATTTTATGTTCAAGTAGGCTGGGGAGGAATAAGCACCTAATTTGGCTGCATCTGATCCATGTACTGGCCCGAAACATTCGGGGTTCATAAGCATTAATGATAAAATTAAGTCCTTCAACCCCCTAAAACCAACACAAAGTAGCGAGCATTGATTCTGGAATGAAAGGATTATGCTCAGAAATTGACTTGGAGCTTTGGTGTCCTTTAAACCTCAATCCCATCTCAGAGTTCAGGGAAGACTTAGCTTGTTAATCTGATACATAGTTAAACACTCTTCCTAGCTTAATATATCTTTAAACTTTCATCATTTTTATTTTTTCAGGTGATAAGCAAGTTCTCTTTGCTGATAAAGTTTTGAAATTCACTGCTTCAGGATAGATGAAACACCGCATATTGTTAATAACTGACTTTGCCCTTTACATTATTGACCCGGAGACTAATGCGCTTAAACGACGAATAGCTCTGGCAGCTGTAGAAAAGACATGTTTGAGTGAATTAAGTGATAATTTCCTTGCAATTATCATTCCAACAGAGTATGATCTTCTCATGGCCAGCACTCGAAAGATTGAAATAGTTGCAGTGTTAGTTGAAGCTACCAGGAGTGCTTCTGACTTTGAACTTGAGGTGGTTTTTTCCAATAGGTAAAATCGATGAACTGATATCTTTCACTGTTCTTGCATTAGTATTCAATGTTTTACTTTTCCTTTGATTTCTTAGAAGATCCTAAACAGATACTTTATTGAAGGATAATTAAGGTTTAATTTTATAATCCATTTATCCATGCGTCATCCAGATTTTGGTTTGTTGTAATAGATGCTCATTGCTTTATCATAAATGAATCTTTGGTACTGTCCTTTGTATAATGCCTATGCCATTGATTTTCAAAGCCAGTTTGTTAAATGCAAACATGTGCATAACCGGGGAATTTAGCTTATAAAAACAGTCAAGTGGCTGGATATGATATGTTTGTCCTTCTGTAATCAGAGGTGACAGAGAGGTTTTCTGACTAATTTTAGAGGAAGAGAAGACTGTTAGCACTGTGAATAGTAGTGCTTTGGCCTTTTAGTGTATGCAAGTTATAAGATATCTGCAAACATGAGATTGCTTAAAGATCAGTGTTAGGAAGGCTATCAGTTAGCTGATATCTCCTCCACCCCCACTTTCTTTTCCCCGCTCCTTGCAGGCTGAGTTGCTTTTGAAATTTGTTTTGTATGATGCTCTCACTGAAATCTGACTTGATTAGGCCCCTTACCTTTGCAGCTTTGAGTATAATGCAGATGCTGAATTGGTAAAGGAAATCCAGTTCGAGGAAATTGAAGGTCCGTGCTTCTATAACCTGAAACTATTTTTTATCTTACAGGGTAATTGTTCTATAACAACTGTCATACAGGTACCCACTATTACATAGTAATCGGGTAAATCAGTTGCATGTGCTCGTGAGGCCTTCTGTTCATATCCTTTTTTATGTGCATTTCAGGTGGTGTTAAAACCAGAATCACGAGGAAATGAGTAGCAGTCCACATATGTTTTCATTTGTTTATAGACTTCACAGGACATTCATACTGTTCATTGTAAAGCGGGAAGGTCATTGCATTGGCCCATTGCGTTGGGAGGTTCCACACAGCATCAGGGTTGATATATTGTTTTGTTGATGTTGATTTTTTTTGTGTCTAATCCCTTTAGTAAAAGAATTGAAGTTTTTCTCTGCGGAACTGGTTTCGGTTGTATGAAATGAGGTTATTTTTTATGATCAAAAGCATAAATTGCTATCTCCAAGAGACATCACCAGTTTCAGTTTGATTCTGCAAGTTTTTTCGGGGCACGCAGCCGATTCATTTGCTACATGCACGAGGATTCAAAGGTGTTGATTGCTCAGCTGAGTGCATAAACAGGCTCTGCAGGGATGATAAACTAGTGGATCACCATTGACTAGTCTCTGCAAGGCAACTTGACCTGATGTTCTTCTTATATTAAATTCCACAGAACTGGAGATTAGGAGAAGATGCATGTGGTCATGATTCTTGAAAGCATCTAGTTAGGTCCATCCACTTATTATTTAAAGGGGCAGTTTATATGGTTCCACACCACTGATTAGGTAGGTTTTGGCACGTGAAGGTATCAATGTAGAGCCACGAGTCAAGGATCCTGGACCCGCTCATGTACATTGAGAGATTGAGTTACATCATGCTGCAAAAACTACATAAACCCATAGGCATAACATTGAAGTTCTGACTAAATAATACAACAGAAAAGAACCCATCTTGTCTTTGCCTTTAGTTGGGGGCTTTCGAGCAGGTGGCTAAAAACTAATTCTATGACAAAATTTGTCACGGAAATATGAGGATATACAAATAAACTCAATTAATTGAAACCAACAGCCCAATTCAATTAATGAAAAACAAAAATTGTATTGCAACTAATAGCAAGAAGAAACAATCTCACTGTTGAGCTGAAGAGGTAGAAGCTACTTCAGCTGCCTGTGGTGATGGGGTTGCGACTGCAATTTCTAGTTTACTTTCAGTGGATGGCCGGTCGTCGGTGCTCAGTCTCCGAATTTCCTCCACCATCTTCACCACATCAGGCATTTTGGGTCTCTGCTCTGGCATCCTCACCACACAAGCCATTCCTATTTGTAACATCTCTACCATTTCCTCCTCAATATTGGGATACCTTAAGAGCTCTAAATCAAATACTTCAGCAGTCCACTCCTCTCTTACCACAGAATTCACCCACCTCACCAAGTGAACAACTTCATCACCACCTGTGGCGTGCATGGGAGATTTTCCTGTGAGAAGCTCAAGTAGCAAGACCCCATAGCTGTAGACATCAGATGCATGGGCTGCTTTCCTACTGTCTGTTACTTCAGGGGCCCGATAGCCTGCAGCCCTCATCATTGGTGGGGGGATTGGGCTCATCAGTGATGCCAAACCGATATCGGACACACAGCCATATCCTTGGGAATTGAGGAAAATGTTTGAGGATTTTATGTTTCCATGGACAAGTTTGCCACCATTCTGCGTGTGGACATGAGCAATGCCCCTTGCGGCACCGATTGCGATCTTCAGCCTTGTTTCCCAGTCTATAGGAGTGTGGCCCTCCCCTCTCTTTCCTGCAAAATGTAACATTTATATATGAGTAATATCCCTGAAAGCTGGAAAACAGAGTGCATCACTGTAAGAGGTTTTTGACATACCATGTAGCATTGAAGACACACTGCCCTCTTCATAGAAATCATAGACCATAAGTCTCTCATCCTTGGAATAGTAATATGCCCTTAGTGGAGACACATTCGCATGCCTAATACTCCCAGCCACAATCATTTGCTGCTCAAACTCCTTTTTTGGCACAGTCACTTCCTTCAACCTCTTCACCACCACTGTGGATGCATCCTCGAGCGCGGCCTTATAAGCTATTCCAAACGTTCCCTTCCCAAGCACCTCTGCAGATGCTCTCAACAAGTCCTCCAAGTCAAATGCAAGACTACAATGCTCGAAGAAAAATAGCCTGTTGTTCTGCTCTTGGCTCTTTGAGGCTGTTTTCTTCAAAGAGGACTCTTTCTTCTTTGTTGCGAACCCACCTTCCCTGTTTTTCTTAAAGCGGCACAACACCATCAACACAGCAATAACCACAAACCCAAGTACACAGCCACCTAGAGCAATCCCCAGGATTGCAGGTTCCCTTAGTTTTGAGGATTTTTTTGATGGTTGAGAACTTGGTGGATGAACTGGAAGAGCAGGGGGGAGGGCATTTTCTGATGAAAGATTGTTACCAGAAAATGCAGAACTTGGAAATCTTTGAAGAGACTTGGGCATACTTCCAGTAAAATTATTGTTGGCTAATTCTAGCTGTTGCAAACTAGAGACATTTATATCAGGAATATTGCCTGAAAGGAAGTTGTTAGCAAGGTTCAAATATGTGAGGTGAGTCAAATTTGATATTGAAGGAGGAAAGCTCCCATTGAAGCCATTATTGGAAAGATTAAGAATTGTGAGATTATTCCAGACTGAGAAATCTGAAGGCAATGGGCCAGAGAAGTTGTTGGATTGAAGGAAAAGGATGGTTAAGTTCTTGAGTTTGGAGAGTTCATCATAAGGGAAAGAACCTGATATACCATTAGATCCGAGGTTCAGGATCTGAATTGCTGACAAACGCCTAAGAGTGTTGGGTGGAATTGGGCCACGAAATCCTACTCCTGGCAACACGAGGGCTGTAACTCTAGAGCGATCATTGCTACAGGACACTCCAGTCCAGTTATTGCACACAGAAGTGCTCTCCTTCCAATTGACAGGGCGAGAGAGATGAATATTGTGAAGCAAATATAATAAAGCTTCCTTATCTTCAACCGGGTCAGCGGTGGTTGGCAAGAAAACTGCTCCGAAGAAGAGAAAAGCAGATAAAATGAAGGACAGGCCCTTGTTCATGTTCATTCTCTCTCAGAACCAAACTGTTGAGCACATTTGCAACTGAACAGCAAAGTTTCTACACAAATCACGGTCACATCCACATAAATTTGGTTAAAAGATGTACTATAATTAGAAACAGAAACAGATATGGCCTTCGCTAGGATATGCTGGTTGACATAATTATGAAGCAGATAAATGTCTTAGAAATTGTCTAGAAAGATGACGACTAATAGCCAAGACTTTTAGTATTAGGACACATCTAGTCAAAATTAGCAGCTAAAGCATGATTAGGAGACCTACTATACACTATCATGGTTCTTTATTGACTTTTCAGCTCTCTTCACCGAACATCCTTGGACGCTGTGAAAGTGTGAGTAAATAGAAGAAATCAAGATTCAGAATCCCAAACACTAACACAACTATCCCTTGTCATTTTCCTTTGCTTTCCTTCATATTTTTTTCTCGGAAACCAAGCAGGCAGCAGTAAAGGACAGAAAACAGAAAGCAAGATATTGAAAAGGGGGGGTTCAGTTCTAAAGAAACGAAACTCACTGATTGAATGAAGAACACTTCAAAACTTGCCAAAGATCCACCACATCTACAACTAGTCAGCTTAACTGTTAGTCCCTCTGTCTTCCCCGTAAAACAATCTTAGCAATCCCCATGAATATTCAATACCAAGAAGCAAAAGAAGAAGAAGAAGAAGAAGAAGAAGACAGAATCAGTTACATCCTTGGGAAATCAGACTACAGCGAGAAAAGCAAAAGTACTAGATGACAATGATAAGTGAAGATGATTATTAATGATGGCGAGGACTGATGAATATGAGCTGTTTTTGCTTGAGAGAGCAGCATCACATGCAAGAAACTAATTATATAATAATTGAGAAAGCAAAGTCCATGCGCACGAACAGGAGGGTGCATGTGGAGACAAAGAGAGACAACGTTTCATTAAGGATGCAAATAAGCTAATAATAACTAGTCACAACCCTAGCCACTCTAACCATAGCCAATCAATATATATATATATATATATAGGGTGAAGCTAAAATCAATACAGGGATCTACTATATATATTAAAAGGTATCTGCAGTGGTACCGTGCTATGCTAGAGTCCGTCCACAGGCGGTGGCAGAGACACAGTAGATGGATGATAGGATCCAAGTGTGGATACCACCACCTGCTCCAACCTTTATTAGCCAGCTTCCTGCAGTGCAACCCGACAGAGCTGTCACTTCCAAGATTTAAAATCACCCATCCACTCACGCACAGTCCTTTCAGAAAACCACCAAATGCGGTGCCTACCCTATTCCTTGCTACTATGCTACAAGTTAATTTCTACCCAAACTCTTTTGTTTTCGAGTTAAAGGTGTTTTTATTTAAAGATATATTTGTATGATAATTAAAATAATTTAAAATAAAAAAATTCATTTCTTCCAAACTATTTTTAAAGTGTAAAAATTAACATGCTCTAAACTTATCTTTATGTGTGTTTTAAAATTATATTTGGTTTGAAAAATATTAAATTGATATATTTTTAATAATTTTATATATTAATGTTAAAAATAAATTATTTTAATATATTTTTAAATAAAAATAATATGAGTACAAAAACCACACCAAGCACTCACAGAATTATTAAAATAAAAACAAGCATTATTTTTTTTTAGCTTAACCATTCACAGACTCCATAACTTCATGATATTTTGTTTTTATCATAAGTCAATTTATTTTGCATATATTTATATATATTTGAATAAAAGATTATATAAAAAGCTTCTATACTCATATATTTTTGAAAATTGAGATCAAGATTTTAAATATTTTGATAAAGAAGACTAATTTAACATAGATATATGTATTTTTTAAAAAAAGAATGACAAAATACAAATTGGAGACCTTTATACCGATGTATTTCTCTTTAATTTATCGTCTCATGGCTAATACCGATGTGTTTCTCTTTAATTTACCGATGGGTGTAAATTAAATTGATAAATTCCTTTTCATAAATTAAATTGAGCTGATAAAAAAATTAAATTTGAAACACAAGCACCTGCGACAGCCTTTAATATCGTTGATAAAAAATTAAAAAAAAAAAAAACTTTCATAAATTTGAAACACAAAGCACCGGTGACAGCCTTTAATATCGCTGATCAATGACCAATGAAAAAAAGAAAGAACCAATCAATGGTGACTGTTAGATCGGTGGCCTGACAGTGTTGCACTTAATGATTACCACGTGTATTTATTACCTCTACCTTCCAAATTTAGCTTCCTTAGGATGGCATTCTGACGTGGCTCCTAGTTTTAGAGATCCCACGTGGTCACTGCGACAGGTCAGAGACGCTCCTCTCTGCTTTCACTTTCACAGACCCATTAACGTGTCATTTTTACGGGTTAATGCTTACATCGTTGTATTTTTTATTCTGTACTAGAAAGTCCTTTTACTATTATTTTTCATTTCATCATCTTTTTGTATCCTTCCAGTAGTTAGTATTACTATTGTGATTAAAAATTGATATGTGTGGTGTGCTCTCTAATATAGATTTTTATCATTATATTTTCTTAAAAAAATTATTTTGGTCCATTTAGTATATGTTTTACAAATAAATCCTTAATTGAACGTTTTTCTCATTGTATGTTTTAGTTATATACAATTTAGTCCCTTAACAATTCTCTTGAAACTAAATCCCTCAATATCAAATTTTAATTTTTTTAAAAAAATATAGTTAAATAATCAAAACGGAGTGATGGATAAGATAAGAGTTGAGTGAATTTAAATAAATTTACCATTTGTTTTAATTTTTTTATATAATATCATGTATCTATTGTTATGTTTTTTAAATTTTTTGAATTTTAATTCATTATCTTGAATCAAATCTAAAAAAATTCACCATTTATATTTGACATACGATATGAGAATACTTATTTACTTTCCTTTTTATTAATTTAAATAGTTATACCTATTTAAATCCATTGTACTCTTATCTTACCAACCCATTTAAATTATTTAACTAATTTTTACGAACTTTATTAGTAAACTGTACTCTTTTTAAAATAAATTGGATTTACTACATATAACTTTATTAGTAAGTATGCTATTAGTGTACACACACATTAATATATAGTATATTTTTTAAAATTAAAAATATAAATACATACATACACTAATGGTATATTAGTTCTGAAATTGATACATTAAATTCTCCTTAGAAGAAACGAGAGAGAAAAAAAGAATCTTGCCGTGCAAAAATAAACAAGAAGACATGAGGAACTCCCATAGGTTTATTTAGATTATTGACATTTTTTTAGAAGTAAATTATTGATATAATGGGAAAATGATATTTCCTCATTATAGGTTCTCTATGAAATCACAATAATCTATTATATTAATTATAGCATGCATGAAGCACGACCTAAGTGCCTTGCAGACGACCGATGAAAGAGTGACAGAATCATGCTTGCCAATGTTTAATTAACATATAATCAATTATACAATATGGTATCAACAATGATTGGTCCAGAGATAAGAGGCTAGTTCTTTTAATATGGTATCACAATAATCTATTATATTAATTATAGCATGCATGAAGCACGACCTAAGTGCCTTGCAGACGACCGATGAAAGAGTGACAGAATCATGCTTGCCAATGTTTAATTAACATATAATCAATTATACAATATGGTATCAACAATGATTGGTCCAGAGATAAGAGGCTAGTTCTTTTAATGAAGCGAACAGGTTTGAATATTTACTAGGTATTTGAAAGTTTGGTAATAAGTATTTTTTAAAATTATTTTTAACATCAACATATTAAAAATATAATAATAGTTAAAAAATTAATTTGAAATAAAAAAAAAAATTAATTTGAAGTAAAAAAATATATTTTTTAAAATCTTTTGAAATACAAAACAAATAAGGTATTACTTATAATAAAACTTGTTTTAAAATGTTTGGCGTTACTATGAAAAGGATCGGTCTCCAAATCTGAAAGGGGTGAAGAATACCCTTACATATATATAAATAATAATAATTATAAAATACATTATATAAGCAAATTCAACCGTGTTGCCATTCCAAGGGCATAAATACAACGACACAACACGTAGACCACCCAGGGCCAATGAGATATGATTTTTTTTTCCTGTTTTAATTGGGTTTTTTTTTTTAGTTATTTGGTACAATTCTCTTGCTCTTGAGGCTGCCAGCAGCCTGAGCCTAATAGTGACAAATAGACTAGGACGCGAGAGACGAGGCAAGGAATGGATTGAAAATGGGTCGAGAATCAAAATTTGTTAAAAGTCAATCGCTAGACCTAGTTAGGTAGATTAATCAACGATCCCTTTGGACTTTTTGGAGGGTTCGGCGATGAACTTTGATTCCCATTTTTTTCATAATAATAATAAATAGAAAAAACACCTCCTCCAATAATAACATTATATTTATTAAATATAAAGGGTGTATCGATTAGATTTTAAATTTATTTTCATGTTAATAGTTCGAGTCTCGTATATTTCATGGCCGCTAGAGATTTACATGATTGTTAAATTTAATATCCATAAAATTAGTTAAGGTGTATGCAAGCTGGCCTGAAAATCCATATTAATCTAAAAAAAAAACATTATACTTAGTAGAGTTCGTATAACTCAACTAGTCAAGTATTGAGTTTGCTCCGTAAAGATTGCTAGTTTGAGTATCGTAAACTTTAGAGTTATTGGAGGCTTATTTGATTATTAACTTAAGGGCCTTGGAGAATTAGTCAAGATACACGTAAACTGATCAAAACACTTATAATGTTTTTTTTTTAAATATATTATGCTCAGTGGTTCACATGATACACCAAGGGGATAGTGAAAATCTTGGGCCGCATGAAATCAATTATATTTTTTAATACTTAGTGTATCTTGAATCAGCTTACATCCATCAAATTAGATTTTTATTCCCAATATTTGTAAAGCATGATTTACACTATACAGTCCACCATGACAATCAATATTAACAGGCTGAAAAAATCAAACTTAACTCATGAAAAACATATATCTTGCTCCCATTCACCCTACCAACTCAACCACCCACAGTGGCTAAATCATTGCTTCTCTCTTGCTCTCTTCCCTTCCCTGACCTGTAAACAGGGGTCAAATCTACGATGCCGTAAATTTCGCAGTATTACTTTTTAAATAAACTATTTTGGATACTACAATCAACAGATCAGAGTGGCGCAGCGGAAGCGTGGTGGGCCCATAACCCACAGGTCCCTGGATCGAAACCAGGCTCTGATAAAAAGAGTGGCTTCCGGCGTTGCATTTTTAACGACTTGAAACTGACGTGTCGAGATACGGGTGGAACACGGTGTCAACGATATATCGCCAATGAAGGAAAAAAACCCAATACACTCTCACCAAACATATCGTAAAACGAGAAGAGAGACGACAAACCAGGACGAACAGCTTGGCAGAAGGAGAGAAGGAAAATGAAAGAAGAAAGATGATAAAACCTAAATCTTTTAGTATAACCGTGTTTTAAAAACAATTTTTTTTTTTAGTTTTAGCTTCTTTTTTTTTTCAGTTTTAGTATTAATATAAAAAATAAATTTAAAAAATTATTATTTTAATATATTTTTAAATAAAAATACTTTAAAACACCTTTAAAAAAAAACACTTATAAAAAGACCCTAGTAGCAAAGTCCAAAATATCACATGATAAATAAAAAAAAAAAGAGAAAAATTCCAAATCTGCAACCTCGGATTATCTCTCCGTCGACTCTCCCCTGACTCTCTTTGTAAGCTTTTCTTTGTAGAAGACCAAGTCCATGAAGAAGAACAGGTCAACCAAAACTCTTCAATACCAGCAGCCGGTTCCTGAAACAAAGGAGATAATGTTAACAACAAAAGATAAGATAATAAGTCTTTCAAATTCAAATGTAAATCATGCTTAGGCTAACTGATATGATAGTTGTTGCTTTACATTTAAACTATGTATTACTCAAAGTCTATTTAAAGACAACGAGAATGAAGAACAATGCAGCAGAAGAATAATATACAACAATTCTTCAATTTCTCTTCTGTCGATTCTTTAGTTCTCTACTGTTTTATGGTATCAGAGCCTCTAAAAAGACCAACGTCTATTTACTATTGATTTACAATGACTTCCTCATCTTCCACCTCAAATAACTCTGTTGATCCCATTCTTTCTATCCCATCCCTCTCTAATCTTCCTTTTACTATAAGCACCAAACTCAGCTCCTCCAATTATCCTGTTTGGAAGGCTCAAACACTACCTTACTTCAGAGGGCATGGTGTTTTTGGTTACCTTGATGGTACAATCCCCATTCCCCCACAAGAAATTGATTCTCTTCATCCCAACACAGGTGCTGGTATCAAAATCCAAAATCCTCAATATGCTCAATGGCTTCATCAGGATTCTCTCATTCTTGCCACCCTCAATGCCTCACTCACTGAGGACGTCCTCACTCAAATTATTTCTTATTCAACATCCCGTGATGTTTGGCTTGCCTTAGAGCACAACTTTTCTTCACTCTCACGTGCCAAAGCTGTCCAGGTTCGCACTCAATTGGCCACCATTCGCAAAGGCTCTCTGTCTGCTAATGAATATTTTCTCTCCATCAAACGTCTGGCTGACGAACTTGCTCTTGCTAGACAACCTCTCACAACTGATGATATCATCACCTACGTGCTAGCAGGACTTGTCTAGGAATATGATTCTTTGGCTTCTATCATTACCTCTCGTTTAGATTCTGTCACTCTTGAGGAACTCTACTCACTTCTTCTTATTAGTGAATCCCGTATTAATCATAACAATCAACCGCTTCAAGCCACTCCTTTAGTTAATGTAGCTACTAGGCATTCTCTGCCTCACCCCTCATCCTCTTCTCCCATCCATGCCAATTTTCCTGCCCCCATTCGTGGTTCTGATTTCTACGGTGGCAGAGGTCGTCGTTCACGTTTCAGCCCCCGTCACTATGGTTCATCTACCTCTGTTACATGTCAGGTTTGTTTCAAAACAGGTCATTCTGCTAGACAATGCTATCACATGTTTGATCTTTCTTATCAGGATCAATGCCAAAATCGAACCCAACCTCAAGCTATGGTTGCTGCCCGTTACCATACTGCTGATAATGAGTGGCATCCTGATACTGGAGCCACCCATTATTTAACCAACAATGCCAACAACATTCACGATCATATTCAGGTTGCTAATGGCGCAGGTTTGGAAATTCTTCACAGTGGCACTTCCATTTTCTCTTCTCCTTCTAAGTCCTTTATGCTTAAACAAATTCTTTGTGTTCCTGAAATAAACAAAAATCTTATGTCTGTTCATCGTTTTTGTCTAGACAATAATGTTTTCTTTGAGTTTCATGCTTCTTTCTTCCTTGTGAAGGATTACTTGGGGAACATCCTGCATCGAGGTCCAATCAGTAATGGTCTTTACTCCTTCTCTGCCTCTTTAGCTCACCTTCAACCTTAAGGTCTATCCAGTATTCATGTGTCTGCCAAGCTTTGGCATCGTCGTCTCCGTCATGCTTCCTTTCCAGTCATCAATAAAGCTATCTCTATAACTCCCCGTAATAAACTTGCTTCTATATGTTCTGATTTTCAGTTGGCTAAAAGCCATCCTATGCCCTTTAAACATGTTCATGTTTCAGTTTTAAAACCTTTGGAATTAATCTATTTAGATGTTTAGGGCCCTACTCCTGTTTTATCCACCACTGGTGCTCGTTATTATATCAGTTTTCTTGATGATGCAACCAAATATTTATGGTTATTTCCCTTAAAACTCAAATCTGATGCATATCATACTTTTCTTAATTTTCAAACTGCTGTAGAACATCAATTTGATACCAAAATTATTGCTCTACAATCAGATTGGGGTGGGGAATTTTGTAGCCTACATAAATATTTGCATAGTCAAGGCATCAATCATCGAATAACCTGTCCATATACGCATCAACAAGCTGGTGCAATTGAACGACGTCACCGTTAAATTGTTGAAGTTGGTTTATCTTTACTCACTCATTCAAAATTAACACAAATTTTTGGGAAGATGCCTTCTTAACTGCTGTTTATATTATTAATAGATTGCCCACTCCAGTTTTAAAAAATTATTCTCCTTATGAAAAGGTCCACAATCATAAACCTGATTAACAATTTTTGCATGCTTTTGGTTGCGCTTGTTGGCCTTATTTACACCCCTATAATAAACATAAAATGGATTTTCGATCAAAACGTTGCATATTTATTGGGTATAGTATTGGTCATCAAGGCTACAGGTGTTTAGATGTCGCTACTGGCAAAATTTTCATCTCCCGTCATGTCGTTTTTGATGAGTCTATTTACCCTTATATAGTATCTCCATCTGCTTCACTCATACCTAATTTTGATACTGTTGTTCTCCCACCAAATCTTCAACTGTCTTCCTCTAGTGTTCTTATTTCTGCAGGTCCACTTTCTCAGCCTCCTGCACCACGCCAGCTACCTATGATCTCACCAACAAGTCCTTCAAATTATCTTAATGATAATTCTATCTTCCCTGCCTGCAATCCTCCTTCATCTCAGCTGCCAAATGACACCGATCTAGCCCCATCACTATCTTCAATTCAGCAGCCGGTTCCCATCACCCACCCCATGATCACAAGGAGTAAGAACAATATCCACAAACCCAAAATCCTCTATGATCATCATATTCGCTACCCCATTCCCAAAGCTCTTATGACCACACTCCATCCATATAATAAAGAACCCACTTGCTACTCCACTGCAGTTAAACACCACCATTGGCGTGAGGCTATGAACAAAGAATTTGATGCATTGTTAGCAAATAGCACCTGGACTCTAGTTCCCAAACCACCGGCTGCCAATCTTGTTGGCTGCAAATGGGTTTACAAAGTCAAGAGAAAAGCTGATGGTAACATTGAATGTTTCAAAGCACGTCTAGTAGCCAAAGGTTTCCATCAACAAGAGGGTGTTGATTTTGGTGAAACATTCAGTCCAGTTGTTAAACCACCTCTTGTCCGTTTAATGTTGTCTCTTGCAGTCTCTCATGGTTTGTATCTTCGTCAAATAGATGTGCAAAATGCCTTCCTGCATGGCCTTCTACAAGAAGATGTTTTTATGACTCAACCTCCCGGCTTCGTACATCCACAATTACCTCACCATGTCTGCAAGTTACAACAATCTTTATAAGGTCTTCGTTAGGCACCGCGGGCATGGTTCTCTCGGTTAACTGATCAACTGCAGGCCATTGGTTTCATTAGCAGTCAGGCTGATCACTCTCTCTATATTTATCACCAAGGCTCCACACTCATTTATCTTCTCATTTATGTCGATGAAATAATTTTGGCTGGTGCTGACTTGCAAGCTATAAACCGTGTAATACGCTTATTACAGAACAAGTTTGCAGTTAAAGATCTTGGTGACTTAACTTTCTTTTTGGGAATTGAAGCAATCAGAGACAATAATGGTTTGCATTTGTCACAACGCCGTTACATTCTGGATCTTCTTACCCGCAACCAAATGGACAAAGCAAAGCCATGCTTGACGCCTATATCCACCTCCCAGTTATTATCCAAATCTGATGGCAAACCTTTTGCTGACCCTCATCTTTATCGCAACATTGTTGGTGGGCTGCAATACCTCTCCTTTACAAGGCCTGATGTCGCCTTTGCAATTCACAAGGTTAGCAAATATATGCACAATCCGCTTGAGCCACATTGGATAGCTGTGAAACGTATTTTGCGCTATTTAAAAAGCACAATCTCTCATGTGTTGTTAATTCAACCGAGTACTGTTGCCAAACTTCATTGCTTCAGCGATACAGACTAGGCATCTGATCGTGATGACAGACGCTCGGTTGGTGCCTTTTGTGTTTATCTAGGCAAAAATATTATTTCATGGGGGTGCAAACAACAACAAACTGTTGCACGCAGTAGTACTGAAGCAGAATACAAATCTCTTGCCAACACTACTGCTGAAATTAAATGGATGCAATCCTTGCTAACAGGTCTTCATGTACAGCTTGTCCAACCTCCAATTCTTTGGTGTGACAACATCGGTGCTACATACTTAACCAGTAATCCTCTATTTTATGCCTACACCAAACATATTGAGGTTGACTTTCACTTTGTTCGGGATCAAGTTCTACGTGGTGAACTTCGTGTTCAGTTTGTATCTAGCAAAGATCAGTATGCAGATGCCCTCACCAAGCCATTGCCCTCCACTCGGTTTCTTCTTCTACGTGACAGTCTCATTGTGCGTTCCTTACCCTTTCAACTACAGGGGTGAGTAGAAGACCAAGTCCATGAAGAAGAACAAGTCAGCCAAAACTCTTCAATACCAGCAGCCGGTTCCTGAAACAAAGGAGATAATGTTAACAACAGAAGATGAGATTATAAGTCTTTCAAATTCAAATGTAAATCATGCTTAAGCTAACTGATATGATAGTTGTTGCTTTACATTTAAACTCTGTATTACTCACAATCTATTTAAAGACAACGAGAATGAAGAACAATGCAGCAGAAGAATAATATACAACAGTTCTTCAATTTCTCTTCTGTCGATTCTTTAGTTCTCTACTGTTTTACTCTTGGTTCTCCTCTTCTTTCAATTATTTCTCTCCTCCTTTCCCTATTCATTATTTATTTATTTAATAATTAATTTTCATTTCAAAAAATTCTCTCTATTTTTTGTTTGGTTGTTGGGAAATGATGTCCCTACTAAGTTCTTGAAGCCTTTCTATTCATACAATATCATTTGAGGAAAAACAAATGTAAATCAAAGCAATTATAAAATAAGTTGAGCATTAAATGATGGATTTTAATGCAAAATTTCAACTTGTTATATTAGAATTGGAATTCTAGATTAATTTTATTATTTATATTGCTTAGTTACATCAATGATTATTTAAAATTATTTACAAATACATTGATAGTAATAATATTGCCATTTATCATAAATATTTTCTATTCCTTTGAATTTGATTGAATAAATGCTAATTTGTTTTTAGTTGACTAAAAAATTTATAGTTAATCAGAAAGTTAAATAAACATTATTTTTATTGTCAATCTAGTCTATCTTTTAAAATAGTTTTTTTAAAAAATAACATAGTTATTATTAAATAATCATATTAAATCGGGCTTGATTTAATAATTATGTTCCTATTATCATTTCTATTTCAAAATTTATGATAAATAATAATAATAATAATAATAATGATAATTTCTCATTCATGAATGATGGAGATTTCCTATCTAATGTTCGAGAAGAAGAGAATTTACTCTTTGTGGGTAAAAGTTAGGGGTGTTCAAAATAACCGATTAACCGAGAAAACCGAAGAAAAATTAACCGAACAAACCGAATCGAAATAAAAAATCAATTAAACCGATTGTCAAAACCGTAAATTTTATCAGGTTCGGTTCGGTTTCGGTTTTGAACCGGACCCATAAAAGCCAAAAGTCACAAATCTTTGAGGTATAAATAGTTAAATTGTAACCTAACCCTCACAGTTAACATAACTTCACTGCCTCTCACAAAAAATCACCGCCTTGCCTAGAAAAATTCCCAATCTTCCTCCCAATTAATTCTCAATCTTCCTTTCCCAGTTTTCCAATCTTCCTCTCTGGTGGGTTGTTGGATGAGCTTTCAATGAGAAGATCACATTTTTCAACGTCACATAATCATTCAAAGAAAATTGATGTACAATGAGCATCCTTATCACTTCTTGTATCTTTTTCTTGTTATTATCTTTTCTCCCTTTTCATTCTTAGTTGTACCTTAGGCTTCGCTATTTTGAGTTCTTGGTCGAGACTTTTTCTTTCACTCCTGCAACTCGAGGCTCTCCTTTCTAAAGCTGCGAAAGGCGGCCCCTCAGAACAAAGCACCACCCTTCTTTTTCCCCTTTAATGAAAGACCCTCGCCCTGCTTCCTATTCATTTGTGGGTCGGGACCCGAGAGCCTTTTTTTTCTCAATTTCAAGAATCTCCTAGCCGATCTTTCTTGTGGTAAATATTCGTGATAATGGGTAAGATCGATGAGATTAATGGCAATGGAAACCGTGGAGGAGTTGTTTTGGTTATTCTTCATCCAGCTCTATAAAGGAAGTTTCAGTCTTGAACTTCTCTGTGTCTTTTATGCAAAAGATGCTGTAAAATCTATATTTTTTCTATGCTTGTGTTTTCTTCTTGCCATATAAACAATCCAGTTTCCTGGTTTGAAAAGAAAATTTTAAAGCTCGATTTAATGTAAACCAATTTGAAAAAATCCAAAAAAACACATATGATGGGATTGGGTTTCCCGGTTTTTTGCTAAAAAAACCGGATTTAACCGAACCGGACCGGTTTGATTTGAACCGGTTTTCGATCCGATTTGGTTAATATTTCACAAAATTAATGTAATTCGGTTCGGTTGGTTTTTTAAGTCTAAACCGAACCGAACCGTGAACACCTCTAATAAAAGTTACCGGTAAACAAAAATTAAACAAAAAAAAAAACATTAGCAATATTCTTTATTTTAATGTTGGACCTTAGTTAGATTTATTTAGTTGATAATTTTAAAAAGTGAAGCCAAGTGGGCTTCAACAAGCTCAAAAGTTAAAGCAAATAAGCCCAGAGTTGAACCACAAAACGCCCACCAATAACATAATTTCTCAACCCATCTTAGAATAATCTTAACCTTCAAAACAAACTAACCTCAAACACGTCATCCTCCTCCTCCTCCTCCTCCTCCATTTTCTTCTTCGCTTCCTCTCTCTCCCCCTTCACTTCTCTCTCTCAACAATGGACTACGATTTCAGAAACAGAAAAGGCTCACCGTACGACACACCATCGACGATGCACAGATCATCGACGCCGTCAACAGCACCACAACCTAGCCATCCGATGTACGGACCTCCTCTCTATCCAACAGTGAATCAACCTGGTCACACCGTAATCCCTCACGCACCCCGCCACCATTCTTTTACTCAACAAATCCCCTCCTCTCCTTCCTGTAAGTAAACTTACATGATCTTGATAACCAGTATTTGATTATTTTAATCAATCAATTAGTTAATTTGTAAATTTGATTTGTTGATTGATTGATTGCAGCAGGATTAGGGATTCGGGTTATGATAAAACCGGAATACCGCATCACTCCTCCAGTAATGTTTTTCTTTTTCTTTTTTTTTAATTAATTGATGATTTTTTTTTTGTTAATCTGTTATTTAATGTGATTAACTTGATTTGCGTTGTAGCCACAATTGACACCACAAATAGTGGAGATTCCGCGGAGTAGTTTTCAGTTTGATTTTGAGCTTGAGAGACAGATTTTAGCGGAAGCGGAGAAGGATAGCCCGAATTGGAGTAGGCTGCTAGGTTTGGAAAATTCGCCTCCCAAACCGTTACAGTCGACCTCTTCAATAGTAAGTCTTATATATATATATATATATATATATATATATATATATATATAATTTTCATGTTGGATGAAGAAGGAGAAATTTGTATAATTTCCTGGTACAGTGGACTTCACTGTTTATTATTGTTTAGAGGGAGTCTGGATAATTTGATTGATTTGTGTGATGATTACCTATGAAATAGGTAAGATAGAATTGTTGTTGTTTAACTTGAAATCGGAAAATTATGGAGTTGTAAAAACAAAGAGTGGTGATTAAGAATTTTATATACATTTGATTAGGTATTAGTATAAGAAAATCAGGAGGATGAGAAATGGAGGGAGTGACGTGTACTAGGAGATGGCTAATTTGAAGCCTCTCCTTGTCACAATCCATGCTACTTTCCTCAGAATTGTCTTCACTTCCTTTTATGTTTTCTCTGCACATACTCTGCCAAGTCCTCCAATTCTTGGTTCCTCTCTCATTGTTGGAAAATGTACATCCAAAGCTGATAGCATCAACTCCTCTGTTGGTGATATTATATGTGTTTGAGATATTTATAGTTTCAGTACCGACTTAATACTATCCTAGTGGTTGACATTCGCTTACTCACATTTGATTGACTGGGTTTGGATGTGTTTGGAAATGAAATGTATTGTTTGAGAACCTTGTGATATTTAAGCAGGTTTTCCCTTGGGATTTATGTGAATGAAGTAGGAGGGGTGTCTATAGGCTTGGTGCATGTAGATCAGATTAATTAAATTGAATGGTGTAGTGAACTCCACTGTTATATTTGGTTAGACTCCAGATAAATTTGTTGTTATTGGCAATTATTACTCATGAAGTAGGAAAGAATCCTTTTTGTGATGTTTGGTGATCGTATGTTAGTTTATTTTATGCATTTGAGAAACGCATGTGTGGACTTGATTAGTTAACGAGACAAGTTTTCTGCTGTTGAGTTGTGAAATGGATATTATTGATAATGCAGGGTCCAACTGCAGATCCTGTGGTGAGAAAGTACGTTGCATTGGGACTCAATCGAGATGCTGTTCCTCATGCAGTTGCAAACTATGGAGATAATCCACCAAAGGTATTTTCCTGGGTTTAGTTTTGCGCTTGTGATTAACTTAGCCAATTGCTATAGAACACCATTCAAAGAGCATAGATTTTTTCCATGCTTCAATGCATCCATACAAGAGGGGGGACAGAGGGGTTGCAACTGGCTTATAAGAAAATCTTCCTGCAAGCAGTTTAAATGAACGAATACTTTTATGCTCCTTTCCTCCAGGTTCAGGAATTTGTCAACGGCTACACCCTTCTACAAGAAATGGGATTTCCATCAAACAAGGTAGCTGAAGCTTTACTCATGTATGACAACAACACGGACGAGGCATTGGCACATTTCCTTAACAGTTCATAACAAGCATGCCTTAATTAGACGTTTGTGTGCTATATTGATAGTTAAATTTGACGCTACACGATTCTAGTATTGTAGCCATGTTTGCCAGACTGCAATATGATTGTAAAAAAGATACCAGACCGGTTTTTCCTGGTCATTTGCTTGTATGTAATGCCCTCTTTTGTTTTTGTATCTTGTAATATTTTAGGAACCCATGTTGAATTATCTTCACTGAAATCTCATTCAAGGATGAACACACTCCCTCCTATTTCATCAACGAAAGAATCATCAGCATGCATGTTGCATTGTTCATATGGGTACGAACACTATCTCTTCTTACTAACTCGTATAAATGATACAAGATTAAAACCAAAGAAATAGAAGCAGCAGCCTCTCTGTAGCCAGTTTGTGTGGATCCCTATCTGAAGTCTATCAAAACCCGACAAGCATAAAATCCTGAGGGCCTAGATGCCTGAAAGTGATTCTAAAAAGATCAACCCCTTCTATCACATTCACCTTCAGAGAACTTAAACCAGCAGCATGAGCAACTCCATCAGTTTGTCTATTCATATTTGCTTCTTCCAATTCTGGAAACAAATCAAACGCCAGAACAAATCGCTCCTGAAAAAAGAAATAATAACTGTCCCATAAGAAGAAAAAAATTTTCGATCTGGAAAAAATATATTCAAATTTCTTTTTATTTATCCCAACAAATTTGAACACCAAAAATTCTGGTATTTTTCCTTTCCATTGGCCAAAAAACACTGCCAAAAAAACATCTAGAAAATAACACAGTTTTAACAAGATGTAATCGAGAATAGCGACTTTCACAAAAAAAAAATTTCAAACCTCAAACTAACCCTAACTCCAAGCCCAACCTTACCCCAAATACAAATTTTAAACAATACCTGAACCCTAAATCATAATCCTAATCTAAAAAACAAACCCTAAACACCAACACTAATTACAATCCTTAAAAACAAACACTAATTAATAATCCTAAAAACAAGCCCTAACTAATTATAATAAAATTGTTTTGGCTTTTTTGACACTTTTTTTTTTTTTTAATCTTTTGATTTTTTTAGGGCTTACCATTAACCCAATACTGGAGATTAAAATTCAATAAAAACACCACGCTAAATGATGGAATTGAAAAAAAAAGAAAACCCAAAAGATTTTATTATATTTAGAAATGGTTTGTTTTTAGGTTTTATTGATTAGTATTTGTTTTCAAGGTTAATGATTAGTAATAGTGTTTAGGGTTTGTTTTTGAGATTTAAGGTTAGTGTATTGTTTAGAGTTTGTATTTAAGGTTAGTTTGGGGTTCGAGTTAAGAGTTAGTTTGCGGTTTTATTTTTTTGGTCAAACTCGATATTTCGAATCGTGTTTTTATTAAAATCACTATTCTCAATCATACCTTTGTTAAAACTGTGCTATTTTTCAAATATTTTTTAGCATATGCTATTTTGTCAATATTTTGGTCAATTGTGCTAATTTTTAAAAAAATCCCCAAAAATTCTTCAAAGGCAAGCTAAATCTGGTCGGGTCACATCACCAAGGCAACATTCCGTCCATCCGTGTGTGTGTGTGTGTGTGTGTGTGTGTGTGTGTGTGAGAGAGAGAGAGAGAGAGAGAGAGAGAGAGAGAGAGAGACCTGATGACCATGATGAGCAGCAAAACTTCCCTTCATCAACATGTAGGACATTAAGCCCAAGAAACCAGGATCCAGCACTGACATCATCATGTGCATAGGTTCGAAGAATAGATCTGCACTCAATAATTTCAGATTCAGACATTGCTCCATGCTGGTCACTGGTCACGTAACAGATGCAACAGAAGAAGAAAAGACTTTACCTATTTATTGACACAAATTTCGCTAAAGCTCGTGATATGACATACATCTCGCCTGAAGCATGGCGAAAATACCTGTTGAGTGGAAGAAAGAATGCTATATTTAAAAAGACAAGCTTGGAGTAGTAAAACTAAACAAAAACCTAACAAGCCTCTTATCCTAAATTCTGCAGCATTGCTCGTGTAATTGATGCAGATAGATTACAATAGCACGCATTCAAATTATTCGAGTATTGACTGGTTATTAAAAAAAACAGCTTGTATTAATGTGAATTTCAAACCAAGAGTGCTGGATCAACTTGAAGGTTGGTGTTACTTGCAGCCAGGTACCACATTTCAATTTTTATAATCATGCACTACAACCAAGCTTAATGACATTTAGTTTTCGACATGATTTCATAGGGTTAGTTAATGGTGAGAAACAGATCAAATGGCAAAGCTGCATTACGAGAAGAAGAGAATCACATCCTCATTTCAAACAGTTGTTCACAACGCACAGGTTTAGGTATGCTGCAAGTTTATTAAGAAGATTATGAACAATGTTGATGCCCACTAAAATAAAATTGAGAGAAATTCATTATATTTATATCTTGCAAAGATGTAAGAAACAGATTTATAAGTTGCAGGTGTCAGAATCATGGTACGTCGAGAACTTCCATGTACTTGAATATACATTTCGTTAAGGTATAACTTACGATTTCTTATCACCAAACTTCCACCAATCTGGTTCATACCATTTATGACTCCTGCCAAATCTCAACAGTAGAGTTTGAAAATAAGAAATTAAATGATAAAGAGTCACAAATCCAATTCCACTAAGTCGTTAATTGACTTTTAAGGAGAAACTCACGGTTCAGAGAAAACTTGGCCTGATTTCATACAACCAATATAAGCACGAGGCTTGTCAAAATGAGCTGCCAGTGCAGTTCCTAAAGCATCTGTGAAGAAGGAGAAGTGATAAGACAAGTGCTTTCATAACATTAAATAAGTTGGAGAGATGTAATCTAGAATATAGTAGTCCTGCTAGTCAGAAGGCCTTATCAATTTTCCTAATGTCTTTTCAGATTAAAAATGAAGAATGCTGACAATACTTTTAGTATGTGACTATCTACAATCAGTGTTGCTAAAAGGACTGCGCACAATAAATCCACAACATCTGTTGGAGCCTAGATGCAAGGTGCAAATCACAGAGGTGTGCCTAAGCAAAATTAGGCATGTATTTGAAATATAACAGATAACTATTTTCACAGTTTTTTATTTGCCAAAAAATAATTTAAAATAAAGAAAACATAAAGAACTGCAAATTTGCCCGGAAGAGAGAGAGCGAATAAAAGGAAATAAAAACAGAGAAGGCAGACATTTCCCCGTGAAAGAAATGAATTGCTTAAGTGCTTCTCATACTGCGTGCCAAATTTACTGGTTCTGAAGCACATCAACCCTGAGACAAAGTGCCTTGCATGCCTAAGGTTCATTTTCAACAACACTGGATATTGATTTATATTGTACTTTTGCGAGAGAGAAAAAAAAGGTTTACTTCATCCTTTCCTGCCCAAAAAATGACATAAATCATCAGGTTGGGTTTTGCACTAGAATCCATGCCTTAGAAACTGTAGATTTGCAATTCAAAAGGAAGTGTATCTCTGAACCTCTAAAAACTCTAAGTACCAGCATAGAATCTTCAACATGAAAACGTGTCTTAATCTTGGTAAACAGCAGTTCTACACCCTGGTGATTAAAAAATCATCCTCTATTTTGTAATGGTTATACCATGCCATACTCAAATCAGTTTTCCATGTTAAAATTATCATTCAAATGTGTGTGTAAATATACATGCTTATTGATAGACTGATATTGACTGATAAAGTTGTTTAGCGTAGCATATAAGCTTATTGAGTAAACAAAGAAAAAAATAAATTATTTGGTCATGCAAACTATGCAACAGAGAACCAAAACTCAGAAGGCCATGATGTATTAATTCATCTTTGATGATACTAACCAATAGTCACATAGATATTGTCATTAACTTTAGCATAAAACTCCGCATCCCATTTATCTGCAGCATATGCAAAGAACAATCTAGCCTTTTTTGGAAGGTCCTCTGTTCCCTCCACAAGGTCATCCTGTGAACAAAAAGCACCAAGTGGTTGAGCCTATATAAGAAAGGGCTATATGTAACAACGAGATGAGTCCATATATACAAGGGTTGCTTCTATGTTTTTGGACCTTGTATACTTGTGGTATTTTTATTATATGTTATGACTTCTTATCTCTGCTTATTTACTCACATAAAAATGTTCAGTTGGCCTATGGATCATCTATTCAAAAAGTTAAGCACCTTATACAATGGCTTGAAAACATCCTTATTCAATGGGTTTTTTTTCTCTTTTGATGAATAATTCAATGGGTCTGTTAAATTATAAAGGGAAAGATTTAGAATAAGAATCATAAAATCATCGCATTCTAAAATCACCACATATCTCATGAACATACAAGAATGATGAAGTCATTAGACTGCCTGTTTTCATTGTCAATACCACGATCCAAATTGTCCCCAGGATTTGCACTGCAAGAGAACACGGAGAACCATTTTTTATGTTTTCATCATGGTCCATGATAGTGGAAAGGAGTACTGAAAGGAAATATAATACGAAAACATCAACAACAATTATGCATGGATACCTTTTACCAATGACAAAGCGTGCAACTATTCCCTTCTTGTTCTCCATTTTTTTCAACATTGCACCTGAAAGGATGGAGGTTGACTTTGAGATTCCCAAAGAAAATCAAAATACAGAAACACCATTGCATGTTTCATGCAATGATAAATGAAAAGAAAACCAAGTTAGAAATACCATACTGTGTTATACGAATATGATTCACAGGTTAATAAATCCTAGTACAATATATCAATCTTAAGAAGAGAAGGTTAATCAAATAATTTAATGACAGTGGCCGTAGCAAAATTCACTAATGCAGTCAAGAGTTCCATGAACAACCACTATTATTCTGCAAGGGTACTGTACTTCTTATTGGAACATGTCTATTACTTGCTTTACTGCTGCGATTGCCAACTCTATACCTCCATTTCTCATTTTGAGTCCTCAACTACCCAAACTATGGCTGCCGCTTTTGTTGTTATTATTGTTTTTTTCCTACATATCTACTTTCCAAATGATGCCCACAGTACATTCAAAGGTTATAGTTATACTGTCTAGGACTCCGTCTACAGTTCACAATTTGGTCCATTTAAAATTTCATTTACATATTTGGAAACATGTCTCCGGTTGATTGCTGCCATGAATATACAAAATTGTTTTACACCCATTTAGGGTTTTTATTTATTTGGTTAAAAAGAATAGCTACTTATATAATTACCATGAATCCTAGCACTGCAGCATCACTATGAAAAATCTTCCCATCATTCCTCTCTTATTCATTTTCTGAGTGCACCCCAAAAACCCATAATTTTTCAAAAGAACTTTGAGCAAGATGACTTCCATTTTCCAACCTAAGCAAACGAAATCTCACTGAACCAATACGTACAACAAAAGCAAAACCATGAGACCACACAATATCCTACCAGTTCCCATCCATGCCTTTCGGACTGCATCCCGATTGTTCTTATTGCCGAACCTTGTCATTATCCCAATCACAACAAGATGCCTTTTCTTTGCATGAGCCCCATCATTCCCTGTTAAGAACTTTGAAGTAAAACCCTCTTGCTTAGCTGCGGCCAGTTCTGTCTCAAGAGCTGATAACTTCTTCTGTTGTTCCCTAAACAAACCATCGACCCATTCAATAAACCACAAAACAGGCAAAAGGTATTGCATATATCAAACCAAACTATCAATCAAATTACCTGCAGGCTATTATTTTCAATGTATCATCCACTGATATTGCAGATTGGCCCTAAAATGAAGAAATCAATATTACTCTATATAAATTTCAAACACAATACACCAAGATCACTACTTTGTAATCAAAACCCAATCTAAAAAATTCATCAAGAATCCAAAATCAACAAATTACAAGGAAAAAAACACACAAAGGAAATAACATTCAAAGCCACTAAATAACAGAAAAATTGAAAACCCACCTGCCCAGTTATCCTATCAAGCTCTTTAATCAAATAAACCCTGTTTTGTGATTCCTGCCATAACCTATAATCCCACATCAAACCCAGCACACAATTCAGACTAAAACAAGAACACACTAAATAAAGTTTCGATCTTTCATTAGTCAAAACACAAAAAATTTCAATATTTCTTAGTGATTGAAATGTCGGTCAATGATGAAGATGGTAAGATTAGAGGAGGAAACAAAACATACCTGCCAGAAACATAAATGGAAGCAAAAGTAGCAAACATTGAGAGTAACAAAGTGGAGATTCTTGATCCAGAAGCCATACTTGATGATGCCCTGTTAGTATTAAATCCTTTACTCCCACCAAGCATCTTTAATGCCTTTGATTGTCAGGATTTGATGGGATTATTGCGAAAGACTTTTATGTTATTACAAAGTAAAGCAAGGAAAGATTAAAAATGCAAATGAGGGTTTTGTAATTAGAGACAAGATCGAGTGAGTGAGGGAGGGAGTTGAGTTGATAGATTAGTTGGTGATCTGTTCGTTGGAACTAGCCAGCTGTTGGTGTTTTTGAGTCTGTCTAGACTCTAGAGTCTAGCGTATCGTGGGGGAGTTTCATTTCTACGAGGATGTTTGATTTTGCGGGTAAGGAAATGTTTTTGATTTTTTATTTTAAAAAAACAAATATTTTAAATTATTTGTTATATTTTAATTTGTTTAAATTAAAAAGAAATTTTAAAAATTAAAAAAGTATTATTTGATATATTTTTAAATAAAAAAAATTGTTACTACAATCTTAAATACTATCTCCAAGAGCAACAATACCTTTATTTATTTTTTTTCATGGGTGTGTGAGTTTCATTTTAATACCAAAAGATAGTTTTTGTTTTTGTTTGTAGACTAGTTTTTTTAAAATAAAATTTTCAGTTTTAAATTAATTTTATTTTATTTTTTTAATTTTTTGATGTGTTGGTATTAAAAATATTTTTTTTAAAATAAAAATAAAACTATTATTTTGATTTTTCAGATAAAAATTATTTTAAAAAGTAATACTTATCACAATGTTAAACACATCCTTAACATATCATCCCACTATTTATTACATATATGTTTGACATAATACTATTTTATGTGGTTATGGTAAAAAAATTTAAAAAAATATTTTTAATTGTGATTTTAATTTATTTATTTTTAAGATTGAGTGTTTGGTTAAAACTAGCATGAAATGAATTTTTACATGGAAAATAAATAAAAAAATAAATTATTTTAACTTTTATAAAACTAAGATTTGAGATCCAAATCAAAAAACAAAAGCTATTTAACTAATAAAATAATTTTTTTATATAACTTGGTAAAAAAAATGGAAGCTATCATAATACAGATCTATTTATTTTATTAATTTTATGCCGAATATCACTCAATCCATTCATCATTAGTAATTAAATAAATTATTCAATTTTCTACTCTTTTAAGTGATTGTACTTTTGGAAGATAATTTGAACATCAAATAATGGGATATTTCCCCTTTTTTTCCATTTTAATGGCACGTATAATAGGAAATCTTACTATGATTCAGCACTAAAATTATCGTTACATCATTTTGGAATTTATTTTAATACTTTTAATGGAAACAATTAATGAAAATATAAAAATTGGATGAATTATTCAACCATCACTCTTATTTGATGGTTTGAAGAATGACATTATCTAAAGTCTATTGCATTTGAAGCAAAATCGATAAAATAAAAAAAAAATAATCAAAACTTGATTGATAATGAGATAATATATTAGGCATAGTTTTGAAATCTAGCCGATTTAGAACTGAAACCGGGTCGAGTTTAAAGAAAGATAGAGTAAGAAAAAACTCAGTGTAACCAAGTGGATTGACCCATCAAGACCTGTTTAAAAATCCAGTTACAACTCGTTGATTTTTCTTATTAAAACGACATCGTTTTTATTATATAAAAAAATTGATCCGGGTAACCCGGTCAAAACCCAGTGACTCGATCAAAATCTGGAACCCAAGCTGGATTTTAAAACAATGATATTAGGGGCTAAATTAATATTTCTTCTTTAATTTTTTTAATTTGTTTTTTTGACAGTGATATATTGGATGATCAAGTAAACTCTAACTAAAGGGGATGAATGTGCATTTTCATTTTTAAACCTTAAAAGATATCAACTCAATGAAGATCTTGGTTAGTTGTTTTGTGTACAAGATACCAAAAATATTTAATAGAATTCGTTGGAAAAGATTAAATTTCAAAATAGCTATTTTTTAATAATTTCAAAATATTTCTTCTTTACCTTATTTCTTCTTCTTTTTTTCCTTTGTTTTTTTAATTTCCCTTCATTATTATAGTATATCCTTGTATCATTATTAATTTATGTGAAATTTCTATTCCAGCATATATATATATATATATAAGAATAATCCACTAGAATCAACATGTAAAATAATTATATTTTTGCCTCTAATTTCCCTTCCTGTAAAAAGCCCTTTGCAGTTTGCACCGTGGGTTCCAGAAACCTCGTGCAAGTTTCTTCTCCTTCACCAACAAGGCCTGCTTATGTGGTTTGGGGCTCTGGATAAGAGTAAAGTGAAATTTTTTTTTTTGTGGCATTGAAGGCTCAATGAGTTTCCATATAGCTTTATTATTATTATTATTATTATTATTATATCATAATAGATATTTTAAAATTAGTTTTTATACACCAATTGGAATTAAATTTAATCTTCAAGGGATATTAAAAGCTCGGTGAAATCTGATTTAATAAACAAAATTTATCACGAATAATTTTGGTGCACCAAGTTAGTAATCAAAATGAGAGTAAAAAATAAAATTATTCAAATAACTTGATAAATGAAATTTAAAAAATAAATTAATAATCCTAATGATAATAAATATGTTGAGTAAAAGGTACCAATTGCATGATTAAAAAGGGCCCATGCCTTGGTAGGATTTTCAGGTAAAAGTAAAAGCACGTGCCTCATTACATTGCCTTTCAAGTGCCATCACTTTCACTTCTCGTCTGATTGACTGGGGCAATTGTCCTTTTCCTAGATTTCCAAGGTCATGGATTATTGTCCAATTTAACACACAAGAAAACCTTCAGTCATGATACACGTGTTACATTTTATTTTTTAATTTCTTTTTGTTTAAAAATATATAGAATAATATATATATATATATTTACTTTTAATATCAACACGTTAATAATTTAAAAAAATTTAAAAATTCTAAAAAATATAATCGGATCCATGTCAAACACTAGAACAAAGCTTAATGACTTGCTAATTATATGCCCTGGTAGGGCTACAAGTTTCATTTTTACTAGAATTTCCTCTCAAATTAAGTGTAAGGTTTCTTGATCTTGATTCGTGTGGTATTACTTATTACAGTCCGTGCCTATTTTTCGAGTGTTATTTTTATTTGTAGTATTTAATTCCTCATATAATACAATCCTAAATTTTTTAAAAAAATTATAATTTAATAAGGGTCTGTTTGGAAAGGATATTGTGCCAACATGCAACCTTATTTTTTGGATCTATTTATTTTTATGTTTTAAAAGTATTTTTAAAATTTTTTAATTTTAAATTATTTTTTAATAATTTTATATTTTTTTGATATGCTATATCAAAAATAATTTTTTTAAAAAATAATATTTTTTTAATATATTTCTAAATAAAAAATATTTTAATAAAAATATCATTTTAATATTATTAAAAAAAACTTTATTTTTTCATGGGATTGGTAACCTGTCATTGTGCTCTCATTACAACCCAAAGGCAATTTCAATGATAAAGTTAATGAATAAAATGATTCTATAAAAAACACGTGGCGAATGCCCATAAAGCTCAACTTGTAGCAAGGTCTTTAGAGAACTCTTTACGTGCCTAAACGAGATTAAATAGATAAATTAGAGAGAGATTAATTTGAAGTTTACTAATAATATAAGAAAACAAAACAAACACTAACATCGGAACATCTAATATATATGTTTATAAACTCAATCAACAGGTTCAAATTTAAAAATAAATAAATAAATAGAACAAATAAATTTACTAACAAAAACAAATATAATTTTTATTTTGATTGTTAAAAATTTTACAAGCATATTTAGTCAGCCAGTTCTATATGTTTTTGGCTTTTTTTTTTCTTGTTATTTTTGCATTTGTTTTCCTAATTAGGTTTGAGAAATGCATGTATAGTCCAATTAGTATTTTAGTATTGTTGTATTTACTATTTTTTAAAATAATTTTTATTTTAAAATATATCAAAATAATATATTTTTAAATTTATTCTTACATCAACATATTAAAACATTAGATAAACACTAAAAAAAATTATTTTGAAGAAAAAATTAAACAAATATTTATTTTTAAAAAGCAAAAATAAACAGAATTTTAATCTAGATTTACCAGCGTGGTTTTAGTTACTTTTCAAATAACTTTTTGTACTAAAATGTATGTCAATGATTTTTTTTATTTTTTTAAAATTATTTTTGACACAACACATCAAAATGATTGAAAACACTAATAACAAATTAATTTAAAGTTAATAAAAAAAAATTTAATTTGTTTAAAAAATACTTTTTTTAAAAAAAAAAAAAAAAAAAGAACCAGAAGCACGGCTTCGCTGGACAACGAAAAATAAGCAAAAGACACACGGGAGTTAAAATGATCAGAGATCATACGTGAGCCATGACGACACACGACTCTCTTCCACACCACAGCTCCTCTCACTTTAATTTGCCCCTCCCTTCCTGCCATGTATAACCTGATATCTAGATTAAAGTGATTTTATAAATGATTTGGCTGTTGTTTTTCTAAAATAGCATGCCTTGCTTGGATTTTAAATTAAGAAGAAGTCCTTCCTCGGATGTCCCTGTTTCTCATTGAAGATAAATGAATTTTTTTTAACTATTTTTGAATCTTGTTTCTATTTATATTAAAAATAAAATTTTAAAAATAAAATAATTTTATTTTAATATAATTTTAAACAAAACATTTTAAATCATCACCATTACTATCATCTCAAACACATTTAAAACCTTTTTCAAGATAAAAGTATAAGTTTGATTTCTAAAAAAATATACTTATTAAAAGGGACACTCACACACCCTAAACAAAACTAATTTTATTTTTTAAAAGAGGATAAGAATAGTCGGTAAAATATAAAAAAAAATACACCGAAAAGGATGCGAGACTCTGGTGGGAGAGGCCTGCCAGCATCTTTGGCGCCCGAGCAAGGTGCTATCCTGTTTTAATGGGGTGGCGACCACTTGTAAGTGATCTTTCCATTTCAATCCACTGGCAAATTTCTAAGAAAAAGACAGGCTTTTTTCATATTAAAAAGCATAGCACGCCGTTTCATGGATTCGTTTTGTGAGAGTGATTTCTAGCAAACTTCAGTCACAAGAAGGATCGAATCTAACCCAGAAAGTTCTAACGCACTGATATATCCACTAGCAAAGCAAATTATTGTACTCCTTGACCTGCTAATTCTGCTGGTTGCTTGGAGATTGGCTTTCCACCCTCTTAGAATCTCCTCCTCTCAAGGTATATATGCTTTCATGTGGTCGTAATAAACTTATAACAATAAATTTTTTACCAAAGTTCTCCTTTATGGCAAGGCCTAGTGCTTTTTTTTATGCAAAGATCAAAAGTTGACGGAGCCAATCTGATGGGAAGGACACAAGAAAATTCTGATGCAAGGATAGAAGTGTGTCTGTGACAAAAACAAGGAATTTAACCACAGAAAGTGTAAAGTAGATTGCCATGGAAAACAAAACGGGCGTGGAGCATCTAGTATATATTTTGTTAAACGAGGCAACTCAGAAATTGCTGGACAATCAACGTGCGAAGATTGAGTGAGGAGATGATCAAAGATATGATAATCAACGTGTGATTGCCTGTGCTGATTTCTTTCCGACAGCAGCACCATTATTGCTAACAGATGGATTGGCTTTCCTTTGATAGTGCTGCAATAATCAATAATAAAACTTTTCGTGTATATCACTTTCCCTGTACATAAAGCTTTCCTTTGATCTGCTGCAATAATCAATAACAAAGCTTTCCTTGTATATAACTTTCCCTCTACATAAAGCATTCCTATGATCTGCTGCAATAATCAAGAATAAAACTTTCCTGGTATAATAATATGTCAACAAAGAGTTTCAGGATATGGTTTATATTATTTTTTAATAAACCTTTTCAAGTAAAAGTTTTTTGAGCTTGAAATTTACACAGACCCACATTACCTTGTGCTTAATTTTTATTAAATAAATAGGGATGATGAGATTCGAACTTATAACTGCTTGATCATCAAAGCTCTGATACTATGTAAAAAAACTATCTTAATCCAAAAATTTAAATTTTTAGATGAAATCTCAGTATTTATATTATTCTCTAATATAATCAAGAATAAAACTTTTCTTGTATAGCTTTCCCTGTACATAAAGCTTTCCTTTGATCTGCTGCAATAATCAAGAATAAAACTTTCCTTGTATAGCTTTCCCTGTACATAAAGCTTTCCTTTGATCTGCTGCAATAATCAAGAATAAAACTTTCCTTGTATAGCTTTCCTGTACATAAAGCTTCCCTTGTAATCTTGTTCATTGTGCTGTATAAAACGTATAATGAATAGAGATTGGTGTTAGAAACGTTTTTACAACACCCTTTCTTTGTATTCTTTCAGTACTTATGTTTATCAACTAGATCTATATGTCCAATTTTTTTTATAAAAAAAAATAGACGAGATGAATAAGTTTGCCAATGAAATTAAGTATAATTTTTAATTTAATTGTTGAAATTAAAAAAACATGTGCTGATGTTTGGAGAAGAACTAAGAAGAGAAAAGGGGTAATATGTGCACGAGAAATCCACGGCTTCGTTGGACAGCGAAAAAGAAGCAAAAGACACATTCACGAGTCCAATTGATGGGAGAAGCCACTATGACTCTCTTCCATAGACCACAGCCTCTCTCTCTCTCTCTCTCTCTCTCTGTCTCCATTGTCGATTGATTGAGAGAGCTCTAAAGCTTCATGTTTGTGTATTCTGCATGCCGATAATGTTTTCCATTTTCCTTTGCATTCTAATAATGGAGTGCACATTATTTAATGCTTTTGATCTATGTGCACTAGCTACTTTGTGGGTGTCTTTTGCAAGCGATGTTGATTGTATTCTTAAATATTTTAAATTTTATTTTTTTTTATTTTAAATTAAAATTTTTTAATGTTTTAAAATCGTTTTGATATGTTAATATTAAAAATGATTTTTAAAAATAATTTATTTTAATTTTAATGTATTTTTAAATAAAATTTATTTTAAATCATCACCGCTATCACAATTGATAAAATGATGTAAATCATATTCTATATAAAATTATGATATATATTAAGTAACTAAATACTATAATTGTGATAGTAATAAAACCTAGTTGAAAGCATAACACTATTCTCTCTTGAATAGAAGTAAATGAGCTAAATTTAATTATAAAAAGTAATTTAATTGGTCATGTTTTGAGTTTTTTTTTATAATGTTAATGAGTTTAAATCCTCTCAAGAACATTGAAAGTTTATATGATTATTAATTTTAAAATTCATAAGATTAGTTAAGGTACATACAAGTTAGTTTAATCATAAAGTTATTAATAATAATAATAATAATTTTAAAAAATAAAAGCCAAATCTGACGGGAAGGATACAAGAATCTGACGCAGGGATAAAAGTTGTCCCCCCAGGAGACTCATTCAAACTTTAATGGCATATTTTACGAGTGTTGTGCTCAAATTCTTCCATGACAATGATCACTTCTGTCACAAAGACGCGCAATGAATTTAACCAGAGAATGTGTTAATCATGATGCAATGCACTAAGACCAATTCTTACGATGATTAACTTGCTAATCATTCATTTTTCTTGGGGTTTTGGAGTTTTATCACTCCAAAACACTCAAATCCAAAATCCAGGCTTGCTTTCAAGTTTTCAGACCCTTCTGTAACCCAAGAATAAAAAAGGTTAAAGGATCCCTTTGGAAGAATTTATAACAGTAAGGCTGTTTAAGCAAGAAAATTGTGCATCTAGTGTAGGTCCCAGAAGAAAATAAAAAAGAAAAACATATTAATGCTAGTCCTAGAATTTAAATAATGTCATCCTCTAAATATAATAATCGACATGAAGGATCCTACACTAGAAATACTGCGGAGTAAGTAAAGCATATCTTATTTTATTGATGTGGGTAAGAAATGATTTGGTTACTTCATTATTTTTTATTTTTTCCTTTTTCTTTGGATTCGGAAATCTGATTGCCTGGAAGGAAAAACAGAAATTTATTACATGATGTGGAGTCAACAAAAAAATAAATAAATTTGATGTCCCCATATGCTAAATCATACAACTACTTTTATAGATAATTTATTAAGTACAATTATTTCACTTGAAACCACATGGGAATGCGGTATTATTTGTTTTCTAGTGCCTTTGAAGAATATATTTATCTTAAAAAATTATTCATTTCAATAATTTTGATTTTTTAATATTAAAAATTTAAAAATATTTAATCATCTCCTATACTACAATACAAAAGATGCTTGGATTAAAAGAATAAATGTTGTTTATTTTTGAATTTTAAAAGTGTTTTTTAAAAAAATTAAAATTTTTTATTTTATTTTACTTTAAATTAATATTTTTTTTTGATGCTGTCATATAAATTTGATGTATTGATATTAAAAATAATTTTAAAAAAATAAAAATTATTATTTTTATATATTTTTAAATAAAAAATACTTTAAAAAATAACTACAATTACACTTTTAAATAGAACTTTAATAGCGAAGAATAAAGATAAAAGATTGTTAAAGAGGAATGACCTTTTCAATTGAATATAAAAAAATTAGTAAATATTTTAATTTTAATTTAATGAATCAACAAGCAAAAACTATTTTAAGATTCTGTAAAAATCACATGCTTTGATTTGGAATTAATACGTTAGGTAAGAACAAATGGTGGAGGTGCATTTTGTGCATGCATAGATTTCAATAATTTATACATCTAGTCTAAAATGCCGTCTGTCTATCTCCATCTAAATCATATATTCCATGTCTTACAGCAAAAAAATAAATTTTTATAATGTATTATTTTTGTCATAGATTCTCAATTTTGTTTAAAAAATAAATTTTATCAATTTCTTCATCAATGCATTAGAAATTTCATGATACTAGCATGGGAGAAGTGTTATTTTGTTGTATAAAATAATATTTTTTAAATTTGTTTTTGATATTAACAGCAATTGAAAAACATTAAAATAATTAATTTTAAAAAAAATAAATCTTTTTAAAAACATTTTGACTTCACAAACAAAACAAAACCATGGTGAAGCCAATTGGAATATGAATTTGAAACAAAAGTAGAATAAAGATTAAGAGCAGTAGAAAGGAAAGAGACTGGTTGGCCAGCAAGATCGGCCTCTTTGTTCGAAAGCCGAAACAAGACGGGTACATGTCAACAGACAGATCTTACGTGAGCCATGACGATTGACGACACCGGACTCTGTTCTGTCCCATGCATGCCTAGCAACATCACAATTCCTCCCTGCTTTTCCTTTCCTGCAACACCACTAATATATCCAAGTATTCAACAACACTGCAAGCATCACTTTCTCTCTGAAACTCTGGTTCCATTCCGTGTCTTTCTCTCTGAAACTGTGGTCTAATAAACTCTTAACACAGCGGGAGAGACCTCAAAAACTCTGAAATGAAACATTAAGAAATACAGGGAGTTCATTGGCTGACACCAAAAGGGGTGATTTTTATTTTTTGGCTTATAAAATATGGTGTTTGGTGCAATTTTCAGGTTAGTCTTCTTATTATTTTAAATGTTATCCAGGTGTGCCATACTGCTGGTCGAATGAAAGCAAACCTGAATTTCTTTTATTTCTTATGAACTCAAGATTGGCTGACAAGCTTGTTTTCTTTAATTTAATTATTTTAATTATGATGTTAAGGTTCGGTTTTTTAAAATATCTTTAGCAAGACTAGCTTGTTAGATATTTTTGAGGATCTCACATTGTCTGTTGGTCATTAAGAAATACTATTTTATCGTGTATTAAACGTAGACTCTCTTTTTTTGCCCCAAAAAGAATTGGTAATGAACTAATGATGAAGTTTTTATCTTTTTGTAGGATTACTTCTCTACCATTTGTTTCTCCTTTCTTGCTTTTTTATGATCACATTTTCTTTAATCTTCTTTAGTTCTTTGTGAGTGATGGTACCTATCATTGTGGGTTGTGTGTGAAAAATGCTTCTTCTTCTTCATTAAAACATCACTGATAATTAACAACTAGATATTGTTAAGTGGTTTTGAAAGATTTGATTAATTGATGATTTTTCTTGTAACACAGAGCATTGTTTTCTTACATTGTATGCCAAAGCAGGAGTTGAAAAGTAAGCAGGAAAGGAAAGCTAATGGAAGACCTGTGGACGTTGTTTTGTGGGGAATCTGTCAACTCGGATACAAGTGGAAAGCCATCTGGTTCAAGCTTGGTATTTCAACCATCTTCATGTATCAATCACGCGCTAATCATTTGCTTCGATGTTTTGCTTCTAATCGTGCTCTTATGCACTTTCATGCGAATATCTTCAGCATCTTCAAAAATATATAAAATAACACCTCGATTTAGAGGCTATTCGAGTCTGCAGATAGTTTCTGTTATACTCAATGGTGGTATCGGATTTGTGTACGTGTGCTTGGGCACATGGATCTTGGAAGAGAAGTTGAGGAAAAACCAGACTGCCTTACCGTTGAGAAGTTGGTTAGTGGTGCTGTTTCAGGGATTTACATGGCTTTTGGTGGCTGTGACCATAAGCCTTCGAGGGAAGCATCTTCAAAGAACGCCATTGCGGCTATTGTCCATTCTTGCTTCCTTGCTTGCTGGTATTGTCTGTGCTTTGTCCATATACAGCGCCATTTTAGGTGAAGGAATGTTGGTTAAGATAGCTTTGGATGTCCTCTCCTTTCCAGGAGCAATATTGTTATTGTTATTGTTATGTGTTTACAAGGTTTATAAACACGAGGGGAATGAAGAAAGGGACCTGTATGCTCCATTGAATGGCGAGGCCAATGGTATAAGTAAAACCGATTCCGGTGACCAAGTTACTCCATTTGCTAAAGCAGGATTCTTCAATAAAATGTCATTTTGGTGGTTGAATCCACTGATGAGAAAGGGTAAGGAGAAAACTCTAGAGGATGAGGATATACCAAAGTTGCGAGAGGCAGAACGAGCAGAAAGCTGTTATATGGAGTTTTTGGAGCAACTGAACAAACAAAAACAAGCTGAATCATCTCAGCCATCTCTCTTGTGGACACTTGTATTTTGCCACTGGAAAGACATTGTAATTTCAGGATTCTTTGCCATGCTAAAGATACTTACTTTGTCAGCTGGGCCTCTGCTTCTGAATGCCTTCATTTTGGTTGCTGAAGGAAAAGCATGTTTTAAATATGAAGGCTATGTACTGGTTCTGACGCTCTTCTTTTCAAAGAGCTTAGAGTCCTTATCACAAAGGCAATGGTATTTTAGGAGCAGGCTTGTTGGTTTGAAAGTCAGGTCCTTGCTCATGGCTGCAATATATAAGAAGCAACAGAGGTTATCCAATGTTGGTAGGTTGATGCACTCGGGTGGTGAGATCATGAACTATGTTACTGTGGATGCTTACAGGATAGGCGAGTTTCCCTTCTGGTTTCATCAGACATGGACAACAAGCTTTCAGCTTTGTCTCTCTCTTGCAATTCTTTTCCGTGCAGTGGGGCTAGCAACACTTGCTGCCTTAGTGGTTATAATAATCACTGTGCTAGGCAACGCTCCACTTGCAAAGTTACAGCATAAGTTCCAGTCTAAGCTTATGGTGGCACAAGATGCGAGATTGAAGGCTTGTAATGAGGCTCTGGTTAACATGAAGGTATTGAAATTATATGCTTGGGAATCGCATTTCAAGAATGCCATAGAAAATTTGAGAAATGTAGAGTATAAATGGTTGTCAGCAGTGCAAACGAGCAAATCATATAATGGTTTTCTCTTCTGGTCTTCTCCTGTTTTGGTCTCTGCTGCTACCTTTGGAGCATGCTATTTCCTGAAAATTCCTCTGCATGCTAATAATGTTTTCACTTTTGTGGCGACTTTGCGTCTTGTTCAAGACCCTATTAGATCAATCCCTGATGTTATTGGAGTGGTTATTCAAGCAAAGGTAGCTTTTGCACGTATTGTGAAGTTTCTTGAAGCGCCAGAGTTGCAGAATGGAAATGTTCTGCACAAGCGCAACATGGGGAGTGTGGACCATGCTGTCTTAATCAAGTCAGCTAATTTTTCATGGGAAGAGAATTCTTCAAAGCCTACATTGAGAAATGTGAGTTTTGGAATTCGGTCTGGTGAAAAGGTGGTCATATGTGGAGAAGTTGGCTCTGGCAAGTCGACCCTTTTAGCAGCAATTCTTGGAGAAGTTCCACATACACAGGGAACTGTGAGTGTATCCTTTTAGAACTTCCAGTTTAATCTTCTTAAATGTATCTTGCCGTGCTCTTCCAGTCCTTAATTTTTTGGAGTTTCTTAAGAACAAATGTGCCTTAATGCAAATTTTATTTCCTATTTCATAAGTGAGCCTTTTTTTGGTCTTTATGACCTGCAGATTCAGGTTTGTGGTAGGATTGCCTATGTTTCGCAAACAGCTTGGATCCAGACGGGATCGATACAAGAGAACATTTTATTCGGTTCGGAAATGGATAGGCAACGATACCATGACACACTTGAGCGATGCTCTTTGGTAAAGGACCTTGAGTTGCTTCCTTATGGTGATCTTACTGAAATAGGTGAAAGAGGAGTCAATTTGAGTGGTGGTCAAAAACAGCGAATTCAACTTGCCCGGGCTCTCTATCAGAATGCAGATATATATCTCTTGGATGATCCATTTAGCGCTGTGGATGCACACACAGCTACAAGTTTATTCAATGTAATCAGATTTTCCTGATAGAAACCTCTGTCTCCACTCTTAGTTGCTAGCCTTCCCTCAATTCTAACTTGAATCTTTACAGGAATATATCATGGGAGCACTTTCAAGGAAAACAGTCTTGCTTGTGACTCATCAAGTTGATTTCCTGCCAGCATTTGACTCTGTTATGGTTAGTATCCTTTGATTCAATCACTTTTAGGAAATAATTGGTTCCTTGCTACAATTCTATGGCTGATTAAACTTCATTTTCACGTTAATGCAATTTTCCATAAAATTTGTTTGTTAAAGCTTTCACAAAAGAACTACCTTGAGACAGCTCATCTTTGTAAACAGCTGATGTCAGATGGAGAAATCCTACAAGCCGCTCCTTATCATCAGTTACTGTCGTCAAGCCAAGAATTTCTGGACCTTGTCAATGCACACAAAGAAACAGCTGGTTCTGAAAGGCATACCGAGGTTGATGCTCCGCAGAGACAGGGATCATCTGTTAGGGAGATCAAGAAGAGTTATGTAGAGGGTCAGATTAAAACCTCTCAAGGAGATCAACTGATTAAGCAGGAAGAAAAGGAAGTGGGAGACACAGGGTTTAAGCCTTATGTGCAGTATCTAAATCAAAACAAAGGATACCTGTACTTCTCCATCGCTGCTTTCTGTCACCTGTTGTTTGTCATTGGTCAGATAACACAGAACTCTTGGATGGCAGCTAATGTTGATGATCCCCATGTTAGCACATTGCGTTTAATTGCGGTCTATCTGTGTATCGGAGTTACCTCAACACTTTTCTTGCTATGTAGATCAATCTCTATAGTTGTTTTGGGTCTTCAATCATCCAAGTCATTATTTTCCCAGCTACTAAATTCTCTTTTTCGTGCACCCATGTCTTTCTATGACTCCACACCTCTTGGAAGAATACTGAGTCGGGTAAGCATCTCACCCAGAAAATGTTGTTTCCTTCATGGGGAATGATGTGTAACTGTTGATCTGGAACTGCTTTTATTTTATGTCTCATAGGTCACGTCAGATTTGAGCATTGTCGATCTTGATGTTCCATTCACTTTGATCTTGGCCGTTGGTGCAACCACAAATGCTTATAGTAACCTGGGAGTACTGGCTGTTGTGACCTGGCAAGTCCTGTTTGTCTCCATACCAATGGTTTACTTGGCTATTCGCTTACAGGTAATTATGTTATCCTCTTACATGAGTGCTGTGGAATTGTGAGAAGCTTGGCAATGGCCCAATCTAAATAATCAGGAAAGCAGACTTGAGGCTTCAAGAATAATAATTATAAAAAAAGGCTAAAAACAGTTCTTACAATGAGCTGTTCAATTCACCCAAACTGCCTGGAGTGTGGCTCTTCTGAAACCACAGGATAGCGTCTCCTCTACATTTTAAAAAAACATTCCTTACAACTTGTGACCATGTAATAAGTTCAATGCAATGAAACGTAACTAATCATTTTTTATAGAATAATTTGATGTTTAATGTCTTAAATTGCCACATGTAGGAATGTAGATTGTAGGCTTAAAAAAAAGGCTAAAAGTTTTCTTGCAGTGAGCTTCAAATTGACCAAACTGCCTGGAGTTTGTAATTCTTCTGAAACTGGTAATCATCCCAACGACTTCTTAGAACAACTTTCTTTCTTACTACCTGTGAAGAATCAATGCAATGTAACACAAGTAATCATCGTGTACAATTTATCACATGAACTTTCAATTGTATTAGTACTGTTTATATGATAGGTAAACGATTTAACGAATCAAGGCATGTATAGTGTACAAATTCATGAGGGAAATCTTGTTTTCAATTGGCATAACTTCTACAAGAATGGACGCCTCAGTTAGTCTAACAAAGGTGAACTGCTCAAATATAATGCATAAATTGATTATATGGCTTGAAGTGGCAGTATGCTGCTATGATCTCTTTCTTTTGAGGACCACTACCATTGAAGATGATTTTACATTTATAAGGTGGATTTAAGGATTGTCTCATTCTTATCTGCAGGCATATTACTTTGCCTCTGCTAAGGAATTGATGCGGATCAATGGCACAACCAAGTCTTTAGTGTCAAATCATGTGGCTGAATCTGTAGCAGGAGCCATGACAATAAGGGCCTTTGAGGAGGAAGAACGTTTCTTCAAAAAAACCCTTAACCTCATTGACATAAATGCTAGTCCTTTCTTCCACAGTTTTGCTGCAAATGAGTGGTTGATTCAACGGCTTGAAATAGTTAGTGCAACTGTTCTTGCCTCTGCAGCACTCTGCATGGTCTTACTACCTACCGGAACTTTTAACTCTGGTGAGCATTTATGCTTTAACTTTTTTTGAACACATAATATTACGAGCTTCCCAATTCTGACTCGTTGTAATACTTACTTCCATTACTGTAGGATTTATTGGAATGGCACTTTCTTATGGACTTTCATTAAATATGTCGCTGGTGTTTTCGATTCAAAACCAGTGCACATTAGCAAATTACATCATTTCTGTTGAAAGGCTTAATCAATACATGCACATACCAAGTGAAGCCCCTGAGGTGATTAAAGATAACCGACCTCCATCGAATTGGCCGGAAAAGGGTAAAGTGGATATTTGTGATTTGCAGGTTAGTCTTACTCCTATGATTTATTGGTGTTTAATGAGACAATTGGTGAAGGCTAGCAGACTGAAAAAGTTTAGTATCAAACAGATTAGATACAGGCCTAACGCACCACTAGTTCTTCGAGGAATCAGCTGCACATTTGAAGGAGGGCACAAGATTGGAATCGTTGGTCGAACCGGCAGTGGGAAGACTACACTTATAGGTGCTCTATTTCGACTTGTAGAACCAGCTGGAGGAAAGATCATCGTAGATGGAATTGACATCTCTAAGATTGGACTTCATGATCTGCGGTCACGACTCGGAATAATACCTCAAGATCCTACTCTCTTTAACGGGACTGTGAGATACAATCTGGACCCCTTATCCCAGCACACTGACCAGGAGATATGGGAGGTAACTTTTCCAGTTCATTAGACATTTTAATCTAGTAATCATTGTCTATAAACCAGCGGAGCCGTTGTTTTCTACCTTCATGCTTTCTAACTTGAAACTTTGTTCCTTATTTTCAAGGTTCTCGGAAAGTGTCAGCTTCGAGAGGCTGTACAGGAGAAAGAGCAGGGTCTAGACTCTTTAGGTATGCTTTCTTCCCCTACATGGAAAATAATGAGTGTATGTTTTCGATTGTAATAGTCAGAGAATGATTAACAAGCTGCAACACAGTTGTGGAAGATGGATCGAATTGGAGCATGGGGCAGAGACAATTATTTTGCTTGGGACGTGCCCTTTTGAGGAGGAGTAGGGTACTGGTGCTTGATGAAGCAACCGCATCAATTGATAATGCAACGGACTTGGTTTTGCAAAAGACTATTCGGACTGAATTTTCAGATTGCACTGTAATCACAGTAGCTCACAGGATACCAACAGTGATGGATTGCACAATGGTACTTTCCATTAGCGATGGTAAGTTTCATTTCTTTATTTCTTATCTAAAAAATGCACTTGTCTGTATCCTGCACATCGTGACTTTGAGGATTTGCACTGATTTGTCGCCACTCCAAGATAATCTCATGTAGCTGATCATTCATCCAAGCCATCCAACATCTTAGCAGAGGCTTATTGTTCTGGAGGACCCCAAAATACCAGAGCTACAAGGCGATCTACTGCCAAACCTTGGTTTCCATTTGAAAAAGAGAGAGAGAGAGAGAAAAACACAGCCTAACACTTGAGAACGAGAGACGACTGTAGCTGCAACTTCATGTAGATAAATCTCAGAAGAAATTCCAAGATGTATCACTGAGCTGTTTTTGTTCTTTTCAGGAAAACTAGTCGAGTTCGACGAGCCGGAGAAGTTAATGAAGACGGAAGGTTCACTTTTTGGACAACTTGTGAAGGAGTACTGGTCTCATTTACACGCTGCAGAATCACATTGAAGCTGAATATTATTTATCGTGTATCCCACTTCTCATTTCACCCTAGCTTTGCAGCAAAGAAAAGGATGCCAGGACCAGGTAGGAAGTATGATGTATGATATTGCAACAATACTATAGGGCTAGGGAGGAGAAATGGAGAAGAGGAATATCAGTTCCTATCCTTTTGCACCTGTATTCAAACATCAAGCTTGCTAATATCTACTGGGAAATTGAGTGCAGTCAGCCATTTTTCACAAGTGTCAAGAGCTTAGTTTTTCTTAATCTTAGTTGGTGAAATTTGGAAAAATAATCATCAACAAATTTAATCCATCCTTTACATCATCCTTGGGTTGTATTTCACCAGCAATCCGATTAAAACTTGCTTTGATCTTTCTTCTTAAATTTTTATCAAAATAATCTCTTAAAAAAAAAACAATTAAAATACATAAATCAGGATGATGGATGCATGTAAATCAGTGGATGCAAATTATTTTAATAGTTATAACTTTTGTTTTTGGCAATGCTATCTGTTCTTTATTAGAAGTTTTTAATCAGTATGTTTGTATATTATTGTTAGAGTATTTGCATCCAAAATGTTAAAATAAATTCCAAATTATCCTAAAACATAACTTAAAAAGTATAATAAATTATCCACTCATATGGATTGGTGAGGCAAGGGGAATTTTTTTTTACTGAAATTGTCGTTTAGGTCGTATAGTATTACAACAATATTGTAGGTCTGGGGAGGGAGAAATGTGGAGGGGGAACTGGAGTTCCTAACATCAGTTTTGTACTTGTATTCAAACATCAAGTTCCGCAAATTCTTCTTGGCAATTCAACGAAATTGACCACTTTTTGCAAGAGCATCAGGTTGCAGGCCTGCCGCCACTCCACTGTGATTTCCCTGTATCTATCCACACTCCTGCAGCTAACTCATTAGTGTGGATAGATACTGGGAAATCACACTGTCAAAATCATCAGTGATAACTATCATCTGGAGTTGAATCCGGAGCTCTACGAAGAATACAAAAGGTGGTGCTACTGAAACTTGAACTATAAGCTTTTTGCTTCCTTCCCTCCTCTTTTGCCGCTGCTTTTGTCCTGAAAAATGATGCAGAAGCTGTAGATTCTGATAGCGTAATAACATGTTCCTCTGTTTTCCAACGATGAATGGTGAAGCAAAAAGAGAGCATGCTTGATCAAGACCAGAGACCAAAGACGGATGCATTTATCAATCATCAAAGCCCATTGAGAAGGAATTGGACAACTTGGGATACATCAAAAGAATTCTATTTTTATTTTTATTTTAAAAGGAGAGCGTATGCTCAGAATGAGGATATAGAATGAACACCATGCAAGTCCTATGAGATATTCCCATGAATAAACAGTGAGGACCATTCAAAAGATAAAATGATCACTTTCATTTTCTTTATGGTCCTCCAAGAGTGGCATTTTCTATATCTTCTCTGCTCAATGCGTAACTGAATCTCCTCTCCACATCCTTTTCAAGATTCCCTGGTCCATTCTTCAAGTACCTGCATCACAAGATACAGTCTGTTTAGCCAAGCAATAAATCTAAAAGGATGAATAGTGTAACTGAGTATAAGACTTATTTCCTCCCTTTTACGTCAAATTAGCATTTCAGAATCCATCTCCAATGGTAAAATCTAACTACCCTGGATAAACAATGGTATCTTAATTTGTGCAATTTGATAAATTGATCGATTAGTCCTAGCAGGTTGAGAATTCAAAATTTGAATAGCAAGGGAGAATAGGGAAGAGTGAACTGTCAGGCAAGCTGCAGAACCAACTAAACCTTGTTTCCCACTTAAAGTTATCCAGCTTTCTCCACCATTCCTTTCCTTTTATTGAATCCCAACCAAGATTCAATGAGCACAGTGTCGTCATTGCATTGGTCTTACTCTTGAATAGGTGCCATCACCTTGATATTTTAGAAGATTGATGGTAGAGAAACTTCAATTGTACATAGTTCAAAGAAGGTCTGCACAAACCATTACAATAGTAAAAAAAATACATATATAAAATATGGAAGCTGCTGTTTAAAATGAGAAATCATCTTCTTAAAGAACAGAACATGATATGAAAAACCATAGCTTATGTCCCAAATTTCAGAAGGGCACTGACTAGCCCAAACTGAATCAATCTTAAGCAATTGATTTGCAGGCTATGAGCCTATGAGCTAGTCCCAAATTTCTGCACCAATGACATTAGACCCATTGATATTTGCTGGACAGGGCTAACCTTTCTGTTAACTTTCCTATTGTCATTGATCACACGACCCCCAACTTCCCACATATTGGTACCAATTTCCTTCAGGCAATCACTAATCCATCTTGACTTTTGATCATGCTTAAATCCTTTTATTTACATGATCTATTAGCATGAAACCGTTTTTCTATATGATCATGAAGAAGAAGCTTGTGATGGTCCCATAACTTCACTGCATTGTGTAGGTATATGCCACACAATCATCTATCTAACTCCATCACCAGTAGCACTGTACCTTTCAATTCCCGCACACACTATTTATCCAAAGCAACACAAACTCATCACGTTTATGTATCTCTGTCATCAATTATTCCCTAGCTACTTCCACTGAAAAGTGAATAGATACTCTTACAATTTGCTAATTCTGAAACTCTATTTTATACATAGCTGCAGCATTTCTGATCTTATCAAACCAACTACAATTTATTAATTCAAATCGTCCATAAACTACTAATATTTTGAAAATATTGCTCCACACCATATTATTCTTCTTCCCCAAATGCAAACCTCATATGAGCACAAACCTCTTGACACACTTGCTAGATTACTTCTCTAGTGTACAACGTGACTAATTGAGGAAACATGGATGTGCTCTTTTTTTAGATAAAATGGAAAGGTTACTGATTCTTCAGCCTTTTGCTGGTCTAGAAAGGTTTTCATTACATCAACCAAAATTATCATATCGTAGAAGCTCATCTATTCATCGAACCTCACTAAATCCCTAGATTCAAACTAGATGGGATCAGCTAGATCCTTTTTATCAATTCTTTCTGAGCAGCAGAGTTCCCATCACTAACAAGAATAATCTCACTTCCATCATTATACAAATATTATCAATCGGGATTGTGTAGCCAAAGATTGACAAACAAACTTCGAGCAATAGCTATAACAAAGCACACTTGACTTGTCAGATTACAGCAAACGCCATCAAAACTCTCCAGCATAATTTAATGGAAGCAATGATACATCTAACAACAATATTATCTGTTCACTAATTCAAATCACCAATTTTTCCTTGCCAGATCAAGTTTCCTTCTTTTCTACAAATTCCACATTACATGTAGAAACCACTCAACCTAATAATAAAAATAAATCCAAATAATGAACATAATACAAAAACACAGTAATCATTCACAGAAAAAGATAACTCAAACAGACTACATCATGACCACACTAGTTGCAATTCACCAAACCACAATGATCGTATGCAAAGTTGAAAACTTGACAGAAATTACTCACATACACTAACAAACAAAACAACAAAAACCCAGATGCTAAAACAACAATAAAGAACCAAACTTTACCTTATATAAAGATCAGTGACATCAAGTGATAACTGAGCATGCCAATCAGGTTTCTCAACAAACCAAATAGCACGGCTCTCCTTGCTTTGGTAAAACCCCAAACCCTTCAACCAAGCTTCAATGCAAGGCAAACTATGAGAGTACAAAGGCTTTTTCTTGTCAGGGAGTGTTTGTAGCCACTCATCTCCTGTTGATGATATCTCCTCTGCTTCTGATGATTTTAAAGAAATTATTCTTTTGGGTTTTCTTGGAAACTTACATAGAGGATAAGGACATGGAGGAGATTTAGAGAAAAGGGATGGATGCAATGAGGGAAAGTGAGAGACTTTGGAAGCACGAGTAGAAGTTGAAGGGTGCGAGGAGAGGGGGATGTTAGTAGTGGCAAGGAAGGAAGAAATGGTGGTCATGTTTTTGATCTATTTCGGGTCCTAAACTTATGGATTCATTTAATTTTTGTTGGGATGGATTGGAGAGGGGGGGTTTTGGTGAAGCTTGGAGGGTGTAGGGTGGAGAGAGTGTTTTGAATGAGCAAAGGAGACATTCATTATCTTCCTCTTTGGAGTTAAAGGGATGATTAGAAGAATAACAGTGATAGTTTTTTTTAGAGTGATTTTTGTTTTTAAATATATTAAAATAATATATTTTTTATTTTAAAAAAATTATTTTTAATATTAATATATTTAAAATATTAAAAAAATATTTTTTTTTTTTAGCAAACTTCTGTCTGTGCTTAAAGAGAAAGTTCAAGGTATGGACAAGGGGCTTATTCTTAAAGTTTAATGTGTGGATATTGGACCAGGTTTGTAATCAAATTATATAAAATAATTGATACGATGAAACTTAATTAAAATCTTATTAATCTGCCTAATCTCATCATAGATTCAATTTAAACTTATTGGATATAACTAAAATAAATATTATTTTTTTTATCCTTATTTAAAAAATGAAAAAAAAATCACATTTATGAATTAATGAAGGCTATGTTGATTTTTTTGTGGTATTGTGTTTTTTTTAAAAGTAATTTTGTTTTTTTAAATTATTATTTTTTGATATTTTTTATTGTTTTGATGTGTTATTTAAAAAATAAGAAATAAAAAATTATTATTTTAATATATTTTCAAATAAAAAATACTTTTAAAATCAATCATTATCATGATATTAAATATTACTAGAATAATTTGTAAATTGAAGTAACTTCATACGTTATGAGGTAATGTAACTTAATAATATGAGCATCTCATTGGATTACATATTGAATTATATGTGAAATTTTTTTGATAATGTTATTAAATTTGGTGTGATTTAGTTAGTTAATATGTTAACTTAGTTTCTTGCTTTGAATTGTATTTTAAATTAAATTGAGTTGGAGTTTACTTAATAAAATTTATTAATTTGTGATTTAATCAATTCAATAAAAAAAATGATTTTTAAAATTTAAACTATATTATTTTAATTATTTTAAAATATTTAAAACAACAATAAATTTAAATTTAAATTGAAATAAAAAAAAACGGATTTAAAGGCTTTGATCAACCAAAAAAAAACAAAAACAAAATCCCGCCAAAAAACCCTCAAAATTCACCCTTTCTATTGAATGATAGGTGTTTAGCATATGAGAATTTGTTTAATGAGAAGTTTAATAAAGTATTCAAGAGTGTTAATGAAGGGTTTGTTGGTAAATATATTCACCATGTGAAGTGTTATTTTTGACGAGTCTGAAGTGCGTTTTGAGCTTTTTGAGAGGGGGGTTAGGGTTTTAGACTTTGAATTTTGTTCCAGTAATTATATTGTTTTAGGTTCTGCTCTTGTTACTTTTGGCTTGATTTATCCTAGGATTAATGTTTCGCCAAAAGTTTTTGATTTTAATGTTTGTTGTAAGAAAGTTTTTTTCTCAATTGAGTCCTGAGATATTAGATGAGATATTAAATACTTTGAAAAGTAAGATTTTAATATATAATTTATATAATTTTTTAATATATTTGTAAACTTGAAACTTATAAATAATTATATTATTTTATACTTATTTTTTATTAAATAAAATAAAAATAATAAAATTTAAATTTATAACTGCTTGATTAACAAGATTTTAATATCATACTAGACAATTATCTCAACTTAAAAATTTAAAATATTATTTAAAGCTTATAAATATAATTTAAAGCTTAAAAATTTAAAATATTGTTTTTTAAAATATTTTTTGTTTAAAAATACATGAAAATAATATGTGTGTATATATATATATATATATATATATTATTTTGTTTAATCAAGTGATTGTCTAGGCAGATACCATTTAAGTCCCTCAGTGAGTTTCCTGGAATCAAAGGGGATTAGGGACTGTTTTTTGGGCGGTCTAAAATTGGTTTCCACTTTGACGATTCCATCAAAAGCAGGCTATGAATTTCATTGTTATTAAGGGTTTTTTTTTTTAAAAAAAAAATTATATATTTTTTAATGTTTTTAAATTGTTTTGATGTGTAGATGTCAAAAATATTTTTTTTAAAATAATATATATATATATATATATATATTATTTTCATGCATTTTTAAATAAGAAATACTTTGAAAAACAATCATTGTTATTCTTTCAAATACAACCTCAAATAATTCCAAAAAACTGGATAAGTCAGAGTGATTTGACTAATCAACTTGTGATTTAATTGACCCGATAAAAAACCAAGTGAGAATAAGTTGATCCACTCCAAAAAACTTTCAAATTTTTTTTTTATCTAAAAAGATGATTTTTTAATTAAAAAAATATAAAAATTGATCAAATAACCCAATAACTTTAAGTGTTTGACAGTGCAATTAAAACTCTATTTATCTAAAATTTGAATTTTTTAGATTAAAATTAGTTTTTTAAAATATTTTTAGATTATTCTATATTAAAATAAATTTTAAAAAATAATAAAATATTATTTTAATGGTAAGTGCTGGAAGCATATTTAAACTTTTTTGTTCTTCTTTGTTTTACTGCCTCCTGTGACAGCACACTTATCAGATGGCAAGTGCCCAAATTGAGAACCAACAAGTACATGAGAGCGGCTCAAATTGATTTTTGGTTTGCAACCCTCATTTTCTTTCTTCTTAAAAACTTGACCCAAACTCACACCATCAAATTTACTTGTGACTTCATGAGGGTGAAATTCATCTCCCACAATAAGAAGGAGAGCTGAAGAAGCCATAAAAGGCTTGGCATTTGCATAACTAAAATTATTAAATCATATTATTAAGCTTTAAATAATACTTTAAATTTTTAGATTAAGATAAGTATTTAATATAATATCAAAGTTTTGTTGACCAGTAATCACGAGTTCAAATCTCATCACTTTTATTTTATTTGATAAAAAATAAGTATAAGATAATATAATTATTTATAAGGGCAAGTTCAAAAAGTTTTTATTTAAAAAGAATATATTAGAGAATTATATAAATTATATCTTGAAATTTTATTTTTTAAAAACTTTTTACACGTATCTAATATCTAATACTCAATTGAGAAGAAACTTTCTTACAACAAACATTAAAATCAAAAACTTTTGGCGAAACATTAATCCTAGGACAAATCAAACCAAAAGGAACAAGAGCATAACCTAAAACAACAGAATCACCTGAATAAAATCCCAAGTCTAAAAAACCTTAATCCCCCTCTCAAAAAGCTCAAAACGCACTTCAGACTCGTCAAAATTAACACACCTAACTTCACATGGTGAATATATTTACCAACAAACCCTTCATTAACACTCTTAAAAACTCTATTAAACTTCTCATTAAACAAATTCCCATATGCTAAACACCTATCGTTCAATAGACAGGGCGAATTTTGAGGATTTTTTGGCGGGATTTTTTTTTTTAGTTGTTGATCAAAGACTTTAAATCCGTTTTTTTTTTTGAAATTTCAATTTAAAGTTATTGTTGTTTTAAATATTTTTTTAAAAATAAAATAAAATAGTTTTAATTTAAAAAATCATTTTTATATTGAATTGATCAAATCATAAATTAATAAATTTTATTAAGTAAACTCCAACTTAATTTAATTTAAAATACAATTCAAAGCAAGAAACTAAGTTAACATATTAACTAACTAAATCACACCAAATTTAATAACATTATAAAAAACATTTCCCATATAATTCAATATGTAATCCAATGAGATGTACATTACCTCACAACTTATGAAGTTACTTCAATTTACAAATTATTCTAGTAATATTTGATACGGTAATAATAATTATTTTTTAAAGTATTTTTTATTTAAAATAATATTTTTTTTAATTATTTAATTTTTATTTTTTAAAATAACACATCAAAAGCAATCCAAAAATATTAAAATAATAATAATTTAAAGTAAAAAAAATTACTTCTTTAAAAAACTCAGTACCACAAAAAAATAAACATAGCCTTCATTAATTCATAAATGTGATTTTTTTATAGCTTGTTCTGTGTATCAACAATGTGGAGACCGTACATATTTATAGCTTCTGAGGACAATGCATGTTAGTTGTTTTAGAGTGTGTTTGGTATTGCGGTAGCTGTTGTGGTTGTGGTTTGAAAAAAGTTGTTTTTATAAAAAATACTTTTAATTGAGGTTGATTTGAAAAAATAGGTGTTTGGTTAAAACTGTGGTTAAAGAAAAAATAGTTTAATGTGTTTAGTTAAGAATGCTTTTGAAATTGAGATTATAAAATAATTTTAAAAAATATATATTAATATTGATGGTTTTAAATTTAAATATTGTAAAATTAATTATTCCTATTACATTATGAAAAAAATAATACTTTATATAAAATATTTTTTATTATTCCATTAAACTATTTATAATTCCATTACGTTCAAAATTCATCCGATAAGAACTATAGTTTTCATAATTTTTTGAGCGTGTAATAAAATTAGATAAAATATTATCAGATATAAAATTAATATTATTGTACGAGTAAATTTAATTCACTCTATACTAGTTTTTCGAGAAAAAAAAAATATTGTTCACATCCGAATGAATTTAATTCTCTAAACTAGTTTTTTTTAAAAAAACAATTAATACAATTAACACATAAAAGAAAAAAAACAGCGAAGAGTGCAAGTGAATTGCACTGTTCGCGTGAATAGTGCAATTCACTCGTGAACAGTGCAGTGAATTGCACTGTTCGTTAGTTTTTACATGCTACAATGCATGAAAAGCAGGTTTTTTATGCTTTTCATTTTCAGCATTTTAAACGTAAAAAACATGTGGGCCCCATGCATAGTAAATCAAGTTTTTTTTTTTATTATCAAACGGCTGCTGACTGCGTTTTAAATAAAACGCAGCCGCAGCCGCCTAGACAAACAGACTCTTAGAGTGTGTTTGGTATTGCGGTAGCTGTTATGGTTGTGGTTTGAAAAAAGTTATTTTTATAAAAAGTACTTTTAGTTGAGGTTGGTTTGAAAAAATAGGTGTTTGGTTAAAACTATGGTTAAAATTGAGATTGAAGAAAAAGTAGTTTAATGTATTTGGTTAAGAAATTGCTTTTGAAATTGAGATTATAAAATAATTTTAAAAAATATATATTAATATTGATGGTTTTAAATTTAAATATTGTAAAATTAATTATTCCTATTACATCATGAAAAAAATAATACTTTATATAAAATATTTTTTATTATTCCATTAAACTATTTATAATTCCATTACGTACAAAATTCATCCGATAAGAACTATAGTTTTCATAATTTTTTGAGCGTGTAATAAAATTAGATAAAATATTATCAGATATAAAATTAATATTATTGTGCGAGTAAATTTAATTCACTCTATACTAGTTTTTCGAGAAAAAAAAAATTGTTCACATCCGAATGAATTTAATTCTCTAAACTAGTTTTTTTTTAAAAAATAATTAATACAATTAACACATAAAAAAAAAAAACAGCGAAGAGTGCAAGTGAATTGCACTGTTCGCGTGAATAGTGCAATTCACTCGTTAACAGTGCAGTGAATTGCACTGTTCGTTAGTTTTTACATGCTACAATGCATGAAAAGCAGGTTTTTTATGCTTTTCATTTTCAGCGTTTTAAACGTAAAAAACATGTGGGCCCCATGCATAGTAAATCAAGTTTTTTTTTTATTACCAAACGGCTGTTGACTGCGTTTTAAATAAAACGCAGCCGCAGCCGCCTAGACAAACAGACTCTTAAAGTGTGTTTGGTATTGCGGTAGCTGTTATGGTTGTGGTTTGAAAAAAGTTGTTTTTATAAAAAGTACTTTTAGTTGAGGTTGGTTTGAAAAAATAGGTGTTTGGTTAAAACTATGGTTAAAATTGAGGTTGAAGAAAAAGTAGTTTAATGTATTTGGTTAAGAAATTGCTTTTGAAATTGAGATTATAAAATAATTTTAAAAATATATATATTAATATTGATGGTTTTAAATTTAAATATTGTAAAATTAATTATTCCTATTACATCATGAAAAAAATAATACTTTATATAAAATATTTTTTATTATTCCATTAAACTATTTATAATTCCATTACGTACAAAATTCATCCGATAAAAACTATAGTTTTCATAATTTTTTGAGCGTGTAATAAAATTAGATAAAATATTATCAGATATAAAATTAATATTATTGTGCGAGTAAATTTAATTCACTCTATACTAGTTTTTCGAGAAAAAAAAATATTATTCACATCCAAATGAATTTAATTCTCTAAACTATATATATTTTTTTAAAAATTAATACAATTAACACATAAAAAAAAAAAGAGCAAACAGTGCAAGTGAATTGCATTGTTCGTTAGTTTTTACAGGCTACAGTCATGAAAAGCAGGTTTTTTATGCTTTTCATTTTCAGCATTTTAAATGTAAAAACATGTGGGTCCCATGTATAGTAATGCACTGTTCGTTAGTTTTTACAGGCTGCAGTGCATGAAAGCAGGTTTTTTATGCTTTTTATTTTCAGCGTTTTAAATGTAAAAAAACATGTGGGCCCCATGAATAATAAATCAAGTTTTTTTTATTACCAAACGGTTGATGACTGTTTGTCTACGCGGTTGCAAGACACGCATGGTCCTCGGAACCTATAAATATGTACCGTCTCCACATTGTTGATACACAGAACAAGCTTGAGATCCAAAATGGCTTGCCAAGCAAAAGCTATCACCCTTCTTCTATCCATCTTAGCTGTCTCCTTATTCAAACCCTCAAACGGTGCAGGCATCGCCATCTATTGGGGTCAAAACGGCAATGAAGGCAGCTTAGCTGATACTTGTAACTCAGGAAACTATCAATTTGTGAACGTAGCTTTCCTGTCTAGTTTCGGCAATGGCCAAACTCCAGTGCTGAACCTAGCAGGCCATTGTGACCCCAGCGCCGGTACCTGCACTGGCATAAGCAATGACATTAAATCTTGTCAAAATCAAGGAATCAAAGTGCTACTTTCCATTGGAGGTGGTGCAGGCAACTACTCCCTTTCATCGGCCGACGATGCAGAGCAAGTTGCAAACTATATCTGGAATAACTTCCTTGGTGGTCAGTCCAGCTCACGTCCGCTAGGCGATGCCATCCTAGATGGGGTTGATTTTGACATCGAGGCTGGTTCAGGTCAGTTCTGGGATGATCTTGCTAGGGCACTTAATGTCTTTAGCCAACAAAGGAAGGTATACTTAGCTGCAGCTCCACAATGCATCTTCCCAGATGCTAATCTAGACACTGCAATCAAAACTGGCCTATTTGATTACGTGTGGGTTCAATTCTATAACAATCCTCCATGTCAATACGTAAATAATGATGCTACCGGTCTCTTGAGTGCATGGAACCAATGGACCACAGTGCAATCCAATCAAATATTCCTGGGACTACCTGCTGCTCCCGAGGCAGCCCCTAGTGGTGGATTCATCCCTCCCGATGTGCTCATTTCTCAGGTCCTTCCATCTATCAAGGGTTCACCAAAGTATGGAGGCGTGATGCTCTGGAGCAAGCAGTATGACAATGGGTATAGTGCAGCTATAAAAGACAGTGTCCTTCGATCTATCAATGCTTCAGCAAAGTATGGAGGCGTGATGCTCTGGAGCAAGCAGTATGACAATGGGTATAGTGCAGCTATAAAAGACAGTGTCTGAATTTTTTTCAGCCCTGCTCTTCCCCATGCTGTGTGCTCCTGATTCCTGAATAAATTTGATATATATAAATGCCACAATATGTTTGTTCTAAAGGTGTATGAGGCAATCAGAATATTATGTTGTTTACTTAAATTTCAAGCTAAATAAAACGGAATTATAGTTATCTGAAAAGGGAAATATAATCAATTTGTCAGTGAATTCCTTATAGTGTTTTTTTTTCTTTTTCATCAATCTCAACAAAAGTCTTGTGGTCATGGAGTAAATTTATGCCTTCTAAGGTGTTGACAATGTTTTATGAGTTGTTCAAATGACTGGGAGTCTCCAAAACTCAGCTGGGCTGTCTAAATTTTTCCACTCGATCCATAAATGCAAATCCCTTGATATATTAATTTGCTGACATTTTCAAAGGCAAAATGTGAAGGAAAGATAAGTTGTCAAACAAATGAATATTGAATCAACGAGACTAAGGTTAACAGAAATAAAACCCGTTTTAATGGAGGATGAAGAATGTAACAATCAATTATTTAGGTTAAAACGGACCATTTTATTTAAATTAAACAATGGGTTATTTCCATTTAAACTCACAATTTAATATCTCAAAATACTAGATACTAAAATATAGCAATAAATTAATCAATTGCTTTATTCAAAATAAGAACTATTCTAAAATCTAAATAAGGTTTTCACTATAACCCAAGAAATTTTATTATGAAAAGAAACTATATAAGTATATATTAAATAAGAAACAATTTAAAAAATAAATAATTTGATTATACAACCACTCATGACGGGAAAAAATAATAGTTCATATGCTTTTAAAAAATTATGTATGTATTAAATTTTATTAGTTACCAAAGCTTTAGCCATTTCAACAATAGTTTTAATATTCAGATTTAGTTATAAAAATAGATAAATGATTAATTTTAACAATGAATTGTTTAAAACAAAAGACATATATTCATCCAAAATTTAATTAATATTTTTGAGATAAAAAGATGAATCGTGAATATATTCTCCTATTTTTATCATATAATTAGTAAGTAAATAATATACTTTAGAAACTAATTATTATCTTATGTCAATTATATACATAGCTTAGCATTTTTTTTTTATTTTCTTATATTATAACTATCCATTGATTAGCTTTTAATAAATAAATTTAGTATTTCTCTTGTATTAAGGCCATGGACTGTATAAAGTATAAACCATTTGCCCAGAAAACTGTTTTAAAGGCCCAAACCCAACTGAAAACATTTTCCAGTAATCCTATCTCAAGCATGGAAGGCAAAGGCAGTAAAACGTATTAGTATTTTAAGAAAAAAAATAAAAAGTTCCATTTGTTTTCTGAATAATTATAAGATTTTTCTCAAAACCCTACATTTTTCACACTACACAGCCAACAACTAAGAGAAATATTTTATTTGCTCTCTATCACCATAATTTCGACAATATTGCAGCCCATGCAGCTTGAGATAGAAAGTTTACTTGATGCAGAAGCTCAATTCTATCTACGAAAAAGAACCGGGTAAACGGGTACGGGTTAGGTAATGAACATGGTAATTTTTACTAGTGTTATATGATCATGCCTGCGAGTTAACTTGGTGATATAATTTTTTTTTTTATTATTAAAATAATATTATTTTATACTTTTTAGAGACAAGATTCAAAGTTTAAGTTGATATAAGTTAATTAGTAACGTGGCTTCCGGGCTAGGTCGGTCTTCGAGATTGTGCACATATGAAATTATAGTCTTACTTTCATAGAAGTAGAAAGATAGAGCCAAGAAAATATTTGGTGGACTGCTCCTATATGCTGTTGGCTCGATAAGATGGATAAGTGTGATAACAATTTCTTAACTTCTATCATTATCTCCTCATGCTGAACCCGAATATAACCTACCTTGTATGAGGCAAAACAACTAACCCGTAAGCTAGTAAAAAAAAAAAGTCACAGTTGTTAAAGTAATTAAGATCAAACACAAAAAGAGACTAGAATTTTCAATAATTTATTTATTTTGAATGCTTAGAGTTAATCTAAATACAAAAAAAAATTATATATAAGTTAAACTAAAAATACTATTCTACCATTAATAAATAAAACTAAATAAATATTATTTAACATCTCCCCTCAAACTCACGATACGGCAGCTACAAGCATCGAGAGTTTGCCAACTAGTAATCCAAAATGAGAAATGAAATGCATCTTGGTAAATAAATCTGCAATGATGAAGAAACAAAAGGCAAAGTAATGGTGTCATACTTGAGATGATGATGAGTAAGATGACAATCGATCTCAATGTGCTTAGTTCGCTCATGAAAAACCGAGTTGTGAGCAATCTGAATAGAACTCTAATTGTCACAATATATAGGAGTAGGATGAGAAAAGAAAACTCCCATATCAGCAAGTAACCAACGTAACCAAACAATCTCTTTTGTAGTAGATGCCATGACACGATATTCTGCTTCTGTGGATGATAAGGAAAGGAAACTCCCATATCAGTAACACCATTTTGCTTAGGAGTATCCGTACATGAAGTTTGGTGGATGATTCAATCTAAGGCAAGCAATTGAAAAAATTTATTAGAGATGTATTCCCCACCCAAATCACACCTAAATCATTTGATCACAACAGAATATTAAGTTTTGATAAGAGCTTGAAAGGCTGCATATATTTCAAAGAATTTAGAACGATGTTTCATTAAATAAACCCAATAATTACAAGTATGATCATCAATAAAGAAAACATAATATCAAGACCCTCTTTTTATGACAACAGGAGAAAGTCCCCATACATCAGAATAAATCAAGTCAAATGGCGAAGAAGAAACAAAAATACTTCGATTAAAAGGTAAAGCGAAAATTTTTGCTAGTTTACATCCACTACAAAAAAAAATATCACAAGTTTTAAAATTTCCTAAAGATCGTATGGATGTCAAAAATCTCAAATGAGAAGACGAAACATGTCTTATACGAGAATGCCAAGGTAAACAATCTCAAAACCTTTTACAAATCAATACGAGGGACTCCTCATTAGTGATTGCTCACATCCTTTTTTAAGAATTTTAAATAAAATGTTTTTATGATGGGATGAAAAAAATGATAGTTTTGTTACTTTGCAGTGTAAAATTTTATGGCTTCCCGATCTTATTTCCCTTTTAGAAGGAGGAATCCACTAAGGCTAGGCACCTTCTATTCCAAATCTATGCTGCTTAGCTCATCTGCTAGCTCGCCTTTTTTAAAAAAAAAAAAGAAAAAGAAAATTAAGGTAAGGAAAGGAGGAGTCAGTACGGTAAGAACCTCTCTTCTATAGCTACGGGGCGAGAATTTCATAAGAGCCCTTTCGGTAGGGGGTCTGGGTCCATCTCAGTTGAGTATTAGAGCCCATTGTGATGGAGAACGACTGATCGACCAGGGAGAAATCTACCTTTTTAAAGTTCCTCCTAAAAAGTAGAACTTTTGGTCTACTTAGATAGGAAAGTCAAGTTCATGTGGAAGAGTTTTATTGAGATTTTTTTAAAAATTAACTTAGATTGTTTTTTCCAAAAAATTAAATTTGTTAGGTGTATTTGTAAGGCATTCACTTTTGTTTTCTATTTGATTGGAATTTGGTAGGTTTATTTTGTTGATTGTGTTTGAAATATTCAATAACTAACTAGTTCAAAGAATCTTTAGAACTACTAAAAGTTATAAAAGGAGAAAAAAACAGAGAGAATTCAAATAGCCGCCCAACTTTATATAAAGTTGACTTGTTAGTAGATAATTTACAAAGCCAGATAAACATAAATACAAAAATATCTAACTATTGTTACCATGTTTTTAAAAAGAAAAAAAAAATCATATAAAGACTCGTATAAGTGACTTGATTAATTTGACAAGGTAAAAATAATATTAACAACTAGGAAAAAAAACATTATTTAACTAAAAAAATTTAATATAAAAAAGGTATTGAAATAACAGAATATTAAATTGACCTAGGTCAACTTAAATTAACATGTAAAATTCGTGATCCGGGTCATAAGACCGTGGTAATCTCATATAAAATAAATAAATAAACATATTGAAGCTCAATTCTCAATTAACCCAATATTAAAAAAAAAAGGAACAAAAAAACCCAAGTTAATCATAGTTAACATGTCAAACTTGGATCACGAGACTAGTATAACGTAATAGAAAGCAAAACAAAACAAGTTATGAAGCTCAATTCCTAACAGTCCAACATTAAAAGAAAAAAAAATGAGTCAACTCAGTTTAACCTGTTAAACTCTTAATTCAGATCATGAAATTGAGATAATATTATATAAAGCAAACCGAAACAAATTATGAAGATAAATTCTCAATCAACTCAAACGGTGAATGATGAAATTGAAAATAAAAAATTCAATTACAAAAAAAGAACAAAAAAACCGAGGCAACCAAGTTAACATGCAAAACTAGTGACTCGGGTAAGATAACCTTATAGAAAATAAACAAAAATAAATTATCAATTCCAATAAATTTATTATTAAAAGATAAAATTAAAAAAAAAAGCTGAAAAGTGGAAATCCTTGTTTCCTTCCTTGCAAATTCCTATTACAATTAGTTATTGTTAATTGTTGTTGTATAAGATAAAAGAGAAAGTGGTCAATTAATCTCAGTTTTTATGGGCGCATAAACAATCTCTTGGTATTAAATTTGTACTAGAGAGAAAAGAGTTTATTACATAACCATTATAAAATGTGAAAGGAGTTGTTTTATTGTCATACTAATGAGGAATATATATATATATATATATATATATATATATATATATATATAATTTAAGACTCAAAAACATTGGGTTTGTCTATAAAGGGAGATTTAAGAGCCTGAGATTTGGCGTTGTAGTCAGACTCAAGGCTGTTGGGCTTGGAGTTGTAGCCACACCCAATGCTCTTGGGCCTGGCATTGCAGTCAGCCCCAAAAGCGTTGGGTGTGGCTGCAACACCATGCCTAAAAGCGTTGGGTCTAGCTGCAACTCGAGGCCCAAGACCCTTGAGTCTGACTACAATACAAGGCCCAACAATAATATTTATAATATTAATAATAATATATAACTTGTCTAGCCCAAGTTCATATATTTTTTAATCTCTTAAAAAAACAATTTATGGTTTTTTTTATAGTAATAATATTTTTTTTCAAATTTATTAATGATGATGATGATGATGATTTGTAATTTTATCCTTCAAATCAAATCTATGGTTGTTTTTCAGTATTAATAATATTGTTTTCAAATTTAAAAATTATTATAATTAATAATATTAATAATATTAATAATAATATTTATAATACAAATAATAATATTTTTAATATTAATAATAATATTAAACTTATCCAAGTTTAAGGAGGTCTGCCTGCAACACCAGGTTCAAGAGCTTTGGACCCCTCTTAAATGCTAGACTCAAGAGCCTTAAATCTGACTGCAATGCCAGGCTCATTAGACTGGGGTGAGGACATTAGACTCATTAGTCTTGGGTCCTGATGTAGACTCTTTTGCCTTAGATCCAGATGTCTGACTCAAGTGTCTTGGGCGAAGCGGGGCTGCAAGACCTAAGGGACTTGGGTTTGCGCTCCTGTCACTCCCAAGCAACTTGGGTTAGGCACCCCTTTCCAGCCCTAAGTTTCTTGGTTCTGGAAGGGGATGTCAGACCTAACTTAATAATAATTGTCGCATCCGACATCGCGACGACCTTAAAAATTAAAGTATATCATGGAAAGAATGGATTTTTGGCATCCTAATCTTTGATGGGGAATTGTCTTGTTTAAGGAGTCGCCACCTAGTATTATGGTCGTTAGGAACCCTAACTGGTCAACATAAATTATTAGTCTTTCCTTTGTTTGCAGGTACGAGGACAATTTCAAGGATAATTCTCCTCGTTGTGTGCTGCCCTCTTCTTCTCTCTTTCTCTCTGTATTTGGATTTGTGCTCTATTTTCTCTGCTTTTTGTTTTTTGTTCTTAACTCTGTTTTTCTAGGTTGATTTTTCGGCCGTCCTTGACTCTGTATTTTTGGGTTGATTTCTTCCTCCCGGTGTCCTGGGTTTTCTTCTCCCTTTTATAGAGAAGCTAGCCCTTCAACCAGTCCTGTCTTTGCAGGACTGTGTTATGGAATCCACCAATGAGATCATGGGCAAGAGACGTGGTCCAAGATCAGATTTGTTGCAGATTATCAGCTCCCCTGCTGAATCGGGATGGAGAAGACGCACGTCTGTTCCTTAGCAACGGTGTCGTTTTGGATGAAAACGGGAGTTTTCAATTTGACCCTTGCCTCTGGAAATTTAACAATTTGATCCCAAAAAATCTTTTATTTTTGCCATTTGAATTAATTTCAATTGAATCCCTAAATAAAATATTGTTTACAAAACAGTCCTTAATTTCTGGATTGTTCAATTTGATCCTTAATTAAATCTTCAACTTTTAATTCTTTCAAAATTATCCCTGGAAAATCAATTAAAATTCCCGCAATTTCACTATGGTCCTCGGTCTTTTAATTTTTTTTGCTTCTAATAAACCCACAAATCTGGTATTTCTTTAATCAAACCCCTTATCTCTTTAATCAATCAAAACTTATATAAATCCTCAAACTTATCAATTCTTTATTTAAGCACCTGATTTATTAATTAAACTAACCCAAATTTTTAATTAGAGTCTCCAACTTATTAATTCTTCAATTATTGACCAATTGACTCTCAAATTTAATAATTGCATCCTCAAACTTCAAATTTTGTGTTGTCTTAACCCCATTGTCAACTATATTTAATTTTTATTATTTGTTTAAAAAATAGGTTATGACAATAATAATAATAATTGATTTTACTCTTCAAATTAAATCTATATTTTTTTATAGTAATAAAATTTATTTAAAATTTAATAATATTTATAATATTATTAAATTTGTTTGGCCCAAGTTTTTATAATGCTTAGTTTGCTTATGAGAAACCGAGTTGTGAGCAATCTGAATAGAACTCTGATTGTCACAATACATAGGAGTAGGATGAGAAAAGAAAACTCTCATATCTGCAAGTAACCAACGTAACCAAACAATCTCTTTAGTAGTAGATGTCATGGCACGATATTATGCTTTAGTGGATGATGAGGAAAGGAAACTCTCATGTCAGCAACATCATTTTGCTAAGGAGTATTTGTATATGAAGTTTGGTGGATGGTTCTGTCTAAGGGAAGCAATTGACAATTTATTAGAGCTGTATTCCCCACCCAAATCACACCTAAAGCATTTTATCACAACAGAATATTGAGTTTTGACAAGAGCTCGAAAGGCTGCATATATCTCAAAGAATTCAGAACGATGTTTTATTAAATAAACCCAATAATTACGAGTATGATCATCAATAAAGAAAACATAATATGAAGACCCTCTTTTGTGGCAACAGGAGAAGGTCTCCATACATCAGAATGAATAAAGTCAAATGACGAAGAAGAAACAAAAATACTTCGATTAAAAGGTAAAACAAAAATTTTTGCCAGTTTACATCCATCACAATCAGAAATGTCACATGTTTTAAAATTTCCTAAAGCTCCCGTGGATGCCAAAAACCTTAAAGAAGAAGACAAAACATGTCCTATACGAGAATGCCATAAATAAAAACAAGAAGATGAATGACTCAAACGAAAGCAAGATAAATCAACAGTAGTAGTAGCAGCGGGAACTAACACTTTTAACTCATCCAAAATGTATAGTCCATTCTCTCTACGGCCTATCCCAATCAGCTTCTGAGACTGCAGATCCTGTATACAACAAAAAAGAGAGGAGAAAATGAATAAATAATCATCAGAATCACATAATTGACAAACAGAAGCAAGATTCAATTTGAGGTTCAGAATAAGATACACATTAGGAAGAGACAAGTGAGGTGTGACAACAGAACCAACACCTACTAAGGGCATGAGAGTGTCATCAACAGTTATAATAGGAATGGAGGGCGAAGAGGAAATATAGGTACGTAAAAGATGAAGAATCTGGAGACATATGATATGAAGCACCAGAATCTAAAACCCTTTCAGAATGTGACATACCTGAGGAACTGTAAGGCAACTAACCTAAGAAAAAAGAAGCGGACATTGCTTATGGCTGCAAGGAGAGAAACTTTTGAAATTGCTCAGCCAAAGTAATAGGATCGGTAATAGAGCCTGAGGAAGTTACTGCTACAGTATTGTGGTGTGGTGGTTTATAACCCTGAGGTAGTCTATGAGCATTAGATTGTGACTGACTGTCAGGCTTTCAAGCTTGATTGTGTTGTCTTAATTTAGGACACTGGGTCTTTCAATGACCTTTCTGCTTACAGAAACTGCACTTGTCGAAGCCAACCCTTGTGTAAGGTTTATGGTGGTGATTGGAGAATTGATTAGAGGGTACTGTTAGTATAGAAGGATTCAAAGCAGAAAGAATACCCTTTTCAGAATACAACTAAAGACGTATTTCTTCGGCTAATAACTCACTGACAACCGAGTCAAACTGTATCATATTGAACCTCTAAGTTCTTTAAAATCACTATGAAGTGCTGTTAAAAACTGTATCAATCGTTGATGCTTCTTACGCTCAATATAAGCACCGCAAGCCTTTAATTCTATCGATTCTGTAAGAGCCAACTGATCCCAAAGATCTGTCATGACATAATAGAACTCATGAATACTCATATTGTTCTAGTGAAGAGCTCGTATGTCATTCTCTAATTGATACTGCTTTGAAAAATTTGATTGTGTGAATAACCTTTGCAGATGATCCCAAACCTTCTTCGTTGTCTCATACTTCGCCAACTGTGTACCTATAGAATGCTCAACAGAATTGTTGATCCAAGTAATGATCTTTGCGTTGTTTGTTTCCCATGCATCTATCAAAGCAGCATCCCCTTCCTTAGTATTTTTAGGAACCATATAGGTTCCACTAACATATCCTCACATCTTTTTACCCTTAAGGAAATTTCGCATTACGTAACTTCAATATAAATAGTTCTTCCAATATAACCTCACACTCACAGACTGAATCAAATCATCTCTTTCAGTAACCATAATCAACAATTACAAAGCATTGGAATGCAAAAGCAGCGAAAGATAAAGTACCAAATTGTAGAAATTAAACATATATCACAGATACTCAACAAATATCTTCTCAAAATTATACGATTGCTCCAAAACACAAAATAAATTGTAGAAACTGAAAGAAATTATATATAAATTAAACTGAAAATATTATTTTACCCTTAATAAATAAGACTGAATAAATATTATTTAACAACAATCGCAAGGGGAGAGAAAGGAAATGGAAACGTAGTTTAGTGAGCTATATCTTTATTTTTCCCTTTCTTACTAATTTATGTTCCCTCTTTCGCTTCTTCATCTTGGACTGGATTGTCGCCAGTCTGACAACAGCTGTATCCACTTTTATCTGGAATGTATCTTCTGAAAGTGGGGAGGAATATAGGCAATTGACCAGTTGGTAAGGTGTCTGAAAGGGGATAAAAAAAGAAAAAGCAAACAGGTGATGAGTAGACTTAGCTGCAGAACTAGCTCTTTCATTAACCGAATCACCCGCTGAATCAATACAAGCACACTGCCACCCGCATTCTGGGATTGCTGAAAGTCTGGTTCTAACGTAAGATTTTTTCAACAGGAAATTCTTTGTTTGAATGCTGTCCTTCCATCATCTTTCTTTCTCTAAAACTTTTTCCTTTTGACTTCTAAAGGATCAAATTGAGGTTCCTCTGTAAATACCGGCAGCTTGATTGAGCGGTTCCCTGAATTCACAAGGACTGCATTCTTGATGAATTGAACAGAGATTGGAGTGAGCGGCAAAACCCAATGGAGAAAAATCTACTATTCTTCGGGCAAAAAAAGCTGGTCCAATCTGAAAACGGATGGAGGTCACGGATAGAACTCACCGACAATCATCTTGTGTAGATAGTTTATAGTTATGCTGGCAACTCGATAACTGCTTGATAGAGATTGGACAATGAATTGAGAATTGATATAAAGAAAATGCTTTGCTGACTATAGTTGGAATGACCCATCGATGGCATATTTCCTTAGCCCAAGAGACAAGTAAAATCAGGATTTTGAAATTCTTCTTGCTTAACTGCCCTAGTTGGTGAAAGCGACTCCAAAAGCAAGTGTAGATCACCAGTTCCACCGAATGCTCCTATCTCTCGGCAAAGATCGTGTGAGTGTGCAGTTGTGCTTCGGATGTTTTGCGCTCTTAAATTAAAAAAAGAACCGTTTCTCAACAAATCCTCCTTTCATGCCTCACCCAAAAAAAGACATCCACACCTCTTTTAGGAGAGGAGAAGAGGAAGATTGTCTAGGAGTCAAAACTATGTGTAACTTCTATATCTAAGATTTAAATAGAGAATAGACGCTCTTGCACACTGAGTTGACTTCTGCTTTTCGTTCGATCCAACTAGATACCCTAAACTTAAACTAAAGGCTCCCGAAATTCCCCTGAAAGAGTCCGTTTGGAAAGTCTCGTATTTCTTTAGGTAGAATGATTCTATGTAAAACTACTAGAGTCCGGACTTGCTCTCTCCTCTACTCTTCGCTAGAAGCCATCAATGCCAATAGAAGAGAAGATGACTCTTGAGCCTCCTCTTCTTTTGCCTGCCCCGACCATGAATCAGGAAGTTACCCTAGATAAGTCAATCTCGCGTCTTTGAGGTGAAGCTACCTTTTTAGCTGGGAGACTATATATAGGCCAGCCAATATTGCTTTTACGTAGGGGGAAGCCCCAGTTTCTTATCACAGTTTCCAGAATGAGAAATAGGAAAGATAGCTTGGTTAGGTTCTAAGTCACCAAATACGATTGGTGATCTTAATTTAGAGAAAAAGATAAATATTTGTATCAAGACTGGTAGATTAGGGGACGGTTAGACTTTATTGGCGGGCTGTCCGGGAGACACTAACCCCCTCTATACGAGAGAGCCCTCGCGGATAGATAGGGCGAGCACGAAGAGGATGGATGTCTGAGCGATAGAAAGAGTCGGTCTTGAAAACCAGAGTATTTTTAGGGATACCGGGGGTTCGAATCCCTCTCCATCCTCGAAGTCATCAGTTCTCTCTTGCTTGCCTTTGGCTTGCAACATAGAGCTGCGGTAGGGGAAGGCTTTTCTGCTATCAATGAAACCGAAAAAAAGTATGATGTAAGGGTGTATTGGCAATTGTTATGACACATCCCACATTTTTGTTTTGAAAATCACACATTAATCTCTTGGCAATTTTTCATCATCCACTTATAAACAAAAAAATATATTACTTTTCAATTAAAAGTAAAAAAATGACAACAAAATACTTCAATTAAAAAAAAAATACATTTCATTGCCATGCAAGGGTGTATTGGATATTAAAAGAGTGTTACATCTTGCACGTATTTCTTCAAGTTAAAAGTTGTTTGACAATTGATTTATATACAGTAAGTCTTTCGTGATTTTATTTTGTATCCGTGGGAAAAGTTAGATCACTACTTTGTAATCAAAACCCAATCTAGAAAAATTCATCTTTAATTAGTATTAAATCCTTTACTGCCACCAAGCATCTTTAATGCCTTTGATTATCAGGATTTGATGGGATTATTGCGAAAGACTTTTATTTTATTACAAAGTAAAGCAAGGAAAGATTAAAAATGCAAACGTGGGTTTTGTAATTAGAGACAAGATCGAGTGAGTGAGTGAGTTCAGTTGATAGATTGGTTGGTGATTTCGTTGGAACTAGCCAGCTGTTGGTGTTTTTGTGTCTGTCTAGAGTATCGTGGGTGAGTTTCATTTCTACGAGGATGCTTGATTTTGCGGGTAAGGAAATGTTTTTGAATTTTTTTAAAAAAAATTTCATTTTATATATATTTTTTAATTATTTTAATGTGTTGAAATTAAAAAGAAATTTTAAAAATTAAAAAAATATTATTCGATATATTTTTAAATAAAAAATATTTTAAAAAACAACTACTAGCACAAATCCAAATACTACCCACTAAAACAACAACAATTTTTTTTTTGTGGGCGAGTGAGTTTTATTTTAATATCAAGATAGTGTTTGTTTTTATTGTTAGAACAAATGTTTTTTTTTTTTAAATTAGATTTAAATTAATTTTGTTTTGTTTTTTAATCTTTTTGATGTGTTGGTGTCAAAAATAAATTTTTTTTAAAAAAAAAACATTAATTAAATTTTCCAAGCAAAAAGTACTTTGAAAAATAATATCTACCATGATTCTAAACCTTGACATATTATCTCACTATTTATTAAGTGTATGTTTGACATAATACTATTTTATGCAGTTGTGGTAAAAGTTTTTTAAAATATTTTTTAATTATGATTTTAAAAAATAAATTTTTTTAAGAATAAGTGTTTGGTTAAAAATTTTGTGACATGAATTTTTACATGTAAAATAAATAAAAAACAAATTATTTTAACTTTTATAAAATTAAAATTTGAAACACAAATACAAAAAACAAAAGCTATTTCACTAATAAAATATTTTTTTATATAACTTAGTATAAAAACAGAAGCTATCATAATACTTGTTGTTATTTATTTTTGGGTTCCTGCACAAAAAATAAGAAAATACAAAAACATATATATCAAAAAATATTCAGAAGAAATCAAAAAATAATAGGAGCGAGAAAATGATGTTGGAATGCCAAAAAAGGCCAAAATTGGTTGAATAAAAAATGTAAAAGGTTGAAATTTAACAGTATATCGTTAACTGATGAGAGTCTTGTTAACAAAGAAAATTCAATTTTGAAAAACTATATTCAAAATCAGATGTTTATAGACTCAATTAAATTTTATATAAGGTTTAATTGTATTTATAGAGGGTTTGATTGCAAGAAAAACTGATTTTTAAGTCAATTTAGTCTTTTATTGGAAGAAATTAAAGTTTTGGGGTCCAATTATAATTTTGAAGAGTTAATTTGGTCAAATCAGGTGTTTAATTGCATAATTATTGAAGCTTGATGGCCAATTAAAAACTTAATTGAAACAATCCGAAAACAAGGACCAAACCGGACAAGGCGCTATAATCAATGGATCCAATTACAATTTGGGGGGGCTTGATTACAAAATTGCAAAACACTTCAATGACCAAATCAGAAGTATCTATTTGAATTTTGAAACGACGTCGTTTCTTGGACACTATTCATTATCTCTTCCATGTAGTCGTTTTCAACAGTAAAGGCTGAGGCGTTTTCTGAAGCAAAAGCATTGAATGGCGTCCGTTATGGAGCATGGTTTAAGGCTGTGATCCCTCTACATGCAGATTACATGCCGGCCGTTACCAGCACAAGGCCGTCTCTGGCCTATAAAAGCAGGAGAAGAAGACTGAAAATGGCTAGGAAAAAGAACAGAGTTGAGCCGAAGGGAGAGGAAGAAAACAAAGGGGGAAGAGGGCAGAAAGAAAAAAGAGAAAAAAACACAGGGACAACAGGGAGAATAAAAAAAAGAAGAAACAAAGAGAAGCATTGTCAGCCAACGCATGAGCATCAGCTGCACCAGAAAGAAAAGCAGAGGGGAGGGGGGAAGGAAGAAAACAGAAGGGGAAAAGAGGAGAGCAGAACAGGGGGGAACACAGGAGACTAGGGAAGACGCATACAGACACAGGAGAATAGAGGCAAACAGAGAGCTCTGAGAGAAACCAAAAATCCCAGATGATAGAAACAAAATTAGACAGCACACAGATCTGAAAACAAATAGGAGGAGACAGAGAGAAGCACAGGCAGAAGGCAGGAGGAAGAAGGGAGAAGAGGAGATAACAGAAAAACCCAGCAACATGCAGAGAAGAAAAACAAAAGCATTGTCCAGAGCACGCCATTACAATCGTCTTCGACATGGTTCCCGCCACTAGGTTTGTTCTCCTCGTCTCTGTGCATGCAATTCCATTTGCATTTCATTATTCAGGTGAATTAATTATAATTCCCTTAAACAATGAAATGCAATGTTATTGTTGAAGTGAATTATAATTCAACAGTAACTACTTTCATTTGCATATGTTATTGAGTTCCCTCACGCGTGCTTTTTGTTTTCCCAACCGGGTCGCTGGCTTGGGCCAGGGACCCGGTTCGCCCTGCTGGGTCCAGCTCAACCACATGGACTCAGCTGGACCTAACAAAAACAAATTCAAAAAATATTTTTAAAAAAAAGAATTTGTAATTTTCTTGTATATTTTTTTACTGTATTTTGATCAATATTGGTTTGTATTTTTATACTGTAAAGATACAAATCAGATATTAAAATACCTGGTTTTCGTCAAAACATTAAAGAAATATATAAAAATAAAAAAAAATGTTTTGTTTTCATGCATACGGCCACGTCTCTAAAAAAAAATCATATTGTATTTTCATACAACAAAAAATATTTTAAAAATATGTATTAGCATACATTTTAGTTTCAATAACCAGTTTATTAAAGTCACGATAACTAGGCCAATATTTCAAAAATTCCAAAAAACTTATTTTGTTTTCTTTTAGTATTTGGGGTTATGACCTTATATGTAAGATATATTCCGGATATTAAATTCTTTTGTTGACGTTAGAATGGTTAGATTTTACCCGATAAGATAAGGATCTCCTTACCGAAGATGACTTTTCTTAAACCATAGACGGACCAACAACTAGAAAACACAACAAGACTTTAGATTTTATCAGATAATAAAACAATGCAGCTTATCTTAGGTAGGGCATATTTGGGGTGTTAATACCTTCCCTTTACACAACCAGTCCCCGTACCCGATCTCTAAGACCATTTAGGATTCCTAGTGACCAAAATACTAGGTGGCGACTCTCATTCTATTTTTCCACTAATAAAATACTAGGTGGCGACTCTCATTCTTGTCTCTCCACATTTGCCAAATAGATAGAAGATAACACATTTTGAGAGTGGATGTTTTTCGTCGTGATGCCGGCACACGTGCTACAATATTAGTGGAAAAATGGATGAATTTGCTCTTTAATTTTTTTAATTTATTTTTGGCAGTGTTATATTAGATGGTCACATAAACTTATATGAGTAAACTCCAACTCATTTATTCAATAAGAAAAGGGATGAATTTGCACTTTCATTTTTAAACCTTAAAAGATACCAACTCAATGAAGATCTTGGTTAGTTGTTTTGTGTACAAGTTACCATCATATTTAATAGAATTCGTTGGAAAAGATTAAATTTCAAAATACTTAGTTACCTTAATTTTTCTTCTTCTTTTTCTTCTTTTTTTTGTTTTCCTTCATTATTATACTATATCCTTGTATCATTATTAATTTATGTGAAATTTATATTCCAGCATATATATCAAGAATAATCCACTAGAATCAACATGTAAAATAATTATATTTTTGCCTCTAATTTTCCATTGTTGTAAAAAAGCCCTTTGCACCATGGGATGATAATTTTTTATTCGGTTTAGTTTTTATAAAAAAAAATAATCAAACCATTTTATAAAAAAAAATCGAACCGAAACCGGTTCAAACAGACTGGTTTTGGTTCTGTTATTTTAGAACAAAATTGGTTCAAATCGACAAATTCTAGTTTTCTCGGTTTAGTTTGTTTTTTAGTTTTTTTGCTCACCCCTACTTTGCAGGGTTCCATAAACCTCGTACACCAACAAGGCCTCCATATGCGGTTTGGGCATGAGGATTAGAGCAAAGTGAGTGTCATAACCTAATTTTTTATCCTTTTATTTTAATTATTATTATTATTATTTTATTTACTGAAAATGATAAAAAAATAATGATGATGAAAAAATAATAATGGTGAAAAACAAGTAAAATAAATTAAATGAAGAATGAATTAAAATTTGGGTTAAGGGCAACCTGATTGAAAGTTTTCAGGTTTAATTAAACTTTGGAATTAATCTAATTAATCCAATCAAGGTTTTATTGGAGAATTGATAAGTTTTGAGACTTAAATAAGCTTGGAATTAATTTAATTAATCCAATCAAGGGTTTAATTGGAGAATTGACAAGTTTTAGACTTAATTGAGCTTGGAATTAACTTATTCAGGGACTTAATTGAAGAAATATTAAAGTTTAGGGTCAAACTTGGAAAATTAGAATCCAAGGACTACATTGAAAATGTCGCGGAAATGCAGGGGCCAATTATAGTTTAAACCAGGGGCTTGATTACAAAACGTTTAAAACTTCAAGGGCCAAAACGCAAATAAACATTAAACACCAAAACGGCGCCGTCTGTGGATGCGCTGTTCATCTTCTTCAACGGACGCCCACCGCCACCATTACACCTGCAATCAATGGTTAGAAGAAACGGATTGTTCTCTGGCTATAATAGCCAGAGAACGAAAGGTCACAGGTGGGGGAGGGATCACAGAACAGGGGAAGAAAAAGAAAAAAAAAAGGAGAGAAGGGACGAGGGGGTGAAGAACGAATAGACAGGGGAAGAGTGGACCGAACAAGAAAAATAACAAAGAAACAGAGAAGGAGAGAAAAGCAGAGGAACGACACAGAGATGAGGATCAGCCCCACCATCGTCTTTGTCCCTTCATCTCAGAACTGAAGGTGACAGAATATAAAATCAGGAGCAAAGGAGACGCAAACTCAACCCAGCGGACGAAAGCGCAGAGACGAGAACCGGCGTTGACCATCGTCTTCACAGTCTTCAGCAACCAGCCTCCAGAACCAGAGGCAGCAGAACAAAGAATCACAAAAGAAAGGGGACGACACCGAGAACGTGGTAGAACCAAAGACAGAGGACGGAAGACAAAGAAGAAGAAGCAGAGGACAGAGAGATAAGTAGATATAGAGAGGGACAGAAAGAGAGAGGTGGAAGGAGAAGGAAACCAGAAATTAAAAAAAAAAAGGCAGAGAGAAAGTAGACCAGAAAAAGGAACAAAACAAACGCAGGAGGAGAAAGTAACATTAACCGGCCGGCCCTCCATTACCGTCATTACATCTTCAAGTGCAACAACAAGTACGCTGCGTTTCCCTCCCGTTTGATTTTAATTACCATGTGTCTGTAGCAGGCGTGCGTGAGCAGTTCACGCACGCCTGCGGGTAAAAAAAAAAGGGCCAGCCGGGTCACTGGCTTGGGCCAGTGACCGGGCCGGGCTGCTGGGTCCAGCCCAACCCCCATAGGCTGAGCTGGGCCCAGCCCCAAAAAAAAATGAAAAAAAATAAAAAAACATAGAAAGAGTAGAAATAAAAATTTTGCATGTCTTAGAAAAAATATATTTCTGTCAATTTATTCACTGCTATTAGGATCAGGAATTAAAAAAAATATATACTGATTTTTTTTCGTAGCTACTAATTTTTACCAACGCTAGAGTTGGAATTATTCGGGGTTGGAATTTTTACCAATTCCAGAGTTGCAAATATTCGAGATCGAATATTCACTGGCGCTAGAATCAGGAATATTATAAATAAATTATCATAGCATAAGCGAATAAATGTTTAGTAATTTAAGACAAAACCAGCAATGTAGTCTGCCTCAGGCAAAACATTTAAGGGGTGAAAATATCTTTCATTTTAAGTAATTATTCCCGTACCATAGAATCTCTATTGACCAGTTAAGGTTTCTAGTGACCATAATACTAGGTGACGACTCCTTAAACAAGATATTTTCTCTTAAAAGAACCAGATGCTAGAAATCTGTTCTTTTTCCATAATTCAAGAAATGTTTTAGGGCTGTCGCGATATTGGGTGCGACAGTGAAAGTGAAATTATTATTATTATTATTATTATTATTGCAGTGAAGGCTCAATGAATTTCCATATAGCTTTATTATTACTATTATTATATTATTATATCATAAAAGATATTTTCAAATTAGTTTTGATGCACCAATTGGAATTAAATTTAATCTTCAAAGGATTTTAAAAGCTCGATGAAATCTGATTTAATAAACAAAATTTATCACAAATAATTTTGGTGCACCAAGTTAGTGATCAAAATGAGAGTAAGAAATAAAATTATTCAAATAGCTTGATAAATGAAATTTAAGTGTGCTATCTAAATTATATGTAAAAAATAAATTAATAATCCTAATGATAATAAATATGTTGAGTCAAAGTATCAATTGCATGATTAAAAATGGTCCATGCCCTGGTAGGATTTTCGGTAAAAGTAAAAGTATCTGCCTCATTAAATTGCTTTTCAAGCATAGTTTTTGAAACCCAATCCAGTTGTCAACCCGGTCTAATAATCGGGTCATAGGTCAGATGGGTGACCCGAGTTAACCCGGGTCAACAAAAATATAAAATAAATTATTAATTACATGTAGGGGCCGGTTAAGGAGGAGGAGGAGCTCATGTGGGCTCCATTTATAAATTGAACTAATGAGGTAAAATTTGTCTTTTCCTCTGATTTGAAAATTTTTTGATTAAGTGCAGGGCACAGAGCATTTAAGACAATGGAGAGTAGTTGAGAAGAATCTTGTCCTCACCTAAAGCATCTCCTACATTCCAAAAGCTAGAAGTTTACTCTCTTCATATTCTAGCATCTAGTCACTTTCTTTTTCTTTTTATTTGATGAGATGTTACCCTCCAATCAAAATTATTAATCACAAATGGGTTCAAACAACAACGAATTTCCTCTTCTTTACCCCAAAAGATCAAATCTTTCACTGATGGAAAAGTATCAGTTGATTAGGTTTCTCAAGCTGGTGCAAGGGCACTTGGTTGCCACAGTGGGGGTGGGTACTTCTGGTAATGAGATCCTGACATCCAAACCTTCTCTTTACTGGTAGCATGAATAAGAAGAGAGAGAAGCTGTCGCAGATCAGCTGTTAGGAAGAAGAGTTTTGTTTTCGGTAAGTAGAGCGAGGGGGCTCCATACTACCTGCCTAACCCTTCACTACGCTCCGAGGGACCGCAATTAGAAGATGAGGTAGTCGATTACGAACCTTCTTCTAATGAGGCTGCAACTGAGCCAGAAAGCGCTCCATCAATTCCAACAAAAACATGTCTAACATGCCCCTCAAGCTAAACGTGGGAATGGGAGTTGTAACGATGAAGAGGAAGTGAAGACGGAGATTTCATATGAGGATTTGGAGAGGCCATTTGTTGAGTAATGTGATTGCCTTCAAAGATTAGATCGTATAGACTGTTGTTGCCTTTCTTTATCAGGAAGAGAGCCGGGTCTCAGCCGGGTTGTCCAGGTTCAGTCGACCGGTTTTTCCAGGCTAACTCCCAAGCAGGTTTTTACTTAGACCCGGATCGATCCCAGAACCGAATCAATCAGATTCTGAGTCAACCTGCCAGCCGGGTCTGGATTTGAAAACTATGCTTTCAAGTGCCATCACTTTCATTACTTGTATTGGGGCAATTGTCCTTTTCCTAGATTTCTAAGGTCATGGATTATTGTCCAATTTAACACACACGTGTTACATGTTATTTTTTTAATTTTTTTGTTTAAAAATATATAAAAAAATATTTTTTATTTTAAAATTTACTTTTACAATCAACACATTTAAACTATTAAAAACTATAAAAAATAATAATTTTTTTAAAAAATTATTAAATATTTATTTAGAAAGGATGTTGCACCAACATGCAACCTTTATTTTATTAATTTTATGGCGAATATCATTCAATCCATTCATTATTACTAATTAAATAACTTATTCAATTTTATACTCTTGAAATAATTATACTTTTGGAAGATAATTTTAACATCAAATAATGGTAAATTTCCCCTTTTCCCCATTTTAGTGGATCGTATAATAGGAAATCTTGCTATGATTCAGCACTAAAATTATCGTTACATCATTTTGGAGTTTATTTTAATACTTTTAATGGAAACAATTAATGAAAATATAAAAAGGATGAAATATTTAACTATCACTATTATTATTTGATGTACTGAAGAATGACATTATCTAAAGTCTATTGCATTTGAAGCAAAATCGATATAAGAAAAAAAGTTTGAAACTTGATTGATAATGGGATAATATATTAGGCATAGTTTTGAAACTCAACCCGGCAGGTTGATTCGGGGTTGGAATCAGATCAGGTTAAAAAAAAAATAGAGTAAGGAAAAACCCGGGATAACCAGATGGGTTGACCCGGTTGTAACCCGTTGACTTTTTTTTTACTAAAACGATATCGTTTTAATTTTTTTAAAAAAAGATTTAACCTAGGCGACCCGGTCAAAACCCGGAACCCAAGCCAGGTTTAAAAACTATGATATTAGGGGCTAAATTAATATTTCCTCTTTAATTTTTTTTAATTTGTTTTTTTAACAGTGATATATTGGATGGTCACATAAGTAAACTCTAACTCATTTATTCAAAAAAGGATGAATTTGCACTTTCATTTTTAAACCTAAAAAATATCGACTCAATACTGAAGATATTGGTTAGTTGTTTTGTGTTACCAAAATATTTAATAGAATTCGTTGGAAAAGATTAAATTTCAAAATACTTAGTTACCTTATTTTTCTTATTTTTTTCCTTTTTTTTAATTTCCCTTCATTATTATACTATATCCTTGTATCATTATCAATTTATGTGAAATTTCTATTCCAGCATATATATCAAGAATAATCCACTAGAATCAACATGTAAAATAATTATATTTTTGCCTCTCATTTTCCCTTGTTGTACAAAAGCCCTTTGCACCATGGGCTCCATAAACCTCGTACAGGTTTCTTCTCATTCACCAACAAGGCCTGCTTATGAGGTTTGGGCCTGAGGATTAGAGTAAAGTGAGAGTGATATTTTTTTTTTTTTTTGCATTGAAGGCTCAATGAGTTTCCATATAGCTTATTATTATTATTATATCATAAAAGATATTTTAAAATTATTTTATACACCAATTAGAATTAAATTTAATCTTCAAAAGATTTTAAAAGCTCGGTGAAATCTGATTTAATAAACAGAATTTATCACTAATAATTTTGATGCACCAAATTAGTGATCAAAATGAGAGTAAAAAATAAAATTATTCAAATAAATTGATAAATGAAATTTAAGAATGCTATCTAAATTATATTTAAAAAATAAAGTAATAATCCTAATGATAATAAATATGTTGAGTCAAAGGTACCAATTGCATGATTACAAATGGTCCATGCCTTGGTAGGATTTTCAGGTAAAAGTAAAAGCATCTGCCTCATTAAATTGCCTCTCAAGTGCCATCACTTTCACTACTTGTATGGTTGGGGTAATTGTCCTTTTCCTAGATTTCTAAGGCCATGGATTATTGTCCAATTTAACACACACACAAAAAAAAGCTTTAGTCATGATACACGTGTTACATTTTATTTTTTAATTTTTTTTGTTTAAAAATATATAAATAATGTTTTTTTATTTTCAAATTTACTTTTAACATCATCACATTTAAACTATTAAAAAATACAAAAAAATAATTTTTTAAAAAAATTAAAAATTCTTAAAAATACAATTGAACCACAATGATGAACATAAAAACAAACTTTCTAATAAGAGTTTGTTTGGAAAGGATGTTGCACCAACATACAACCTTATTTGTTGAATCTATTTATTTTATGTTTTAAAAGTATTTAAAAATATTTTTTTTTGATGATTTTAGAATTTTTTAATGTACTAATATTAAAAATATATTTTAAAAAAACTAATAATATTTTAATATATTTCTAAATAAAAATATATTTTAAAAAACAATTATCTTTGCAACTTCAAATGAAATCTTCGTAAAAAGCTTCATTTTAATACTACTAAAAAAACCTTTTATTTTTATTTTTAATGGGATTGGTAACCTGTCATTGTCCACCCATTGCAACCCAAAAGCAATTTCGGTGATAAAGTTAAGGAATAAATTGACTCTTAAAAAATACGTGGCGAATGCCCATATAGCTCAACTAGTAGGATGGTATTTAGAGAACTCTTTACGTGCCTAAACGAGATTAAATAGATAAATTAGAGAGAGATTATTTTGAAGTTTACTATTAATATAAGAAAACAAAACAAACACTAACATCGGAACACATTAAATAACATGGACTATCTAATATAAATGTTTATAAACTCGATCAACATGTTCATATTTAAAAATAAAAAATTGAATAAAACAAATAAATTTACTAACAAAAATAAATATAATTTTTATTTTGATTGTTAGATCATATTATAAGTTTTTGGCTTTGTTTTCTTTGTTATTTTTGCATTTTTGTTTTCTAATTAGGTTTGAGAAATGCATGTATAGTCTAATTAGTATTTTAGTATTCTGGTATTTCTATTTTTTAAATAATTTTTATTTAAAAATATATTAAAATAATATATATTTTATTTTTTAAAATTAATTTTTAGATCAGTATATCAAAACATTAAACAACACTAATTTTTTTTATTATAAAGCAAAAATTAAATAAATATATTTTTTAAAAATATATTTTTAAAAGTAAAAATAAACAGAATTATAATCTAGATTTTATCACTTATTTCAATTTGTGTTATTATTGAAATACTTTATATATTTATTAATCTTTCGTTGGACATCGAAAAATAAGCAAAAGACACACACAGGAGTCATAATGGTCAGAGATCATACGTCATCCATGACGACACACGACTCTCTTCCACACCACAGCTCCTCTCACTCTCTTTCACGGCCACATGTATTTTTATATTTTTCTTTCTCCTTTTGAGGTGAATGTTGAATATTGTAATAATAGGTATTTTTTAAAAAATATATTAAAATAATATTTTTTATTTTTATAAAAATATAATAAAATAATTTTAAATAAAAATAATAAATTTTTATAAAATGCTATTTAAAAAACAAGTATACACCACGATAAAAAAAAAAAAAACACGACACCCATCACTTTCTCTCTCAATTTTTGATTGATTGAGAGAGCTCTGTGTCTTTTGCATGATAATAATGTTCTCCTATGCATATTTATACAGTATGTCATATTTTAAATTGTAATTTAAATAAGAAAGAGTTAAAATAACGTTTTTAATTTAAACTACAGCTGGAAACGCGACAATTTCCATGTAGACAAATGAGTTCTTAGACTTTTTCTTATCTCTAGTTTTTTTAATCAGAGGCGCTTCTCAAGACATTGAATAATAAAAATCTTAATCTATTCTTAAGTAAACGTAGACATTTTTATAAACGTAGACATTGAATAATTTATAAGTAAACGTAGATATTTTTTATAATATAATAAATAAATTAAATTTTTTCTCATTTTACATATTGAGCTAATTAGTATGTACTGACATATGAAAGTTTATTAGGTAACTTTCTTGGATAGAAGTGGAACTTCCTATGAAAATGAACACTAATTTGATGCAAGAGAGGGGAGCACAACATTTGAGTGTGTGTTTATATATATATTGATGTCCTTTAATGTATCAAGATATTATTGTAGTGTTTATTTTTTTAAAAATAAAATAATTTTATTTTAATATATTTTTAAATAAAAAATATTTTAAATTATCATCATTATTATAATCTCAAAAAGCATGTGAGATTCTGGTGGGAGGGGCCTACCAGCATCTTCGGCGCCTGAGCAAGGTGCTATTCTGTTTTAATGGGGTGGCGACCACCTGTAAGTGATCTTTCCATTTCAATCCACTGGCAAATTTCTATGAAAAAGACATGCTTTTTTCATATTAAAAAGCATAGTACGCCGTTTCATGGATTCGTTTTGTGAGAGTGATTTCTAGCAAACTTCAGTCAGAAGAAGGATCGAATCTAACCCAGAAAGTTCTAACGCACTGATCCACTAGCAAAAAGCAAATTATTGTACTCCTTGACCTGCTAATTCTGCTGGTTGCTTGGAGATTGGCTTTCCACGCTCTTCGAATCTCCTCCTCTCAAGGTATACATGCTTTCATGTGATAGTAATAAACTTGCAACAATAAATTTTTTACCAAAGCTCTCCTTTATGGCAAGGCCGAGTGCTTTTTTTCATGCAAAACTCAAAAGGTGACGGAGCCAATCTGATGGAAAGGACACAAGAATCTGATGCAAGGATAGAAGTGTGTCTGACAAAAACAAGGAATTTAACCACAGAAAGTGTAAAGTAGATCGCCATGGAAAGCAAAACGGGCGTGGAGCATCTAGTATTTTGTTAAACAAGGCAACTCAGAAATTGCTGGACAATCAACATGCGAAGATTGAGTGAGGAGATGATCAATGATATGATAATCAACGTAAAGCTGATATATAGCTTTGATAGTGCTGCAATAATCAATAATAAAGCTTTCCTTGTATAGCTTTCCCTGTACATAAAGCTTTCCTTGTAAATCTTGTTCATTGTGCTGTATAAAACGTAATGAATAGAGATTGGTGTTAATTAGTAACGTTTTTACAACACCCTTTCTTTGTATTCTTTCAGTATGCATGTTTATCAACTAGATTCGTATGTTCGAACTTTTTTTTTATTAAGAAAATCAGGCGACACAAATAAGTTTGCCAACGAAAATAAAAATAATTTTTAATTTTATCATTGAAATTTTAAAAAACATGTTTTATATGCTTGGTTTTATAAGGGGATAACTGTTATACGAGTTGATATTATTTTCATCACCAAATTAAATCTAAAAGTTTTTTTATGATTTTTTTTGTTAATTTTATATTTATTCTCTAATTAGGTTTGAGATCAAATTAATGCATGTCATTTAGATTTTACTAGATTATTTACCCGTGCTATGTTACGGGTCAAATTATTTTTAACAAACAATTAAAAAATATTAGGTTGCTAATGTGTTTTGAAGAAGAAGAAAAAAATTTAAACCATGTAGAGATTGATTCAATGTAACTTGATTAACTTGACAAGTCTAAAAATAACATGGATATTTAGAAGAAAAAAAACATAGTTTGATTAAAAAAATTTCAAGATGATATCATTTTTTTTTAATATTAGATTGACCCAAGTCAATTCAAATTAACATGTAAAACTTGCAATCCAAGTCATAAAATTGTGATGACTTTATAATAAACAAATAAAATTTTTATTGAAGTTAATTCTCAATCAACTTAATATTGAGGAATAAAATTAAAAAAAATCATTTAAAAAAAATCAAGTCAACATAAATTAACATATCAAATCTAGATCATGAGATTAACATCACAAAATAGAAAATAAATCAAAACAGATTATGAAATTTAATTTTTAATTAATTTAAATAATAAAGAATAAAATTTTTTAAATCAATTAAGTTAATTTACTAACCTCATGAGTCAAATTGATCGGAGAAGCCACTATGACTCTCTTCCATAGACCACAGCTTCTCTCTCTTTCTGTCTCCATTTTCGATTGATTGAGAGAGCTCTAAAGCTTCATGTTTGTGTATTCTGCATGCTGATAATGTTTTCCCTTTTCCTTTGCATTCTAATCATGGAGTGCACATTATTTAATGCTTTTGATCTGTGTGCATTAGCTACTTTCTGCGTGTCTTTTGCAACGTGAAGTTGATTGTATTTTTTAAAATTTAAAATTTTATTTTTTATTTTAAATTAAAATTTTTAATATTTTAAAATCATTTTAATATAATTGGCAAAGTGGTATAAACCGTATTCTAAAAATATTTGAATCTTGTTTTTTACTTAAAATGAATTTTTTTATGTTTTAAAATCGTTTTGATGTGTTAATAATAAAAATAATTTAAAAAAATAAAAAAATTATTTTAATATATTTTTAAACGAAAAGTACTTTGAACTGTCACCGTTATTATAATCACAAATAATCTTTTTAGCTGTGTTTTTTAATATTTTAATTTAATTTTAAAATTAATTATTGTGAGTATTTTTTAATTTTTGGAGTTATTAAAAATACATTTTAAAAAATAAAAAAATATTTAAAACAATTTCAAATAAAAAAGCTTTTTTAACAGTGTGTCAACAAAGACTACAGTAAACAAAGTTATTGTTACAATAGTATTCAACTATTCATTGTTTGTTTTCTGCTTACCCAGCTCAGTCACATAAAGTAATATTTGACTGAAATGATGGTAACTTTGAATTCATTAGAAGAAAAACCCAGTAAACAGCTCAGGGACTGCGTCGTGAAAAGAGCAAGGGCTACTTTTATGTTCACTTCACGAGGTGTCCATTTTTTTTTGCCCTTATTTTTATCAAAACTATTGACTGGATTTGATGAAGCTAGTGTTGGTTTCTTAATATTCATATAAGCAGTGGAAATAATGAAAAAACTATTTGAGGATCTATTAGATATATTTAGAGTGATATAAAATTTACTTCAATATCTAATCTTCAGCCTTGATTAAATTCTTAGAGTTATGTTATTTCAAATCACAAACTGTTTAATTGTTCGGTCTCGAACGATAATCTATATAAACTACAAGTAAAAAATGAAAAGTTGATAACCATGAGTGCTAGATTTAATTTATGTTTATATTGTTTTTTCAATTGCCTGCCATAACTTATTTTCTCTCTTAACTTTATATTTATAGGAAATTCTAAAAATCATATAAATAATAGTTTGCTCCTTAAATAATATCCATATATTATTTAAAGATAATTCTAGAAATTTAATCAATCAACCCTCTACTTATATTACTAGAATTACAATTCCTGAATTAAATACATTATAATGCTTAATTTTTAAATTTGTTTTCAATCAAGTCACACTTAATTGATTATTCTAGTTTAATTTTTTGCTAATGGTTCTTAATGTGTGTGATCCATTAGATTCCTAATATGTTAACTCAAATATATATTATAATTCTAAATAAATAGAGTTAAGAAATAAAATAATTTAGTTTATTATCAATTCAATAATTAATTAATTTATACTTGAATATTAAGTACACTGTCTAGCAACATGTCATAATATTTTAAATATTAAAAAAATCATAAGTAATTTGATTTTAAAAGAATAGCATTCAAGTTAAAGTTAAAGTGTTTGTTTAAGTGTGTATTTAGCATAGTGATGGTTTTTGCGGTTTAGGTTTGAAAAAATAAATTTTAAAAAAGTTATAAATTATAGTTTTTTTAATAATCAAGAAATTTTTAAAAAAATTTCAATAAAATTTATATAAAATTATGATATATATTAACTAACTAACACAAGAACTGTGATAGTAATAAAACACAGTTGAAAGCATAGCACTACTCTCTCTTGAATAGAGGTAAAAGAGCCAAATCTAACTCTAAAAGGTAGTTTAATTGGTCATGTTTTGAGTTTTTTTTCCAACGATTATGAGTTTAAATTTTTTTAGGAACACTGGAAGCTTATATGTTCGTTAACTTCAAGACCTATAAAATTAGTCGAGGTACGTACAAGCTGGACCAGACACTAACGTTAATAATAATAATAATAATAATAATAAGCCAAATCTGACGGGAAGGATACAAGAATCTGGCGCAGGGATAAAAGTTGACCCCCCAGGAGACTCATTCAAACTTTGATGGCATATTTTACGAGTCTCATGCACAATTCTTCGATGACAATGATCACTTCTATCACAAAGACACACAATGAACAATGATCACTTCTATCACAAAGACACACAATGAATTTAACCAGAGAATGTGTTAATCATGATACAATGCACTAGAGGCCGTTTGGTACTGCAGTCCAAACGGTTTTTTACAAAATTTTAATTTATTTTTTTTGTTAAAATTGAATATGGTTTGTACTTTCTGCATCGTTTTGATGTGCTGATATCAAAAATGATTTTTTAAAAATGAAAAAACATTATTGGCATGCTTTTCGGTACGAAAAGCTATTTGAAAAGCAACCACTACCACACTTCCAAACACCCTCTAAAACCAATTCTTAAGATGATAACTTGCTAATCGTGCATTTTTCTTGGGGTTTTGGAGTTTTATCACTTCAAAACACTCAAATCCAAAATCCAGGCTTGCTTTCAAGTTTTCAGACCCTTCTGTAACCCAAGAAAAAAAAATGTTAAAGGATCCCTTTGGAAGAATTTATAACAGGGAGGCTGTTTAAGCAAGAAAGTTGTGCATCTACTGTAGGTCCCAGAAGAAAAGAAAAAAGAAAAACATATTTAATGCTAACCCTAGAATTTAAATAATCTCATCCTCTAAAATAATCGACATGAAGGATCCTACACCAGAAATACTGTGGAGCAAGTAAAGCATATCTTATTTTATTGATGCGGGTGAGAAATGATTTGGTTACTTCGGCTGTGTTTGATTGCACTGCTTTTTCAATGACAAATAATAAGAAAAAAGTTAAAGGAAAGTATATTCAGTCAATGAAAAATAAATTAGTGTTAACAAAATAGTGTTTTTCTTTTTTAAATAATGGAAAACACTTTCCGACAATGATCAGAAGTAAAAAACAGTTATTTTTTCATATCTTTTGTTAACTGTTCATGTTAATTGCACTGTTCAATAAATAGTGCAATTAACATAAACAGTGTATTGCGTTCATTATTTTTTATTTTTTCCTTTTTCTTTGGATTCGGAAATCTGATTGTATGGAAGGAAAAACAGAAATTTAGTACGTGTTGTGGAGTCAACAAAAAAAAAAAATGATGCCCCCACATGCTAAATCATACAACTACTTTTATAGATAATTTATTAATTACAATTATTTCACTTCAAACCACGTGGGAATGCGGTATTATTTGTTTTCGAGTGCCTTTGAAGAATATATTTATCTTAAAAAATTATTCAATTAATAAATTTTAAAGTAAATTTTAATAATTTTGATTCTTTAATATTAAAAAAATAAAAAAAATTAATCATACCCTATACTACAATACAAAAGACGCTAGGATTACAAAGAATTGATGTTTATTTTTGTATTTTAAAAGTATTTTTTAAAAAAAATTGAATTTTATTTTTATTTTTTTTACTTCAAATTAATATTTTTTTGATATTTTCATATTATTTTCATGCGTTAATATTAAAAATAATTTTAAAAAAATAAAAAAAAATATTATTTTCATATATTTTTAAATAAAAAATACTTTTAAAAATAACTATAATTATATTTCCAAACGGGTAAGGATAAAGATGAAAAGATTGTTAAAAAGGATTGGCCTTTTCAATAGAATATAAAAAAATTTAGTAAATATTTAAATTTTAATTTAATGAATCAACAAGCAAAAACTATTTTAAGATTCTGTCAAAATCACATGCTTTGGAATTAATACATTAGGTAAGAACAATTTGGTGGAGGTGCTTTTTATATGCATGCGTAGATTTCAATAATTTATACTTCTAGTCTAAAATGCCGTCTGTCTATATCTATCTAAATCATGTATTCCATGTCTATAAAATTATATTTTTATAATGTATTATTTTTTACTTATTTTTGTCATAGATTCTCAATTTTGTTTAAAAAATAAATTTTATCAATTTCTTCATCAATGCATTATAAATTTCATGATACTAGCATGCAAGAAGTGTTAATTTGTTGTATGAAATAATATTTTTTATTTAAAAATATATTAAAATAATTTTTTTTAAAATTTGTTTTTGATATTAACAGCAATTGAAAAACATTAAAATAATTAATTTAAAAAATAAATAAATATTTTTTAAAACATTTTGACTTCACAAACAAAACAAAACCATGGAGAAGCCAATTGGAATATGAATTTGAAACAAAAGTAGAATAAAGATTAAGAGCAGTAGAAAGGAAAGAGACTGGTTGGCCAGCAAGATCGGCCTCTTTGTTCGAAAGCCGAAACAAGCCAAAACAAGACGGGTACATGTCAACAGACAGATCTTACGTGAGCCATGACGATTGACGACACCGGACTCTGTTCTGTCCCATGCATGCCTAGCAACATCACAATTCCTCCCTCCATTTCCTTTCCTGCAACACCACTAATATATCCAAGTATTCAACAACACTGAAAGCATCACTTTCTCTCTGAAACTCTGGTTCCATTCCGTGTCTTTCTCTCTGAAACTGTGGTCTAAACTCTTAACACAGCGGGAGAGACCTCAAAAACTCTGAAATGGAACATTAAGAAATACAGGGAGTTCATTGGCTGACACCAAAAGGAGTGATTTTTATTTTTTGGCTTATAAAATATGGGGTTTGGTGCAATTTTCAGGTTAGTCTTCTTATTCTTTTAAATGTTATCCAGGTGTGCCATACTGCTGGTTGAATGAATGCAAACCTGAATTTCTTTTATTTCTTATGAACTCAAGATTGGCTGACAAGCTTGTTTTCTTTAATTTTATTATTTTAATTATGATGTTAAGGTTCGGTTTTTTAAAATATCTTCAGCAAGACTTGCTTTTTAAATATTTTTGAGGATCTCACATTGTCCGTTGGTCATTAAGAAATACTATTTTATCGTGTATTAAACGTAGACTTTTTTTTTTTTGCCCCAAAAAGAATTGGTAATGAACTAATGATGAAGTTTTTATCTTTCCGTAGGATTACTTACCTTTTGTTTCTCCTTTCTTGCTTTTTATGATCACATTTTCTTTAATCTTCTTTAGTTCTTTGTGAGTGATGGTACTTATCATTGTGGGGTGTGTGTGAAAAATGCTTCTTCTTCTTCTTCATTAAAAAATCACTGATAATTGACAACTAGATATTGTTAGGTGGTTTTGAAAGATTTGATTAATTGATGATTTTTCTTGTAACACAGAGCATTGTTTTCTTACATTGTATTCCAAAGCAGGAGTTGAAAAGTAAGCAGGAAAGGAAAGCTAATGGAAGACCTGTGGACGTTGTTTTGTGGGGAATCTGTCAACTCGGATACAAGTGGAAAGCCATCTGGTTCTAGCTTGGTATTTCAACCAACTTCATGTATCAATCACGCGCTGATCATTTGCTTCGATGTTTTGCTTCTAATCGTGCTCTTGTTCACTTTCATGCGAATATCTTCAGCATCTTCAAAAATATATAAAATAACACCTCGATTTAGAGGCTATTCGAGTCTGCAGATAGTTTCTGTTATACTCAATGGTGGTATCGGATTTGTGTACTTGTGCTTGGGCACATGGATTTTGGAAGAGAAGTTGAGGAAAAACCAGACTGCCTTGCCATTGAGAAGTTGGTTAGTGGTGCTGTTTCAGGGATTTACATGGCTTTTGGTGGCTGCGACCATAAGCCTTCGAGGGAAGCATCTTCAAAGAACGCCATTGCGGCTATTGTCCATTCTTGCTTCCTTGCTTGCTGGTATTGTCTGTGCTTTGTCCATATACAGCGCCATTTTAGGTGAAGGAATGTTGGTTAAGATAGCTTTGGATGTCCTCTCCTTTCCAGGAGCAATATTGTTATTGTTATGTGTTTACAAGGTTTATAAACACGAGGGGAATGAAGAAAGGGACCTGTATGCTCCATTGAATGGTGAGGCCGATGGTGTAAGAAAAATCGATTCCGCTGACCAAGTTACTCCATTTGCTAAAGCAGGATTCTTCAATAAAATGTCATTTTGGTGGTTGAATCCACTGATGAGAAAGGGTAAGGAGAAAACTCTAGAGGATGAGGATATACCAAAGTTGCGAGAGGCAGAACGAGCAGAAAGCTGTTATATGGAGTTTTTGGAGCAACTGAACAAACAAAAACAAGCTGAATCATCTCAGCCATCTCTCTTGTGGACACTTGTATTTTGCCACTGGAAAGACATTGTAATTTCAGGATTCTTTGCCATGCTAAAGATACTTACTTTGTCAGCTGGGCCTCTGCTTCTGAATGCCTTCATTTTGGTTGCTGAAGGAAAAGCATGTTTTAAATATGAAGGCTATGTACTGGTTCTGACGCTCTTCTTTTCAAAGAGCTTAGAGTCCTTATCACAAAGGCAATGGTATTTTAGGAGCAGGCTTGTTGGTTTGAAAGTCAGGTCCTTGCTCATGGCTGCAATATATAAGAAGCAACAGAGGTTATCCAATGTTGGTAGGTTGATGCACTCGGGTGGTGAGATCATGAACTATGTTACTGTGGATGCTTACAGGATAGGCGAGTTTCCCTTCTGGTTTCATCAGACATGGACAACAAGCTTTCAGCTTTGTCTCTCTCTTGTAATTCTTTTCCGTGCAGTGGGGCTAGCAACACTTGCTGCCTTAGTGGTTATAATAATTACTGTGCTATGCAACACTCCAGTTGCAAAGTTACAGCATAAGTTCCAGTCTAAGCTTATGGTGGCACAAGATGCGAGATTGAAGGCTTGTAATGAGGCTCTGGTTAACATGAAGGTATTGAAATTATATGCTTGGGAAACGCATTTTAAGAATGCCATAGAAAATTTGAGAAATGTAGAGTATAAATGGTTGTCAGCAGTGCAAACGCGCAAAGCATATAATGGTTTTCTCTTCTGGTCTTCTCCTGTTTTGGTCTCTGCTGCTACCTTTGGAGCATGCTATTTCCTGAAAATTCCTCTGCATGCTAATAATGTTTTCACTTTTGTGGCGACTTTGCGTCTTGTTCAAGACCCAATTAGATCAATCCCTGATGTTATTGGAGTGGTTATTCAAGCAAAGGTAGCTTTTGCACGTATTGTGAAGTTTCTTGAAGCGCCAGAGTTGCAGAATGGAAATGTTCTGCACAAGCGCAACATGGGGAGTGTGGACCATGCTGTTTTAATCAAGTCTGCTAATTTTTCATGGGAAGAGAATTCTTCAAAGCCTACATTGAGAAATGTGAGTTTTGGAATCCGGCCTGGTGAAAAGGTGGCCATATGTGGAGAAGTTGGCTCTGGCAAGTCGACCCTTTTAGCAGCAATTCTTGGAGAAGTTCCACATACACAGGGAACTGTGAGTGTATCCTTTTAGAACTTCCAGTTTAATCTTCTTAAATGTATCTTGCCATGCTCTTCCAGTTCTTAACTTTTTGGAGTTTCTTAAGAACAAACGTGCCTTAATGCAAATTTTATTTCCTATTTCATAAGTGAGCCTTTTTTTGGTCTTTATGACCTGCAGATTCAGGTTTGTGGTAGGATTGCCTATGTTTCGCAAACAGCTTGGATCCAGACGGGATCGATACAAGAGAACATTCTATTCGGTTCGGAAATGGATAGGCAACGATACCATGACACACTTGAGCGATGCTCTTTGGTAAAGGACCTTGAGTTGCTTCCTTATGGTGATCTTACTGAAATAGGTGAAAGAGGAGTCAATTTGAGTGGTGGTCAAAAGCAGCGAATTCAACTTGCCCGGGCTCTCTATCAGAATGCAGATATATATCTCTTGGATGATCCATTTAGCGCTGTGGATGCACACACAGCTACAAGTTTATTCAATGTAATCAGATTTTCCTGATAGAAACCTCTGTCTCCACTCTTAGTTGCTAGCCTTCCCTCAATTCTAACTTGAATCTTTACAGGAATATATCATGGGAGCACTTTCGAGGAAAACAGTCTTGCTTGTGACTCATCAAGTTGATTTCCTGCCAGCATTTGACTCTGTTATGGTTAGTATCCTTTGATTCAATCACTTGTAGGAAATAATTGGTTACTTGCTACAATTCTATGGCTGATTAAACTTCATTTTCACGTTAATGCAATTTTTCCATAAAATTTGTTTGTTAAAGCTTTCACAAAAGAACTACCTTGAGACAGCTCATCTTTGTAAACAGCTGATGTCAGATGGAGAAATCCTACAAGCCGCTCCTTATCATCAGTTACTGTCGTCAAGCCAAGAATTTCTGGACCTTGTCAATGCACACAAAGAAACAGCTGGTTCTGAAAGGCATACCGAGGTTGATGCTCCGCAGAGACAGGGATCATCTGTTAGGGAGATCAAGAAGAGTTATGTAGAGGGTCAGATTAAAACCTCTCAAGGAGATCAACTGATTAAGCAGGAAGAAAAGGAAGTGGGAGACACAGGGTTTAAGCCTTACGTGCAGTATCTAAATCAAAACAAAGGATACTTGTACTTCTCCATCGCTGCTTTCTGTCACCTGTTGTTTGTCATTGGTCAGATAACACAGAACTCTTGGATGGCAGCTAATGTTGATGATCCTCATGTCAGCACATTGCGTTTAATTGCGGTCTATCTGTGTATCGGAGTTACCTCAACACTTTTCTTGCTATGTAGATCAATCTCTATAGTTGTTTTGGGTCTTCAATCATCCAAGTCATTATTTTCCCAGCTACTAAATTCTCTTTTTCGTGCACCCATGTCTTTCTATGACTCCACGCCTCTTGGAAGAATACTGAGTCGGGTAAGCATCCCACCCAGAAAATGTTGTTTCCTTCATAAGGAATGATGTGTAACTGTTGACCTGGAACTGCTTTTATTTTATGTCTCATAGGTCACGTCAGATTTGAGCATTGTCGATCTTGATGTTCCATTCACTTTGATCTTGGCCGTTGGTGCAACCACAAATGCTTATAGTAACCTGGGAGTACTGGCTGTTGTGACCTGGCAAGTCCTGTTTGTCTCCATACCAATGATTTATTTGGCTATTCGCTTACAGGTAATTATGTTATCCTCTTACATGAGTGGTTTGGAATTGTGAGAAGCTTGGCAATGGCCCAATCTAAATAATCAGGAAAGCAGACTTGAGGCTTCAAGAATAATAATTATAAAAAAAGCCTAAAAACAGTTCTTACAATGTGCTGTTCAATTCACCCAAACTGCATGGAGTGTGGCTCTTCTGAAACCACAGGATCCCGTCTCCTCTACATTTTAAGAAAAAATTCCTTACAACTTGTGACCATGTAATAAGTTCAATGCAATGAAACGTAACTAATCATTTTTTAAAGAATAATTTGATGTTTAATGTCTTAAATTGCCACATGTAGGAATGTAGATTGTAGGCTTACAAAAAAGGCTAAAAGTTTTCTTGCAGTGAGCTTCAAATTGACCAAACTGCCTGGAGTTCGTAATTCTTCTGAAACTGGTTATCATCCCAACGATTTTTTAGAACAACTTTCTTACTACCTGTGAAGAATCAATGCAATGTAACACAAGTAATTATCACATGAACTTTCAATTGTATTATCACTGTTTATATGATAGGTGAACAATTTAACAAATCAAGGCATGTATAGTGTACAAATTCATGAGGGAATTCTTGTTTTGAGGACCACTACCATTGAAGATGATTTTACATTTATAAGGTGGATTTAAGGATTGTCTCATTCTTATCTGCAGGCATATTACTTTGCCTCTGCTAAGGAATTGATGCGGATCAATGGCACAACCAAGTCTTTAGTGTCAAATCATGTGGCTGAATCTGTAGCAGGAGCCATGACAATAAGGGCCTTTGAGGAGGAAGAACGTTTCTTCAAAAAAACCCTTAACCTCATTGACATAAATGCTAGTCCTTTCTTCCACAGTTTTTCTGCAAATGAGTGGTTGATTCAACGGCTTGAAATAGTTAGTGCAACCGTTCTTGCCTCTGCAGCACTCTGCATGGTCTTACTACCTACCGGTACTTTTAACTCTGGTGAGCATTTATGCTTTAACTTTTTTTGAACACATAATATTACGAGCTTCCCAATTCTGACTCGTTGTAATACTTACTTCCATTACTGTAGGGTTTATTGGAATGGCACTTTCTTATGGACTTTCATTAAATATGTCGCTGGTGTTTTCGATTCAAAACCAGTGCACATTAGCAAATTACATCATTTCTGTTGAAAGGCTTAATCAATACATGCACATACCAAGTGAAGCCCCTGAGGTGATTAAAGATAACCGACCTCCATCGAATTGGCCGGAAAAGGGTAAAGTGGATATTTGTGATTTGCAGGTTAGTCTTACTCCTATGATTTATTGGTGTTTAATGAGACAATTGGTGAAGGCTAGCAGACTGAAAAAGTTTAGTATCAAACAGATTAGATACAGGCCTAACTCACCACTAGTTCTTCGAGGAATCAGCTGCACATTTGAAGGAGGGCACAAGATTGGAATTGTTGGTCGAACCGGCAGTGGGAAGACTACACTTATAGGTGCTCTATTTCGACTTGTAGAACCAGCTGGAGGAAAGATCATCGTAGATGGAATTGACATCTCTGAGATTGGACTTCATGATCTGCGGTCACGACTCGGAATAATACCTCAAGATCCTACTCTCTTTAACGGGACTGTGAGATACAATTTGGACCCCTTATCCCAGCATACTGACCAGGAGATATGGGAGGTAACTTTTCAAGATCATTTGACATTTTAATCTAGTAATCATTGTCTATAAACCAGCGGAACTGTTGTTTTCTACCTTCATGCTTTCTAACTTGAAACTTTGTTCCTTATTTTCAAGGTTCTCGGAAAGTGTCAGCTTCGAGAGGCTGTACAGGAGAAAGAGCAGGGTCTAGACTCTTTAGGTATGCTTTCTTCCCCTACATGGAAAATAATGAGTGTATGCTTTCGACTGTAATAGTCAGAGAATGATTAACAACCTGCAACACAGTTGTGGAAGATGGATCGAATTGGAGCATGGGGCAGAGACAATTATTTTGCTTGGGACGTGCCCTTTTGAGGAGGAGTAGGGTACTGGTGCTTGATGAAGCAACCGCATCAATTGATAATGCAACTGACTTGGTTTTGCAAAAGACTATCCGGACTGAATTTTCAGATTGCACTGTAATCACAGTAGCTCACAGGATACCAACAGTGATGGATTGCACAATGGTACTTTCCATTAGCGATGGTAAGTTTCATTTCCTTAATTCTTATCTAAAAATGCACTTATCTGTATCCTGCACATCGTGACTTTGCGGATTTGCACTGATTTGTCGCCACTCCAAGATAATCTCATGTAGCTGATCATTCATCCATGCCATCCAACATCTTAGCAGAGGCTTATTGTTCTGGAGTGACCCCAAAATACCAGAGCTACAAGGCGATCTACTGCCAAACCTTGGTTTCCATTTGAAAAAGAGAGAGAGAGAGAAAAACACAGCCTAAAACTTGAGAACGAGAGACGACTGTAGCTGCAACTTCATGTAGATAAATCTCAGAAGAAATTCCAAGATGTATCACTGAGCTGTTTTTGTTCTTTTCAGGAAAACTAGTCGAGTTCGACGAGCCGGAGAAGTTAATGAAGACGGAAGGTTCACTTTTTGGACAACTTGTGAAGGAGTACTGGTCTCATTTACACGCTGCAGAATCACATTGAAGCTGAATATTATTTATCGTGTATCCCACTTCTCATTTCAACCAAGCTTTGCAGCAAGGAAAAGGATGCTAGGACCAGGTAGGAAGTATGATGTATGATATTGCAACAATACTATAGGGCTAGGGAGGAGAAATGGAGAAGAGGAATATCAGTTCCTATCCTTAGTTTTGCACCTGTATTCAAACATCAAGCTTGCTAATATCTACTGGGAAATTGAGTGCAGTCAGCCATTTTTCAGAAGTGTCAAGAGCTTAGTTTTTCTTAATCTTAGTTGGTGAAAATTGGAAAAATAATCATCAACAAATTTAATCCATCCTTTACATCATCCTTGGGTTGTATTTCACCGGCAATCAAGTTAAAACTTGCTTTGATCTTTCTTCTTAATTTTTTTATTTAAATAATATCTTTTTAAAAAACAATTAAACGAAATTTTAAATTAATCTAGTTCTATCAAGATTAATATGCTCGACTTGTAACCAGGATGATGGATGCATGTAAATCAGTGGATGCAAATTATTTTAATAGTTATTACTTTATTTTTGGCTATGCTATCTGTTCTTTATTAGAAGTTTTTAAGCGATATGCTGCAGACATATGCACAAATAACTTCTTCTTATTTAATTATTCAATAGCAGCCGTATTTTTAGATTAGTTTTCGATTCAATTGAGACGAAATCCCTTCCAATAATTTTAAAATTACATTTTTATATTATTTTGGTGTATTTAAAAAGAAATTCATAAATGTTCATAGCTATTGGCCTCAAAATTTAAACTTAAGAAATTAAGGAACATGGTTAATCTCCTTAACTATCATATCAACCTATGCCCATGGCGATTATGAACTTAGCAACATGAGCATATATAGTAGCAAGTTACTAGTTAACAATATATACCAAATATAAGAAAATTGTAAAATGAGATGGGAATATTAAGCTGTACATAAAAAAAAATGGCAAACCTCAAATATACCTATTAGGGTAATATCAATTTACGTTAAAATTATTTTTTATAACAATTTTATTTTTGAAGTACTTTAATTTCTCAATTAAGAACTTTTAGAGAGAATAAAAGAAATCTTTTAAGCAAGAAAACATTAAATCAATTTTCTCAGTATGTTTGTATATTATTGTTAAAGTATTTGCATCCAAAATGTTAAAATAAATTCCAAATTGTCCTAAAACATAACTTAAAAAGTAGAATAAATTAGCCACTCATATGGATTGGTGAGGTAAAGGGAAATTTTTTTAACTGAAATTGTCGTTTAGGTCGTATAGTATTACAACAATACTGTAGGTCTGGGGAGGGAGAAATGTGGAGGAGGAACTGGAGTTCCTAACATCAGTTTTGTACTTGTATTCAAATATCAAGTTCCGCAAATTCTTCTTGGCAATTCAACGAAATTGGCCACTTTTTGCAAGAGCATCAGGTTGCAGGCCTGCCGCCGCTCCACTGTGATTTCCCTGTATCCATCCACACTCCTGCAGCTAACTCATTAGTGTGGATAGATACTGGGAAATCACACTGTCAAAATCATCAGTGATAACTATCATCTGGAGTTGAATCCGGAGCTCTACGAAGAATACAAAAGGTGGTGCTACTGAAACTTACTATAAGTTTTTTGCTTCCTTCCCTCCTCTTTTGCCGCTGCTTTTGTCCTGAAAAATGATGCAGAAGCTGTAGATTCTGATAGCGTAATACCATGTTCCTCTGTTTTCCAACGATGAATGGTGAAGCAAAAAGAGAGCATGCTTGATCAAGACCAGAGACCAAAGACGGATGCATTTATCAATCATCAAAGCCCATTGAGAAGGAATTGGACAACTTGGGATACATCAAAAGAATTCTATTTTTATTTTTATTTTAAAAGGAGAGCGTATGCTCAGAATGAGGATATAGAATGAACACCATGCAAATCCTATGAGATATTCCCATGAATAACTAGTGAGGACCATTCAAAAGATAAAATGAGCACTTTCATTTTCTTTATGGTCCTCCAAGAGTGGCATTTTCTATATCTTCTCTGCTCAATGCGTAACTGAATCTCCTCTCCACATCCTTTTCAAGATTCCCTGGTCCATTCTTCAAGTACCTTCATCACAAGATACAGTCTGTTTAGCCAAGCAATAAATCTAAAAGGATGAATAGTGTAACTGAGTATAAGACTTATTTCCTCCCCTTTACGTCAAATTAGCATTTCAGAATCCATCTCCAATGGTAAAATCTAACTACCCTGGATAAACAATGATATCTTAATTTGTGCAATTTGATAAATTGATCGATTAGTCCTAGCAGGTTGAGAATTCAAAATTTGAATAGCAAGGGAGAATAGGGAAGAGTGAACTCTCAGGCAAGCTGCAGAACCAACTAAACCTTATTTCCCACTTAAAGTTATCCAGCTTTCTCCACCATTCCTTTCCTTTTATTGAATCCCAACCATGGTTCAATGAGCACAGTGTCATCATTGCATTGGTCTTACTCTTGAATAGGTGCCATCACCTTGATATTTTAGAAGATTGATGGTAGAGAAACTTCAATTGTACATAGTTCAAAGAAGGTCTGCACAAACCATTACAATAGTAAAAAAAATACATATAAAAAATATGGAAGCTGTTGTTTAAAATGAGAAATCATCTTCTTAAAGAACAGAACATGATATGAAAACCATAGCTTATGTCCCAAATTTCAGAAGGGCACTGACTAGCCCAAACTGAATCAATCTTAACCAATAGATCTGCAGGCTATGCGCCTATGAGCTAGTCCCAAATTTCTGCACCAATGACATTAGACCCATTGATATTTGCTGGACAGGGCTAACCTTTCTGTTCACTTTCCTATTGTCATTGATCACACGACCTCCAACTTCCCACATATTGGTACCAATTTCCTTCACGCAATCACTAATCCATCTTGACTTTTGATCATGCTTATATCCTTTTATTTACATGATCTATTAGCATGAAACCGTTTTTCTATATGATCATGAAGAAGAAGTTTGTGATGGTCCCATAACTTCTCTGCATTGTGTAGGTATATTCCATGCAATCATCTATCTAACTCCATCTCCAGTAGCACTGTACCTTTCAATTCCCACACACACTATTTATCCAAAGCAACACAAACTCATCACGTTTATGTAACTCTGTCATCAATTATTCCCTAGCTACTTCCACTGAAAAATGAATAGATACTCTTACAATTCCTAATTCTGAAACTATAATTTATACATAGCTGCAGCATTTCTGATCTTATCAAACCAACTACAATTTATTAATTCAAATCATCCATAAACTACTAATATTTTGATAATATTGCTCCACACCATATTATTCTTCTTCCCAAATGCAAACCTCATATGAGCACAAACCTCTTGACACACTTGCTAGATTACTTCTCTCGTGTACAACATGACTAATTGAGGAAATATGGATGTGCTCTTTTTTAAGATAAAATGGAAAGGTATTAACACTGATTCTTCAGCCTTTTGCTGGTCTATTCATCGAACCTCACTAAATCCCTAGATCCTTTTTATCAAACTAGTTGGGATCAGCTAGATCCTTTTTATCAATTCTTTCTGAGCAGTAGAGTCCCCATCACTAACAAGAATAATCTCACTTCCATCATTATACAAATATTTTCAATCGGGATTGTGTAGCCAAAGATTGACAAACAAACTTCGAGCAATAGCTATAACAAAGCACACTTGACTTGTCAGATTACAGCAAACACCATTAAAACTCTCCAGCATAATTTAATGGAAGCTATGATACATCTAACAACAATATTATCTGTTGTTCACTAATTCAAATCACCAATTTTTCCTTGCCAGCTCAAGTTTCCTTCTTTTCTAAAAATTCCAAATTACATGTAGAAACCACTCAACCTAATAATAAAAATAAATCCAAATAATGAACATAATACAAAAACACAGTAATCATTCACAGTAAAAGATAACTCAAACAGACTACATCATGACCACACCAGTAGCAATTCACCAAACCACAATGATCGTATGCAAAGTTGAAGACTTGACAGGAATTACTCACATACACTAACAAACAAAACAACAAAACCCAGATGCTAAAACACCAATACAGAGCCAAACTTTACCTTATATAAAGATCAGTGACATCAAGTGATAACTGAGCATGCCAATCAGGTTTCTCAACAAACCAAATAGCACGGCTCTCCTTGCTTTGGTAAAACCCCAAACCCTTCAACCAAGCTTCAATGCAAGGCAAACTATGAGAGTATGCAAAGTTGAAGACTTGACAGGAATTACTCACATACACTAACAAACAAAACAACAAAACCCAGATGCTAAAACACCAATACAGAGCCAAACTTTACCTTATATAAAGATCAGTGACATCAAGTGATAACTGAGCATGCCAATCAGGTTTCTCAACAAACCAAATAGCACGGCTCTCCTTGCTTTGGTAAAACCCCAAACCCTTCAACCAAGCTTCAATGCAAGGCAAACTATGAGAGTACAAAGGCTTTTTCTTGTCAGGGAGTGATTGTAGCCACTCATCTCCTGTTGATGATATCTCCTCTGCTTCTGATGATTTTAAAGAAACTATTGTTTTGGGTTTTCTTGGAAAGTTACATAGAGGATAAGGACATGAAGGAGATTTGGAGAAAAGGGATCGATGCAACGAGGAAAAGTGAGAGACTTTGGAAGCATGAGTAGAAGTTGAAGGGTGCGAGGAGAGGGGGGTGTTAGTAGTGGCAAGGAAGGAAGAAATGGTGGTCATGTTTTTGTTCTATTTGGGTCCTAATCTTATGGATTCATTTAATTTTGGTTGGGATGGATTGGAGAGGGAAGGTTTTGGTGAAGCTTGGAGGGTGTTAGGGTGGAGAGAGAGTGCTTTGAATGCGCAAAGGCGACATTCATTATCTTCGTCTTTGGAGTCGAGGGAATGATAAAAAGTGTGATAGAAAGTGATTTTTATTTATAAATATATTAAATTAATTTATTTTTAATATTAATATTTAAAATAATTTAAAAATATATAAAAAATTAGCCCGCATAGTTTAAAAAGAAAGTTTAAGGTGATGGCATTTGCCCCGGGTTTATAACAAGGTTGTCAATTTTGTTTTGATAGATTTTTTATTTTTTTAATTGGAATGAAATGTTTCAGTTTCAAAGTGTTTCGGTATACCATTTCAAGGTTGTACTATATATATATTCAACAAATATAATTCAAATTTAAAATAAATTAATTATAAATTATGCAATATAAACATAATGCCAAATAATTTTAAAATTTAAAATATTTCTAAATACTCAAGATTAAATAGATCTTTAACTTAAAATAATTCAACTTAAACAAAATATCAAAATATTATGAAAGTAAAATGTTTTAACAAAATATTTTAAATAAAAAGTTAGGTCAAGGTTATCAAGGCTAATGAAATCTAAAACATATCTTGTTTTGCTCAAATTCCTACAAAATATAAAAATAAAAAAAATAACATGAATATAAACCATATATATTAATGAAAATAGTAAAAATAATTTTCAGTATTATTATTAATATCATTGTTATTGAAAATAGTAATGAAAAAGAGCTTTTTATACTTGGGTGGTTTAATTAATCAAATTGAACAAGGTTCAATTTGATTCAATTGCTTTTCAAGAGCGGAACGGAACATGTGGAATGAAACCAGAACGTTCCGGTCGAAATTTAGCCAAAAAATTCGAAACGGACCGAGATTTAAAATGAGATGAAAATTATTCCGTTTTGTTCTGTTTTTTGAATTGGTAAGAAATGTTTCGACCATTCCGAACAAAACGGAACAAAATTGACAATTTTGGTTTATAAAATTAGCCGCACAATACATGGCTCCACTATTCATTGATTTTTTAAGTACAAGAAGAGCTCTTTGCTACTTTTAAAGCATTACCAAACAATAATATTTATGGTTGTAGGTGAACCTCACCCACAGCCACAATACCAAACGGCACCTTATTTGTTTGACTACTTTTCTTTCTTTCACATTTTGCCTTTGAAAATGTCAGCAAATTAATATATCAAGGGATTTGCATTCATGGATCGAGTGGAAAAATTTAGACACCCCAGTTGAGTTTTGAAGACTCTTAGAAGGCATAAAGTTACTCCACAACCACAAGACTTTTGTTGAGCTCCATGAAAAAGAAAAAAAAAACACTATAAGGAATTCACTTGTAAATTGATTATATTTTCCTTGACAGGGAACTATAATTTCGTTTTATTTAGCTTGAAACATAATATTTTGATCGCCGCATACACTCTTTAGAACAAACATGCTGTGGCATGTATATATATATATATATATATATATATATAAACATTATTCAGGAATCAGGAGCATACAGCAGGGGGAAGAGCAGGGCTGAAAACAATCTAGACACTGCCCTTTATAGCTGCACTATACCCATTGTCATACTGCTTGCTCCAGAGCATAACGCCTCCATACTTTGGTGAACCCTTGATAGATGGAAGAACCTGAGAAATGAGCACATCGGGAGGGATGAATCCACCACTAGGGGCTGCCTCGGGAGCAGCAGGTAGTCCCAGGAATATTTGATTGGATTGAACTGTGGTCCATTGGTTCCATGCACTCAAGAGACCGGTAGCATCATTTACGTATTGACATGGAGGATTGTTATAGAATTGAACCCACACGTAATCAAACAGGCCAGTTTTGATTGCAGTGTCTAGATTAGCATCAGGGAAGATGCATTGTGGAGCTGCAGCTAAGTATACCTTCCTTTGTTGGCTAAAGCCATTAAGTGCCCTAGCAAGATCATCCCAGAACTGGCCTGAACCTGACTCGATGTCAAAATCAACCCCGTCTAAGATGGCATCGCCTAGCGGACGTGAGCTGGACTGGCCACCAAGGAAGTTATTCCAGATATAGTTTGCAACTTGCCCTGCATCGTCGGCCGATGAAAGGGAGTAGCTGCCTGCACCACCTCCAATGGAAAGCAGCACCTTGATTCCTTGATTTTGACAAGATCTAATGTCATTGCTTATGCCGGTGCAGGTACCGGCGTTGGGGTCACAATGGCCTGCTAGGTTCAGCACCGGAGATTGACCATTGCCGAAACTAGATAGGAAAGCTACGTTCACAAATTGATAGTTTCCTGAGTTACAAGTATCAGCTAAGCTGCCTTCATTGCCGTTTTGACCCCAATAGATGGCGATGCCTGCACCGTTTGAGGGTTTGAATAAGGAGACAGCTAAGATGGATAGAAGAAGGGTGATAGCTTTTGCTTGGCAAGCCATGTTGGATCTCAAGCTTGTTCTGTGTATCAACAATGTGGAGACGGTACAAATTTATAGCTTCGGAGGACGATGCGTGTCTAGTTGTCTTAGTAGAAAAGTCTGATCACCGTGGTTTGTGGGCAAGAAATTGCTGCCGTTCTCATTGAAAGTATAGAAGAATTCTGCATAAAAGGTACCATGGGTATTAAAGACTATGCCGGTCCTCTCTATTTACAAATAGTAGGACGAGGACGGTTTTGACTTGGCTGTCTAGGCAGATACCATTTAAGTCCATCAGTGAGTTTCCTGGAATCCAAGGGGATTAGGGACTGTTTTTTGGGCAGTCTGAAATCGGTTTCCACTTTGACGATTCCATCAAAAGCAGGCTATGAATTTCTTAGTTATTAAGTTGCTGTTTGTTTTTCCAATTGAAACCGTGTTTTTTATATATTTTTTATTTTGTTTTGTTTAAAATTAATTTTTTTGTATTTTATATTGTTTTAAAATGTTGATATAACACTACAAGATTTCATAGTTTTACCAACCGAAATATTCCGTCGGTGTGTGATTAGCAGTTCGTCAGTAAATTATTTACCGATGTTATTACCGACGGAATACGTCCGTCGCCTTTCCTTTCGTTGGTGATATCCCATTCTGTCGCTATATCGGTCGGAAAAACAAAAAAACTATTTACCGACGGACTTTGTGCGTCAAAAAAAAAAAGTTTCCTGCTGAAATATACCGACGGATTTTTATTTCATCGGTGATATGGTGATTTACCGACGGCTACTTTGCGTCGGTAAATTTATCGATGAGTGATTGAAATACCGACCGAATATATCCGTCTGTAAATTCATCGGTAATGGTGGCAAAATGTCGACGGATTAAGTCCGTTGGAAATCTGTAGGTGAATAATAACGACCGAATGTATCCGTCTGTAAATTCGTCGGTGATTGTGGCAGCTACTGTCAAATGCCGACGGATTAATTCTGTCGGTAAAACCCTTTGTAATATTTTTTTTTTCAAAATTTGTTTTTTAAAAATTATTTAAAATACATAATATAAAATTTATATAAATTAATGGTAATAAAAACTAATTATGCAAATAAAATTTATATTAAACATCAAAAACAAAAAATCAAAGTTAAATAATATTCATTACAAAATACATGTGTTTCAAAAACATATGAAGTACCATGTGTTGAGGACAGAATTAGGCAATTCATCTTCCTCGGAGAACAACAACGAATCCTTTTTTTTTTTTGTAGGTTTTGTGAACAACACCGCCGAGACTCTGACGGTACCTTAAAACGTGTGCATTCAAACATGTAATTTAGCTATGCTTATCCTTCTTCATCCATCAATGATGAAAAGCGCACATGCGAACTCAAAATAATATGTTTACATAGTATGGGGAGAGAATAGATTTCAAATGAATATTCATCTGCATTACTGTTTCAATGGCAACATAAAACAATACTCCATAGAGGGCTTCATGGGAAGGGAAGTCCAGAACACAGAGCAGTTACGTTCACTAAATTGATATGCTATGAACCGTATGAATAATTTGAAAGCAGATCCCAAATTCAATGTTCCCATATCAATAAAAGAAGCCCCTCCAACATTTGGGCTTTAGGAAATGGTACAGACACAGAATAATACACGTTATTTAGATTTTAGAATAGTTCTTAGTTTGATTAAAGCAAATAATTAATTTATTGCTAGATTTTAGTATCTAGTATTTTTGGGATATTACATTGTGGGTTTAAAAGGAAATGACCCGCTGTTTAATTTAAATAAAACGGTAAGTTTTAATCTAAATAATTGATTATTAAATTCCCATTTCTTGCTCATCCTCCATTAAAACGGGTTTTATTTCTGTAAGCCTTAGTCTCCTTGATTCAAAATTCATTTGTTTGACTACTTTTCTTTCTTTCCCATTTTGCCTTTGAAAATGTCAGCAAATTAATATATCAAGGGATTTGCATTCATGGATCGAGTGGAAAAATTTAGACACCCCAGTTGAGTTTTGAAGACTCTTAGAAGGCATAAAGTTACTCCACAACCACAAGACTTTTGTTGAGCTTCATGAAAAAGAAGAAAAAAAAACACTATAAGGAATTCACTGGTAAATTGATTATATTTTCCTTGACAGGGAACTATAATTTCGTTTTATTTAGCTTGAAATTTAAGTAAACATAATATTTTGATCGCCGCATACACTCTTTAGAACAAACATGCTGTGGCATGTATATATATATAAAAAAACATTATTCAGGAATCAGGAGCATACAGCAGGGGGAAGAGCAGGGCTCAAAAAAATCTAGACACTGCCCTTTATAGCTGCACTATACCCATTGTCATACTGCTTGCTCCAGAGCATAACGCCTCCATACTTAGGTGAACCCTTGATAGATGGAAGGACCTGAGAAATGAGCACATCAGCAGGGATGAATCCACCACTGGGGGCTGCCTCCGGAGCAGCAGGTAGTCCCAGGAATATTTGATTGGATTGAACTGTGGTCCATTGGTTCCATGCACTCAAGAGACCGGTAGCATCATTTACGTATTGACATGGAGGATTGTTATAGAATTGAACCCACACGTAATCAAACAGGCCAGTTTTGATCGCAGTGTCTAGATTCGCATCAGGGAAGATGCATTGTGGAGCTGCAGCCAAGTATACCTTCCTTTGTTGGCTAAAGCCATTGAGTGCCCTAGCAAGATCATCCCAGAACTGGCCTGAACCTGACTCGATGTCAAAATCAACCCCGTCTAAGATGGCATCGCCTAGCGGACGTGAGCTGGACTGGCCACCAAGGAAGTTATTCCAGATATAGTTTGCAACTTGCCCTGCATCGTCGGCCGATGAAAGGGAGTAGCTGCCTGCACCACCTCCAATGGAAAGTAGCACCTTGATTCCTTGATTTTGACAAGATCTGATGTCATTGCTTATGCCGGTGCAAGTACCGGCGTTGGGGTCACAATGGCCTGCTAGGTTCAGCACCGGAGATTGGCCATTGCCGAAACTAGATAGGAAAGCTACGTTCACAAATTGATAGTTTCCTGAGTTACAAGTATCAGCTAAGCTGCCTTCATTGCCATTTTGACCCCAATAGATGGCGATGCCTGCACCGTTTGAGGGTTTGAATAAGGAGACAGCGAAGATGGATAGAAGAAGGGTGATAGCTTTTGCTTGGCAAGCCATTTTGGATCTCAAGCTTGTTCTGTGTATCAACAATGGAGACGGTACATATTTATAGCTTCGGAGGACGATGCGTGTCTAGTTGTCTTAGTAGAAAAGTCTGATCACCGTGGTTTGTGGGCAAGAAATTGCTGCCGTTCTCATTGAAAGTATAGAAGAATTCTGCATAAAAAGTACCATGGTTATTAAAGACTATACCGGTCCTCTCTATTTACAGTAGGAGGACGAGGAATGTTTTGACTTGGCTGTCTAGGCAGATACCATTTAAGTCCCTCAGTGAGTTTCCTGGAATCCAAGGGGATTAGGGACTGTTTTTTGGGCAGTCTGAAATCGGTTTCCACTTTGACGATTCCATCAAAAGTAGGCTATGAATTTCTTAGTTATTAAGTTGCTGTTTGTTTTTCCAATTGAAACTGTGTTTTATATTTTTTTTTGTTTAAAATTAATTTTTTTGTTTTTTATATTGTTTTGAAATGTTGATATAACACTACAAGATTTCATAGTTTTACCAACGGAAATATTATGTCGGTGTGTGATTAGCAATTCGTCGGTAAATTATTTACCGACGGAATACGTTCGTCGCCTTTCCTTTCTTCGGTGATATATAATTTTTTCGCTATATCGATCAGAAAAACAAAAAAACAATTTACCGACGGACTTTGCGTGCAAAAAAAAAAAGTTTCCCGCTGAAATATACCGACGGATTTTTATTTCGTCGGTGATATGGTGATTTACCGATGGCTACTTTGCGTCGGTAAATTTATCAATGAGTAATTGAAATACCGACCGAATATATTCATCTGTAAATTTGTCGGTAATGGTGGCAAAATGCCAACGGATTAAGTCCGTCGGAAATCTGTCGGTGAATGTATGAAATACCGACCAAATTTATCCGTCTATAAATTTGTCGGTAATTGTGGCAGCTACTGTCAAATACCGACGGATTAATTTCGTCGGTAAAACCCTTTGTAATAGTCTTTTAAAAAAATTTTGTTTTTTAAAAATTATTTAGAATACATAATATAAAATTATATAAATTAATGGTAATAAAAATTAATTATGCAAATAAAATTTATATTAAACATCACAAACAAAAAATCTAAGTTAAATAATATTCATTATAAAATAAATGTGTTTCAAAAACATATGAAGTACCATGGTTATTAAAGACTATACCGGTCCTCTCTATTTACAAATAGGAGGACCAGGACGGTTTTGACTTGGCTGTGCAGGCAGATACCATTTAAGTCCCTCACTGAGTTTCCTGGAATCAAAGGGGATTAGGGACTGTTTTTCGGGCAGTCTGGAATCGGTTTCCACTTTGACGATTCCATCAAAAGCAGGCTATGAAATAATTTCATAGCAGGAAGTCTGATTTATTTTGTTGTTGAAGCCGTGTTTTTTAATTTTTTAAAAAAAATTATTTGAAATTATTTTTTTTAGATTGTTTTAATATGTTAATATTAAAAATAATTTTTTAAAAATAAAAAAAAATTATTTTCATATATTTCCAAATAAAAAACACTTAAAAAAAAATCATTACTGCACTTACAAATACAACATAAACCCGATACAACGTAACTAGTTTACCAGGTAACTTGCTAATTTGAAATTTAACTTAGAACAAGTTTTTTTTTTAATTGTTTTTGTAACATCCTCAAATTATAATATCATGAAATCTCAAATATTTTTTTATTAATATCAAGTATTGAATAATATGTCTAAGATTATGAATTTTAAAAAAAAAATGACAAAGTTTTCTCCATTTTTGTTGGTACTAAGTTATCGACAACACTTCTATTATATATCATTACAACTTTCATTTTGATCCAATCATCCTGTATCATATACCATTCATGGTATTTTTAAAAGTTGCTCCATGGAAGCATGTGATTCAGTTTGGAATGAAAAACAAATTAGCACCTAGGTATATTGGGTCATATAAAATTATAGAAAGAATCGGGTTGGTTGCCTATCGAATACTATTGCCATCACATTTAGATAGGATACACAATAAGTTTCATGTTTCGATGCCGCGGAAAGTAGACTTGGATCATGCATAAATTTTGCCACAAATTCGATGAAGTACAGGAAGATTTAACTATAGAAATACAACCTGTGCAAATTATGGACCAAAGTATAAGGGAATTACAAAATAAAAAGGTGTTGTTAGTAAAAGTATTGTGGAGAAACTCTTAAAAAGAAGAAAAAACCTAAGAGAGAGAGAGTTAGAAATTAAGAAGAAATATCCAGGATTATTTTCTTACATAGATATGAATTTAAATTTCGAGGATGAAATTTTTTGATAACCCGATTGAGAGTTATGGATTTTTTTTGTTTTGCATAAAACTATTTAATTTATGATTTTTCACCTAGGGAGGTTACAGTTTTAGACAATGACTAGATACTTGACCAACACTTCTCCACATGTTAGATATTATTTTTTCAGCAAAAAACATTATATATAATTTTTTTTGACACGTTGTTGTATTTAAAAAAATTCTAAGTGAAAATAAAAAAGATTATACCATTTTACTTACCTCCCTGGCTCATCACTTCTCACTTCATAATTAAATTTTAATTTAGTCCTCTCCGAGTTCAAATAACCACATATCTAACTTTTCCCACTCATACAAAATAAAATCACGAAAGACTTATTATATATAAATCAATTGTCAAGCAACTTGTAACTTGAAGAAATACGTGCAAGATGTAACACTCTTATAATATCCAATACACGCTTACATACCAATGAAATGTTTTTTTTGTTTTTAATTGAAGTATTTTGTTGTCATTTTTTATTTTTAATTGAAAAATAATATATTTATTGTTTATAAGTTAATGATTAAAAATTGCCAAAAGATTAATGTATGATTTTTGAAATAAAAGTGTTTGAAAATATACCAACGACAGTTGTTTTTTTAAATATTTTTTATTTGAAAATATATTAAAATAATATTTTTTAATTTTTTTAAGATTTATTTTTTAAACCAGCACATAAAAACAATTTAAAAATACTAAGAAAATTAATTTGAAAAAGAAAATCAAATTTTAATAATAATAAATAAATAAAAACAAGTTGAAACTCTATATCAAGTACCCCTAAATAGACCAATTAATTATTTTCTTAAAAAAATAGTGACTAACTTATAGTTTGACTTGTTACTTTATTAATTATTCTAGCTGTCATGCCCAGGGACAGATGCTAGCCAAGTGAAAAATGTTAAAACTTCCATGAAGTTAATTAAGCAGCACTAATAAAAACAATAAAACAACTCCTTTCACATTTTACAGTGGTTATGCATTAAACTCCTTTCTCTCTCTTTAAAATGAGCATTGCTTAGTACAAATTTAATATCAAGAGACTGTTTGTGCGCCTTTAAAAAGTTTTTTAAAAAGTTTTTTAAAAAGATTTTTGAATTTTTTTATTTTAAATTTATTTTATTTTTATAATTTTAAATAATTTTGATATGCTGTATGAAAAATAAATTTTAAAAATAACAAATATTATTTTAATATTTTTATAAATAAAAAAATATTTTAAAAAATAATTACTATTACATTATCTTGTTACATGAACCCATCTTAGTAATGACCCGATCCAAGATTTAATTTAAAGATTCAACGAATTCTAATTAACTGGAATAAATTTAAAACGACAATATTTTAAGGTCTTTGTTTTTTAACTAAAACATCTTTTCTTAACTGAGTCAATACACCAAGTTAAGACGGGTTTAATAATAGTAGTTTCCTAAAGCTCCGTGCTATCTTTTCCATTGACTTCAATTATGCTAGAAAATCATCTATTAACTTAGAAAAAAAAAAAAAAAAGGACGGGGCAGATAGGCAACTTAGCTGAGTCAAGGAGCATTTGGGTGTTAGCTGGATAAGATTGAAGTTCAAACGTCACTGAGTGTAAACGAGATGAATCGCTACTTAAAGAAAAGGCCAGAACATGAGTTGATATGCATGTTTAACAACTATGATGAAGTAACATTATTATTGAATTACTGGATGAATATATGTCTTTTGTTTTAAACAATTCATTGTTAAATTAACTATTTACCTATTTTTATAACTAAATCTGAAAATATTAAAACTATTGTTGAAATGACTAAAGCTTTGGTAATTGGTAACTAATAAAATTTAATACATACATAATTTTTTAAAAGCATATATATGAACTGCTATTTTTTCCCGTCATGGTTGTATTTGTATAATCAAATTATTATTTTTAAAACTGGTTTCCTTATTTAATATATATTTATATAGTTTCTTTTCATAATAAAATTGCTTGGGTTATAGCAAAAACCTTATTTAGATTTTAGAATAGTTCTTATTTTGATTAAAGCAAATGATTAATTTATTGCTAGATTTTAGTATCTACTATTTTTGGGATATTAAATTGTGGGTTTAAAAGGAAATAATCCGCTGTTTAATTTAAATAAAATGGTGCATTAATTGTAACCTAAATAATTGATTATTACATTTCCATTTCTTGTTTATCCTCCATTAAAACGGGTTTTATTTCTGTTAACCTTAGTCTCATTGATTCAATATTCATTTGTTTGACAACTTATCTTTCTTTCACATTTTGCCTTTGAAAAAGTCAGCAAATTAATATATCAAGGGATTTGCATTCATGGATCGAGTGGAAAAATTTAGACACCCCAGTTGAGTTTTGAAGACTCGGTTATTTGAACAAGTCATAAAAAATTGTAACACCTTGGAAGGCATAAAGTTACTCCACAAGCACAAGACTTTTGTTGAGCTTCATGGAAAAAAAAAAAACACTATAAGGAACTCACTGGTAAATTGATTATATTATTTTCCTTGTCAGAGAACTATAATTTCGTTTTATTTAGCTTGAAATTTAAGTAAACATAATATTTTGATCGCCGCATACACTCTTTAGAACAAACATATTGTGGCATGTATACATATCAAATTTATTCAGGAATCAGGAGCACACAGCATGGGGAACAGCAGGGCTGAAAAAAATTCAGACACTGCCCTTTATAGCTGCACTATACCCATTGTCATACTGCTTGCTCCAGAGCATAACGCCTCCATACTTTGGTGAACCCTTGATAGATGGAAGGACCTGAGAAATGAGCACATCAGAAGGGATGAAACCACCACTGGGGGCTGCCTCCGGAGCAGCAGGTAGTCCCAGGAATATTTGATTGGATTGAACTGTGGTCCATTGGTTCCATGCACTCAAGAGACCGGTAGCATCATTTACGTATTGACATGGAGGATTGTTATAGAATTGAACCCACACGTAATCAAACAGGCCAGTTTTGATTGCAGTGTCTAGATTAGCATCAGGGAAGATGCATTGTGGAGCTGCAGCTAAGTATACCTTCCTTTGTTGGCTAAAGCCATTAAGTGCCCTAGCAAGATCATCCCAGAACTGCCCTGAACCTGACTCGATGTCAAAATCAACCCCGTCTAAGATGGCATCGCCTAGCGGACGTGAGCTGGACTGGCCACCAAGGAAGTTATTCCAGATATAGTTTGCAACTTGCCCTGCATCGTCGGCCGATGAAAGGGAGTAGCCGCCTGCACCACCTCCAATGGAAAGCAGCACCTTGATTCCTTGATTTTGACAAGATGTAATGTCATTGCTTATGCCGGTGCAGGTACCGGCGTTGGGGTCACAATGGCCTGCTAGGTTCAGCACCGGAGATTGGCCATTGCCGAAACTAGATAGGAAAGCTACGTTCACAAATTGATAGTTTCCTGAGTTACAAGTATCAGCTAAGCTACCTTCATTGCCATTTTGACCCCAATAGATGGCGATGCCTGCACCATTTGAGGGTTTGCAGAAGGAGACAGCTAAGATGGATAGAAGAAGGGTGATAGCTTTTGCTTGGCAAGCCATGTTGGATCTCAAGCTTGTTCTGTGTATCAACAATGGAGACGGTACATATTTATAGCTTCGGAGGACGATGCGTGTCTAGTTGTCTTAGTAGAAAAGTCTGATCACCGTGGTTTGTGGGCAAGAAATTGTTGCCGTTCTCATTGAAAGTATAGAAGAATTCTGCATAAAAATAATGCAGACAAGAATAAAGACTATGCCGGTCCTCTCTATTTACAAATAGGAGGACCAGGACGGTTTTGACTTGTCTGTCTAGGCAGCTACCATTTAAGTCCCGCAGTGAGTTTCCTGGAATCAAAGGCGATTAGGGACTGTTTTTGGGGCAGTCTGAAATCGGTTTCCACTTTGACGATTCCATCAAAAGCGGGCTATGAATTTAATTGTTATTAAGGGTTTTTTTTCTCTCGTTTCTTGAATTTTTAGGTTTTTGTTTAAAATTATTGTTTTTTTTAGTATATTTTGATGTGAAGATGTTAAAAATAATTTTTTTAAAATTAAAATATATATTATTTTTATATATTTTCGAGAAAAAAACACTTTAAAAATTAAAAAACTATTATTATATTTTCAAATATAACCTAAAACAACTCTAAAAAAATTGGTTACAATCGAATAACTTGACTAATTAACCTATAATTTAATAGACTTGATCAAAAACTGAGTGAGATTCAACCGAGTCAACTCCAAAAAACTTCTAATTTTTTTTATTCAAAATGATAATGTTTTAAACTACAAAAATTTATCAAATAACCCAATAATTTTAAGGGTTAGACAGTACAATCAAAAAACCATTTGCCTAAAATTTGAATTTCTTTGGCTTAAAATTAGGTTTTAATTTTAAAGTATATTTAAAAAAAAATTATGTCAAAATAAATTTTTAAAAATAATAAAATATTAATTTAATTGTAATTTTATTCTTCTTTCTTTTACTGCCTCCTGTGATAGCACACTTATCAGATGGCAAGTGCCCAGATTGAGAACCAGTAAGTCCATGGGAGCGGCTCAAATTGATTTTTGGTTTGCAACCCTCATTTTCTGTCTTCTTAAAAACTTACCCAAACTCACACCATCAATTTTACCTGTGAAATTCATCTCCCACGATAAGAGGAGAGCTGAAGAATCCATAAAAGATGTAACTGGGTTATTAAAAAATTATATAAATTAAATTTATTAAAACAATTTAAATTTTTAAATTGATACGATTGATTGACAAAGTATTAAAATTTTGTTGATTAAATAATTACGAGTTCAAATCATGTTAATATAATTATGTTCAAGTTTCAAGTTTAAAAATTTTAAAAAAATATATATATATTAAAAAATTATATAAATCATCTTAACTAATAATTTAAAATTTTAGATGAAGAACACGAGATTGCCATCACCATTCCAAAAGAGAAGCCAAAGACCCACAACCTTCTTTATACAGAAAACTCAAGAGATGTTGCCAAATAGGTGTGGATTTTCTGAAGACAAACTCACCCATTTCAATCCATATCATGTCAAGAACCTTATCTTCAGACAACTCACTGCAATTTTCTTTTTGGTCTTTCTCAACTTCCCTTGAAAGCTCACGTACGTTCATAAAAGAATTGGACTGCCTTAACATGTAATTTCGCAATTCCACCACCAAAATCTTCCAAAACCATTTTCCTTTGTTCACAACTACCTGTCTGTGAATTCATGAATTTCTAACTAAATCTAGAAAACATGTCCAAGTTAACTAATTCAAGATCACAACACTTACTTTCGAGAGGCTTTTTACTCTCATCTAATGTCTCAAGACTCGATTGGGAAGAAACTTTCTTACAACAAACATTAAAATCAAAAACTTTTGGCGAAACATTAATCCTAGGATAAATCAAACCAAAAGGAACAAGAGCAGAACCTAAAACAACAGAATCACCAGAAAAAAATCCCAAGTCTAAAACCTTAATCCCCCTCTCAAAAAGCTCAAAACGCACTTCAGACTCATCAAAATTAACACACCTAACTTCACATTTCAAATCAACCTAACTAAAGTGAATATATTTACTAACAAACCCTTAATTAATACTCTTAAAATCTCTATTAAACTTCTCATTAAACAAATTCCCATATGCTAAACACCTATAATTCAATTCCATGTTAAGAATCTTCGAAACCCACTTAAAAACCTCATGATCGGTGAAAACATAATAGCCAAATTAGACTTAATAACAAAAGAATCAGAATTTTGAGACACGCCTATTAAAGAATCACAAGAATCAGACTCCCGGGCATACTCGTGAAGTATCTCCTACAACATAGAAGCCACATGGACTGCCCTCCTAAGAGAAAAGGAAGACTGCTCAATTTTGGGCAAGAGAGAAGAGAGACTGGTTGAGAGAGAGTGAAGAGTGTGTAAAGTGGCTATTTGATAATAAAATTCCTTGTTATTTTAAATTTGCGAGTTACGAGGAATTTAAATAGAGTTCATCTGAACTCATTCTATTACAAGGATTTGATTTTAAAAACATGCCTAGCTAACAAATAAGATAAGTATATGCCTAACTTACAGATATATAAGATAAGTTTTACAGAATGGTTATTCTTTTGAAACAGGATTTGAACATGTGCTGGTGACGTGTTCTTCTACAAAGGGTATTGTTGGGGTGGTCAAAGGAGAGGGAAATGGGAGAGAAGAGGAGGTTCGAAGAGGAAAGAAGAGGGGAGAAGAAGGAGAAGAAGAGTTTGGAAGAGAAGAGAGAAGTGGAGAGGGGAGGGAAACAGAGGAGGGGCTTTGATGGAGGAGAGAAGGGAAGTGATGTAAGGTTTTGGGGAGTGGTGGAGGAGTAGAGTTAGGTCCATGAGAAGAAGGATGTGTTGGGTTTTTGTGTAGTTTGTTATTGGATCTGCCATTATTGGAGATTTGCGAGCGGATGATGAGGAGGAGGGAGGAAAAGGAGGGTGGAACGATGGGCTGGAGGAGAAAGGGCGAATTTTGAGGTTTTTTGGCGGGATTTTTTTGTTGATCAAATATTTTAAATCTGTTTTTGTTTTTTTTTTTTAATTTCAATTTAAAGTTATTGTTGTTTTAAATATTTTTTTAAAAAATAAAATAATATGATTTTAATTAAAAAATTGAATTTGTATTGAGTTAAGTGATATTTTTTATTAAATAAACTCCAACTTAATTTAATTTAAAATACAAATCAAAACAATAAACTAAGTTAATATATTAACTAACTAAATCATATCAAATTCAATAATATTATAAAAAAATTTCTAATATCTAACTAAATATCTACAGTTAGCGTGTTTTTAAGAAAAAAAAAAACTCAATCAGATTTTTTTTTATTTAACTAAATTTTTTTTTAATACAATATATATTTTAAAATATATATTAAGATGACAGAATATTAAATTGAGCCGAATCAACTCAAGTTAACATGTAAAATTCAATATTTGAATGATAAAACTATGGTAATCTCTTGAAAAATATATTGAAACTTAAATCTCAACCAATCTAATATTGAAGAATGCAGTTAAAAAAAATATAAAAACTCAAGTCAACCAGAATTAATATGTCAAACATAGATCATGAGACTAATATAATTTAATAAAAAGCAAAACAAAACAAATTATAAAACTCAATTCTCAATCAGTCTAATATTGAATGATAAAATTAAAAAAAACAATAACAAAAAAAATACATGAGTCAACTCAATTTAACCTATCAAATTTTTTATTCAAATCATGAAAGTGTGATAACATCATAAAAAACAAATCAAAACAAAATTAGTCTAATATTGAAGAATAAAATTTAAAAAAAAATACATGAATCAACTTAATTTAATCTGTCAAATTTTTTATTTAAATTATGAAACTGAGATAACATCATAAAAAACAAATCAAAATAAATTGGTAAGTTTAATTCTCAATCAATCCAAACAATAAAGGATAAATTATAAACAAAAAATTTATTTACAAAAAAACTCGAAACAACTGGATTAATCTATAAAACTAGTGACTCAAGTCATAAGATTAGGATAATCTCATAGAAAATAAACCAAAATAAATCGTCAACCTTAATAAATCTAAAATTAAAAAATAAAATGAAAACAAAGTGCTGAAAAGGAGGGATCACTGTTTCCCTCCTCACAAATTCCTGTTACAATTAGTTCTTGTTAATTATTGTTGTGTAAGTTAGAAGAGAAAGTGTTCAATTCATTATAGTTGTTAAACATGCATGTCTACCAATTTGTTAGATACAGATATTCAAGAACAGTGATGAATACTAAATTGTATCGCCTGCTTTGAAGAAACAATCGTCTGGCTTTATATAGCCTTTACAATGTTGTTTGGTGGCTAATAACTGTTGCATCGTGATTCAAGGAATCAGTTTGTTAACTAACAATTGAACACTAACAAACTTACCTGACTTAACTAACCGCTAGCTTGATAACTAACTAACAGCTTTAACAAATTTACTCAACAATATTACTAACAGTTATTGAATACTTCTTAACAGCAGAGCTTTGGTTTCTCTTTTGGAAGGGTGATGGCAACTCGTGTTATAGAAATATCTCACTTGAAAATTTAAATTGTTAGTTAAGATCTCAAGATATTATTTATATAATTTTTTAATATATTTTTTTAAAGTGAAAGCTTTTTGAATTTAAAACTTGCACATAATTATATTATCTTGTATTTTATTTTTATCAAATAGAATAGGAGTGATAAGATTTAAACTCATGACTACTTGATCAACAAGACTCTAATACCTTGTCAACAATCATCTCAACTTAAAAATTTTAATTATTATTTAAAACTCATTAATTTTTTAATAATTTAATTACAGGATTGTCTTCATCAGCTCTCCTCTTTACAAGTTAATTTGATGATGTGACTTTGAGTAAGTTTTTAAGAAGATAGAAAATGAGGGTAAGAAACAAAATATCAATTTGAGCCACTCCGATGGACTTATTGGTTCTCAATCTGGGTACTTGTCATCTGATAAGTGTGCTGTAACACGAGGTAGTCAAAGAAAGAAGAACAAAAGAAGTTTAAAAATGCTTCAAGCACTTACCGTTAACATAATATTTTATTATTTTTTAAATTTTATTTTTACAGCAAAACAATCTAAAATTAATTAAAAAAAACTAATTTTAAGCCAAAGAAATTCAAATTTTAGGCAAATGAAGTTTTGGTTGCACTGTCAAACACTTAAAGTTATTGGATTATTTGATCAATTTTTTTAGTTTTTTTAAATAAAACATCATCATTTTGGATAAAAAAGTTACAAGTTTTTTGGAGTTGACCCAGTTAAGTTTCACTTAGTTTTTTATCAAGTCAATTAAATCATAGTTTAATTAGTCAAGTCACTCAGATTTAACTAGTTTTTTTATAGTTGTTTTAGGTTGTGTTTAAAAGTATGATAGTTGTTGTTTTTCAAAGTTTTTTTACTAGTAAATGCATGAAAATAATATTTTTTTTATTTTTAAAAAATTATTTTTGACATCCATACATCAAAACAATACAAAAAAAAATACTAAAATACAATAATTTTAAACAAAAACCTAAAAATTCATGAAACCAAAAGAAGAAGAAGAAGAAAACCCTTAGTAGCAATGAAATTCATAGCCTGCTTTTGATGGAATCGTCAAAGTGGATACTGTTTTCAGACTACCCAAAAAAAATCCCTAATCCCCTTTGATTCCAAAAACTCACCGAGGGACTTAAATGTCAATTATATACATAGCTTAGAATGTTTTTTTTATTATTATTTTCTTATATTATTGTTGTAACCCATTTTCAGGTCCCCACAAAAATAATAATAATTTTTAAAAAAAATTTTAAAAAAAAAACCGAACAATGTCGTTTTGACATTGTTCCTCTTCCTGCATGCTGCTAGAGCCCCACACCAATGATTGCAGGCTGCTCCCAAAAACCCGTCGCGCACCCTGCTGAAATCAAGGGAGCGGCGCCTTGCCATCGCGCCCAATGGCCGACCAGCCGCCGCGTGACCCGCTCCCTGGCTCCACAGTGAAAAGCCACGCTCACTGGCTTTATAAATAGAGGAGGAACGACGAACAGGGGAAGGAGAAAGGGGAGGAAGACCAAGAGAGGGGGAAGAGAAGAGAAGGGAGAGACATAGAGAGGAAAGCAGAAGAGAAGAGAGAGAGAGAGAGAGCGCGAAATAGAAGAAGAAGAAGAAGAAGCAGACAAGAGAGTAAAATAGAAGAGAGAGAGGGGGGGGGAATGTTTTTGTGCATACGGCTAAGTGTCTCAAAAGCTAAAAAATCATATTGTATTTTTCATACACCAAAAAAACAATGTTTTAGCATGCATTTTGGCTTTAATAACCAGTTTATTAAAGTCAAGAGAATATTGGCCAAAATTTCAAAAAACAACAAAAATTTTATTTTGTTTCTCTCTTAGTATCCTGGGTATGACATTACACGTAATGCATATTCCGGATATTTAATTCTTTTTTTTTTTTTGACAATAGAACCTGGGGTATGACATTACATGTAATGCGTATTCCAAACAATAAGAAACCACAACACAATCTTAGATTTTATGAGACAAAATAATACAGCTTACCTTAGGTAGGGCGTAGTTGGGGTGCTAATACCTTCCATTTACGCAATCAGTCTCCGTACCCCATCTCTGAGACCAGTTAGGGTTCCTAGTAACCAGAATACTAGGTGGCGACTCCCAATCCATATTTGCACTTGTAGAGACAAGAATTCCTTGTCTCTCCCTATTTGTCAAGGAATCCATATTCCAATATTTCCATGAGGGTGGACGATCGCCGCGCCGCCGCACACGAATATTAAAGGGTACAGTGCAGCTATAAAGGGTTTGTTTTTGTGTTTTAAAAATATTTTTAAAAAAATTTAAATTTTTTTATTAACTTCAAAGTAATATATTTTTAATGCTTTCAAATCATTTTGATGTGCTGATGTCAAAAATAATTTTTAAAAAATAAAAAAAATCATTGATATATATTTTAACACAAAAAATTATTTAAAAAACAACCATAACTACATTACCAAACAAGAGTATTGCAGCCTTACTCTTCATGCTATCATCTTATGTTATTCTGGGTGTAGCATTCACCTGTTAGCAATAAAACATATGACTGTATACTTGAACTTGATCCTACACTAAATAAAACAAAATTATATTTCTTGATGATCTAGATTGATATGGGTTTTTTTAAAAAATTTTATTATTACTAGTTTAGTATATGCATTGTTGAAAGAAAATAAATTCTAGAACAGGGGAAAATTTTATGATTTTAACACAAGATTGCTTAGCTAAAATACAGTACGGAAAAAGTGTGTATCTTGAGGATATATTATTATTAACTCCAAGGCAGTGGTCGAGAGGAGCACTAGTCTGGATAGAATGACAAGGTTTTCACGTGAATTACTGATGTCTTCCCTTCTTCAAAGTATGACCGGGAAGGGCCGTAAAATTTTAAAATATTTTTTATTTAAGAATATATTAAAATAATATTATCTTAATTTTTAAAATTAATATTTAATATTATCACATAAAAACAATTAAAAAACTAATTTTAAGCTAAAATAAATTTAAATTTTAAGCAAATGGTGTGTTTGACTGCCAATCACATAAAGTTATTAGGTTGGTAAATCAAATTCTATAGATTTTTTAATAAAATATTATCATTTTAGATTAAAAAAAAATAATTAAAACTGACTCGGTTCAGTCTTACTTGGTTTTTTATTGGATCAATTAGATCATAGGATGACATATCAAGTCACTCAAATTTAACCATATCAATGTCCAAAACAGTTAAAAGAGAAACTTAGTTCAAGTCATAGGCGGATATAGCTAGGTTAACTAGATCATGAGTTGATGGTTAAGTCACTCATATTTGCCAATATTACTTTCTAAAAAAGTTCGAAAAAAAAAACTTATTCTAAGTTAAATTTCAAGTTAGTAAGTTACTTGGTCAACTATTGTACCGGGTTTAGCTTATGTTTTTTAAAGTGTTTTTCGCTCGGAAATACATGAAAATAATACTTTTTATTTTTAAAAAATTATTTTTGATATCATCACTTCATAACAATTCAAAAATACTAAAAAAATAATTTCAAACAAAAAATTAAAAAATCATAAAACACGATTTCAATTGAAAAAACAAATAGCGCCTTAATAACTATCATTAACCGTAATTAAAAGGAATCAATGTTTTACTGTAGTAGGAGTTACTGTAGATTATGAGTGTTTGCATTGTGGATTGTATTGTTTTGGCACTGTAAAGATAATTATTGTAGATTGCGAGTGTTTTCATTGTTTGAGTTTGCTCTTTGCTAAAAACAAAGTGGGTTGGGGAGACGTAATGACAGGGCTACCCATACCATAGAGAGTTGTAAATATTGTTGAGGGGTGGGGTTGTTTTTTTTAGTGAGGAGAAAATGATCATTTAGGATTTTGATGAGGTTGCATGGCCCTAAAAGCAGACACTTAGTGTTTGGCTTCAAGCAAGAACACTAGGGCCAGTCAATTACGAGGGGGAGGGTTTGCAGTTGGGGGTATTGCATCCTTTACCAAAAGCTATTGGGTCTGGCTTGACAGTCACACCCAACAAACAAGACCCAATAGTATTTATCAGACCCAAAACACTTCAAAAAAAGACTAGTCATACCCTTGGGTCAAGCTGGGTAGCTGGACCCAATATCCTTGGGTCTTATTGTGCAACCATGCCCAGGGATATTATTATTTGTATTATAAATATTATAAATTTTATTATTATAATTAAATGCATTAATATAAAAAATAGTATTATTTGTGTTATAAATATTCTTGGAATTCTTAATATAATTATTTGTGTTATAAATATTATTATTTTTATTATAATTAATATTAAAAATATTATATTTTGTATTATGAATATTATTATTTTTATTATAATTAATAATATTATATTTACAATTATTATTATTATTATTATCATTATCTTTAATAAAATTAAAAAATATTGTTATTACTATTGAAGAAAAACCATTATTTTTTTAAAAAATATTATTATTTGTGTTATAAATATTCTTGGAATTCTTCATATAATTATTTATGTTATAAATATTATTATTTTTATTATAATTCTAAATATTTATCTAAAAATATTATTAGTTGTGTTAGAAATATTTCTGGGTTTCTAAATATAATTATTTGTGCCATAAATTTTATTATTTTTATTATAATTCTAAATATTCATCTAAAAACTATTATTAGTTGTGTTAAAAATATTTTTGGATTTTTAAATATAATTATTTGTGCCATAAATTTTATTATTTTTATTATAATTCTCTTGGATGCTAAAACAATTAGCTTGGGTTGGGTCCTTCCTCAGGACCCATGTCTCTTGGAGGACCCAAGAGACATGGGTCCTAAGGGAGGACCCATTGTTTTTTCGTTTTGAATTTTTAAATATAATTTTTTGTGTTGTTAATATTATTATGTTTATTATAATTAAAAGTATTTATTTAAAAAATAATATTATTTATCTTAGAAATATTATTATATTTATTATAATTAATATTATTAATAAATTTGAAAATAAATATTATTGAAAAAAAATCATAGATTTAATTTGAAGTGTAAAATTAAAAATTATTATTATTATTAAATTTTAAAAAATATTATTATTATCCAAGAAAATCCATAATTGTTTTTGAAAGATTAAAAAACATAAAATTTTTAACAAATAAATAAAATATTATAAATATTATTGTTTAATTTGGTATAGTAACCAAACTTAATGTTCTTGGATTCAACGTTGTTGCGAGACTCAAATCTTTTAGATTTAAAAATTTTAAGATATTTTAAAAGTAAGTCCGCGCATACCACAACACCTAACTAATAACTAGTTACATGACCCGCGCGATACCGCGGGTCATTTGTTTTTGCATAAAAAATATAAAAAAAACAAAAATTTAAAAATCTTAGGTTTTTCTGCAAAGGTATACCCAAGAATCTTGGGTGTGGCTGCAACGCCTGACCTAAAAATAATATTTATAATATTAATAATAACATTAAACTTGCATGATCCAAGTTTAAGTGAGCCTGACTGCAACACCAGATCCAAGAATATTGGATATGGGCCTTGTTACAAGGTCGTGTCATAAAAGTGTGATAATTAAAAAAAACAAAGGAAAAAAATCAACATGAAAAAAAAAATTAATGAAGAAAAAGAACAAAAAACTAAATTAATTGGGTTAACCCTTTAAACCATGTTATCCCGTAAAACCTGAGATTCGCGTCATGAAAGTTTGATAACTAAATAGAAAAAAAAAATAGGTTTACCCAGAATTAACTAAGTTAACCCATCAAATCAAGTTAACCCGTCAAGTCCAAGATACATGTCATGAAAGTCTGATAATTAAATAGAAAAAAATTAACTTTAACAAACTAAACTAAATGAAAAAAATAATTAAAAAAAAAATCCAGGTTAACTTGTCAAATCAGGTTAACCCATCAAACCTGGGATCCGTATCATGAAAATTTGATAATTAAATAAAAAAATTAACATTAATAAACTAAATAAAAAACAATTCACTAAAATTTTTTTAAAAAAAAAAGAAGAAGAAAAACACAGTTATATAATTATAATTATAATTATAATATATTAATAAGTAAATATATGGAAAAGCTACCCTAGTTTCCCATACCTTTTAAAAGTATTACTTAATAAATAAGAAATTCATAGCCTGCTTTTGATGGATTTGATGGAATCGTCAAGTGGAAACCAATTTCAGACTGTCCAAAAAACAGTTCCTTATCCCCTTTGATTCCAGGAAACTCACTGAGGGACTTAAATGGTATCTTCCTCGACAGCCAAGTCAAAACCGTCATGGTCCTACTATTATAAACAGAGAAGACCAGTATAATCTTTAATAACCATATGCCTCTACACAAGGAGAGGAGACTTTTTTTTTCTTTTTTTGAAGAAGGTAATTCATCTAGTTAGATTTTTAGTTTTTTTTTTAATATTATTAGTTTGAATTTATTAGTTTTTATACCATTAATTAAAAATTTATATAATTATTAATTTAAAATTTTAAAAATTAATTGAGATACATGTAAATCTTAACATTTAAATTATTCTTAGAAAAAAAAAGGCTTTATTCTTGTCTATATTATTTTTATGCAGAATTCTTCTATACTTTCAATGAGAGCGGCAACAATTTCTTGCCTACAAACCACGGTGATCAGAAGCTATGAATTTCTTTTCTTGCCCACAAACTAAGGTTATCAGATTTTTCTAGAAAGACCTATTTCTTTTTGTATTTTAAAAGTGTTTTTAAAAATATTAATTTTTTTTATTTTTTTATTAATTTTAAATTAATATATTTTTAGTATTTTTAAATTATTTTGATGTATTAATATCAAAAATAATTTTAAAAAAATAAAAAAAATATTATTAACATATATTTTAACATAAAAAATCATTTAAAAAACAACCACACCCATACCAATAGAAGCTCAACTAGACACGCATGGTCCTCAGAAGCTATGAATTTCTTGCCCACAAACCACGGTGATCAGACTTTTCTATTAGGATTTGTTTGTTTTTGTATTTTAAAAGTATTTTTTAAAAAAATTAATTTTTTTTTATTTTTTTATTAACTTCAAATTAATATATTTTTAATATTTTTAAATTATTTTGATGTGATTATTTAAAAAATAACTAGACACGCATGGTCCTCGGAAGCTATAAATTTCTTGCCCGCAAACCACGGTGATCAGACTTTTCTACTAAAACAACTAGACACGCATGGTCCAGCTCGGAAGCTATAAATTTGTACAGTCTCCACATTGTTGATACACAGAACAAGCTCTTGAGATCCAAAATGGTTTTCCAGGCAAAAACTATTACTCTTCTTCTATCCATCTTTGCTGTCTTCTTATGCAAACCCTCAAATGGTGCAGGCATCGCCATCTATTGGGGCCAAGGCCAAGATGGCAATGAAGGCAGCTTAGCTGATACTTGTAACTCAGGAAACTATCAATTTGTGAACGTAGCTTTCCTATCTAGATTCGGCAATGACCAACCTCCAGAGCTGAACCTAGCAGCCCATTGTGACCCCAGCGCCGGTACCTGCACCGGCATAAGCAATGACATTAGATCTTGTCAAAATCAAGGAATCAAGGTGCTACTTTCCATTGGAGGTGCTAAAGGCAGCTACTCCCTTTCATCGGCCGACGATGCAGCGCAAGTTGCAAACTATATCTGGAATAACTTCCTTGGTGGTCAGTCCAGCTCACGTCCGCTAGGCGATGCCATCTTAGACGGGGTTGATTTTGACATCGAGTCAGTCTCAGGCCAGTTCTGGGATGATCTTGCTAGGGCACTTAATGGCTTTAGCCAACAAACGAAGGTATACTTAGCTGCAGCTCCACAATGCATCTTCCCTGATGCTAGTCTAGACACTGCAATCCAAACTGGCCTATTTGATTACGTGTGGGTTCAATTCTATAACAATCCTTCATGTCAATACGTAAATGATGCTACCGGTCTCTTGAATGCATGGAACCAATGGACCGCAGTTCAATCCAGTCAAATATTCCTGGGACTACCTGCTGCTCCCGAGGCAGCCCCTAGTGGTGGATTCATCCCTCCCGATGTGCTCATTTCTCAGGTCCTTCCATCTATCAAGGGTTCACCAAAGTATGGAGGCGTTATGCTCTGGAGCAAGCAGTATGACAATGGGTATAGCGCAGCTATAAAGGGCAGTGTCTAGATTTTTTTCAGCCCTGCTCTTCCGCATGCTGTGTGCTCCTGATTCCTGAATAAATTTGATATATATATGCCACAGCATGTTTGATCTAAAGAGTGTATGCGGCAATCAGAATATTATGTTTACTTAAATTTCAAGCTAAATAAAACGAAATTACAGTTCCCTGACAAGGAAAATATAATCAATTTACCAGTGAATTCCTTATAGTGTTTTTTGTTTTTTTTACTTGTTCATCAAGCTCAACAAAAGTCTTGTGGTTGTGGAGTAACTTTATGCCTTCTAAGGTGTTGACAATATTTTATGAGTTGTTCTAATGACTTCGAGTCTCCAAAACTCAGCAGGGGTGTCTAAATTTTTCCGCTCGATCCATGAATGTAAATCCCTTGATATATTAATTTGCTGACATTTTCAAAGGCAAAATGTGAAAGAAAGAAAAGTAGTCAAAGAAATGAATATTGAATCAACGAGACTAAGGTTAACAGGAATAAAGGATTTTTTTGGGATTATGATAGCGGTTATGGTTTAAAGTATTTTTTATTTAAAAATATATTAAAATAATATTTTTTTTATTTGTAATTTTTTTTTGAGATCAACACATCAAAACAATCTGAAAATATAAAAAAAATTAAACAAAAAATAAAATAAAATTTGAGGAAATACGGTTTCAACCGCGTTCCCAAACGAAGGTTAAACCTGTTTTAATAGAGAATGAATAAGAAATAAGAATTTAATAATCAATTATTTAGATTAAAACTTACGGTTTTATTGAAATTAAACCACGGGTAATTTCCTTTTAAATCCATAATTTAATATCCCAAAAATACTAGATACTAAAATCTAGCAATAAACTAATCATTTGCTTTAGTCCAAATAAGAGCTACTCTAAAATCTAAATAAGGTTTTTGCTATAACCAAAACAATTTTATTATGAACAGGAACTATGTAGATATATATTAAATAAGGAAACCAATTAAAAAATAAATAATTTGATTATACAACCACTCGTCATGCTTGACGGGCCGGAAAAAATAGTAGTTCATATGCTTTTAAAAAATTATATATGTATTAAATTTTATTAGTTACCAAAGCTTTAGTCATTTCAACAATAGTTTTAATATTGTCAGATTTAGTTATAAAAATAGGTAAATGGTTAATTTTAACAATGAATTGTTTAAAACAAAAGACATATTTCCTATTTTCCTCATATAAGTAATAAGTAAATAATAAACTTTAAAAATAATTATTATCTTATGTCAATTTGTTACATAGCTTAGCATTTGTTTTTTATTTTCTTATGTTATAACTATCCATTGATTAGCTTTTAAGAAATAAATTTAAAATTTCTCTAAGTTGGTCTTCGAGACTGTGCATAGGAAATTATAGTTTTATAGCATTATTGAGATTTTTTGAAAAATTAACTTCGAGTTTTCTTCCAAAAAATTAAATTTGTTAGGTGTATTTGTAAGGCTTTCACTTTTGTTTTCTATTTGATTGGAATTTGGTAGGTTTAGTTTGTTGAATGTGTTTGAAATATTCAATGCCCAGCTAGCACAAAAAATCTTAGAACTTCTAGAAGTTAGAAAAAAAAAGAAAAAAAAAAAGAGGAGAGAGAATTCAAACACATAGCCGCCCAACTAATCTGACTTATAAAGCTGGCTTGTTATTAGATATTTTACAAAGCCAGATGAACTTAAAAAAAAAAAAAAGAAGTTTAAGAAAATATCTACAGTTAGCGTGTTTCTTTGGAAAAAAAAAATTAGAAGTTAAAAATAATCTAAATAATTGAGAAAAAAAATTTATTTAACTAAAGAAATTTCAATATAGCATATTTTAAAACAAAATATTAAAATGACATAATATTAAATTAAATTAAATCAAATTAAAATTCATTATTCGAATAATAAAAATATGGTAATCTCATGGAAGTAAATAAAAACATATATTAAAACTTAATTTTTAATTAATCTAATATTAAAAAATAAAATTAAAAAAAAAACTCAACTCAATTAGAGTTAGCATATCAAACATAGATTATGAGACTAATATAACCTAATAAAAAACAAAACAAAACAAGTTATAAAGCTTAATTCTCAATTAGTCCAATATTAAATGATAAAATTAAAAATAAATAACAAAAAAATACATGAGTCAACTTAATTTAATACATCAAATTTTTTATTCAGATCATGAAATTGAGATTGCATCATAAAAAACAAATAAAAATAAATTCTTAAGTTTAATTTTCAATTAATCCAAATAGTAAAGGATAAAATTAAAAAGAAAAATTTTATTTACAAAAAAACTCGAAACAACCAGATTAATCCACAAAATTAATAACTCAAATCATAAAATTATGATAATCTCATATATAAATAAACCAAAATAAATTATCAACCTCAATAAATCTAAAATTAAAATAAGGTGCTGAAAAGGAGGGTTCACTGTAGCGCTCCTCGCAAATTGCTGTTACAATTAGTTCTTGTTAATTATTGTTGTGTAAGTTAGAAGAGAAGGTGTTCAATTCATTATAGCTGTTAAAAATGCATGTCTACTCTTGTTCTGGCCTTTTCTTCTTGTAGTGATTCATCTGCCTTTAAAAATGCACAACGGTGACGTTTGAACTTCAATCTTATCCAGCTAACACCTAAATGCTCCTTGACTTGACTCAGCTAAGTTGCCTATCTGCCTCGTGCTCTATTTTTTATTTTCTAAATGCTCTGTTTTTTTATTTCAATGGAAAAGACAGCACTGCGCTTTGGGAAACCACTATTATTAAATCCGTAGTTGTTTTAGTTTAAAAAATATCTTTAAATAATATTATTTTAAATTTATTTAAGTTAATTATAGTTAATATGATAGATTTATGAACTAAATTTTGTATCAAGTTATTACTGAGATGGCTTTAAGCAATTAAATATTGTGGCAGAGGTTTTTTTTTTAAGTTATTATTTAAATGAGTTTATGTAATTAAAAATTATGGTAATAGTTGTTTTTTAAAATATTTTTTATTTTAAAAAACATAAAAATAATATTTTTAATACCAGCATATTAAAACTATTAAAATCATAAAAATAAAATTAATATAGAGCAAAAAAAATTTTAAAATCTTTCAAAAACATTTTTAAACACAAAAATAATTTGTACAGAACAATGCTGATTTTGAAGAGAAAAGAGTTTAATGCATAACCACTGTAGATTAATTTTGATGGAAGTTTGAACATTTTTCACCTGGGTAGCATCCGTCCCTGGGCATGGGAGCTAGAATAATTAATAAAGTAACAAGTCAAATTATATGTTAGTCACTATTTTTTTAACAAAATAATAAATTGGCCTGTTTAGGGGTGTTTGATATTGAAATTCAATTTTTTTTTTGTTAAAATTTGGTTTAACAATTTTAAAATGTTCGTCACTATGTTAGTCACTATTTTTTTGTTAAAAATAATTTTAAAATGTAAAACAAACAGGTGAATCTTTCATGATTTTATTTTATTTTTATTTTATTTTGTATGTGTGGGAAAAGTTAGATACGTGGTTATTTGAACTTGGAGAAAACTAAATTAAAATTTAATTATGAAGTGAGAAGTGATGAGACAGGGAGGTAAGTCAAAAGCCTTCAGCATCATTATTAGTCTTTCATGATTTTATTTTTATTTTATTTTGTATGTGTGGGAAAAGTTAACATGTGGTTATTTGGACTTGGAGAAGACTAAATTAAAATTTAATTATGAAGTGAGAAGTGATGAGAGAGGGAGGTAAGTCAAAAGCCTTCAGCAGCATTATTAGAGTTTGATAAAAATATTATAGATATTATTTTTTTTAAAATATTTTTATTTTAAAATATATTAAAATAATATTTTATTATTATTATTATAAATTTATTTTTAATATTAAAACATTGAATTGATAAAAAAAATATTAATTTTAAAACTAATTGGTTTCTTAAAAAACACGTTTCGACAACAATGCTAAATAGAGTTTTAGCAAATATTTATTTTTATGGTTGAATTTGTTTTTTAAAATGTTTTTCAAATTATTTTTTATCTAAAATATTATTAAATTAATTATTTTATATTTTTTAATAATTTTAATATGTTATTATAAAAAATAAAATAAAATCTAAAATATATATTATCTTAATAAATTTTCAATTAAAAAATATTTTTTAAAATTACCTCACTCCCACTTTACCGAATACACATTTAATATTGGATGCACATATGAGCTTAACATTCCTTTCTTGTAAAAAAAACTATTCATTCTAATCTCTTTGACGAGGAGGTGTGCAAAATCATTTCTTTAAAACTTTAAAATGAAAATATTTGGATTCTGGAGAATAAAATCTCCTTATTTGAAGTCAACCAACTCGGCTTGGAGACCTCTCACCGATTAATTTTATGCATACAGCTAGCAAAGCAGATGTTGCTTTCGTAGGGTCAAATTTTCCTAGTGGAGGCCCTCTAGGGTTCTTATATAATTGGCAACCCTTCGCCATTAGAGGCACAAAAAACAATCCAAACCTTTTGGGTAGTTGGCAAATATGGCCAAATATTCAAAAGCCACCCTGCTTCTCCTTCCTCTCCTGGTCATTTTGCTAATTAAATCCTCTCATGCTGCTGGTGGGATTTCAATCTACTGGGGTCAAAATGGCAATGAAGGAACCCTAGCTCAGACATGTGCCACGGGAAGATATGCTTATGTTAACATAGCTTTTCTCAACAAGTTTGGCAATGGTCAAACCCCAGAAATGAACCTTGCTGGACATTGCAACCCCGCAAACGGTGGCTGTACAATTGTCAGCGGTGGCATCAAGAGTTGTCAGCAGCAAGGGATCAAGGTGCTGCTTTCTCTCGGTGGTGGCATTGGAAACTATACTCTAGCCTCTAAAGACGATGCCAGAAACGTTGCAGATTACTTGTGGAACAATTTCTTAGGTGGACAATCATCTTCTCGTCCTCTAGGTGATGCTGTTCTGGATGGCATTGATTTTGATATCGAGCAAGGATCAACTCTATATTGGGAGGATCTTGCTCGTTTCTTATCTAAACATGGAAGAAAAGTGTATTTAGCAGCAGCTCCTCAGTGTCCATTCCCGGACAGTAATTTAGGGACTGCCCTTAATACCGGTCTTTTTGACTATGTCTGGGTCCAATTCTACAACAACCGTCCTTGCCAGTATAGTTCAGGTAACACAACTAACCTCTTAAATTCATGGAATCGTTGGACTACATCAATAGACGCAGGAAAGATATTTCTAGGCTTGCCGGCAGCTCCTTCGGCAGCCGGAAGCGGGTACATTCCACCAGATGTGTTGACTTCTCAAATTCTTCCGGTGATAAAGAAGTCACCCAAGTATGGAGGTGTCATGCTTTGGTCAAAGTTTTGGGATGATCAGAATGGGTACAGTCCCTCCATTATCAGCAGTGTATGAAACATTGAATTAGTCCTACTTAAGATAATCTAAGATAATAAAACTCATGTCCCATTAATCACTCTGCGAGCACTTCCTGAATTGTAATGTTTATTCAACGTTGACTTTCTTTGTCAACTATTTCTGGTACTAATGGGTAAAGCCATCCTGGCCTCAATCACATTTCTTATCTGCCACGTATGAACAACTTCATGATAATGTCATTTCCTATTGGTCATCACTGCCATCCAAAAAAAAATTCCCTGTGAAATCAACTATGGTTAGAGAATGTCAGATTCATCTGAACTAGGAAAAAAAAAAATCGAAGCTCCAGCATTTTGTAGCACAAAAGGAAGGGAAAAAAAGCAGCCAGTACTCACCTAGGAAACCAAGTGGCCGGTGGCAATAGCAGAAACAAAAAACATTTTCCATTTTCAAGAACAGTAATAAAAAATATGCTCCACTTGGAAAAAATCCAAGACCAGTCATGATAACTGGATCCGATCAACTACATCTGAATAGTACCTAAATCCTCAGCAACTCAATGGACCTCTAAGGATTCCGATGACTTCCCGGCCCATCAGATGCTGTGATTATTGAACGTAAATTTGGTATTAGAATCTGCACTTTCAATTCTTACAATCACATGTATATCTGCACCACAGCCTGCCAAATGGGAAATTTTTTTTGTTTGAGTTAAGTAAGCTGGATTGTTATGCAACTCAAATTTCCTTTTTTGGGTGAACATATTAAAAGATATATTACTTTGTAGATAATTCTTCAATTCATGAACTACTTGTGCATCTTTAACGAGGGAAACAGCATGAAGTCAACTTTGCTCTCCACTCCGAATTTTATACCATCCCAATCCTTGTCTGTAATATCAAAAAACCATCTCAACCCAATAATTTAAGTTTTTAGGTGAAGTTCAGGATATGATTTATATTATTCTCTAACATTCCTCCTCAAGTGAAAGCCTTTTGAGCTTGAAACTTGCACAAACCCACATTACATTGTACTTGTACTTAATTTTTATCAAATAAATAGGGATGGTGAGATTCGAACTCGTGACCGCTTGGTCATTAAAACTCTGATATCATGTCAAAGAACCATCTCAACCCAATAACTTAAATTTTTAAGTGAGATTCCAGGATATAATTTATATTATTCTCTAATATACAACAAGAACCAAGTGAGCAGCCATGTCCACTTTCAAAATCAAAACCCAAGCAGAAGAAAAAAAAAAAAGAAGAAGAAGGAAATCAGTGACGAGTAAGCAGCCATGTCCACTTTCAAAATCAACACGCAGGCAGAGGGAAAAAAAAGGAAATCAGTGACGAGTTCGAGGAGCGAACCCGAGAGGTTCAGAAGGCTGCCAGTGGGGCTAGTGGCGTCTCCGCCCCTAGGGGATATTGCAAAAGGTGAGGCGTTTACTGAGGATGACTGGAAATTGGTTCAGTTGGTAACTTCACAAAATCATTTCAAATGAGCCCCTGAAAAAGAAAATAAATCAATCTGATTTGTATTCTAATCTTTCAAGAATTAATATATTAATGTCAATATCATACTGTAATTGTGTGTTTTATATCCTTGCTTATGTTTGAATTATAACTATAATATAAATAATTATCCCAGGTACAAAGATTCTCTCTTGATCCGAAGTCTAATTAGATTTTTATAAAAGTGTCTTGCTTTGTAGTCACAATTAATGTCATTTATTTGTTTTTAAGAATAATAAAAATATATTTTAATACTATATGATCACATTCAATAATCACGTTAGAGCATTTTGAGAAAAATTAACAGAAGCTTAGTGCCAGAGAACATTTAAGACTTAAAAACTCTCTATTAATATTTAATACTTTTTTTTGAATTGATGTTTCGTGTTAAATAATTTTTTTTTTATGAAATTTTTTTTTTGTTATTTTTTTGAGATGAAAAAAAAAAGATAATATATACATTTTTTTTCTTTACTTCTTGTTTTAAAAATACAAAAAATTAATTTTAAACTATTTTTAAAACAAATTTTTAACATGAACTAATTATGAAGATTATGGGCATAGATAATATTAAAGAATTCTAAAACGCGTGGGGTTTTCACTATAGCAGTCACTGTAGCAGGTTTTTTTTTTCTTTTTTTTTTTAATTTTTTTGTTTCAAAATTATCTTTACTAATTTTTTTTTTTAATATTGAGCTGGATGAAAATTTAACTATGTAGTTTTTCTTTTCTTTAAAACATTGTGGATTGCTATAATATTCTCATACATTGTTTTCTTTTTTCTTTTTTCTTTTTTCTTTTTATGATTTCTTTATTTCTTTTTTTTTCAAAATAGTCTTTGTAGATTTTAGTTTTTTTTTTATATATATATTAAGTTGGTTGAAAATTTAACTTTGTAGTTTTTTTTTTTAAAAAAAAAACAATATGGATTGCTACAGTATTTCCCCACATGTTTTTTTTTTTAATTATCTTTATCAAATTTATTTTTTCAATATTGAGCTAGCTGATAATCTAGCTTTAGCTTTCCCCACATGTTTTTTTTATTTGTTTTTCTTTCTTTTTTTTTCAAAATTGTCATTTTTTACATATTTTCTTCTTTTTTTTTCAGGATTATTTTTGTTGATTTTATTTTTTTACTATTGAGTTAGTTGAAAATTTAGTTTTTTTATTTTTTTCTTTAAAACACTATAGCTTTCCCCACGTGTTTTTTTTCCGCTTTTGTTTCCTTTTTTTCACATGTTTTTTTTTCATTTCTTTTACCCAAAATTGACTTTTTTTTTTAAATAGCCTTTGTCGGTTTTTTTTTATATATTGAGCTGGTTGAGAACTTAGCTTTGTATTTTTTTTCAAAAAAAAAAAACTATGGATTACTATAGTGTTTCCCTTACATGGTTTTTGTTTGGCTGTAGTGTTTCCCCCACATGTTGTTTTTTTAAATTATCTTTGTCGAATTTATTTTTTCAATATTGAGCTGGTTGAGAATTTAGCTTTAGCTTTCCCTAAGTTTTGTTTTTTGTTTTTTTAAATTTTCCCCATGTTTTTTTTATTATAATTATAATTATATTGTATTATATTATATAACTGTTTTTTTTAATGAATTTTTTTTATTTAATTTAGTTTGTTAATGTTTGATGGGTTAACCTGATTTGACGTGTTATTTTTTTTATTTAGTTTAGTTTGTTAAAGTTAATTTTCTTTATATTTAATTATCAAATTTCCATACTTTTATGACACGTATCTTGAGCTTAACAGGTTAACTTGGTTTAATTAGTTAACCCGGTTAATTCTGGGTAAACTCGTCATTTTTTTTTCTATTTAGTTATCAAACTTTTATGACGCGAATCTCAGGTTTTAAGGGATAACCTGGTTTAAAGGGTTAACCCAAGTAATTCAATTTTTTTTATTTTTCTTCATTGGTTTTTTCATTCCTGTTGATTTTTTTTATTTTTTTTATTAATCTATTTAATTATCACACTTTTATGACACGATCTTATAGCCAGACTCACATCTAATATTCTTGGGTCCGGTGTTGCAGTCAGACTCACTTAAACTCGGGTCATGCAAGTTTAATTTTATTATTAATATTACTTCCAGATCAAGCGTTATATCCAAACCTAAGATTCTTGGGTATAATTTTACAGAAAAATCCAAAATTTTTAAATTATTATTTTTTATATAAAAAAATGACTCGCGGAAGTGTCTAGTAATCATGATATTATGTTATGTCACGTCAAAAACCTGGGCCGTTAACAGCCCAAATTGAACAAAACTTGTTTTAGATTCCGTACGAGGGCCGGGCTCTCATCAGAATGTATAACCAATCAGATCTTGCCACATAATATGTCATAAAACATTCTTTATATATTAGCGACACCAAATGCTTTCTCCTCCTCCAAAAATATAGAAAGTATCACGCTCAAAAAGCGCGGGAAAATTCGCATCCAAATTCCCGCCAACAACAAAACCCTAATCGACACCCTCAATTTCTCTCCACCATTTTTCTTACCGTCGCAACTTAACATCAGATCCAATCTCAAATAATCTCAAATTCTCAAGTTCTCACAAGAAACCCAAAATCAATCTCTCACACAGAAACCCTAAAAAATGGAAATGCAAGGTTTAGCCGGTATCTGCGTCGGTCTAGGCACCCCTGAAGAAGACGACAACGGAAATCGAATTGGTTACACTAAAGGCGCTAACTGCTTAGGTAAAATTTTCAATCACAAATATATAAATATTTACTTTGAAAGGATAACAATTAGCTCTATGTTTTTAACTGGAGTTTTCTTTTTCCTTTTGTAATTGTAGATAATTTAAAAGATTTGTTGAGATTCTTAAGGCGCGATGATCCACAAACGCGAGGAGTATTTAAGCAAGTGTGTAAATGGAATACTGTGGGGAAAGATTTAATACCGATTATTCAGTATTGTCAAGATGATCGTAATTTGGTCTTAAATGCAGGTTAATGCTAATTTTTATTTATTTTTAATTATATATGGATAAAGGTTCGGTATTGATTTGTGTTTTTGTTATTTTTTTTCTGTTTTTTGAAAATATCTTAGTTAAGGTTCTAGTTTTTCTTACTATGCCAATTGAGCCGTCTTCGAGTGATATATGGCTACAAGTAGAGTATTTATGGGGTTTGAAGGCTGCAATTACGCTTAGTGGTACGATTCCAGTGGTTGTTTCGCTTCTTGAAGGCCCATTGGAGAATTTGGACCGGTAAATAATGTTTTACTTTAACTGCTCATTTGGAGAAATTTATTGGTTTTGCTATTAATATTGATTGGGCGTGGTGCAGTGAGGCGTTTACTGAGGATGACTGGAAATTGGTTCAGTTGGTGCTGACATTGTTTAGAAACGTTCTAGCAGTTCATGATTTTTCAATGTTGCAGAAAGTTGGGGAATCAGCAAGTCAGTTTTTGTCTCTAAGGGATAGGTTTTTGGAGCTTTTGTTCCATGAGAATGTAATGGACATCATTCTAGTTATAACTCAGAATATAAAGGGTTCATGCAGTTATTTTCTTCATGATAACTTGCTTTTATTAGAAATTTTCCATTACATTTTCATGGGTCAAGAGCCAGGGTTGATTGTTAATGCCGGTCTAAAGGATTTCAAGGTTAGCGAGCATTCTTTTCTTCTCCTTCAATGGTAAATTTTTCATGGCAACTAGAAAATCCTTTGTTTTGTAAACAAGTAAAAGCTGAAATAAGGTTGAGCAAAGCCTCCTATATCTTGTAATTTTGATCTTGAATTGCTGAACTTCTGAAAAGCAAAAAAGCCTTTGGGATCCCTTTTTTCTTTCTTCCCATTAATGTTATTCCCTGCGGATTGAATCATCAAGCACTTTTATTGTTTATTGTCTTTTGGCTTTTGTTGTTGATAAGCAGAGTATCATTATACTGGTTTTATCCTTGTTTTAGACATCCAGTTGTTACATGATGTGCATGTAGAAATTGATTTAATAAGTTTAATTTGGTAGGTTTGTGGAAGCAGCACTTCTCTTGACATCCTCAAGTCCATTATGAAAGAAGAAGAACAAAACAAAATGAAGCTTTCTAGACAACGAAACGTGGCCCGTCATTCACAATTTAGTGGAACCTTTACCCGGCTTACCATGGTATGAAGTTTCACTATAAATGATGTTTTTTAGGGGTTTTGTATACAACTTTTGTAATGTAAGTGGTTTTTTCCCCCTTCTCTTTTCCAGGATGGTTCTAAAGCAGTATGCTTAGGAAACCCTAGTTCTGCTTCTCAGATTCTACTTAAACCTCATAAAGCTCAAAAGGGTCCCAGTAAAAAGATTTTGTGGGACCATGGGAGATTACCTTCAATGAAGGATAATATTTTGGAGTTACTGCATGATTTTCTGAACCAGTTTCTATCAGGGGGTTACAATGGTATATTTTCTGGAATTAAAATCATCTCACATAAAACATTTGCTTGCTTCTGCTTTCTACTGATTATACTGCTAACATTTATCATGAACTGAATTCATGTCAGATTTGATGGAGTTGATCCGTGAAGATATCGAGAAGGAGCATCATGCAATTCAAAACAGTGACATTGTTGTTTTCTTTCAGGTTGCTCAGTTTGTTACTTCTTTTCAATATCACAAGTATATTACTTCCAAGGTGAGATATGAGGTACTTGTATCTATAATTGTGTCTTTGATAGACATTCTATATTCTCTGATGGCTTCAATTTAAATAGAAGTTTATCTTTGTAGTTAGTGTCTGTCATGTTGCTTGATATTTGAAGTTATCATTCTTGTCTTTTGCTGTTCTTCCTTTTCTTTTGTCATATAATGAACTTTTGGAATTCCAAAACAGTCATAACTGAATCTCTAAGTTAGTCTAAACAGATCAACCAATTGTTTGTTAGAGTACCATGGGAAATTTTAGGTTCGTTTAATGATATGTTTGAGCTTGTACATGGTAAGCAGATCACTTGTGATAGAGTGAGTAGAACTCGTGGAATTAGAATTGTCATGCTCTGCCCTCTCCTTTGTAGTATGTATTTAATTTCAGTAGCTATGTATCAACATGGTTGGCCAATGATTAGTATATGATTTGTATTCTGCAGTACTTGATCTTGTCATTGCTAATAATTTTGGCTTATGAATGCTTTTCTGCATAACATTCAGTGACAGTAAAATAGCTCTTGATTGTTGCAATTCAAGAGAAAGAAAGTAAGCTACAGTGGATGGATTCTTTTATAAATGAATAAGAAAAAGAATTGGATAAACATCTGCAGCTTTTTTTTTTCCCTCCAAAGCTTAAATACTAATGTTATGGTTAGGAAACATTACAATAATAGCATGCAAATCCAACTGCCTCTTCCAATTGTTGGTGGATGTTTGTTATTTTTCCAGCCAAAAATGGAAAAAGACAATTCTCAAGCCTTCTCTGATGAGTATGCTGATAACACATCATTCAAAGGAGGTATATGTGGACCCATTGCAGCATCAATGAACGAATCAATGTTTCTACTAGTCATTTCAAGATGGAAAAATGCTTTTGAAGGCTTGAAGGTGACACATGATTATAAGTTTCTGTCTGCAGCTGGTGCTCTTATGAGAATTATGGTAAATTATACTTAACCTGATGATGTCTCCCCCGTCCCCTCCTTATTCTTTCCCCTAAAATATACAGATTTGCATGTTAAGAGTTGCTTGAGTTAGCGCTTCTGTTTTTCCACAGATTCGCATGTTAGATTTGGTGCTTAAGTTACTGCCAGGAGATTCTAAGGAGCCTTTAACAGCTCGCATCCTGCTTTACAAGTTGTTCTATGATCAGACTGATCAAGGAATGACTCAGTTCCTCCTGAGCCTGATCAAATCATTTGACACACACAAGCAAACCAAAAGGTTTTCTTCTTATGCTAAGACCTAAAATAAACTTGTGGTTTATCTTTTGGATCTTTTAATGTATTTATGTCCTGATTGTGGAACTTTAGTTCTACAAACATAAAATTCTGAATGATTTGAGAGCCTCACTTGCTATTCATGTGTTTCTGGTTATACTAGGATTTGGGTGCAGCTTTTAATGATTAATCATCTGGCAATCATTGTTATGTGATTATTTCATGAATTGTCATCTTCTTTTTGCGAGAATCAGTGCTCTTTGAATCTTTTTTTTCTTCACTGAAACAGTGAGAAAGGTTTTTCAATATTGTAATTTTTTGTATTATTTTTGCATCTCTTCATTCAAATGAAGCATATTATTAATTTTAAACTCAACGCCCTCATGTGTTCCCTAGTTTCTGTTAGTGATATCTGATTATTTCAAAAGGACAACAAACATTCTCCTTAACTGTATGCCTATTTTATGTGTTTATTTGTTTTTGTGAACAAACATTTACTAAGGCTATGCCCGTGCAGAAATATGTGGTTGTTTGAACATGCTTCAAGATGTTGTTGCTGATGCTATGTTTTTATTTTTCTGGTCAGTGATCTTTCAGATCTGGTAGAAATGATTCATGTACTTGTAAGGCTGATGGAGAATCTTCAAACACGTGGCACCTTGAGAGTAAGTTATGCTATTCTTTACAGGGCAGTTCTGTATTTTTTTGTATTTGTATTTGTATTTTGTTTTCTATTCCTTTTGAATTTATCAATGCATTAAGCAGATTGAAATAGTGCTTTGTTTGTAAGATAGTTCTGTAACATATGAACTTGACTAAATCAGTCATCATACCATGCTGAAAAGAAGTCGGTGATTTACTTATCTATTTTTTGAAAATAAAAAAAGGTAAATTCAATGTAGGTATAGTTTAACTTGAATATTTGCCACATTCTGCCAATCATATAATAATTTCATGTTTCTGCAAGACTTTCAACAATTTCAACCAATGCCATCACCTAAGTCCAACCTTTTGAAATTGCTTTCCTCAAAACCCTCTTAACGATTCTTTTGTGAGCCTTTAATGAGATCAGCTTTGTGGTCTTGTATCTTTGGTGCAATATCAGGTAATGCTGACCTACAGAAAATAAAGATTTTGGATCTAGCTGTAGCAATTTCAGCATTTGTCTTCTTTCTAGTTTTTCCTTTTCATGAACTTGTAATGCATCTTGCTTGAAAAGTTGTCTCGATAGTATAGAATCATTTCACTGTCTTTGGTTCTTTATCACTGGAAAAAAAAGTTATATAAAATAACAAATAATAAGTAGCTTTCCATTACATATGTCGACAAATGTAGATATATCTGAGCTGCTATATGTGCCCTCTGCAAGCAGGTTAAGTGCAAAACTGTCCTTAAATTTCCCCTTTTGCTGACTAAACTACAGGTTCTTAAATTTGTAATTTCAAATTTTTTCCTTATCTTCTCCCTCCACTTTCTTTCTTTTCCCTTTACTGCTCTCTCTCAATCTCTCTTCGCTCTCTAAACTGCAGCCAACTCCAAAGTATGATACAACACCAATAGGATTCAAGCAACAATGGGAGTTTTGGGGAGTGCAATTCATTGATTTTGCTATAAAGGAAATGATGTTAGTTCACTTTCAATGCGTCGTCATACTTAAAGTCTTATTTCTACTAGTTTTTTCCACAACCAACATTGAGCCAAATGCGAATCTGTTTGCCAAACATAAAAACTCAAAACCAAGGCCCATTTACTTGCTGAAAGAAAGGAAAAGTAAAAGAAATTGCTGTTCATTTACATTTCCTCAGTTATAGAATTTCTGCTTCTTTGAAATGTTTATTTTTTTGCATCCATAGTTTCATACTTGGGTCGTTATAAATCCCAAGTGTCTTAGTCTTTTGTATTAGAAAGTTTTTCTTTTGTGAAGATCAAAATTAAAACGGTGTTTCATGATCAAGGTTTCTAAGAAGTCGAGGAGAAGTAGAAAGAAGAAAACATTGAGTGACAAGAAGGAAAATGGAAATGAACAGTGTAATGTTGAAGCCGCTATTGAGGATCCCACTGCTCTGTCTAATAGTGAACAATCAACTGTTTTGCAAAAGAAAAGCCCAGAAATTGCAACTTCTGGTGACCAAGAAAACATGAATGTTGATGTTCTTGAAAAGCCTGAAATATCTGTACCAGTGATGGAGAATATTGGCAGCAATATGCAGATGGAGAATAAAAAGATTGATATTGATGATCTTTCTTGCAGCTCTGATGATTCTTCAGGCGATGAGCAACCTGCTGAAAATTATGAAGTTGATTTTAAAGTCTCTACTTTTATATCATCTTTGGCAAACCACAGCATTATTCAGAATTTGTGCTGGCTACTTAGGTTCTATAAGAACAATTCTGTCAGCACAAATCACTACATAGTATGCATGTTGCAGAGAATCACTGATGATTTGGATCTCTCTCCAATGCTATATCAGGTTCAAAACTCAAAATCCCATCCTTGAGAATATTGGGCACAAATGTAATCATCATCTCTTATTTTTGTTCTATTTTTGGAAAAAACAATGTGCAGTTATCGCTGCTCACGACATTCTATGAGATTCTGGAAGAGCAAAAGTCATGTCCATGCAAGGAATATGCAAATATTGTTGATTTCCTTACGAGTTTGGTTAGAAGAATGCTAAGAAAAATGAAGAATCAGCCCCTTCTTTTTGTAGAAGTTCTCTTTTGGAAATCCCGAAAAGAATGCCATTACATTAATGCTGAATATATGTTGCATGAGCTTGGTCATTTGAAGAAAGAAAGTGCAGGCTGGGGAAATGCTTCAGCAAATGAAGATATTGGGTCATCACAGGGCAAGAGCTGGGCTCCTAGAAGCATAGCAGATGCACTGGGTGAGGATGAAGCAGATGTTGTGATCCCTCATGAACCGGGATATCAGAAGTAAGACATGCCTGTTGACCTTGATTTAACTCACTGCTGTGTATCTTGTACTTTTATATAAAAGGGAATTTGGAAATTTTTACATGGGTGCTTTAGCAACATAATTTAATATTCTTTTGTTATCTGGGAGTAGTCTGGCTTTGTTGGAAAATGACATTTTTTTCCCATTTAATTAAAATATTTTCTTGGTCTGCAAGGGATCCAATGACGTCTTATTTTCATGAGAATGGTTTATATCACCATTTGTTGTTGAGAATGAAAGGTTAAAAGAAAAAGAAGAATCGGTGAGGACTGGAGTGCAGAAATTTATCACATCTATTTCAAGCAACCATATTGATAGGATATAAAGTAGTGAGGAAAATCTCTAAGTAATGATTTTTAGCATGTAAGATTCTTGGTTTTCCCCGACCTTATTTAATGTATTTGGCTGTTGCAGTGGAGGAGATGCTCCAGAACATGAAAGTGTAAGTGTTCCTAGGAGGAAGAGAAGATTTGTTTTGACAGACGAGATGGAGATGAAAATAAAAGATCTGTATGAGAAGTAAGTGCCTTGGCCCAGCCATTTTAGGACTGCAAGCATTTCCTCATTAGATTAAATGATAGTCTTGGCTGAATGCATTGATGAAGTTTCATTGTCTTTTGCTTCTAATCTTTGTTATCAGGAACTGATTGTGTGCATTTTTGTCTTCTCCATGAAAATTGAATGATAGCATATTTGACTAACTCATTCTTTCATTGGAGTTTCTTAAATTGTTTTCGCTGCATCTGTTATAACAAAGATGGTTCTTGTAGATTCAAAGATGATGAGAATTGCAGTCATTTGATTGCGGAATCCTTAGATCCTGATGGTCAAGTTTCACGAGCACAAGTTATCAACAAGCTCAAGCAGCTAGGATTGAAAGTTGCATTGAAGAAAAGGAAGCGCTCTGTTGGTAGACCATTTTCTACTAATCCTGATCAACTTGGTGAGAATGGAGAGATAATTGAAAAGGAAAGCAATCTTCACAATTCAATTGATTTAGAAGGAAGTTTGCCAAGGCTGTAAGTATTTATGAAATGCTTTTGAATGCAATTGTTTTCAAGGGTCTTTTAGTGCAATGTTCAGTATTGTATTCAAAGCTGAAGCTCTGAGCTCTCAAGACTCGATTCTTATCTAAAGCATATCCTAGTGCATGATTTAAAATATGAAATGCTTGCAAAATAATTTCCTTTTTCTATCCAAGTTGTCTGATGCGTTGCCTTTCAACAGGAGCACTAGGAAAAGAGTGAGGGCCTTCAACAAAGATCAGGAGGAAATGATTAAAGCATTATTTGAGCAGTGAGTGGTGTTGGATGTTGTAGCCTAAGATTTAATCCGATCCATTAACCTGTGTTCATGGTTCATTCTTACATTATCTTCATCCACCTATTAGATGCAGTAGTAGCACTAGGAAATGATTACTGCTCTATGCTTTAGCATTTATTTTCTTCATGTTCCGACTTATAAAAGCCTTGATTGAAGTAGTGGGATCTTTGTTTGTGGAATGATATATTTAACCTGAGGACATTTTTTTATATACTTTCTACAGGTTCAAAGACCATCGAAGATGCAGCTATATGATTGCAAATGCACTGGGATCTGATAATTCATTCACAGCTGCCCAAGTGTCCAGAAAACTCAAGCAACTTGGTTTACGTGCTCCTCGGCAGAAGCAGTCTAAGACAGATATGCATCTCAGAGACGAGGAACTGAATGGCTTTTCTGTTGGAGGACAAGATTCTGATGATGAAACATTGTTATCGTTAAAAAATAGGTACTGCTTTTGTGCCCCTGGCTGTGGGAATTCCTTTTAATATTGTTTTTGTGACTTGTGCAAACCATGCTCCATACTTGGCATTTGTTCTGCTCTAGCATTTGGCTGTGGATTGCTAAAGTTTGGAATCTTGAGAAATGTTGCTAGTTTGAAATTTTAGTTAAATGCCAAACTCAAAACCTATTATATGGTCTGATGTCTTTCTTTTTCACCAAACTGATCTGAGTTTTCCCCACCAAGATTACCATTAAGGTTATGTAAACTGTGTTAAAGGCCACATGGTTTTTTCCTTTTCCCCATTGATTCAAGCATATCTTTTGCTTAATTATACGACCATGTTAATCATAGAAATAATGTTCTCTGATTACTTCAGATATCACCAATTCATCTAAGTTCATGTTTAATTTCCTGCTGCGTTAATTCCTTGGTATTGCATGGGACTAGTTTCTGATTTTATCCTTTTATGCACTGATAGCCTCTTTAGGCAACGTTGACTTGGTATGTTATTTGTGAGCATGTTTCTTATGCAATGTGAGAACAGATAAAAAAGAAACCTTTAAGATAAGCAGCTGCAACTAGAAAAGTTTTTCTAAGCTGGTTGTAAAGTTTCTTGCCAACTGTTGGTAGATTTACTTGTAGCTCAAAGCTAATAGCGCTTAAAATTTATTTATTTTTAACTTGTAGGAGTAAAAACAAGGATGATGGTGGATTATTTGGTGATGAGTTGCCAAGCCAGGTCATTGAAGGAGCATCTAGTGATTCTGATGATGAACTCCTATGCTCTATTCTCAAGTAACTCTCTCTGTCTTCCTGTGAACAGAAAAATGCAGGATGAGTTGTATCCTTGAACTTGACATATTGCTTATGATTTAACTTTGTTATCCAGTGTTTTAACTTGCGATTTATGTACTCTTTAGTTTATTTGTTATTTTTGTCTGGCACTATCAATTGGTCCAGTTCTAATATGACTTTCCGTTTGCTGATGTATTTTCAGCTGCCTGATAAAAAATCCTTCTGCTAAACAGTTCTTTGCTTTTAGTAAGAGATGCTATTAGAGTACTCTTTAATTAATGTAATCTCTTCAGTGAAAGTCATTAGAAAAAAGGAACAATTTTATTAAAAAAACCATTTGAATTGAAATTTCAAAAAACACATGCAAGATTCTCTTCTGCAAAGCTCCTTAAAAAAAATTGAATTTGAACTTTCTTTCTAAGCATTGCTAAATTTTCTATTTACATGAAGTTCCATCAGAATTGATTTGTATTTATTCATAAACTGCTCACTCAGTTTACTCATAAACTACATATTCTTTCTTAGGCCTAAAAACAATGCTGGTGATAGAATGATTGCTGGGAAACAGAATAACGAAGGAGAGATTTCTGACAATTCTGATAAAGAAATCTTGAGCTCTAAAATCAAGTGAGTCTCTCTGTGTTTCTCCATGAAGGGACAATCAGGGTGCTGCTACTGAGTGTTTAGATGAAGTTCTTATTTAGTAATGTTGCCTATGTTTTTTTCTATAATGTTGCTGTCTAGCTCTGTTGAAAAACACCTCAAGTGGCATGCTTTCGTCTCTTATTATGTGTTTTCTGGTTTTCTATATTACTAGCTTTATCTTTTTTGATTCAGTAAAACCAAGAAGCTCCTTTCGAAGGCAAAAGGTAAAGAGCTCAGAACTTCTTCCACTGAGAGTGAAATGCCTGATGAAGATGCCGGGAATGAAGCTCTTAACGATCTAGAACGAAGGTATATATTCACTTGAATTAGGTTTAAAACCTGTCTTTTTCTAATGAGCAATGAACTGTTTAAATAACTGTGAGAATTGTATTTTGCTTGAACTAAGCATCTGTTGCTGAGACATGAGAGATCAACTGTTAGTGGTTAGTGGATTGTATATGAAGTATAAGTTGCCTGTTATTTTAATTCAGGGACAGAGGCAGCGAGTCCACTGGGCAGGATGTTGTAGGGATTGACGAGGTCCAGGATATTGTTCTTGACCATGTCAGCAAGGAAGGCGCTTCAGAAGCTGAAGCAACTAACAGCAGAAGTGGGAAATCAACAGGGGTTTCACCAGTCAATTATGTAGATGATATACCAGATCAACAAATGGATGATGCATTGGAAGATTTGGAGGATGCTGCAGCTTCTGATACAGTAATGACAAGTGCCAGACTTAAAAGGAAGTTGAGGATGGTAGTTGATCTCGAGGATGATGATGATGATTAAGATGAAAGCATAGAGGTCTGTCTTCTATAACCTTGTGATTATATTGCATGCAAGATTGTTCATATCTGTGCTGGGAAAAGGTGAACTCTGAACGGGTAGCAGCCACCGTCTATTGTCGCCGCCCTCTTTTTTTGGCAATATAGTCTGTCATGCTTGTATTTTGTATAGAAAGAGAGTACCCTGGTAGCAATACCGCCGGAATTTTTTTTTTTTTATCAAAAACCATGTCAGGCAGTTAACATGTCAGCTCTGCAGTCTGCACTTTGTGAAGCTGCCGTTGCCCCAAGTAGATGGTCTCTCTCTAGATGCTGAGGCCACCAAGAAAGCCCCTGACATGGTCCAAGAACCCTCTATTCAGGTTCTCGAGTCATTAGATCCAGTTTGGATCTTCTACGATTTTGCTCATTATTGGATTGGGCCAATTGCCTCTCAATTTCTAATCATTATTAGCGTAGCATTCCCTGGCCCGTCATCACTCTTGATCGACGGTGGGGCTCATCGCGAAAAACTTGAAGATTTCGCGAAACTGAACTCATTGCCAATCAATCCAATGATTTCGGAAAAAAAGTGTTCTGAATATTCAATGTATTTTAAAATATTTTAATATGGAAAGTAAATAAAAAAATGTAAATACTCTGCTAGCCCTACTGCTGTCGATTAAATTGGAGCAAAAAAGGGGTACATAAACTGGAACAGTAAATAAAGAATGCAATAATGCATGTAGAGTGGCTTTCAATACTCCTGGCAGGAGGAGATTGGCCTCTTTAAAGAAAAAGCAATTTGACCATTTTCCTCGGCTCAAGAGTGAAAATATCTCGATCTAGAACAAACTAGAAAGCAGAGCCCAAGCCCCATAACTTCAAGGCTATTTCCATTATCAGAAATATTTTCTTTTATAGAAAATGAAAACAAATGTAAAAATAAATAGCACCGTGAGATGCATTACAACTGATGATTTTTGGAAGATAGGTGCTGTATCATAGAAAAAAATTTCTTTCAAAATTCCTTTTCCATTAAAAATATCAATAATTGAAATTTTTTTTAAATCCAGCAAGTTCTCTAACCTATTTGTCAGCACCATCACATGGCACACACCTGCCCAAGAAATTAAAAGTTATTTTTAAAAAATATTCCATACTCACTAAACATAGAAATTATCTGATATTTGTGAAAAAATAAGCAAATATGTGCTAAATAAATAAATAAATAAAAATAATCAATCCTCTCCTTTGGGCCAAAGGTCTAGGCTAGATTACAATTTATGGGCCTCCATTTGTATTATAGTTTGGGCTATCATTATCCAGGCTTATTTGGGTCTTTACTTTGCCTTTTGTTTATCCCTACCACAGCACCGCCTTCAGCCCTTGAACAAACATCATGTGTTTAAAAATAAATAAAAGAAAGAATCAAATTCTCATCAGATGACGAAAATTAAAAAAAAAACAAAAAAAACCCCTAAAAAATCGAAAACCCTAAAGTAAAAAAATTTCTCTCTACGATCTCCACATTTCAACTCTTTCTAATGGCAACCGCAGCAGAAAACGACGCCGGATTGAAGAAGCTCGAGTACCTCTCCCTCGTCTCCAAGGTCTGCAGCGAACTCGAAACTCACTTGGGGTTTGGAGATAAGATCTTAGCTGAGTTCATCACCGAGTTAGGTCGGAGTTGCGAAACAGTAGATGAGTTCGATGCGAAGCTGAAGGAAAATGGAGCTGAAATGCCTGATTACTTTGTTCGGACATTGCTGACGATTATTCACGCGATTTTGCCGCCGAAAGCGGAGAAGGAGGGGAAGAAAGATAAGGAGAATGATGGGTCAGGTAAAGATTCTAAATTTAAAGCTCTCTCGATTAAAGATAGTAGAGACAGAGTGAAAGAAATTGATAGGGAATTGGAAATTGAAGCTGAAGAGAAAAGTAGAAGAGAGAATGAAGACATGCATAGGGAAAGAGATAACGATGGTAGACATAGAGAGAGAGATAGGAGAGAGAGAGATAGGGATAGAGAGAGGGATAGGGATAGAGATAGAGAGAGAGAAAGAGATATGTATGATAGAGATGATAGGAGGAGAGATAGAGGAAGAAGGAGAGATGGACATGATATAGAGGATGGTGAAGGTGAGAGGGAGAGAAGGAATGGGAGACATGGGTATGGTGGTGGTAATAGTAATGAGCCGGAATTGTATGGGGTTTATAAGGGGAGGGTGTCGAGGGTGATGGATACAGGTTGTTTTGTCCAGTTGAGTGATTTTAGGGGGAAGGAGGGTTTGGTTCATGTTTCGCAGATTGCAACTAGGAGAGTTGGGAATGCAAAGGACGTGGTTAAGAGGGACCAGGAAGTTTATGTTAAGGTGATTTCAGTCTCAGGGAACAAGCTGAGTCTTTCGATGAGGGATGTTGATCAGAATAGTGGGAAAGATTTGCTTCCATTGAAGAAGAGGGATGATGAGGAGGATGGTTTTAGGAGCAATGCTTTGGGTTTGTCTAAGGAGCTGCCGGTGACGAGGACAGGGTTGTCAGGGATTAGGATTGTGGAGGAGGAGGATACTGGTCCGTCACGGAGACCTTTAAAGAGAATGAGCTCTCCAGAGAAGTGGGAAGCAAAACAGTTGATTGCTTCGGGGGTTTTGAGTGTGCAAGAGTACCCCATGTATGATGAGGAAATAGATGGGTTGATTTATCAAGAAGAGGGAGTTGAGGAAGAGCTTGAGATTGAGATGAATGAGGACGAGCCTGCATTTTTGCAAGGGCAGACTAGGTATTCTGTTGATATGTCACCAGTTAAGATTTTTAAGAATCCTGAAGGTTCATTGAGTCGTGCGGCTGCTCTTCAGTCTGCACTTATAAAGGAGAGAAGAGAAGTGAGGGAGCAGCAGCAGAGGACTATGCTTGATTCAATACCAAAGGATCTTAATCGTCCTTGGGAAGACCCAATGCCCGAGACTGGCGAGAGGCATCTTGCCCAGGAGCTGCGTGGTGTTGGCTTATCTGCTTATGACATGCCTGAATGGAAGAAGGATGCATTTGGGAAAGCACTGACATTTGGGCAGCGATCCAAGTTATCTATCCAGGAACAGAGGCAGAGCTTGCCAATTTACAAATTGAAAAAAGAGTTAATTCAGGCTGTCCATGACAATCAGGTTCTGGTGGTTATTGGTGAGACAGGTTCAGGTAAGACTACTCAGGTGACACAGTATCTTGCTGAGGCAGGTTATACCACTAGGGGTAAGATTGGATGTACTCAGCCTCGTAGGGTGGCTGCTATGTCTGTAGCCAAGAGGGTGGCTGAAGAGTTTGGCTGTCGTTTAGGTGAGGAAGTTGGCTATGCTATTCGTTTTGAGGATTGCACTGGACCAGATACTGTAATCAAGTATATGACAGATGGTATGCTGCTTAGGGAGATTCTGATTGATGAGAACCTTTCTCAGTACTCGGTGATAATGCTAGATGAAGCTCATGAGAGGACCATTCACACTGATGTCCTTTTCGGGTTGCTCAAGAAACTTGTGAAGAGAAGACCTGATCTTCGCTTGATTGTCACATCAGCCACACTGGACGCGGAGAAATTTTCAGGGTATTTCTTCAACTGTAACATATTCACGATTCCTGGGAGAACATTTCCCGTGGAGATATTGTACACCAAACAGCCAGAAAGTGACTACTTAGATGCATCTCTGATTACTGTCTTGCAAATCCACTTGACTGAACCTGAAGGTGACATACTTCTATTCTTGACAGGCCAGGAGGAGATTGATTTTGCATGTCAATCTCTTTATGAGAGGATGAAAGGATTAGGAAAAAATGTTCCTGAATTGATCATTCTGCCTGTTTATAGTGCTCTTCCTAGTGAAATGCAGTCAAGAATCTTTGATCCTGCCCCACCTGGAAAGAGGAAGGTGGTTGTGGCAACTAATATTGCTGAAGCCTCTTTGACGATTGATGGAATTTTTTATGTTATTGATCCTGGGTTTGCCAAGCAGAACGTGTATAATCCAAAGCAAGGGCTCGATTCTCTAGTTATAACACCAATTTCACAAGCATCTGCCAAGCAACGAGCTGGACGTGCTGGGCGTACTGGGCCTGGAAAATGTTACCGTCTCTACACAGAAAGTGCATACCGCAATGAGATGTCTCCCACCTCAATTCCAGAAATCCAAAGAATTAATCTTGGATTCACTACACTTACAATGAAGGCTATGGGAATTAATGACCTATTGTCTTTTGATTTTATGGATCCACCTTCACCGCAGGCCCTGATTTCTGCCATGGAACAGCTATACAGCCTTGGAGCTCTGGATGAGGAAGGACTTCTGACCAAACTAGGGAGGAAAATGGCAGAATTTCCTCTGGATCCACCATTGTCTAAAATGTTGCTGGCTAGTGTAGACCTCGGGTGCAGTGATGAGATTTTGACTATGATTGCCATGATCCAAACTGGTAACATCTTTTACAGACCTAGAGAAAAACAAGCTCAGGCTGATCAGAAGAGGGCCAAGTTTTTCCAGCCCGAGGGAGACCATCTGACTTTGCTTGCTGTATACGAGGCTTGGAAAGCCAAGAACTTTTCAGGACCTTGGTGTTTTGAGAACTTTGTCCAATCTCGATCCTTGAGGAGAGCACAGGATGTCAGAAAACAGCTTCTAAGCATCATGGATAAGTAAGATCTGCAACTTCAACTTCCTTTGTTTTAGCTAATGTCTTTTTCATGATATTTTATCATCCTTGCTCAATGTTTTCCTTATTGATGCTCATCATTAGTTTTCTGAGACTTGTGCATGATTAAGAACAATGATATTTGGCCTTGGCTAATATGCTTGTCGTTGAGCATTGTAGAGTGCTATTAATATCCTTATTATCGTGAATTATGAGATGCTACTAGTATGCATGTCACTGAGCATTTTAGCATGAAAAGCCTGTTCATTGCATATCTGCTGTTGTGTTTGTCCTGATATACATGACGTGTGCTGCCTCTCTTTTTTTTTTTAAAATGGTCAGGCTAGGATTGTATGCTTTGTATTATTATTATTATTTTTTGTTATTGTCATCGATTCAATTAGTATGCCTACACTTATTCATGGGGGTGGCGGGGGGGACACTATTAACTATAACTGCCATTTGCTCAAGCCAAGCCAAGGCTCATTTAGTTGTAAACTTCTTGTGTTTTATACGCAATGCTTTTAATTACTCTCCTAACCTGTTGAGATATGGTGAATTTGTCATCCCTCTAACCTGTGCTGTCGGTTGTTTTTGGTAAATAACTTTGCACCCCAATGCTCTCTTTTAACCCCCGTCATTTTATTTGCTAACTTTTCACTCGATGGGTGTTCTTATGAAAATTGTTGTTTCTTGATCCTACCATGCATTTAACTGCAACAGTTATTGGCTCTGGTTATTTTCCTACCTGACCCCCTTATGATACAATTATTCTTCCAGCAGTTTTATCTGATGGACATTTAAAATAAGGAAATGCTAATAGTAGATCTAGAAAACCCTCACTTACTTGTTTGTCTACATGATTCTAACTCAACACTGTTGCTGGATTTCAGGTACAAATTAGATGTTGTTAGTGCTGGGAAGAATTTTACCAAGATAAGGAAAGCGATTACAGCTGGATTCTTTTTCCATGCAGCTAGAAAGGACCCACAGGAGGGTTATAGGACTTTGGTTGAGAACCAGCCAGTTTATATCCACCCCAGCAGTGCTCTTTTCCAGAGACAACCAGACTGGGTCATCTACCATGAGCTGGTAATGACTACAAAAGAGTATATGCGAGAGGTCACGGTTATAGATCCCAAATGGCTTGTGGAGCTAGCTCCCAGGTTCTTTAAAGTATCAGATCCTACAAAAATGAGCAAGCGAAAGCGTCAAGAACGCATTGAACCTCTCTACGATAGATACCACGAACCTAATTCATGGCGTTTGAGTAAAAGGCGAGCTTAATGTGTTTTGAGTTATTTGTATCAACTAGTTTTCAATCTTAATTCATTTTTTCTTGCTACAAACATGTAGTTGTACATACTCTCTGTCTTGAAACTTGATAATGTTTTGAAGAGATCCGGAAACGTTTATATCCCTGAAAATAACAAGGGAGTTCTTCTTGACATAGACATGGCCATCACTTGTGCAGCCATTAACATTTATTTGGATCAATTTAAGATTGATTGTGGAAAGTAACTAGTTTATTTGGTAAAATCACGCGGATTCTTTTTTTCTTATTCCTTTTTGTCTCAAAGAAAGCTCCAGCCCGAGACGGTTTGAGGCTGAGGGAAAGGTACTGGTTGGTCGTCGGTACGTCAACATATAATACGGATTTAATTATCAAACACAAAATAAATTTGTATTATGATCATGAAAATCTAGTTGAATTCAAGGAAAATTTTATTTAATTTTCTTACAGTACATTGAATGAGAAACAATGGGGGATTTGGATGAAAAGTTCAAGAAATAATAATTCTGAAAATAATAAATTGATGTTAAATCAGTTCAAGGGTTCACACATCTATTCTTATAAATATGATGATCATTGAAGTAAAATAAATATTTCTTAACATCAAGCAAATAAATTCAATATCCCTTAAAGCTGAGGGAAATCGATAAGATTACGAGTACATTAATTAGAAAAAGTTCTCTAATCAATTTATTACTATCAAGCGAATGTAATATTGAAAGCAATTTTTGTTCACTCGACAATAGTCTTAGGAATAAAATCTATGTATTTATTCTAAGCAAACATTCAAAAGCTTGACAATTTTAACATAGTTTATTCTTTCTTAATAAATCAAGACGAGAGTTGCAGCAATCAAATTCATTTTTTTGCTTCTTACTCTAGTCCCTAACAACAGTTACGAATTGAAAGAAACTAGAAAGCATACATGCTATTTCAAAACAATTCAATAAGCTTGAATAACAATCAATAGTATAATTCTGAGCAATGAAAAATAAATACTTGAATATGAAAGAATTACAATAATAACGTTACTTCTCACAATGTGCTAATGGAGATGATGTGTCTCCCTCTTGAACCGAATTCAAGAGTTTAGTTCATAGTTGCTGGAAAATTGACAAAAGCAGAGAAGAAATGAATGTCTTTTGAACCCTGTTTCAACTGTGTTCTGCTTTCTTTATCCTCCCTGTTTGTTGCCTAAATCTTCAGGATTCTTAGACTAATTAGGAATCTTCATGATGCTAAATTCGTTTCTTCTTTATCTGGTCTTTAAGATTGGATAAATCTCTCATAATTTATGTTGAAAACTGATTTTGTTGTTGTAACAATTCTGCTGTAATTCCAACTTTGTTGCAACTTATACTTTGTTTCTGACTTGGTTTCTTGTAATATCCGACTATCCTAGCTGTATTCATTCATTCATGGTGTGTTAGAGGCTTGATCTGCATCTTTCTTGGGTCCCGAGGCCCACTGTTTTTATGTCAGACTCTCAGTCGTAGTACGATACTCAACACTGTTGGTTTCCTGATTAGAGTAGGAAACCCATCTTGTCTTCCGGATTGCGTCCGGAGTTTGGCCTTGAAAGCGATTTTATTTGAATTGGAATCCTTCATCAAAGTTGTAGTATTTGATGTGTAGATGAATTAGGGCTTTTTACTTTTCTGATTTCGATAACTGAAGTTTAAGATATTCCCGATTGGATATCTAATATGAAAGCAGAGAATCCTGTTGTGAATAGGATTTTGACCCGAGTTTGCAGGTTTGATTAGAAATCCAAATGAGATCGGGTTTTTGCCCATGATACTTTCCTAAAAAGCTTGACATGTATACTTCAACTTAGATTAAGTCTATGTTGTCATTTGAAAACTCTAACTTGACCCAAAAAAACTTTCACAAGAAGCTACGTCCAAAACACAACAGTTATTTGGATCAATCTAATAGTTTATTTGGTAAAATCACTTGGATTCTATTTTTTTTTTTTATATTTCTTTTCGTCTCAAAGAAAGCTCCAGTCCGAGACCGTTTGAGGCTGAGGGAAAGGTACACATCCAAGTGCTGAGTCAAGAATTTGGTGCCTGGAGGAGGGCATTATACCAATGGATAACCAATGAAAATGAAATTGAGGCGTCTTCTTAAACACGCTGAAAACTTGAAAAGTCTTTGTCTAAAAGTGTGGGGCACGCATAATTTCAGGATATTTAATAGTATAAAGAGATTATTTTTAATTTTTTTTATTTAAAAATATATTAAAATAATATTTTTTAAAAATTATTTTTAATATTAATACATGATCTAAAATTATTAAAAAAATTTAATTTAAAGAAAAAAATTAATTTTTTTTAAATATTTTTAAAATACAAAAACAAATATATCCAAATAAAAAAAATTAAAAAAACAGTAAATGGTTTTTGGTTTTTCCACGTGATATCTTTTTAAACACACTCAAGACTTGGAAAATCTATGCCCAAAAGTATGGGGCACATGCAATTCTAGGATGTTTAACAATGTAGTACAAATTATTTTTTAAGATTTTTTTATTTAAAAATATATTAAAATAATATTTTTTTTATTTTTAAAAAATTATTTTTGATATTAGTACATTAAAATGATCTAAAAATACAAAGAAAAAATAATTTAAAGAAAAGAAAAACATTTATTTCTTTAAAAATATTTTTAAAATATAAAAAAAAATTGATATATCCAAATAAAAAAAATTAGGGAAACATTAAATTGTTTTCGGTTTTTTCAACGTGCCATCTTCTTAATCACGCTGAAGACTTGAAAAGTCTTTGCCCAAAAGTATGAAGCACAAAGTTTGATGGTGTAGTTGAGTTTCTTTAAATGTTTTTTTATTTAAAAATATATTAAATAATTTTTTTTTTAATTTTAAAAATTAATTTTAACATTAACATATTAAAATAATTTGAAAGAAGAATAAAATTTATTTAAAATTAAAAAAAAAATTATTTTTTAAATATTTTTGAAAATAAAAAATAAATATATCCAAATAATTTTTTTTTATGGAAACAACATAATAAAATAAATAAGGCAACTGAACCATTTTTATTATTGTTTCTCTTTCCTTTGTGTTTATGGAAGTATTATTAGTTACACTTTAAGTATTATAAAATAATAAAAAATAAAAGAAATTATATCCATCGACCTTGACTTATACAATATAATGACTTAAGTTTATCAGGCTCGTCTTTTCCACTGCCTCTGAACTCAAGCGGAACATCTAAGAAATCCTTCCTCGAATCACTTTGAAGCAAACTTTCTTATTCTCCACCCTGTCCTTGACAAACTTTGAAGCAATCTCCATGGCCTTCCCAAGATCTCTCTCCAAGTGCAGGCCTGCCCAGACAATAATTTCCATTCAGGAAGACATTTTTTTTAAGACATTGATGACTTGGAAGTCTTTTCCCAGAAGTAAAAGGCACGCACAAGTAACTGTCGGAAGAAATTTAGAGAAACAGTAAATGGTTTTTGCGTATACAATATTGTATCAATAGATTTTCTATATATGAGGTTCAGGCTTCAGACCACACTAGCCATTAGATTTTCTCATCCAAAAATAATTTCCATTCAGGAAGACTTGGAAGTCTTTTCCCAGAAGTAAGGGGCACGCACAAGTAACTATCGAAAGAAATTTAGAGAAACAGTAAATGGTTTTTGCGTATACATTGTATCAGTAGATTTTCTATGAGGTTCAGGCTACAGACCACACTAGCCATTAGAATTTCTCATAAAAAAAATTTATATATGCAGGCTTTTTAATGTATTTTTATATATAAAAATGTTTTTAAATGTAAATAAAAAAGCTCATATAAACATATAATCAAATAAGTCGAGATATATGTGGATTAATAAATGAGATAAAAATTATTAATAATATTTAAAAATAAAACTTGAAAAATCAAGAGTCAGGTATAGATCAAGACATTTAATCTCGCAAGATAATATATTTACACGGCTATGTTTACTGAATTTTTTTATTAAAACTATTTTTTAATAAATCAAACAATATTCAAAATAAGCACACATATTAAATTGATTAAATAAAATAAAAGTAAAAAATATCATGTAAGGCTACACATATTAGAAATATTATCTGAAAATTAAAAATTTTAATTTTGAAAAATAAAGTTCTTCAATACAAATGATAGAAAAAAAATTATAGATGAATAAGAATAATCTTTTCAATTAAATACGCACAATACCATTTAACAATAATCTCTATAAAAAATATTAAATAAAAAAAATTACATATGAGGGATATTAATTAAAAAATAAATTTAAAAATTATTTAAAAAAAATATTAAAAGAAGATACAAGTAAAGAAAGAAGCAATATCAGAAAAAAAAAATAATAGCTCCAACGTTATGGCTTAATTCGTCAAATTCGTGAGCCGACCATGAACCCAACTAGATTCAACTAAATTTAATTTTTTTGAAATAAGTTTTTTTTTAGAGAAACAATAAATGGTTTTTGCCTATAAATTAAGGTTATAGACCACATAATAAGATAAATAAGCATTGAACCATTAAAATTATTTTTTTCAGGTGTCATATCTTAACCCGTTGTCTTAAACAAATAATAATAATAATAAAGAATTTCTGTTTATCCCAAAAGCTCATCCCAAATTTGCATTATCCTTTAGCCTCTCTCATCTCATTCATGCAATTGTACCTTTCAATGTCCATCAAATCTCAATCCATTGATTTCCTTCACCAATCTCTTATGAAGCCGACATGCTGGATGAAGAACACCATCACTTTGTCCAGATGTATTTTTTTTCTTCTAAAATTACTAATATGCTAAAGGAGACTTGAAGAGCACGGTAGCATCTTCTACTTTTCATCAACACTCGAATCAATATCCATGATCATTTTTTCAGTCTAGCTCCCTCAAGTTTTTAATCCTTTCTGCTTTGGTCAATAAATCTCTTTTTTTTTCCTGCTATGATGTTTCACTACAAGATTTCATAGTTTTACCGACGGAAATATTCTGTCGGTGTGTGATTATGAGTTCGTCGGTAAATTATTTACCGACGTCTTCACTTGACGAAATACGTCCATCGGCTTTCCTTTCGTCGGTAATTTCACATTTCGTCGCTATATCGGTCGGAAACACAAAAAATCATTTGCTGATGGCTTTACAAATAGAATTTGCATGCCAAAAAAAAAGTTTTTCGCTTGAAATATATCGACGGATTTATTCCATCGTGATAGCATGATTTTTTGACGGACATGTACCGTCGGTAAATTTATCGATGAGTGTTTGAAATACCGACCGAATATATCCGTCTATAAATTCATCGGTAATTGTGGCAGATATTATCAAATGCCGACGGATTTAGTCCGTCGGTAAAGTTGTCGGTGAGTGTATGAATTACTGACCGAATGTTTCCATCTGGAAAGTCATCGGTGATTGTGGCAGCTACTGTCAAATGCCGACGGATTCATTCCGTTGGTAAAACCCTTTGTAATAGTTTTTTCTAAAAAAAAATTTTAAAAATTATTTAGAATATATAATATAAAATATAAAATTATATAAATTAATGGTAATAAAAACCAATTATGCAAATAAAATTTATATTAAACATCAAAAACAAAAAATCAAAGTTAAATAATATTCATTACAAACTGAATGTGTTTCAAAAAAAATATTAAATGAAATTTTAAAGGTAAATACTGTTTATTACAAATTAATATAAAGGAGGAGGAGGAGGCTGGTGATTATACGGCCAAAAAGGATTAGGCGCACATGTTCCACTCTGTGATGCCATATTCATGACCATTTTGTGAAGCTGTTCATAAGCTGCTTTTTGTTGTTTAGACTCCCCTCTTTGTTGTGCTTGAGACGCTTTGCGTTGTGTGTACGCCTCTGATAGGTGGTCGTATTTTTTGGTAAGCTGAGTCGTGTGTTGCTGCAAGGCAACGAACTCCTTAGATTGGGAGCTCCCAACGATTGAAGCACTACGGGCCGACCGCAAGTTGTCAACAGTAGTGTTGGAGAGCTCGTAAACCTGATGTTTATTGGGTCCACCTAACAATCCAACCTCCATCCACAAATCTGGATCGAATTCTGGATGAGTCAAAGTATCGTCCTCGTATCTCTCCCTTAACCGATTATTATAGGTATTCTGAAGAAAAAAAAAAAAGGTAATCATCATATTCATTTCAATAAACATAATAACTTACAAAATAAAATGGTTGAACAAAATACCATGAAATGTTGAGCACAATTATCAACGAACTGTTGCACTCTCTTTTGGCGGTCTTGACTCCGCAAGTGCGTCTCCACAAACAACTTCATCGGGCTCGGCTCAATTCCAAGAGACGTGGCTTATAACGAAAAAAGATTTATTAACAACAAATTAATTTAACGATATATTTCATTTAAATTAATCTTACCATCTGTTTTGCATGTGCAACAAACGGAACGGAGCCGCCGGTGTGCATTGTCGTCGAGCCATGAATTGGCCGATTATGGTTGCCAACACCGGACTGTGAACATCGTGTGAACTGCTCAGACGTCACGTGCTCAAGATAGTGCGACCATATATCTTCCAGGATGTATTTTGGTTTGAAATCCCTCCAAACCGCAACATCGTTCCAGCCTTGGAACCCCTTATCTATCGCGGTTTTTTTTGCCCTTTTTTGTGCTCCATATCAAAAATCACGCAACCTACTTCATGCAATAAAAAATTACATTTCAAAACATAAATTTTTGTCTAAAAAAAATCTTGTATTGTTTCGATGTTACCTAGTTGCCGCGTGATTTTCCCACACCCTCCTCATAACAGTGTTATGCTCATTGTCCCAGTAGAATTTGTCATGTGTATAAATAATTAATTTTAAATAAAAATAATAATTTATTTACAATTATATTAATAATTTATTAGAAATAAGCTGAAAATTATAAATTAACACCAACCTCAAATCTGTCAAACCATGCATTGATTTGAGGCATCCATTCAGGATGCTTGGATATCTGACTCCATTGAAACAATGAAATCTCCATCGACGATTTAAACGCCGATGATATTACTTGAGTGGCCTCAATGTTTGTGAACTTGAAAATAAATGAAATTAATGAAATAGTGATTACTTCATAAATTATGTTGTAATTTTTTTTAAAACTAAAACCTTAACAAACTTACATTGAAAGGTCGTCCTTCCACTGTGCCTCATACTTGCGGGTAAATTGATTCCGCTGTGAAGGCATGCCATCTCTGAGCTGTGAACTAGCGCTGGAAGAGGCATCATCGGTTGACGACGTAGGTGGTTTAGGTGCCTCTCAACTGTGAACTAGCGCTGGAAAAGGCAGCATCGGTTGACAATGTAGGTGGTTTAGGTGCCTCTTCTTGAGAGGCACCTAAGAAAATATCATCCTCGTTGCTAGACGAACTAGCTGCGACCATATGTGAGTGACCAACTTTGGTTTTCATTCTACGCATCTACACAATTCTATACAAATAATTATATAATTAAATTCAAATGTTAAAAAAAAAATCGACAGCATCTCCCCTATATTGGATACTACTCAAATCCACAAAGTTGTACATATTAACAATAGCCACAACCAATTGATCCAATGTATACTAATTATTCCAACATATTCAATTACTAATCCTAAGGTAAATTCAACATTAAGAATTACAATTCAAAAAATTATTCAATAATTATGCCAATACAACAATAAAATATATTCAATAAATTTTTTTAAAAAACTCTAGACTAATAATTAAAATAAATGGAAAAAATTAAACATAAATCATGCAATAATAGAGTAAAATTAATAATTATTCCAAATATTCAATTACTAATACTAAGGTAAATTCAACATTAACAATTACAATTCAACAAATTATTCAATAATTATGCCAATACAACAATAAAATATATTCAATAAATTTTTAAAAAATTCTAGACTAACAATTAAAATCAATGGAAATAATTAAACACAAATCATGCAATAATAGAGTAAAATTACTAATTATTCAAACATATTCAATTACTAATTCTAAGGTAAATTCAACATTAACAATAAATATTAAACAAATTAACTAATAATAATTATGCCAATACAACATTAAAAAATATTCAATAAATTAAAAAAAAACTATAGACTTTAGGATGAAATATGCGTACCTTAATAATGTGTTGAATTCAAAACTTTATCTACATTACAAAAAATAACCCTTAAAGTAAAATGAAATAGAAGAAACACATACCTTTTAATCTGATGAAGATTCACAAGAAATCTTGCTAGAGATTCTAGGTGAAAGCTTTGAAAAATTGAGAGGAAAAAAAAATCAAAATTTAAGGTGATAAATGGAGGAGAAGAAAAAATAAACTGAAGGGGCGGTTGCTTGAACTTATAGGGCAGTTTTACCGACGGATTCACCGACGGAAATAAAAAGTTATTATTATTTTAATTTATTCCGTCTGTGAAGTGTCAAAAATCCGTCGGTAATTTTTGAATTTCGCACCAAATTTTTTAATTACCCTCCATATTTTTCGTGGTTCGTCGGTAATTCCGTCGACAAGCTGACGCGGTCAGAGATGCATTTAATGCACCACCTTTGGAATTCGCGCAGTGCGTCGGCATTTTTATCGGTAACATTGACCCGCCGACAACTTACCAACGGACGATAATCTGTCGGTAATAAAGTCGGTGATTGTGGCATTTCAAGTAATTATTTTTGAACTCTATGTGAAATGCCGACGGACGTTAATCCGTCGGTATCGGTGTCGGTGATTGTGGCATTTCATGTAATCATTTTTGAAGTCTCTGTGAAATGCTGACGGACTCGAATCCATCGGTATTAACATCGGTGATTGTGGCATTTCATGTAATTATTTTTGAACTCTCTGTGAAATGCAGACGGACGTTTATGCGTCGGTATGGACGTCGATAATTGTTGCATTGTACAAGAAAGGTTGTATTTGTATTGCCTATTTACCTTTCTGCAAAAACTTAAATGATAAATTTTCCATCACAAAAAAAATAACAACAGTGCTTCAACAATAAATATTTCGTGTTACAAGATATATCATCCATAATCTAAATTACATGAAAAAAAAGGGTTTTACACAGGACTTCATTTTGATAGTTAGTCAGAATTTGCTTCTTCTTCGTCATCAATTGAATAGTCATCACCTTCATCGCAATCTTCAATATAGATATCATCTTCGTCGACATTTGCTTGTCTGCTAGAGCTCAAAACAACATTCAACTCCTCTATGTCAACATCAACAAGACTACCATCGAAAACACGAAAATTTGAATTTTCTTCCAATTCAATTGAAGAAGCAACTCGATATGGTTCAACCAACTCACTAACTTGAAAGACTTCATCTCGCACATTTGTGTCTTCGTTCTCATCCTGAACAACCTCATACGACCTCGGGGTTTCGTTTTTAAAACAGACAACCAATCCACTCTTAATCAATCCTTTCTAAATGAAGGGGTATATGTGTAATAAACTTGTTGACATTGCTTTGCGAAAACAAAGACATCGTTTATGTTACAGAGTCTAGCTTTTGAGTTGATTTCAACCAGACCATAGTGCGGATCAACTCTGATTCCTCAGTTAGTCGTGTCATACCAATAGCATTTGAATAAAAACACTCTATTCTGCTCACTATGATATTGCAGTTCGACGACCTCTTCTAATATACCATAGTAGTCAACTTCTAACTCACTACTAGTGGATCCCTTAACACAAACACCGCTGTTGTATGTCTTTCTTCCTTGCCCGTATTCTTCAATACGAAAAACATATCCATTGACAAAATAACCGTTGTAGCACTTAACTTTTCTTTCAGGTCCCAGGCTTAGTGAAGACAATGACTTAGGCGCACTCCTTCCTATTTGATCAACCTTGTATGTAATGTACATCAATAAAAAAGTAAATGAACGAGAATATCGTAATGACATGCATACATACAGTAATTTTGCAAGTTAGAATGAGTTTGTGATATTGCTTACATGTGTTTTGAACCACGTGGCAAATTGTTCATCTTGTAATTAAAAGATTTGGGATTCGGTGAGTTGTGAGTTATTGGAGAGCAAATATTATTGATGTTGCCTACAAGTGATAATGAGTGAATGATATTACAATATATAATTAACAATATATTACTAACAAATTTTAATTAATATTACACATATATAAACTTACTGAATAAAATGTCTTAGCTCATCACAGTTAAAAAGAACATAGTTGTGTGCTTGTTTGAACTCTATTTCCGACAAATATCTTCCTCTTACGGTATTTTTAGGTGTGGGTCGTCCAATATTAGAGAATATTGACAAGTCCCTACTAGAAGGCACTTCACCACCATCATCATGCCGTGGAACGCGATTGATTCTCGTTCTCAGATGGGGTTCGAAATAGTATGAGATAAATGTTGAGATCTCCTCAACAATATAGGCCTCACATATCGAAGCCTCAACATGCCCTTGTTCTTAACCTTTTTATTGAGATTAAACAAGTACCTGCATTGAATTAATCAAGTATTTTCAATTAAGAAAAATATAGAAAATATTTTTATATATGAATTACATTGTAATTGTAATATCTAATCGTTCGAATGGGTACATCCATTTATACTGGACTGGTCCTCCAGCTTTTGCCTTGAATGGTAGACGTATAGGGAGATGCTCCATTGAGTCAAAAAATGATGGAGGGAATATCATCTCAAGTTTGCATAATGTATCGACGATATTCGTTTGAAGCCTCTCAATGTGCTCAACATTCAACTTGCTGGAGCATATATCTCTGAAGAAATGACTAATCTCTGTCAGTGCATCCTATATTCCCTTGGCAACAAATGATGAAAAGCTAATGTGATGAGTGTTTGTATAAACACGTGGCAGTCATGACTCTTGATTCCATACAATCTGTAGTCCTCTATATTAACCAGCCTTGATATGTTCGATGCATGTCCATCCGGAAAACACAGACTCTTAAGCCATTTGTAGACTAGCAGTTGTGCATTTTTCTCTAACATGAAGCTTGCTCTTGGTTTTACAACCTGTGACTCATCATAAACCAACTTCATATTTTTATGGTTACAGTATAAAGCTATATCCAATCTAGCCTTGATGTTGTCTTTTGTCTTCCCCTTCACATCCATGACGGTGTTAAAAATGTTCTCAAACATGTTTTTTTCGATGTGCATGACATCAACATTATGGTGGAGCAGATTGGTCTTCCAATAAAGAAGCTCCTAAAAGATACTTTGCTTTATCCAATTATGGGTCAAACCAAAACCAGAAAACTTTTGCTTACCTGATTGAAGGCCAAACACAATGTCACCATACTCTGATACAACATCATGCAATTCTTTACCAGAAAGACGCGGGGATACAACATCTTTTTCAACTCTATCAACAAAGAAATCTTTTTTGTTCTTTCTGTATCGAGATTAAGTGGCAAGAAGCGACGATGATAGTAAAAAAAAGAAGCTTTACCTCTGTTTGCTAGCGTGAATGCCTTGTTATTTTCCATGCAGTATGGACATGCGAGTTTCCCATGCGTGCTCTAACCAGAAAGCATTCCATAAGCTGGAAAATCATTGATAGTCCATATCAAAGCCGCCTTCATAAGGAAATTGTGTTTCCTCGATATATCATAAGTCAGAGCTCTGGAGGACCACAACTGTGCCACCTCATCAATTAACGGTCGAAGACAAACATCTATATTCTGCCCTGGGCTGCTTGGACCGGGTATGACAGTAGATAAAAACATGAAATCCGGCCTCATATACATTCCAGTGGCAAGTTATAAACTGTGAGTATAACCAACCAATAAGAATAAGGAGCAACAAATAACCCAATAGGTTGAATCCGTCTGTACACAACCCAAGACACACATTCCTTGATTAAGCTGAAAAGTGAGGATGCACACTGTTAAAGCGTTTCCACGCTTCGCCGTCAGAAGGATGCATCATCACACCATCAACCACATCATGTGTTTGGTGCCATGTCATGTGCTCATCAGTCCTTGATGACATGAATAACCTCTGCAGTTTAGGTGTGATCGGGAAGTATCTAAGTTTTTTATATGCCACTAGAGTCTTTTCCCTACCAGTTCTGGGTTTGTAACGGGAATGCCTGCATGTCATGCACTTAGTCATCTCAGCATTTTCAAGGTAGTATAACATGCAGAAGTTAGGGCACATGTTAATTTTCTGGTATCCTAAACTGAGGGGTTTTATCATGGACTTCACAGAATAAAAGTTCTCTTTCAGCCTATTCCCTTCAGGTAAAATGCTTCTCGCCCATTCAATAATTTTGTCATACCCGGCCTCACTCAACCCGTGATATGACTTGATGGTGAACACCTGTGCTACGGCCGATAATTTACTATGGTTTGTGCAGCCATCCCATAATGGTTCGTCAGAATCTTTCAACAAATCAAAAAACTTAGATGCATCTGCATTAGGTTCTTCTTCTACGATTGGACATTGACTGACATTACCTTGATTCATTCTCATTGCATCCATAACCATATTTTTATAAGGATTAGTGTTGTTATTTGTTGCTTCATGCACGTTGCTAGCACTAGAAGTTGACCCAAACACCGTTTCTCTCATTCTCTTCTTACTAACAAATACTTTTCCATATGCATACCAACACTGGTAATTCTCCATAAACCCTTTGTGTAGAAGATGCATCATTATAACATCTGGATGCAGATACTTTTTTATTTTGACACTTCCTGTATGGACATCTAATACCGCCTCCAGTAAAATTTATGGGAATAGATGTTGCGAAATTAATAAAACCCTGAACCCCATTACAATAATCCATCCTCCGCAATCCTTGGGGTAACTCTCGATACATCCATGAACGATCATCCATGACTTATATCGAATCTCTATAAAATTATGATGACATCATATATTAATGAACTAAGTTAGGTAAATAAACTTGCAAAAATATTACCTTACCTCGACATTATCCAACAAACCAATCACAACTTCTCATAAATATTAAATATTCATTATAATTTATCAACGTCCATACAAATTAATATATAAAAATTTACGAAAATTATCACTCCGTAATACCATTGATAAAACTTAAAACGAACCCATTAAGCAAACTATTAATTATTTCAAAACAACATATGTAATTTGGTAATTCCATAAAGTTTTAACAATTTACAAACAAATACAATCTTATAAAATCTAAAACAAACCATAACAGGTATAAAATTATACATTCATATACTACAAGTTTGTTTGAGAAATAACAAGAAAACATATACATCTACTAACAAAATACATATACTAAAAAACAATAAAATTGACATTTAAATGTTAAAATTTAAAAAGATAGAATTACTTACAAAAATTGATAAAATCCGTTGGTAAATCAGAATGCGGATGTTGTGACCACAAAACTTCAAGAAATATAACTTGTTGTGTTGAGATGAGGGAGATTTTTGTTTGGGGGGGGGAGGGGGGGCTGGTTGTTTGCAGATGGGGAGAGTTGGGATTAGGAAGAAGGAGAAATAGGGGAGGAGAGGGTCGGCAGAGAGGGCATATATTAACTTTTTCCGACGGACTCACAGACAGATTATTCCGTTAGCTATTCTGACAGAAACATCGACATGTCACCGTACGGATCTACCATTTCTAATCCCTCGGTGATTCCATCGACATTTTAAATGGTGAACTGGTCACGTCAACGTACAAATCTGCCATTTCAAATCCCTCGGTGATTCTGTCGGCATTTTTAACGGTGAACTGGTCACGTCACTATATGGGGCTACCGTTTTGAATCCTTCAGTAAAAATCACCCCGCCAAAACCTCTACGTCAGCGACCCGTCTTTTTTTTTTTTTAATTTTAAACTTTCCATCCGTAATTCAATCGGCAACTACCGATGGAAACTTTCTTACGGACGGAAAAAGTTCTGTCGGTAATTTCAACCTCAAATTACCGACATAAATATTTCGTCGATAAATCCATTGCTATTAAGCGAATTTCTAGTAGTGTTTAAGTTATACCGCTACTTGTAATATATGAGAGATATACACAAATAATAAAGACAGAAGAGTGAGAATTAAAAAGAATTTAAGTGAAAACTTTCGAACTGATTCTCTCTCTTTTCTTTGTGTTCATTAAGTATTATTAATTATAAAATTATAAAATATATATATCCAGCTAATCTTATACATCAACCTTGACTTAATTTTATGAACATTTCCCGTGGAGATATTGTACACCAAACTGTTGATGAGAAAGATCACTAGTAGTGGCTTTGAAATATTCAGATAGGATAAAACACATTATTTTATTTTAACAACAAAAAACTTACAAATAACTAAAAGCTCTTAAATAAACCCTCTTTTTTTTTTTAGTGTTTCTTTTTTATATTTCTCATACATAATAGCATAAATTTAAGTATCTATTTATACACAAATTGAAAGTAAGAAAAATCAAACTTAACTATCTAATGGTTGGTGATGGTGTATTGACGACTGCAGTTAGTAGTTGGTAGTTGCAATCGGTGGTTGTCATCCTTACTCTTTTGGATTTAGTTTAATACAACACAAACAGCCAAAAAGTGACTACTTAGATGCATCTCTGATTACTGTCTTGCAAATCCACTTGACAGAACTTGAAGGTGACATACTTCTATTCTTGACAGGGCAGGAGGAGATTGATTTTGCATGTCAGTCTCTTTATGAGAGGATGAAAGGATTATGAAAAAATGTTCCTCAATTGATCATATTGCCTGTTTATGGTGCTCTTCCTAGTGAAATGTAGTAAAAAATGTTCCTGAATTGTCTTTGTTTCTTGCTACAAACATGTAGTTGTACATACTCTGTCTCGAAACTTGATAGTGTTTTGAAGAGATCCGGAAACATTTATATCCCTGAAAATAACAAGGGAGGTCTTCTTAACATAGATATGGCTGTCACTTGTGCTGCCATTAACAGTTATTTGGATTAATCTAAGATTGATTGTGGAAAGTAACTTGGTTTTTTTTTTTTTTAATATTTTTAATATTAGTATATTAAAATGATTTAAAAGCACAAAGAAAAAAATTAATTTAAAACAAAGAAAAAAAATAATTTTTTAAAAATAATTTTAAAACACAAAAATAAATATATTCAAATAAAAAAATTAGAAAAACAATAAATGAGTTTTGGTTTTTTCCATGTGGCATCTTCTTCAAGTCTTTATCCAAAAGTATGGACTATGGAGCACGAAGTTTAACAATGTAGTAGAGATTTTGTAAAAAAATATTTTGTATTTAAAAATATATTAAAATAATATTTTTTATATTTTAAAAATTAATTTTGACATTAATATATTAAAATAATTAAAACAATATATTTTAAAATGAAAAATATTTTAATTTTTTAAAAATATTTTTGAAACTCAAATAAATATATGGAAATAATTTTTTTTTATGGAAACAGCATAATGTGATATATAAGGTATCTGAATCATTGAATTAAAATTTTCCACGCGGTATCTTCTTAGACATATTAATAACCTGAAAAGTCTTTGCTCAAAAGTAATGGATACCCACTATAGCAAATGTCCAAAGAAATTTAGAGAAATAATGAATAGTTTTTGCCTACAAGGTTAGTAGACGTGCATATTTTCCCGTGCTCTATCACATGTTGGACCAAATTATTTATAATTTATAAACTAAATAATTTATAAACTAATTAAATAGAAAAAAATTAAAATGTTATAAATTAAAATATACTTTTAAATTAAAAAAAAAATTGAACTTACTACTCTCCCTAGACCATAAGTTGATGCGGGAGGGAATGACTATCAAATAAAGGAATGGGAAAACGTGTGGGGTATTGATGACTTTGACGAAGACTTGAAGCTCTTAATAATTTCCTTTCAGAAGACCTTTTTTTTAAAACATACTGATGACTTGGAAGTATTTTCCCATAAGCAAGGGGCGCGTAAAAATAAATATATCAAAATAATTTTTTTTATAAAAAAAACAATAAATAGTTTTTGTATATGAAGTTAAGGCTATAAATCACATAATTAAATAAATAAGGCATCTAAACCATTGAAATTATTTATTCCACATGGCATCTTCTTAAACACATAAAAAACTTGAAAAGTCTTTGCCTAAAAGTATGGGTCACACACAATTAGAAGAGGTTTAACAATATAATAAAAATTATTTTTTTAAAATTATTTTTAATATTCATACATTAAAATAATCTAAAAATACAAAGAAAAAAAAAATTAATTTAAAGGAATTTTTTAGTTTTTTTAAAATACTTTTAAAACATAAAAATAAATATATCTAAATAAAAAATTTAAAAAAATAATAAATGGTTTTTTCCACATGACATTTTCTCAAACACATTGAAGACTTTGAAAAGTCTTTGCTCAAAAATATGGGGCACGCACAATTCCAGGATGTTTAATAATGTGGTATAGATTATTTGTTAAAATATTTTTTTTATTTTAGAAATGAATTAAAATAATAGTTTTTAATTTTTAAAAAAATTATTTTTGATATTGATACATTAAAATAATCTAAAAGCACAAAGAAAAAAATTATTTTAAAGTAAAGAAAAAAATTTAAAATGTTTTTAAAATATTTTTTAAACACAAAAATAAATATATTAAAATAAAAAACATTAGGGAAACAATTTATGTTTTTTTTATTTTTTCCACATGACATCTCTTTAAACAAACTAAAGACTTGAAAAGTCTATGCCCAAAAGTATGGGTCATATATAATTTCAGGATGTTTAATAGAAATTATATTTTAAAATATTTTTTATTTAGAAATGTATTGAAATAATATTTTTTATATGTTTTAAAAATTATTTTTGATATTAGTATATTAAAATGATCTAAAAGCATAAAGAAAGAAAAATAAATTTAAAGCAAATAAATTTTTTTTATTTAAAAATACTTTTAAAACATAAAAATAAATATATCCAAATAAAAAAATTTAGGGAAACATTAAATTGTTTTTGGTTTTTTCCATTGCCATGTTTTTAAACACATGAAAGACTTGAAAAGTCTTTGCTTAAAATATTGAGCACGAAGTTTGACAGTGTAGTTGAGGAATGAGAAAACGTGGGGGTTATTGAAGACTTTTAGCAAGATTGAAGCCCTAAATAATTTCCATTGATGAAAGCAAGCACTTCACATGGAAGTGCTGATTTCTTAGATGTCAACGGAAATGACTAGGAAGATGAGGTATGTTCTTAAACACATGATGACTTGAAAAGTTTTTATTTAAAAGTATGGGCATGCACAATTAGAGAATGTTTTAAGTTTTTTTTAGAAATTTATTAAAATAATAATTTTTTATTTTTTAAAAATTATTTTGATATTAACATATTAAAATAATTTAAAAACATCAAGAAAAAAAATTAATTTAAAGCAAAGAAAAATATAAATTTTTTAAAAAATAATTTTAAAATATAAAAACAAATATATCCAAATAAATGTTTTTTAGGAAAATAATAAATGGTTTTGGCGTGTATAAGGTTAAGGCTATAAACCACATAATAAAATAAATAAGGAATTTGAATCATTAAAATTATTTTTTCCATGTGGTATCTTCTTAAATACATTGATGACTTAAAAAGTCTTTGCCCAAAGTATAGGGCACGCATAATTAGAGGATTTTTAATAGTGTAGTAGAGATTGATTTTTAATTTTTTTTTGTTTAAAAATGTATTAAAATATTATTTTTTATTTTTTTATATTATTATATTAAAATGATTTTAAAAAAATAAAACAAATTCATTTAAAGTAAAAAAAATAAATTTTTTTTAAAAAATACGTTTGAAACACAAAAATAAATATTTTTAAATAAAAGCTTTTTAGGGAAACAAATTTTTGCCTATGAGGTTAAGGCTATAAATCAGATAATACGATAAATAAGGCATGTGAACCATTGAAATTATTTTTTTCCACGTGGCATCCTTTTAAACATATTGATGACTTGAAAAGTCTTTGTCCCAAAGCATGGGGTACGCACGATTAAAGAATGTTTAATAGTATAGTAAAAATTGCTTTTTAAATTATTTTTCGTTTAGAAATGTATTAAAATAATAGTTTTTATTTTTTTAAAAATTATTTGTGACATTAGCATATTAAAATAATCTGAAAGCACTAAAACAATTAATTTAAAGCAAAGAAAAAATAAAGTTATTTTAAAAATATTTTTAAAACAAAAAAACAAATATATCCTAATAAATTTTTTTAGGGAAACAATAAATGGTTTTTACCTATGAGGTTAAGGCTAAGACCATATAATAAGATAAATAAGGCATCTAAACCATTTAAACCATTTTTTTTCAAGTGGCATCTTCTTAAACATATTGATGACTTTAAAATTCTTTGCCTAAAAGCATGGGGCATGCATGATTAGAGGATATTAAGCAATGTAGTAGAGATTGTTTTTTTAAAATACTTTTTATTTAGAAATGTGTTAAAATAATTTTTTATTATTTTTTAAAAAAATATTTTTGACATTAGCACTTTAAAATGATGTGAAAGTACCAAAGAAAATTTAATTTAAAGCAAATAATTTTTTTAAAAAGTATTTTTTAAATTTTTTTTGAAAAACAAAAACAATATATCCAAATAAAATTTTTTTAGGAAAACATTAAATGGTGTTTGCCTATGAAATTAAGGCTATAGACAACATAATAAGATGAATAAAACATTGAAACATTGAAATTATTTTTTTCACGAGGCATCTTCTTAAACACAAGGATGACTTGAAAATCTTTGTCCAAAAATAAGGGGCACATATTATTAATAAATGTCCAAAGAAATTTAGAGAAGCAGTGTTTTGGCCACGTGCATATTTGTAGAACACGGTAGCATCTTCTACTTTTTATCAACGCTCAAATCAATATCCACGACTTTCTTTTCATCCTATGAACAGATAAATTTAAAAATCATATGAGTAAAAATTATTTTTAAAAAAATTATTAAAAAAGATAAAAAAAAACAAAATGAACAAGAAAAACATGAGTAAGAGATTTAAGTTCGTAATTATAAAAAAGAACAAGTTGACTATAATGTTTCCCTCTAGAATATAAGTTGTTGCAAAAAAGAATATTTATCATAAAAGTAACTAGGTAGTATTTTTGTTTAAAAATATATTAAAATAATTTTTTTATAAATATATTTTTGATATTAATATATCAAAATAATTTTAAAACATATAATTATTTAAAAAATATATATTTTTAAACCACAACGGTGCAAAGAAAGGAAAGAGAGAATGTGTGGGCTATTGATGACCTTGACCAAGACTTGATGCTCTTAATAATTTCCAGTGACCAAGACTTGCACTTCACGTGGAAGCTTAGGCATCTTTCATTTTAAACACCCTATCAGTAAGCGTCCAAAGAGATTTAATATTATATATAGAGCAGTTGTGAAGTGAATGGATATTCAAAGTTAAATTACCCGCCAAATTCTCATTGCTCTCAATTATTACTTCCATACCCACTTCGATATTATCTTTTTTTGTGATCATGCTGCTGATAAATCATGACAAGTCGTTTCATCTTCTTTATGTGCTTATTGTGCTTCTGTTGCTCATGAAACTTGCTCCTGCGTTCATTTCTGGAGTGAAAGGGGCAACTTTCGGGTGCATAGAGAGGGAGAGACAAGCCCTTCTCAAGTTTAAAGATGGCATTATTGATGACTCTGGTCTTCTTTCAACCTGGGGAAGTGAAGAAGAGAAGAGGGATTGCTGCAAATGGAGAGGAGTTGGATGTAACAATCGAACCGGTCATGTTACTCATCTCGATCTTCACCGGGAGAATTACAACGGATATTACTACCGATATCACCAATATTTAAGTGGTAAGATCAGCAATTCACTACTTGAGTTGCAGCATTTGAGTTACCTGAATCTATGTGGAAGCCATTTTGAAGGGAGTCCTTTTCCATATTTCATTGGGTCCCTAAAAAAATTAAGATACCTGGATCTTTCTTTTATTCATGTTGATGGAACTCTTTCAAATCAGTTTTGGAACCTTTCAAGATTACAATATCTAGATCTCAGTTATATTCGGGGTGTTAATTTTACAAGTCTAAACTTCCTTTCCAACTTTTTTTCTATTCAACATCTTGACCTGAGAGGCAATGATCTTAGTCAGACGATTGACTGGCTGCAAGTGCTTAACAGGCTCCCTCGCTTACATGAATTGTTGTTAAGTTCTTGTAGCCTTTCAATTATCGGTTCTCCATCTCGTTCTCTTGTAAACTACTCTAAATCTCTTGCTATCGTTGATTTCTCTGGTAACCAGCTTACATCTTCAATATTCTATTGGTTGGCCAACTTCGGTAACAGCCTTGTTGATCTTGACCTCTCATATAACAATTTACAAGGTTCAATTCCAGATGCTTTCACGAACATGACTTCTCTTAGGACCCTTAATCTCTGCTCTAACCAATTACAAGGCGATTTGAGTTCATTTGGGCAGATGTGCAGTTTAAATAAACTGTATATAAGCGAAAACAATCTCACTGGAGAGCTGTCTCAGTTGTTTGGATGCGTGGAGAACTCACTAGAGATTCTACAATTAGACGGAAATCAGCTTCATGGTTCATTGCCTGACATCACAAGATTCACTTCCATGAAAGAGCTGCATCTCTCTGGGAATCAACTAAATGGATCTTTACCAGAACGATTTAATCAACGTTCTAAACTTGCTTTGTTGTACTTGAATGACAACCAATTCACTGGATCACTTACAGCTGTTGCAATGCTTTCATCATTGAGAGAGTTGGGGATCAGTAACAATCGATTAGATGGGAATGTTTCTGAAAGTATTGGAAGCCTATTTCAGCTCGAGAAATTGGATGTTGGAGGGAATTCTCTACAAGGTGTGATGTCTGAAGCTCACTTTTCAAATCTCTCCAAATTAACGGTATTGGATTTAACTGATAACTCCCTAGCTTTGAAATTTGAGTCTAATTGGACTCCCACTTTTCAATTAGATGACATATTTCTTTCGTCTTGTAATTTGGGTCCTCTTTTCCCTCAATGGCTTCGAAATCAAAATAATTTCGTGAATCTAGATATCTCGAACACTGAAATTTCAGATACAATCCCTAATTGGTTTTGGAACTTGTCCAATTCCAACTTGCAATTGTTAAACCTTTCTCACAACAAGATGAGTGGATTTTTGCCAGATTTCTCAGCAAAATATTCCAATCTCGACATCATAGATTTGAGTTTCAACCAGTTTGAGGGTCCATTACCACTTTTTTCAACAGATAACACATCAACCTTGTTTCTCTCTAACAATAAGTTTTCAGGTCCAGCTTCTTTTCGATGTGATATTGGAATGTATTTCCTGAAGGTCCTTGACCTCTCAAATAACCTGTTGACTGGATGGATTCCTGATTGTTTAAGTGGTCTAGTTGTTCTGAATTTGGCCAGCAACAACATTTCAGGTAAAATTCCCAGCTCCATTGGATCAATGCTCGATCTTCAGACTTTGAGTTTGCATAATAATAGCTTTGTTGGAGAATTACCTTTGTCTTTGAGGAGTTGTAGTTCTCTAGTATTTTTAGACCTGAGCTCAAATAAGTTGCGAGGAGAAATACCAGGTTGGATAGGAGAAAGCATGCCATCTCTGAAAATCCTTTCCCTAGAATCTAATGGATTCAGTGGAAGCATACCGCCAAATCTTTGTCACCTATCAAATATTCAGATCTTGGAACTATCTCTTAACAATATCTCAGGAATCATTCCAAAGTGCCTTAATAACCTCACTTCCATGGTTCAAAACACAGAGTCAGAATCATTCCAAAGTGAAAACGATGTTCTTAGTGGCTCTTACGGTTTTGAGAGACATTACGTATCTTATCCTATCGGGCGCCCTTATAGTTCTGACAATGACAGGGAACTAATGAGATATGTTGGATATCAGAATGAGATCAGGGTTGGATTGAAAGGAAGAGCGGATGATTATCGAAGCATACTAGGACTTTTGAGGATCATTAATTTTGCAAGAAATAAATTAGTAGGTGAAATTCCAGAAGAAATAACAGGACTCTCATTGTTGCGTGCACTGAATTTATCCGGAAATAATTTGACTGGAGAAATCCCTCAAAAGATTGGGCAGTTGAAACAGTTGGAATCACTTGATTTGTCAGGAAACAAATTATCAGGAGTGATTCCTATCACGATGGCTGATCTAAATTTTCTGGATTTCTTGAACCTCTCCAACAATCACTTGTCGGGGAGGATTCCGTCAAGCACTCAGCTGCAAACCTTTAATGCTTCACAATTTACCGGTAACCTTGAATTGTGCGGGCAGCCACTCTTACAGAAATGCCCTGGAGATGAGACGAATCAAAGTCCACCTGCTAATGATGACAACCGAGGCAAAGAAGTCGTTGCTGATGAATTCATGAAATGGTTTTGTACTGCTATGGGAATTGGTTTTAGTGTATTCTTTTGGGGAGTTTCAGGTGCTTTACTGCTAAAACGTTCCTGGAGACATGCCTATTTCCGGTTCTTGGATGAATCATGGGACTGGCTCTATGTGAAGGTAGCAGTGCGCAAGGCACGAATTCAACGAGAATTTCAGAGGCTGCGAGAGCACGTTCTTGCTTAGAAGGATTGCAAGGTAATATGGTTATTCACATATCTTTTCCTTTCTTTTTATATTGAAGACTAATGGTTCATTTTATTCCAGGAGCTGCAGCTGGGTGCATGACAGGTCCAATGAGTTCGTGTTGTTTGTGCACGTGTTTGCTGGAGCTACATCGTCCTTTACCTTGGCAACTTCATCATCGTCTACTACTACTAGTTTGAAATTGTTGAAGTTGTTGAAGTGGTGGCACCAAAGCTGGAGTTTATTCTGCAATGTTTCTTTTCAAATTATTTATCTTAATCTTGTTTGAATCTGTAGAATTTAAACTTATCTCTTTAGATAAAGGAGATGATGGTTGTTATTTGAATCTCGTCTTCTGTAGTGTTTGATTTCTTCTATAAATAAAACTAGAGGGATGGCAGTAAGCTCACCCCCGTGTGTTTCTGCTCGTTGTTCTTTATTTTTTTTCACCTCTGTTCTTTTGTTCCCTGTTCTCTAATTAAAAGCTCTACAGAAAATTCATTAACTAACAGAAATAAGGTTCCAAACTCTTTGTACAGCTGCTGGTTTTATGCCAGTACTTGCTTATTTTGCTACAGAATTTAATTAAAAACACATGTAATTTACATTTTCATTTATCTGCTTTTGTTGAATTATTGGCATTAAATCAAGCAATTAGCAGGTATTGAAATTGATGTTAATTCAAGCCTATACATGTAATCACCGGAGGAAATAAAATTTCAGAGAAATTTCTTCGAAGATTAGTTCAAAAGGTTTAAATGTGTCAATGGTGATTGTTGAAAAGTATATGCCCAATCATATAAGAAAGGAAGGAGAAAAAATGGGGTTGCGATGCTGCCATTGACGAGTTCCATTGCAATCTTACTTAATGAGTCAATGCTACAAAGCTATTAAAAAAAAATTGAAAGGGATAAGTGAATTCCTTTACAATGTGAGAAGAACAATGGCGCATTCACATATTGCTTTCTTCTTTGTTTTAGTCATTTAAATAGTTTTTCGGTCACTTAATTTGTTTTTCATTTTGATCTTTCCATATCAAATTTATATGGAATTACATTTAATAATTTATTTTAATTAACTTAATTTGTATAAGTTTATGATAATGTCAAACAAGTATTTCAAAATTAAGATGACGCTCAATTTGGGTACCAAAATTGACATTAAAACAAAAATTCAGCCTCTTTTTCTTTCTTTTTTTCCACTGTAGCTAAGGCATGTTTTGAAGTATTTTGGCCCCTCAAGTTTTAATTTTTGCAACTTTTATCCCTTTTTTCTAAGGCTTTTACATTTTACTTCAAAAATTATTTTTTTTATTCACATTTCAGATTTCGAGTTAGAGAGAGATGTTGGAAAATAAAAGAATAGTGAAAATTTGCTAGTTGGCCACTTTTCGATGACCGAAACATTATTTTTGGTATTAATGGCTTTGTTTCACTAGAAAAGTTCAATTGAAATATTTTTTACTTATCTTGTCATAAAGAATAGATAGGGCCCCAGGTTTGTTTTTTAAACATTGAGAAATTTTTATTTTTTGACCTATTAAACATTTTAGATTTGATTTTATTAAGATTTATAGGGTATTTTTTAAGTGTTTTGAAAGAATGAGTAAGCGTGTATTGTCTATTCATTTTAAAAAATAAAAAATACCCACGTTTGTGCTGGCCTTTATCATGAAGTCCTTCTGCCTGCCCTGATTTTTAATGGCCAGTTGGGCCAGCCAGACCCTATTTATTACAAATTCTAACATAAAGTTTCAATGATTGTTATACTTTGTAAAAAATATGCAATATATATCTTAATTTGATTTAAAGCTTGTAGCATGACTTTTAATTTAATTTATATGAACAACAAATATATTGATACAATTCATAAATTTATTTCTCCTAGGAATAAATTAAAAACTTATATATGTGCATGTGTGTGATTACACTTGTCTTTGCACACACGTATACGTGGTAAAAGTATGTTTGACAATATCGTAGTGGTTGCTTTTCAAATAATTTTTCGTGTCGAAATGCATGTCAATAATATTTTTTTATTTTTTAAAAATTATTTTTGACATCAGCACTTCAAAACAATCTAAAATATGCAAATCATATTAAATTTTAGCAATTTTTTTTTTGAATTTTGTGGGAACGCGGTTTCAACCACGTTCCCAAACGCATCCTAACTATAAAAATTTCGTGACTTGGTTTGTTTTTAATATAGATAATTTTATCAATTTGATCAGAAAACTTGATAGAATGATGCATAGAACAATTGGATATTATGCAAGATATAATATACACAATTAGAAACGAATAGGCATAGTGGAGACTCGACTAATTATTTAAGAATAGATTAAATTATTTATTTATTTTATTATTTTAAGAGTAATTAACTACCAGTAGTTACTGTTGCATCTCCGTAGATGGAGGCTGGGAAACAAATATATTGTGAAAAATTAGAGTTGACCCTTAGTAATTAAAAAAAATTAGAAATCCTAAAAATATATATTGATTCCAGGGGTTCAGATAAGAGGTTAATTAGTTATATTAAAAAAAAAAAAACCATGTCACTCTACAATATCCTTTTTTATGAAATGTTATTTTTATTATGTTTTTTTTTTCTAAATTTATCTTTATAATTACTATTAATTATCCTAATTTTTTAAGCTTTTTTATTTTTAATTTCTAATTATTTTGTGAAAAAATTGGTGTTAGTCTTTAGATGCATCAAAAAATTACATCAATCCTTAAAAATAAAAATGTTGATGTTTAAGTCCTAAAAAAGTATCATTGAAATTGCTAAGAATAAAAAAGAATGGGTATTGGACCATATGAGAGATAAGAAATATGCTTTGGACTCCAGGAGATTACATTTTTTCTTGCTACAAGCATGTAGTTGTACGTACTCTGTGTCTTGAAACTTGATAATGTTTTGAAGAGATCCGGAAACATTCATATCCCTGAAAATAACAAGGGAGGTCTTCTTGATATGTGCAGCCATTAACAATTATTTGGATCAACTTAAGATTGATTGTGGAAAGAAACTAGTTTATTTGGTAAAATCACTTGGATTCTTTTTTTTTTTTTAATTCATTTTCGTCTCAAAGAAAGCTCCATTCCTAATGCAACGATTCATGTGGTAAGCCAGATTTAGTTAAATGGATTCTGCTGTGTGTTCGAACCTGATAACTAGTTTCTGTTAGAACCCCAACAATCCTGAGTCCGAACCCGTTCATACGAAGCAAAAAACTTAAACGTTTTCCTCCTTACTACATCTGCTTAAACTAGACGGCTAGCAATTTAAAGTGCTTCGCAGATGGAAACAATAAATGCAATTAAAACGAAATTAACAAAGTGGGACAAGAAAAACCCAAGTAATAGATTCAGCTTCCATAGAAAATGAAATAAGAAAGACAGATATGGCTATAATGTCTCCACCCAGAACATAAGTTGATGCTGGAGAGAGTGTCTATCATGAAAGGAATTCGAAAACGTGTGGGATATTGAGACTATGTATGTTTTTATATTTTAAAAGTGTTTTAGAAAAATTTTAAAATTTTTTTATTTTAAATTAATATTTTTTTGATGGTTTTAAATCGTTTTAATACACTAATATTAAAAATAAATTTTAAAAATAAAAAAATATTATTTTAATATATTATTTAGTTAAATGAAAGCTTAAGGTCTTAATAATTTCCATTCAGGAAGACTTCAAAGTCTTCCTGAAATTAAGTAAGGGGCACGCATATAGTGACGAAGTTTGAATGTTTTAAATAAAAGGATAATTATTAATAAATACTTGATATTATATATTATATAAATATGTGTTATATAAAAAAATTAATTTAAAATATATATACTAACTCATATTAAATGAAATTAATTTAAGAATATTTTTAAAATAAAAATATTTATATTATTAATTTAAAATAAAAAAAATTAAATTTTTTTTAAAATATTTTTAAAATACAAAAATAAATATATCCAAATAAATGTTTTTTAACAAAATAGTAAATATTTTTGCCTATGAGGTTAAGGCTATAAACCACATAATAAGATAAATAAGACATATGAATCATTGAAATTATTTTTTCCACATGGCATCTTTTTAAACACATAGATGACTTGAAAAGTTTTTGCCCAAAAATAACACAATTAGAAGATGTTTAGGAGAGTAGTAGAGATTGTAGTTTAAAATGTTTTTCGTTTAGAAATATATTAAAATAATATATATTTTTTTAAAATTATTTTTAATATTAGCACATCAGATCTAAAAATATTAAAGAAAAAATAATTTAAAGCAAAGAAATTTATTTTTAATTTTTTACAAAAACACTTTTGAAATATAAAAATAAATATATAAAAAAATATACTGAAAAGTAAATGGTTTTTGCCGAAGTTAAGGCTATAAACCACATAATAAAATAAATAAGGCATCTTAACCATTGAAATTATTTTTTACATATGACATCTTTTTAAATATACTGATGACTTGAAAAGTTTTGGTCGGAAAGTATGGGGCACATATAATTAGAGGATGTTTAGTAATATAATATAGATCATTTTTTAAAGTTTTTTTTTATTTTTTAAAAATAATTTTTGACATTAACATATTAAAATAATTTGAAAGCACAAAATAAAATTAATTTTAAACAAAAAAAATTAATTATTTTTTAAAAATATTTTTAAAATACAAAAAAAAATACTTTCAAATAAAGTTTTTTTTAGGAAACAGTAAATGGTTTTTGCCTATAAGGTTCAGGCTATAGACCACGTAATACGATAAAAGAAGCATTTAAACCACTGAAATTAATTTTTACATATGCCATTTTTTTAAACACAATGATGCCATGCCCAAAAAGTACGGGGCACATACAATTAGAGGATGTTTAATAATATAGTAAAAATTATTTTTAAAATTATTTTTTTATTAAAAAATAAATTTAATAATTTTTTTTTAGTTTTTAAAAATTATTTTTGATATTAGCATATCTAAATAATCTGAAAGCACTAAAAAAATTAATTTAAAATAAAAATGATTTTTTAAAAAAATACTTTTAAAACATAAAAATAAATATATCCAAATAAAAAAAATATATAGAAAAACAATAAATGGTTTTTGCAGGTTGGCTATAGACCATAAAAAGATAAATAAAACATCTAAACTATTGAAAATTTGTTTTTCACATGGCATCTTTTTAAACACATTATGACTTGAAAAGTCAGTTCAATTGCAAGGGACACACAGTTTCACTAAATATCAAAGAAATTTGGAGAAACAATAAATGATTTTTGCCTATAAGGTCAGTAGACGTGTATATTGTCCCGCATTGTGTCTCGGGGTTGGATCAAATTATTTATAATTTATAAATTAATTAAATAAAAAAAATAAAAATATTATAAGTAAAAAATATTTTTTAAAATTAAAAAAATAAAATAAATAAATTTTTCTATAATTATTAATAAGCTAAAGGAGATTTGTAGAATACGGTAGCATTTTTTACTTTTCATCAACACTCAAATTAATATCCATGACCATTTTTTCATTCTAGCTACCTTAAGTTTTTAATCCTTCCTCTGCTTTGGTCAATAAATCTTATATTTTTATTTTATTTTTCTGCTATGATGTTTAAATTATACCACTACTTGTAATACATGAGAGATACGACAAAAGAGTGAGAAATAAAACAAAGTTTGAATTTTTTTTATTTTCTCTATTTCCTTTGTGCTTATTTCTATACTAAATTAAATAAGATAAAATTAAATAAATAATCTGAATAGGAAAAGAACAACATAAAATTTTTTTTTTCTAAACTAAAATTAAATACAAATAAATTATTATTATACTAACTACATATACAAAAACAACACAAAGAAAACAACAAATACTATAATATAAAATTATATCAAATAAGTTAAATTACCCACCAAATTCTCATTGCTCTCAATTATTACTCCCTTACCCTCTTCGATATCATCTTTTTTTGTGATCATGCTGCTGATAAAGCACGACATGTCGTTTAATCTTCTTTAGGTGCTTATTGTGCTTCTGTTGCTCATGAAACTTGCACCTGGGTTCATTTCTGGAGTGAAAGGGGAAACTTTCGGGTGCATAGAGAGGGAGAGACAAGCCCTTCTCAAGTTTAAAGAAGACCTTATTGATGACTCTGGTCTTCTTTCAACTTGAGTTCGTTATTTCATTGAAGAGAGAAAAGCCCAGGCTGGCCATCAACAGACCAAAGGTTTCATAAGGCCATAAAACAGACAACCATGTTGAATCCATGTTGGATTGTTGAATTGTTGAATCTCTTCCACTTCCATATCATCCAAGGCAAGTTTCAAATCATCCAGTTTTTTCAGTTGCTCAATCTGAACATAAATCTCTTCTCTCTCTCTATGAAACAGTTGCCTTTGTTCCTCTAATTTCTGTGTCCTTGAGTTCCTCAATGGATTTATTCAGCATTGCCCATTCACCATCCCTTCTCTCACGGTCCAAATTTATCTCCATTCTCTGAGCATCAAGTTTTGACATTTCTAAAGCAACTTGTTCCAACTCTTTTTCTGCTTTTTCTCTAAGAGAGGCAATATGGTGAAGCTTATTTTTCTTTTTTAGCTCAAAGGCTTTTTCTTTATCCCTTAAATAGCTTTCTATCTCTTCACAACTTTTCTCAGTGCTGCTCTCCAGTTCCTTCTTCTGCATCTCAATACCCAACAAGAAGTCTGCATGTTCCTTTTGAATCTTGTTGAACCATTTGGTGCGCTCTTGCTCCATTTTATTCGTGAATTCAAAGAGTCCAAGGACTTCTGAAGATCTAACATTATTTTGTTAATATCTTCTCTTTCTTTCAGCAGAAGAGCTCTTTCTCAACAACGTCCTCCCTCTGCTTAAGATCAACCTCCCTCAATTCCCAAGCCCATCTCTTGGCCTCGATTTCATCTTCAACCAATTGGCGTTTCATCTCCAACTCTGCTTCAAATTCTGAATTCCTTGTTCTCAAAACATTCTCATGATTGGCAACAACTTTTTCAATTTCAATCTGCATTTTGCCTAACAAATTTCAAAATAATAATCCGGTGAGAGAGAAATGGTAAGAGGACCGAAAATGGCAATAAATTCCAACATTTACAGCAAAAGAACTCACAGATTCCTCGCTGGCAAGCTTTTCCTGTAAAACTAGTGACTCTTGCTCTCTTTTTCTTAGTACAGCTTTCCTCTCAATAACAGCCTACGTGCACTCAAAAGAAAACGTAGATGAGTATAACAACAAGGATAAAAAACACATTAACAAAATCATAAAACCAAATTTCTAGAGAGCAAAACAGCTGTTGGCCAAATGTTTTGACAGATATGTCATGATATGCACAGTTAAGTTGCTTAAAAAAAAAAAACAAATTGTCTGTAGATGTTTGTGTTTCTGCATTATCATCATGCATGGCCTTTTTCACCTATTAGTTTATGAGGAGCAAACTAACCACATACAGTTCCTTCACAGCCTATTTGGAACCATTTCTTCAATAAAATTCAATTCTACAGCTAATTTGAATCAAACAAATATCAGAATTGAATTTTTTGCATTTGAATCAAGCTGAGTTCAATAGAAATCAATTATTAGCAATAAATTTCCCCAAGTTACTCTTGCCCATGTTTCACTCAAAATGATCCACCTCTCAAATATTTTGCAATCTGATCCTTCCTTTATCTCTGCCTAATCTCTGCTAAACCCAATTTATTAGAAGTCTTATGTTCACCTGCTCAAACAACCTGTCAATCTTGCACCTCCAAGTTCTATCTATATCCTGCACATTGTTATGTGATGAAATTCAAGTTAGGATCACAATCAAATAAAGGAATCACATGGCCTAGCTGCATAAGAAATAAAATAATAAGCATGGATAACTAGTGTTTCTATGACCAAAGCAGAGTATAGCATGATCAGGAAAAAAACAATCACAGATACATAATACCCCAAACAATGAATCATGCATCTCTGTTCCAAAACAACAAAATCAAGACTAAAAAACATCAGTGGTTGCATTTATTGTTTATGAAAAAAATTCAAGACCCAGGGAAGTATTTGCATTCTAATAAAAAAATACAGAGGTCTTCAGGTCAGGAAGTGAGAAGTTGAGAGCGAAAAAAGGAGAAAGGGTGTTTTGGGACAAAGATTTCCGGTGTTCTGATCTATAGCAAATCGGGCATGTGAATTTCTGTTTATCCCAAAAGCTAATCCCAATTTTTCATTATCCTTTAGCCTCTCTCATCTCATTCTTGCAATTGTACCTTTCAATGTCCATCAAATCTCAATCCATTGATTTCCTTCACCAATCTCTTATGAAGCCGACATGCTGGATGAAGAACACCATCACTTTGTCCAGATGTTTTCTTTTCTCCTAAAATTACTAATGTGATAAAGGAGACTTGTAGAGCACGGTAGCATCTTCTACTTTTCATCAACACTCAAATCAATATTCATGACCATTTTTTCACTCTAGCTCCCTCGAGTTTTTAATCCTTTCTGCTTTGGTCAATAAATCTTTTTTTTCCCTGCTATGATGTTTAAATTATACCATTACTTGTAATAAATGAGAGATATACACAAATAATAAAGACAGAAGAGTGAGAATTAAAAAGAAATTAAGTGAAAACTTTCTTACATATATCCATCTAATTTTATCCATCAACTTTGACTTAATTTTATGAACATTTCCCATGGAGATATTGCACACCAAACTCTTGAGAGAGAGACCACTGATAATTTTAATTTTTATAAAAAATATATTTGAAACTCAAATAAATATATCGAAACAATTTTTTTTATGAACAGCATAATAAGATAAATAAAGAATCTAAACCATTGAAATAAAATTTTCAAAGTGATATCTCCTTAAACACTAATGACTTTAAAAGTCTTTGCTAAAAAATAATGGGCACCCACTATAGTAAATGTCCAAAGAAATTTAGAGAAATAATAAATGGTTTTTGCCTACAAGGTTAGAAGACGTGTATAAACTAAATAATTTATAGACTAATTAAATAGAAAAAATTAAAATATATTTTAAAATTAAACAAAAATAAAAATAAGAAAAAATAATAATTTTGAACTTGCTATAATGTCTCTCTCCAGACCATAAGTACTTGATGCGGGAGAGAATGTCTATCAAATAAAGGAATGGGAAAACGTGTGGGGTATTGATGACTTTGACGAAGACTTGAAGCTCTTAATAATTTCCTTCCAGGAAGACATTTTTTTAAAATATATTGATGACTTGGAACTCTTTTCCCATAAGCAAGGGGCACGCAGAACTAACACAAAAACAAATATATCAAAATAAAGAAGAAATTTAGAAAAAATAGTAAATAGTTTTTGCTGAGGTTAAGGCCATAGATAAATAAATAAGGCATCTCAACCATTGAAATTATTTATTTCACAGGGCATTTTCTTAAACACAAAGAATACTTGAAAAGTCTTTGCCCAAAAGTATAGGTCACGCACAATTCCTTCTAGGATGTTTAATAATATAGTTAAAATTATATTTTAAAATATTTTTTTATATAGAAATGTATTAAAATAATATATTTTTTAAAAAATTATTTTTAATATTAGTACATTAAAATGATCTAAAAGCATAAAGAAAAAAAAATTAATTTAAAGCAAGGAAATTTTTTTAAATTTTTTTAAAAAATACTTTTAAAATATAAAAATAAAAATATCCAAATAAAAAAATAAAAAAAAAAATAGTACATGACTTTTGCTTTTTCCACATGACATCTTCTTAAACACATTGAAGACTTGAAAAGTCTTTGCCCAAAAGTATGGGAGATGCGCAATTCCAGGATGTTTAATAGTATGGTACATATTATTTGTTAAAATAATTTTTTGTTTAGAAAAGTGTTAAAATAATATTTTTTTTAATTTTTTAAAAATTATTTTTAATATTGGTATATTAAAATGATCTAAACGCACAAAGAAAAAATTAATTTAAAGAAAAAAAAATTTAACTATTTTTAAAATACTTTTAAAACACAAAAACAAATATATTAAAATAAAAAAAAAATAGGGAAGCAGTATATGTTTTTTGGTTTTTTCCAATAATAATAATAATAATAAAAAAGAATTTCAGTTTATCCCAAAAGCTCATCCCAATTTTTCATTATCCTTTAGCCTCTCTCATCTCATTCTTGCAATTGTACCTTTCAATGTCCATCAAATCTCAATCCATTGATTTCCTTCACCAATCTCTTATGAAGCCGACGTGCTGGATGAAGAACACCATCACTTTGTCCAGATGTTTTCTTTTCTCCTAAAATTACTAATGTGCTAAAGGAGACTTGTAGAGCACGGTAGCATCTTCTACTTTTCATCAACACTCGAATCAATATCCATGACCATTTTTTCACTCTAGCTCCCTCGAGTTTTTAATCCTTCTGCTTTGGTCAATAAATCTTTTTTTTTCCCTGCTATGATGTTTAAATTATACCATTACTTGTAATAAGTGAGAGATATACACAAATAATAAAGACAGAAGAGAGAGAATTAAAAAGAAATTAAGTGAAAACTTTCTTACATATATCCATCTAATTTTATCCATCAACTTTGACTTAATTTTATGAACATTTCCCATGGAGATATTTCACACCAAACTCTTGAGAGAGAGACCACTGATAATTTTAATTTTTATAAAAAATATTTTTGAAACTCAAATAAATATATCGAAACAATGTTTTTTATGAACACCATAATAAGATAAATAAAGTATCTAAACCATTGAAATAAAATTTTCAAAGTGATATCTCCTTAAACACTAATGACTTTAAAAGTCTTTGCTAAAAAATAATGGGCACCCACTATAGTAAATGTCCAAAGAAATTTAGAGAAATAATAAATGGTTTTTGCCTACAAGGTTAGAAGACGTGTATAAACTAAATAATTTATAAACTAATTAAATAGAAAAAATTAAAATATATTTTTAAATTAAACAGAAATAAAAATAAGAAAAAATAATAATTTTGAACTTGCTATAATGTCTCTCTCCAGACCATAAGTACTTGATGCGGGAGAGAATGTCTATCAAATAAAGGAATGGGAAAAGGTGTGGGGTATTGATGACTTTGACGAAGACTTGAAGCTCTTAATAATTTCCTTCCAGGAAGACATTTTTTTTAAAATATATTGATGACTTGGAAGTCTTTTCCCATAAGCAAGGGGCACGCAGAACTAACACAAAAACAAATATATCAAACTAAAGAAGAAATTTAGAAAAAACAGTAAATAGTTTTTGCTGAGGTTAAGGCCATAGATAAATAAATAAGGCATCTCAACCATTGAAATTATTTATTTCACAGGGCATTTTCTTAAACACACCGAATACTTGAAAAGTCTTTGCCCAAAAGTATAGGTCATGCACAATTCCTTCTAGGATGTTTAATAATATAGTTAAAATTATATTTTAAAATATTTTTTTATATAGAAATGTATTAAAATAATATATTTTTAAAAAAATTATTTTTAATATTAGTACATTAAAATGATCTAAAAGCATAAAGAAAAAAAAATTAATTTAAAGCAAGGAAATATTTTTAAAATTTTTTTAAAAATACTTTTAAAATATAAAAATAAAAATATCCAAATTAAAAAATTAAAAAAAAATAGTACATGACTTTTGCTTTTTCCACATGACATCTTCTTAAACACATTGAAGACTTGAAAAGTCTTTGCCCAAAAGTATGGGAGATGCGCAATTCCAGGATGTTTAATAGTATGGTACATATTATTTGTTAAAATAATTTTTTGTTTAGAAAACTGTTAAAATAATATTTTTTAATTTTTTAAAAATTATTTTTAATATTGGTATATTAAAATGATCTAAACGCACAAAGAAAAAATTAATTTAAAAAAAAAAATTTTAACTATTTTTAAAATACTTTTAAAACACAAAAACAAATATATTAAAATAAAAAAAAATTAGGGAAGCAGTATATGTTTTTTGGTTTTTTCCAATAATAATAATAATAATAATAAAAAAAGAATTTCTGTTTATCCCAAAAGCTCATCCCAATTTTTCATTATCCTTTAGCCTCTCTCATCTCATTCTTGCAATTGTACCTTTCAATGTCCATCAAATCTCAATCCATTGATTTCCTTCACCAATCTCTTATGAAACCGACGTGCTGGATGAAGAACACCATCACTTTGTCCAGATGTTTTCTTTTCTCCTAAAATTACTAATGTGCTGAAGGAGACTTGTAGAGCACGGTAGCATCTTCTACTTTTCATCAACACTCGAATCAATATCCATGACCATTTTTTCACTCTAGCTCCCTCGAGTTTTTAATCCTTTCTGCTTTGGTCAATAAATCTTTTTTTTTCCTGCTATGATGTTTAAATTATACCATTACTTGTAATAAATGAGAGATATACACAAATAATAAAGACAGAAGAGTGAGAATTAAAAAGAAATTAAGTGAAAACTTTCTTACATATATCCATCTAATTTTATCCATCAACTTTGACTTAATTTTATGAACATTTCCCATGGAGATATTGCACACCAAACTCTTGAGAGAGAGACCACTGATAATTTTAATTTTTATAAAAAATATTTTTGAAGCTCAAATAAATATATCGAAACAATTTTTTTTATGAACAACATAATAAGATAAATAAAGTATCTAAACCATTGAAATAAAATTTTCAAAGTGATATCTCCTTAAACACTAATGACTTTAAAAGTCTTTGCTAAAAAATAATGGGCACCCACTATAGTAAATGTCCAAAGAAATTTAGAGAAATAATAAATGGTTTTTGCCTACAAGGTTAGAAGACGTGTATAAACTAAATAATTTATAAACTAATTAAATAGAAAAAATTAAAATATATTTTTAAATTAAACAAAAATAAAAATAAGAAAAAATAATAATTTTGAACTTGCTATAATGTCTCTCTCCAGACCATAAGTACTTGATGCGGGAGAGAATGTCTATCAAATAAAGGAATGGGAAAACGTGTGGGGTATTGATGACTTTGACGAAGACTTGAAGCTCTTAATAATTTCCTTCCAGGAAGACATTTTTTTAAAATATATTGATGACTTGGAAGTCTTTTCCCATAAGCAAGGGGCACGCAGAATTAACACAAAAACAAATATATCAAAATAAAGAAGAAATTTAGAAAAAACAGTAAATAGTTTTTGCTGAGGTTAAGGCCATAGATAAATAAATAAGGCATCTCAACCATTGAAATTATTTATTTCACAAGGCATTTTCTTAAACACACAGAATACTTGAAAAGTCTTTGCCCAAAAGTATAGGTCACGCACAATTCCTTCTAGGATGTTTAATAATATAGTTAAAATTATATTTTAAAATATTTTTTTATATAGAAATGTATTAAAATAATATATTTTTTAAAAAATTATTTTTAATATTAGTACATTAAAATGATCTAAAAGCATAAAGAAAAAAAAATTAATTTAAAGCAAGGAAATGTTTTTAAAAGTTTTTAAAAAATACTTTTAAAATATAAAAATAAAAATATCCAAATAAAAAAATAAAAAAAAAATAGTACATGACTTTTGCTTTTTCCACATGACATCTTCTTAAACACATTGAAGACTTGAAAAGTCTTTGCCCAAAAGTATGGGAGACGCGCAATTCCAGGATGTTTAATAGTATGGTACATATTATTTGTTAAAATAATTTTTTGTTTAGAAAAGTGTTAAAATAATATTTTTTAATTTTTTAAAAATTATTTTTAATATTGGTATATTAAAATGATCTAAACGCACAAAGAAAAAATTAATTTAAAGAAAATGTTTTTTAACTATTTTTAAAATACTTTTAAAACACAAAAACAAATATATTAAAATAAAAAAAATTAGGGAAGCAGTATATGTTTTTTGGTTTTTTTCCAATAATAATAATAATAATAAAAAAAAAATTTTGTTTATCCCAATTTTTCATTATCCTTTAGCCTCTCTCATCTTATTCTTGCAATTGTACCTTTCAATGTCCATCAAATCTCAATCCATTGATTTCCTTCACCAATCTCTTATGAAGCCGACATGCTGGATGAAGAACACCATCACTTTGTCCATATGTTTTCTTTTCTCCTAAAATTACTAATGTGCTAAAGGAGACTTGTAGAGCACAATAGCATCTTCTACTTTTTATCAACACTCGAATCAATATCCATGACTATTTTTTCACTCTAGCTCCCTCGAGTTTTTAATCCTTTCTGCTTTGGTCAATAAATTTTTTTTTTCCTGCTATGATGTTTAAATTATACCACAACTTGTAATACATGAGAGATACGACAAAAGAGAGAGAAATAACAAAAAAAAAGTTTAATTTTTTTTTATTTTCTCTCATTCCTTTATGTTTATGGAAGTATTATTAGTTACATTTTAAGTATTATAAAATAATTTTTTTTAAAAAGAAATTATATCCATCGACCTTGACTTATATAATTAATGACTTAATTTTAAATTTTCTTGTAGTGTTTTTAATATTATATATAGGGAAGTTGTGAAGTGAATGGATATTCAAAGTTAAATTACCCACCAATTTCTCATTGCTCTCAACTATTACTTCCATACCCCCTTCAATATTATCTTTTTTTGTGATCATGCTGCTGATAAAGCACGACAAGTCGTTTGATCATCTTTATGTGCTTATTGTGCTTCTGTTGCTCATGAAACTTGCTCCTGCGTTCATTTCTGGAGTGAAAGGGGCAACTTTCGGGTGCATAGAGAGGGAGAGACAAGCCCTTCTCAAGTTTAAAGAAGACCTTATTGATGACTCTGGTCTTCTTTCAACCTGGGGAAGTGAAGAAGAGAAGAGGGATTGCTGCAAATGGAGAGGAGTTGGATGCAACAATCGAACTGGTCATGTTACTCATCTTGATCTTCACCGGGAGAATGACAACAAGTATTTAACTGGTAAGATCAGTAATTCATTACTGGAGTTGCAGCATTTGAGTTACCTGAATCTAAGTGGAAGCGATTTTGAAGGGAATCTTTTTCCATATTTCATCGGGTCCCTAAAAAATTTAAAATACCTAGATCTCTCCTTCATTGATGTTATTGGAACTCTCTCAAATCAGCTTCGAAATCTCTCAAAATTATGGTATCTTGATCTGAGTGGTAATTATAATATTAATTTTAAAAGTCTTGACTTCCTCTCCAACTTTGTTTTTCTTGAGTATCTTGATCTAAGTGGAAATAATGTCAGTCAAGCTATTGATTGGATGCAAATAGCTAACAAGCTGCCTCTTTTAAAAATCTTAGGGTTAAGTGGATGTGATCTTTCAAAAAGCAGTCCCCTCTCTCTTTCTTTTACAAATTCTTCTAAATCCCTAGCTGTCATTGATCTCTCTGAAAACTATCTTGCTTCTTCAACATTCAATTGGTTATCCAACTTTAGTAACAGCCTTGTTGATCTTAATCTTATGTCTAACTGGGATATCACTAGTTCTGAAAACCTTGATTGGCTTTCCTATCTTTCTTCTTTAGAGCATCTTGACCTGAGTCACAATAACCTTAGTCAGACGATTGACTGGCTGCAAGTGCCTAACAGCCTCCCTCGCTTACATGGATTATTGTTAAGTTCTTGTAGCCTTTCAATTATCGGTTCTCCATCTCTTTCTCTTGTAAACTCCTCTAAGTCTCTTGCTATCGTTGATTTCTCTGTCAACGATCTTTCCTCTTCAATATTCTATTGGTTGGCCAACTTCGGTAACAGCCTTGTTGATCTTGACCTCTCATATAACCAATTACAAGGCTCAATTCCAGATGCTTTCACGGACATGACTTCTCTTGGGACCCTTATTCTCTGGTCTAACCAATTACAAGGCGATTTGAGTACATTTAGGCAGATGTGCAGTTTAAAAGAACTGTATATAAGTGAAAACATTCTCACTGGAGAGCTGTCTCAGTTGTTTGGATGCGTGGAGAACTCATTAGAGATTCTACAAGTAGACGGAAATCAGCTTCATGGCTCATTGCCTGACATCACAAGATTCACTTCCATGAAAGAGCTGTCTCTCTATGGGAATCAACTGAATGGATCTTTACCAGAACGATTTAGTCAACGTTGTGAACTTGCTTTGTTGTACTTGGATGACAACCAACTCACTGGATCACTTACAGATGTTGCGATGCTTTCATCACTGAGGGAGTTGGTGATCAGTAACAATCGATTAGATGGGAATATTTCTGAAAGTATTGGAAGCCTATTTCAGCTTGAGAAATTGGATGTTGGAGGGAATTCCCTACAAGGTGTGATGTCTGAAGCTCACTTTTCAAATCTCTCCAACTTGGAATACTTAAACCTTTCTCACAACAAGATGAGTGGAATTTTCCCAGATTTCTCATCAAAATATTCCAATCTCCACAGCATAGATTTGAGTTTCAACCAGTTTGAGGGTCCATTACCACTTTTTTCATCAGATACAACAACCTTATTTCTCTCTAACAATAAGTTTTCAGGTCCAGCTTCTTTTCGATGTGATAATGCATTTGGTATGTTGAGGGTCCTTGACCTCTCAAATAACCTGCTGACTGGATGGATTCCTGATTGTTTAAGAGGTCTGGGTGTTCTGAATTTGGCCAGCAACAACTTTTCAGGTAAAATTCCCAGCTCCATTGGATCAATGTTCTATCTTGAAACATTGAGTTTGCATAATAATAGCTTTGTTGGAGAATTACCTTTGTCTTTGAGGAATTGTAGTTATCTAATATTCTTAGACCTGAGCTCAAATAAGTTGCAAGGAGAAATACCAGGGTGGATAGGAGAAAGCATGCCATCTCTGAAAGTCCTTTCCCTACAATCTAATGGATTCAGTGGAAGCATACCGCCAAATCTTTGTCACCTATCAAATATTCTGATCTTGGACCTATCTCTAAACAATATCTCAGGAGTCATTCCAAAGTGCCTTAATAACCTCACTTCCATGGTTCAAAAAACAGAGTCAGAATATTACCCTGCGAATAATGCTGTTTTTAGTGGGTATATCATTGGAAATGCAGGTATGCCTGGTACATATCAGAATGAGATCAGGGTTGGATGGAGAGGAAGAGAGGATGATTATGGAAGCACACTAGGACTTTTGAGGATCATTAATTTTGCAAGAAATAAATTAGTAGGTGAAATTCCAGAAGAAATAACAGGACTCTTATTGTTGCTTGCACTGAATTTATCCGGAAATAATTTGACTGGAGAAATCCCTCAAAAGATTGGGCAGTTGAAACAGTTGGAATCACTTGATTTGTCAGGAAACCAATTATCAGGAGTGATTCCTATCACAATGGCTGATCTAACTTTTCTATCTTACCTGAACCTCTCCAACAATCACTTGTCGGGGAGGATTCCGTCAAGCACTCAGCTGCAAGGCTTTAATGCTTCACAATTTAGCGGTAACCTTGCATTGTGCGGGAAGCCACTCTTACAGAAATGCCCTGGAGATGAGACGAATCAAAGTCCACCTGCTAATGATGACAACCGAGGCAAAGAAGTCGTCGCTGATGAATTCATGAAATGGTTTTGTACTGCTATGGGAATTGGTTTTAGTGTATTCTTTTGGGGAGTTTCAAGTGCTTTACTGCTAAAACGTTCCTGGAGACATGCCTATTTCCGGTTCTTGGATGAATCATGGGACTGGCTCTATGTGAAGGTAGCAGTGCGCAAGGCACGACTTCAACGAGCCTTTCAGAGGCTGCGAGAGCACGTTCTTGCTTAGAAGGATTGCAAGGTAATATGGTTATTCACATATCTTTTCCTTTCTTTTTATATTGAAGACTAATGGTTCATTTTATACCAGGAGGTCCTCTTTGTCCAATTAGTTCGTATTGTTTGTCCCTAAACAAAAGTCATCCTCTTTGTCCAAAATTGACACTAAACAAAAGTCATTCTCTTTTTCTTTTTTTCTTTTCATTCTAGTTTAGTCGTGTTTTGAAATATTTTGGTCCCTCAAATTTTAATTTTTGCGATTTTTATACCGTTTTTTAAAAGTTTTTACATTTTAGCTTAAAATTTTATTTTTTATTCACGTTTCAATTTCTGTACTATTTTGCATAGTTTTAAGACCCGGCCTGGTGGTCGGCCCGGTCCAAGGCCCGGGTTCCAGGTTTTGACCGGGTCACCGGGTCGGCCGGGTCAATTTTATTTTATTTTTTAAAAAAATCAAAACGACGTCGTTTTAGTAAAAAAAAAACAAAAAAAATAAAAGTCAATGAGTTTGAGGCCAGGTCTTGCCGGGTTAACCGGGTCGCCAGGTCAGCCTGGTCACACCGGGTTTTTCCTTCATTCATTTTTTCTTCAACCCGGCCCGGTTTCGGCCCCGGGTCGGACGGGTCTCGAGTCGACCCACCGGGTTGGGCCGGGTTTCAAAACTATGCTATTTTATGTATAAGTTTTGGATTTTACTCTTTTCTTCTTTATATCATCACCTTTGTACCTCTTCACTTTGGTTTTCATTAGCTAGTTTTCAACGGTTGTAAACCCCCGTAAATAAAAATAAATAATAATAATAAAAAGAAAAGAAAAAAACAACACATAGGATCGAAGTAATGACGTTTCGATGAGTAATGGATATTCGGTATGAAAGAAATGAATAAATGTAGGAATGACAATAAATATGTCATGTGAGAGAGAGAATGATCTCCATAAACAAATTTAAAGGTATTGTTGAAGTAAAAAAGAGAGTCATGATTTTTAGTTTAAAACTTGTAACGTTGGCGAAACCAGTGACAAGTTTCAATGAAAAAAAAAAAACCTGAAGATATGTAAACCCCAGTCAAAACACGTATTTTGACAAATTAATGATAAATGTGGTAATATTGAATTTATTGAGTATAAATTAAGGGGAAATGTCATGAGGATCTAAGTAAATAAATTAATGCATGAAATTCAGATTTTAGCGTAAAAGACACTGATTGTCTAGTTTTACGATATCGATGATATATCTCAATCCGACCGTTGGATCGGGCTGAAATTTTATAAGGAATCTCTAGACATATTGTTTTATATTAGGTTCAAATTTGGTGTCAATCGGAGTTGGAAAGGATTTACGAGAGTACTGAAAATCTGGTAAATTAAAGAAGATAACACATGGGGCATTAATAACTCTAATTGTAATTTTATCAAAACAAACACTCTCCTCTCCTCTATTTAAAAACAGAGCACGTCCTCTGCAAATGGAAAAAAACAGGAGGGAGACCATTTGTTTTGTCCCATTTTCTTCATTTTCTCTTCATTTCTTCAAGCTAAATCAAAAGGGAGTGTTCTTACGAGGATTATATCCAAGAAAAGAAATTAAATGACAACTTAGAGAGTTATAGAGCTTGAGAGAAACAAAGAGAAGAAGCTGGAAATTGGAAGAGGAGGACATGATTTTTGTAAATTTTAGTAAGAATTCATTGAAATAAGTTAAAGTAGCAAAGGTAAGCAACATACCCTTTAGTAATTTCGTTTTTCTCTCTTGTTCTTGCATGAGGAGAAAAAAACCTCCAAGTTTAAAATTCTAGGGTTCATGTAAATATTTTGGGGGAGTAATTGTTCATGTGAATTTCAAGATTAATTGCATGATAATGGCTTGATTTGCTGAAAAAATAGAAGGAATAAATTGATTTGAAACTATGGGTTTTGGGATTGCAACAGGGCAGGCACTTCGGTAGCCATAGTTTGACTTTACACCGTTGGATTAGATTGATTTTTGGATATGTTATTATACTCAATGTCATATACATTCTGACCGGAGGGATTGTAAATATCAGACTTGGTTTGAGGGTTGTCACCGGAGGAACATTTCTGGAAAATCACCCTTCAAGACAGCCTTGTTTGTTAGCCGTTATATCATCGTTTCACCGTTGGATTGATCTGGATTTTGGATATGTTGTTCATCTAGATGTTATATAAATGTTGAACGGTTTAGATCGGAAAAAAACACTCTTACCAGAAATTGTACTTCCCAAACAGCAGGTCTCCAAATTTCAGGTCAGTCTGGTATTGTTCTGGTATCAGGAGTTTTAACCGTTGGATGTATGTTAATTTTGGATATGTTATTCTAATGATGATGATGTATAATTCCACCATTTGGAATTTTTGAATTCTAAATTTACAGAATGATGTTTTAAGTTTGGTTTGAGAAATATTGAATGAAAATATGAGGTTTACAATAAAAAGTATGTTTTGGGACTAAGGATAATGGCAATGGGTTTAATGATGATGGTTGTGTTTGTGTTATGTTTGAGTCATGTTTGATGTGTTGATAAGTTATGGTATAGTTAAATTCTATAAAGAATAGTGATTGACTAATACTTTGGTTGTGTTAGAATGGGAAATCATGTTGTAAGTTGAATTATGATATAAGGAATCATTTTGAGTGTGCTTTTGGAAAAATTTGGCATGTGTAGTCATTGATGAAATTTAAGTTAAATTACATTGTTTGGTGATAGATTAAATGTCTTGGGACAAAAGAAAATCGGTGACGAAAAGTCATGCCCTTTGGACATTGAAGATCATCGATGAAGAATTGAATTAAATGGGCGTTTAATGTTAGTGTAAATAAATTCTAATGTAAATGAATTTAAATGACAAGTAAGAAAATAAAATACATTCATGGAAATTGTTTACGGAAGTATTTGATTTTGTGAATTTATGAATATTATGAATAAATCGGGAAGATTCAATAATGATTCAGGATGTTATATTAAAAATGTAGAAGAAGCATTCACTCGACTTCTTAGGAGCTTGTATAGTAGAAGCTTAAGGAGGGACTGCAGGAGGGACACAACAACAACAAGGAAGAGCAAGTTGAGCTTCTGCAGCTGGTAGGTGTTCTATACCTACACTTTTTACGTAGCGTTAATTTACTAACTTATTAAATTCTTGGTCTTTGCGTCTATGGGTGAAACCACAAAGAGAGAGGATAAAGTGAAATAAACGAGAAATTAAAAATGGATTTGAGTACTTGACTAGGTTAAGAATATGAATTACACTAATAGACTTTGTTGATGATCATTCCTCGAACTTGATTAGTCGGTCCCGAATGCGGAGGCTAATGATGTTAGTAAGGTTTACTAACATCGGCACAATCATCCCTGAAAATGAGGGATACTGAACTTGATTAACTATTCGGGTGAGAATAGTTAATGATATTGACCGGTGCTGTCAATATCGGCAATCACACGAAACTTGATTAGCCGGCCCCGAATGCGGAGGCTAATGATGTTAGGAAGGTTTACTAACATCGGCATAATCATCCCTAAAAATAAGGGATACTGAATTTGATTAACTATTCGGGTGAGAATAGTTAATGATATTGACCGGTGCTGTCAATATCGGCAATCACACGAAACTTGATTAGCCGGTCCTAAATGCGTAGGCTAATGATGTTAGTAAGGTTTACTAACATCGGCATAATCATCCCTGAAAATGAGGGATACTGAATTTGATTAACTATTCGGGTGAGAATAGTTAATGATATCGACCGGTGTTGTCGATATCGGCAATCACATGAAACTTGACTAGCTATTCCTGAAGTGAAAGCTAATGATGTCAAGAATCTTGACATCAACATTTCTGGAAATATTCCAAGATATTATGGAAAGAAAAATCTGATCGGCTATTTCATGTTAGAAATAGTCGATAACATCAATCAGTGGTATTAATTTTGACGTTTACAATGAACTTGATTAGCCGATCCTGATAAGGGAGACTAATAACACTAATGAAAATTTATTAGTGTCAGCATTCCCTTCCAAGTTTTAGGGGAGAGGTATTATAATGATATTTCCTATAGGGAATAATTAAAAATATTAATGAAATGGGGATTGACATCTTGATATGATTATTCATTCGGCCTTGAAGAGGCAGATATTGATTGGAAATTATGGAATAAGATGGGCGGAGGAACTAGTTACCCGGTGATGGGCTAGTGGCATTAGTTTTGTTTTCTAATGACCAAAATATACAACTTGAGTTAAACTTACTTGTGTGGTGTTAATATTGTCAGGATGACTGACTTGTCAGATTATAAATGGAATGTTGGATGATACCTAATTGTTAAACAAAAATGGTAATTTGTGTTTATGTTATGGATTATTGAAGAAGAAAAAAGGAGAAACTGATGAAGATCTAATTCTTGTGAAGGATGGAGGCAAATATCGTATCGCTTGGGACGTGAGAATAGAAGTTCATTAACCATGGTAGGTGTTATACATTTAAGGAATGCAATGCTATATATATATGTGTGTGTGTGTGTGTGATGTATTTTGAATTAATTAATGAATTGTAATTGATATAATTTGAGAATCATGTCCTGCGCACATGGAGGATGTCAAAGAAATTATGACTAATAATATAAATATGTTGTATTAAGGTTTCGTGTTGTTGCTGGCATGATAAGAATTTGGTGATAATTATAATAGTATAATAAAATGCCAATAATAGTGATAGATAATGAAATTTGGCCTTAACTATAGTGATCAAATGAGATTAGGTTGATTAATTAAATAGAATGATGTATGTATTGTATTCACAGTATTTGAAGATGGATTGGATGTGAATATTATGAAAATGATGGCAGGTTCCATGATAATGAGAGATTTTACTGAAAATCTAAAGAAACATTGGAATGTGTCGAAATGGGCACAAGAAATATGTAAGTTGAATATATTTATAAACTAAAATTAGACCGAAATCATGACGAGTTTGACAACTTATATGGAAAAGCCATAATGGGTATAATAGATGTTGGGATTGAAATTGATGTAAAGAGATAGAGTAAGAGGGAGAGAAATCACATGGTAGATATTATAATGAATTAAATGCGATCGTGAGGTGAAACAAGACACAAAATAAAAATGTTGAATGATTCTAGGAAGGATGGATAGAGACGTAATAATGGAAGGATAAATGAGAATTTCAAGGAACTATGATTGCATATCGTTGAATATAAGTTTAATTACATGTGCATGTATTGTGTGATTTTCCTTTTATGCTATATTTATTATATACATTATGAAATTGCAGGTCCTTTAGATTCATGCCAGGAGTAACGTTTTAGGTCCTCTAGTCTCCTTTTGTATGATTGAATAAGAAGATGAACATTAATGTATTTTGTCTTTAAGGAACTAAATGACTTAATATGTAATAGTACTCCTTTTACATTAAGTGTCGGGACATAAAAATGTATTATTCTATATTTGTAATCTTAGTTTGTTTACTTGCAATTATTATGAATTATGTGTGTTAATGGGAAAGAAATGAGCATGCGAAATGTGAGGCATGTACCATGAATGATGTGTTGTTGAGGTTCTACATGATTATGATATGATTGAGAAATGAATATAACTGTACAAGATGATTGTCAATAACTTGGGACCTCCAGGTATAAAGAAAACTCTGCCGAAATTTCAATGGAAATTTCAGCAAGTCTCAGATAAGTTCGGTGGATGAAGAAAAAAAAATACCCATTTTTTTAAAAGTTAAGGCTCAAAGTTCTTTTATGAATGTATTAAATTACAGGGTGTTACAACGATAATCAACTATATCAATAAATCTTTGGATTATTATCAAAAAAGTTGTGTGCTGTTTTACACCATTGTCTCCAACCTCATATTTGACAAAGTCGATTGAAATAAGGTTTATGTAATTTGGCAACGGCAAGAACTATGAATTTTGTGCTATGCATGGTAATGTGAAATTGGCTCCTTTTGATTCTTTAAAACCTGAAATACCAATCCATAGCTACAGAATTCCATCTCAATGTATTAGCTAGTCGCTAATGGAAAGGCCGTTAATATATGAACAGTTTTACTTTGGCTAATTATTTGATCGATGGGAAGTTTTTATTGTTTTGTTTTTAGATGAGAAGCTTTTTTTATTTTTTTTCTTGAAGAAACTCTAATGGAGGAAAATGACATGCCCTGGGTTACCTGCTTTTATTCGATTTTTTCAATAAATGCTGGACTCCAAATAGTCGCACTGCATTTGTTGATGACTTTGACCAAGACTTGAGCTCTTAATAATTTCCATGCACTCCACTTGGCAGTGCTGATCTTCAAATAAATCAATGGAAATGACTAAGAAGCTGAGGCATTATACAAATTGAATATGGCCAACAACAACAACCTTTCTGGCTTGAAACATTGAATTTGCACAATAATAGCTTTGTTGGAGAGTTACCTTTGTCTTTAAGCCTTTGCATTTCTCTGGTCTTTTTAGACCAGAGTACAGCAACTATTCTGATCTTGGACGACGTATCTCTAAGCAATATCTCTGGAATCATTCCAAAATGCCTCAATAACCTTAGTTCCCTTGTTTGGAAAACAGTTGCTGGGAATTCCATAACTAGCCATGGATTTAGTTTTGGTAGCAACGTTGTGCTCCAAGGTTAGGGTTGGATGGAAAGGAAGAGATCATGAATATGAAAGTACTCTTGGACTTTTGAGGATCGTTAATTTTGCAGGAAACAAATTAACAGGGGAGATTCCAGATGAAATAATTAACAGGACTCTTACAGTTGATTGCACTCAAGCAATCCCTCAAAAGATTGGGCAGTTGAAACAGTTATAATAACTTGATTTATCTGGTAACCAATTATCAGGAGCAATTTCAATGAAAATGGCTGATTTGTATTTTCTGAATTACCTGAACCTCTCTAACAATCATTTGTTTGCGTGGTAATATTGCATTGTGCGGGCTGCCACTCAAACAAAAATTTCTTTAGGAGATGAGACGTTCTTTTGATTGAAACTCACGCTTAAATTTTCAAAAATAAAATTATAAATAAAAAAAAATCATGTTATTTAAAAAATGGAATTCATAAAACTGGCCAATAAAAAAATTAATCAAATACAAAATTGATGATTATTTAGAAAATTATATAGGATTTTTATTGGGATATATTGAGCTTATTAAACTTTTCTACTTTTGAATTTAATAAAATAAAACGCGAAAACACAAAATATTTTATTATCTACTTGTAAGAAAACACTCATTAATTAAATAATAATGTGTTTTACGATTATTATTTTTGAGTGAAAAAAACTGAGAGTATTTACATGTGATGATTATTTAGAAAATTATATAGGATTTTTATTGGGATATATTGAGCTTATTAAACTTTTCTACTTTTGAATTTAATAAAATAAAACGCGAAAACACAAAATATTTTATTATCTACTTGTAAGAAAACACTCATTAATTAAATAATAATGTGTTTTACGATTATTATTTGAGTGAAAAAAACTGAGAGTATTTACATGTTAAGAAAATGTTGTAACGAATACATCGATTTTACATGTAACGAATTAAATAAATAAAAATCTCTAAATGCTACTATTTTTTTAATATATAATCCATCGATTTAAATTAATAAATTGATTTATTCCTAGCTCTTTGTCAAACTTAATTTCAAATTATTTTAATTTTAACCAGATTGAATTGAAAATATTTTACAGATTTTTAATGGCCCTCTCCAACAAACTCCCAATAGACTAATTAATTTCAGACCAATATAAATCGATCAAATTAAGGGAATTAAAACTAAAATTCTTGATGTCCACATGTACTAAACATGGATGTAGAACTACATTAGAGTAAAATGTTCCAAGGCAATAAACAACAGCACTCATCAATACACTATACTCAACATTTATCACATAGCTATAACTATTATTAGAAGAAGAAGCATGGCAGCTCGATCTGTCTAGAAAAAGAAGGAGGGGTCGCAGCAACACTCGTCAATAAGGCAGCAACAGCACAAAGCTGCAAGGCTGTGACAATAAATGTAAACGCTTCAAAAATCCAAGAAAATATTTACAGAGCAAGAACCAAGAGCAAGACAAATAAAACGAAGATAATTTCATTTATTTTTTTGTAATTCATATAAACCAGGCAGTATATTAAGATTTTCAAAGAAATTACCATCCCTCAAGGAAACCAGGCTCTCTCCGAGGCGGTGGAGCAGCGTAATATTGTGGAGGTGCCATCACTGGAGGTCCTTGATAATAACCTGCCAAAGGGGCAAAAAAAAGTAAGAAATTAAATTGAACCATAAAATGATTTCAAGATAATCCCTTGTGCATAGACTGAAAATTAACAGTTTAAACAAAAAGAAAAAAAAATCATAATTAATTAGAAAACTGAAGCAAAACCTGTATATTTGAGTCTCAAACTTGCATCTTTGAAAGGAAAATGAAAGGAAGGGGAAAAGAAAAAGGATTTTGAAGATCTTTGAAGATGATTAAGATAAGTAAATACCTTGGGCAGGGTAAGGATAGCCATACTTGGGGTCACTCATCTCTCTACCAAAGATTCTTCAGAATTTTAGAGGTTAAGATTGAAGAAAACCAGTACTGTATTTTAGGGAGCGGAGCTAGGGTAGAAGAAGATGTTGTGTGTGAAATTGTGATAAGCTCAGAGTGATGACTTTGTCTCTCTCTATCATGTAAACCTCCCCCCTTAGACTGAGTTTAAAAAAAAATAGAATAAAAATTTACTTGATTTAGCCTGGTTAACAACTCATAATAAAATATAAATAAAAATTTTATTTATTTTTTTCAAAAAAAAATTAAAAAATTTTAGATAATTAAATTGATACCTTGACTCAAATATAAAAATTTACTTCAAAATTATCTCAAATAGATTTATTTTTATATATTTTTTTATTTAAACACATTTTATGTTTACTCTAACTTTTATATTAAAAAATAACTAAACACGGTTATTTTAGAGTTTATTTAAAATAATAATAATAGTTATATTTTAAAATATTTTTTAATAAAAAATTTATCAAATAATATTTTTATTATTTATTTAAAAAATTATTTTTAATATCAACCTATTAAATAAATAAAAAATTAAATCAAATTTTACCTAACCCGTACCAAACGCGTTCTAACTCGTCATTCTCTCAGAATGGGCGGTTGTTCAATGGAATGACGTGTGTTTTAACGTGTGGATAACGTTGGCAATTGTTTGCAGACGTGACCGAAAGTTTCGCTGCCTAAAAAAGTCGAGAAAGGTACTTCAATTCTTTGATTGATGGGCCATAAGACAGCCTGGAAAGTCACATCCAGGTGGGGATATTATTAATTAATAAAGAAAAACAAATTCAGGGAAATTACTGTTCCCGTACTATTAATTTTTTTAATCTTAATATTCATCATTTCACAATTTATTTTAATTGATTTTAAAAAAAAATTATGTCAGTTAACTAGGGCATAAATGAGAAGCGACACAGGAATACAATGCAATACCAAGGACTCAAATAATCTGAATTTTTTTTTTTTTTTTGAGAAAAACTCATTCCCAAAAAACATATTTTATGGATTCAAGTAAATAAATAAAATCTCAGCTGTCTCAGGTTTTTATAAAAAATACATATCCTAACTCGAACTTGCAACATGCTATGTAAATTTTAAACATTTTATCATCACGCTATATCCTTTGGGACACAATAATCTGAATCAATCAACAGATAATTAGAAATAAGTTTTTTCAATCTTGTGTGCGCAGCCACTCAAAGAAAGATCAGAAGGAGATCCATACTGAACATTGTAGTAATGTTGCAGGGTAATAAAAACACAGCAAACTAGCACACGCCGGAGGGATCGCAGCAACACTCTTGCACAAGGCAGCAAAAACACAAAATTGTAAGGCTGTGTCAATAAATATAACCAAACAAACACATTAAAATTCAAGAATTATATATGTTGCTTTAGTTTGTGGCTTATGGGAATATGCTGGAATAGGGCAACATATGTCTCTTTGAGTTTTATTTTTTGTTTTGTTGCCGGGAAGTATTAATAAGTTGGGTATAGTATAGGGGGCGTTGCTTCTTGGTACAGTAAAAGAATATAAAAAAAAATTATTAATATTTTTTAACAGTTTATTATTTACTATAAATATATATTATATAATTCTATTTTGATATAGTAAAAATAAAAAATTTAAACTTTTGACAGCACATATTGTGTCAAACATATATATAATAACAAGAAGTGAGAGCAGAGTATAACTCAATTCATCAGACCCTGAGTTTATTATTTAAAAATCACCAATTCAAATGTCACAAATCTAGAGTCATTGAAGGTTTACATGATCATTAACTTCAAAGCATGTGAGATTAGTTGATGTATAACCAAGTTGGCCTAAATATTCGAATTAATAAAAAAGAAAAAGAAGCAGAGCTGAACAAATAAAAAAGGGTAATATTGTATTATTGTTTGGGATATTATAATCCATGTAATTCAGTTCGAATTTAATCAAGTTTAAAGAAATTACCATTCCTCAAGGAAACCACGCTCTTTCCGCCGTGGTGGAGCAGCATTATATTGCAGAGGTGTTATCGTGATAATGGAATAAGTTATGGAAAAACGAAAATTCAAAGGGAAAGAAAAAGAATTCTTCATGACACAGATCAATTGTCGAGTGATCCTCTAAAGAAAATCCCACTGAAAATTAACAGTTTAAACAAAAAGAGATGAAAAATAAGAGATTAATATCATAATTAAGTTAGAAGAAGTGAACTAAGCTAGAAGTAGGCACATTTGGGTGCTCAGGCACAAGAAGATGAAGAAAAGATAAAGAAGTTACTTTCAATCCCTTGATTGATGGGCCATGAGACTGCATGGACTTGGTGCTATAATACAAATCAAGATAATAAAAAAAATCTATAAAAAAGCAAATTAATTCTATAAAAAAACAAAAAACAAATATATCATAAAAATCAATTTAAAATAAACTAAATGGTAAAAATTTCTAGTATCACATCTTTTTTCCTAACAAAATATGAGATGATAATATATTTAATTGACTCGAGCTTGGCAAGAGCATCCTAACTTGCAAAGTTCGTGATTCGGATTAATGATTTCAGTGAGTTTAATTATTCTTTTTATTTGTTTTACCTGATTATAGAATAAAAAATAGAAAAACTTTTTTAAAAAAAAAAACAACTAAAGAATGAAACTAGAAGATAACAAATTAAAGAAATAAAAAATCTACAAATGACTTTTTAAAAATACAAATGTTAACACAATGATATACTAAAACGACATGGGTTAACCTATTATACCCACAAATCAAATTATAAGACCAAGACAATTATGTAATAATCAAATTTGAACAAGTTAGTCCCACAAAAAAAATACATAACAAAAATAAATTTAAAATAAACCAAATGTTTTTTTTTTTAAATCTCAACTTGGCATTTGGATCAACATAGATTAAAAAAAAAATCAAATGATAAAATATTGGATCAACATAGATTTTGGGTTAACTCATCAAACTTACAATCCAAATTATGGACTCAACTAAGTTTAATAATTCTTTTATAATATTTATTTTTCACTTAAGTATAAAATAACAAAAAAATAAAAGCTAAAAAAATGATCAGGCACGTGGGCCTTCTAAAAAGAAGAGCCCACACTCTTGGGCCTGGTTTTATACCAGTACATGGGCCTTCTAAAAAGAAGAGGCCGCATGCCCAGACCTGATTTTATATTTTTTTTTATTTTTTGAATGGATAAATAATATATTTTTTTATTTGTATGATATTAAAAGGCGTTATCTATTTTTTTTTTCACTCTAATCCTTTATTTTTTAATTTCATCATTTCTCAAGAAAAAAAGAAGAAGAAGAAATTTGGTATTATTTTGGGCTTAAAATAGTGCAATTGAGGGAAAAATTAAAAATAAACCGACTTCAAACAAATTAGTTCCATAAAAAAAAATATATCATGAAGATAAATTTAAAATAAACCAAGTGTTTTTTTAATAACAAAAATCTCAAGCCAGCATATTTTTCTTAAAAAAATATTCAAATGATAAAATATTAGATCAACCTGGATTTTGTGGATTAACTTATTGAAGTTGCGACTCGAGTTATGGAATCAACTAAGTTTAATAATTCTTTTATTACATTTATTTTTTTACCTAATTATAAAATAAATAAATAAAGCCAAAAAGAGATCATGCACGCCCCCGCTTGATTTTATATATATTTTTTAAAGGGACAAATGATATTTTTATTTATATGAAATTCAAAACTACTATCTATTTTCTCTCTCTCTCTTTTTGTTTTTTCACTCAGATACTTTATTTTTTAATTCCATCATTTCTTAAGAAAAGGAAGCAATTTGTATTAATCTGGGTTTAAAATAGTGCAATCGAGGAAAAATTCAAAATAAACGGACTTTGAACAAATTAGTTCCATGAAAAAAAAAATACATCACGAAGATAAATTTAAAATAAACTAAATATTAAAAAAAAATCTCAATCTACCATATTTTTCTTAAAAAGAATATTCAAATGATAAAATATTGGATCAACTCGGATTTTACGGATTAACTCATCAAACTTGTAATTTTAGTCATGAACTCAACTAAGTTTAATAATTTTATTATTATATTTATTTTTTACCTAAATATAAAATATAAAATATAAAAAAAGACCAAGTACATGGCCTTCTAAAAAGAAAAGGCCACATGCCTGACATGATTTTATATATATTTTTTATTTCTTGAATGGATAAATAATATTTTTTTATTATATGATATTTAAAGGCGTTATCTATTTTTATTATTTTTTTCACTTTGTTCATCTATGTTTCAATTTCATCATTTCTTAAGAAAATAAAAAAAAATAATTTGATATTAATTTGGGTTTAAAATAGTGCAAAGGTGGAAAAAAAATTGAGAACTTATAAAAAGAAGCTCTTTTGCAATCCGAAGTGATTTGTTAAAAAATACACTATGAAATTTCCTCACTACTTGGTTTTCTTGACAATAAATTTTTTTTCTTAAAAAAAATAAAAAAAGAGATCAAACAAAAACAATTTGTATATACCATGATAAAAAAAAAATTTAAAAACAAACAGGGACGATATTACACATATGTACATCTAAATATTTTTAATTAAACCTAGATCTAAAAGAAAATTTAGAGCCCGTTTGGCAAAGACGCTTGGTTAAAGAAAAAATTACTTTATTGTTCACTGGACTCTACTTAAATTCTGTGTTTCTAACGCAGGAAATGAAAAGCAGCTATTTCATGCTTTTTTACTGTTTATGTTAATTGCATTGTTCAATGAACAGTGCAATTAACAAGAGTAGCATACAGTGTATACTGTTCATGTAAACAGTGCAGGAGAACTGCTGATGCGGACCAGCCCAGAAACACCAGCAAGGACCCATTACATGTTCCAAATGGACCGATGACACGGTCCAAGACAAAGACATTGAAAGACGCATTGAATGCATTGGTTTTGAAGGTTTCCACCAAGTCAGAATTGGAGTATCAAGAGGAAATCCTAGTACATCTTATCCATGTGCAAGAGGGGTCCAATACAACCTTATTTGGGCCATGAGATAAGAGCTTTATTTTATTTTGTTAGCTACAGCCCAAGGCTTGTTTGGGCTTAATTCATACTTTGTTTTAAGCTAGGATCCAAGGCTTGTTTGGATTAAGTTATGGGCTTTTTATTTTAGGGTTTTGGGCCAGTTTTGAGTGGACCTCATATAAGTCCACATAAAGGGTCCATTAGGGTTAACTTTTCAAGAACTATTTAAACTCATGTTAGGCCAAAATTTCGGCAGCTTTGATGATAATTACTTCTGAAATTTTCAGTTTTAACGTGTGAGAGTGATTCTTGCATTCTTCAGTTCTTGAACGAACTGAATCTGACTTATCGAAGATTAACTGGCTTCGTGGCGTCATTCTACTCATTCCAATAGTGTAGGTGCCTTGGGGCAGGTTTCCATTGTGTCGCACTCATATCAGACCTATTTCGGCTTTCCGGGATCAAATCTCAATCTTGATTGTGGGTTGCGTGACCACGTGATCACGAGGTTCGCATCAACTGCACTGTTCACTTAAAAACCAGTGAACAGTGCAATTCTTTTGCACTATTCGCTTGCATGCGTGCCCTTTTTTTATTTTTTATTTTTTAAGTGTGTTATTTTTTTAACATTTTAAAAAAAAATTAGTTTCGAGTAAAATTTATACCTGATAATATTTTATCTAATTTTATTACTTGCTAAAAATATTATAAAAACTGTAGTTTTTGTTTGATGTATTTTGTACGTAATGAAATTATAAATGATTTCATGGAATAATAACCTCAATTTAAAAAAATAAATTAATTTAGAGTGAAGTTTATACCTAGTAATATTTTATCTAATTTTATTACATGCTAAAAATATTATAAATAAATTAGTACTAATATATATTTTTAAAATTATTTTATAACCTCAATTTTAAAAGTATTTTTAACCAAACACATTAAACTATTTTTTTTTCAACTTCAATTTCAACCACAGTTTTAACCAAACATCTATTTTTTCAAATCAAACTCAACTAAAAGTATTTTTTATATAAACAATTTTTTTTACACCACAACCATAACAGTTACCGCAATACAAAACACACTTTAAAAAAAAAATGAAAAAATAGAATAAAATTACACATGATAAAAGAAATATAAAGTTCTCTCTCCGATGGCCTGGAAATATAAAATGAAAAGATAAACAATCAACGACAACCAGCGGCAAACATTTGAGTTAGCAGCAGAGCAGTGTCACCTGCACTGGCGGTCGAACAAGCAGATATCCGGCGACAAGTGGATCCGTAAGTAGATCTCTGATGACAGAGAAACCCGTCTACACTGCTCTTTCGTTGATTCCTCCCGCTAACGTTTTTCAGGTGAATATTGCTGGCTGTGGATTGCTTGTTTTTATGCTGAACTGACTTGGGTTTTGAGGGTTGCATCTTGGTTTCTTCTTACTTGGCTGATTACTCTGTTTGGTTCTTGATGTTGCGACTTGTTTGTCAGGATGAGTCGCGCGTATCATACGCGCAATTATGATGATGGCTTATTTCTTGCAATTGCACGAAAGCTGTTTGTTGTTTTGCCACACCCACCATTTCTCTGTAAGTTCAGATGAACTCTCCCTCCATGTGTAGCTTTTCGAACAAAATTACACCTTAATTTACCCAAAAAAACCATATTGATAGCCACAAGAGAAGGGGTGGGTTGCTGTTGAGATGGTGACATTCATGGGAGGCTTGAGAGGGGGTTTGGCAGTGTGTTTGAAAGTATTATTAAAAAAATTAATGTTTTTTTTAATTAATATATTTTTTATGGTTTTAAATTATTTTGATATTTTAATTTCAAAAATAATTTTAAAAAAATAAAAATATATTATTAATATATTTTTTTAAATAAAAAATATTTTAAAAAATAATTATAACCATGTTATCAAATAATTTATTTTTTCCAACAAGTGAACAACATCTCAACAATTTTGTTGGCAGTTTTTATGGTGGGATGTGACATAGACAACTTCTTATCACTAGACTTGTCGAGCCAACCATTATTATTATCTTGGAGAAAAAGGAAAAAGAGAAGACAAGTCAACTTGAAATTTTTTTTAAAAAGGTAATGATTTCTCATAAATCAGAATTACAAGAACCCAACGAAAATGCTTTTTTTGCTTCATTTTCATAGCGATAATAATGCCCAAAAACTATGTTTTAATTATTGTGCGTGTATTGTTGCACATCCTTTTTCCTGGATTCATTACAGGGGCAACAGGGGGGGAAATTGGGTGCATTGAGCGGGAGAGACAAGCACTTCTTAAGTTTAAAGAAGATATTAGTGATGAATATGGTGTTCTTTCTTCTTGGGGGGTTGAAGAAGAGAGAAGAGATTGCTGCAAGTGGAGAGGAGTTGGCTGTGACAACATAACTGGTCATGTTACTTCACTTAATCTTCATTCCTCACCTTTGTATGATCATCATTTTACGCCTCTAATGGGCAAGGTTAGTAATTCATTACTTGAGTTGCAGCATTTGAATTACTTGGACCTGAGTTTGAATAATCTCGATGAGAGTATCATGGATTTCATTGGCTCCCTGAGCAGCCTAAGATACCTGAACCTCTCCTACAACCTTTTCACTGTAACCATCCCATATCACCTCAAGAACCTCTCAAGATTGCAGTCTCTTGATCTCAGCTATAGTTTTGATGCCGGTGTTGAAAATCTTGGCTGGCTTTCTCATCTTTCTTCTTTGGAGCATCTTGATTTGAGTGGTTCCGACCTCAGCAAGGTAAATGACTGGCTGCAAGTGGTTACCAACCTCCCTCGCCTAAAAGACTTGCGATTAAATCAGTGTAGTCTTACGGATATAATTCCTTCACCTCTTTCTTTCATGAACTCTTCTAAATTGCTTGCTGTAATCCATCTTTCTAATAACAATCTTTCTTCTGCAATATACCCCTGGCTGTATAACTTTAGTAACAGCCTTGCTGACCTTGACCTTTCCGGTAACCAGTTACAAGGTTTGGTTCCAGATGGCTTCAGAAAGATGAGTGCTCTTACAAATCTTGTTCTATCCCGTAATCAGCTTGAAGGTGGCATTCCAAGATCTCTTGGGGAGATGTGCAGCTTGCATACGCTAGATTTGTGCCACAACAATCTCACCGGGGAGCTTTCTGATCTCACTCGGAACTTATATGGACGCACAGAGAGCTCGCTGGAGATTTTAAGATTATGTCAGAATCAACTCCATGGTTCATTGACTGATATTGCTAGATTTTCTTCCTTGAGAGAATTAGATATCTCGAATAATCAACTGAATGGGTCTATACCAGAAAGTATTGGATTCCTTTCCAAGCTTGACTATTTCGATGTTTCTTTTAATTCTTTGCAAGGTTTGGTGTCTGGCGGACATTTTTCTAATCTCTCCAATTTAAAGCACTTGGATTTGTCTTATAATTCCTTAGTTTTGAGATTCAAATCCGATTGGGACCCTGCTTTTCAATTGAACAGCATTCATCTTAGTTCATGCCACTTGGGGCCTTGTTTCCCAAAATGGCTGCGAACTCAGATAAAAGTCCGTTTGCTAGATATCTCCAGTGCTAGTATTTCAGATATTGCCCCTAATTGGTTTTGGAACCTACTGCCTAAGTTGGCTTTCTTAAACATATCTCACAACTTGATGAGGGGAACACTGCCAGATTTTTCATCAGTGGATGCAGTTGATGATACATTCCCTGGGTTTGATTTGAGTTTTAATCAGTTTGAGGGTCTACTGCCAGCTTTTCCTTTTAACACAGCCTCATTGATTCTTTCTAACAATTTGTTTTCAGGGCCAATTTCTCTTATATGCAATATTGTAGGCAAGGCTTTGAGCTTCCTTGATCTGTCAAACAATCTGTTAACTGGACAACTTCCAGATTGTTTCATGAATTGGAGCACACTCGTTGTTCTGAATTTGGCTAACAACAATTTGTCAGGTGAAATTCCAAGCTCTGTTGGATCATTGTTTTCCCTTCAAACATTGAGTTTAAACAACAATAGCCTCTATGGAGAATTGCCTATGTCTTTAAAAAACTGTAGCATGTTGAAATTCTTGGACCTTAGTAGAAACCAATTATCCGGAGAAATACCAGCTTGGATAGGAGAAAGCCTCTCATCTTTGATATTCCTTTCCCTTCAATCTAATGAATTCATTGGAAGCATCCCACTGCATCTTTGTCAGCTAACAAATCTTAGGATCTTGGACCTCTCCCAAAACACCATCTCTGGAGCCATACCAAAGTGTCTCAACAATCTAACTGCTATGGTTCTGAAAGGAGAAGCAGAGACTATCATTGACAATCTTTACTTGACTTCTATGAGATGTGGAGCAATTTTTTCTGGACGCTACTATATCAATAAGGCATGGGTTGGATGGAAAGGAAGAGATTATGAGTATGAGAGATACCTTGGACTGTTGCGTGTCATTGATTTTGCAGGCAACAATTTATCTGGAGAAATTCCAGAGGAAATAACTGGCCTGCTTGGGTTGGTTGCACTGAATTTGTCAAGAAATAATTTGACTGGAGTAATCCCCCAAACAATTGGGCTGTTGACATCGTTAGAATCTCTTGATTTTTCAGGAAATCAGTTCTCTGGTGCAATTCCAGTCGCAATGGGTGATCTGAATTTTCTGAGTTACTTGAATGTCTCCTACAACAACTTGTCTGGGCAAATACCATCAAGCACTCAGCTTCAGAGCTTTGATGCTTCAGCTTTTAAAGGCAATCCTGCTTTGTGTGGTCCACCAGTCACCCATAAATGCCTTGGAGGTGATTTGCCTCGAAATCCAGTGATGAATGGTGTAATCCAAGACAATCAAGAAACTGTTCATGAGTTCAGTGCTTGGTTTTATACTGGCATGGAAAACGGATTTTGTGTATTCTTTTGTGGACTTTCAGGTGCTTTACTGCTCATACGTTCTTGGAGACATGCCTATTTCCAGTTTTTGGATGGATCATGGGGTTTGCTCTCTCTATACTGGCAGCTCATAAGGCTAGATAAAAAGCACCGCCAAACTTGCAGTTAGGTTTTGACAGTCTTTCAGATTAGGCTTACAAGGTAACATGGTTATTCCTTTTCATTTTGGTTCTCCAGAATCGGCTTTGGCTCAAATTGCTCATAATTAAGTGAAAACAAATATTATAGACTTGTAATTTGTTTCTTACTACTGTTTCTGGTATCAGGATTCTTCACCGCCCAAAAATCATGGCTCTTTTACCTGTGGAGAAGTTCTGTATCATTGGTGTTTGTTGCTTGTTGCTTGTATGGTACATCACCTTCTCCCTTTGAATCATCTAGTTCTACCCGAAGCATCCAAGATTTCTTTCTGCTTCAATTCTGAAAAATACTTTGATGTATTACGTACAGTTATGACTGTAGTTGGTGGACAATTCAATGCTATTGCTGGTTTTTGAATAAAGGTGGAAGAAAGAATGCACAAGTGATATGCTGAATGATCTTGAACATTTGGAGATGATTTTCACCGTCATTTTAATTTATTTTCTAAACATAGCTGCAGTACATATTTTTTTCTGGTTTCCCAATATTCATTACTTTGTTAGAGCTTGTTTGAGAATATAATTGTAGTTATTTTTTAAATATTTTTTTATATTAAAATATATGTTAATAATATTTTTTTATTTTTTAAAAAATATTTTTAACATTAGTACATCAAAATAATTTGAAAATATTAAAAATATATTAATTTAAAATTAATAAAAAAAATAAAAAAATTTAAATTTTTTAAAAAATATTTTTGAAAGATAAAAATAAATAATCACTTTTAGTGGGATGGACACTCTGAACTAGCACAGTCGGGGGGGAAGAAGTGGAAAGTTCCATGTTGCTTGTATGAAAAAAAAACACTGATTGAAATTGAAGAATCAAATAATTTCTTGATACTATATATATATTATGACCCTATTTAACTCTCTTTTTTATTTTATTTTTAATTTAAGAATCTCTCATAACAAATTTAGACAAATATATTTGCTAAAATATTTGTATTATATTATGGTATTTATTGGTCAAAGCACTACAATGGAATTTGATCAAATATTATTTAAATATTTATAATTTTAACACAATAACTGGATATCAAAAACTGCATTGACATCATATCATAGTACGGAATGACAATATTAAACAGGCCTCAAATGTGATCTAGCCTTAATGGTTACTTGGACCACTCTTGCAATCACCTGACCGGGAAGTTTCAGAGCTTTAATTCATCGGCTTTTGCTGGTAATCACTTTGTGAGCCTCCGATCACACAGAAATGTGCTGGAGATCATACATCTCTAATGCTCTCTGTTTTGAAAAAAAATTAAATTTTTTTATTATTTTATTTTTATATTTTTAAATTGTTTTGATATATTAATGTTAAAAATAAATTTAAAAAAAATTAAAAAATATATTATTTTAACTTATTTCCAAACAAAAAAATACTTAGAGCTACAATGTCTAATGAGCTATAAGGCTCTATTTATTTTTGTAGTTGGAAAATGTTTTTGTAAAAATTTGAATTTTTTGTTTTAAATTTTTTTTTTTTTAAATTATTTTGATGTGCTAATATAAAAAATATATTATTTTACAAATAAATAATATTTTAAAAAACACTCATTATAACATCAATAATAAAAAAAAAACCGAAATATTCTATCAACCAGTGGATGCCCACTATCCGGAGAGTGCAGAGAATCAATTGTTTTTTTGACTAACATGGCATTGTTCGAATAAAAATATTCTTAAAATAAGGATGCATGTGACTCTCAAAATATTCTATGCAATGCTCATGACAACATCATAAGAGGGCATGGCCAATTTATCACTGATGAACTCAATATCTTTATTCATGTTAATTTAGGACACAGAACTAATGAAAACACCTAGGATAGATCCAAGCAATCTTTTTCAAGCAAAGAATTCCTCTACAGTCTCATTTTCTCTAAGAACGAGGACGAGGTGGGATACTCTGTTCATTCCTGAAGAAGTTGTCAGGATCAACTCTGGTCTTCACCTTCACCAGTCTGTTGAAGTTACCCTTGAAATACTTAGCACCCCAAACCCTTGCTTCTTCAACACTGGTGTTGACCTTCTTGTTCATGCCCAAATCAAGGTCCCTGTGATTGAGGTATGCTTCCCTTGGATTCTTGGAAACATAAGGTGTCATGTACTCATAAACCTTCCTAGCCCAATCAATGTGTGTTGCACTCTCCGAAGGATCATTCCAGCTGGTCGCGTACTCAAGCATGAACAGGACACCCTTTCTATGAGGAAAAGGAGTCTTAGATTTTGAAATTCTATCCATCACTCCTCCATAAGGAACTAATAAGGTAGCAAGCTTGTCTTCTTGAATGAAAAAATCCCATAATCCTTCAAGGGCGGTTTCATTTATGAGTTTTCTGGCGAAGTCTGGCTTGCTTTTTGTGTAAACTGGGAACAAATTCTTCCGTTGAAGTAAAACTTCAGGAGTCGAATTTGCGGGGAAGAAAGCTTCATAGAGAACTGAACTGATCCAGTCCATTTCAATACAATCCTTCCTTGTTACATTCAACTCAGGGAAACTTTTTGCCATCACTTTGAGGAGTCTGTTGGTATCACCAAGAAATAAACCACTATAGACGGTTCTTACAGTTTTTTTACCTGTGGCACTAGCAATACCCGGTCGTATGCCGACGATTAAGTAGAGATTCTCATCAAATTTATGAGCAACTTGTTGCCATCTATAGAGGAGCTTAGTAAGACCTTGATCCAAGAACTTGAGAACCCTAAAAACTGTCACAGTTGATGGTACTGGAACCAGTTTTACTTTCCAGGCAGTAATTATTCCAAAGCTGGCTCCTCCACCTCCTCTGATTGCCCAAAAAAGATCTTCTCCCATGGATTTCCGGTCGAGGAGTCTTCCATGAACGTTAACTATATGAGCATCGATGACATTGTCCGCAGAAAGGCCATATTTTCGAAACAATGGGCCATATCCACCTCCTGAGAGGTGCCCACCAAGACCTACACTGGGACAAGCACCAGCTGGGAAGGCAAGATTTTTACTTTTCTCTGAAATTCTGAAGTGAAGCTCTCCAACTGTAGCACCTGCTTGAGCCCACGCACTCTTTTGCTTGACGTCAACGCTAATGGAACGAAGGTTGGCCAGGTCCACCACAATGAAAGGTGTGTCAATTACAGAGGTGTAAGAGATTCCTTCAAAGTCATGGCCTCCACTGCGGATCCTAATTTGAATTCCAAGCTCTTTTGAGCAAATAACAGCAGCTTGGACATGGGATTCTTGCAATGGTGTGAAAATAAACATAGGTTTTGGTACTGAAGGCAATGCGAACCTGAGATTTTGAGCAGTAGACAGTAAGACATCAGTGAATGAAGAGTTTTTTGGAGTGTACAGGATACTGGAGAAAGGAAAGGAAGATTCAGAATTTATCGAGAGACATTTCAGAAATCTACCCTGAATCGGAAGGGAAACTATAGACGAAGGAAATAAAAGGACGATTAGAAACACTGGAATAATGGATGTATATGGAACCATTTTCCTCTGTTTTCTTTTTTTGGTTTGTCTTTCAGGAAGTGATTTGTCCTGATCTTATAGAGAGAGAGCTACTATCCGTCGATGATCCTGTAATTGATCTCATCCTGAAGTCAACTTCGCGCAGATAAAAGCATCGGAGACTTTTGACGCAGCGTATGGTGAAAAATATTTAATCAGATTCTTAAACATTCCAAAATTATAGAAAAAAATCTAAATTTAAATTCTGAAGAAATTTCTCAAGTCAAATAATAATAATAATCCTGATTTCTTCTTCCAAATAATGCATAACGTTGCTTCTATAAAAACTTTAAACCTATCTATGTAAACTTAGATCAAATAAGACTTTTTAGAAATGTAGTTGTGATTACTTTTTAAAATGTTTTTTGTACCGAAATGCATTAAAATGATATTTTTTTTATTTTTTAAAATTATTTTTTAAATTAATGCATCAAAACAATTCAACACATCTAAAAAAATTAATTTTTAGTAAAAAAATAATAATTGAATTTTTGTGAAACGCGGTTTGTACTGCGTTTCTAAACAAACTAACTAGAAAAATCAAATTAAAACTTGACTATAATGGATGGTCAATCATGATCGATTAATCAAGAAAAAAACTTTGACACAACCATTCTTTCTCTTGGATTTTGTCTTGTTAATGATCTATTCCATAACTGAATCCATAAGACATTTCCCGTCAGCTTTTTAGTTTTTGGTCCATGCACAAGTAGTGATATCTATGAATAATTTGCATGTCAAACCGAGATCAAGTTTTGGGTTGGCATATGCAGTAAAATAAATTTATCTTCTTCAGTCAAAAAGAGGAAGTATACCTTCTTTACTATCAAACCAACCTTTTAGGATTGAAGTAGATGAAACTATATGCTTAATAAATAAAAGTTTCGTGTTAATCCCTATATATTCCGTTTTGATGGATTGACATTTTTTTAGTTCTCTCTTGTGAACAAATAAATAAAGTTTAAAGTGATAACTTATTGTTTTTAAGACCGGTTATGCATTAAGCCTATGTGAGTTTGGCGAACTATTAAACTTATGTTTTTTTTTACTTAACCAAGTACTGAATCTAGATTTATGTGAGTCTGGTGAGCCGCGAGACCCACCATTCTTGAGCTCGACAAGCACTAGGTCTAAATATGTGTGGTCTGACATATCATCATATCCACAGTTAAAGTTATTTTATCCTGATAAATGAAAGATATTTTATTCTAACAAAACAGAAATATTTGGTTAATATGTGATTTTTTTACCCTTCCACATGAGAGGAAACCTCAAAAGCTATAAAAAGAATCAATGTATGCCTCTACAGGCCAGGCCAAGTTCAATTTTTCTTTATTATAAATGATTTATATCTATTTCTAGTGTTTTTTCTTAAAAAAATGTTTTTTTTATATAATATTGATTTAATTATTAAAAAGTCTCTAAATTTCGAGGAGAAGAATTAATATAATTAATTCATCGGATATTTTACCAATAAAAGATGAATTTTATTGCCAATATTGGTATTAATAATCTTATCTTTGGTGAATTCAATAACCGCAATAATATTTAAGATTCGCTAGAGCTTTTAATTTTATCCGCAGGCCAGAAATCTTAAAATTTTAATTGAAGAATGAGCTGCGCTTTTTGCTGGCAATTTTTTTGTGCTTCTCTTGTAGTGATCTCTTCTGGATGCTTGCAGTGTCTTTGCCATGTTCTCCATGGTCTGCGAGCAAAGTCTTTTTTTATGGAAAAAAAAAAAAAGCATCTGGTCTTTATTATTATGAATTTTTTTTTTAATGGGGTGCTTTTATGGTATAAAAATATTATTTCAAAATTATTTAATAATCCCTCCCAGATAAAGCCCACCGGAGCTAGCATCATCATATGGTTGATGATCCCCTCAAATTATCTGTCTGTCTCATGTTACCTCCAGTTGAATTTCTCTCAGAAGGTGTTTCTTTTTCGCAATAGGCATTTTTTTTATGGGAAAACACATTACTATATTCATCATTGGTCAATGGATAATTAATTAATTAATTTTTTTTTGAAGTTTGAAGAACGTTAAGGTGGTCCAAAGTTGTGACAAGTTGTGGCTAATTTTATTTCTTTTATACTCAACTGTGCCTGTCAAGTGTTAATAAAAATAATAATTCTACAGAAGTGCAAGACAAGAAACTAGATGGACACGGCAACTAATTTTTTATGCACGTTTTGAATCCCGATGTAAATTACTTTTTAAAATAATTTTTTATTGTAAATATATAAAAATAATTTTTTTATTTTAATATTAGCATGATAAAACATTAAATAACACTTAAAAATTTTAATTTAATATTTTTTCAAATTAAAAACACAAAACATCCCTTGTCTTTTGTTATTCAGAGTATGGTTGTAGTTATTTTTTAAAGTGTTTTTCGTGCTAAAATGTATTAAAATGATGTTTTTTTATTTTTAAAAAATTATTTTTAAAATCAACGCATCAAAACAATCTAAAATATATATATAAAAAATTAATTTAATTAAAAAAATTTAAATTTTAAAAAATATAATTTACATCGCGTTCAAAGAGATCTTAAAATAATTCTAAGCAAACAGTGAGAGCAGCCGCATTATATGGCTACACGATTAGAAATAAGCCATTTTTAGATTAATTAGGCTTATATTGCACATGGACAGCATGTGCTCGTTAATTGCTGAGATACTTTCTTCGTTTTCTTATGATTTTGTATTGAGTAAATAATAACTTAGTTTAAAAAAAAAACAATTAAATTGGCCACCGGTCAACTCTTTATTATTGAACAGTTAATTAATATATGGAATAAGTTATAAATAAATATAAAAATATGAAAATGTTATATGGAGATTTTTAAACTAGAGGGACTAGCTTATCATTTTGCTAAAACACAAGGATTAAATAATAATTTATTCTTTTGTGTTTTGTCCCAAAAAAATATAAAAACATATTTAATTGAAGAAACAAAGATAAATATATTTAAAAATTTATTTCTATAAAAATTTTAAAATGAATAATTATAAAACCAAACATGATACTATTCCCTGTTTGTGTTTATTAAAATTTTCATTAACCAAATCATAAAATTAAATTAAGTAATTTTGATCCATTAAATGCATTATCACTTATAATAAAATATATTAATAATAATGTCGTCGCTAATTATCACAGATTTAGCGACGGAAAGTCTCAACAGTCAAAGCTCATGTTGACTATAAATATATTCTTTGGCGACACTCTTCGAGGCAGAAAAAAATAGAGCCGCTTCTTTGGTGACAAATCTGCTTTCAAATTCAAAGAGTTTCGCTGGCGTGCATTCAGCGTTCAGTTATGACGATTTTACAATCATTAAGTTTAGAGATGAAAAATTGTCGTTGAAAGAATTTATTTTAGTGACGAATTTTGGTAAGTCAATAAAACAAATAATCGGCTGTTACACAATTTATTGTAGCATGTTGAAAACTTTGTTTAAAACATGGTTAATAAATATAAAAGTAGAGTGTATTTATCTTTTGGATTAAAACAATCCCATGCGTGCTGATCACATATTTTAATTTACAGCTGGAAATCTAGGGGATTCTTATCAAAACAGATAGCACCTGCAACTCAGGAGATCAAGTAATGTATTGAATCTGGAGAGAAATAGGAGTTACATTATGATGCAAATAATTCAAAACATCACAAGGAGAAAAAATGGAGTTGACATTATGATACAAAGAATTCAACACCAAACAATATAATCACTTTCCTTCATCATAACCTCCGCAATCATGAATCAAACCCATGCCAAAACATTTGTCATATGCCATAACCAGGACTGAAATTCATGTTCATCCAACCAACCAGACAAAACACATCAAAACAGAAATAAAGATGTTAGGTATTTACAATATAGATGTCACTCGAACAGAGTTGTCAGCAGACCCAGTCAAGAAAATGGGTAAAGTCGGGTGCCAATCCACTGTTGTTATAGCTGCACTGTGTGGAAGAGTTTTAAGACCATTCGTATACCCTCGAACCTGAGCCAAGTAAATAAAATGGAAAAATGATTATTATAAATCTAGTGGTGCAAAGGGCGTCAAACTAAAATGGTCAGATTGGTAAAAAGTTAAAAAAAAATGATTGTGGTAGGCTGGTTGAAGATCAGCCTTGGGGTATTGAGTGAGCAAGCAAACTAAAATTGACATCACAAAGTGAAACAATTCTTTGAGTGCATATAGTGTGCGTTGGGGGTGCGGGCGGGGGTGGGGTAGAGAGCTTCACCTGATATATGGGTGCTCTTACTGAACCAGATGTTACCAATAGTTTCCTTCCATTTGCATCCAAAGCCATTTCATGTCTACAATGTTTTGAGGTCCCTGGGTCACAGAACCTACAAAATGAAATAAAATTGAAGCACTTTCTATCAAATCATTAAACCAATAAAAAGATGTGTTTACAACTCCTACAGGTCTGGTAAAAAAAAAAAGGAAAATAAAATGCAATAGCACGTGAAAAATCCTGTCAGGGAGGCACCGATATTGGATCACTTGGCTAAAAACACAGAATAATAAAGGGGAAGATCTAGGGAATTAAATCTTTGAAAACAGGTACACACACTCACAGGCACAGAATATTAGTTGGGGATTGTTTATCTAAATTATTAAACAGCAGGTAGAAATTAGATTTTACAACATCATGTGGATATCATATTATTTTTTTCATTACTTGCATTTAATTCCAAACTTACACAACTCATTTTTGTTCTAATAAATTCGCTATGGTTAGAAAACAATGGCAAGGAAACTAAGCAGTAATCAGTCAAGTGATACAACAAAAACATCCCATGACTCCTCATATTTATGAAAAATACATATGCACTAGCTATCAAAGAGTGGCATAAAAGGCATGAGGAAAGATACTTCAAGACATATTTCAGTTTCAAACATTGATGAAACCAATTGTTTGAAACACAACCAGCATAGTTTATCTCATAGGCAATGAAGAAGTACCTGGCATCATTCCTCGACCAAAGGATATGACCTTGATTTTGCAAACTCCATTCAAATATCTGACACCACCAAAAGAATTCTGTCAGGTTCTCTTGTATTTTATTGTTTATTTTATTATAATTTGAACAAACCTATAAGGTTTACGCATTGGGCAATGGCCATGAGGCCAATAACATAGTCAAAACATGCAATTAACCATATCAACAAACATTTATGAGTAACATCTAGTACAAATAACAACCCAGATGGCATGTAATCAACAACCAAAGTTGATATATAGGATAAATAATGATTACCTTCCCATCTGAACCCAAGCTGAAAATACTTGTCTCATCAGGTCCAAAAAGAATTGAGCTTATAGCAGTATCATGTGCAGGCCACCCAGTAATTTGTAGACCAGCAGCCATGTCTTTAGGTAGTTAAGGTGAGTGCAAACATATCCATGTGCATGTGACAGCACACGCAACCTCAACTGCACATAAATTGGTCACCATTTCTTTTCAAGGTATGACTGGGGTACTCCCAGAGTTAACAAGGCAAAGGAACAATATTGTTTTCTGGGGGGATATCACAGGGCATGTGAAAAGCTTTCCTTTTCTATAGGTTTGAATGTGCAACCTTGAAACTAGGGTTCTTTCATGCATATGTAAAGCAATAACCACTAAATTCAAATAAGGAAAATCAGAAAACTAGAACCTAATATTACAAAAGGATACCAAAAATGTGGATCATTCCATCAGTTGCAGCAGCTGCTAAAATCTTTCCGTTGTGATTGAAGCTTAAGGAAGTAATTGCCGGAGGATCTTCACCAAGAGGTAGAGCTGACTTCATTAAATTTAAATTCAGTAAGAAATAAATAAATAATGTTAAACTGCACTCAAGTACAAAGATCTAGGACAAACAAGGACATACCATTGCTCTCCATGTCTTCATGTTCCATACAGTTAATGAAGCAAATCCCAAACTTTCAATATAGTTTGAGCCATGCCTGCAAAGACAATGAGGCCCTGGTAATACCTAGCTTAAATATGATACAGAAAGTATGTAGAAGAAATTTACATAAACATGGCCTTCTAAACGAAATTATAATCATAAACTTCTCAAATACAACTCCATCGGGTAAAAATAGTTTTAGCCCAGTGCACAAACTCAATTAAACATAACACTGGTAATTAGTCACGGGTACCAAACATGATAAAGAGACAATTTTAGGAGTCAAGTTGCAATTTTCACATTGCATCTGAGTTATATAAATATGGCTCTAGGTAGAAGTGGAAAATCATTCATTCAACCAATCCAACTTTTGGAATAAGGCTCCCTTAACTGGAGTTGAGCATGTCTTATTTTCTGTTTCTTTTGATATGACCCCAAAAAAAAAAAAAAGATGGCGCCAAAATGTGAAATAAAAAATTAAATTGCTCGTAATTAAGCATGTATGCTTGCTCAAAAAGTGAAATAAAAAGGATGTGTAGCATTTCCAACAAACAGTTCTGCTTAAATTGGTTAAACTAATCAGCTAGCAAGTAAATTACATGAGAATTTCCATTCAAGCACATGATTCAGTATTCAGCAACTTTTCATTCGACCAAAAATAAAAGGAAATACCTTCTAGAAGCTGCTGCAGAAACAAAAATTGGTTCTACTGGGCTGCACTTTAGATCCAGGACACTGCAGGATAACAAAAGATGTTAAGAGAAAGTTTGAAGGCAAAACATAAATGCAGATGAAGTTTTTAATGTAAGTGCCTGGGAAATGCTTCACTTGTGTTCAGATCACAGACAACTCTCTTTGCATCAACATTCCATGCTTTGATTCCTCCATCAGCGGTGCCTATGAGAAGCTTTTGTCAAAATGAACAATAGTGCTTAACAACGGAAATTTCTAATCTTCAATAATTAAACTATCATGTCTCTAATAAACCATATGTTTACTAGAAAATGGCGCTATACATACCAAGCGGTCAGATTTGCATTCCCAGTCAAGAGACATAATCTCCGCCCCGCAATATATGGTTGCATTTCTTGATGCTGAAGTTGATGAGTCATATGTCCATATCCTTCATCAAAAAATGCATGGCAAGAGAAGGAAATTTCAATTGGAAGTCAACAAACAATCAAGATGTTAAACAACAAATGCAATTAATCAGGTTATGCCTTGGTCTTCCTGTCACCACTCCATTAGTAAGTACCTGACTGTGCCATCAACAGAAGCACTAGCTATATTGTTGCCAGAGGCAGAAAAGCGGCAACGACTGATTGCACTTGTGTGGCCTAAAAATGTCTCCTAAAACACGTCTAAGAGTCAGAAAACTATAATAAAAGGAATAAAAAAAAAAGTGGCAAACAACACGGCATGAAAGGAATTATATAATAAAAAGCACAAAATTATCCACGAGCAATAAAGCCTTCATATGCATTTTCACCTGGAAGTCCACTTTCACTTCTGGGAATTCTTCTTCACCCTGCATCTCGCAACCATCATCTGTAATATCACAACCAATAATTACTCAACTAGAGAGAAGCTCAAAACAGCATCACTGGCCAATAAATTCCGGTAACAAACAAGCAATTTAAATCAGAGGAACAGAACATCTTATCAGCCAGAAATATACAGCCCTCTGATCTAATTTTGTCAAGTATTAAAAGCATCTAATTTTGTTAAGTATTAAAAGCTAAGACATAGTGCGATACATATCTCTAGCACAAACATAGGGAAATATGTATACCCCACTCAGCGCCGAGCTTTTAATAACATCAACATGCAAGTAAAAAATCTAACTAGTAGCATTAGTTCACTCAGTACATGACTACAATATCAGGTTGATAACATTGCATTCCATCATTTTTCCAGTAATACAGCTCAAAGTCCTCGCTCTCACTAGGCTTCATATTTAATCAAAACAAATAATGAATCTTATATTTCCCACCTATGAATGTCTACCAGTCTGATCATTTTTGAAGAACATACTCTCCAGCATGTTTGGATATGATTGTAAGAGAGAATCTAAGCAATCATAATTCAAGAAAGAAAATTAATACAGAATTATTACCCACCTTTATAAGAGTTATCACAGTTCATATGACTGACATCACTTTTACCACTTTCAATGTCAATATCAGAAATAGAGCTCGATTCATTCCGGGGCCTGGACACATTTTTGACAGGTTCCCCAACAGCCCGTTCCGGATTGAGCTCTCTTTCTCCTAGACCCAGGGTTGCAGGAACATCAATTTCCTTGTCACTTACAGATAAAATAAAATTTTCTTCATCCATGCCACTAGATGAAGTTATACTGTTAGCTTGTCCCACACTTGTTCCCAATGTTGATGGAGCATTACCAGCACTACTGAGTCCAAAAATAGTATCAACTGTCACAACAAATCACAAAATAAACCATTGAAGGGAAGAAAACCATCCCTACCTCCTTAACCGGCATATCAAAGCCTCTTTCTCCTCCAATAAAGCCTGAAGTTGAGATAGTTTAAGATTAAGCTGCTTGATATCTTTTTTTAGATGGTTGGCAGTGTTTTTATCTGAACTTATCTTCAACAGCGCAGGGATGCGTGGCTTAGTTAAGAAAAAATCTTCACAGTTCAAACAGTAACAACACTTTATTATGAACAGAAAACCAATGCAACATTTGATCATGTAATATTTCACGCCAAAAAGGTCACGTAGCTTTCTTGTAGGCTTGCAGGAAGAGGGGATAGTTCTACATAAAAGGAGTGTGTTGGTAATTTGAGGGAACTCATAACACCCCCCCCCCCCGACACAGGTTTTGCAATTGAAACTTTAAATTCGCAAATCAAATACATTATGATCCAAAAATAATTCACATATAATGGCAACCGTCTGATGGAGAAACATTTTAGGCTGTGAAGCATGGACCAGCTAAATAACACTCCATATTTCAAAATGCATCATCTTAATATGAAATGCACGGTAAATTGGTAACAATAACAAGGAAAAAGAATATTTCAGAAAGCATATCATCATAGTGATTCTAATCAAAAGGATATGAGTTCCATTGAAGATCTCATTGAAAAAATTCCTTACAGACAACAGCAACCCTTCATACCATTCCTTCGAGAAATAAATCCGAAACTGAGGATCCAAGCTAGGATTCTTCAAATAAGGAATAGCTACAATACATAACCCAAATAAAAAAATAAAACAAACCCAAAATCCAAAACAGCAAACTCAACCACAAGGACAAAAGGAACCAACAAACCTACCGAACCATGGAGTCCAGTCATGACCTTTTTGCACCAGCTCATTCCCATTGATCCCAAAAAACTCCAGAACCATATCTTTCCTCCCCGATTGAATTGCGTAAACAATATAATACCGCAAAATATAACCCTCCAATTTTAACAAAGTATCAACAAGCACATTCTCCGACAAGTTGGAAAAGCAATGCTTAAAAAAATTAAGCAAACCCACTAATTTATCAACTTGAAATCTAGGAATGTAAATAGCAAATATCAAGTCTAACAACTTATCAACATGAAACCCTTGACCGATATCAGTGGATAATTCATTATCAAGAACTTGTAGGGTATTAGTAAACCCTCTAAATACAAGAAATTCTCTTACTAGCTCCTCTGCATATTGCATGTTCTCCATGTTTCTGTTCAAACCCTACAGAGAAAGAAAACCTAAGACAGTTAAGATTGTAATAAAAAGAAGATTTTAAGCGATTTTAATTCAAGGAGAAGAGAGATTTGTAAGAAATAAATGGTGAATTTGTACCTTGGAGAACTCGAAGAGGAGATCCAGAGAGAGATTTGTTTGGTAAAATGGAGCTTCGGCGCTATTATTATTATTATTATTATCCTTTCTTTCTTGTAATAGTCCGTTGCTAAAGTTTCAGTGCTAATGTACACTGAAATGTAGTGGACTTGTAAGAAAACAAAAACAAGGTCATGGGCCTGATTTTCATACTCAACAACTAGCATGTTGTCACCCAAGATACCCCTGTTTCTTCTCTTCTTTTTCTTTTTTTTTTCTTTTTGTTTTGTTTTAATTAATATGAGTGTTTCTTCTGGTTCAACTAATTTCACAACGTCTTGAAATTAATAATCATATAAATTTTTAGTATCTTTAAAATTTATAAAATTCAAACCGATAATTTTTAAAAAATAAATCTAGACTTACCCAAATAAACTACACCCTTTAAAATCAACAAACTAAAGCTCTTATTTCTTGAAATAACACATAGGTAAGGATAAGGTATGAGGTGGGCTAACTCGGGTCTTGACAAGGTTTAATTAGGTTTTTGTATGGGTTATACTGAGTTTATTTTTTATTTTTTGTTGAAATTCAACCTGTTCAAAATGTGAGTTCAAGTTTTAAAAAATAATTTTTTTTTTGTAATGACTCAAAATTATTAACATTAATTATTAATTCATGATTAATATTAATAATTAACGATTAAAAAAACTAAAAGAGAATGGTATCTTAAAAGAGGGGGAGATGCCCAAATTAGAAGCAAAAATATAATGTGTTATTGTACTATTGGTTCATAAAATATTTATTGGTTTTCAACTTTTCATGTACACAAATATTAGTTAATTGAGGAAAGTATTATTATAAAACCTGCACACAAATTCACTCGGGTTCCAGTCAATGCAGAATCTAGATTTTGTTACAGATAGTAAGAGACTGACAAAGAAGATGATTTTATTAAGCTGTAGCCTTGGCTATTAATAGCCTTACACCGTGATAAAGAATGAATAACAAAACCCACGATTTTACAGGAAACCAAACGTGGTCAAACAAAGCAAATTACGTGTCCCTCAAACAGAGGAGGAATTATTCAACATGACTAAAAACAATCCTAAGACTTAGGAACAAGCTGGAATATTTCAACATTTTATCATCCTCCCTTAAACTGAATTCTATCAGTTTATACTTGGAGATTCGCACACGCCCAGTAACTTTCGCATCTTCAGAAAAACATCAAGCTTCAATGGCTTTGTTAAGATATCAGCGACTTGTTCTGTTGTAGAACATGTAATTAGTTCTACTGAACCATCCTTAACCAGTTCGCGAAGAAAATGAAACCTGATATCTATATGTTTGCTGCGGCCATGCATTACAGGATTCTTTGAAAGTTTGATTGCTGAAATATTGTCACAATAAACTTTTGTTGGAGTGTGTTGTGTCTGATTTAGGCTCTTCAAAATTCTGTTTATCCATACGACTTGACATGCACTTGAGGCTGCTGCTATGAATTCTGCTTCGGTGGTGGATAAGGAAACAACTGGTTGTTTCTTTGATGACCAAGAAATAGCTCCTGAGCCCATAAAGAAAACATAACCCGAAGTGCTTCTTCTATCATCTTGGTCATCGGCATAGTCGCTGTCCGTGTATCCAAAAAACTCTGTATTTCCTCCCTTTTTGTAGAATATCCCAAAATTGGTTGTACCTTTGATATATCTCAAGATCCGTTTGGCTGCTAACAAGTGGCTTTCAGTAGGACTTTCCATATATCGACTGATCAAGCTGACAATAAACATCAAATCTGGACGCGTAGCAGTTAAATACATGAGGCTCCCCACTATTTGTTTATAGAGAGTACTGTCAACTTTAACGCCACCCTCATCTTTTGTAAGCTTAAAACCAGGAACTGCAGGATTGTGTACGGAGTTGCACTGATTCATTTTAAATCTCTCCAGAATTTCTTGTGCATATTTATGTTGACTAATAAATATGCCATCCGTTTGCTGTAGTACTTCAATACCAAGAAAAAATCTCATTCTACCAAGATCAGTCATGTCGAAAGCAGTCATCATAGAATTCTTAAATTGTGCAAACAACATGTGATCGTTACCGGTAAAAATGAGATCGTCAACGTAAAGGCACACAATAAGAATTTTACCTCCACCAACAGTCTTAATAAACAAGGTGTGCTCATATGGGCACTTTGTGAACCCTTCTTCCGTGAAATAAGTCTCAATCCGACTGTACCAGGCTCGCGGTGCTTGTTTGAGTCCATATAACGCTTTCTTGAGTCGATAGACTTTGGATTCATGTCCCTTTTGTTCATAGCCAGGGGGCTGATTAACAAAAACTTTCTCATTAATTTCCCCATGCAAGAAGGCGGACTTGACGTCAAGTTGGTAGATCACCCAATTATTCTGCGCGGCAAGTGCAATTACAATTCGGATAGTATCCATACGGGCAACCGGTGCAAAAACTTCAGCATAATCAATCCCATATTGCTGACAGTAACCTTTGGCAACTAGCCTTGCCTTGTATTTGCCCACTTCCCCACTCTCATTTACTTTAGTCTTAAAGATCCATTTGACGCCTATACTCTTTCCTCCGATTGGCAATTCCGTGAGCTCCCATGTGTCATTCCTTTCTATGGCCTGCATTTCTTGATCCATGGCACTCCTCCATTTTTCTGACTTCACTGCTTCCTCATAGGTCATAGGATCACTGTCACCAAGCATGGCCAAAAACATTGTGTTTCCAGGCTCCTCGTCAGAAAATTCTTGTCCCGTAGAGTAATCTTGTAACCAAGCTGGTGGTTTTCTGATTCGTCCCTGTTTCTCCAAATTAACGCTGCCAGAAATATGTTGCTCGTCATCATTTTGCAAAGCACACAAGTCCATCTCCCCTGCTTTTGAAAAATCCAGCCCCTGCCCGTCTACAATTTCTCCCAGTACTGTACCTGTTCGCGAGGATGAGCCCGTGTCATTTGAAAAATCCAGCCTTTGCATCTGGGCTGATTGACGCGGAGCTGCGTCAATTGTAACTCCAATTTCCTCTTCAGCGTCAATTTCAAATTCAATGTCCCCACTGTCAGCAATTACCACATTATCATCAACAGCAATTTCCCCATCAGCGTGACCCTTTGCATGTATGGGCTGAGCAGCTGCATGTTCCACATCACCAGTAACAGTGGCTTCGTGTGTGTCCCATTCCAGAGCAGTTCCCAAATCAGTGTTGGAACTGTTATCCCAGCACCATTGTTGATCTTCCTCAAACACCACATCGCGACTAACAATGATTTTGTTAGTGGCAGGATTAAACAATCTATAAGCTTTAGATTCTTCACTTACCCCAAGCAAAATGCATTTGAAACTTTTTGCATCAAGCTTCACACGTCTGCTGTCTGGCACATGCACATGGGAAATGCAGCCAAAAATTCGAAAGTGATCAACCGAAGGTTTAAGCCCACTCCATGCTTCTTCGGGTGTTCTATTTTTGACAGCAAGAGTTGGACACCGATTTAACACATGCACACACCAATTTGCAGCCTCAGCCCAGAAATTGCTAGGAATTGATTTTGCGAACAACATGCTTCGCACCATATTCATAATTGTGCGATTTTTCCTTTCTGCAACTCCGTTTTGTTGGGGAGTATATGCAGCAGTTAATTGTCTATTAATCCCATGAATTTCACAAAAATGTGTGAATTCTTGGGATGTAAATTCCCCCCCACGGTCTGTCCTGACAGAACAGATATAAGCACCTGATTCCTTCTCAACCCTTGCTTTATAACACTTAAAAATTTCGAAAGCCTCTGATTTTTCAGCCAAAAAATAAATCCACACTTTTCTGCTAAAATCATCAATGAACGTAAGTAGATACCTCTTCTTACTATTGGAGCATGGATTGATTGGGCCGCATATGTCTGAATGGATTAGTTGTAGGAGTTTAGAAGCTCGCCAGCTGCATTCCGTGGGAAATGGGTCGCGATGCTGTCTTCCTTTCAAGCAGTCTTCACATACGGTTTGAGAGTAAACAAATTTCGGTAACCCCTTCACCATTCCCTTTTGTTGAAGAAGTTGCAGCCCATTCCAGCTAAGGTGCCCATAACGGCAGTGCCAAAGTTTTGATTGATCAATGGTGGCTGATTGAAGGCATTTCTGTGAAGATGTCATGTATGCTCCAAGTCGTTTTTGTCCTTCTGATGTGCACCGAGCATGGACACAAAACATCCTGTTTTGTGTTATCTTGCTTTCGATGATTAAGCCTTTGGAAGCATGAAAGATTTTACATTTGCCATGCTTAATCAACACTGTCATGCCCTTTTCTTGCAATTGACCAAGACTCAGCAAATTGTTCTTTAAATCTGGCACATAAAAGACTTCTGGAATCACAAAAACAATGCCTCTTACCTCAAACCGAATCCTTCCCTTGCCCTGTACTCCAAGCTTGGAGTTGTTTCCCGGTTTTACTGATTCTGTGAAGCTATTGTCTAGCTCAGAAAACAATGTTTTGTCTCCACACATATGATTGCTACACCCACTGTCAAGATACCAAGTGTGCTCAGTGTTGATCTCTTCATGATCTACAAGTGCCATCAATAGCATCTCTTCTTTTGTTTCTGCATATTTAGCCATGTGATCGTGAGTTCTCTTAGGGCACTCCCACTGAAAATGACCAAGGTCATGACAGTGGTAGCATTCTATGGCAGATTTGTCAAATCTGCCTTCAATTCTTCCTCCTTCAAAACGTCCTCTGCCTCTTCCTCTACCACGGTAACTGTTTCGTCCACCATTTCTTCCTCCTTGATGTAGCCCGTGACTCACTTGCAGGGCTTGTTCCTCCACAAAGCTTCAACTGATCCTCTGTTCGTGCACCAGAAGAGAGCTTTGAAGTTCATCAATTGACAAAGCATCTAGATCATTAGACTCCTCAATGGAGCATACCACATAATCATACTTAGGAGTCATAGATCGTAGAATTTTTTCAATGATAATTACATCTTCCATTTTTTCCCCATGAATTCTCATTTTGTTGGCTATAATGAGAGTTCGGGAGAAATAATCATCCACTGATTCTCCAATCTTCATGTGCAGTACTTCAAATTCTTTGCGAAGTGCCTGCAATTGAGCTCTTTTTACCCGAGATGTGCCTTGATACTTTCTCTTCAAAGAATCCCATATATCCTTTGCAGTATCCTTCTTCAAAATAGTCTCCAGTATTGATCGATCAATAGCCTGGAAGAGGTAGTTTTTTGCTTTGAGGTCCTTCAATGTGAGCTCAGCAATGGTCTTCTCCCGTAGGTCTTTGTCTTCTGCTGCAACAGTAATTCCCGTTTCTATCAAGCTCCAATATTCTTTGGAGCGGAGAAAATTCTCCATGAGCATACTCCAATGGTCGTAATGACCATCAAATCGCGGAATAGCAGGTTGCACAAAGCTATTCTCGGATGCCATAATTGTTGTTTCTTCTTGCTGAAAAAAAATCTGGGAATGATGGGTTCCTCACAGTGTTCCTGTTCCTCACAGTGTTCCTACTCTCTGTGTTTCACTCAATCCTCACAGTGTTTCTCTCCTTTCTATTTTCCTTAACTGATTGCGTGTTTCCTCACTCTCTCAGTTTTCACTCCTCTCAGTGTTTAGTCTTCTTCTCTAGCCCCTCACGTGTGCTCTGATACCATATGTTACAGATAGTAAGAGACTGACAAAGAAGATGATTTTATTAAGCTGTAGCCTTGGCTATTAATAGCCTTACACCGTGATAAAGAATGAATAACAAAACCCACGATTTTACAGGAAACCAAACGTGGTCAAACAAAGCAAATTACGTGTCCCTCAAACAGAGGAGGAATTATTCAACATGACTAAAAACAATCCTAAGACTTAGGAACAAGCTGGAATATTTCAACATTTTATCAGATTTGTCCAGGTTTTTTTTAATTTTTTTTTATTTAAAGTAGATAATTAACTTGACATGATCCATTAAAACCAGAACTGACTCACGATCTAAATAAAATCTAATTAAAAATTTAATTTTTATTAAAATAATATTATTTAAAATAAATATCTTTTTAATTAACCCCTGACCTTTATAACCGGGTTTTATAACATCAGAAAAAAACCAGGATGCAACTAAGAATAAAAGACTCATTCACATTACTATTTCTTTTCACATTGGTAAAATGTTTTTTATATGTTATATATACAAGTTTACTAAGCTTTTTAACCATGTAGTAAAAGCTTTATTAGTAGTTAAATTTATGTTCAAAGAATTTTTCTAATCAAAGTGGAAGAGGACATGGGGAGATTTCTTCCCCATCCTTTTAGATACTGTCTTCCTATCTCTACAAAGTAAAAGTACAGGGGCTGACTTGACCAATTTCCTAAACTTGAGGAACCATGTCGCCGCTCATGAAAAAACTAGAAAGGATACCTCTCTTGAAGACGACCTGCACTTTTATGTTCAATGATTCGATCAAATTTTCCTCAAATATCTTTGTCATCCACTGGTTTCAATTGCATAGGAGAAAACCAACAACAGTCGATTCTCAGTGGCTTATATATATTCTGCAAAAATTGACAGCAAGCTTCGGCTCCTCAAGAGGGAAATGGTTAATGACACAAAAAATGGCAGCATAAACTTATTCAAAAAGATACAAGAAGAAGAAGCATATGGAGCTCACATTTCAAAATTTAGAGCTATAGACAGGAGGATCTTCCAAGTTTGAAATACAAAATTGTACAATTCATTTCGAAACAGCCGCGTTTCCTCGCCAAGAAACACTCATTTTGGTTAGGTTAAAATGTTTTTGACTGTTCAAGGAGCTACATGTGTGATAATAACCTGAAACACTGCCTCTTATCAGATTTGCCCACCTGAGGGATGAATTGCCATCTCAAACCACCACCGTTAATTTACTTCACAAACTTCGAGCAACCTTCTCATACAAATCACGAGGCCAATTCCGATTCATATTATTTGCAAGGAACTGTGTAATCTGCAAAAGTTACCAGAAAAATAATAATAATAACAATGTCCAGGTAACAACAACATTCTGTGCCTATTCTCAAGAGAACCACCACATTTTCAACGACAGTTGCACTCTAAATTGACAAGATCAAAATCCAGCAATTCATTTTCCCTATCAAATCATTATGCGCCTGATGGCCACTATATGTTTTGCAAATCAAAATGATTTATAACTAGAAAAGCCCAAACAAAACAACGAAATACATATCAAATCATAGAAATGAGAATTGGATGCATTGGTACGCAATTGGCAGCATATATGAGTTCATATTACATCATTATTTCTGGCCCTCCATATAATCTGTAGGAAAACTATCAAAACCCATTCAAGCATTTTTCTAGCTCATCATCGTAATTTTTAAGGAATGGGCCTTTCTCAGTTTTCAAGTATAAAACATTTGCGGGTCTGAACTTTTTCTCACAATAGGGTGTCTCAACTATAATTTTTTTCTATCGAGATTTTCATCCGTTTATAATGACATAATCGGTAAAGGCATGCTAGGAATTTGAGGATGTATCTATTAAATGATGTCATGGTCACCAAAACCTTACAAGAAAATGAGGACTTATGTCACCACTTAAGCCAAGAAATACTTTCGCAATCCAGATTTCAAGTTTACATGTCTTTTAAACTGGATAAAACAACACCCATATTTCTTGTTCAGACTGATTAGTAAGCCAAAAAGCCTTAAATTGCTTCAAAAATTAAGATTATGATACTATGATCCTACAAATTCTACTGCAATCCCACCAAGACTGTACCCACTCACACTCTTAGCAATTCAAAAGATTTTATATGTCTAGACTATAGGATCATATGACTATGATCCAGGTTGCAGTTTTTGACAACCTTTACTCACTATCCTTCAAACTACAATTTTTTAGTAAGCAATTTCAAAGAGATCACAAGCAAAATACCATTTTCAAAGGAGCACCAATATCTATCAAAGAAAAAATAACAAGATCAGAGCATAAATTTTCCAAAATACCTTTGCTCTCATGGCACGAAGTGACCCATCAGAATCTGTCACATTATCCAAACATGTTAAAGCAACCTTTAAAAGGTATGGCACACAAGCCTGAACATGAAGGGATAAATTCTGAAGTGCGTCAACAGTGACATCTGGCACTCGTGGATCCAATGGAAGAAAAGGAAGTTTGGCAAGCTCCCTTAAAGCATCAAGATAGTGACCCATTCTCGCCAACTTGTGAACAGATAATGTTGCCTCAAGCTGTCTCAATACTGTTTCTTGTTCTATGACATGACCTCTTTCTTGAAAACTGGGTACCATAACCGAATGATTGAGTTAAGGAAAACTACAGAGAAGATATAAAAATAATATATAACACTGATATTGAAAACTATAAAGGCCCTAGAGAAGGGATGTTAAAAACTCAGAGGAACTTGTTTTGCAAACTTCAGTAACCTTGTCAATTTGTTAGAATCCCAACAGTTCAGAATTCATTGATTTCAAAAGTTCCAAACTTGAGTTGATGGCAAGGATAAAGTTCAAGATGTGGGAAGCCAGCACCATCAACAAAGTTCAACAATATGAAAACATCATTCAAGTAAATAATCTTCATGATGGCTTGAAATGAGTGCAAAGATATGGGTGAAAGACGTGTTAGCACTTCGAAGAAATCAGAAATTTGGTACACATTTCAATACTAACTTAGTGCATGAAATGTTAACAACATAGATTAGGTTATATCATGTGTCATCACCAACAACTTGAATTTCCAGAGCAGCAGTTAGAGTTTTCTCTTGTCATTTACAATTTAATCTCAAATTTAAAAATTTAACAGCGTAGGTTGCAGACAACATTCACAATATAAACCATGAAATTGAAGCTTCTGGTGCTTCCGAAAGTTGCTTTCAGTTCAACTATATAAATGCTTCAAGCACTTGTAATCTAGTAAAAAATATCAAAAGCAAACTATCATCCCAAACTTAACAATGCAAAAAAGGAAGCCAAGGAAAACACAGGATCATAATTACCTTTCATTAGGATAATACTTAAATGTCTCCAGAATCTCATTGCCAGAATTAATGAGACCAGCAGTCCAGCTCTCACCATCCAATCTACCACGTGATAGTGCACAAATTGCTTCAGACAGGCACTTATTGATTGTATCTAAAGCCATAGAGAATGCCCCAACTCTCTTCTGAATTTCAATGGACTGGATTTTGGCAATCAGATCAGGGCAAATCAACAATGAGAAAATGTGAGGCGAACGAGCAATATGGAGGTAAAAAAACCAGTTAGTCACTATATTGCTTTACCAAGAGGTAGATAAACATTTCTGGAGAAATAGAGATGCATAACTAGAGAAAAAAGGTGAAGACTCCCTGAAGAACTCCAAAAAGGAATGATTTCCAAACCAAGAGAGTCAAAAGGCAAGGAGAGGAAAATTAACCTTTTCATCTAGTCCAGCTTCTTGACACTTGTGAGCAGCTTCAAGTAGAAATTGCTGTCTTTCTTTAGAATCAGTCAAAAATCGTGCCAATTCACCTTGTTCTCCGGCACCTCTTGGACCCAGTAAAAGATGAATACCACCATCCCTTAGCAACAGCTCAGTGAGGAGTTGCTTCAACATCATGCTTCTCTGCCTCTGCTGATCAATATTACCTCTCCCAGTCCATGATGCTTCCCCACCACCTACTGTAGCTGCAGCTTGGGCATAATATTCTAGTGCCATTGAGAGATTTCCATGACGTAAATATGCAGATCCATACTGCCTAATTATGCTAGAGACCTCTGCATAAGCATCCATTACCCCAAGTTTTTGCCCAGCTCCAGCACCTTCAGTAAGAACCCCATGGTCTGCTAGTGCAATTGATACATGGACTGCGTTGATATTGTATCCTTCATCTGCAGCTTCCTTAGACAAATATAAGATAGCTGGTAGCATCTGGATGCTTAATAGTAACACATAAGGGTATACGAGAGGGTCTTTCCCATTTTTCGTATAATATGATGGCTCAAATTTATTCAAGTATGCCTGCAAGTCCTCCAAACTGTATGGTACCAAGCTTCCATTCAGGACCTGAGATGAGGTCCCACCATGGTACTCTTGAACAGCTGATAATTTGAACCACAGGAAATCCTCTATAGTATTGAAAAGGGTTGGCAGATCTCTCAGCAGGTGGTCAATTTGCCTGTGAGAACCAGATACTATAGCATAGAGCAACAACTTTTTCTTGTCATATGCAGCTCGACCCACCCGATCACCCATTCTTAACATTTTTTCACATTCTTCTGAAGCAGCAGCTGCAATATCCGCAGGCACCATACCTCCAGAGTTAATCCACTCCATGAGCTGTGAAAGGGAAAGCTAATGATGGAGGCTGCTTATAAAGTATATAACTTTTTATCTTAAGCAGAGAAAAATCAGTACCATAGGAGCAAATTGGTGTGAAGCACGGGAAGACAGGGCAACAGTTCTTGCTTCCTCATAATACCCAGTTCTCAAGCAAATATAGATCTGTTGAGAACAGAAAAATATGATTTAGTATAGAAACACAGATTTTTTAGATAGAAGATTATGAAATACAATTGTTCGGTACCCTGCTAGAACACAACTGGTTTGTCGTTAGAGCAGAAAATAAATTTAGTATCCTGCTATTTTGGTCTGTCAAAATAGCTTCAAAAGGAATTTAACATTCTGCTGAATGACTTGACCCAAATTAATGAATATAACTAAATGATACAGATGCATGCATGCACTCTATATTAATTATTTTTCTTGCTTCTGAAATTATCCTAACTACCACTGCTAGGGTTGTTGTTGTTTTCAGTTAGATAAATTATAGCAACAACCCCCATAAATTTTAGCCACGGGAGGTCTCTCTAAAACAAGATAGTATAGATATTAGTGGTGTACAATTTCAAATAAAATGGCGTGGTCACATAATTAAGAGAGCAAAACACAAAGGTTACTATCTTACAGATGAATCGTGGTTCCTACTTTATTAACCCTTTAAACAATGCCCTCTGGCTTTCATGTAATAAGCATTTAGGAGACCAAAAACTATTAAAAGCATTCCCATGCAAAATTCACGTGTAACAAGGCCCTAAAATAAGAATTTATCAATGACCTGCTGCCAAGTGGTATCAACTGGAGGCTGCCTATGAGTATCACCTGCATCAAAATCCAGAACTCCATAATCCCTTAACCGAATCTGCACAGGAAGATAAGAAGAACAAGAAAAATATGATTTCACGTAAAAGAAAAATGTCAATGAACAAGTCCAGGCAAGCAAGTTCAAGTTGAATAGCAATATTAACAAACCCGAAGAAATGCACGAACTCTTTGTAGATTCCCAACAGCTCCACCAAGAGCAGCCTGACATGAGAACAGAAAAATGATGAATAGTAATCAACACTACCAAGCAACAATTTGTTAGAAGCAAAGACCAAAGGTAGCAGCAGTGAACAAATAGACTATTAGTACACATATATTAGCATTTATGTCATTCTGAAAAATAATAGGTTATCCACAAAATAAGAAGATACTGAAAGAATTACTACCTGTGCTGGATGATTTTGTATTGTATCCATGATGTATTTTCCATGGCCCCATTCAAGATGGCGCCTTGCACCAATAACTAATGACATTTTTCTTGAAACGATTGGTTGCATGGTTGTATTTTCACCCACCAGTGTCTGTCAAAGTATACATATATATATTTAGATGGAAAATAATGCTTTTAAATGGTTACTGTATTTATCAATATAAAAAATTGTTCATTAGACTGAACTTAAAAAACTCTATAATGGTCCCACTAAAATCTATTTCAGGAAAATAAGGAAATAAATAAAAAGTATACCTGAACAAGGTGCCATATCTTTTGCATGTTAACAGATTTTCCACCAGAGACTTCAACACCTAAGCTTTCATAAGCACCTTTGAAAGCTGTTGCAGGCTACAGGAATAGCAAGCAGGACATAAGATATACATATATCAATAGTATCAAGTTAAGAGAACCTAAACACAAGAGAAGATGACACAAAAGTATAATGTCCTTTGAAGATCTTACTTCCTAGCAATGTAGGTTACATATGACAGCTTGAAGAAACATATTATCAGGGCATATGGGCATGGCTAACATCCCATTAGATTTGAGGGTCATCCTATAATTTTCAAATTCTTCAGGAAATTAAGTGGCTCAATAAGCAATCATTCCAAGTCCCGATGAAAATTTCACCCTCGAACAACTTGGAAGCCAGAAAGGTGGGTGCTTGTGCGCTTTGTTAAAACTAGGCAGTTGTAAGCGACTACCTGTCCTTGGCTACCTGGCTATGAAATGCCTCATAACAATGCATACTAAAAGAAGTTAGTACATGGCTGTAACTCTTACTTAAAGAGGACTGAGGAGAAATGTATAATCTTTTGTGATCTATGTATGTTGCAAAATGCCATACCCTGGGATGTGAGACACATCCCCTCTCAGGCATAGTGCCTCAGAATCTTAGTGACTGAATCTCAAGTCTCAGCCACTTCCTTGGAAATATAGCCCTTACCCCTATCCTTTCAGATTATGTGATGCTTCCTAAAATGATTCTAGTACATTGATATTTAGAACAAAAGCAAACTTACCAGTTAAGTATTTGAGGAAATACTGGCCCAATCATACATCAAAAGTGTGCATTGCACAAATATAATTCAACAAATAATGCTTCTCTAGTTCTCGATGCTAGTCTATCTATTTATGGTATTTAAAAAACAATCCTATAATATAGTTGTTCAATAAGCTCCCAATAAGCATCAAGGCAAGGCCACCTACCCCATCGAATCCCTAGATTTGACTACCAAATACAATATATATATATATATATATATATATATATATATATATATATAATGATTGTCACCCATGTTCCAAGGATATAGTTTAGAGATTTCTGAAGAATATTTTGATGTGATGATTAAAAACAGAGAGAAAACAAAAAGGACAGTTCTAGCTCAATATGCTGCACCTTGACTCTTAAATGCACGATGCTGTCATCGATGCCTTTCAACCAGCTAAATGATTATCAAAACACTGTATATAAACCTTGATTATTTGCTGTTTGTCCCAGGTCTTACTTTTGCCAAATCCATGAGATGTGAGCAGTGACTATCATTGAAAAGGAATACTCTTTCTATTCTCTAGTAGATACATTCTCCACTCTGACACTTGTGGTATATTTCTAAGATAAAGTTGCTATCAAATCTTTTGATTTTCTAGTTTTCCCTAGTCTGTAGCTACTCAAGAAATAGATTTCTTTCAACAAGATGTAGAAACAAGTTTTAATAGAGAAAAGGTGCAAACAAAACCAGCCCTACCTTGAATTGTGAGCCATGCTCTCGCGCATGGTTCAGATTCTTAACAACCTCAGCACAGGCCGAAGCTTTTTTCTCCACAATGGGTTTGTTAGCTAAAGGTACAATTTCCATGCCAGATGGACCAAAAGAAGCATGAGGGCTGGAAGCCAGAGAAGCTAGTTGACCAGAACGAGTACCTTCAGTACTTGAATCAACTATGTTAGTCCTGGGCAATGATGAAATTCGGCTCAAGCTCTGAAGAAAGTCACGTCTTTCCTTCTGCCAATCCTCCTGCAATATATCAACTTTGACTCATCAACCAAAGTAAAAACACAGTGAGCATAGAAACCTCCAAGGAAACTTCAATGCCTCATTTGGTTCTTAAATCCAAAACTGCATGCCTTTAAATGACCAAACTAGCTCTGAAAATTCATTTATATACTAAATTCCCACCTTTCACCATCTCACTGTGCCAAGCCTTAGCCACAAGGCAGGCATAATAATCAGAACAGATTTCACAGAGAGACAAAATCAAGGGAATGGAACATCATTAAACAGCATAAATTTAGAGGTGACTAGTTAATCTTCTTAATCAGTTGCAGATGTGTGAGTTTTTGAATACATCATTTTCACAGAAGTCTAAACAGAATGAACAACCATTCACTAAAAAATAACTCAGAAGCACTCAAATAGGACATCATAACCACTAAAATCCCTGCCTTTTTCCTATATCAAGGTAGATCATCATACAACAATTTACCCCTTCATGTTTTTATATTACAGCGGCAGTGATTTTTAAGTTTTTACAATTCTAGAAGCAACCAAGTTAGTTATGACATTTAACTTCTTAAAACGTAATTGCTTGAAAGTAACATGCTAATTTTTTTTTTTTTTTGCAACTGACAAGGTTAAGAGCAAAGTATATATTACTAAGTTTAATTTCCATAATGGTCCATTTCACTCCTTAAAGTCCAAAAAGTTGCACAGTTACCCCTAAAGTTGTCACTTTGCTTTACTGTGGTCCTATCCATTCAAACAGATAGTAAAAAGGATGGAAATTTAGAGGGTAATTATGCCAAGCAAGCATTAAATTTATTTTACGTTGAATTCCATATTCATTCTGGGTGGATTAGTCTACATTGCAGCAAGGCTATTGCATGTGTGTAATATTGCAGCTTTAAAAAACTTTATAAGTAAACCATTACGAAAAGAATAGGGACTAAAAGTCACCTAACATATAAAAATGGTTAGTAAGAAGCCATAAGCTGTGATTGATTTAGCAGCATATATACGCTGGCAATAAATAAATTATACCAACAGTTCAAATACATGCTGTATGGCACTAACCTCCAAAACTCTCATCATGTAATCATTAAAACTTCTTACGTTATCCTTCTGAGCTTCCTGGATTGCTGATACCATTGCCATTTCATGAAACTATGGACAAAAATTGCATGGTGTAACCATAAACCAGTAACAACCACTTTGTAGGAAGCAAAAGCATCCATCTAAATAGCAGGAGGTAACTACTTGAGACAAAGCAGAGTTGCACAACCATATGAGGAAATATTGTGTAAGATATTAAAGCATTTATCAGCCAATTGCATGCACCATGATCATCCATATATGTAATTGAAAACGAAAAAACTCGTAAAACAAGAGAGAATTACCACCATTATTGAAAGTTCCGGTTCAGTAGTTCCAAACAAATAGATGGTAAAAACAAAACTAGGCTATTATATATGGACACATTAGCACCAGATTAAAGATTAGAACAGCTTCCTGGGATGCTATTTTGCTTTTCCCTGACTTGAACATAAAAGAAGAATGTTTTTAGGACACTTCATGAAGCTTTAAGAAAAATATTTTAGGACAATTCATGAAGTTTTTCTTCCTAAATCTTTTCCCTTCCTAACAGACATGAAGCTTAAACAACATGTTGTTTGTTCCATTAGATTGGTTCGAGATTTGCAAGAAATTTTGGCCATATCCGTTAGGCATTTAAAGAGCATGTTCCAAATGTAACTTTCGATTGACCTTCAGCCACTTCTACAAAAGAATTTTGGGAAGTTTTCATGCATGTAAAACCATAGTGAAAGAAAATGATATCATCATGCATTGATGAAACAAAAAGGAAGATTGTCAATTTGATGGCTATTTTTGAAAGTCATCTTTTTAAGCAGTCTCAGAATGTAATCCTTTCTGGGGAAAGAAAAACCATTCTTCTTTTCAGAAAAATGAACACAGTTAGAAAAAACAGTGTTTATAACAAAAACTAAAATTAATTTCAAGGTCTTTGTAACTTCAATATTAGTACATGAGCACTTCCATCAACCAGCAAACAGTATGATTATGTTTTTATATTTCAAGGTCTTTGTAATTTCAATACTAGTACATGAGCACTTCCATCAACCAGCAAACAGTATGATTATGTGTTTATGTTTTAGTAATTTGGTACAACTAATAGCTAAATTTAACAGAGCATGTCAACTACACATTTGAGCAGTCAACAGAATAGCGGCGTGAAATATTCTTAAGCCATCAAAAACCTTTCATAGAGTTAAGGAACTAAAGAAACAAGAAAATAATCGCAGCTCGTATCATAGATCTGTTGCTCAGATCATAAAAAAGCAGAAAAAATTACCTGTTGAAGATACTCTTCAACACTTGTAGCCTCGGCAGGAAACACATCCTCAAATGTTGTCTAGGAATAGAGAAGGCAGGTGTAACAAATAATGAAATTCCAATTGTGAACCATGAATATAAAATTGAAGCAAAAGAAACAGGAACTTCAAAAGAAGAAAACACGTCACTACCCCAAACATAAAATCAAAATGGTAGCCTAAAGCAAGTTCAGCATGGTCACAAAAACAAGGCAGTATTAACAAACTACTAACCAAATTTTAATTTCATTCAACACATCATAAAAAATTGTTTTTCAACAAACCTTTGAAGTCTATAGTCATTCATCAACTGTTTGATAAAGTAAATTTGCACGACTGTGTCCACCAAGGCAAGCTTATACTCATTAATTAAAACATAAGCTAAATTTCACCTTCAATTCAAAAGACTTTAGATCTCGTGCAAGATGCTCGGCATTTATTCCTTCACGTGCAAGAAGCCTGTGAATGCATAAAACAACACAAATAAACCCCACCCCTTCAAGATTCTTCTTACTCCCAAGATTCCAATCAATGCTACCTTTAATAGACATGACGTCATAGAAAACAGTATTTAAACAGTAATAGAGAGAAATTGAGAAAGTGATGGAAAAAACCAACCTTGTAGCGGCAATAGATTGCGAAGGAGCCTCGGGTCTTATGGCTTTAGCCTTGAGTTTCTTCGATAATGCTTCTAATTGATCTAAGTTCCTCTAAAACATACAGAAAAACATTATAAACTCACTAAATTAGTACAAAACAACAAAATGCACTAATTCTAACGGTCAAAAAATTAATTGAGTAATAATAACAATAATAATAGACAAAAAAAAAAGAACAGTACATAAATGAAATTGATAGCAAAAGCAAGCAATTTATTTTAAAAAGAAAGTATAATTCCTTTAAAATCGGATACTAAAAAGAAAGAAAAAAAGTTCACAATGTTAAATAAATCAAGCTTTCAATTAATTTATTTTTGTTAACAAAGAGAAAAGAACCGATGGATTAACAATGACTAAAACTAAAAGTATACATCCTCGGCTTTTGAAAATTGCCATCGCGTTTTCTCGAGAAACAAACAGAAAAGAAAAAAGGAGAGTGCGAGAGGGAAAAAAAAAACCTGAAGAGGAGGGAATTGAGGGGAAGGAGCAGCTTGTTCGAGAAGTTTGGTGGAGGAGTGGAGTAGATCGGTCCAGTTACTCATGTCCTGTTCGCTTGCCATTTCTACTCGTTCTCTTTCCACTGGTGTTTCTCTTCTTCTTAGTTGTTCTTTTTTCCGGAGATATGAGAGGGAAAAGGGTTTTAGCTTAGCTTGTTTTAAAATTAAATAATTAAATTAAAAGCACTAATTTTTCAAAAACTACGGCTTTTCTCTCAAGCTAAAAGGCCTCCAATGGTATTGACTCATAAATTATTTGTAATATAAAAAGATGGTTGTTATTTTTTTATAAAATATTTTTTATTTAAAAATATATTAAAATAATATTTTTTTTATATTTTTAAAATAATTTTTAATTTTAACGTATTAAAATAATTTAAAATAAAATGATTAATTTTTTTAAAACAATTTTAAAATACAAAAATAAACGGTTATAAAAGATAAAAGTTAAGAGCGTTAGAAAGAAGGAAGTTGAATTGGGTTTGGGTAAGTGGTATGGACTGAGTGTAATGTGATCACGACCCAATAACAAGATGAGGCCCAGTTAGGAGTAGGATTCTAAAATTTATGATTTTTTTTTTCGTCGCTCAGTCTCGTAAAATTCTAAGCCTTCGCGGAGCTAAGATTATGTTTTTTGCGGTGATAGTTCAACGAATTTTTTAAATTGTTTTTTTATTTAAAAGTATATTAAATAATATTTTTTAAAATATATTTTTGATATTAATATATCAAAAATATAAAAAAATTAAAAAATTTAATTTAAAACAAAAACATTTTTTAATTTACTTGAAAAATCCAATTAAAACATGGGACCAAACACAACCATATAGATAAACACACATTTAATTGTCTAAGGATAAAAAAATTAAACTTTTAACATGATACTAGTAAAATGACACGAACCTATTATGTTATAGTAGAATACTTTTTAAAGATTTAATTTAATTTAATTATATTAAAATTAAAGTAGATATTTATAATTAAATAAATCACTTAAATTTTAAAGGAAAAAATATATTTTATTAGTCAAACTTATCTTCTCTCATTCATGTATTGTTTTTACAATAACATATCCTTTTTATTAATAGCACAATTTATTCAATAAAAATTAATGATAATTAAAAAAAAATGGTAAAAACTCTAATAAAAATTTTAGGATTTTAATGGAAATTTGGATATAAAGTGTAGATATCATATATGTTTTTAGTTTAATTTTATTCTTTATTGTCAAAGGACTACTGGATAATGTTAATGAGAAATTTTTTTATAATATTTTCTTATTGAAAAAAAACAGCTTGCATCACTGATTTTTTTTCAATTGCAATTTTTTCATTCTTATCTTTTGGATTATATTGAGATATTCTATCGTATAAAATTGAAATCTTCACGTAGGGGAACAAAAATAAAATGATACGAGATATCATTGAAACAAATAAAAGATTTTAGATGAAATTGAAAAACTACATAAACACATGCACATGCGAGGGTAAATTAAAATTTAATTTAACATTGTAAAATTAAATGTTTAAATCAATAAAAAAAAATGATCAAAAATTTTAGGCACCATGTTGCCTCATCAAAAAGATTAAAATTCAAACTCGAAAGATACAACTGAATTTTAAAAGTTATTAGTTTGAATCTTACAAACTTCAAAATTATTAAAGATTTATATAATCGTTAATTTTAGGGTTCATAAAATTAATCAAGGCACAAATAAATTAATCCGGACATAATATTGATTGGAAAAAAAAGGATAAAACTTAAATTAATGAGGCGACATTATAAAGTCAAACAAAATCTTGTTGTCCTTTGTCCTATCTTGGTGACATTGTTGAATAACTGCAGGTAGCATGAGATGATGGATGACCAGTAGCAGTGGTGAAGGAGCTATACTGATTGAATTCTCTCTTCATGGCCTTGTAAACTTGATCTAAGCCTTCTTCTATCAATTCCAAGACAGTTTGTGGCATTGGTGGTGTGTTTATCTCCATTGATCCTTCTAGCATTTTCACCACTTCCCCCATTGAAGGTCTGGTGTAGACCTCATCTTGAATGCACCAAAAAGCAACTTTCACTGCTCTCATTAGCTCTTCTTCTTTAACCGATCCTTCTAGTCTGCGATCTGCTGCTTTCAGTGGTGTATCATTCATCATCGCCTGCAAAAAAGCATCGATATCATGATCAGATTAAATGAGAATTATTGCCATGAAAACACCATTTGTAGCTGATAAGGTTGAGCAAGAAAACTTCTGATACCTTGAAAGCCCACCCAGGGTAAAAGAAGTCCTCTGCATCAAAAGACATGTCAAGGTTTCTTCTGCCACCAACAATCTCCAAAAGAAGCATTCCATAGCTATAAACATCAGCCTTCACAGTGATAGGCCTGTTGCTAACCCATTCTGGAGCCAAATAGCCTCTAGTTCCTCGAACCATGGTCACAACATGCGAATGCTCTCTTCCCATTAACTTAGCTAGTCCAAAATCTGATACTTTAGGGCAGAAATTCTCATCTAACAAAATATTCTCCGGTTTGATATCGCAGTGAATTATCCGGTCTCTGCATTGCTCGTGAAAGTACGCAATCCCTTTCGCAGTAGCAATGGCTATATCGAAGCGAGTTGACCAATCCAGTAGTCTATCTCGGCAACTATACGAAGGAAAGATCCATTTGTCCAGTGACCCATTTTTCAGGAACTCATAAACTAGGAGACTGCCAAAGGAAATGAACAAATTTTCAAGAAAAAAAAAATATTTGTTAGAGTTGTGGTCTTTTGTATCTGAAAATGTAGGATGAATCAACGATATTTGAGGTTTTCAACACTTTTAAGTTCTTTCTGGGAAGCATTTCTTACCGTTGCAATCCCTCCGAGCAGTACCCGCATAGACGAACCAGGTTCATGTGATGCATAGAGCCTATGGTATTAACTTCAGTTATAAATTCTTTCTCCCCATGAGGTAAAACCTTGTCTAGCTTCTTTACAGCAACCAAAGTTCCATCTCCAAGGCTTCCTTTGTATACACTTCCAAATCCTCCTGCAATACGACAATAGCAGCATAAATCATAACTAAAACTCGGTAGACTCAAATTTTCCCTGTTTCAGCTCCTCTGTTTTTGTATTTATGTGATAATTATTTACCTGTTCCAAGTAGCTGTGAAAAATTGCAGGTACGAATCTGCAAGTCGCGGAAAGTAAAATGTATAGGAGCACCAGGAAGAATAGGAGAGCTCTCCATAGCTCTTTCCAAGTATCTCTTTTTATGAACATTGAAATACAGTAATAAGCATAGTAGGCCAACAAGAATTGCCATACTGAGAACTATAGGTATAACCACAACCTTCTTTCTTGTGTTATCATCATCTGTCCCCCTTTTATTGCCTCCTGGAGACATCGACTCGTTGCCTCTAACCTTCACAAACAAGGTGGATCCAGTGTCCTCATATCCACCAAAGTCTAAGCTCCTCAGTATCCAACAATAAGGCTTCTCATCATCAAGTCCATAAACAGAAGCTACACACTCACAATCTGATAGACAAGCGTCACCACACTTTGACACTGTAGGAATATCACTGTAATTTGCTACCACCGAAAAATCTGAGAAAAAATAACTTGTTTGCTGCACAGCTGCAATCCTGAACTCAGATGTTTGATTTGTATTTCGTGAATCACAACTTCCAATCGATGATGAGTTCTCCACGCAGAAGTTATCACCCCCTGCTTTGGAAGTACCGGGCAAGCATGTACAAGAAGCATTAGTCTTGCTTCTATCCAAATTACATACTCCATTACCACAAATTCCAGCAATGTCACAAGGGTTTGACACTGCAGCCCACTCTGGAACCCACACCCGTGAACCATTAACATTGTTATCCCATCGATACAGTCTCAAATTCCCATTGGTCTCAAGTATCAGTCTTCGAAGAACTGCTGACCGATTACTTGATTGATTTGTAGCTGAACCTAATCCATTATAGTCACCATCATTCTTATAAACATAAACTGCCCCATTTGATGATTCACCATACACAATTCCAAAGCTTCCTGCATCATCCAAAACCGCGACAACATCCCCAGTAACATTTGAAATATCCGGTCCAGGCCAGTAGGAAAAGTTGGCATAAGCTTCAGGTGAAGCATCATAGGTTTCAGGCAAGTTGTATGTTAAAGCAAGGCTTAATGAAGTAGGCTGCTGTAACATTTTGAGTGAGTAATAGCCACCCTGTGAAGGTGATTTTGGTGATGTTAGTTCAAGGGATACTGTTAAAGGCTGGTTTGGAAGTAAAGTATCAGAAGGGTGTTCAAAACTTTGCCATGCTGAGTGGTTAGTGCTAGTGTGGAGGATAAAGTTGCCAGTTTCTTCCATGCTTGCCGATGTAATGCCTGCGCCGGAGGTGTTTGACATCCAGACTGTTCTTTCGCCGTCGATTAGAACTAGGTTGCCGGTGGTGTCCAGCTCCAGGAATGCGTTTTTGTTGACCAGGGAGTTTCTATATATCAGATCATCACTGAGAAAATTAAGAAAGTGTCACCTGCGAAAGCTTCTGTAAAGACTACAGAAGGATAAATGGCTTTGATTTTTCTCTCCCCTTTTTTTTAAATGACATCATTTCATAAAAATAAATAAATGAAAAATATAATGATATGGACAGAACCCATTTGAGAATTTCTGATAAATGGAGGATCCAATTGAAGATAAACTAGTTTAGGGACTAAATTAAAAATGATATATATATAGATCAGGGACTCATAAGCAAGCGTACCTATTAGCTGACCAAACTATGGTTCGATCACCAGGAAGATCTGCGAACCAAATGGCCACTTGAAACTGGTCACGAGCATTAGCCGCTGGAGTTAAACCAAAAGCAAACGTACCATTATCTGAAACCCATGCTTCATTCTGATCACGAGCCATCAATCTTGAACCCAAACCAATGTGGCTAGCCCCAGCCCCAGCCCAAAGCCAAACTAAAACCAAGAGAAAAAAGACCAAACAATTAGCCATGATCACAAACTCAGCACCATGCAGGCTGCCAGTGGACTAGGAGTGTTAATGTCAAGAACTTGAAAGAGCTAAAACTACAAAATAGAGCATTGGCCATGCATTATTTATGAGAGTGAAAGAACAGATTCAAAGATGCGTGTAAGAATTTCATGTAGAGAAGAAAAATAGGAAGATCATAACACGTATACAGTGGTTGGTGAACTACACTTTGAAATTTTTTTCTTTTTGGATCAGATGGTCGGCTAGAGCTATAAGCCATAGGTTTTGTGGCACGTGTCGTGTATGTGTGGGGCAATGATCAGCCGAAAGGGCTATGCACGTGTAACCTCGCATTTGGTACGGAATTTCGGAAGTCAAGCCGTAATAAATTTTTAAAATATTTTTTATTTAAAAATATATTAAAATAAACATAGAATTCATCCATTTGCATGAGATTGAAATTATTCAGATTTTTCACATTACCATGGATGTGGAGATAGAGGCTTGCACATCCCTGGTGGAAAAGTGGGTGAAGTGTTAAAATTTTCAAGCTTGTTTATCCAGAAAAAGGCTCCATATATCTCCATATTTTAAGGATTATATACCATCTATTCTTATATGTTTAATTGTATTTAATTTATTATTATAAAGTTATTATGTTTCTGATATTTTTTGTCAATTTTTTCTGTCAAAAGTAATAAAAATACGTCACTTAATTTGTACATGACGAAGTTTATGTTGTATTATAATTGGCTTGTGATATGCCCCATGTTGTAACAAATTTTTTTCTAACATAAAAAAAAATTTTAGGTATTTTTAATGTGCTTTTTAATAATAAGAAAAATCTTAATCATTAATTTAATATTTGATTAATTAAATTACTAAAAAAAAGATCTTAACGTTAATCAAATACTAATTCGTGAACTTAAGAAATATACACAATATTTAAAGATATCCAATCATGTGTTTCAGGAAGGAAGATCTTGAATTTTATTTTATTTTATTTAACTTAATTACATGGCATTACCATTTTTTATAAGAAAAGTAATAATTTAAATTCTATTGGAAAAATAATTTGCTAGTAAAAGCTTATTTTTTTTGTTATTAATATCTTTGATTCTTAAAAAATCCAACAGTTTTTTCTATGTTATTTATTTAATAAAAGCTGAAAGCATTTAGAAGACTTACCTAAAAAATAAAGACGATCAAATAAAGATAATAAAATAACTTCTTAACAAAACCCCTTTTCTCATTATTGTATAGAGTTTGTTCTGACACATATATATATATATATATATATATATATATATATATATATATATATAATTAGAGGACGAGAAAGTGAAAGAGTGCTAATTAATTAAATTTAATTATTCTTTACCTAGCATTACATTGTTCAAAAGGTTTTTAAACTTACAATGTTGTTCGGTTACTGTTGGATTATTCAACTGTACAGGCTTTGGGGCTGGGATAATCTCTATACAATAATAAATAAATAAAATACGAAACCAAGCAATATGATAACACGACACACTTGCCTTGCCAGAGGAGTTATCAAACATACTAGCTATAAGACTGATATGGCCGGCATAGCAGATCATTGGAAGGCTTTTAGTGGATTCAACAACCGGGATGGTGTTTTGATTCATCCCATCAACACCGATTTCCGCCGCTATCTTATTCACTACGGTGAAAGGGTTGGGGCTATTGGTGATAGCTTCAACAATGTCAAGGCATCAAATTCATTTGCACTTTCTCGTCATCCACCAGAAGAACTCTTCTCCCATGTGGGTCTGCAAAATGGTAATCCATTCAAATATCAAGAGACGAAGTACTTTTACTTTTTTATTTTTTTGGTAACCCGAGGTGTCCGGGCCAGCTTACGCGCACCACGACTAATCTCCAGGCTTACTGAACATCTTGCAAGCCACAAGTAAGACACCGCGGGGGTGGTAGGCTGGTACATAGAGAGAATCGAACTCGAGACAGTCGCAAAGCAAGCCTTGCAGTTGACCACTGAGCTAGACTCTCAAGTGTAACGAATTACTTATACTTGAAACTGGATGATTTTGCTGATTTTATGGAGTTTGATATCAAGGAGTCTGCCTGGATTGGATATGTGGCTGTGACTACAGATGAAGGGAATACGGTCTTGGGGAGAAGGGATACTTTGGTTTGCTGGAGACGAACAATCTTGGGGTCCGAATGGGCGAAAAATCTTCAATTTGATCTGGTATCAGCTGCTGAAATTCTTGGAGGTGCCCACAAATCTTCAATTTGATCTGGTTTTCACAGCGTCTACTTGGCCAAAAGCTCAAGCTCCAAGTACAACAAGATCAGTGCTAGAGAACAGGTAAATAGTGATATAACTGTAGAAGAAAAGTATTTATATCCCATAATGAACTATCTGATCTTGATTTTGCTGTCCAGGTTCTTGCCGAGGTCAGGAGACTTGTGGACAAGTATGCTCACAACGGTGAGGACGTGAGCATAACGGTGGCGGGCCATAGCTTAGGTGCAGCACTTGCAACATTGAATGCCATGGACATGGTTTCCAATGGTTACAACAAGCCTGCTGGATCATATACAGGATTTCGTGTCACAGTCTTCGCTTATGCGAGCCCCCGCCTTGGAGACAAAGGCTTCCAAGATGTATTCAATGGCCTTGCTAATCTTCATGTCCTGCGCATAAAAAACGAAAAAAGATATTATCCCTAGTCTTATTTTTTTAAAATTAATATTATCCCTTCATCCAAGCAAACATTGACTTCATCCAAGCAAACGAAAAAGATATTATCCCTTCGTCCAAGCAAACATTATTTTTTAAAAAATTAATATAAATGTTCGGATCAATTTATGTATATCTTGACTAATCTCATATGTTTTGAAGTTAACAACCATAAAAGTTTTTAATGATTTTAAAATTTATGAAACTCGAATTGATGATCTCCATAAAACAAACTTAAAATCTGATCAGTTGAGATATACCCCTCGTATTATAAATAAACATTAATGATTAGCAAGCACATGTCATATTTCACTTGTAACATTCATTGCATTCCTCATAAACCATGCGGCCTTTTTTATAAATTCTGTCCAAAAAATCACATGATTATGGTCTTAATATTTTTTAAGTTGAATTGTAATTTCATTTTATCTTATATTTGTGTTATCTTCAACTCAATTATGAATCTGTTTGGCTCTGCGGTTGAAACTACGTTTCGTCAAATTTAAAAAAAAAAAATTTTGCTAAAATTGAGTGTGGTTCGTACTTTTTGGATCGTTTTGATGTGCTGATGTCAAAAATAATTTTTAAAAAATAAAAAAACATCATTGACATGTATTTCAATACGAAAAGCTATTTAAAAAGCAACCACTACCACACTACTAAACACAATCTAGATATCCTGACGGTTAAGTTGGCATGTTAGAACTTGTCCCTAACATTATATATATATAAAATACAGAAATAACTATATCAGCAAAAAAAACACAGGTGTAATAGGGTTGAATGACCACGTGCCGGATCCTTCAAGGAAAAGTGGAAAACGATATTTCAGGGATTGGTGAGGTGCCTTCTTCACTACCTATATTAAAACAAAGTCTTGGACCGGTTAATTAAACATCCGGTCACTTTAAACCGGCTAAAATTAATTATGTGAACCGAAAGTAACAAACATCTGATTGAAACTAACCGGCTAAAATCAATTAGAGTGACTACGTACGTGCAAACCAGAATGGGCGAGTTTTCCTTTACCAATTTCGGCCAAAACAAGTCTGCAGTCAGCTGCAAGATTCAAACCAAATTTTATAAAGGAATGTATGAGTGAGAAGTATCAGAGACCAGTTACGTGAACACAGAATAATTAAAGAGGGATTTATGGACTTGTCTTTGATGATCCTATGGATGCAAATTTAAGAGGAAAAGGAACCCAAGAAAACTGAATATGACTTGCAGCAATGGGAATAAGACCCGTTCTTTCTTGCACCACACACTGGAACCATAAGGCCAAGTGGTTTTACCAACGAGAGAGTCGAAGAGGGCACGCCAGTAGGAGCGCGCGGTAGATGATCTCGTCGAGGGAGTAGAATTCTGTGTTGATGACAGGGTCGGTGTTGAAAAGGACGATTTCGGCGGAGAAATTCTGGTTTTATGGTGGGAGTAGGTTTGTGTTGAAAGGCACCGACGGCGAGGAAACAAGGGGCCGGTTGTTTTGAGAGTGTTGGGTTTTGTGAAGGGTTTCAAGGAACCCTTTTTCTAGAACACTCCACTGCAGCGAACAAAAGCTCTCTCCGTAAGATCAACGGTCAATGGTGCAATACCAAGTGCAACCATGAGTTGAATTATGGATCATATGTAGTTTAGTGCTTTAATTTTTTACACAATTCTCAATGTCATTATAGTTGAATAATTTCCCTTTACATTTGGCAAACATTTAAATATGGAAATGATGCTTAAACATTGTTTTGATTGAGAGAAATAGAGTTAAATGAGTTTAGAGAATTTGAAAATAATTTGAATAATGAAAGATAACAATAAAATATTGATGATTTTTTATTTCACATAGCATGAATGCAATCATTTTTTTTTAGAGAACTAGTTAAAATGATTTTCTAGCTATTTTAGTAAAAATCTAGATCTTTTTCTTCTTCCATGATTTGGTTTGATTTTTGTTTATAGAGAGATTTATAAATCACATCTCTAATGACGGAGCACGCAGAAGAATATTTTTTCGTCTCGAGTCTCAACAAAGCCACAAGCTTATAATCTGCATTAAGATCTGTTGCATAGCGTGCACAAATCCGAGTAGCTCAGCTTTGTTAGGGAAATTTATAAGAATAATACCTTGTGTTTATTTTTTTTTAATGAAAAACGTAAATCTATCTTTTCTGTTTTTCCTTCTTCACAAGGATACATGATTATTCGGCAGCGAAAAAAAAAGGTCGAGACTTTACTCTTTCTTTTTTTAACGCTTTACTAGGCTCAGTAAGATCCAATTTGTCTGGCCAGGTTTGGTCGAGAAAAATAAACCGGCCTAAACCTAGCCCGACTCGGCCCCTAAACGCCTCTACTTGTACGTGCCACGTGGGAGTAGGTGGGCTGCAATCTTATGCACGTCTCGAGTTGATTTTCACGTGAAAAAAACAGAGCTTCAATATTGCCTTTTCAAGTGTTAAATACTGGCTGCCCTCGTCTCGCACATTTTTTACATGGGTTTGGTTTGAAAACGTTGTAAATTTAGGCTGTTTTTGGGGATGGTGGTAAATATTTTTTATATTTTTAAATATATTAAAATAATATTTTTTATATTTTTAAATTTTATTTTTAATATCAGTATTTCAAAACAATAAAAAAATATAAAAAATAATTAAGAAAATTCAAAATTTTATAAAATAATAATTGTACCACTACCCCCAAACACATCCTTATCCTTTACAAGTGCCACTGTCCTTCACTGCAGGCATGCGACCACTGTCCTTCACTGCAGGCATGCGACCATGCGACCACTGTCCTTCACTGCAGGCATGTGACCACTTGCTTCTAATTCCGCCATTCTTCGTACCTGGACATTTCAATTTTCATATGCATAATTTATTTATTTATTTATTTTTATGAAATTGAGGTTTTAAGGTCTCCCATGGCTGTTGCAATCCCAGGATTGTTCTGCCTTGTTTTCAAACGATGAAATGCATTCTTTTCAAAGAAAACGTGAGATCATTATGTTCTTATTGGACGGTGTGGTCCAAATTTGTTTTCATGCTGAGCATTTTCTTTTACCGAGTGTTGAGCTTTATTATCTTTTATTTATTTTTAAGGTATCGAGTGTTAAGTTCTTGATGGAGAGTTATTTATTATCTTTTATTTATTTTATGTAATTATTTTATTTATTTTAAAACTTAATAACCTTTTGATTATTATAAATTAATAGTTTAAGACTTTAATTTATTGATTTTATGATTTATACGATCAATATAAAGTAAAGGTTCAATTGATCATAAACTCTTGCGTCAAATACCTCAAGTCTTCCAAGTTTTGGAAGGAAGGGAGATATTTATACCGATAACAACTTTTATTAAATGATAACTGAATGAGCCCACCAAAAGTTTTAAATCACGTACATTAATGAAGGCATTTACGATAAAAATAAAAAATAAAATACAAGTCTTGCATGCTATCACTTCTAAACGGCTTTTCGAACACCACTAGATGTAGGTGGCCCGTGATTCGCTGTAATACGAGGTTCTATTTGATTTTATATTTTAAAAATATTTTTTTAAAAAAATAAATTTTTTATTTTAAATTAATATTTTTTGATAATTTTATATTATTTTGATGTGTTGATATTAAAAATAATTTTAAAAAAATAAAAATATATATTATTTTGATACATTTCTAAATGAAAAATACTTTGAAAAGCAACCGCAACCACATCCCCAAACAGGCTCAGCCAGGCTAATTTTTTGTAATGTTAAAAAGCAATATTTAAATGCTGTCAACATATTTTTTAAAAAAAATTCACAACTTGAAATAATAATAAAAATTTTAAAAAAATAAAGATCATCAATTCCTAAATATCCAAATATAGAAGGACAAATTTAAAAAAAATAGTGAAAAAAAAACTAAAAAAACAATGCATTAGCAAACATGGGAATTAACCGTCAAAAGTTGCGAGCAGGATCGTGTGAACGAGATAAACATAATAGAAAACTAGATAGAAAAAAAGATGAAGCTTAATTTTAAAAAGAATCGAATCTTGAAAGACAAAATTAAAAAAGGATAAAAACAAGCAACAAAAAAAACTTAGGTCACCCGGTCAAACCTCCCGCCTAAAATATAAGATGAGGATAACCTAATTGAAAGGAAACTAAAGAAAATAAAAGAGTTTATTTTTCAAAAGAAATAACTTTTAAGGGTGTAGTGTAGGGGGACGATGTCAACCTGTGTTAACTTTTCAAACTCATGATCTTAGCTAGTGAATAAATCGGAAGCATCCCATCTAGAAAACCACTATTTTAAAACTCGTCTCAACTCAACAGGATGACTCGTGACCTGAGGCTTAGACCGGTCTAGGTTTCAAAAGAAATTAGGGGAGAATTAATCTAATGTAAAATGATCAAAAACTTGAGTTGATCTGTGTCCCGATGAATCCAAGGCAAATCCATTAAACACTCGTTGACTATTTTTCTTTATTTTTTGAAAAATGATATTATTTTTACTTTTTTATATAAAATAGAAAGATTTGGTTGATGGTTTATCAATATCAATGTTTTTATTAAACAATTATTTCAAAAATTGAAGGAAACATAAAAAAGATATTAATGTGACATAAAAAAAAATTATTTTAATAATTGAAAGAGATAGCTTGTGTTGTCAAAATGGCAACCTAAAAAGCAAAAAGCAAAAATACCAAGTACTTCATATATATATTCAATCCATTGATTTAATCTAATTCAAAACTTTAAAGGAAGAAAAATAGCAATAAAAATTTGATGATAAAATTCAATAGAAAAAAAAAAGGATAAAATTTTAAAAAGAAAATCTATAAACCATTTTAAATAAAATAAATAGTAATTGAAAAAAGGGGGACCAAACTTATAGAAATAAACCTATGGGGATGGAATTGAAAACAAATTTTAATTTTATAAATTATTTTAAATAAAATAAATATTAATCAAAAAGTTAGGGACTAAATCCAGAGAAAAGATTAAATGAAGGGGTGCACTGATTTTTTTGAATGATCAAATTTAAAAGATAAAAAAAATTTATTGGGGATGAAATTGAAAATACATTCTAATTTATAAATTATTTTAAATAAAAAATATTAATTAAAAGATTAGAGATCAAAACTTAAAAACAAATTTATTGAAGGGTTGGATTGAGTTTTTTTAGAGTTAGCACGCTTCTCAAGAATGAGATAGAAAAAAAAGTTAATTGAACGATTTCATTGTCGATTTCAAAGTATTTAGTCTATTTACAAGGTATTTTTTTTTTTTTAACCTGGGGGACCATTCCATTTGTTTTTTTGTGCCAAATTCGGTCGGAGGACGATGGGCTCTTATTCCTCTAGATTAGCACATGCAAAAGGCTGTATAGATAATAAGAAAATCCAAGAATTAATTAAAATAGTCTCCAAGCTAATCCAATCTCTCTAATCTCCACGTCCCCACTCAAATCTTGACCATCATCACCATTTGATTTTACATGTGTTCTCTACATTTTCAGTGCTAACGCAAGGCAGCCAGTAACATATATATATATATATATATATATATATATATATATATATATATATATATATATATATATATATCTAATCCATATGTGTTTTTTTATTAAAAAATAATATAAATTATATTTTAGAATCTCATTTAACAATTTAAATTATTGGATTAAGATAGTTTTTTAACATAATATCAGAGATTTGATGACCAAGCAATCACGAGTTCGAATCTTATTATTTTTATTAATTTATTTGATAAAAATTAAACACTAAATAATATAGATTTGTATAAATTTTAAATTTAAAAATTTTTTACTTAAAAAATATATTAAAAAAATAATATAAATTATATATATAATCTTATCTAATCTTTTAAATTATTAAATTAAAATGATTTTATGAAATACTGTGACAAATTTGGTCAGAACACGATGACCTCTTATTCCTCTTCACATGCAAAAGGCTGTATAAATAATGAGAAAATCCAAGAATTAATTAAAATAGTCTCTAAGCTAATCCAATCTCTCTAACCTCCACGTCCCCAATCAAGTCTAGACCATCATCACCATTTGATTTTCCATGTGTTTTCTAAATTTTCAGTGCTAACGCAAGGCAGCCAGTAAAATTTATTTTAGGCAGTTAAATACAATTTTGATATATTTTTAAGTAAATATAAATGTATAAAAATTTAATTTTATTAAAATATATAATTAAGTACGATATCTATTTAAAATTCTCTTACGACAATATATCATCTTAAATTGAAATTATTTTTTCAATACACGTGTTTTAACGTTTCCATGTGTTTCCATTTGAGCTTCAAATAATGGTGCAGACAGTAGTGATGCTCTATATAAAGCATGCAAAACCATGAAATATATGCACATCTCATCATAATTAACTTGCAAAAAAGAGAAGGTATTCAAGTTTTAACATAGTGAGATTCATTGATATGGCAAGCATAGCAGATAACTGGAAGGATTTCAGTGGTGCGAAGAACTGGGATGGTCTTTTGGACCACCCTATCAACACTGATTTCCGCCGTTATCTTATTCACTATGGTGAAAGGGTTGGAGCCATCGGCGATGCCTTCAACTACGTGAAGGCATCGGATTCATACGCGCTTTCCCGTTACCGACCAGAAGAATTTTTCATGAATGTGAATCTACAGAATGGAAATCCATTCAAATACCAAGTAACCAAGTACTTCTATTTGAAATCAGAAGACATTGCAGAGGTGCTCGAACTGGATCTCGAAGGGTCTGCCTGGATCGGTTACGTGGCTGTAACAACCGATGAAGGCCAGAGAGTCTTAGGGAGAAGGGATATTTTGGTTTGCTGGAGAGGAACAATCCTGGCCTCGGAATGGTCACAGGATTTTCGATTCGATTTAACACCAGCTTCTGACATTTTTGGAGAGACCAACAATCCCAAGGTGCACCGTGGTTTTCACAATGTATATGTGGCCAAAAGTTCGAAGTCCAAATACAACAAGACCAGCGCTAGGGAGCAGGTAAAAATAAATAAATAAAATCGATACTTAAATCCATGTTTTGTCATTGCCTCGAAATATATTCTCATGTAATCTTATTTATTTTACTACGTGCGTACTGGTCAGGTTCTTGCTGAGGTCAGGAGACTTGTGGACATGTATGCTCTCAACGGAGAGGAAGTGAGCATAACCGTGGCAGGCCATAGCTTAGGTGCAGCACTTGCAACATTGAATGGCGTGGACATGGTCGCCAATGGTTTTAACAAGCCATCTGGTTCGGACATAGGATTTCCTGTCACAGTCTTTGCATATGCAAGTCCCCGCGTCGGAGATCAAGGCTTCCAAGATGTATTCAATGGTCTCACCACCGATCTTCATGTGTTGCGTATAAAAAACTCGAAAGATAATATTCCTCGTCTTCCACCAGTATTTTTGCTGGGCTACCAAGATGTAGGTGAAAAACTGGAAATTGACAGTATCAAGTCCCCGTACCTCAAGGATCCCAAGGCGGAACCCCATAATTTAGAGCTTTATCTACATGCAATAGCAGGTTACCAAGGGCAAGAAGAAGAGTTCAAGTTAGTGGTCGATCGTGATATAGCACTGCTAAACAAATCTCTGGACTTATTGCTGGACAAGTATAACATACCTCCTAAATGGTGGAGCGTGAAGAACAATGGTATGATCCAAATAGACAACGGATTCTGGAAGTTGAATGATTATGTGCCGGATCCTCCTACTGAAGATGACGTTGAGGGGATCATCCTCTCACTGGAAAACAGTATTCTGTCGCCGGCATGATACCGATCTTGTTCAAAATTATGGCAATTTCCCAATAGCAGTAAGTTGGCAATAAGCCAAGCATCGAATAATAAAACTTAATAAGGGTTCTATGCCTCTCTAAGATAATAATAAATGAACAACTCCTTGTAGAAGTGGAGTAGTTCAGAAATTTGTATTTCGTATGTTGTTTTCTGGCAATTGTTGGCCTGCTCTGACCGTCTAGATTATTGGTTTGCTATATCCCTTTTGTGCTAGTTAAGTCCAGCAAACTTGAATCATCTCGTACTGTAATCTGATATTCAATAAAGATGTTGTTGCTTCAGCTAAATGATCAAAATTTGACAGTTCTCTTTAAAATTCTTATTTGCAGCTTTTCTTATTGGGAATGAAAAAATATGATCTAAAATATAAAAAACATGAAGTTTTTAACTAAAATTAAATATTAAACATTCAAACAGGTGTAAATTATATTATTTGTAAAGCTTAAGGAATATTAAAGTTTATTTTCTTAAAAACCTTTGTACACCACCCATTTTGACCACCTTTTTTATGTAGAGCCTCCTTCTTTTTATGTTTACTTCGCTTAAGAAATCAAAAGGAATTGACATGCAATTTAGGATTAAATTGTCAAAAATAAAAGTTTAAGGAATCAAGTAAGAAAATAAAAATGTACAACATGTTAATGAATATGTGAACAGTACTTTGACTCCCAAAGCAGAGCTAGGCCTTTGGAAATCTCACTTCAGGCTTAAAGATGATGATAGGTGGGCTTTACAAATTTTTCTTTCTTCGGACTATTTTGTTGCTCGGGAGCTGGAGCCCAGGTTTGGTTTCTTCCGAGCCGGTGATGTCTTCTTTATTCAAATTGACTAGTTGTGTTCAAGAAATAAAATCCTCTTTCTTATGAATCATGAAACTACACTTCGATTTGGGACTGCTTCATCGAGTTTGTAGTCCCATCCAATCTCAGTTTTAAAATTACTACTCTTATAAATCCTCTTTCTTATGTAGCATGCCACTCATACTTCTCCCTCACCTTTTCCTCTCCATCCATTTCTCAAGTTATATATTATGTCAATTCTATTCCATTATATCTTAAATAACCGGTATATCTCGTGCCATATAAAAAACAAAACAAACTAAAAGAAGTTTTGAGTCTCGGTTTATTCTAAATTTCTCGGTCAAATTATGGTCGAAATTTTCAAGTTTCATTTGGTTTAAATTTTTTTTATTAGAAAAACATTAGTTATGTTTAAACATTTCTTTTTATGTTAAAAAAAATAATTTAACCTGCAACATAGTATGGACTAATAACCCAATAATTACTAAATTAAATTGAAATGTTTAAATTTTAAAATAATATTTAAATGGTATAATTTCAATATATATATATATGTGTGTGTGTGTGTGTTTGTGTGTGTGTACCCGAGAGAGATACAAACAATAACCATGACAACGGAGAGAATCAAATGAAAAAAATTTTGGTCTCTCTATGCAACTCATGTTTTCAAGATTAAAAAAAAACATTTAAGGATCAATGAATATTCTTAAATGTAACAAATCCTATAAATCTAATTAACAAATCCCAAAAACACATCTCTAAAAATAAACGGAAAACGCGGGCTCGCTGTATTCTGCTTGGTAGAATCTTGAGTATTTCTATTATTAGCTCACATAGCACGGCACAGGAATAAAGGGATACCTAATCAAGGTGTCCTTATGAAGTGGGGTTGTTGACAAAATGTCATTTAGATTTAACTAGAATGGAACCGTGCTATGCCGATTCAATTTTTTTAATATAAAAAAATAGTTAGGTAACAATAGTGTTTTTTAAAAAAGTTTAAAAAATTTGGTACTCAAATCATTAACTTAAATTGATTAATTTAACAATTTGATTTAAATCAAAGATAATAAGAACAAATGAACTGCAAAAAAAAAAAAAAACTCGACAATAATTAACTAAAAAGAATAAGTTATTTATATTATAAATGTAAGGAGAAGAAGAAAAAAATATTGAAGACTCGCCTTCACTCTACTATGGATGTTGTCTACAACCAAAAACGTTTGCTCAAATGGTTTAAGGTTCACCGCAAAAGAATGCAAAATAACATTGAAAGAAAGTGTATCGTTTGTTAGAGCAATGCTTTGGAAAAGCTATTTGAACAAAACACAATGAAGTGAGTATCTATCTATATTTAATTAATCAATTATATTTAATTTAAGAAAATTTTTTATTTTGATAAAATATATTTAATAAAGAACAAAAAATAAAAGACCTTAGATAACCCAACTAAATAACAAAAACAAAGGAAGTAGGAAGCATATAAAAAACACAAAGCTTAATCTCCAACAAAATAAATATCCAAGGATGAGATTGAAAAAACATTAACTTAAAAGAATGATTAAAAAAACCCTAAAGTAATCACTAGCAAACATCCTTAAGTTGGATTAATTTTTCAAATTGCAACATGTGAAATTTTAAAATGGGCTTAACCAAGAAGCTTAAATATAGATCAACTCAATGTTAAATGATGAGATTGAGTGTAAGAAAATACCAAACTAAATTTTTTGGCAAAGTAAATAAAAAACATAAAAAAAACAATGAGGATAAATTCTAAATGAAAAAAAATGATCGAGGGTGAAATCACAAAAAATATTATATTATAAAAATTATCTCATATGACATAAATAGAAATTAAAAGAATGAGGATCAAATAAAATAAATTTAAAAAATCAAATGAGGATGAAATTGAAATAGATTTTGATTTTCAAAATTTATTTCAAATAAAACAAACGTCAACAAAAAAATCAAGGATTGAATTGATAACAAAGAGACGTAAAAAAAATCAATTAAGGAAGAAATTAAAATAAAATTTGATTTTTTAAGCTACTTGAAATAAAACAAATATCATCTAAAAAATTAGGGGCAAAATAAAAAACAAAGAGAAGTTAAGGGGTTGATTTGAAAAATAGCGAGTTAGGGTGCAAAAATCAAGGGAGAGAGAAGAAAGAAAATGATATTGTCGCTAGAGCCAAACAAGAGCTCCGTTCTCTGCACATGCTGTTGTTACATGGAGAAGACACCGAGATAAATTTGAAGACTCCTCCTAATAACAATTTTGTTTGCCAAAATCAATTGCATGCACCATCCAAAAAAATCAATAGTACAATAACAAAAATATCATTAAATTCAAGGCATAAAAAATTAAACCCCAAAGACAATGAGATATTTTGATTTTGCAAATAAAAAATGGTAAATTAATTATTTTACTATGCACTTTATAAATAAAAATACAAATTTACCCTTCAATGACATCCAACAATATATTAATTTTACGGGTATTTATAATATCTTACTATGTAATTTAAAAGACAAATACTTTATTACCTTCAATCAATTTAAAAATACCAAAATATCCTCTAAGACAACCATATCCTAAAGTTTTTTTTTTTTTAATGGCATGAAAATAAATTTATTGCGATTGTCCACGGTGGAACTTGCTTAGAGAAACAGTGAATTCATTTGTTGATAGTAGTAGCGTGTCAACATCACCCTTTTAGTTTTTTTTAATGATATGACATCTCACTTGTGTAGAATTATTATTATTATTACTATTATTTAATTGGCTTATGGAACCATTGCCTCACCCAAGTACAATGATTGTGCTGTTTATAGGTTCCCATGTGCTTTGGACCACTTAGAATTGGCTTTCTCAAGATTTTTTTTTTTTTAAAAGTAAAGCTATTTGTGATGTGAACATTTGTTGATAGCAGGGTGTCATATCTGCACATAGAGGGAACCAGAAACAATTTACATCGTAGTGTTTGCTGAAAACTTAAAAGAACCCAAAACCCCTAAAAAAATAAAATTGTAACTCTATTTATATTAGCTTCGTTTATTGAAATAATATAAATATATTTTTAAAATTTTATACTGAATTTTAAGAGTATTGAATACTTTTAACATTGTTTATTTGTTATTTTTAAATTGATGAGAGACAAATAAATATCTTTTATTTAAATTGCATATTAAAACAATCAAAATTATTTTGAAAGCAAATAAAAACTTGACATCAAGGAATAGTTTTGCATTTTCACAATGATTTTTTTCATTATTAAGATGGGAGGAAGTTTGGTATTTTACTAAATAAAAAAAAAATAAACAATTAAAATATATAGTAACAAAATGAAAATACTCTTAAGAAAACAAAAAAAATATGCACGTTAGGCACACCCGGGAGTGAGTGGGATGTTCCTATGCAGTGTCCAAAAATATCCTTTTACCAAGTTGTTAGAAGCGTCATCGTGTTTCTTTTCTATTGGTGTAAAATATGTTGCCAGTGAACCTTTTCTCTTTCTATCTCCACCTTTGAAAATTACAGCTTCACCTTCTTGGTTGTTGGTATTTCAAGTTCAATCTCTATTTTTTTTTTGTCTTAATCATTTTGTAAAAGTTTTATTTGTTTTCAATTTCATATTTAAATTTCAATTTACTAAATATTATATTTTCCAATGTAGTCCTCATTCTTTATATTTCTAGTTTTTTTCTTGGGTTTTTTGTAAAAGTTTTAATAGTTTTCAATTTTATCTTTTAATCCAAATTGATAGTGCTATGTTTTCTAATTTGGTCATCATTGTTTTGATTTTTATTTATTTTCTTTTTTTTTTTTGTAAATTTTTTTTATTTATAATTTCACTTTTGAATTACAACATTTATTTTTATTTTTATGTCAATTTGGAGTCTCATTTTTAAAATTTATTTTTATCTTTCTACTAAATTGAATTTTTTTTTCAATTTCACTCTACAATTAAATATCAATTTTATTTTGTATTTTAATTTTGACTCTCATTATTTTAATTGCTAGTTTTTAAGTTCTTCTGAATAATTAATTTTTTTTTAATTTTATCATTCAATATATGATTTGTTAGGAGTTGTACTTCAGGTTTTTTTACAGATTAGATGTTTTGGATCTAACGATGTTGGTTACATGTTCGAAAAGTTAATACTAATTTTTTTTAATATAAAAAAAAGCTTTATAACTCTTTTTATTTTTATTATGTTATTCCAATCATATGATCTAAGTTATAGGGTTGATGTAATATTCTAGGTTGACTCAAATTTAATTAATGTGCATATAAATTTGTTATCACCGAATTTTTATTTATTTTTATCCCATTTTATAATCTAAATATCTTTTTTTACATTAAAAAAAATAGTTGAGCTCTATAGTAAAGTGCGGGCACAGTAGTGTGTTCCTAAATTTCAACTTGTTGCTTTCACTTTTCATGTTTTCCTGCTGCCTATTACAAAATGTCAAAATCCCATTTATAGATGTTTGGAGACAACATTTTCTACCGAATAGTAGCACAACTAATGATAAATCTATGAAAATTTCAAGCTGTGGTTATTTACAGAATTTCCACGGAGAGTAGAGATCAGGACAGTAACCTCGAACATAAAGTATTCTGTTTGAAATTTAACCGCTCGATCCTTTCCAAATGTTTGAATGCTTTATCTAGTGATTGTTTGCGCAATGCCTCGGAGAGGATGTCATAGGGGGGACCAATTGGTTTCAAGTCACTTTCTATTTTTGGCTTTTGTCCCACAGACCTTGGTCATTGTCCATTTCATTCTCCGACAGCCAAAGGGGACCCTTGTCTGTTACTCTTGTTTTTATAACGTTCTCTGTAAATAACATGTAGTCACGGTTCTGAGTGAAAATGACACTACTTTCTTAAGCATTTTTTTTTTTTTTTGAGAAAGACTCGAAGTCACCACCACTCGGACTGCTAGTGGATGAAAAGGCTCGAAGTCTCTACTCCCGAGAGAAACCTAGTGATAGTTTCTCTTCTCTAATCAGTGCTCTCCTGTTTGATATCTCAATTGCATCTTGTTTAACTGATCCGAAGTTCTTGGTTCATAATGTCGTTTGACACTAATCTCTCTCGAGTCGATAATGTTAGAGACTCTTGTCAATTTGGAGCCTAGTAGCATTGATTCTCGGGGGCCTACTCGCTTTGGCGATGCAGCTCGGAGCACAGAGCAGAGCTCGGACATCGTAATAGATTCTTTAAATGACGTGCTTTATTATTGTGAGCCTTGCGAGCATCAGAATTATGTATCAGTTAAAGAAGATGACAACACTAAAGCAGGCCAGGCAATGTTGACTTTCTTTGAAAACAGTATAGAATATATGTTTGTGAGAAACATTCAAAGCACAGTAATGATTGTACTGCCTTTATGCTGTAGCTCTAGCAGCAGCTTGGATAAACAATCGAGAGAGTGGCTTTACCCGTTTCTCAAAAAAAGACTAATTAATTGCCCCCTTTAGAGCATGGGCTTGCTAGAAACATGGTGTCAAGCAACACATTCACTTTTTCTGCATGCCTTTTGCGTTAGCTAGGGTTCTAGATGACTCTTTTCAGTTGGCTACAGGATGTGCATGAACCAGCTGACTCATCTTATAAATTATATTTGTGATATCTTATAGTAGCTTAAATTTTGTGATTAAATTAGTTTTTTATTTGATATGAGAATAATTAAGTAATTATAAATTTAAATCTTATTATTTTTATTTATTTAATAAAAATAAAATACAAAGTAGTGTAGATCTGTTAAAGTTAGCTTAAGCTATTAAGTTTAATTTGTTAGAAATAAAATATAAACCATTTCAAAGTTCTAGTTTAATAATAATTTGTGTGTTTAATATTGTAGTAATAAGTATTTTTTTAGTTTAAAATACTCTTGTTTTTTTTAATATTAATATATAGAATCATCCAAATAAACCTAAATTAACATTAATCTAATATTTTTTTTAAATGACAAGTAATTTAAAAACAAGTGGGGATGCACAAACAAAAACTCAATTTGTTGCCGCGTCTCTTGGATTTAATCTGAAGTGCATAATAAGGGGATCAATTTGTTAGAAAATATCGTATAAATCATTCTCGAATTTAATGACTTCGACTTTTGAATCGAATGGCGTAATTGATGTCGATGTTCCAACAGACCTTAACAGCTTTTAACAAGTCCTTTTAGGATCAAGTTTCGACATGACTAGCTCACCCCAATGGTCCACACCTGTATCATTGGCTTGTGGCAACTTCTAACCAAGTAATGAACCTGGGAAATTGGTGGGTAAAAGATGGATGCAAACAGTACATAATGGGTACTGCCTGAGGGGGCACACGTTTCTGTTTTTCTTTCCCTTTTCTTAATTTCTAAAGAATTGTTTTAGTAAAAATATATATTTTCTTTACTTAGTTTATTTTTTTTATTATCATAATTTTCTAGTTTTTTTTATTTATTTTATGGGAATAATTTTTCTAGTTTGCTAGTTTTCTACTTATATATATATATATATATAATATTTTGAGTCTATTATGGTGATTTTAGTGTTTAAAATTTTTAACATATAACAAAATTTGATATCATTTGTTTTTAATTATGTCATTTAATATCAAAATTTAACCATTCTTGATAATTAGTTATTATTTGTTATTATTGAAAATCTTGATGATGAGACCCATAATAAAAAACACATAAAGGTATTAGAGATTATAATAAGATGATCTACACAGAAATATTAAGGATTCATGATAAAATGACCACATCCAAATATAATTGATTTTTTTTGGTTCAATAGGTTTTGCTTGAAGAATATTATATTAATTAGAAGTTTTCATGGTGGATGCATGATTTTTTATTAAGAAGGTAATGAACAATTTAAATTTGAGAATGAGTTCTTTTTTAAATAAAAAAATTAATACAAAAGTTTTTTGAGAAAATAAATTATTTTATTTTATATTTTTATTTTCAGTTTATAAATTTTATTTTACTTTTACTTTTAGTATTATTTGCTTTTCTAGTTTTTTTATTTGAAAGAAACACTTATTTTTATTTTTCTATTAAAAGTACTAATAGGATTTTTTAGTTATTTTATAATAGCCTCTTGATAAATAAGACATAGATAAATAAAATTAAATATTTTGAAATTTTTTATTTTTAAATGTTTTAACTTATAATAAACTTCGTTCGTCACTGTGTCCTTTGCAAGAGCCACATACCCAATTGCTATAGAGAGGATATGTATATATATATGCCTTGATATATTCTAATGGTAGAGGACCTTTGCTAATATACCTACTGTACCTCTCTTCCCCTTCATATTTCTAGCAATCTTGTCTGCTTTCTTTTCCTAAAAATCTTGCCAAGAGTGATCCCAATGGAAGCTTCACAGCCTCTCTCTATTGAAAGCTTTTCATATAGTTGGTTAGCTAACCTGAAACCATCTCTGGAAAGCCTAGACAGTTCTTTCAGGGCCTCGCTTGATGCATCAGATGAAGCTTCATTCATCGAGATGGACCCAAGAATGCCGCCATCGAAGAGATTCTTCAGAAATTCTCAGGACTTCAAATTTGACTTCCCCGTTTCACAATCTCCTCTTACTCTTGTTCATGCTGACGAGCTCTTCTCCAATGGCTATGTCATGCCTCTCTTTGTCGATCCATTAACGATAGAGCCTTATGAAGTCTCAGATTCAACCGCAGCCCTTCCTACCTCTTCACATCCTCCAAAAACTGTGGTTTCAGGTTGTAAACCTCGTCGCTGCTCTTCACTGAGAAGGTGCAGGAGAGTGTCAAAGCAAATAATTCAGAAGTACTTGGATTTTCTTAGGCCATTTTATCGAAGATTTCAAGGCCACAGGTCAAGTTCTAGAGCTGAAAATATTGATTCAAAAGTTCAGGTAATGAACAGCTGGGTATATTCAGCAGAAACATCTCCAAGAATCAGTGTAGCTAATTCTGTCGACGATTGTTGGCGAAGATCTTGTGATTCTGAGAGCTCTATTTATGAGGCAGTTCTCCATTGCAAAAGATCAAATGGTAAGTCAATCTTCACCTAGTTATGATTATCTCCTTTTTCTAATCTCAATCCTGCCATGATTGTCCCTTCATAATTATCAGGGTTTTTTTAACATATTATCAGGGTTTTTTTAACATTCTTTGGTATTTGTTTTTTTCAGGGAAATAAATCGAGGTTGCTGTACAAAGGAGTCGAAAAGAAGAAAAGAAAGCAGCAATGTTGATATTCACATGGGAAAGAAAACGAGAGACGAATAAAGAAAGACCAGCAACCACTTGTTTCTTGTTCTTTTCTTCTACTCTTCTGTGAGGATAATGTAAATTTGTTTTCTCATAAAGAAATATTTAGAAGTTGCGTGGATGGTCGGGCCATGAGGGAGAGAAAAGAAGAAGAAGAAGAAGAAGAAGAAGAAGAAGAATTTAAGGATAAATTTTAAATTTTGTTCTGTTTTTGTCTTCTCCTTCATGGGAGAAAAGCTACCAGCTACAAAGACTCTCTCCCATATTTCTGTATAGTTCTCTTTTAGTGGAAACATGATTATTCTATTCATTAAATATCTCCATTATATTTCAATTCTATTATTGTTTCAAATTTCAAATTCCACAAGTTGTCTTCAGGGCACCTTTTTCTTTTAGATTTGTACCATACTGTCATTGCCTTTAAGAATTATCGATAAACATTTTCAGATGTCTAAATGCCTGCACTGGACCATGTTGTTGAGCCTTCCAGGACAACGACGGTCGAGAAAGCCCCACTAGGATTAGCCTGTTGGAAAGGGATGAATTAACCTCAGGGATATAAAGTTGAGGTGCCCTTCCTGGGTTCAATCTTTTTACCTGGTATAGCTTGGATTCATCGGTGTTTTACTCGGTGAATTTACTTAATGTTGTTGCTTAATTGCTTAGGCAAAAAGAAAAGGGAAAAAAAAGAGAAGAAGATTTGCTGGTGTTGCTCGACCGTTGCGGTACTTAGATTACATAATCAAATAAATTTGATTTTTTCTCTCCAACACGCTTGCTTGTAGAAAGAATCTTCTCAACTACTTTAACTTGTGCATTTAAATGTTGAAGAATTCAATGTTAGTTTAATATGAAGGATTTTCAATTGCCTTAAAAGATCGATTGGCGTGGAATGCAATCACGGGAGAAGTTAATCTATAACAATTTGACCAAATTTAAGGAAGTTCTTCCAAGATTTCTTGAAATTAGATATCTGGTAGGAAAATTGAATTGCAGTTACAGGCAGATTCTACTTCTGCTTTGTGTCTCTGTCAGAACTGGTATCAGACTATTTTTCTTTCTCTGTTTCTCACAAGCTAAATTTTCTTTATTTATTTATTTATTTATTTTTTTGTCCTGTCCCAGCAGCCATTCTTTTCTTACACCTGCAAAATGCCTAGTTTTAACTTTGAAATCTACGAGCTGAAGATTATCTGACATGGCCTGTGACACAAATGAAAGAACACAATGCCATTTTTTTACTGATTGGTTAAGCTTTGACTGCTGGTTATTCGAATATCATCAGGCAAGTTCTTGATTCCCACTAAAAAAAAGACGAAGTTTGATCGATTTTTTGACAGTTGACAGGTTTTGTACCAGAAATTCTTCAACATTATTGATAGATATTTCTCCGGCAAGCAGGTCTCCTGATGGTGAAAAAGAACGGAATATGTGCTGCAGGAGACCAACGTTTACTAATTTTATGAAGAAAACTCCCATTCTTTTCTTGTGTGTAGCATGGTGCCAACTGATCAAGTAAAGACTAAAGCAAGGTGCAATGAAGGTGAAAATTCCAAGGAAAGTAAACACTTGCTTCATTCTAGGGCAAACTTCCATTCCTCGAGGCTGATTTTTCTAGCACAATCATTGGTATTGTAGTATTGTAGCATACATTTCTCTGTGCTCTGTAATTGTGCAGTGACAGCTTCTTTCTTGACCAAATTGAAAAAACGTTGATCCATAATGACCAAAGTTGAGAATTATCATAGATGGTGCTTACTCATTACTAAAAGAAAGCTAGAGTTGCAGCTACATCATTTGATAATGGTTAGCTCTCACAAGTTTTGTCTTGGATCCAAGCAACCAAGTCCACTCCTAGCCAGTAGAATATAACAAACAAGAAAAAGTAGGCTAAATCATGATCTTAAACCATGTCTAATTATATCTGAAATCCTAACCAAGCACAGTTTTAAATAATGGCTGTTATAGATAGCACGACGACCATTATCTGATAAAAACGGGGCAGATCTTCCCAAGACCAGTGGCTATAACGCTTTATTTAACTATGTAAACACTAACCAAGTGATTTGATGAGTGCGTTTTTTTTTTTTTTTTAATTAGACCAATCTTCAGGGACAATTCTATCTGGTATAAAGCTGAGAAATGAGAGTTCCTGGTCCCCTTAGAAATGGCTTACAACATGCTTTTCAAGAGTAATATTATACTTTTTACGGGACACATTTTTAATTACAAGATCAATGGGGTAAAAACACTTTTAACCTTTTACTTGTACAGTGTAATAACTAAAATACTCTTAAAAATTGAATTTTCTTAACAATATTTGGCTTTATCTGTTTCTTGGCACAATGTAGCTGCTAAAATGTTGAAATTGGGGGGTGGGGAGTTAAAAAATCATAGAAAAGCAGCTGGCCTATGCATGGCACACACCAAAATTTAGGATGCACTCCAGCCGCCCTTTAGAAGGTGTATGTGGTTGTCTTCAAATAGTTAATTTAAGGTAGTGTTTGAAAATCTAATAATATTTAAAAATTATCCCTTAATGTTTTGATTTTTAATTTTAATTCTTAATCTTATTATTAATTATTAATTTGTTTTTAATTTCATCCTCATTCTCTTGATTTTTATTTTTTATTTTATTATGGATTTATTTGTTAATTTGATCCCTTTTTTTTCAATTTTTCCCTTCAATTCAAAATTTCAAATTATCTTTTTTTTTTAAAATGAGGTTCCTTTTCTCTTAATTGCTATTTTTTTTATTCTTAATTTTTTTTTCATTAGTCGACATTTGATTTATTAGGATTTGGTCTCCTTAGTTTTTCCCATTGTTTTCAGGCCTTATCCGAGAGTTAATCTAGGACAAGTATCGGGTCACAGATTGAGCGGGTTGACTCGAGTGCACCTAAGTCAATCAATTTTTTTTTGTTTTATAAAAAGGTAAAGATTATACCATTTTGAAAAAAAAGAAAAATAATCAATGGATTTTGACCCTATTTTAACTGAATTTGCCCCGGGTTAACTAGGACATGGGCAACCTGGGTTTTTAATTGTCTTATATTGGATTAATTCTCCTCCAATTTCCTTTGAAACTTGGCCAACTCTAAGCCCTAGGTCACTTGGTTCATGAGTCAACCCATTAGGTCGAGTCAAGTTTTAAAATAGTGGCTTTCAAGATGTAATGCATCTAGTTTAGTCACTAACTAGGATTATAAGTTTGAAAAGTTAACACATGTTGACATTGTTTTCTATTACAATTACATCCTTTGAAGTTGTTTGTTTTAAAAAATGAGCTTCGTTATTTTCTTCATTTTTCTTTTCAATTAAGTCATCCCTATCTCATAATCTAGGTAGAAAGTTTGTCCAAACAACCCATGTTCTTTTAGGTTACTTTTTTTTTTTATCTTTTTTGATTTTGTCTTTCAAAATTCGACCCTTTTTAAAATTAAACTTTGTATTTTTTTTTGTTTTGCCTTCTATTAGATTACCTCGTTCGTATAATTCTACTTGCGAGTTTTCGGCGACCTCACCTAGTTTTGTTAGTGTTTTGTTTTTTAAGATGTTTTTTCATAGATTTTTTTTTTTCATTTCATCATTCTACTTTTTTAATTATGGAGGATTGACAATCATTAATTTTTTCAATTCTCATTTTATGATGTCGATTCATAGAATTTTTTTGTTCTTTAAATACATTTATAGAACTTGAGCATCATTATTTTACGCTACAAAAAAAATTAGTTCTAAAATTCAATCCATTACAGAGTATCCTAACCGAGCATGGCTGGCCAAATATAGGCCATCAGGGTTGAAGCAGAATTTGGCAACGATTGAAGGGTTCATCACATGTCAGTAGGTAGGATAGGGAGACAATGGCAAACTGTGCTAGGAGAAGTTCAAAGCTTGATAACATTGATTTTTCTGTTCCTATCTACTTCCTTTTGTTTTTCTAGTTGGATTTTCTGCTTCTTCACAAAAGCAAGGGTAACTTCATAACTTTTGTTTCTCTTATGGCTGTGGGGACCGAGACATCATGCATGCTCCTTGTCGCTGCTATCAATTCTTTGGTAATTGTATCTCCTAGCAAGACACTCCATGTCATAATAACAGTACTGGTTTTCATCTAGACATTGCATATAGATTCAAAGATGAGGACATGAGGCTTCTTCAATTATGTCCTCAGATATTTAGGACGCTGGATTCAATGTGAAAACTGAACCTTGTTATAGAAGGACAAATGACCTACAAACAAATTACACGGCTGGTTGCGCTGGAGTGGTCGATTTAGGACTACACAGATCACTGGACAGAATTCACACTCAACACCATTGCAGACCAGCAATCATGGAGATGTTAGAGTTTGATTCTCAGCTAATACTGACCAAAATTTTCATGGCAAACATGCTTCCTTTCTAGCCTCGTAGAGGTTATAGCCTTGTTGTGGGCACTGGCTGCAGCTAAAGTAGCAGTACAATGATGAACATGGTATAAATGTTTGAACATGATAGAGAATTAAGATGTGTTAACAGTCATTATGATATCTGATTATGATGGTCAAAATTCGCTACATGGTTATTCCTTCGAGACGTATTATTCCACGTTCGAGCTCGTAGCCCCGCGATAGGTTTTGTCTAGAAAATGTGCCTCTTGAAGAGAAAGAGGTGGTATGTGAAACAAAAAAGGTGTCCAAGCCCTAGACTCCTAGCCACCGTGGATGCTAGTATCATCATAGCCCTTCTAGTCGAGGGGCTTAGGATCCAAGAACATGTAGTAGCCCTTGTTCCCTAGATAGGATGATGTTGACCAAAATCCACTAGACCCCTCAAGAAGTATTGTTCCCATTAGGGCTCATAACCTTGCAGTGGGTTTTACTTTGAAAAGGCATATAGCCTACAACTCCATGCTGATGTGGGATCGATATTGTATCATCAATGCCCATTCCGGTTTCATACAAATTTAGAGAAATGAAGCATGTAATGACAAGAAACCAACAAAAATTAACAACTTAATTTTTTTTTCATTAACATTCGTGTTTATACCAGTTTGTGTGTATCTTAAATTAATAATCATGTAAGCCTCTAGTGATCTTGAAGAGACTCAAACCCATGACCATTGAGAAGCAAACCTAAAACATGATCAAATAAGTTATTTTTCATGGTTAAATAAACAACTTAATTGATCATGTCTAATGTCGGATGTACTCATGTTAGGGTCAATGTAGCAAGTTTTCAAACAACGAAATAAAACATAAAACTTTTCCCTCTGCAGAGTTTGCACCACTCTTAAGTATACATGCATTAAGACAGGGTCAATATCAATGAGTTATATTTTCGATGTTTTTTAAGAGATAGAAAGACATGATACCGCAACCAACTAGAGGTGCTGATTATCACAATAAACATTTAGTTGACATGGCCCATGGCCAAGAACATTTAATCCATTTGGTTTCTATTAATGAAAAGAAATGCATATATACTAGTTTTGGATGCCATCCCATGGAGATCCATATGATTTTATTGTCTTTCCTAGCAGTTTTCATCTCTTATACATAGGATGGAAATAATGTAGACGAAAACACATAAAAATAAAATAAAATACTAAGCTAGAAAAATAGAATTGAAGTCAAGTAAAGTTATTATAAGGAATCATAATTCATATTTTTATTACTAAATAAATAATTTTGATGTATTTTGCTTCTTTATTTAAGAGGTTTGTATCTCCTTAAATAAGCTTAAAAATTAAGTAAACAAATTAGAAAACTCAACTATTAGTTTTTAATTTGATTTTTCATTGAAGGCTAAGGATGGTGTAATTTTAAGTACATAGGAATGGACTTATACGTAGGGCCAGAAGGTATTCGGACTTGGATAAATTACAAATGTTTTCGGTCTTTTCGAACTTGATACTTTGTGTTATGTAAAGATTTGGGCTGTTTGATTTTCTTGTTTTTTACTCTTGTGTAAATAGACAGTTGTGTTCATATTTGCTAGATTTTTATTAGATTCACTCGATTACTATTAAAAAAAAAATCTAAAATTAAAGGAAAATTAATAAAAATATTAAACAAATTAAGAAAAAATAAAATTATCAATCTTAACATTTGATTTTCTAAACTAAATGGAATAAAAAAAACACCATAAAGAAAACTATTTTCTTAAACTAAATCAATAAGAATAATAATAGTAACAAAGAAAAATAATCCCTCTCTAAAAATCCTTCTACTCTCTAGGTTGAAAAAAACTTGTCTTTGAGTTTAAATCACTCTTGTTTCGATCTTGTGAATGTCCAATCAAGACTCTCAAAACCCCCACCCCTTATTTTTCTTCTTTTTTGTTTCAAGTGTATAATAATTTTAGATATCAACTTCAATTTTTTCATTTTAAAATTTATATAAGAAACAACAATTTAATAAATTATTTTGTTTACATTGGCTTCCAAAGTAATAAATTTCAAACCTCAAACTTGCTTTGTCAATATGTGTTATGTCCACGTAACTCTTAAACATATCTACCTTTATGACAACAGTAAACTTATAATTAAAAGGATCAATATAGTTTAAATCAATATTCTTTTTGTTTAGCACTTTTCATGTTTTTTTAACACTCATTATCTTATTATCAATGAGGATAATATTGATAATACCATCTGTCGCACGTGTGCGGCGGCGCGGCGATCGTCCAACCTCAAGGAAAAATCGGAATATTTATTCCTGACAAAATAAGGAGAGACAAGGAATTCTTGTCTCTATATGTGAAAATATGGACTGGGAGTCGCCACCTAGTATTCTGGTTACTAGGAACCTTAACTGGTCGTTAGAGATCGGGTACGGAGACTGGTTGCGTAAAGGGAAGGTATTAGCACCCCAACTACGCCCTACCTAAGGTAGGCTGCATTGTTTTAATGTCTGATAAAATCTAAGGTTGTGTTGTGGTTTTTTGTTGTTCGGAATACGCATTACATGTAATGTCATACCCCAGGTTCTATTGTCCAAAAAAAAAAAAAGAATTAAATATCCAGAATATGCATTACGTGTAATGTCATACCCCGGATACTAAGAGACAAACAAAATAAAATTTTTGTTGTTTTTGAAATTTTGGCCAATATTCTCTTGACTTTAATAAACTGGTTATTAAAGCCAAAATGCATGCTAAATATTGTTTTTTTGACATATGAAAAATACGATATGATTTTTTAGATTTGAGACACTTGGCCGTATGCACAAAAATGTTTTTTTAAATTTTTTTGTATTTTTGGAAGTTTGTGACAAAAAACTGGATATTGTAATACCCGATTTGTATTTTTACGACATAAAAATACTACCCGATATTAATAAAAATAACATAAATAAAAAATGGGAACATCATAAATATTTTTTTAATGGGCCGTATCAGGCCCAATTGCATGGGTTGGGCCAAACCTGGCCCATTTACATGGGCTGGGCCGAACATGGCCCAAATGCATGGGCTGGTTACTGTGCACATAGCAACCGGGTTACTGTGTGCACAGTAACCAGAGAAATAATTAGCGTGCATAGTAACCGGGTTACTGTGTACACAGTAACCCGTGAATTAATTAGCAAGTTACTGTGCACAGCACAGTAACTTGCTAATTAATCTTCATCTGCTGCAGAACGTAAACGTTCTGCATGCAGATGAAGCCGAAGCCGAAGCAAAAAAAATGACAGTGGAGAAAGTTACCTGGAACGGTGTTGATGCTGGCAGCAGCTGATGCGGCAGGGGTGGTGGTGGCGGTGCTGGCGGTTCGCGGTGGCCGGCGGTTTTCCTTCTCTCTCTCTCTCCTCTGTATTTTTCTGTTTTCTCCTCTGCTGCTCCTTCTTCTTCTTCTTCTTCTTCTTCTTCTTCTTCTTCTTCTTCTTCTTCTGTGTTCTTCCTTCTCTCTCTTTTCCCCTCTCTTTGCTCTCCCTTCTCTTCTCTTCCCCCTCTCTCGGGTCTTTTTTTTTTTAGCAGCCCTCCCCTGTATTTATAGAAAAAAACAGGGGAGGACTGTCATGGTGGTGGCCGCCGCCCCGTCCACTATCGATCCGTGGATAAAAAGGAGGAGGCAAGTGGGTGATTGCGGGCGTCTTATTGCGCCAAATCCGGGTGAAAAATTAGGTGAAAAGGGGAAGAAAAAATCTTCTTCTTCCCCTGCCTCGCGCGTCCAGGGGAAGAAGAAGAGCTACAGTGCCGTCAAAACGGCACCGTTTTGGGCTTCTGTTTTTTTTTTTTTTTTTAGCAACAGTGAATGAAACGGCGCCGTTTTGGTCAAAACGCGCCGTTTCATTTAAAAGGAAAAGGCGCCAAAAGCATCAGATTCAAATTCCGGCCCTCCATTTGAGCGCGTTTTGCATTTTGGTCCCTGGTCTCGGATTTCTTCAATTAAGTCCCTAATTGGCCATTAAACTTCAATATTTATGCAATTAAGCCCCTGATTTGACCAATTTAACTTCCAAAAATTATAATTTGACCCCAGAAAATTAATTTCTTCTAATTAAGGCCCAAATTAACTCCAAAATCAATTTTTTTTGCAATTAAAACCTCTATAAATTCAATTAAACCTTCAATAAAAATTTAATTGAGTCCATAAACTTCTAATTTTGCATTTTTCTTCCTCAAATTGAATTTTCTTTATCATCGGGGCTTTCATCAGTCAATGATATACTGTCAAAAATTAATTTTTATATTTTTGAACATCCTCAATCAATTTTTGAGCATTTTTAGAGCGCTCTAGCATTTTTTCACTGTTTTATTTTTTGATAATATATTTTTTTGATTTTTTTTGTATTTTTTAGTTTTTATGTGGGGACCCAAAAATGGGTTACAACACCATCACTACCATTATTATCATTGTCTAAATACAATATAATCATCATTAAAATAAACATAATAAATTAGTGATTTGGGACATGTATCTTATGGCAAGACCTAATCCTTAATTTTAAAACACGAGGTATTGGACCAAAAACAATGGTGATCAATAAGAGGCATAAACATATATATTTTTTAAAAAAGACTGAAATGAGACCAAAAAACCGTCACCTACACTTAACGAGTCTATGTGAGATCAAATTGATCAATCCTATATTTGCTCATATCATGAAAAATGGTATTCTAAAAATAGAATAAAAGAATAAATCCACACATACATCAACTCAAACATAGAAATTCAAATTTAAATAAAAAATGAATATTTACAAATAATATTTATAATTAAAGATTAATTTTATGTTTTTCACTAATATTTACATTTATAAATAAAAAATATTGTCACCATAGCTGACATCACTTCTTAAAAGCGATTAACTAGATAGTAAAGGTATTGTTTGGGGCACTCTTGAACCCACGAGTTAGAATTCTAATACAAAAAAAACAATATATTTTGAGAATATTATCATATATCAACCATTTCCATATTTCTTTTAATTTCTTAGGATAAGACCCATTTAAAGATCGCGTGTCAATCTTGAGTTGATTCTTAGATAAACAAGAATAACCAATACATTATATTAAAGAAATAAATCACATCCTAGAAATATGATAGCCTTGTAATGAAAACTTTAGTTATATATGCTAATCAATTCCATTTCCAACTAAGAAAATACAAGGATTATAACCCGAGATGGAACCTCACCACCCTGAGTTGATTTGTAAATAATAGAAATAATTAAAACATAAAAACAAATTCAAAATCACACATTTAACAACATTCAAAGGACATGGATTGATATCAAACCATATCATTCTGGATTGATTGGCAAATAACAGAAACAATTAACACATATTTTTTTTTTATATAAAAAATCACATGTTAAAAATGGTCATGTATAAATTTTTCGTATTACATTAGAATAATAGGGCCCAACATTAGACCATACCATCACTCCACGAGTGATAGAAATAACTAGTCGGTTGGCTCGCGCTTCGTCGTAGACTAATAAAAACAAATTAACAAAAAAAATGAGTTTTCAAGCATTCCCAATGTATTTTTTAGATATTAAAAAAGTAATTGTAAATCAAAAAGTTGATGAATACATTTAATTCATTTATTTAATTAATTTCAAATAAAATTAAATATCCTCGCATCCCACATATATATTTCATTAATCTCAAATAATATTTATATTTTTAATTCATCTATATTTAAAAATTAAACGATATTTTATTTAAAAAATTACAATTATTTTATTTCGTATATTTTTATTCATACATTTTATTTAATCTCAAATAATTAATCACAACATAGTTTCTAAGTGCGGCAAGAACTTCTTTAATGTCTCAAAATTATTTTCTTACAAGGATTTCTTATTTATCCTAGCTATACAAGAAAATGAGGACTTATGGTATTTAATGGTAGATTTTTTTGGGAGTTTCCATACTCTATAAGAAAACTAAGGGGCAGCAACTTTTACAAAGATTCTCATGCTTATTTAAGAGGGTTAATGTTAGTTTTGTGCTGATTTTTTTCTAATGCATAATTTTAAGCTAACAAACATAGTTTTCGATCCAACTATTGAATCGAGTTGAAATTTTATAATAAATAACCAAATATCATGTTTTATATTGGTTTAAAGTTTCAAATCAATTAGACATCAAAAAGACCTTACAATATGATCCAAGAGCTATTATGTAAGAATTTGTATTATTTTTCTAGTTAATTTAAGATTTTTTTTTCTATTTTATTTAGAACTCATTTATTTTTTTCCTAGAATTGTTTAGGATGCTTTTTTTTAAAAAAAAAAAAGAAAAACCTAGTATAAATAATATTATTTAGCTTGTACTTAAGGTTTTGCTTTTGAGCCTTGGATTATCGAATAATCGAAGAAAGGTTGACTAAGAAAATTGGGATTGTAGAGTAATTGTGTATACCGTCTAGTTTTCTATTATCGAGTATAACTCTCAGTCTGATTTTTGGATTAGAATGAAACTTTACCAAAAGTCTCTAGACATATTGTTATATTTTGAGTTAAAACTCCAAGTCAATTAGAGTTTGGTAATGTATTGCACATAACAGGTCAGCAGATGCAATATGTCTTTTATTATTTGTTGTCTTTTAACTTGTGAACTTTATATTTAGGGAGGATTCTCTTTATAATAATGCAAGGATATCCAAAAAATAATTTTAGAAGCTTTATTAGTTTTACAATGATTTTTAATGGATAACAACATAGTTTTCAAGTGTGGCAAAAATTCTTACATTATTAGAAAACAAATTTTGAAAAAAAAAAAAAAGAAGAAGCTAATAACCCTATGGTTGTAAAGCAAACCCAAGTAAAAGCTAAATAACCTTATTTATACTAAGAAAAAAAATTTATGTTAAGAAATTCTGAAAAAATTAATAAAAAAATTCTAAATAATATATATATATATATATATATCCTAAACCAACTAGAAAACCAATGCAAATTCTCGTACAGTAGCTTTTAGACTTTATCGCAAGGTTTTTTTTAAGTCCGATTGATCTGAAATTTTAATCCAATACAAAACTAGACTTTGAAAACTCAGTTTGATCTAATGGTTGAATAAAAAATCATGCTTGTTGGTTTCAAACTATATAATAGAAAAAATCAATTTTAACTCTCTTCGATAAGCATGAAAATCTTTGTAATAGTTGTTGCTCTTTAATTTTTTTTTGCTTGTGTATATAAGATAAATAATGAATCCTTATAATTTTAAAAAAAAAAAATTAAAAAAATTATTAACACACTTGAAAACTATATTATTGACCATTAAAGAACGTTATAAAATTATATCATAATGCTTTTTAGAACTCTAAATGACATGAAGTTTTAATTCAATATAGAAAAATATATCTGAAAATTCATGTATAAATCTTAACTGAATTTAATGATTAGATCAAGATTTATGCTTTATAGCATAAAATTAACAACAACAAAAATTATATATATAAAAAATTTTTCTTATTCACCCTTTTATTTACCGTATCAACTTTAAAAATTATCCAGAACTTATTTTTGAGGTTTAAAATCGACTTGTATAGTGGCTGGGGGTGACATAAATACTAGGATAGCAGCGGCGCGTGACTAAGATGCGTTGGTGGGTTAGGGAAGCTGCTAGTGCTTGAACCTTTGCTCCGATGAGACTCGGGGCACTTGAAGGGTAGGAACAAGTGCATCTTCTTCTTCTCTTTCTTCCTATATCGGCAATGCAACTCATTGTTGCTCATGTTAAGAGATTGGATCACCTGAAGATTGATTTTCCTTCCCACTATCGATCTTCTCTCCTTAGTATTGTTGTTATTACTACTGTTATGTGGGGCTGTGAGATGATTTCTATGGTGGCTGGTAGTGGCGTGGAGGCTAGGTTTTGGGTGTGGTGATCGATCAAGTAGAGAGTGGCATAGGGGTTGTGTGGGTCAATTTCTTAGAAAAATGGCAGAGATGGTGGTTCTTGGGTCGCAAGGAAAAGAGGATGACGAATGGAGATCAAATCACTGCTAATGGTGGCCATGGTGGTCGACAAAACTATGTCGGAGATCAAATCATTGCTAATGGTGGCCATGGTGGTCGACAAAACTATGTCTGTCATTAGTCGCTGGGGATAATAGACGAGGAGGTTGTTGTGGCTTCAACTTCACCTAGTCTTGTCAATTATGTTGTGGCACAACTAGAAATGGTAGTGTTTGTCTAAGACTCTACGTTTAGTCACATTTTCTGTACTGTATAGCACTTTAATTCTTAAAAGATGAAATCCAATGAATTGGTGTCTTCTCTACTGCAGATCAATTTATTATTTCTTAGTCCTCTTCAATTGGGGTCTATGGAAGTGGTTGGAGCTTAAACCTGAACATTCAAAATCATTGAAGGTCCAGCAAAGCTGTTCAACCTGCTATCTGCACAACCCAGATTGCTGCATTGATGAGGCACTTGGTCACCTCGTCCAGCTGAAAAGGCAGGGGTCATCCTATTTACAATTTTCTGTACATTTGAATATTTTTTGTTTCTAGCATATGAATTGTAAAATGGTCTTGGAAAAAGTTAGGTTCTTTGATTTAGCTGGTTTTTGTTTTTTAATAAAAGCAGAAAAGCCTGTTTGCAAAAGCATAGATATTACTGATACTCATCCTATACAAGCACACGTCTTATTATTTCTTTGGACAGCACTCTACTCTTACTGCATAAATCTTCATTTCCTCTCTGATTCATCATAACTGCTAGATTTTGAGTTCCTTACATGACTAGGCTGAAGATTCAGAAAATGGCAAAGGACCTGCTAAGGAAGCGAAACATGAGCCTCGCTGTGATGGGCATTACATAAACTTACCTAAACTCAATGACTACTATCTGAGCTAGAAGTGGTGGGGTGTAGAGAAGATTCTATATCCTTATCATCTGAGTATGTGAACTTTAAGTAATGTTCAATCTCTTTTTCATCCGAGCTTCCACGTCTTAGATGGAACCACTTCCTCTGGTGATGCTGTCTTGGTTTCCTGTTGCTGATAGCGATGGCAATGTCATTAGGGAAGAGGTCCTGGAGTACGAATGCGTGCACTATTGTCGATACAAGGAGAGCCGACACAGTGAGCGTGGAAACAGCAGAGAATATGACGGCAAGAACTTGGGTGACTACATTCGTGACTTCATTCGAGTACCTGATGGTCGCAATGGCAGCGCCGGTCATGGGGAAAGTGTATGCCCACCATGACAATGAAAACCTGTAGATTCAAGAGATCATTAAATTTAGGAGACCTCAGAAGCGAAATGGTAAGAGAAAGAAAAAACAACTTCAAGTGGCATTGACTCACTTGAATCCTCGGAAAAAATTAACACGGACTGCCTGCAAAAAATGCCACAAAAGGTAAAAGAGGACAGTATTGTTAAGGGATAAATCTTAAATAGCCAAAGAAAGCAATATAGTCTGATCCTCTTCACATAGTTGATAGCTTGTGAGAATGTACATGACAGAAATATAACGTATGATAGAAATAAGGCATGCCCAGGGTAACTTAAGTGGCAGAGACTCACCAGTGAGAAATAAAGGAATAAGGCAGTGAAGTAAGGAATCCGTGATCCATGATCAAATGAACCTTGAATTTTTGCCCAAGCCATGGAAGCCACACTTGGAGCTGCAACAAACAGAAAGAAAACTGGATGGAGCTCCTTGGGGATTGTCTGATTTGTCGGAAGTCTCTGGTACAGAGTTACAAATAGGACTGTATAGTGAGCCAACCCGACTGCAAAGAAGAATAAAGGCCCTTCTTTTAATCCCATTGATGCACCCAACAGTGCCCCCACAAAGTTCCCAACAATCGACAGATGGTTTGTAGGATTTGCCACCTTCGAAAGCCTTCTCTGTCCTCCTGACATCCACTGTCCATATATTTTAAGCTCCAGAATGAGGAATGGAGTCATGAGAACATACCAAAGCGCTGCATGCAGGTCTTCGGCAAGGGAAGGAGGCATTCCAATAGCTAAGAATAGCAGAGCTATCCATGGTGCAAAAAAGAAGTTCACTCGGATTGGGTGGCCGTACTCACGACGAACTGCTTCAAAGTAGAGAATCATTTTCAGAAGGTATATGGAACCAATGATGACTACAAGAGCAACAGCGATGCACCATAGGACAAGATTTACGTCGATGCTTATGTGGAGAAATTTTGTGGAGGCAGAGGTGGCCAGGGTCTTCCACATTATTGCTTGGCTGCTAACCCCAAGACAGATACCGAATGAAGAGATGGGAAAACGGAGAAGAAATGGCCATGTACTATCATCTGGTAGCACTATTTTTTCCGAAGGCTGTAAAGTAGCAGCATGCATAGTGTTGATCAGAAACGTTCAGCTTAACCAGCAGTAATATATGATATTTGGCAATACAAAATGCATCAATAACTACATGTGAGAAAATAAGTTATAGAAGGAAAAGGGAAGGCTGTTATTCATCCGGATGTCTTCAATTTACAAGGACACTTCATTAAAAGCCAAGGCAAAAGATAATGCGCGGAGATCATGCTAACTTGAATGAAAGATCTGACCAAACCAGATCTTTCTTATAATTCGATTCAAAATTCATCAGTATTTGGTGACTCAGTGAACCTGGAAATCTAACGAGATAGAATCCGTTTATAATGCAGGCTAGGAGTGCAGCAACAGACAGATGTGCATCATAATTTCATACCACAAAGAAAAGGCACAAAGTGGACATCTAGTTTCCTTTTACTGGATGATATCAGATTACGAAGAAATTATGATTGGGGGAGGTAAACACTAAGAACGTACCCTAAGAGTTTCCAACTCAGGCCCTTCCAATGCGTCAAGGTATCGGTCTACAGGTAAAGCATCTTTCTCTGCTTTAGTGCCAGCAGTCTTCTCTGTTAAATCTTCTCGCGGCCTCACACGTAAATTTGTTATCTGCCTCTCAAGTTTCCCAGACCATGTTTTGAAAGAATCATATCTTTTATCCTTTAACTTTTTCAAGCTGGGATGGTTATTAGGATGGTTTGGAACGTCAAGTGCAACCTCAAATGCAGCAGTTCCCTTAGCCATTGGTTGAGGGTGGAATTTAACTTGCTTAGGTGGTGTATCGACAATTTTAGATGCAGCAGAAGAATCTGGATTTCCATAAACAAAGGTTTTTTCACCATCTTCTTTGAAAAGGACCTTTTCTGCCTTCTTTGAGCTTTCTGCTAAGGGACAAGGTGGCAAGCTGATGTAAACAGAATGCTTCCTTTGAAGGTGGATGGGTTGAGATTCATCAGTTTGGTTCTCAAAGGCAGCAGTATCACTTCCCTGCTACAACCAACATAAGAAATATGTTATGCCTTTACCATCAAATCCCTGCATAAGGAAATTTACACAAAACCACCCAAGAATTTCTGCAGAATCAAGCTAAAATGGTTCAGTAACATCATAATATGTGTATCATACCATAGCTGATGAACTAAAAGTTTGAGAATCACTTGGTTGAAGCTGATTGTTCAAGATTTTATTTAGTTAAATGCCATCAAAGCCATCCACTTCCTTTGATGAGATGTGTTGGATGAGCGCAGGAAGTGCTTCTGGAAAAATCTGCTTCTCTAAATCTACATTTCTGCTGTTTTCCATCATAAAAGGTTACCCTGAAAGGATAGTAGAATTCAACAAAGATCAATTATTTAACAAACATATTTCATCTTTCAATTAAATTAACAAATACCAAAACTTGTTTAGATATAAATCAGAATTAAAAAACAAACCTACAGTCAATCGATTAACCGTATATACACACTGAAGCCAATCTTTGTGTTGTAGACTCTTCAAGAACAGAAATGGTACAGATGACACTGTAACTGGAACCAGCACCTAAAACACATAAATCAAACCTTGCTAACTACATATTTATCCATGTTAGTCATCATTTCCATATTTGGTTATGAGGTTCCTGGTCTTAAAATACTGGTGAAGAGGTCCAGGACAGTCCCATGTTTTTGGAGAATATCTCCAGACAAGCAATCCAATAGTCTTGACCAGTATGGAAAATTAAAAAAAAGGAAAAACTGCAGACTCTCAAAATACAAGTAAAGTTTTCCAGTTCCAACAAAAGAAGAAAAATGATCATCTTGTAAAATGTATCCCAAATACCAACCAATTATTCTTTGATTTCATTTTGAAGAGTAGAAGGACAGGAGGGAAGCATGCTGGATTTTCTTATATGGAGAAATTGATGACAAGGAAATAAAGCATCTTCATCTAGGCTAGCTCAAGATGATATGTACATATCAGATCAAAACTGTCCATGTCAAACTCCATACTAAAGTACATGAATCATTTCATCAAAGACTGCATATCACAGTATGACACCAGAAGATGACAGAGATGGGACAGTACAGTATGCTTTTTACTAATTAGCAGCCACAAATCTTATCTTATCACTGTTGAGTACATTGCTCAGATCAACAAATCAAAGTACAGTTGTAGTATCAACAAATCAAAGTACAGCAACTACAACTGATTTCCATTTTCAACCATAAGATCTTTCACATGCTAGAACCGAAAAAAGTACACTGACATGCTAATACACACACACACACACGCACGCACGCACGCACCGTGCACACAGATCCCAGAAATCGATGACCACTTCAAAAAAAAAATGACACGATACTTACCTCCTCAAGCAGAAACACAGGCAGAGCTCAGAGCTAAGCTAATAGAAAATCAGCAGCAAAAATCTGTGTTTTTTTTCTCCTTCTTAAAGCAGATGGCTTCCCACGGAAAGCACAGGAAAACCAGACCTATGTGGATAGGAGAAGGAAGAAATGAGAAAAGCTAAATAAACAGCAGTGTATGTAGAGAGTCTTCAAGGCAAGCCATCTGCTAGAAAAAACAACATTACGTCAAAAGCACTCTTGTTTTGATACCGAGTAGTGCTGCTTATTTGAGAATGACACGTTCATGCAAATAGACAAAGCAGCTAAGTTAATCAAATTCAAGGGAAGAAAACACGGTTGAACATATTTCATTTTTATTTTTATATTTATGTAACTCTAGATTTGGACTTAAATTACAAGCCTATTAGACCATTAGAATTCTAGAATTCAAGAAGATATTCATATCATTAATTAATATATTGCACATTTAAGCTTAGAATAACTAAAAAGACTATTCGAAAAACTCTCTTTTACATTCTCTAAACTTCGAATTTAATTCCAATGATAATATTGGCTTCAATGATTTATCATCATTATCAACCATCCTAAAGAAAATTAATAGTATAATTTAATCAACAAGGTAAGTTCCCATTTAATTTTAATAGAATTAATGTTATATTAAGCATAAAGAGCAGGACTTTCAAAAAAGATTCTAAGTTATTTTAGTTAGTGTTCTTGGATAAAATAAGCAATATAAATAAGATAAAAATAATATATTTAGTTAAAAAAATAGAGGATAAAATATAAAATAAATCTAGGAAAATTTTAAAGTGAGATTTTATACTTTTAAAGTACAAAAAAAACATATCTCTGTCGTTTTCATCTCTTTTATATCTAAAGACTAACCAAGAGAGAGCTCCTTTTGGAATTGAAAGGTTATGGTTGTGATAAGAATTCAACAAATAAATGGAAAGATAGTTTTGATATTCAAAGGGACCACAAAAACAACATCGAAATGTCAAAACCAAACCGAAAACTACTTGAATGGAAAAGATATTTTACTGCTCTAATGCAAAGCTGTTTACAAAATTAATAATCAGAAAAATCAAAGAATTTCAGTGTAAACTATATTTCTTCTATCCAATATTTAATTATAAATGGAGCATCTTGCACCGTCAATCTTCGACAGTCTGGAAATTATAAAACAAGAAACCATCATGAGTAACATAATATCTCTAACAAGCCAAGCTTGTGTGTGTGTGTGTGTGTGTGTGTGTCTCTCTCTCTCTCTCTCTCTCTCTCTCTCTCTCTCTCTCTCTCTATATATATATATATATATATATATATATATATATATATATATATATATATCAAGAACATTGATGTATCTAGCCCCCACATACAGCCATAGATGTCATAATTTATTTGTTTCCAAAACCCACTATTTCGGGGAAGAAATGGGAAGTCCACCACAGCTACATTTTCGTGATCTATTTATCGGTATCTATTAGTATCAGATTAAATTGTCATTCTTATTTTAAATTATTTCTCTAATAATCGTGGCTCTTCTAATTCTTTGAAAATAAAATCTATAAATAAAGTAACCAGTTCATCATTAAGAACATTGGTCACCAAAACTAGAAAACTAGGTGCGTAAGATTTTGAAATAGAAACCATTTTATGTGAAGCCAGCCACCGAAGTCATAACCTTGAAGTGGGTTTTACTTTGAAAAGGCATATAGCCCACAACTCCTTGCTGATGTGGGATATTGTATCATCAATGCCCATTCCTGTTTCATACAAATTTAGAGAAATGAAGCATGTAATGACAAGAAACCAACAAAAATTAACAATTTATTTTTTTTATTATTAATATTGGTGTCTGTACCAGCTTGTGCCTACCTTAACTAATTTCACAAGCCTTAAATTTAATAATCATGTAAGTCTCTAGTGATCTTGAGGAGACTCGAACTCATGATCATTAAAAAGCAAATCCAAAATCTAACCAGATGAGTTATCTCTCATGGTTAAATGAACAACTTAATTGATCATGCCTAATGTCGGATGTAATCATACTAGGGTCAATGTAGCCAGTTTTCAGACAACGAAATAATACATAAAACTTCTCCCTCTGTAGAGCTTGCACCACTCTTAAGTATGCATGTATTAAGACAGGGTCAATATCAATGAGTTACATTTTCGATGTTTTTTAGGAGATAGAAAGACATGATGCCGCAGCCAACTAGAGGTGCTGATTATCACAATGAACATTTAGTAGACATGGCCCATGGTCAAGAACATTTAATCCATTTGGTTTCTATTAATGAAAAGAAGTGCATATATACTAGTTTTGGATGTCGTCCCATGGAGATCCATATGATTTTATTGTCTTTCCTAGTAGTTTTCATCCCTTACACATAGGATGGAAATAATGTAGACGAAAACACATAAAAATAAAATAAAATACTAAGCTAGAAAGTTAGAATTTAAGTCAAGTAAAGTTATTATACGGATAATTTATATTTTTATTACTAAATAAATAATTTTGATGTATTTTGCTTCTTTATTTAAGAGGTTTGCATCTCCTTAATAAGCTTAAAAATTAAAAAGCTAAATACATTAGAAAACCTCAAAATAATTTTTGATGATGAGATGTCAAATTGGAATATAGTTATTAATTTGATTCTTCATTGAAGACTAAGGATAGTAATTTTAAGTACACATGAATGGACTTATACATAAGGCCAAAAGTATCCGAACTTGGATAAATTAGAAACGTTTTCGGTCTTTTCAAACTTGATACTTTGCGTTATGTAAAGATTTGGATTGTTTGATTGTCTTGTTTTTTACTCTTGTGTAAATGGACACCTGTGTTCATATTTGCTAGATTTTCATTAGATCCACTCAATTATTATTAAAAAAGAAATCTGAAAATAAAGAAAAATCAATAAAAATCTTAAACAAATTAAGAAAAAAATAAAATTATCAATCTTAATATTTCATTTTCTAAACTAAATAGAATAATAAAAAAACACCATAAAAAACTATTTTCTTAAACTAAATTGAAAATAATAATAATAATAATAATAATAATAAGAAAAATAATCTCTCTCTAAAAATCCCTATACTCCCTAGGTTGAAAAAAACTCGTCCTTGAGTTTAAATCACTCTTGTCTCGATCTTGTGAATGTCCAATCAAGACTCTCCAAACCCAAATCCCTTATTTTTCTTCTTTTTTGTTTCAGGTGTATTATATTTTTAGATATCAACTTCAATTTTTTCCATTTTAAAATTTATATCAGAAACAACAATTTAATAAATTATTTTGCTTACATTGGCTTAAATTATCAATGAGGATAATATTGATAATACCATCACTACCATTATTGTCATTGTCTAAATGAAACATAATCATCATTAAAATAAACATAATAAATTGGTGATTTAGGACATGCATCTTATTGCAAGACCTAATCCTTAATTTTAAAAAACGAGGCATTGGACCCAAAAAAATAATGATCAATTAGAGGCATAAGCATATTCAAAATAAATTGGTTGAAATGGGCCCAAAAAATCATCACCTACACTTAACGAGTCTATGTGAGATTAAATTGATCAATCCTATATTTGCTCATATCATGAAAAATAATATTTTAAAAATAAAATAAAAGAATAAATCCACACATACATCAACTCAAACATAGAAATTCAAAATTAAATAACAAATGAATATTTACAAATAATATTTATAATTAAAGATTAATTATTTTCTTACAAGGATTCCTTATTTATCCTAGTTATACAAGAAAATGAGGACTTATGGTATTTAATGGTAGATGTTTTTTGGAGTTTCTATACTCTATAAGAAAACTAAGGGGCAACAACTATTACAAAGATTCTCATGCTTATTTAAGAGGGTTCACGTTAGTTTTGTACTGATTTATTTTAATACATAATTTTACGCTAACAAACATAATTTTCAATCCAACTGTTGGATCGAGCTGAAATTTTACAATAAATTGCCAAACATCTTGTTTTATATTGGTTTAAAGTTTCAAATCAATTAGACATCAAAAGGACCTTACAATAAGATCCGAGAGCTATTATGTAAGAATTTGTATTATTTTTCTAGTTGATTTAAGATTCTTTTTTCTATTTTATTTAGAACTCTTTTTTTTTCCCTAGAATTGTTTAGGATGCTTTTTTTTTTTTTACCTAGTACAAATAATATTATTTAGCTTATACTTAAGGTTTTGCTTTTGAGCCTTGGATTATCAAATAATCCAAGAAAAGGTTGAATAAGAAAATTGGGATTCTAGAGTAATTACGTCTACCGTCTAGTTTTTTGTTATCAAGAATAACTCTAAATCCGACTGTTGAATCATAATAAAATTTTACCAAAAGTCTCTAGACATATTGTTATATTATGAGTTAAAACTCTAAGTCAATTAGAGTTTTGTATTGTATTGCATTACATGTCAGCATATGCAATATATCTTTTTTTATTTGTTGCCTTTTGACTTGTGGACTTTATATTTAGGGAGGATTCTTTTTATAATAATGCAAGGATATCCAACAAATAATTTTAGAAGCTTTATTAGTTTTATAATGATCTTTAATGGATAGCAACATGGTTTTTAAGTGTGACAAGAATTTTTACATTATTAGAAAAAGAAGTTTGAAAAAAAGAAAAAGCTAATAACCCTATGGTTGTAAAGCAAACCCAAGTAAAAGCTAAATAACTCTATTTATACTAAGAAAACAAATATCTTAAGAAATTTTAAAAAAATAATAAAAGAGTTCTAAATAATATATATATATATATAACCAAATAAAAAACCAATATAAAGACTTTATTGCAAGGTCTTTTCTATGTCTGATTGATCTAAACTTTTAACCTAATACAAAACCAGACCTTTGAAAATTTCTAATAAAATTTCAGTTTGATCCAATGGTTGAATAAAAAATCATGATTGTTGGTTTAAAACTATATAATAGAAAAAATTAGTGCAAAATCAATTTTAACTCTTCTAAATAAGTATTAAAATCTTTGTAATAGTTGTTGCCTCTTAATTTCTTTACTTGTGTATATAGGATAAATAATGATTCCTCCTAAAAAAAGAATTTTAAAACATTAAGAGAATCATTACACACTTGCAAACTATATTGTTGATCATTAAAGATGGTTATAGAATTATATTATGATGTTTTTTAGAATTCTAATTGACATTAAATTTTAAATCAATGTAGAAAAATATATCTTAAAATTTATGTATAAATCTTAGCTGAATTTAAAATTATTAGATTGAGATTTATGATTTAGAGCATAAAATTAACAATAAACACAATTATATATATAAAAAAAAACATTAATTTTCTAATTCACCCTTTTATTTACCGTATCAACTTTAAAAATTATCCAGAATTTATTTTTGAGGTTTAAAATCGCCTTGTATAGTGGCTGGGGGTGACAAAAATACTGATGGAACTACTTAGATAGCAGCGGCGCGTGACTAAGATGGGTTGGTGGGTTAGGGAAGCTGCTGGTGCTTGAACCTTTGCTCCGATGAGACTGGGGGCACTTGAAGGGTAGGAACAAGTGCATCTTCTTCTTCTCTTTCTTCCTATATCGGCAATGCAACTCATTGTTGCTCATGTTAAGAGATTGGATCACCTGAATTTTGAATTTCCTTCCAACTGTCGATCTTCTCTCTCTTCTTAGTATTGTTGTTATTACTACTGTTATGTGGGGCTGTGAGATGATTTCTATGGTGGCTGGTAGTGGCGTGGAGGCTAGGTTTTGGGTGCGGTGATCGATCAAGTAGAGAGTGGCATAGGGGTTGTGAAGGTCAATTTATGTGGTTAGAAAAATGGCAGAGATGGTGGTTGTTGGGTCGCAAGGAAAAGAGGATGACGAATGGAGATCAAATCACTGCTAATGGTGGCCATGGTGGTCGACAAAACTATGTCTTTCATTAGTCGCTGGGGATAATAGACGAGGAGATTGCTGTGGCTTCAACTTCACCTAGTCTTGTCAATTATGTTGTGCCACAACTAGAAATGGTAGTGTTTGTCTAAGACTCTACGTTTAGTCACATTTTCTGTACTGTATAGCACTTTAATTTTTAAAAGATAAAATCCAATGAATTGGTGTCCTCTCCGCTGCAGATCAATTTATTATTTCTTAGTCCTCTTCAATTGGGGTCTATGGAAGTGGTTGGAGCTTAAACCTGAACATTCAAAATCATTGAAGGTCCAACAATGCTGTTCAACCTGCTATCTGCACAACCCAGATTGCTACATTGATGAGGCACTTGGTCACCTCGTCCAGCTGAAAAGGCAGGGGTTATTCTATTTACAATTTTCTGTACATTTGAATATTTTTGTTTCTAGCATATGAATTGTAAAATGGTCTTGGCAAAAGTTAGGTTCTTTGATTTAACTGGTTTTTGTTTTTTAATAAAAGCAGAAAAGCCTGTTTGCAAAAGCATAGATATTACTGATACTCATCCTATACAAGCACACGTCTTATTATTTCTTTGGACAGCACTCTACTCTTACTGCATAAATCTTCATTTCCTCTCTGATTCATCATGCTCATTGAAACTGTCATAACTACTAGATTATGAGTTCCTTACATGACTAGGCTGAAGATTCAGAAAATGGCGAAGGACCTACTAAGGAAGCGAAACATAAGCCTCACTGTGATGCGCATTACATAAACTTACCGAAACTCAATGACTTCTATCTGAGCTGGAAGTGGTGGGGTGTAGAGAAGATTCTATATCCTTACCATCTGAGTTTGTGAACTTTAAGTAATGTTCAATCTCATTTTCATCCGAGCTTCCACGTCTTAGATGGAACCACTTCCTCTGGTGATGCTGTCTTGGTTTCCTGTTGCTGATAGCGATGGCCATGTCATTAGGGAAGAGGTCCTGGAGTACGAATGCGTGCACTATTGTCGATACAAGGAGAGCCGATACAGTGAGTGTGGAAACAGCAGAGAATATGACGGCAAGAACTTGGGTGACTACATTCGTGACTTCATTCGAGTATCTGATGGTCGCAATGGCAGCGCCGGTCATCGGGAAAGTGTATGCCCACCATGACAATGAAAACCTGTAGATTCAAGAGATCGTTAAATTTAGGAAACCTCAGAAGCGAAATGGTAAGAGAAAGAAAAAATAACTTCAAGTGGCATTGACTTACTTGAATCCTCGGAAAAAATTAACACGGACTGCCTGCAAAATTGCCAAAAAAAGAGAGGATAGTATTGTTAAGGGATAAATCTTAAATAGCAAAATAAAGCAATATAGTCTGATCCTCTTCAAACAGTTGATAGCTTATGAGAATGTACAAAACAGAAATATAACGTATGATAGAAATAAGGGCATAGACTCGCCAGTGTGAAATAAAGGAATAGGGCAATGAAGTAAGGAATCCGTGATCCATTATCAAATGAACCTTGAATTTTTGCCCATGCCATAGAAGCCACACTTGGAGCTGCAACAAACAGAAAGAAAACTGGATGGAGATCCTTAGGGAGTGTCTCATTTGTCGGAAGTCTCTGGTACAGAGTTACAAATAGGACTGTATAGTGAGCCAACCCGACTGCAAAGAAGAATAAAGGCCCTTCTTTTAATCCCATTGATGCACCCAACAGTGCCCCCACAAAGTTCCCAACAATCGACAGATGGTTTGTAGGATTTGCCACCTTCGAAAGCCTTCTCTGTCCTCCTGACATCCACTGTCCATATATTTTAAGCTCCAGAATGAGGAATGGAGTCATGAGAACATACCACAGCGCTGCATGCAGGTCTTCGGCAAGGGAAGGAGGCATTCCAATAGCTAAGAATAGCAGAGCTATCCATGGTGCAAAAAAGAAGTTCACTCGGATTGGGTGGTAGTACTCACGACGAACTGCTTCAAAGTAGAGAATCATTTTCAGAAGGTATATGGAACCAATGATGACTACAAGAGCAACAGCGATGCACCATAGGACAAGATTTACGTAGATGCTTATGTGGAGAAATTTTGTGGAGGCAGAGGTGGCCAGGGTTTTCCACATTATTGCTTGGCTGCTAACCCCAAGACAGATACCGAATGAAGAGATGGGAAAACGGAGAAGAAATGGCCATGTATTATCATCTGGTAGCACTATTTGTTCCGAAGGCTGTAAAGTAGCAGCATGCATAGTGTTAATCAGAAACGTTCAGCTTAACCAGCAGTAGTATATGATATTTGGCAATACAAAATGCATCAATAACTACATGTGAGAAAAGAAGTTATAGAAGGAAAAGGGAAGGCTGTTATTCATCCGGATGTCTTCAATTTACAAGGCCAATTCATTAAAAACCAGATCTTTCTTATAATTAGATGATCATATCTAGATTCAAAATTCATCAGTATTTGGTGACTTCAGTGAACCTGGAAATCTGACGAGATAGACTCAGTTTATAATGCAGGCTAGGAGTGCAGCAACAGACAGATGTGCATCATAATTTCATACCACAAAGAAAAGGCACAAAGTGGACATCTAGTTTCCTTTTACTGGATGATCTCAGATTATGAAGAAATTATTTTAAATGATTGGGGGAGGTAAACACTAAGAAGTAAGAACATACCCTAAGAGTTTCCAACTCAGGCCCTTCCAACGCGTCAAAGTATCGGTCTACAGGTAAAGCATCTTTCTCTGCTTTTGGGCCAGCAGTCTTCTCTGTTGAATCTTCTCGCGGCCTCACACGTACGTTTGTTATCTGCCTCTCAAGTTTCCCAGACCATGTTTTGAAAGAATCATATCTTTTATCCTTTGACTTTTTCAAGCTGGGATGGTTATTAGGATGGTTTGGAACGTCAAGTGCAACCTCAAATGCAGCAGATCCCTTAGCCATTGGTTGAGAGTGGAATTTAACTTGCTTAGGTGGTGTATCGACAATTTTAGATGCAGTAGAAGAATCTGGATTTCCATAAACGAAGGTTTTTTCACCATCTTCTTTGAAAAGGACCTTTTTTGCCTTCCTTGAGCTTGCTGCTATGGGAGAAGCTGGCAAGCTGATGGAAACAGAATGCTTCCTTGGAAGGTGGATGGGTTGAGATTCATCAGTTTGGTTCTCAAAGGCAGCAGTATCACTTCCCTGCTACAACCAACATAAGAAATATGTTATGCCTTTACCATCAAATCCCTGCAGAAGGAAATTAACACAAAACCACCCAAGAATATCTGCAGAATCAGGCTAAAATGGTTCAGTAACATATCATAATATATGTATCATACCATAGCTGATGTACTAAAAGGTTGAGAATCACTTGGTTGAAGCTGATTGTTCAAGATTTTATTTAGTTGAATGCCATCAAAGCCCTCCACTTCCTTTGATGTGATGTATTGGATGAGCGCAGGAAGTGCTTCTGGCAAAATCTGCTTCTCTAAATCTACATTTCTGCTGTTTTCCATCATAAAAAGTTGCCCTGAAAGGATAGTAGAATTCAACAAAGATCAATTATTTAACAAACATATTTCATCTTTCAATCAAATTAACAAATACCAAAACTTGTTTAAATATAAATCAGAATTAAAAAAAACTACAGTCAATCGATTAACCCTAAGCCAATCTTTGTATTGTAGACTCTTCAAGAACATAAATGGTACAGATGACACTGTAACTGGAACCAGCACCTAAAACACATAAATCAAACCTTGCTAACTACATATTTATCCATGTTAGTCATCATTTCCATATTTGGTTATCAGGTTCCTGGTCTTGAAATACTGGTGAAAAGGTCCAGGACAGTCCCATGTTTTTGGAGAATATCTCCAGACAAGCAATCCAATAGTCTTGACCAGTATGGAAACTTAAAAAAGGAAAAACTGCAGACTCTCAAAACATAAGTAAAGTTTTCCAGTTCCAACAAAAGAAGAAAAATGATCATCTTGTAAAATGTATCCCAAATACCAACCAATTATTCTTTGATTTCAAATTGAAAAGTAGAAAGGACAGGAGGAAAGCATATTGGATTTTCTTATATGGAGAAATCGATGACAAGGAAATAAAGCATCTTCATCTAGGCTAGCTCAAGATGATTTGGACATATCAGATCAAAACTGTCCATGTCAAACTCCATACTAAAGTACATGAATCATTTCATCAACGACTGCATATCACAGTATGACACCAGAAGATGACAGAGATGGGACAGTACAGTATGCTTTTTACTAATTAATTAGAAGCCACAAATCTTATCTTATCACTGTTGAGTAGATTGCTTATTCAATAAATCAAAGTACAACTGATTTCCATTTTCAACCATAAGGTCTTTCACATGCTAGAACCGAAAAAAGTACACTGACATGCTAATACGCGCGCGCGCACACACCATGCACACGGATCCCAGAAATCGGTAAACACTTCAAAAAAATGACACGATACTTACCTCCTCAAGCAGCCACACTTGAGAAAATCGTAGTTAATCAGAAACACAGGCAGAGCTCAGATCTAAGCTAATAGAAAATCAGCAGCAAAAATCTGTGTTCCTTTTCTCCTTCTTAAAGCAGACGGCTCCCCAAAAAAAGCACAGGAAAACCAGACCTATGTGGATAGGAGAAGGAAGAAATGAGAAAAGCTAACACGTGTCTTTCAACAATAAACAGCAGTGTATATAGAGAGTCTTCAAGGCAAGCCATCTGCTAGAAAAAACAACATTACGTCCATAGCACTCTTGTTTTGATAACGAGTAGTGCTGCTTATTTGAGAATGACGCGTTCATGCAAATAGACAAAGCAGCTAAGTTAATCAAATTCAAGGGAAGAAAACACGGTTGAACATATTTCATTTTTATTTTTATATTTATGTAACTCTAGATTTGGACTTAAATTACAAGCCTAATAGACCATTAGAATTCTAGAATTCAAGAAGATATTCATATCATTAATTAATCTATTGCACATTTAAGCTTAGAATAACTAAAAAGACTTTTCGAAAACTCACTTTTACGTTCTCTAAACTTCAAGTTTAATTCCAATAATAATGGCTTAAATGATTTATCATCATTATCAACCATCCTAAAGAAAATTATTATTATAATTTAATCAACAAGGTAAGTTCGACTTAGATTATAAAACATAAACAAAAATTGCTAGATTTTAAATCACATCTCTCTAGTTTACTATTATTATTATTTTTTACGGTTGGAAAGTGCTTTTGAAAAATTTTAATTTTAATTTTAATTTTTTTAATTTAAATTAATATGTTTTTTATATTTTTAGATGATTTTAATGTGCTGATATCAAAAATAATTTTTTTAAAAAAAATTATTTTAATATGTTTTAGAATGAAAAGCATTTTAAAAAGCAATCACTAACATATTTCTAAACACCTTAAAAAAATCCCATTCAATTTTAATAGAAGTAATGTTATAAACAAAAATTAAAGCATCATTAATTTGATATAAAAGACTGGATAAAATAAGATATAACATTTTGTCCTACTTCCTCATCTTAAAGGGGTAGTCTTATCTCATCCAGATCCATTTAGTGTTTCTTGGATAAAATAAGCAATATAAATAAGATAAAAATAATGTATTTAGTTAAAAATAGAGGTTAAAACAAAAATAAATCTAATAAAATTTTAAAGTGAATTTTTATATTTTTAAAATACAAAAAGACATGTCGCTGTCGTTTTCATCTCTTTTGAATCTAAAGACGAACCGAGAGAGAGCTCCTTTTGGAATTGAAAGGTTGTGGAAAACAAGTAATAAAAACAACTAAGAACGTGTGGCTTTGATTTTAAGTTTGTGATAAGAATTCAACAAATAAATGGAAAGACAGTCGATATTCAAATGGACCGCATAAACAACATTAATTGAGAAGTCAAAACCAAACCGAAAACTACTTGAATGGGACAGATACATTACTGTTCTAATGCAAAGCTGTTTACAAAATTAATAATCAGAAAAATCTAAGAATTTCAGTGTAAACTATATTTCTTCTATCCAATATTTAATTGTACATGGAGCATCTTGCACCGTCAATCTTCGACAATCTGGAAATTATAAAACAAGAAACCATCTTGAGTAACATAACATCTCTAACAAGAACATTGATGTTTATAGTCCACACATACAGCCATAGATTGCTGGGATGTTGCTATTAATAAACACCAATATCCGCAGCCCTACTCTAGAAAAGGGCTGCTATTATCAAAGAAAGAAGACTATAATAGATGGGTTGTTGGTGACAACTGGTAATGTCAAAAAAAGCTGCATCAATTATTGACAAAGGTGACCATCATTGTTGACAAAAGAGCAAGAATACCGGTTATTGTATAGCTAAATATGTGAAGAATATATAAGAGAATGAGTCGTCAAGAAACGCAAGTAGTTGCTGTCATTTCAGCACTGCAAAGAAAAAAAAAAAGCGAGTAAATCAAGAAACCAGGTAACATCAAGCCAAGCTTGTGTGTTTCTATATATATATATATAGAACATTGATGTTTCTGGTCCCCATATACAGCCATAGATGTCATAATTTATTTGTTTCCAAAACCCACTATTTCGGGGAAGAAATGGAAAGTCCACGGGCGGCTACATTTTTGTAACCAATAAATCGATATTTATTAAGTTCGGAATAAGTTTATCGTTAAGAACATTGGTCACCGAAGCTAGAAAACTACGTGTGTATGGTTCTGGATTCAACTTGACAACTGGTGCCTCAAGTTGCTTGTCCTCTACCTTAAAAGCTTGGGGTTTGGGCTTTCCTTTCAAAGATACAAGAGTATATATATATATGATGTAGATATACATTACTTAGATAGAAAGAATTTGTATAAAATTAATAAGGTTAATATGATGTAGATATACTCTTGTATCTTTGAAAGGAAAGCCCAAACCAAAGCCTACTTAATATCAAACTACACGCATCTATACTTACCACATCACAATAAGTCTCATTCCTATATTTTATAATGAAAAGATGTATTTTAAGACATAGGCTTACCCTTATTTTTTCTATAGCTTTAATCCATTTAAATTTATTATAGAAGTATTAGTAGAATGTTTTCCAATAATATTTTTACAATTATCATTATCAATACTCAAATCAAAAATATTATTATAAAAGATGTAGCTAATATTCACCTTCATTCATGTTGACTGATTTCTAGTTTATATTACTGAGGTGATATTATAAAAGAGGGTAGTTTGCTCTTTCCATCATAATATTAAAATTGAGTTAACCTGGGATATAAATTATAAATTTAAAAGAATTGATACAAATCAAAAGAACATCTAAACAAAGAAGAATCGAAGTAACTTTCCCTTAAAGTTACAATGCAAGTAAGCTGGGTGACAAAAGGTGGACAGAACCTAAAACCTGAGAATTACATGACTATAAAATTTGACAACGAGCGATTATGGTGTCTGGTATCAGCACATCCGTACATGGCATTGTGAATGGTTCGAGTTTTTTCTCTTCTTTTATTTTTAATTAAGGGATTGTGCATGGTGTTCGTGAATGGTAATTTTTCTTGGGATAACTACAAATCAGTACACAATCTTTGTATTCATTAATAAACCTCTCCTTAACAGCTCAAACCTTGCTGGTGAAGTTTTTCCTCTCTTCTACAAGCTCGTTGATTGATTCAAGTGTATGCTCTCCTCCGGCACACAATCTTCTGGCTGATCCAGACATGTTGAGTAGACATTATCATATTCATCATCAAAACTATATATACTCTCATTCTAGAAGAAAAAAAATCAAATCTAAAATGTTTTGTTGATTGAAAATATCAAAAGAAAACATGGATATTCCATTAGGAGTCTTACTTGAAATAGTGGTTCATGAAACGGAAGACAAGTAGTTTAGGTATTGTTTATTTTTACGTTTAATATCGTATTTGGGCGCGTTTTAATCATTTATATTTTCTAATGTGGTGAAGTTAAAACTAAAAAAAATACTATAATGTATTATCAAACAAAAAAAACTTTTCGCTATGTGCACAAACAGAATCTAGACACAACAATTAGTGATTTGTCGAGGAATTCAAAGTTGATGGAAATTTGACACGAGACCTAATAAGAGGCACGAAACAAAAGGGAAGAATTTGGAACTAGTGGGTTGGAAGAGTGGATGTGCAGTAATTGGTAGGAGTCTCCTCGCTCCTTTTCCAACATGAACAATTGGTGATCGGGTGCTAGGGAAAAAAGGTGAGCCAAACCTAAAACATCAGAAGAACCCAGCTTTAGCAGCTTTAGAAATCATTTGGAAAAGCGGTTGTGACTGTGTTTTTAAAAAATTTAAAATAAAATTATTAAATTTTAACATGATTTATGTATTTTAGATCATTTTAATGTGTTGATATTAAAAATAATTTTTAAAAAATAAAAAAAATATTATTAATATGCATTTCAATATAAAAAATTATTTAAAAAATATATTAAACACAAAGAATATGCGATTAGCATATTCGTACATCACGTTTAACGAATGGCTCTTGAAGCTGATAGTGCCAGGCCATCAAAGCACCGCCGTTGAAGCTGATAGTTTCCTCGCTCCTTTTCTAACATGAATAATTTGGATTTGTTTCGTTAAGAAGATAACCACACTTTCCTATAAAAATAAAAAATAAAAAAAAAAGTAAAGTTATTAACAATATTTTAAAAGATGCCGGAAAGTACTATAGTTTCTCACACCACATACCTTTTTTTTTGTTTTATATTTCCTTTTATTTGTTTTTTTCCCTCACGTTGTTTTTTTTTTTATTTTTTCCTTTTTTTTTGAGCTTTACATGTTTTTTTTTAAGATTATCTTCTTCTTTTTTTATTCTTTTTTGTTTTTGTATTTTTAAAAAAAATTATCTTTGTCAAATTTTTTTTTTATATTAAACTGGTTGAAAATTTTATTATTTATTTTTTAAAAAAAATTATGGATCACTACAATGTTTCCTTCCATGGTTTTTTTTTCTCTTTTATGATTTTTTCTTTTCAAAATGATCTTTGTCAATTTTGCTTCGTATTTTTTTTTTTAAAAAAAAATACTGTGGATTGTTACAATGTTTCTCCACATGGTTTTTATTTTGCTACAGTGTTCCCTACAAGTTTTTTTTTCAAAATTATCTTCATTGAATTTATTTTTTAATATTGAGCTGGTTGAGAATTCAACTTTAACTTTTCCCACATGTTTTTTTTCTCTTTTTTTTGTTTTTTTTTTTCCAAAATTGTCTTCTTCTTTTTTTCAAAATTTTGTGTTTTTTTTAGAATTGTTTTTGTTGATTTTATTTTTTTAATATGGAGTTGGTTGAAAATTTAGCTTTGTAGTTTTTTTCCTTTAAAACACTATGAATTGCTACAGTGTTTCCCCACATGGTTTTTTTTTGTTTTTTTTTCATAATTGTATTTGTCGATTTTATTTTTTTTATATTGAGCTGGTTGAGAATTTAGCTTCGTCGTTTTTTTCTTTAAAACATTGTGAATTGTTATAGTGTTCCTTCACATGATTGTTTTTTTGTTATGATTTTTTTTAAATTATCTTTATTGATTTTATTATTTTTAATATTAAGCTAGTTGAGAATTAAAACAGTAGATTTTCTCATGAAACATTATAGATTGCTACGGTATTTCCTTACATGGTTTTTTTCTTTTCTTTTTTTTTTGTTATGATTTTTTCCAAATTTTCTTTGTTCATTTTATTTTTTAAATATTAATCTGGTTAAGTATTTAGCTTTATAGTTTTTTACTTGAAAACATTGTGGATTGCAATAGTTTTTTTTCATATAATTTTTTTATTTTTTTATAAATCCACGACATCGTACAAACATGCCACAAGCCCGCAGCTTCGCGCGAGCATGACATCTAGTAGCAATGTATTTATCTACTGTCTGTGAGTGAATTTTTATCTGTTTTTTTGTTAAAATTTGAAATTATTTTTGTTAAAATTAAATTTTTTTTATGTTTTTATATCATTTTGATATATTAATATTAAAAATAAAAAATATTATTTTAATTATTTTTCAATAAAAAATCGTTTTTAAAAATAATTATTATTGTGCTCTTAAATATTTTAAAATAAACCAAAAACAAGAAGAAAATCAAATTAACTCCTTTGGGAATCCGTAACTATTTATCCAATCCTAAAACGCCTAGGTATTATACTGAAGCTTCATGACCAGTTTTCCTTTTCTTTTTGGTCATCAATTTGTTTTGTTTTTTTTTTTTCTCAATTTTTTTTCTAATCGCAGCCCAAACTATCTATCAATTTGTCAAAATATTTAAAGGATAGAAAATTTAAAAGATAAGGAGCCAAAGTATAAAACAGAAGAAATAATATGGCCAATCTAAAAGTCTTGAAAAAAGTTCTTTTTAATCTTCATAATTTTAATTTGGTTTTAAAATTCATTTTTGTTACATTTTGGTTCATGAGTTGAAAAAATAAAAGAGAAAGTTACTTGGAAATGATAAAAAAAAAGAGAAATTTATCATTTTAACCACTTCAAACAAAAAAAAAAATCAATATTATTGATATCAACAAGTTCCATTTAACTAAAAGAGTTTGATGTGGTGATTTTTTTTTCTAAACTTGCATGAGATTGTATATTTGGGTTTATAAAGTTTTTTTTTTTTAATTCAGGCTGGATTTCAGTTTTTCAACCTATTTTTTGGTTTTTAAGGTTATTAGATGATTTAGAAATGATTTAATGGTTTTTTTAGTTGTTTTAAAGTAAAAAATAATTGAAAATGGATTTTTAGATTGAAAAAACATCTCCTCTATAGTAGAATTCGGAGTAGATAAATAATTATGTTATGTTGATTCTAATCAATCTAATAAATCAATAACTTAATATTTTTTATAAAACAATATCATCTTGAAATGTTACATAATAAGCCCATGCTGGTTGAATTTTATATTTTTTGAGTTTTTTATTATCTATTTTTTTTTTATTTCAACGGCAGTGCAGATAATTATAGTAACATACTCCTTTGCTAAATAAATAAATAAAAACTGTCATGTACTTGATTATCTTGTATACAGACTAGATTCATGAAATCTAGAATGTGTTCTATGACGAAATTATCGAATCAAAACACGGGCATTCTTCTTCTTCCTCTTCTTTTGGAATATATATATCACTTCCAAATTTTAAACTCTTTTGATCTTGAATTTACTACTTTTAGATGAAAATTTTATACGCAGCGTAGCGATGTTAAACATTAAAAATAACAAAAAAAAAAACTTTTATTAAGATCTCCTGCCATGATTCAGAGCTCACATTCTTCTTGCTTTTTTATTTTTCTTTTTCACGCTCTATATCATTTCTCGTTTTTTAAACAAAGATTTGGGTGTCGCTCTGTTCTCATGGGCTAAGGTTTTAGCTAGCCCAAAAATTTATTTATCCTAACAATATTAATGAATTTACCGGCAAAGATATGAGGCACTTATTAAATATTAATTAAAATTCCTAATTAATCTCATTTTCTCATAAGATAGAATTTATTGCAAACAATTATAAAAGTTTGCGTATGAATTAAATATCATTTAAGATTATTATAAGAATAGTTAAAATAACTCTCAAACTCGGTAATTATAGCTTTATAGTCAACGCTACACAAGCTTACAAAAAGCTTATTTTAAAATGTGATAAAAATTATATTTTAAAATATTTTTATTTAAAAATATATTAAAATAATATATTTTTTATTTATTAAAATTATTTTTGATATTAACATATTAAAATGAACTAAAAATATTTAAAAATTAATTAAAAAAAACATTTAAATTTTAAACAAATATTGTTTTGACTATACTATCAAACATAACAAATTGGTATATTATGAGGACCATCTATCGTTGTTAATCCCCATCCATTACTTTATTGAAATTTGGGTTAGTATGGTAGGTAAAGAGGTTTATTCTTTTTCTTGATTTTTAAAGTTTTAATCACGAATTCATCATCTAGAAAGATTATTAAATTCGTTTTAATATTCTTAAATCGAAGATACCTCTATAAAATGGCTTAAAGAGGGACTTAATTTTGATTGATGTATAAATTAACTTAAAGATACTTTTATTGTTAAAAAAATAACTTTATTGAAAAATCATTTCTTCAAATTAAATTATACATAATCCCATAATCTAAAGGATAATTATTATGGTGGGTTCTGATTTTATGACTTGGAATTCCAAACCCATTCTAAGACCTTAAATTTAGGTTGTTTAAGGGTATGTTTGAAATTATGGTAGTGTTAGAAGTTAAACATATTTTTTGTTTAAAAATATATTAAAATAATTTTTTTATTTTTTAAAAATTATTTTTGATATTAGCATATAAAAATAATCTAAAAATATATATATATAAAATCTATTTAAATAAAAAACAATTAAAATTTTAAAAAACACGATTACACACCTAAGTTTAGATTATATCACCTCAATAAAAAGGGTCAAGAGTTCAGTCCGACTGTGTACAGTTCAGCCCATCTCGGTGACAAAGTCCAAGCTACTCCTCTCTTGTGGCCTGAATTTGGTTTCACTTCAAATTGAAAATAAAACTATACCATATCTAATAATTTCTCTTCTATTACTAAAATTATAAGAGCAGCCCGGCCCAAGACTTCAGGTCGTAGTCCAAATTCACGTGAGTTAACCTAAATTAATCTCAACTATGACTTTTAAAAATAATAACTTGGAACATCTTTTTTTTATTCAAAAACCCGGTTTTTTCATTAACCTGGACCGGGTCAAATCCAGATTAGTAAGCTATCTGAATAACTTAACGGGCCAGTTCTCATAATACCGATATTGGGCTTTACAAGCTATGCCATAGTCCAGTTTGGATCGACTAATTGAGTAAAAGCCCGATGTCCCCTTAAAGCCCAAATTTGGAATTCATGGTAACTTGATGGGGCAGACGTTGGTTCATACTCTTTAAACACAGAATTCGGTCCAACCTAATATTTTGTTGGAAACATAGACACGGGATTAGCTGGCCTCTTCTTCCGTTGTTTTCCACTTTACAATAATCCAGCTCATTAACTTAATTACAGTGATTTGGTAGCGTTTATTGTTTTTCTTTTTAAAAAAAATATAAAAGAAAAATATGAACAGGGTCAACAATTTGACCAAATTCATTAAGTCCAAAATAATCTGACCCGATTCTGAGCGATGTTAAATTGGATATTTATTTATTTTGATTGTGTTAACATTTAAATTGTATCAAACCTAGTTTTATGTAACCAAATTAATTATTATTATTATTAAACCTAGTTTTATCTTGTTTTTTTATATTATTTCTTTGACCTTACTCTCATGCTCCTCTTCCTCGTCTTCGTGTATACTTGGACTTTTATCTCATGGTTTTGGATTCTGAAAGTTTTATGCTTTTATGTATAATTATAATTTTTATTATATATTTAAAATAATTCACGTATTTTTTTCTAAGATTACTTTGATTAAATTTGTTTGACAAATGTAAATTGTTTTATTTTTTCATCTTATATACTTGACTTAAAGGAAAGAACGGGATTAAAATTATAGAGGTTACTTGTCTCCGAGGAGGAGGAGGCGGCGGCGGCGGTGAAGGGTTTGCTACATGAACATCCATTTCCACCTCCACAATTCAATAAAACAAAAACGAAAAAGTGGTCATTCGAACTTTACCTTTCATCATTGCATCATATCAAAATGCTTTCGAGTGGATTAATTATAACTTGTATAATAATATTCATTTTTAATCAACAATCGGCCAATTGAGAGTAGATTCAGCTGACGTTTTGCTTGACAATAATTACAGACCAATGATACATTGAATAATCTCAGATAAGCACAAATAAACATGGATACTTGAACATATCTCGTGTATCATCAATGGATTCAATCAAACTCAAATCCTATTTCAAGAATCAATGTTATCATCGAAACAATACATTATTGAATGATTATAGCCGAGTTCATAACGTAAAAAATTATATTAAATAATAATATAAATTATATCTTAAAAATTAATCTAACAACTTAAAATTTTTAAATTAAAATAATTATTTAATAAGGTATTAAAATTTTAACTAAAAAATCACGAATTCAAATATCATTGTTTCATTCTAATTAATAAAATTCAACACAAGATTATATGGGTATTTATAAATTTTAAGTCTAAAATATTTTTATTTAAAAAATATATTAAAAAATAATATAAATTATATTTTAAAATTTTATTTAATAACTTAAATTATTTTTCAAGATGCCAAACTAACGACAAATACCTAGCTGATATAATTACAGCGACAAGGACTTCAACTTTGCAATTGAATGGATCAAGGCTGGGTTCGTGGTTTGATGTTTATCCACAATTTACTTCCTCCTTTTTTAGTTTTGTTTTAAGCATTAATATGCCTTGCCGTCCTTCTCTAGAATTCAAGAAAAAAGATTGGCATTTCAAAATCAAATTCAATAGAGTGATGAGGCCATTGTTTTCACAACTGTGTGCTTTACTTCTTCGAGCACAATACCAAGAAAAGGAACACTTGTGGTGATTGAGAAGGCTTCAACTTTCTTGTGGCTTTAGAGCCCTTCTTTTACAGACCACTGTTTCTGTAAAAGTAAGGTGGTCTTGTCACATTGTTGTCTCTTGTCTCCACTTTGACCTCCGCGAGCGGTGGTGCTGCCATTTTGTGCTGGACGCTAACAACAAAAACAGCTAGTCGGCAATCCCTTGATGGGCCAACCTGGCTAAGCTGGTTTGGCTTCTAGTGGAGTCAGGGGATTTTGATTTTACAGCTTGTGGGTCGGGCCAAAGCTCATTGGCTGGCTCTAATTTGTGATTTCTTTAGTCTCAGGAAACATCCTAGCCTCCTTTGAATGAGAAATCTTGGACATGAGTTGTGGGATTTGGCTCCTTAATTTAACACAAAGCTTTGAGGAAATTTTTATTTTAAAAAAAAAAAAATATACATCTTATTGTCTTTTCTTAATCTTAGATCTACCTGGAAAGTTGTGGATGCTGACTTAGGTTATTTGACGACGTGTCATTTGTAAAGTTGTGGACACAAACTTGGGCTTTCCACCAAAAGCACCACAGCAAGTTGATTTGATTTGGCATCCATTTTGAGGGCTGTCCCACCTTCAACACAATGGCACAATATAAAGTTTACCTAAGCTATAGTTACATCAAAAGCAGCAAACTCAACACTCACCAAAAACAAAAAAAAAAAAAAAAGAGGAAAACACGAGGGTGTGGAGTATCCAATCTAATTTAAGTACCTATTTTTAAACAAATAAAAAAAACTCCAAACATTTGTTATTGTGATACTTGGTAACATATCGACATTTTCATGCAAATTGTGGTCTCTTGAGGGAGATTTTCATGAAGAATATACAGAATTTTATATGAACTTATGCATACGGAAATCATATACTTGAATGAATATCATCTTTAATCCAAGTTATTAGGTTATGAAGGATAAGATCTGAAAAACTATGACTCTTCACGAGATAAAGTTGAGATTGATAATGTAGGGCCGGGTTCATTAGAATGCTTGCAAAACAAGCTTTTCTAGTGGGATGAAAGTTTCTTGATGGCTAATAGTTTGTTTGGAAACATGTTCTTTTAAAATTTGAATTTTTTATATAAAATTAATTTTTTTTATATGTTTTTAGATTATTTTAATGTGTTTATATTAAAAATAATTTTTAAATAATAATAAAATATTATTTTAATATATTTCTAAACAAAAAATATTTTAAACATAAATCAATATTAAATTTCCAAAAACAAAAAAAAAATTAATAATATAAGCTTGAGAAGATAATGTAGACTGAAAACAAATGATGAATAAAGAGTTTAGATTGTGAAGTTCTAGCTAACCCAAAAACTAATAGCTATTTTTGTAGCCATGAGATTTGTCAGATTGTATAATTTGTTGATGGGTCATTGTTAAATAGAAAAGATGATGTTATGGTCGTTGCCAAGTAGAAAAAAAGTGACCTTATGGCATATATGCATGAAATGAATGTATTATCTGCCATTATAGCTAGTAAGTGAGATGTTGATCAAAATTATAAGGGGTGTAGTTTAACTGGTCAAGTTTTAGATTTATTTTCTAGAGGTTATTAGTTTAAGTTTTATAAATCTCAAGGTTACTAGAGGCTTACATGATCGTTAATTTCAAGGCCCGTGAGATTAGTTAAGGTATACGTAAACTGACCTGGACACTTGCATTAATAAATAAAGAAAAGTGAGAGGTTGATCAAGCTCCACATACCTGTACAAATGGACATTTTAATTCCTTTTGATAACGTGATTATCCATCCATTCATCTACATTTTATATGTATGATGCTTGTTCACTCAGATTTTAGTTGTGTATCCAATCTTATTACAATAAAACCTCATCTTCCATGTATTAACAAAAGGTATAGTGCTTTTACTACAGCACCACGCACTGTAACACCACATGCCAAGTATTGTGGATTGTGATGGGTGCTTTGTTTTTTTTTTCTGTTACCAAACTTTTATTTTTATTTTGCTTTTCTAAGACCAAATTGATGGTCAAATTAATTGAATTTTGTTGAGAAAGAGAAAGATAAAAAGAAAGACGGCCAAAGTGACAAAGAAAAAGAAAACGGATGGTTATTTCAAAAGTAGATTGAAATATTCATTTTGATCCTCATATTTTCTAAATGATAAATTTTTGGTCCCTCCATATTTAAAATATTCTATTTTGATTTAAAATTTTATTTTTTAATCTCTAGTTTAAAATAAGAGAGATGATTACTATATTTTAATGGTAGAATAAAAAAAGTCTTGATTAGTATCTATTTTGATCACAAAACTAATTTGACTTGACTTCAATAAAAAAAAATTCCATAAATTCCATTAAAATGTTGTTGAAAATCAAAGTTTTAGGCATAAAACACTCATGCCTTGATTTTTTTGCGACCCTCCCATAGTTGTTGACATTTTTTATTTATTTATACATCAAACCTTTTACTATAAAAAATATAAAATATAAAGCTTGATGACCATGCCATGCCTCTTTTTTGTAGTTGGTTGGGAATATAGTTGGTTATTTATCAAAGTATTTTTTGTGTTAAAATATATAAAAATGATATTTTTTTAAAAAAAAATTATTTTTAAAATCAACACATAAAAACAATCTAATATATATATATATATATATATATTAAAAAATTAAATTTTGATAGAACATAGTTTGCACGGCGTTCCCAAAAGCTCTCAAGTCCCATGAGAGCACCTGACTTTTTTTTTTTTTGTATTTGTATTTTTGTAATTTATATTTTTTGTTAGTTTCAAATAGATTAATTACAAAATAATTAAGAAAAGTAATTATTGAATACCTTTGAAATTCCAATTTTTTTATGAAATCATAGCATTTTTTATATTAGCGAGCGTTTTTCTTTCTTACAACTCTTTATGGTTATTTTTGCACTGTGTTTTTTTCTTTTTTTTTCTTTTTATTAAATATTGTTCTTATCTTTTGTTTTTTTAATGAAGTTTTATAGCATTATTTTTTGTAATATTAGTGGGCAATTTCTTTTTACAGCCCTCTACAATTGATTTTACTCATTAAAAAAATAAAAAACTCACAATAATAATAATAATAAATTATTGTTACAAGAAATACATTGTTAACTACTGCACTTTACTTTTTTCTTTACTAGAAAAAAGTATTCAACCGGCGAAGAAACACGATTACTATTGACTAATGGGTCTTTAAAGTGCCCTGCGGGGCACTATAAAATAAACATGTACCCCCATAAACACGAATGAATCCATCTTTTTTATATATAAAAACTCGACTTTTTGTGTTTCTTAAAGTTTATAAGGTATTATAAATCTTAGAATTACTAAAAATTTATATAATTATATATAAATCAATTCAAACAATTATATTAACAAAAAAAAATCTCAACCTTTTGCATTTCTAATCGAACTAACGTGTGATATCTCAAATGGTAAAGTGTTCATAGGCCTGCTGGCTACACCAACGTAGCTCCATGGAATCGATCTATCTTAACTTTTTTTTTTTGTTTTTTCTTTTAACTTTCCATCTGGATCTGCGTCAATTATCATGCTTAACCACCAGCAGCAAATTTGTGCTTTAAAGCAGTTCCCGTCATCTATGATATACTCTAGAAACGTTAAATCTTGCTAGATCCGTAAAGACCTACCATAAATCAACGGCTATAGTTTGATTCATTCACTATGGGCACACATTGCTAATATCTCTGAAACCTTATTGGATGGTAGTGGAGAATCTTGGGTTCTGTCGATATCTTGAAGATTCAAAACTTTCTGCAAATGGAAAAAGGTTGAAATATATTAGTCAAAACTCTCCTATGGAGCATGCCTGCTTTTAACAAAGTCGAAACCTTTTGCTTTCTTCTTTTCTTTGAGGTAGCGATGCTTCCTTAGCTAATCAGCAAAGGTTCTCGTAGCAAGAAACTATGAGATTGTTCCAGAGTATACTTGTTATTTTTTGAAATGTTTTTTATTTAAAAATAATTTTTAATATCAGTAAATTTTAATGATCTGAAAATATTAATAAAAATTAATTTAAAATAATAATAAAAAATTAATTTTCCATCATGAATAAGCAAAAGGGATTCATGCAAGACTACAAAAGCTAAGAGAAATAGAAAAGCTAAAGACTATATAGCTGGCTTTATTGACGAGATGATTTAAAAGAAGCATCTCTTAATGCACATTTTAGCTTGCATCCCACTTGAAGGCTAGCAACTTATCCAAGAGGTCACATAATTTTTATTTTTATTTTTCATATTAGTTTTTAATAAGTTTGAATTAAAAAATGATAATATTTATTGTCAAAAAATCATCTCAACCCAATAATTTAAACTATTAGGTAAAGTTTCAAGATATAATTTATATTATTATCTCAAGTGAAAACCTTTAAAACTTGAAACTTGCACAACTTTGATCTACTTTATGCTTAATTTTTATCAAATAAATAGAAATTATAAGATTTAAACTCGTGATCATTTGATCATCAATGCTCTGATACTATATCAAAAAACTAATTTAACCCAATAATTTAAATTATTAGATGAGATTCTACAATATAATTTATATTATTTTTTACCATTTACAAGTAGAAGGTTACATTGAAGGGCCTAAAAATGGTTTTCTTCCTCTCATTGTTGTCGAAATTTTGTATGGAATTTGTGTCTCATCAATCATGGTAGGGGATAAGCCCTCTATTGTTCTTCTTTCTTCGCAACAAAGAAGTGAGTTCTATTCACATCAAATTACCTTTCGAAAAGAAAAACTGGAAAGAGCTGGAAAGTTGGAGTTGATTCAAGACGAGGCATGAACTACAAGGAAAGGGTTTTGTGGACAAAGTGAACAAGCAAGCACAAGAAAAAAAAGAAGTCTTAATTTGGTATAGTGTCAAGAAAGAAAAACACATCCTTTCATTGGATTCTTCCTCGCTATCTCCATTTGCTTACTCTCCATTCTCTTCAAATTGAAACTGGAGATTGCATGTGTTGGGTCCTTTACGAAAGCTGTAGCTTTGAGGCTTTTTGGCTTTCATTTGCAGTTTGCCAAAAGGAAATAAAGGTGAAAATGTGAGTGGCAAGTGCTCTTATCAACCGATCATCGAAAGGGCATAATAAGAGAGTCTTAATTTTTTGAGAAAAATCATGGAGAACTAGGCAAGAAAAACAACTAAAATAATGAAATTCCTTTGCGCACTTCCACCTAAGCCTCGCCTGCTTTCGTTAATGAAAATCTTTTTGCTGCATTTTGATTTGTGGGATACACGCAATGCCACCACATACTTTTGCTCAACTTCAATACAACTCCCCTTTTAGCTCATCACCACATCAAAAAGCTCTCTTTTGAGAGAGAAAAAACACAAATTCACCTCCTTAAAGTGATCTTATTCAAGGAAGATGGATCTTTCATTAATCCATATTGCAACTTCTATATTCACATCAATGCTTGTTTTATTAAAGATTTAATTTGAGGTATACTCTTGTATCATTCCTCCTCAATCACTTTTTTTTTTGTTGCCCCCATCCTCTCAATTATGCAAGGACATTCTTCTTAAAAACAATTGCGTAATAATTAGGACATTTCATTCATTATTGTTTAAGCTATCAATAGCATAAAGACCCTCTAAAAATCATTAGTCCATTCACTACATTATTCATAGAAATCTGACTAGATACAACATTAGAGAGACAATATTAATTACTAATCACTTAATTTAGATTAAAATAAAAATAAATTTATATTTTCAATTATGTTGTTTAAGAATCATCTCAATTCAAAAAAATAAATTCTTAGATGAGATCAACGATAATTTATTTCTAGCAAAACCTTTCGGGTAAAAGGTTTTTAAACTTAAAATTTACTTAATTTTCACAACTACATTGTGTTGAAATTACCTTTAATTTACTTAGTTAATTAAGAATTAAACTTGATGGTTTGTTTTGGTTGCTTAAATATCAAAATTTTACAATGTCAATAAAAAAATTCTAGCACTCGGTTTGGCAAGATAAATTAAATTATGTTAATATTAAGGCTTCATGGACTAAATTTGAAACCAAAACAAATATCTAGCTTTATTTTTACAAGATTAGGGATGAAATTGAACAAACAGGAAAAAGTTGATTGATACTTGCAACATATGTGCCATTATGTGGGGAGAATCGCCACACATTGGAGGCAGGTGCAACTTGCTCAGACCACTTTAGACAGTAATCCTTGATGGCATTGGAATAAGGCGGTGTGTGGTAGAGGAATGCCACAATATGACTCCGATTACCTATTCATCTTTTCTTTCTTCTCATTTTTCTCCTCTCCTCGAATTTCACTCTTTCTCTATCAAAAATTGTAAAGTGAATTTAATTTAAAAAAACTTGATATTTAAAAAATAAAATTTAAAAAAACATATTCAATTAAAAAAATTGATTTAACTTGGCTAACCCACAACACTCGCAACCTAAATTATGAGATTGTGATAACCCCATAAAAAACAAATAAAAAAATAATTATGAATCTCAATTTTTGATCAACCTGATGTTAAAGGATAAAGTTGAGAAAATTTCAATTAGAGAAAAAATAAAAAAAAATGAATTATATCAACACGACTAACCTGCAAAATTTACAATCTGAGTCATGAGACTGAGATAACTTCATAAAAAGCAAATCAAAACAAATAATGAAATCCAATACCTAGTAAGTCCAATATTAAAGTATGAAATTGAGAAAAAAATAATGATTAAAAAGAACAAAAAAATAACCTGAATCAACACAATTAACTCACAAAACTCGTGACTTGAGTAATGAGACCAGAATAACTTCATAAAAAGAAAATTAAAATAAATTATGATGTTCAATACCTAGTAAATTTAATGTTGAATGATAAAATTAAAAAAAATCTTCAAAACTTTTAAGGACCAAAATATAAAAGGCATTGGCATTTCATTGTTCATGTTTACCATGAAATGTAAAGGATTTTAATATAGATTAATAACTTGTTTTATATTAAAAATGAAATGGATGAAAAATACTGATTAATTAAACCTATGGTACTTTCATAATGCCTATGGTACGTACTTCTTACCATTGAAAGAAAAGGTTAACGAAAAATCATTAAATGTTTTAATTTAACAATATAAAAAAACTAAGGATAATGTTCGGGTAAAATAGAGTACCCCTCATGAATAATGAATAACATGCCTTTATGTTATGTGCATAACTATATGTAAAAATACATACTCTTTTGAAATTACTTATTAATTATTACAATCTTAATATAATACTAAGATTATAGAATATCATCAATACTAATAAGTAAATTCAATCTCATTTCTAATTAAGAAAAAAATCAATAATGGAAAAAATTTTAAAAATAAAATTAGTAATTCCTAAGAAGATACCCATTTTCTTATAATACATCCTAAAATATAGATTAATCCTATTTTTATTATTTTTTATTTACACATCATATAAAACTATAAATAACATAAAATAAGCTACTTAAATCACTCCTAAACTATATAATATGGTATTTTATCTAGATTGCTTAAACTCTAGAACTACTTAAAACCAAACCAATAAGAACATAAAATTAATTATCAACATCTGAAAATAAATAAATTGCATGAAACATTAATATCAGGTTATTAAATTGAATCACTGGTTGATTTTTTGTTGTTGTCCTATGTTATTTTTTTACTAATTTGAACAATATTGATAATAAAAAAAATGCAATATATATTTATTATAAAATTTATTTATAAGATTATTATATGACTTTATATTATTTATTTATATTCATGTCACATGTAATTGAAGAAAATTGTTTAAAATATATATATATATATATATAAAGGTTCACAATGTTAGGTGAAAGTTTTTTAAGTAATAGTATGTCATGGGATCTCGTGACTTTAAAAATTTTATTCCAAGTTTTTATTTTATTTTTTATCAAGCTGTAACAACATCATGAATAGAATGTCAAATTAAATCGTCCGATTTGCTTGCTAATGCGGTCCCAATGGATGCACCAACTATCAATGTTAGACCATACAAATTTCCTGATAAATTATTTAAAACATATACCAATTATATCAAATTCATACATTATATATATATATATATATATATATATATATATATATATATATATATAGTTGGTTGCTTTCTTGTAGAGTATGCTTTTATTATTATATAATTAAATAAAAAATATCTTAAAAAAATTTGATTATTAAACTTAATTGAGTTCTTGAGTCCTGGGTTGGTCTAATTAAATGTTTTTTTTATTTTTTATTTAGATTTGTCAAGTTAACTGGATCATGTCAAAGCAATTCTTATATTATTTAATTAAAAATTTAGGCTAGACATTAAATTGGGTCATGAGTTTTTTAATTTGAAATGAAAGACTGTTTCATGGCTGTTAAATAACCATTTTAACCCAATAGTTTAAGATGTTAGGTAAGATTTCAGGATATAATTTATATTATTCTCTAAAATAACCCTTCAAGTGAAAACCCGAAACTTGAAATTTGCACAGATTCATATTACCTTGTGCTTAATTTTTATCAAATAAATAGAGATGATGAGATTCGAACTTGTGACCGTTTGGTCATTAAAGCTCTGATACAATGTCAAATAATCATCTCAACCCAATAGCTCAAGCTATTAGTAAGATTCCAGGATATGATTTATATTATTATCTAACAATGATAAATATTAAAGAATTCTTCTCTGCAATCAAAATATTATTTTTTATATTCAATTTTTTTTTAATTTAACTGGCAGTATAGAGCAACCTAATTATACAGCCAAACAATGAAAAGCCAAGTGGCTTCTCATGGTTGATGATGGCATATGATGGAGAGCATGAAGCCAGAGTGGATTTGTCTTTTGAGAGCCGGAGAGTATAAGAAAACCACAGGCTTTTGGAGGAGCCGCCTCAGTTTAGTCGTGGAGTCCCTTTCAAGTGGGGGCGGCGCATTCATGTATTGGCCAAGAAAGCAGTTATTCAATATACAAGGTAAAAACGTGCAAACGCTTACCGATTTCTTTTGAAACTGACCATGTGCTGCTCTGTAAAGCAAAATGGACCAAGCAGAAAACACTATTCTATGCAGACCGTGCCATGTACTTTAAAAAAAGTGCCTTCAAACTTTCTTAAAAGACTTGTCTTGTATGATTCCTCTTTTACCTCATTACTAAATCATTTGTTCTCGAAATTAAAGCCTCTTTCCGAAATAATAATAATAATAATAATAAAAGGTGTTTTCGAGGAAAAAAATGAACGGATCCTCCGAAATTCTGAGTCTTTTAACCCCAACAAAAAAGAATCTAATAGAAAGTCATGATTTTTTTATATTACATTAAAAAAAATTTAATATGATTTTACATTATTATATATCTCTAATTATAGCTAAGATTAGCTCAGGAGGTACTGGCAGATTAATTTGCATCTTATATTATGATTTTTAATTCCAACCTCCTAGAAGATCAAAGAATTTCCCCTTGCACCCAACAAGAAAACTTTCTTTTTTCGAGGTCTAGGCGAATGCTTTTACACATGAGGGCCATTGTCTTCGAAATTACTTTTGGTGTGGACCATTGATGTTATTCCAAAACCAAAGACGACGCATACGCCAAAAAGGGTTAAATAATTACTTGTGTAAAGTCGGTCATTCCCATCTGATAATTTTGACCACCGAAATTGATCTATTGTCGAATAATAATTTTGACAAATCTTGTTTGCTCTTGCAGCATAAATATTGTTTTTTTAAAAAAATAATAAGTTTTTTTTTAGTGTTTTTAAATTATTTTGATGTGTTAATATCAAAAATAAATTTTAAAAACTAAAAAATATTTTTTTAATATGTTTTCGAGTAAAAATTATTTTGAAAAACAACAACTATCATAATATTAAATACACTCTTAATCCATGAACTTATGCTTTTGAAAAATCCTTGTGATGTTTTATACAAACAATTAGTAACATAAATTATTAAGAGTCTATTTGTTTTTGTATTTTAAAAATATTTTTAAAAATATTTATTTTTTTTTATTTTTTATTTTTTGCTTCAAAATACTTTTTTTATTTGTTTTTAAATTATTTTGATGTGTTATTATTAAAAATAATTTTTTAAAAAATATATTATTTTAATATATTTTCAAATAAAAATATTTTAAAATAAAAATATTATCATATTGCCCATTACCCCTTAAACCATATGACACGTCTAATAGAAATCATATCATTAAGATTTGTATATAAGATATTATTTTTTTTAAGGATTTTTTTTTATTTTAGATTTGATTAGACATGTTTATACACTATTCTCTAAAATAGGACACCGGGAGTCGGATTTAAAATTGATATTTCAAGAATACATGTGTACTTAAGTGTTCTTATTTATTATGAAAAATAATAAGCTAAGAAGTTGATGATTGATCATTTAAATAATATGACCCAACCGGTAAAGAAAATATATCAAGATTTCGTCTAAGAGTGTCGATGTATTTTTCTCTCATGTTAAAAACAAAAAAAATGAAAATTAAGTTGCAGAAAATGGTTTTTATTTTATTTTAATAATCCAGGTATTCTGAAGACAATTTTGCACGTCGCGATTCAATGGAAAATTTCTTTGTCAAAAATAAATAGTCTTCAAAATAAAGCAATTATTTACAGGAGCATTGACCATTCTAAGCAAAAGGCATGAAAAAATAAATGAAAAATAATGAGGGATATAACTTATATGATTATATTCTAGATTTGCTTGTTTATTTTAGAGTTTGTAAAATTAATCGAGATATATGCAAATTGATCTAAATATTTATTTTAATAATAAAAAAAATAAATGAAAAAAAAAGCATGGAAAGTAGGTATTTTTACTTTACCTACTATTTATTATATAGAAGACACGCAAGCAAATAAAATACACGACAAAAGAAAAAGGCAAAGAACCACCTAACAGAAAAGTTAAAAAGAGAAAACCTCCCAACCAAAATAAAATAAACCCAAAACATTAAAATATACATATATATAAAGTAAATTTTCCCGGTAATTTAACGTTCATTAGGAGGAGAGCATGCTATAAATAGTTGAAGAGGGCCAGACCACATAGCACCAGAGTCATACCTGTCAAGAAAGACTGTAGACAAAGCTTCTGTTCTTGGGACCCTTTAGCGTTTCCTAACCCATTTTCAGATTTTCTAGTCTCCTCGAGAAAAGATTTTATTCATCGTTCCTTTTTACTACTAAATTCTTGTTGCTTGAAAATCTCTCTTTTTTTATCCTCCAAATCTCTTACTGTATTGTAACAGCCATTTTAGCTTGTAGGGTGTCCAGAAGTTATCACTTTTATGTGCATATATGATCATGTTTTCATTTTCATGTTAAAATCTTGAGCGTTTTTAGTCTTCTTGAAGGTGTTGTTAGTTTGGGAAGAGAGAAAAAAAACATCAGAGAGAGATGGAACAGAAGCATATGTTGTTGTCTGCTTTGAGCGTTGGGGTTGGGGTCGGTATGGGGCTAGGATTGGCCTCTGGACAAAAAGTAAGTGGGTGGGCTGGTGGATGTGGCTCAATAGATGGCGTCACAGCTGAGCAGATTGAGCAAGAATTGATGAGGCAAGTTGTTGATGGAAGAAACAGCAAGGTCACATTTGATGAGTTCCCTTATTATCTCAGGCAAGATAATGCTTCTTATTCTCTGCTAGCTTTTCGACCTTTATCACATGCTTGTATTATACAGTCGAAAAATTATTTTATTTTGATACCAGCATTTTGAAGATCTTGAGAAAGAAACTGTGCTATTTCTTTGTTTATGGGATTTTGAGTTGATTCTATGTATCTACTGACATATGGGGTTTTGGTACTTTTATTATCATTATCTGGAAATTAACTGCTATGACATGATGATATTCCCTGGACATGATTATAATAATCATGAATGTTATATTAAATAGTTTGCTTTTGGAGTTGTAGTTAATCAATGGCATCATCTCATTTTGATAGATTTTCCTCCTATAATGAGTGCTTAAAATTTGAAGGATCTCTTCAATAATTGAATTTGATTTCCCTCTTTCTGGACAGGTTAGCCTTAAGTTCATCTTGTTGAATAGGGGAAATTCACTCATCCATAGATGCCACAATGAAAAGTCAGGAATTTATGTAATCTCAGAAATTTTTCTTGAACCATGAGGAGGATTTTAGTCCAGCATGTAAAATATTTATTAATGTTCTAGGGTTTTGATACCAAGCCTGCCAGTTCTCTCTGTTTTTCACTGGTATTGCTGGATATTTTTTTTGTTTTTGTAACTGTTATGAGGCATCTAATTATTGATGGATCCCTGTACTGTTTTTGGAATACTCAACTTGAAATTGTTGAATTTGAGAAAAAATTATCTGGATGAGTTGCTAACTTCTTCCTGGATTATTGGAGCTGAAGGGAATTAAGTCATATAGTTGTATCAAGATTTCAGTTATGTTAAGCTTGAGAAAATCTTCTGGCTGAGTTGCTGCTCTGTTCTTGGATTGTGGGAGGCATGGAAAGTAAACCATATTGGTCTACACAGAGCACAAGTTGTAACATTTTTATGAAGTCCTTCTATGGCATTAGTTCAGATACTGCTGCAATGTGTGTTCTGGAATTCATTCTTAGGGAAGATTTTCAATAATCAATCCATTTTTACTTTCTCATTTCTTTGTATGGTTGATTGCAGTGAGAAAACTCGAATGTTATTAACAAGTGCGGCATTTGTTCATTTAAAGCATGCTGACTTTTCCAAGCACACCCGGAATCTTTCTCCTGCTAGTAGAGCGATTTTGCTCTCAGGACCTGCTGGTAAGCAATGAGGATATGTTTTGTGATTTTAAATTGAATATTATGTGTTTAAAGATGGCAGCGACCTAATCTCTTGCAATTTTAATTTCATGAAGAGTTTTATCACCAAATGCTTGCGAAGGCTTTAGCACATAACTTTGAATCAAAGCTGCTGTTGTTGGATGTTAGTGACTTTTCCATGAAGGTGACTACGAACAAATTCCAATCCTTCTCTCCGTGTTGCCATTGAATAGTACTTATACTCTTCATGCTTTCTTCACTGCAGATGCAAAGCAAATATGGATGCAGTAAAAAAGAATCTGTAAGCTTTCTCCTGCTCGTTCTGATGAATTGAAAATGCTGTAGTGGGTGTTGAATCTGTGTTACTGCATCATTTTATATTTTTCATCATTTAAGTGGTCGGAAAATAACCATGTAGACATGTTTAATGGCATGCATTTTATGAGTAAAGTTTTTATTATTTGGTTAGAGGATTGCAGATGGCTTCACGTCTTCATTTTGTTGAGTACCCTGATTTCTTTGCTTGTTTTTGTAGTCTTTCAAGACGTCCATTTCTGGGGTGACATTGGAACGAATGTCCTCTTTGTTTGGTTCTTTCTCAATCCTTTCTCCAAAGGAAGAAACAAGGTAGGTATTCACAAGCACACCCCTCAGTTCATCATCCCTTCGCACTAGAAATAGGTCTTGGCTGAGTTTAGCTGGTCTGATGCGGTGGTTAGATTAAAGATCTCACATGGATTTAAATGTTTTTAGCTTTAACCTTGTGTCTTTGTATATTTCAGGGGTAAGGAAGGGTCTCATAATTCTTCCAAACTTCGTAGAAGCACCTCCACCGCTTCTGATATGAGTAGTATGACTTCACAGTCCGGTTCCATGAATCCAGGTTACACATCAGAATTCGATAACTTTTGTTGTTGTCCTAAATACTACTAAAAATGTGATATATATGTTGATAGTTGTTGATTTTTCTGAAGATTGACTATTGGAAAGTTCATGACAATATATGTTGATTTTTCTGAAGATTGACTATTGGAAAGTTCATTACAATTTGTTAAATGAAGTGAACTTCGTTGAAGAGACAGTGATGCTGGAAATGAATCCATTTTTCTCCACCACCACTGCCTTGTAATGTACGGATTTACAAAACTTGATACGATGTTTAGATCACATCTTTACTAAAATGATTTCTCACCAGAAACTTTATCACTCAGTTATTGTTTCCAATCTTTTCTTTGCGGTATCCTCAGTTACTCTTGGTTTCAGTGATAAGACTTGGTAAGATAAATGGCTTTGTCCTGTTTAATCGGTTTCATCCCAGGAGATGTAAGCCTTGAAAGAACATAGGACTTTTTTCCTAGGTTTGTTGTCCTATTTCTCGAATCCACAAACTTTAGGTTCTACATTTCTTGATTTGATTCCCAGCATTCATATTGGTAGCAATTTTATTATTGTCTGTAATATTTTCTGCATAACTGATATTATATAATTATGAAGAACTCAATGCTAATTCATTTATAATGCATGGTTTTCTCGAAGATCATCAACCGTGTTCTCTTTAGTTTTCTTATGAACGTTAGATTGGCTGTAGGTATCTGCATATTTTAAACATCTATTGAACTCACTGCTTCTGGGGATTCTTTTGTTTTTTCAGCTCCTCTTAAGCACACAAGCAGTTGGTGTTTTGATGAGAAACTATTTTTGCAATCACTTTACCAGGTAAAAATATTGTCACTGGTGTGCTCATTGATTTTTCGGTGGTTGATGTTTAATTTTTTAATTCAAGACACTAGCTCGTTGTTGTTACTAGTGAAAAGTTTACTTTTCCTTGAAAATACACAGTTGTACAGCATTTCTGTTTAGCTTCTGAATGAGAGTCTCTACTGCATATATAACTATATGTTAAAATGTACACGAAAATTTGATTTTCAGCGTCAGGATTATTACGCTGCATGATTCTTAAGATCTTATGAACAGTCAAAATGTTTTTCTTACAGGTATTGGTTTCAGTATCAGAAAGAAGTTCCATCATTTTATACCTTAGGGATGCTGAGAAGCTGCTTCTTCAATCACAAAGGATGTACAACTTGCTCGAGAAGTTGTTGAAGAAAGTCTCAGGTAATGTGTTGATACTTGGTTCCCGGATGTTGGACCAAGAAGATGATTGCAAAGAAGCGGATGAAAGGCTCGCAATGTTATTCCCATACAACATTGAGATCAAACCACCGGAAGATGAGACTCATCTTGTCAGCTGGAAAGCCCAACTGGAAGAGGACATGAAGAAGATTCAGTTTCAAGATAACAAAAACCACATTGCTGAGGTGCTTGCGGCAAATGATATTGAATGCGATGGTTTGAGTTCTATTTGCCATGCAGACACAATGGTCCTTAGCAATTATATTGAAGAAATCGTGGTATCAGCAATCTCATATCATCTGATGAATAATAAGGATCCGGAATACCGAAATGGAAAGCTTCTTATATCAGCTAAGAGGTGGATACCTGTTTTGATTTAATGATTTCTTTTGTTATATCCTCTGGGAAGATAATAGACAACAGTCTCTTAATTATAATTATTTCATTGGAGCAGTTTGTCACATGGATTGAGTATATTCCAAGAAGGTAAAAGTGACGGGAAGGATACACTAAAACTAGAGACTAATGCCGAAGCTGGCAAGGTTAGTTCTATGCATGATATTGTCTATTACACAGTGAGCACTATAGAAGGTTGGTGTTACATTTTTTTTCAATTTTAGGAAGCTGAAGGGGAAGAGGCTGTTGGTGCAAAGAATGATAGTAAGACTGAAAAAGAGAAATCTGTTACTGGAGCGAAGAAGGACAGCGAGAATCAACCTAAAGCCCCTGTAAGTCAAAATTCTTTAAACTTTAGATAAGAGCTGTCAATATTATTTTGATTGTCTAACCGATGGATTCCCATTACTTCCTGCAGGAAGTTCCTCCTGACAATGAGTTTGAGAAACGAATCAGACCAGAGGTTATCCCTGCAAATGAGATTGGAGTAACATTTGCAGATATTGGTGCCTTGGATGAAACCAAAGAATCACTTCAGGAGCTTGTCATGCTGCCTCTTCGGAGGCCAGACCTCTTCAATGGTGGGCTTCTCAAGCCATGTAGAGGTATATTGCTATTCGGTCCACCTGGAACAGGAAAAACAATGCTGGCAAAAGCTATAGCCAAAGAAGCCGGAGCAAGTTTCATAAATGTCTCGATGTCCACCATTACTTCAAAATGGTTTGGTGAAGATGAGAAGAACGTTCGAGCTCTGTTCACTCTTGCTGCAAAGGTTTCCCCGACTATCATATTTGTGGATGAGGTTGATAGCATGCTAGGGCAGCGGACTAGAAATGGTGAGCATGAGGCCATGCGGAAGATTAAGAATGAGTTTATGACTCACTGGGATGGACTGTTGACAAAACCTGGTGAGCGTATTCTTGTCCTTGCAGCGACCAACAGGCCATTTGACCTTGATGAAGCAATTATTAGGCGGTTTGAGCGCAGGTACGTTTTATTTCTTCTGATTCCTCTAATTGGTTTATTGACCAACATCATCAGCATCATCCGGCATAGCTGGTCCATGATAACAAGCAATTCATTGAAGTTTGTCATCATCTTTTCTGTACATTCCTCTTGAGTTGTTCTGTTCCCAGTATAGCCTTAAGCAACTCATTTCTTTTTCACCTTCTGTCTTGACCTCTTCAAGAAACCTTCCCAGATATCTTTAGCTTCCATCATGGCTTTTCAATTGTAAGCTTCAATATTTCCATGTAAAATATTTTCATGCTTCACATCATGTTTGCTAACTACAACGTGTTTTTTGTGTCGGGCAGAATTATGGTTGGTCTTCCATCTATTGAGAGCAGGGAAAGGATTTTGAAAACTCTCATGTCAAAAGAAAAAACAGAAGATCTAGACTTCAAGGAGCTTGCAACCATGACAGAAGGGTATACTGGAAGTGATCTCAAGGTTTGTTCTTTCTGTTTCTCTATTTTCCAGAACATTTATAGCATTCATCAAACCAATTCATAATGGACTGATTAGCTCATGTTATTGATTGCTGTAAACAGAACCTGTGTGTCACAGCAGCATATCGACCAGTTAGAGAGCTTTTACAGCAGGAGCGAGTGAAGGATAAGGTAAGCCTTTTCTCCCATGTTACAGATGTATTTTTCATATTTAGTCCTTGCTGACACTTTTCCTGGTTTTCTGCTCCTTTAATCTCTCTATAGGAAAAGAAGCAGAAAGCTGAAGAAGGCACAAGCTCAGAAGATGCTGCAGATACAAAGGAAGAAGGGAAAGAGGAAAGCGCGATCATTCTAAGGCCGTTAAACATGGATGATATGAGACAGGCAAAGAATCAGGTGATCTTACATGAATTTCCTTTAAATTTGGATTGCATCTATCACCCTCAATCCATGAGCAAATAGTCTTTTCAAATTCAAATTCTTCTGTCACCAGACTCTCATACTTTCTTCTTCTACTTATAGTCCATAACTTATGATTTGAAATTCAAGTAGCTGGCACTATATTGGAGTTAAATTTTCTATGATTAGCATCATAACAGCATTATTTCCCAGATGAGAAACATCTCAACTACTTAAGTAGCCATGTTTTCTTTGTTATGTATGAATGCAGTGTGATTCGAACCAATGACCATCTTGATAATTTCATTCTACAGCATGAAAGTAAAAGAAATCTAGAATCTTATGTATCTGTCTAGGGATGTTTCTAAATAATGTATCTGCAGGTTGCTTCAAGTTTCGCAACTGAGGGTACGGTAATGAATGAGCTAAAGCAATGGAATGAGTTGTATGGCGAAGGGGGTTCAAGAAAGAAGCAACAGTTAACTTACTTCCTCTAGATTTTACGAAGCAGTCAACCTGTCATTGGCAACGTTCTTTGTATGACGTCGGAGGTTATGGCCTTCCCTTGCAACTGAAACATTTTCTTACAAGCATGCAGCAGCGGGTGTCGAATGGAACGCAGAATGCCCGACACCAGATCCTCAGAGTGAAATGATGGAAATTACAGAGAAGTTAAAACGTACACTTTCAGGTTTCTGTCAGAAAAATGTGTAGATGAAGCGAAAGAGGGGGTTCTCACTTGTCAGTATTTTTTAGACCATTCTACAAGCAATTGCCACTGCATTTTTAGTATTGTAATTATGTGACTGTGTGGTGCTTGGAAATGCACAAGGGTTTGTGGAATCTGTATTGGGTTTTTCAAGATAGCCTGTAGTTTACGAACAAATATTAAGGGTAGCATTTGTACATCAGTCTTCGTGAAAGGTAGTAATACTCCTCCTTACTCTTGTGGTATGATTCTTTTTCTTTCTTTATAGCTCTATTGTTGAAGATTATAGCTGAATATTCAGAAGTCAATTTAACCAGAAAAGAAAAGGGCGAGATGGAACTCAATCTGCTACACATTTAGGGCAGCTGGTACCAATGTGATTAAATGTGCCAAGAAAGTGTACTTAGAGCAGTAAGAGTAGAACAACACAAGATTGATTGCCAGGTCTAGCTCATCTTCTTCTCTGGAATATTAACTTGGACTAGCATATAGATTAAAGGTTTTCTTTTTAATTAGAATTTAAAGAGGAAAGCACATGCTGTACCTTATGATAAAAAAGAAAAAGTAGAACATTTTACATCAACAAACACCTTCAGAATTGTTCTATTCATTTTATTTCAAATCATTATACTGGTTGCCTTTTTTAATTATTCAATGAACTATATTGTTAATAAAAAACCATTTTCTGTCAAAATAAAATGTGTGTGTATTTCAAGAAATTCTCATTGCAACGCGGCCAACTATACTAGTGACCCTTCAAAGCCCACAAGCATTAACTTGAGCACATTGATGCCAAAGGCAGGAGATTAATCGATATAAGAAGTAAGAACAAGACGGAGATTTTTCCTGGAAACCAATAACTTATTATTATAAAAGTGAGCGAATCTACGTAACTCAGAGGTTACCGAATACGATATTAGTTAAATTTGGGAGCACCTAAACATCCCCATAAACATAAAGCAGAGGCAGGGCTTGTAAAATACTCAAGTCACAACAAGAGCAGCTTAATCAAACAGACCTGCTGAGAGTCAGAATTCAACCTAGTGAACACTAGAACTGGTTTCTCTCTCTCCCTCTCTCTAATCCTTCTTCTTCTCCTTGAATGGTCCTCTTGGAATTTTGCTTAAATACTTTTCATCCAACACCGCATGCTGCTTCTTGATCTGAATCCATGCTTTTTCAGAATATCCATCAACCTGGTCCTCGTACTTCTCATACAGCACTGGTACCGTGTGCAGCAAAACAAAGGCTGTTTCAAAGAAGAAATAAAAATCAGAGTCTAATAAAAACCTATCTTGCATCTAGTAGAAGTAATGAGCATCTGAATTCCTTACATATGTAGAGTAAGGTCAGGAAGTTACAGCAACTTCCAACAAGTGACAGAACCAACAAGCCAGCTATTACCTGACAACAAAATGAGCAGCAACAACTCATAATTAGTTCTATAAAGTATAATCCAACATAACTTGACATGTATTAGGACGAAGTACGCAGCTTTAATCCATTAACATGCCTACAAAAAGGAATTCAGAGTGGTTTTTTTTTTAAAGTAGAAGTGTCTGATGAAGTAAGCATTAATCACCAAGGATGTGTAAAATACAGCTCCAAATATGATATTCCCCATCAGAAGATCAAACGCTATATCAATGATAGGAAGAAATCACTTACAGCAAGAAACTTCTTCAAATCTCTCCCGGAAGCAATATCATGCAGGACAGCAAATCCTCGGTTGATTTCAATTCTCAACCCAGATGCAACTTCACGAACACATTTTTCAGGAAGTAAGACTTCGGGGATTTTAGGTGGGGATCTAGTACAGAGGAAATTGAAGCCAACAACATTAGAAACAATATACATCGCCAAAGCTGAAGCCAACACCGTTAGAAAGAATATACATTTACCAAAGCTGAAGGGATGTAAAGAATATCAAACGATCCTTACTTGTTTAAGAAGTTGGATGCATTGGACCACAGGAAAAGAACAGCCAGAGAGAATATCGATAAATGGCAAACTAAAGTTACTAAGTGATATTCAAGCAATTCAAAAAAAATCCAGACAGCAGTTGCACCACCAAGCACACCAGCAGAGATTTTCTTGTTCCTCCATAGGAAAACATCAGCAGCTGCAAAAAACAAAACCAAAATCATTAAGGAAAGACAAACAATTTCGAGAACACGAAATCAAGCGATCAATCTATAGTGGAAATGTGAAAACTTGCTTTTCCAAGTCCGTCAAGCAAAAACAAAAGCAACCCAAATTTGCTTTCCTACTCATCGATACATTGCTCAATCCTATAATTGTGGAAATGCCAAAACTTGGTTTTCCAAGTCCCATCTAACAAAAACAAATGCAACCCAAACTTGCTTCCCTACTCACCAATACAGTGCTCAATCCTACAACAGTGGAAATGCATAAATTTTCCCGTCTCATTTAGACAAATAAAGGGAATGTTTCTGTGCGTGTTTAGAAAAACAAAATTGAAAGAATCGAGTGATCTAACGCTAGCTAGCAAGCATCGTCAAGCAACAAACCGCTCTTCACTTATAAATCTCTTGTCAAATCATTCTCTTCATAAGAAATTCCAAATTCGAAACAACAAAAAGGGATTTTAACATCATTTCATTTCTTTTCTTTTAATACGCCATGGTTTTAGAAACTAAATCCATCATTTAATATCATTTTCCACACCAAGCAACAATTTTCAAGTTTCTGTAACAACATCAAATAAAAATGAAATATAAAAAAAAGGATCTAGCTACGAATCAAAGAAATAAAAACAAGATATTTAATCAATCAGAGAGAGATGTTAGTTATTGTATGTTTACGTTTTCCACCGCCTAAGACTTTGTGGACGGGTTTCTCTCTACCAAAAAGACGAAAGATTTTCGACTTCACAACATCCAACTTGTCATCATCGGAATCTGATGAAGAAGATGATGAATGATGATCGTGGGTCTTCTCTGTTATCTTATCCACCACTGGTTCAACCACTGGTTCACGCTCACGCTCGCCTTCATGTTCCGCCATTGATGGATCTCTCAGAGCGATAGAGTAGTGTTTTCGATGTAATTATATACTGTTTTCCAAGTTTTTTTAGTGTGAGTTTTGGAGGGAGAGATGGGATCTGGGCCGTTGAGAGGTGTGGGAAGTCCGAGGCTGAGGTTTGGAGAACGAGCCTACTGCTTGTTATGGGAAATAACGGAAACCGAGGGAGAAATTTGGCAGGTGACTAGGAATGGTGACAGGGGGGAAGGCTCATTTACATGAGGAAATGATGTGGCTGTTATTTCCATGTTTGATGTAATTAATTTCTTTAGCTTTTTTAGTTGTTTATTATTTACTTCTTTGTTTGGGATTTTTGTAAAATAATATAAATTATATTTTAAAATTTATTTAAATTTAAATAATTATTTAATATAGTATTAAAACTGTATTGGTCAAGCAATTATGAATTTAAATTTTATTATTTTTAATTTAGACTTGTATAAATTTTAAATTTATAACAAAAATTACACTAAAAATAATGATAAATAAAATTTTAATATTGATATTAGATATAATTTTAAATATCTAACATCTCAACGTTCATCTAAAACATATAACCTAGTTTTTATCTTCCAACAATAATAATACAACAATAATGTAAGAAAAAATATATATATTATAAAATATTTTAATATATCTCTCTTCAAAACAGAAATATTTTTTGTTTCTTTCGTTTATATAATATTATTCTAAAAGATATATATAATTTTTTTATCTTGTTATTTTATGTATGTTATAAATTACCATTCCTCATAGAATATGAAATATAAATAAATAAAGTACGGATGCAAGGGGGGGGGAGTTAATGTTCTATGATTTTTATATAGTTACCTTGGTTTTAATTAATTGAGCAAATTGGCCCAATTGGGCAGTGATGCCGTCACCTAATCCCTCCTCGCATTTCGCACTGCTCGAGACTTAACGGCGTGTAAGAGCTGACGGCGCTTGCTTGTTTTCGTTTCCTTCCAGCTATTTTGGTGGCTTAATGATGAGGTGGCATTATTTAAGCGGTGGAAAGATGTTAAAACTTAAAACAACCAAGGAGGGATGCTCTGGTAATCTTGCATGCTGAGGCGACACGTGAAGCAATTTGAGCCCATCCTTTAAGAGGAGGAATATCCGTGCTGCTGGCCGACAACAATGGAGAAATTTTCTGCCAGGTGTCAACAAAGGATAATGAGATATTTTTTAGCACTAGAATCATAGGTCTAAGAAAAAAAACCTGAGTTACTTCGACACGGGTCTATCTATAGATCACCTCATCACCCCCATCAATTTATAGGCTATTATTAGTCATTTAATCTGTGTTTTGCCGAGGGTAATAATTTTTTAAGAAAAATACCAGTTATATTATAGACAGTTTCAATATATTTTTTAACATAACAAAAAATAAAATATAAATTTAAAAGCTTATTCAAGTATCTCATTAAATATATTAATAATTATTTATGTAAATAAACAAAACAAATTATTAATAATAACTAAAAAAATTGATAAAATTAAGAGATATAAATCAAGATATTAAATCACATAAAATGAGATATTCACTTAATTATGTTTACTAAACTTGTTTATTAAAATTAATAAAAGATAAATTTACAACCTAAAAAATTTATGACTTAAAAGATAAATACAAATAAAACTCACATATAAATTCATGCCCAAAAACAATATTATGTAAGGCCAAATACTATATCAATATTATTTAAAAATAAATATATTTTATTTTTAAAAATAAAATTTATTTGTATAAAACACAAAAAAAATTATAAATATAAATAAAAAAGTTTATCCAAACATATAATAATCATCTATGTAAATAAAAACAAATATTAATAATAACTAAAAAATAAAAATAAAAATAAATCAAAATATTTAATCTCATAAAATAAAATATTTATAATAATTTAATTTTTAAAATAATTTTATTTTTTAAAAAATAAAAGCTTTCTTACCGTGAAAAAACAAACATGACTTAATAATTAAAATGAAAAGGTCTTCTCTATAATGCTCCAACAAAATTACAAAATTGTTTTGGTTTAAACATGATTTGACAAGATTTTAATGCCCTTTTCTTTAAATTTTACCTTATTCCTAAAAAAAAAATTAAAATTATTTTAAAAAATTAGAGCTCATACTTCACCAAATATCATGTAACATTTGGTACATTTCACTAAATACGAAATATATCTGTTAAATATGATGATCAACTATTACGATTTTCTGATTCCTATACGTTGATCATCTCTATAACTAGATTCGAATCTAAAATTGAGCGAGCAACAAGTGCTTTGTAAAACATACAAAATTGAGTTAATTTTGTTTTTTTATTATTGTTATTTAACAGTAGAATCCATCAAAAGGCCAGCGGCCTAAAAAGGAGATGAGGCCCGAATACAAAGAGCTCAATTCTCTAAACAAATGGGCAAAGCAAACGGACCCAAAAGTAAAAACCTGAGAATTTATTTCAGGCCAGGAAACAGACCCAAAAACAAACAGGTGAAGCTAAATGAACGGCGAGTCGATGATATAACAAATAAATAAATAAAAGAACTGCCAGATCAGAATTATACCAAAATTAGTAACAATATTTTTTTAGCAACTTAAAACTTCCATTCCACCATCTCGATTAATTAATCATATAATGTTCTGGGGATTTCTAAGCATGAAAGAATTAAAGATGGAGGGCACCATATCAAGAGATTGTTTCGTTGTTGAGGGAGAGGAGCGGAGAGTACACAGAGAAAAGCTATATGATCAATCAAGAGATTGAATCATACACTAACATGAATATATCCAATCAATTTTTGCAGCAAAAGTAGTAAATGGGGTCAAGATCATGAAATTACCTGTGTTTTTCTTATTTTTTATCGAGAGGAGAATGCTGATTCAGATGCTGAGATTTCTAAGCATGCAAGAAATAAAAGATGGAGGGCACCATATCAAGAGATTGTTTCATTGTTGAGGGAGAGGAGCTGAGAGTACACAGAGAAAAGCTATATGATCAATCAAGAGATTGGATCTTACACTAACAAGAATATATCCATCCAAATGAATCAATTTTTGCAGCAAAAGTATCAAATAGGGTCAAGATCACGAAATTACCTCTGTTTTTCTTATTTTTATCGAGAGGAGAATGCTGATTCAGATGCTGGGATTTCTGAGCATGCAAGAATTAAAGATTGAGGAACCGTATCATGAGATTGTTGTTTCATTGTTGAGGGAGAGGAGCAGAGAGTACATAGAGAAAAGCTGTATGATCAATCAAGAGATTGGATCTTACACTAACAAGAATATATTCATCCAAATGAATCAATTTTTGCAGCAAAAGTATCAAATGAGGTCAAGATCATGAAATTACCTGTGTTTTTCTTATTTTTTATCGAGAGGAGAATGCTGGGATTCTTGAAGCTTGAAAGGTTAGCTTACACTTGCTTTGATATTTTTTTTTCCCTCCATCCTTGAACAACCAGAGAAGGCATGATGCCACGCACTTGTAAATTCAAATGGTATATGCTTTGGTTGTTGTTGGCATAATAGAGTATCTTTAGAATATGCTTTATATGTGTGCCTCCATTACGGCTGAGTTGTCGTTTATTCTTGACCATTTTCTGTACTGTATAACCTAATTATAAAATTATACTTTCCAATAAAAAAAAATTCATAAGCTACAAATTTAGAGGATGTTTGGACCATTAATTACAATAATTATTTTTAAAATATTTTTAATTTAAAAATAAATAAATATAATGTCAATAAAATCAAAGATTTTGATGTTAACGTACTCGCTCGTTCCTCCATATTAATGGAAGTATGTTCGAGACTTTTTTAAGGATTTGTTATGATTATTGGTTTGTTTGGAGGTTTGGATAAAAAATATAATTGAATCTAAATTTTAAAACTCAATCATAATTAAATTGAATGACCAATTTTAAAAAAGGCAAACTAATTAGATGTGATTCATCATGGATTATAACAATATAATTATGTTTTTGCTATAAAAGAATCTTTTGAATTGACCTATAGGGATAAATTGATATTTTCACATGATTTATTTATCATTTCATAATTATTGAGGGGTATTTTTTTTTTCATAAACTTTTTATACATTGAATTTACTTTAGTACCATTGAAAGCAAAATTAAACTTAACTATAGCTAGGGGCATTCTTGGCTTCTAACTTTTTAAAAATAATATAATGACTTTATCATTGTTAAAATGAAAATTCTCAAAGTATCTTTGGAGGGGCAAATTCATAATTTTATAATGATTTTTTAGCAATAACTATTTGGTCATGGGATGATGTTGTCTTTTAACACATAAAAAAACAAAAAGCTACTGACACATGCACAACATATGTCAGCACGTCAACCAATCCGTTACCTTCGAGTGGTGTGTGTGACTAACTACGGTTAAAAAAAATTATTGTGTCATATCATTTTATGTGTCTTGGCATTTTTTTTCTTTATGAGTGACGCATGTATAATGATTATGTCTGGTTTGGCGACGATTTAGTTTTCTTTTTTCCCCTTCATTTCTCTCATGTTCCTCGATTTGCGCATTGTCAATGAGAAAATTCACAACCCTTAAACTTCGTTTCTCTTCAGATTTAGTCCCTCTTTTATTTGTTTTATTTGAAAAAATCACGTCAAATTGAATTTTTATTTTATTTTATCCTCCTTATGTTTTTCATCTCTCAAAATTAGTCAACATTATTTTGATATTTTTTTGTTTGAAATGACTTATAAATTTTATTTGTTTCTTGCGATTCCATTCTTATATCTTTTCATGTTGGTCCAGGTTCCTTTTGTTGTTATTTTTTTTCCAATTCTATCATTAAAAATTAAATTAGTTAGAAATTAGGCTTTCAACCTAAGTATGAGATTTCACAACCTAAGTATGAGATTTCACAAGTTATGATTTTTAAAGATTAGCCATGATTTAGAGAACTTTTCTAAATTTGCTCGATTTTTCATTTTTTTCATGTTATTAGATTGAGGTTTATATATATATATGAGTCTCTAATTTCTTTGACTTATTTGGAAATTATGGCATCGCCTTAACTTTTTTCTTTTCTAGGTTGAAAGATTTGTCCCACCTAAAGGTATTGTGTTAACCACTAATATAGGTTTACCGAGATCATTTTTTTATTCTTTTTAAAATGTTTCTTTTTCACTCTTAGCCTTCAATTTAAAAAAAATATATGTCATGTAACGTGCTACCATTTAAGTATTTGCAAAGTGTTCCAACCACAATAAATTAATTTTTTAACTTTTTAGCATCTTTGTATTTTTTTAGATTGAAAAAAAAAATTCTGCCTTGTGGCATAGCATAGCTTTAAAAAACTAATAAGAAACTAAAACAGAATTAAACCAAGTTTTTATAATTAGTTTTTTCAGTTTAATAACCCGGGTTATTCTGTTATTTGGCTCTACCCTATTTCTTAAGAAGGTAAAAGAAAACTTAAAAAGTCATTAAAACAGTACAATTTGAAGATTCAGTTTTCTTTTAATATTCTTAATAATGGAAAACCAAAGGAGCAACCAGACAAAATACAAAATAAGGGGTTCCTATCAGCAAGAAGAAAGTATATTGGGCCTTAGAAGGTTTGATTGTCATTCATCGTACAAACAAAATGGATCGTAAGCTCTTCGGCCTGCACTGTATGAGAGCAGATTCTTGTTTATTGAGCTGGCCCATTTCATTTCCCCAGCACTTGATGTCTATAAACTCGATCTCTACAATTTTTTTTTCACACTTTGTTTGATTTCCACGTCGGTAATAACTTTCTTCTATGAAAATTGTGTTAAATGATGTGGTATACAGGGAATTTTCTGTATTATTTTTAATTATTTGGTGATTCTCTGTTAGGTTTTTAGGTGTGTATATATATTGTTGGATTTATTATGTTGTATATATCACTATATCATTTATAAAAGTTTTGGTAAATTGTGCATGACAAACAGATTTTAACCCGGTTAGTTTTTGTATTTTAAAAATATTTTTAAAAATATTAAAAAATTAAAATTTAATTATTTTTTTGTGTTTTCAGATCATTTTGATGTCTTGATATCAAAAATTATTTTTAAAAAATAAAAAATATTATTCTAATGCATTTAAAAAAAAATATTTTGAAAAACAATCATAAATACACTTTCGAACACTAGCCGAAATATTTATTTAATATTGTGATAATTTTTTAAAAAATATTTTTTATGAAAAATATTTTTGAAAAAAATTATTTTAATTTAGTTCTAATTAAAAAATAGAGAGAGGACCAACGGGTTGTTTATTTTTAATCCAAAATGGAGGATTTTTTATCATGCAATTTTTTTGCTTATTATCTACTAAGCAATAATTAAAATTATTATTATTATTATTATTATCAAATAATCCCTTCATGACTGGATATTAAGATGCATTTACGATTTTTAATTTTTTTTCTATGATCTCTCCTAAAATTTGTATGAAAAGCAAACGGAGAATTAGAAATATACTAAAATTGCTACTGCATAGTGAAACGTTGATTAGTCTTTTTTTTTTATGCTTTTAAGGTTTTTTGTTTTAATAATTTTTTTTAATTTAGTTTGTTAATGTTAATTTTTTTATTAAGTTATAAGACTTTTATAACATGGATTCCGGATTTTACGGGTTAACCTGGTTTGATGAGTGAACCCAGAATTTTATTTTTGCTTTTTGCTTTTTAATTAATTTTTTTCATTTATTTTATTTTGTTAATGTTAAATTTTTTTCTATTTAATTATTAGACTTTCATGACACGTATCCTTGGTTTGACGGGTTAACCCGTCAATTTTTGTTTTTCTATTTAGTTATCAAACTTTCATGATGTGAATCTCATATTTAACGGGTTAACATGGCTTGAAGGGTTAACCCAATTAATTCAGATTTTTTTTTCTTTTTCTTCATTAGTTTTTTTTTCCTGTTGGTTTTTTTTTTTATTTTTCTTTTTAATTAATCTATTTAATTATCACATTTTTATGACACGACCTTGCAGCCAAACCCGCATCCAAAGCTCTTGGGGTCCAGTATTGCAGCCAGATTCACTTAAACTTGAGTAATGTAAGTTTAATATTATTATTAATATTATAAATATTACTCTCAGGTCAATCGTTGCAGCTAGACCTAAGGCTTTTGGGTATATCTTTGTATAAAGACTTGACACTCTTAAATCTTAGCCTTTTTTGATATTTTTTATGAAAGAAAAAAATTAACCCATTACGTATATCTTTTTTTTTCCTTTTTCTTTTTCTTTTTAGGCTTTTTACTGTGCAGTACACAATGAAAAAGCTGATGTATTTAGTTTTTTTTTTGTCTTCTTTCATTGTTTTTTTTTTGTTTTTTTTATTTTAGTTTGTTGGTATTAACTTTCTTTCTATTTAGTTATCAGATTTTAATGACATGGATCCCAAGTTTGACGGGTTAACCCAGTTAATTCAATTTTTTTTCTTTTTCTTCATTAGTTTTTTTCTTCTAGTGGGTTTTTTTCTCTTTACTTTTTCCTTTTTAATTAATCTTTTTTTTAAAAAAATTTAGTTCATGAATATTAAATCTTTTTTCTATTTAGTTATTATACTTTCATGACATGAATCCCAGGTTTGACGAGTTAACTCAGTTGATTCATATTTTTTTTCTTCTGATTTCATCTTTTAGTATTGTGTGCAGTCCACAATAAAAAGACCGATGCCTTTAGTTTTTTGTTTTTGTTTTTTTTTTCTTTTTATGCCTTTCACGATGGACTACACAATGCAATCCACAGTGAAAAGGTTGATGCTTTTTTTTTCTTTTTAATTAATTTTTTTATTTAATTTGTTGATATTAATTTTTTTTTTATTTAGTTATCAGACTTGACACAGATCTCAAGTTTGACGGGTTAACCCAGTTAATTTAGATTTTTTTTCTTTTTCTTCATTAGTTTTTTTCTTCTTATAAGTTTTTTTTCTTTTATTTTTTTCTTTTTAATTAATATTTTTTTATTTAATTTCGTTCATCAATATTAATTAATTAATTTAATTATTGGCTGATGCCTTTAGTTTTTTTTCCTTTTGCTTTTTTGCTATTTTTATATAAATTGATGGCTTTTATTTGTTTTTTTTTAAATTATTTTTGGGTTAACCCGTTAATTTTTAGTTTGTTAATGTTCAATTTTTTTTATACCAATTAATTCTGGGTAACCCGTCAATTTTTTTTTCTATTTAGTTATCAAACTTTCACGACATGAATCCAAGGTTTAACGGGTTAACCTGATTTGAAGGGTTAACTTAGTTAATTCAGATTTTTTTCCCTTTCTTCATTACTGTCATATTTTTATGATACGACTTTATAGTTTGACTCATATCTAAGACTATTGGTCTAGTAAACATACTATCCCTGATAACATTAATTTTTTTCACCTTAATTATCAAATTAAAAATGAATAAATAAAATTCCGATTATAAGAATTTGCTGACGTCAGTGCACGTTTCTTCGTGATAAACTTATGAAACTGTTTTTATCGATCGAAAAGATGCTAGGTGACATAAAACTCAAATTTTTCTCAAATTTCTACAATAAAAGGAGTTGAATTAAGGTATAATGATGTACGTATTATTTTTATTTATTTATTTAAACTAACTTTTAATTTGATTCAGCACAAATAAGTTAGTTAGCATAGATTCAAGAGAGTATAATGATGTATGTCATAATTCGAATGCTTAATTTCTCATTCCTTTGAAAAACCAGTTGCAAACGATGATTCAAATTGAATTTCTGGAAAAAAGAATGATGAAAATTGAAAATTGCTTAATCAGGCGTCCCTTCAAGCTAAAACACGAAGACCCCACTTTCACCAAAATTCTTCAAGGAATAATTTGACTAGCTCGCCATCGATTTGTGAATTCAAAAATCAGAGAGACAGAGACCCACATTCAACAACCAGAAGCATCAGTATAAGTACAAAAAGTCACAGTACGCTATTGAGTGGAAGATGAATTTCAGATGAGAAACAGTATCATCCACCAGAGATTTTGAAAACAAGAAAAAAAAAATGAAAACAATGATGGTGGAGAACATACCTCTTCTCTGTAAAGACAAAGTTTGCCCAAATAAATCCCAAAGTTACAAGATATTACCATGATCTAGGGCACAGAATCTTGCAGAGTATGTGTGATGCTATCGGATAAAATGTGCAGAAGATGAAGAACCAGCTGCTGTTCACCTGGCTAGGTCGAGCACGTATTGCACAGTAGTTTTAACTTTTAAGGAATTCATCGTAAGCGATAAGAACAAAAATCCTGTGATGATGATTGATCTGTGTATAAATGTGGTTATTACGTGCATTCTTGGGTCTAAGAACATGGAGCTCTTTTCTCCATGAAGGCGAAAGCTTCCCTTTTGAGTGTAAAGAGTCCTGCAGGAATGCAGTCGTGGGGGGCTTCCACTAGATGATTCAGAGATGCAGGGTGATTTGGATCTTTCCCATCCTAAAGTCATTGTTTTTTTTAGCCAGATTAGAAAAATACAGTTAATTATACATTATGTTATTTTTTAAAAAATAAATTAGCCTTTCATTTAAATGTAAATAAGAGATGGAAATTGGAATGAAAATACTAAAATAAGTTAGAATCAGGAGTATAATTAATATTTTGATCAAATAGTTAATTGCACATTATGTTATTTCTTTTAAAATTACTTTATACTAATGCCCTTTATTTAAAATGTAAATAAGAGAGGGAAATTGGATTGAAAATACTAAATTATAATTAATTGTGATAATCATTGGGATTTCCTGTCGTTGAAGAAAAAGATGATGCAAAATTCACTGCAAAGCAATAATAGATCATCTCTTTCCATACTCAAGCTACAGTCTTTCGTGGAGACAGAGCAAAGGTCAGGAGCCAGGACCGCATGAGCTTCCAAAACTTGTGACTTTTTTGAGTTGGGAGCAGCCAGGACTGGCATTTGCTTGCAATAATGGAGGAGTATTTTCTAAAATATCAAAATGGTTCTTAAATATTGAAAATAAAATAAAAATTCTACCCTACTATCTCGAAGTTTTCTTAATTAATTCACTTAAATCGAATTCCGTGAATATATAATTGAATTCCCTTAAAGTTTTCTAAAATATCAGAATGGTTCTTAAATATAATTGAATTCCAAGCATCATTATTATTTTCAATTACCATTCAAATTGAAGCTTTAACTACCAGTCAAAGTTCAATCTTGAATCTTGAATACTCTTGGAACTTCAACCTTAAATTTGAAATAGTTTTCGATGGTGAAGGTTGAATGGAGTTAGAGTGATATTGAAATCCAAAAATCTCGTTAAAATAGCCAACGGTAGGGGAAAAAAATGATAATTGAAATTGGGATTTTGGTAATTTACAATTAAAACTTAGTAAAAGGGAACTAATTAAGAAAACTTTGAAATAGTAGGGTAGAATTTTTATTTGTTTTCAATATTTAAGAAATATATATATATATATATATATATATGTCCACTTACCTTTCTTTGAGACGAAGGATTTATGATTGCATTAAAATTTATTGAAATTTTATTTATTTATTTTTAATATGAATATATTAAAATGATATAAAAATATAATTTAAAAATAAAAATAATTAAAAAATCATGAAAAAATACAGCTGATAACAAACACCACCTAAATACACTTCTTAACAAAAGGATTTCTAGGCAAATTGTGGTACACTAGGATCGTTTGGAAAAGTGGTATAACCCGTATTTTTTAAAAAAAATTAAAAAATATTATTTTTATGTTTTTAGATCGTTTTAATGTGTTGTTTTTAAAAATATTTTTTTAAAATAAAAAATAAAATAAAAATACTTTAAACCACAACTACAATCTTAAATATACCTAGAAATCATTCGGTTTTCCTGAGCTATTTTTATTACAGCCACTCTAATTCAAAAGAAAAGAAAAGAAAAGAAAAGAAAAGGGAGGGGGTGTAAAGATCGCCGAAGCCAATCTTTACAAGTCAAACCTTTTTTGGGCAAGAGCTGGACCTGATGGCACAGGGCATTAAAATTGTAATAAAGAGAAATTGGACTCTCTTTAAAGGTTAGCTACGGTCCAAAAGCTCGTCCTGCATGCGTGCCCCAGCTGCCCCAATATGAGCCTTTGCCTTGTAAAAGAACCCATTTTTCTGACCTATCTAGCTGACCTTTTGAGCCTCTCCTCTCCCTCCCTGCCCAAAAGTAAAGTAGCCCACTGTTATGTTTTACCAACGTAACGTGACCCTACCCTTTCCTCTTCTTTTTGGAGTCTTTTCTTTTTGGCCCTTTCCTCTTTCATCCTGCTTTCTCTTCTCTTTTTGGAACCTTCCCCCCACCCTCCTCCTCCTCCTCCTCCGTCCCTTTTGCACCCATCAACGTCTGTGATTCCTCGTCGGAGAAATCCAGCAGAGCTCCAAGATCACAATTTATAACTAGAATTCGTGATTAAAGAGAGTAGGGTTAAGTTCCAACTTTATGATCTAATCACTTCAGCTCTCATGCTATATATAATCTATGAAAACTTATAATGTTTGCAATTTAAAGTTAAATCTTGATGAGAGCAGCGTGTTCAACGAACCATGCTTTAGCTTTACAATAAATAAATAATCATTGACCTCCCAGGAGTATGTTAGATATTGCGGTAGCGATTGTGGTTTGAAAAAAATTGTTTTATAAAAAGTACTTTTAATTGAGGTTGATTTGAAAAAATAGGTGTTTGGTTAAAACTGTGGTTGAAATTGAAGTTGAAAAAAAAATAGTTTAATGTGTTTGGTTAAGAATGCTTTTGAAATTGAGGTTATAAAATAATTTTTAAAAAATATATATTAATATTAATGATTTTAAATTTAAATATTGTAAAATTAATTACTCTTATTACATCATGAAAAAAAATAATATTTTATATAAAATATTTTTTATTATTCCATTAAACTATTTATAATTCCATTACATATAAAATTCATCCGATAAAAACTACAGTTTTCATAACTTTTTGAGTATGTAATAAAATTAGATAAAATATTATCAAATATAAAATTAATATTATTGTGCGAGTAAATTTAATTGACTCTATACTAGTTTTTCAAGAAAAAAATATTGTTCACATCGCGAATAAATTTAATTCTCTAAACTAGTATTTTTTTTTAAAAAAATTAATACAATTATTTTTTTTAAAATAAAAGTGCAAGTGAAGTGCACTGTTTACGCGAACAGTGCGTGGACAGTGCAATTCACTTGTGAACAGTGCAGTTAATTGCACTGTTCGTTATTATTTATCAGCTACAGTAGATGAAAAGCAGGTTTTGTATGCTTTTCATTTTCGGCGTTTTAAACGCAAAAGTTGCGTGAGTCCCATGCACAATAAATCGAGTTTTTGTTATTACTAAAAGGCTGCGGATTGCGTTTTAAATAAAACGTAGAAGCAGCCCGCGTAGACAACAAACGTACTCTTAATACTGGCTAATTATACCTCAATTCCCCAGTTTATTTTTTTAATTAGAAGAATGGAAATGTATGATTTCCAGGATACATGGGAAAACTGCAAGGTCAGGGAGATTTGGAGTAGGTGTGAAGGGAAATTATTTATTTTAATTATAAATAAATAATTCCTCTGCAACTCTGTAAGAATTCTGCTTTCGTAAGAGGAGAGAGTATCTGTGTCCGTGGCTGGACTCTGAACTTTCAACTTTATAGAGTATGTCACACTCTATCCTCTGTGCAGAAATATGGGATTGATGTTGCATTTTGATCCTTTAATCTTAATCTTACCCTAATTTGGTACCTCAACTCTTGGCTATTCCAACATTATGGTTCTTCTATTTGTATTTTCTTGCAATCATACGGTCCTTGTGTTAATTGCCGGCTTCCCGTCATAAGCTCTAGTGTTTGACATTGCAGTATTGATTATTTTTTAAAATATTTTACGTTTGAGAATATATATTTTTTATAATTTTATTTTTTAATATCAGCATATCAAAACAATTAAAAAACATAAAAAAAACTCAAATTTTTTGAAAAACATGGTGTTACCGCGTAAACAAACACACCCTGGCTTCACAAGATAACACCATTTGGCATTAATTTTTAAAGAACACACGAGTTAACAACAGGAGTAATGTCATCTACAACTACATTTGAACAGAAAGAGTAGACAATTACACAGAATGATGGCAGGGGAAGAGAGATAGAGGGACCAAACTAAGATAAAGTGAAGAGAAATGGGACTAAATTCACCATTAACACAACAAATGTACAAAACACTTTCTCTTTTGAACAATCAGAGAGTCTTGTTGCATGAGAGAGGTCAGATTGTCGAGCCCTAGAGCGGATGTTGAAGACCTCTCATGTTAATAACAAACAACCAAAAGTACAAACAATGTGTGTCCAAATTCCAAAAGCAACCTGGCTTACTATGACCTATCTATCTATCTCTCTCGTAAAGCTGGAGAAAAGCAGAGCAAAATTAACCTGACCTCACTTGCCCTCTCTGCTTTACCCTTTGTAATACCATTTTCAATACTGCAATAACAAACAACAAAATCCTAAAACGAAGTGCAAAAGCTCTCTCTTTTCTTTTTTCTTTTTTTATCTCTTAACCAGAACCTCCCCACTTTAATCTCTCCCTCCCATTAACCTGCTATAAAAACCCACCTCTAAACCCTAAAAATACGCCAACGCCAACCCCAACCCCATCTCCTCTCTCTCTTTCAGAGCTCTCCCATCTAGCCTTTTCTTTCAAAATATGGAAGCTTTCTACTTCCTCAAGTTCTGGAGACCCACCACCACCACCACCACCACCACTCATAAAGAAAACCGACCCTCTAGTGGAAGCAGTGATGACACCACCGAGATCCCATTCACAGATTATGAATTTGAAGAAGGAGAAGACTCGTTTTTTGAATTGGAACTTACTGTGCCTGATTTTGACACCAATAAATGCGGCAGCAACAACACCACCAACATCAAAAACAATCACCCACTAGACAAAGAAAGCAACGTCTTTGACTCTAAACAAGCGCCTCTCCACAATTTAGCTGACAAAGAGAGCCACAAGTCTCAACACACATTTCAGCAGCAAGCTCTTTCAACCGATCATCTCCTTTCAAAGAGAAAAATCCTCCCTATCGAACCCATTTCTTCATCAAAACCTCAGTCACCAATCTCCTTGCTAAAATCAGCTCCAAGGTTTAAAGTCCGCATGTTCAAGAAATCAAAGTCAATGGCATCAGAGAAAACAGAGAAAACAGGGGAAACGGAGTTCTTCAATGCAAATAGCAAAAAGCACGAAAGCAACAAGTCTTTTACTGTCAAACTCAAGCTTGAAGAGGTCACAAACGCTTCTTTTTTCACTAAACAAAACAGCTTGAGGAAGCAAATCGCTAATGATTCTTATGATAATGATACATCAAAGAGATTTTCAAAGGAAATGATACAAAAGTACTTAAAGCTAATCAAGCCATTATACGTCAAAGTTTCCAAGAAACAAAGCGACAAGATGAGATTCTCCGGTGAGTTATCAGTTGGGTCTCCATCATCTTCCTCGGCAACGGTGCCGGCAAAGGAAAAGCAGGGGAGTTTTCCTGCAGGGATTAGAGTGGTTTCTAGGCATCTTGGGAAGAGTAAATCAGCTTCAGCGACCACAGGAGTTTCTCCTCCAACTGGGAGCAGGAGAGATGATTCTTTGCTGCTGCAACATGATGGGATTCAAAGTGCTATCCTGCATTGCAAGAAATCTTTCGATTCTTCTAGTTCTAGAGGTAGAAAAACCAATAATCCTTTTGTTCGCTTTCTAGAATTCATGCTTTTTTAGTCTTTTATTTATTTATTTATAATCAAAATCTAACCATTCTTCTCATGTTGGCCTTTTCAGATTCTTCTTTAATGTCGAGATTTTCAAGTGACCCTTTGCACGAGAAATCAATGGCTTCACCAAGAATTTCATCAAGTGAAGAGAATGCCACCAATTAAGCTTTATTTCTTGGCATTCAAGAGAGAACAAGCGGGAAATATACAAAGAAAAGAAATTTATTAGTTTTTTTTTCGTTTTTATCATGTAAAGAGAAATAAATGGAAAAAAAATAGAGAAAGCAGGGTAGTTTTTGGTCTTTTTAGCCATGAATCATGTAAGTTAGGAGGGAAGACATTAGGGTTTATTAGAGCTGCTGTTGATGCTGTAGTCTGTAAAGTGATGGGTCATCATGAGAAACTTGAAACGAAGTCTGAGATTGGATCTCTGGCGTATCCAATCTATATGTAGTAGTCTGCAGCTGTGTATTATGTTACCCATGGAAATATTTTAGGTTGTCATTCTTGTCAAGAATGTAATCATATCTGGATTTGATAACTGAAATGACTTGATCGGTTTGCACTATGCAGTAAAGTTTGATTTTCTTCCTCCATTACTTGGTGGAGTGCTTTCCACATAGGACAACAGAAGAATGTGATGGAACTGTTCAACATGGATTGCCCTGAAAAAATTAGTCATCTAGTTTAATTACAAGGTTGTTTTGCTTTTTAACTAGCCAATTACATTGTGGATGAGATTTCAAATTAGTTTTAAATGTTAGACAAAAGGTGATAGCATTTCAAATTTTAATTGAGAGTAGGAAAATTTATTATCTATTTAGATAAAAAAAACATATTATTTACCGTTTTTGTTTAACGTTTAATGGTCACTAGAGGTGGCTATGGTGATAGAAAAATAAAAAAAATACACATAGTGATTTTCATGTTCACCCTTAGAGGTTCAAATGAGAGAAGTCTTAAAGACTATATTGAATAATTTAAAATACAAAAGTGCTTATAAGGCAACGTTTACATTGCTTATTTATTCAACTTGTAACTTGCATGATTAATTATATTCATTGAAAGCTATTTAAATATTGGCATATAAATAATATTCATGACCTTTTCATCTTCACTATGCACCTATCAAGTTATGCTTCAAATTTCTTTGTCAAACATTATGCATCAGACTCCTCCACTTCAAAAGAACTCACTCTCGAGTTATCTTTAAAATAAAAAGCTTCATCTTCAAGATATTTATATAGATCTGTAACATTAAAATGCTTCAAATTTTCATAGATACAGACATGTCAATAACATAGAAATTATCATTGATCTTCCTCAAAGATCTTCCTCAAAATCTTACAAGGTACATACTTGACGGCTTTAGCTTGCTGTAGGTTCCAACAAGAAATTGCTCATTTCTGAGATACATCATCACATAATCTTCTTCATTGAAAAACAACCAAATAAAATAAAATAAAATAAAACATGAAAAAATAGCATTCATTGAAAACCTTTTCTCAATTATTTTTATATAAAAACATGAAAAACAAAATCCACAAACCATTTTTTTTTTTCAGTATTATTAAAAGTGTAAATTGCATTCATTAAGGGTTTTTTTTTGTGGGACCAATCTATAAAAACCAAAGATTCTAGCCACGTGAAAGTTTTTTCTCTCTTTAAAAATTTTCAATGACTTTCTTTTTTATTTTTTAAGTTTTAAGTATTTAAACGTAAAACAAATAAACTTGGGGACCTAAAGGAACATTCCAAAACCATAAGGGATTGAACTTAACAAAATTAAAATTGAGGAACTAAACTGCATATTTACTTGCCATATAAACAATGAACATTGAAAAACGCTGTATTTTTTTGCTTTTCTCTTAATTTTTTTTCTTCTAATTGTTTGAAATTATCCCGAATAAATTTGACACGCCATTAAATATTGAAAGAATGTAAAACACCCAGGGATTGTGATAAAATGCAGCCCAAAGAGAATGAAAAAAAATACAGAACAAAAATAAAGGAAGTTTCAGGGACCAAGTTGGAAGAATCCGGAGTAAGATGGCCGAAACAAATCAAAACACAAAAACAAGGGACGGAAGACGAAGACTTGTACGGTGAACAATGATATGGACAACGTTTTTTGAGAGGATAAATAAGGTTTTACACGGTAAAACCTCGTCCTCTTTTAATTTCTTTTAACTAACCATTGTACCTACGATATGTAGTGAGACAATTTTTGAAATGTTTTTATTTAGTACTGTGATAATTAAATAGATAATTATATCTGAACCTAATATGTCTTTTTTTAAAAGAATATGTTAATGAATATCTAACGAGAATAAAATATGTTTATTTTATTATTTGGAGCTATAATCTTATTAATTATTGAAGTTAATGACACAATTGAATATATTTTTTGTTTTAAAAGAATTAATATTAAAAAATGCTTTCAATTCTGTCATAAAGAATTGTAATCTTATTTGAAGATAAGGACACAATCTCATTAATGTTAAAAAAACATGTAGGCATTGACAACTCCTTTCATACCATTAATGTTTTTTTAATTGCAAACTGAAAAATAACGTGTATGTTTATTAAAATAAATTGAGAATCAAATCCAAAAATAAAAATGAAATTGATTGATTTTAATGAAATGATATCTTGGATATAATTTTATTTATTCAATTATAATTAACTTTGAAAAAAAAACATCAATCACGAAAAGCCATACAAAAATGTGTCTCATAATATAAAAATTACAATCTCATTTGAAAACAAACCCGAAACCAAATGGTTTTTAATAAAATAATTTTTTTTAATTTTATTTAAATAAGATTATATATATAAAACAAACTCAATTAAAAACAACCTACAAGTCTAGACATGATGGGCAAAAAATCAAGGTTAGGTGTACATGGACTTGCATAGCTAGGCCCATGTGGCTAGCCTAATTACTTTTTGTTTTTCGTTTTGTGTATCTTTCACTCAATTTTTATTTTTTTAACTAACTAGACAATACATCGCATTTGGTTTTATTGCTGGCGACCTCATATGACTAGGAAGTTAGATCACCAACTTTTTGAAAAAAAAAAAACATTATTTTTAATATGAAAACATACTAGAAATCTAACTAAATCTATTCATTGGCTCAAATTAGCTCAAAAATAGTTAAAAACCCCCAAATCCCAAAAGCTTCCCTTTCCCAAATCTACATTCCTAAAATATTTATTTATTATTTATTTTTTTACTTTATTTTAAATTAATATTTTTTTATGTTTTCAGATTATTTTGATGTATTGATTTTAAAAATAATTTTAAAAAAATAAAAAATTATTTTGAAGTATTTTAAAGTAAAAAGTACTTTGAAAAACAAACACAATCACACTTTCAAACACAATTACCAAATATTTTATACTTGTTTTTTCCTACACAAACCTCAATAACAATTTTTACCAAACACACATTTAAATTTGACTAACCATACTTTTTTAAATTTTATTTTTTAAAAAATTTTAACTATAAAAGCTACTAAAAAACACACTATAAGTCTTTAGAATTTGTTTGGGTGTCAATTTCGTCTTTAGACTTTTAGTTATTTTTAATAAAATTAAAGTTGATTTTGCCCATTCAAGCATTGATTTACAACTGAAACCTTTTTTCAACATCACAAGAAACCCTTGTGAAGTCAATTGAAGCAAAAAATCAACGAAACACAGAAAGAGAGGAAAACACCGGTCCCATCAACAATATTTTGTGGGTGGGTGAACAATATTCCCCACACACCCCTTAGTTTTTTTTAATATTATTTATTCTATCAATATACCGTTATATTCTCAAGTCTTAGTTTATCATCTTCAAACATAAGATTTGTAAGTGATTTTATAAAAGTAAGAGTTCAAATCGATAATTAATAAATATTAATTTGGATTTAAGATCTAGATCTAAAATGAGCTCAAAAAAGTGATTGAAGACACTTTTAACTAGAAAAGCAAAAAGAAAACAAGACAGAAAATACAAGAGACAAAGATGGGAGGCTGCCCGTTAGAGAGAGAGCATTTCTTGTCCAATATATATATATATATATATAGCTCATCATTCCAACCAAGGTTCCCAAGTTATAATGATTTAAAGTCTAAAATTTACACAACTTTCTAGTTGGTTTAATTGCTAAATTTAAAATTTTTAAGAGGTTAGTTTGATGGTTAAATTTATTTTCCCTATTCTCTAATTTTTTGAGTTCAACTTTCAAACCAACATGTTAAAATTTATATTACAGTAAGAAATGTTTACGTATTTAAAAATTGTTTATTTTTTAATTGATATAAAATGATTTGACAATACTCTTTTTATATATATAAAAAAATCTATGCCTAGTTTTTTTTAGTTAACATCTCATCATAACCTATATAAAGAGATATTTTAAAAAATAATAACAATTATTTTTTAAAGTGTTTTTCTTGAAAATGTATTAAAATAATATGTTTTTTAATTTTTAAAAATATTTTTTTTTATATAGCACATTAAAATAGTCTGATAATATAAAAAGAATAATTTAAAATAAAAATAAATTTTGTTATGAAACTTTACTCGGAATGTAATTCTAAATAGCGGCAAAGTAACGTGGCTAGAGCTGACTGTACAATAACATGCAACATGTTGTGAAATGAACCTCGGACATTACCATTTCCCTTGCTAAGGCACACAAAGACAGGAAATGAGCACAAAAATCTATGGTTATTATTCTCAAGAGTTCAATTTTCAAAGAGCAACCATTATTACATGGACAAATGTGAAGAATGGAGGAGCTAGAAAATATTTCAAAGCACAAGCATGAGAAAGTGAGGTTGTATATACTGAAAGGATGAATAAAGAGCTTGCAATCTGCAACGAGGGGTACCAAATTTCCAAACAAAATCATGGTGGCGAGAAATGCCAGGTGATCAGAAAACATAACTTGGCCTCCTCCCTGAACCACCACACAACCTCCCCCGCTTCAGTACCAGGTGATGGGGTTGCTTGGTTTCAATCCGCAGTTTGTAGCTCTCGAAAATTGAGAATAATTACGAGAATGAGTCTTTTTAATGCTATTAGAGACTTACATGGTTGTTAATTTTAGAATTTACGAGATTAGTTGAAGTACATGCAAGCTAATTCGAATACTAATATTAATAATAATATAAATAAAAATCCTCTATACTTGTTGATCCAATTTCAAATTATCCTTATATTATCTAGTTTGTATGCCGGAGACTTCAAGCATGCAGCAATCATCTATAAACTACGATCAATCATCATTTCAAAGTAATTTTTAAGATTATTTAATAAATGAAACTGTCATGATTAAGATAAAGAATCATCATTTTTTTTTCTGTTTAAAATTATTATTTTTTATATTTTTAAATAAAAAATATTTTAAAAAATAACTATTATTATATTCATAAACACCCTTTAAATCTATCATCGGAGATTTTTCTTCCTGCAATCTAATCTTTTTCTCTAAAATTACACGGGCAAGAATAATTAGATGGTATATATGTTCAGTTTGAAGACATCATGCCTGGTTATGGCCTCGAGTGACTCAGGAAGTGGACTTCATAACTCGAGACAAGGGTGCTAAAATCATGGTTCATTGCACTAAGCAGAAAACCACCGAAGATGGCTAGAGTAAAAGCATGGTTCAAGTTTTTGAGGTTCCATAAATGTAGTCGGGGGGTATATACGGTGCACCAAGAGACACTACACAGACAAAAGAGCAGGCAGGCCAGCACCATATCTTCATCGGAGGATCATAGATTTTCCATGTCTCATTCTTTTTGTTGGCATCACGTGACCTATTTTAGCTTCTCATGTGACCTATTTTTATCGAGGCGATATAGATTCTAGCATCATGTGACCTATTTTAGCGTTCTCATTAGAGAAAATTAATAGCATCCTAATTAGGAAGAATAATCATTGAAAATAGAGTTTCTTGCTCAAGTTCACTGGATCTTAGAGAATCACGGGGGCAATTTCCTCGATTATTACAAAGCATATGGTAAAAACAACTTACCCTTTTTAAAATAAAAACAACTTTTTTGATAACTAAAAATCAGCAATGCTTTCAAACTTAGAAGTTATAGTTAACAAAGTAATAGTAATATATTGTTTTTCCAATGTGATAAAAATTATTTTTGGTTTAAATACTTTAATTTAAAATAAAAAATGGTATCTTTTTAATATAGAATAAAAAAACTTTTTGAAATAATATTTTAAAATTTATTATTTACTCTATATTAATTGTTCATTATTTACTGTTGAAGGACGAAACATAAAATATATTAAAATAAAAAAAACCACAAAAAATATGATGAATTGTCTATATAACTATAAGGAAACCCCCTTTCTTTTTAGTTATTAAAAAATGTAACTTAGAATTTTTTTAGAATTTATTATTCTAAATTAGAATTTAGAATGATTTATTATTATTATTAATGAAATAACAAAAAACATAAATTTGATTTGAAGGATAAATTAAAGACCATAAAAACTTTGACAAAAGGATAAAGGAGAAAAAAGAAATCAAAAGAAAAAGGACCATATTAAAATTAATATTATTCTTATTGAAAAGAAAATAAAAAATCTAACAAGAAAAAAGAATTCAAAATCAAAAGAATACATGAAAAAAATAAGGAATTAAAAGTAGACGGTCCAAATTGAAAAATTTACATTTACAAATTAGAATTTGAGGATTAAATTAAAAAAATAAAACTTTAACAAAAAAAATGATAAAAATCAAAACTAAAATGACTGAATTTTAAACACCACCAACAACAAGGACAATAATTTATTTTCTGGAGTAAAAGAGAGAAATGAAGGGGAGGAAAAACAAAGGGTTATCGGCGACAAACCGACCACCTTTAGATACCACGCGCCTGCCCTACAATGTATTTTTTTATTTCAAAGGTATTTTGTTTCTTTTACTGTTCATAAATATATTGAATAAATAAAAATACCCTCAAACAAATTCATAATGATTAATGTATTATATGAAAATACAGAAATACCCCTAGTTCAAAGGTAAACAACTTTTTCTAGGATGACAAAAAAAACAACCACTTTGTAATGGTGAATATAAAAATGTGAGGGAGGCTACAATGTTTTTACCTTCTATTTTAGTTGTTTTGTAATAATAGGTCCTTAACTTGAAATTTTAAACTTAATGAATCTGTTCTTTACCATCGAGATTAATCCCATGCAAGCTTTGTGTTCATTTATTTTTTTTAGAATCATGTTAAGTGGTTTGGATACTTGAATGCATTGCACACACTGCTCGAAGTGTGAAAGCATCTCCCATACACCTTGTGGTGTCATATACATGCTTGTTATTTTTTTTATATTCAGTCAAATATCAAATTATCCCTGAGTTGACATGGTAATAATAAAAAAATCATTGTGAAGATAAAAAAAACCCTTTAACTCTATTTTTAATATTTTTGCTTTTAAAAGAATTTTGATCATTTCAATCTCCTTTTAATTATTTATCATCTTTATAATTGATCAAATACAAAATTGTCCTTAGCTGACATTATAATAATAAAAAAAGTTATTATAAAAATACCTCTCGGGCTCAATTTTTTTTTTTTTGCTTCCAATAATACTTTAGTTATTTCACTGTATAATTAAGATGAGAAAAGATTTTTTTATCGGTTGTGAATTTGATAATAACAAAAGAGTCATATGAAAAGATTTTAATATTCTTAAAAATTAATATTAAATTTTTTTAGTAAAAATACAAAATTATCATTATATTTTTCTAGTTATCAATATCTCTAAAAAGAGTCAGTTGAAATTTATTGAGTCAACTGTAATTTGATAAATAATCGGTATATATATCGTAGTTATTAAATCCAACTAAAAAGTTAGCCTAGTAGAGGAGCCGGGTTAGTTCTATGGTACAGAAAAATTGGGCCCCTTTGATGCAAAATGAATGCATTTATAAAAAACTAATTAGACCACTGATGTGATACTTTGATGAATAAAATATATTTATCTTTAAGAATATTTGAATATATTGCAAATGATGATGATAATTTGACTTCTCTACGTGACCAAATGAGCTCAAACATGGGAAAGCATTGTCTACATGAAAAGTAAAAAGGGAGCAGAGAAGTGGTTTTTATTTTCAGTTTATTGATCTGCATGCTCCAAATGCAAAACAAAACGTCGTCGGTTCATAGTATTTCATGGAAAAAGCATCATTTTGCCTATCTCTTTCACAAGGTGAGAGTTCGAGAGTACCCGTGACGTGTTCTTATGAAATACATAGCTTTGTCATTTCCTTCAAAGTTATGGGCACAATTGCTCCCTCATGTTCATTTTTGCTTTAAGAGAATTTACAGGCATTTTAATGGTAGGCATGCTGGTTCATATCAAAAGGATGAACCTTAAAAATCCAGGAGAATGACAACACATTTTCTCCCCAGTTAATTATCTATCAGTTGCCTGTGTTTTTCAGAACTGGTATGCATACTTTTTATGCTAAATTTCCAAAGCATTCTGAGTAAAGTTTTTATTGATATAATATCTACGATCATGTTTATCAATCAATTATGGTTTTATATATGTAATAACCTATAAGCCAAGTGATATTAAGGTGTTTCTTTGATTTTCTTATATTCCTTATGGACATGGCATTCTAATTTCTGAGCATGAATTCATCACCCTTGACTCTATGTTATGTTTATTCATGATCTTTTTGCCCAGGATCTTGAGGAGCCATTGATTATCAACATAAATTCCTTGCATGCAATCCGCCAGCATGCATGGATCCATATTCCATCTTTGTTTTTTACCAATTAATTGAATGATAATTTCTAAAAACCAAACTATTTTACAAATATGTTTTCGCCTAAATTTTCATAAAATTACTAATCAAGTGAAATTTTATATTGTTCAACTTTAATTACCATTTACTTGCACAACATAGGAGATAGATAGATACAAATAAAATAAAATAAAATAAGAAATCATACCCGTCCCATCATTGCTTGAAATATACCATAAATTTCTTCATCACAAAATCAAATAGTAGCCTGTGTTTATTTTCCTAGAATGATTGAGTAAGAAACAACCATTGTACTAAAAAATCATATCAATTAAATTAGTTTCTTTTATATGTATTGAATGCTTGATTAATCTGGAGATATTTTTTTTTTTAGTAAATTGGCCACAAGGAAATCATCTTAATTTGTGTATATATACGCACTGTCATGGTGTTAATTAATAATCCATTGACGTTTCAATTCACCAGATGAAGTTTATGTTTGACAGGAGTTTTGTCCTGAAGTTGCGAATTGTTGTGACACTGGCATCCATGTTTATTTGAAGAAGAAAAAGGTTACTGCTATGTATATTAATCTAATGATAATTATAAGGATAGGATAATTATATAAGTGCTCCCATTGATGTTGATGATTCGGAGAATAACTTTGAAGGAAAAAGTGACGTAAAAATAATTGTATCTTATTGGGCCTAAGCCCTGATTTATAACCTTTTTCATTTGAAAACCCATCAAGCCCAAACACACTATTAACAAAGATTGTGATGAAGTGGAGGCCCAATGAAATTAGTTTCAACATTTTTCATGATGTGGATTTTTTTTTAAACCCAACATTATATACACACAATTGTTTGAAAATGTAATTATAATTATTTTTAAAATATATTAAAATAATATATATATTTTTAATATTAACAAATTAAAATAATCCCCCCCCCCACACACACACATATATATATATATATATATATATATATATATCATTTTTAAGTAAAAAAATTCAATTTTTTAAAAAATACAATTTCAATTGCGTTTTCAATCATTACCAGCATATATTATTTGATGTACATATTCTATGGAAACATTGAATGAATAATAATGTTGGTATTATCATCATAAGGTTTATTATTTTTTTCATGTTTAAATTTCAAAGTGAATATCTAAAATAATTATTAATTTTTTCTGAATAGGTCGAGTTAATGCAAAAACGTCTTTAAAATTATCCAAGAAGGGACTTAATCTTAATTAATATGCAAACTGGCCTGAAAATGCTCTCACTATAATAATAATAATAATAATAATCCTCTAGTCCCCTGCATTCTCGTAGACATCCACTTCCTTGAAATATTAGATAAAAAATACACGTGATCCCTGTAGTTTGATGTAGCGAATCTTACAAAGAAAATTGAACCAAAATAACACTAAGTATTAGAGTGACTAAATTTAAAATGATAAGAGCTTAATTTATAATAAAATATAAAAATGTTGTGTATTGTTTTTAACAAAAAGAAGAACAAGAACAAGAACAAGAACAAGAACAAGAAAGTGGAAGGAGAAGAGAGGGGTTATCTTTTAGATTATAACTTAAATATTATTGATAAATATAATAATAATAAATTATATTTGTTTCATTCTTTTATTTTTAACAATAATTCTCTCAATATTAGACAATAAAGAATTTTTGTTGAAGAATCTCGAGGGAAATATTAAGGTAATATCTGTCGGTGAAAGTCACAATGATTTATTAACTGGTTTTGTTTTTTGGTATTCTATTTTGTATTTGATAATTTTTTTGTAATGAAATTATTATTTCAATGTATTCACTTATAATTTTCAATACGTAATAATTTATAAATTCCCACAATCCATATATTACAAAATTTCACTATCCATCTTTACTTAACTTATTGAAGAGATTAGGAAGATTATGCATAATCAACTGATGAAAATTTAAGGTCTGTTACATTGGGTTTCATAAGAAAAAAAAATTGATAAAAAAAAAAATCTTTTGTTCCCGTGAAAGATACCTTTAGGACAGATGAGATGAGAGATCACGGATACGAGAATTTTAGCTGATAGCTAGTTTCGTCGTCACGTGTAGGTTTGGCCATGCATGTTGCTTTATCCATTGACAAAAAAATCCATGGTGGGGTGGGGGAGAGATGGAGCAGCGAGCTCGTGAAATATATAGAGATACAAACAATTTAATTTAACTCTCGGTTTTTTTGTTTCTTCTCTCCATCAAATTCCACTCAAACCCCATCTACATACCTTTTATTTTTTGGTATAAAATGGCTGAAAGGCACTTCTATTGTTTAAAGCTCACATGGAAGAAGAAGAGGAGGAGGAAGAAGAAGCACTCCCCTCTCTCTCTCTCTCTATATATATATATATATATATAATCATCACAATTATTGATTGCTGGCCAACTCTAGTCTAACAGCCACCGATCATCAATATCCATAATTTTGTTTCCAAATCTTATAAACATAGCCGAATTTATCTATACATTATCAAAAAAATTAATTCAATTTAAAAATTTAAATTGTTAAGCTAGAAAATTTCAAGATATAACTTATATTATTCTTTAATATATATTTTTTTAAGTGAAAATCATTTGACATTGAAATTTGCACAAGCTTATATTATTTTGTACGATTTAAACTTGTGACTACATCATCAAGGCTCTGATATTATAATTAAAAATTAAATTATTCAATAAAATTTTAAAATATAATTTATATTATTTTTAAATTACCACAACACTAAAGTATACTCGATTATGCTAAAAACCTGTAATGTGTCTCCTACGTGAGCCTAGCAATGCCAAATTTCCTGAACCAGGGCTCAGAGAAGGAGCGGCTCTTCTTTCCCTTCCAAGCTGGTACAATGTTCACATGCGCTAGGTACAGCATTTCTACAGCAATCAGAATAGTTTTCTTATCTTATACAATAATTGAATCATGAAAAGCAAATGAATGCATGAGAGAAGGGAAATGAGCAATTTAATTATAAATTAGGATATATAATTTATAATCATTACGGAAAAAAATATTCGAATTGACATATAGGGTGGGGTCCATGATCGACATGATTACCGAAAATTAACTAGCCTTCCTCACTTGAAATTCACTCTGTAAACACAATTATCCATTAATTATTCCATCTAACCACAAATGGGTGGTGCCAACATAGTAAAGACAAGTAATGATTGATGACAGCCACGTATTTCCGTGCCGATGTATAAAAATGCAAGGGAAGAAATAAAATTGATTTTCACCGGTTGCTTTCAGACGGTGTTGATATGATATATTTTATTTTTAAATTATTTTTGTTTAAAAATATATATTTTTAATTTATCTTTAATATTAATATATTAAAAAGATTTAAAAATAAAAAAGATAATTTATAATAAAAAAAATAAAACTTTGGCGAAACGTGTATTTAATAAGAGTTTTTTTTATAAAAATATATTAAAATAATATTATTTTTATTTTAATTCTTAGCATTAGGATATTAAACTATATAAAAAATATATCTAAAATACTATCAATTTAAAAATAGTTATAATCACAAAAACTGTTTTTTAGAGTACTTTTAATTAGAAAATATATCAAAATAATATAATTTTTAACTTTTTAAAAATTATTTTTTATATTAACACATTAAATTTTTTTTCTAAATGTAAAAAAAATTCAAAATTTAACTAAATCCCATTTAAAAATACAATAACAAACAGGGACCTGATACATAGCAATAACTCGTGTTAAAAAATAAAATAAAAAACGAACCAACTTGGGGGCACTGTCACTGTGTCACACTTTTTAATTCTCAATACTGTTGTTATCCTCTACGAACATTATGTTCTCTAAAGTGATGGAAATATTCACGAACATATCTCTCCTCTTTTCTCTTTGGACACGTCAAATAATCCTCCCCCTCATCCTTGAATCTCCTTCTGCTTCTTCATGGAAGATCAATCACAACCTTCTCCACCACCACCGCTACCACAACCACCGCCACCACTTAAAACCTACAAAATTACAGCCTCATCAATCTCCTATGTTAAATCCACCACAGCTTCCAACAGCATTATTGCACCATTCCTCCTCTTCAAACAATGCACTACAACGCCACCGAGTTACATCCTCAAGGAAGTGTCTCTCACAGCCTATCCATCTCAAATCCTTGCCGTTGTTGGCCCTAGTGGAGCTGGTAAATCCACTCTTTTAGACATTTTAGCTGCCAGAACTTCACCAACAAGTGGCATTCTCCTTCTCAACTCAACCCCTATCAATCCTTCTTCATTTCGCAAGCTGTCAGCTTATGTCCCTCAACATGATGCATGCCTCCAGTTGCTTACTGTATCTGAAACATTCACCTTTGCTGCTCGCCTTCTCAACCCAAAATCATCACAAATCGCCACCATCGTTGAGTCTCTTCTCAACGAGCTAAACCTGACACACTTGGCTAATGCAAGGTTAGCTCATGGACTATCCGGTGGGGAACGGAGGCGTGTTTCAATAGGGCTAAGCCTCCTTCATGACCCAGGTATCTTACTCCTTGACGAACCCACTTCAGGACTTGATAGTAAATCAGCTCTTAATGTGATGCAAACCCTGAAATCCATTGCTACTTCACGTTATAGAACTGTGATTTTGTCCATTCATCAACCAAGCTTCAATATCCTTTCTACTATCGACAAAATACTTTTGTTGAGTAAAGGAACTGTGGTTCACCATGGTAGCCTTTCTTCACTGGAAAGTTTCTTGCTATCTAATGGCTTCACTGTCCCTCCACAGCTCAACGCCCTTGAATATGCCATGGAAATTCTAAACCAGCTTCAGGAGAGTAAACCCAACACACCACCATCACTACCTCCATCACCAGACAATTCTACAATCTCCCCTTCTGATAATAAAGCAAGAAGTATCAAAAACAAGAGTTCAAGACTCCATGAAATCTGTGTTCTATATAGTAGGTTTTGGAAGATTATTTATAGAACAAGGCAGCTATTGTTGACAAATACATTAGAAGCACTTGTTGTTGGTCTTGTTCTAGGAACCATTTACATCAACCTTGGATATGGCAAGCAAGGTATTGAAAAAAGGTTTGGTCTCTTTGCTTTCACTCTCACTTTCCTTCTCTCTTCCACTACTGAAACACTCCCCATCTTCATCAATGAAAGGCCAATTCTACTAAGAGAAACATCGAGTGGGCTTTATAGACTATCTTCTTATCTCATAGCAAACACTCTTGTTTTCTTGCCATACTTGCTTGCAATTGCCATCATTTACTCAGTCTCGATTTATTTCATGGTGGGTCTCTGTGGTACCTGGCAAGCTTTTGCTTACTTTGTTTTGGTCATTTGGGTCATTGTCTTGATGGGAAACTCATTTGTATTATTCTTGAGCTCTCTTGCACCAAATTACATAGCAGGAACTTCTTTGGTGACAATACTTCTTGGTGGATTCTTTCTCTTCTCTGGCTACTTCATTTCACAGGATAGTATGCCTAAGTACTGGCTCTTCATGCACTTCTTTTCCATGTACAAGTATGCCCTTGATGCACTTCTCATAAATGAGTATTCTTGCCTTGTAAACAAGTGCTTCTTGTGGTACCAAGAGAACAGCACTTGCATGGTGACTGGCGGTGATGTGCTGCAGAAGAGAGGGCTCCATGAGAGGCAGAGATGGACAAACATCTACATTCTGCTTGGATTTTTTGTGTTCTATCGCGTGCTTTGTTTGCTGGTTTTGATCAGAAGGGTTTCAAGATCAAAAAAATAAAGGCAAATCTAGCTTATATGTATAATTAACAGACTTCTCACTTTCTTCCATATATTATTGTAATTTTCTTTTATCTGTTTGTTGAAAATGAAGCTCCTGTGATGACTTCTTCTGCTTCACTTGGTTTGCCAAAACAAAAGAAGAAAATGACATCGCGAGGAAGCAAGTTCAAACATTCTTGTGATTTTATTCTCTGTAATCATCTATAATATTGCCCCATGTCTTTTGTTTGGTTTGCAGGAAATTAAATCCACGAAAAAGAAAAGCATGGTTTGGTTTGCAAGAAATTAAATTCATAAGTGGTCTATAATAGTTATTCTCGAGAGCTAGATTAACCATATATGCCTCTAGTTTCATGATATGTGCCTGTTATCAACTGTAATGATGGGATAACTTGTGGGAATTCATCTGAAATTGACAATTGTGAATTGAATCACGATTACATACAACAGAAACGATTGATGTAGCAACCTGTGCTTTTCAGATTAATTTTACACATCCGACATTAAGATCCAAATTCATGTACTTTTAATATGTTTTTCCCTGAAGCAAACACCATGACCACCTTCTCCTTTCTTTGTTTTTTTCTGGCGCATTTTTACCTAGAGATCCATGTCATGGTTCATATATCTTGATTTGACGATCATATGACTGAAAGGATTGCTGGCCCACATATATGTCACGGGTCTCTATCTATTTTGATGCATGGAGGGAGTGAAAAATCCAAGATATGTGTCATCCTCAATGCAGTGCTTTTTTATGTGCAGTGAACTGTTGTCGGGTGCTGATTGTGCCTCCTCTTGTCTTCTTCCTTGGGCTTCGAATCAGTGCATGTTCACGGGACTCCCTTTGATCTCCATTCTTGGTATTCTTGGTCACGCGTGAACCTTGTCTTTGGTTCTCTATTCTGAACCCTAGTGTACACACTCAACATCCTTTTTTTGTCCTCCTCATTTCTTTCTAAAATTTTGAAATTTCAATTATTTATACCCAAATTAAGTTTCCTGTTTGATCATTGATGCGAGCATATATATATATATGCTCGATCGATTAAGTAGAAAAATGAATATTCCTGCTGATTTCTCTATGATCAGATGATGTGGTATATTTTTTGAGTTTTGATCAATCAATTAAGGACATGGATTTGCGTTTTTATTTTTATTTACTTTCTAAAAAATATATATATGTAAGAGAACCTGATAGAAAAACATGTAACGGAACAGTATTCATTCAGAATTTAAAATCTTTAGTAATTCAATGTAAGAATTTATTGCCTCAGCAATATCCAAGGGTTCACGCAGCATTCGCAATGTTAACAGTTAATGGATAACTCAATACCTTACCCACTTAACACACACACACTAGTAGATCGCCGAGCGGATTAATATTATTTATTTTAATATAAAAAATATTTTAATATAAAAAATATTTTAATTCCTCTAAATCGCAAGATCCAAGAGCATTGAGTTTGATGGTCATGTCATACTGAAATGACTTTGATCTAACAATCATACTAGATCCAACAAAAATCGACCAAAGTCTATTGAGTCTAGCGGCCATGCCAAACCCAAGAGTTGTGGGTTTGATAACCTTACCAGACCTGCGTATAGGTCTGACAGTCATGCCAAATCCAAGCGATTTGGATCTAGCAACCATGTCGGCACATGCGACTTGGATCTACTAGTCTTGTTTAATTTTATTATTATTATTTTTATAAAAAAAATATTTAAACTATCCATCCTAAACAGAAATCATAGTTAATTTTTTTTAATAAAAAAACATTTAAATTATCCTTGAAATATCCTAAACAGAAATTCAAGTTCAAAAATTATTTATATACAACAAATCATCATAAAAATCTAATCTAAAAATTCAAATCATATCTTTCTATTGAAGTGGTTTATTTTTTTATGTTTATGAATTTGTTATTGCTTCAATAGAAATTCATTCTTCTTCTTTTTTTTATGAATTTGTATTTTTTTATTTTTTACTCGCACAGAAAAAAAAAGTTTATTTAATAGGTGGTTGTTTGTGATTTTTCACCGACGACAACATTATTTTATATTTTTTTAACAATACGGGACTATATGCGCTTAGGTTTCATTATACAATTTATGTAGTTTTTTAAATTTTTATCATATTTTTCTGAATCTTTTATGTGAATTTATGTTATAAAAAAGGTTTTCTAAAAATAAAATTCTAAGGCTTTTAGATTTGACATGGCTAAAAGATCCAATGCATTAATAATTGATGTAAGAGAACTTGATATAAAAAACATGTAATGGAACAGTATTCATTCAGAATTTAAAATCTTTAATAAGTCAATATAAGAAATTATTGCCTCATCAGCATTCACAATGTTAACAGTTAATGGATAACTCAATGCCCACTTAACACACACACATACATATATTAACCGCAAATGTCATGCTGATTTATAATTCTTTCAAATCAATTAGGTTAAAAAATAAAGTTAGACATTACTCTTTAGCCTTCCTTTCCTATTCCTAACTATATTTATTGTTGTAGTTATTTTTTAAAATATATTTTTATTTAAAAATATATTTAAATAATATTTTATTATTTTTTTTAAATTTTGTTTTTAAGGTCAGAACAATTTTTTAAAAAATAATTGATTATTTTCAAAAAGTAGCAAAATAATAGTTAATACTCCAAAAATACCTTTTTTATTTTTTACCTAATTTGTAAGGTTGCAATTGTTTTCCGCTAGCTTTTGTGTTTGTGGTAAAACAAACGCAACAAAGTATTTGGTAAAACACCAAATTATGTTTTATGTTGCAGGACCCACTACAAAATTAAGTTTGAAACATAGTTTTTATGAAACAGTTTTTAGATATTTTTTTTAATTGAGTTTTGTAAAAATTCCTTACAAATTAATATTTGTTTTTGCGTTTCAAAAGCGTTTTTGAAATGAATTTTTTTTAAAAATTTTTCTTTGTTTCAAATTAATATTTTTTTTGTGTTTTCAGATCATTTTGATGCGTTGATATTAAAAATAATTTTTAAAAAATAAAAAATATATTATTTTAATGCATTTACAAGTAAAAAACACTTTGAAAAGCAATCACAACCACACTCCCAAACACAACACATTTTATACATGTTTTTTGTTACATGATTAGTACTTAAAAGTGCATTTTTATCAAGGTTTTATATCATCATTTTACACTTGAAATATCAATAACTCCTTAGCTAAAGTATGTTTTATAATAACATATCTCATAATATAAGATACATTTAATCTATGGTAAATGTTCATCTTAAATGCAGGCCTATCACATAAATCAAGGGATTGATTGATGAGTTTAACTATTGAAATTGAGAAGACAAAGAAAGGGTTAAGCTTAGAAAAGAGATGTTGGTTCAGTCCAAACTAGAATACCATTTGGTTATTTGATCATAACTGAAGCTCTAGAACATGGATTTAGGTATGTTGTATATTGATGTAAAGCTAAGACATAGGCCTAAAACTTTCATTAGGAGTCTAAAATTAAAAAAAGGTTGTTTTCAAGTTCAAATTGTAGCAACAACGGAGAAGTTTGAATTTGTCCTGCAGCCAGATACTATTTAGTATTCTGCCAATATCTCAAGTTCTAGAACTCCAAATGCACCGATTCTTGTTTTGTTGGAAAGCTGAGACAATCTTCTAGAACTTTCATGACAAAACCTATTTAAATTCTGACGTTAACAATGTTGTTTTATTCAGACAAGAAAATAAGAATTATCACCAAGTCAAGATGTGGTCACCCACTCAACAATTAGTCATCAAATTAATAGTTCGAAATTTTGGCCTATAAAAGAAGGCATTTGCAATGCATTTAAGCATCTCGATTTTCAGATCAAGATCATGCTTTTTATTTCTTTATTTTTATTTTTATAATGTTTAAGTTTACTTAATATAATTGATGAACCAGTATTAATATAATTGATCAACCGGACTCCAACTTAATTAATTATTTTATCTTAAGTCCAGGTTAATTTATGAAGCCTCAGTACTGACGAATAAAGAAATTCTTGGGCAATGGTTTTATGAAGCCTCAAACCCAATATTTTCTTTGATGTTGAACCAGAATATTTAATGTATAATCAAGTAGAATACAATAAAGTAGAAGTAAGGATCTACACAGAGGAATCCAACTAGTCTGAGATTGAAGCTTAATTTTTGTTGTCGTTTCGTGAATTTCATTATAATTATTTTATTGCAAAAAACATATAGTACACTGTTAGTATATAGATTACAATAATAATTTACAGTGTTGGTTTTTTTTTTTAATTTTACATTTTGACTCTTTTTTTTTGTTAGTAATCTTTTTTTAATTTAGTACTTATATGATTTGTCTATGTGGATTTAAATTTATTTAAATTTGACTTTATATGGTTATTGCAATATTAAAAAAAAAAATCTTAGCATCAAGTTGATATAAGAAAAAAAATACCCCAACATTGCAATATGATCTATTTTTTTTAAAGTATTTAAATAAAAAATAATTTTTTTAAAAACTGGATTATTAAAAGTTATGAAGTCAATAACCCTGTTTGCGAGTTTGGTGAGATAACCATGGTTGCCCCTCTTTGCGGGTTTAGCAAGGTACTTTTTTTTTCTTCAAAATGAACTTGATTATGTGATCATTTATTTTTATTTGTATCATATAGTTAAAAAAATAGTTTCGAAAAAAAAAACATGTTATTAAGTTTTAGAAAGTCTATGGGCCTATTGACGTGTATGGTGAGTTTAACTTTATATATATATATATATATATATATATATATATATATATATAAATTTATTTATTTCAATATCATCTTCTAATAATAGACTGATTAAAAATTGAGTTTCATAATTTGTTTCGTTTTATTTTCTAAAAGGCTATCATAGTCTTAAGAAAATCTTAGTGTTGGTTCGACGCTTAATTTTACAATCTTTTATTTTTTATCATATAATTAAATAAACAACAATTTAGAAGAAAAAAAACAAGTTATTAATCCCAATAGAGTTTATTACCCGGTTTGCAGGTTTGATGTGTGGACCCGGGTTACCGAATTCACATGCTTAGTGGGTTTACCTATCAAACCTTCTATGGTCTTTTTTTTTTGTTTTGTTTTTGGTCTTTTAATTATCTAATTCTTTTTTTTTAAATCACTCTTATTTAATATTGGATTGGTTGATAAATGGAAATCATGGTTTTTTTTTTTTTTTTTTTTTCTGACTTTCTATAGGGTTATCAATATCTCAAATAAATGTTTTTTTTAGAGTTGATACTCGACTTTGAAAATATCTAATGTTATCATATAAATAAATAAAAATAATTTATAAAAATAACAAAGTCATTAAACTCATTGAAATCCATAACCCAGGTCGTTGGGTGATCGAGATCGATCCAATCTGGAATCGTCTCAATAAAAAAAAATAGCATCTTAAAGTTTATTTAAAAGTTATGTTATGTTTTTATTAGTTATCTAAGTTGTCTTTGAACCCACTAAATTAAATAATTCACTTTGGATTAGCTCTCATGCGGTGTAATTCAAAACTCGAGCTAGGCAAGTAGCCGGGTTGGTAGGTTTCAAGATTGAACTGCTTGATTGGATTTAATAATACTGTCAAAAAAATCTTCAAACTCAACATTTTTTTAATTTTAGAAAAAAATAGTTTGACCTGTAGTGGAGTGCGAGCGAATATATTAGTATACATTGTGCTACGTCACAGAGCATAATAAAATTTCTTTTGAGAGAAAATAAGAATATTTAGCTATTGATAACTTGTCTTCTGAAAATAAAATTGATTATAACAATAAATTGAATGATATTTTGATATAATACTAAGAAGGAAAAATATTTAATCCACCTAGGTTAACATGGGTAGACATGCTAAACTTGTAGTGATAATCGTGACAAAAAACTTTGAAAAACTCAATCCTAAATTGACTCAGTATTGAATGATGAAATCAATAAAAAATAACATTTGATTAAAAAGATAATGAACTTGAGTCAACCATGCAAATTTATTATGAAAGTTATGCACATCATTGGGCCTCTAAAAAGAACAACCCAGGTCTTCACAATTGGACCTATTTTTTATTTCGTTTCTTTTCTTATTTAAATGGGTGGTCAACCTAGCATCTATCTCTTTTTACTTTTTTTCTTTTGAAATTCATAGATGATACGCCACCCGCCAAGGCAGACGACACCTTATCTTCTAGCCCAGATATCGGCCACCATTATGGTGACTGAAAAATCAAAGATATAGTTTTTTAACCTAACAAAACCATATTTTTCAACCTGTTTAAAGCCAAGAACACCTAAAAACCAATCTTATAACATGTAAACAACAATTTGGCAACCTAAAAAACAACTCAAATAACAAAATCAAACCAAATAAGTTCTCTTGTCCTCAACTTGGATATGTTTTTTAAGCAATATCAAGGCTTAAAGAAATCTTCATGACTCTCCTAATCTAGTGTAGCACATTGACAATAATTCCAACTATTTTAATGGCCTAAATATGTGTAAATGATAATGTTATCTCGTTAAACTGGAATTCAACAAGCCTTTTTCTCCACTCACTTAGAAGGACTAAAAAAATAAGGGAAATGAAATTCGATATTAAAATTGAATTTCCAAAAATTTAAGAGGCCGATCTTCTATAAACCAAAAAGAATATGGGACTAAAATAAGAATTTTTGTATAAAATTTAAATTCACCACCTATTTAACTTACTATTTTCACTTTGGTCCTTTGACTTTTAATCCAACCTTTCCTCCCAAAAAAAATGCAATTGAGTGCAGATTTTAGTTCAAAAGAGCTCAATTATACCAAAAAAAAAAAGGTTTAAGAATTAAATTAAATTTTTTTAAAAATAACTATTTCTGTTCACAATTATTAACGAGGGAGTGTGCAGCGAGATTTGGTATAGTAAAAAACCACACATGTTTTATTGTATTGTTAATTAATAAAGTAAATTACCGTAATTTTTAAGAATTCACCGAGTCAAGTCAATCATGAGCTGAGCCAGGATGGCCGAAAATATAATTATATTACATATGGCCCAATCTATCCTAAGGAACAACAAGCTAACCTAACTTTACCAAAACCCACAAGAGGCCGAGCCTAAAAATAGCAAGTTAAGACCCACAAGAGTGATCAAATTTTGGGCTAGATGGGGTCTGGATTGCCATTTCCATGTAAATTGACTCTCCTCGCTACAGCCTAAAGTCACTTCTTTTTTTTTTAAGCCGAAGAATATTTTCAAATCATTTACGCATTTAATTGTTTTTTCAAATGATTTAAAAAAAAACGTACTCTCGTATTTAAACCCAAAAAAGAAAAAAAGAAAAAAGAAGAAGGAAAGGAGGATATGTACTAGACCACTCCCTTTTAATTTCTTGAAGACTATAGGGTCAATAAATAGTGATTTAATTGTTAGATAGAGAGGCGTTGAAACCTGTCCCATCTAAAAGTGACCACTTGCCATGAAATTACAGTGACCATCCCTTCACGCGTTGATTCATGGGTATGAATGTAGCTCTGTGAGCGTTTTTTTTTTTTCACTTTGCTTGAGTGATTTGAAAGTTGATTTATTATTGCTCGAATGAAATTGAACGGTCGATGCATCAAGTCAGACTTTACTTTTGTATGTTTGGATTTAGACTTTATTTTTCTTATTTTATTCCACAATAATAGTATTTATTTTTAGATAAATTTAAATATCAATCAAGATTAAATAACATAATTATTACCCCCTCCCTAATTAAGTATGACATTTGAACTGTCTACCAAATCTCGACGCCTTTTCTTCACTGAGCTGCAACTTTTAATTCTCTTAAATGCTGGATTAACTTAATTAGCACTCGAGCAGTATTCAAGAGACAACTATTAAGCTAATAAATATTAAATAAAAAAAAATAAAGCAGTGGGGGACGAGCTTTCGACACCCTTAGAATTATTAAGCACAACACGTCAGAATGGCATAGATTTTGCTATTATTGGATCCATATCGGATATAGGACTATCCGCCTGGAATGACTTACCATGTATTTATTGAATATATAAATGTGGAGAAAAGGGTTAAAAATTAACTTTACCTTTTGATATTATTATTTATTGAATTTATAAATGACATTTTGAATTGAGAGCAATTCTTTAATATTTCTTAAACCATGTTCGTTAAAGTTATCTTCCGAGCAAGCAATCACCTGGAAAGTATTTTACAGTGACATTTCTACTGTACATAAATTTGCTATGGTTCAAAAAACAATTTATTGTGGACTTACTATACAGGCATATATTATAGACCAAGAGACAATTATTCATGGACTTGCACGGTTGCTTTGCTATATAGTAAAATGTATGGAGATTTTTCACTGTGGACCAAGATACAATTAACTGTGGACGACATTGTAGCATCATGGAGGCATTCATTTCCTGTGTTTTTAGTCAAGAATTGCGGCTGGAGATATTGCTCATTTGACTTTCGCCATTAAGATGAGAGTGATGCAGAGGCAAATATGACAATAGAGTTGTTGGGTCTGGCTTCGGTAGCCGAACCCAACACTATTGGGTCGGGTTGCTGCAACAGGACCCATTAGCTTTGGGTCCAGCTTCCACCAAGACCCAAAACACCTCTCTATGCTTCTGCACATCGTATATTTGTATAGGACCCATGTGGGTGCTGGGTCTTGTCGGTGCAGAACCCAGCCTCACACACACCATGACCTAATAATTAAGGCCCCGCCACCCCATTCACCAAGACCCAACAACATGGAGCCTTAGAACCAGGACCCAAGAACTTTGGGCCTTGCCTCCCACATACTATGACCCAACGCCTAATTGGATCTTGCTGTCACTAGGACTCAACAACTTTGGGTCCTGCCTGCTACCATAACCCAACACCTAATTGGACCTTTCTGCTACTAGGACCCAACATCTTTGAACCCTTTTCTAACTAGGAACCAAGAGCTTGGGCCATCCCCAAAGCAGAACCCAATGCTTAGGTTCCTGTTGGGAAGCCAAGCCTAGAAGTGTTGGGTATGTTTGTTTCATTCAAAATCTAAGCCTGCAATTGACTAGTAGTAAAGCAGTCAACATGCAAGGTCAACCCAAAAATAGGGCGACACAACAAAAATCTGGAAGATTTTTTTTCTTTTTCAAATGTGTTTTTTTCTCCTATTCTAAACCCTTCATTTTCTCATATTTTAAAGTTGGTTACTCACACATTTTATATTTCACAATATAAATACTATAATAATGTATTTTTTTTCATGTGAGATTTGAAGCATTTTAGTGTGTATTTATGTTCTGTCAATATGAGATAATAAATATTTTTGGTTTAAATACAAAATAAAGTGACATGACGGATTAAAAAATCAAAAACTAAAAAAAATAGACAAAACATTCTCTTTTATTTTGTTTAGGAGCTCTTTTAAAAAAATTTGATTATTTAACGCGCGACAAAGCATGGATCATATAGCTACTATATATATTTGCGTGTGTCGTTATAGCTAGTTTATTCAATCAAACATTATCTCATTTAGTAACATGTAACTTTTTTTTATTAGTCACCAACGTGTGCAAGAGGCTTAACATGATCATTTATTTTATTTTTTTTAATTTATCAATACCCTATTATTTGCGATTTGTTCTCTTGAATATATAATCTGTTTTGCTTGATAATGCATTGCATATTGCGTGATATTTTTGTGAAACTATCTTTTAATTAAAAACATATCAAGACTATGCTTATTTAGGGTTTTTTATTTTTAATATTAATATATTAAAATTATTAAAAAAAACAAAAATAATAATTTATATTTCTTTCAAACAAAAAAGCAACTTAAAAATCATGCTAGCAAGCAATTTATCACCGCCGCATTAGCAAACAGAGTGGCTTGCCACATCACAAATCCTAGTCTCATCAGGGCCTTTATTAGGAACATTGGAACTTAATTTGAATCTACTCTTCTTCTGAAAGATTACATATTGAAAGTTCATGTTCAGGTAAAAATGATCAGCAATCAAGATAGATCCCATTGTTGAACACTAATGGTTTCAAGCCCGCGGTTTACAATTATTAACCTTTTTTAAAACAATCCACCAACTTAGCCATGGCTATGCAAGAAGATCCTCCGTCACTCTTTGCCTCCACCGAAATCAATTACAATTATTAACCTTTTTTAAAACAATCCACCAACATATCAAGATTATATTTATTTAGGTTTTTTATTTTTAATATTAATATATTAAAATTATTTAAAAATAATAATAATTTATATTTCTTTCAAACAAAAAAAAACAACTTAAAAAACATGCTAATAAGCAATTTAATACCGACGCATTAGCAAACAGAGCAATATGTAATTAGTGACATAAAAATGGCTTGATACATCACAAATCCTTGTCTCCTCAGGGCCTTTCTTAGGAACATTGGAACTTAATTTGAATTTACTTTTCTTTTGAAAGATTACTTATTGAAAGTTTCATGTTCGGGTAAAAACGATAAGCAAACAAGATAGATCCCATTGTTGAACACTAACGGTTTCAAGCCCGCGGTTTCCAATTATTAAAAGAACCCACCAATTTAGCCATGGCTATGCAAGAAGATCCTCCGTCACTCTTTGCCTCCACCGCATCTTCCCTAAGTTTCAGAACCCTTTCTCGAACAGCTTCACCTTTCTTCGAGTTCATCAGCTCAATCACACGCTCCTCCACCTCGGCCGCGTTCACAAACTGATCGTCCTCAGCTTCTCTAAATGCTAGAGCCACCTTCATTTCCTCAACCATGAAAATCCTATTCATCCTTTGCTCTGCATACAGAGGCCAAGCCACCATTGGCACACCAGCACAAAGAGCTTCAAGTAAAGAATTCCATCCACAATGAGTCACAAACCCTCCAACCGAGCCGTGGTTGAGTATTTCACCTTGTGGTGCCCATGAATTCACTAGAAATCCCCGGTCTGTGGTTCTCTCCAAGAACCCTTCTGGCAAAAGTAATTCCAACCATGGCTCATTTGACTTGCCTGCTTGGGTTTGACTATCAGCCAGGGGAGGACGCACCACCCACAAGAACCTAACACCACTTTTCTCCAACCCAATAGCCGTTTCCCTTAACTGACGCGAACTGAAGACTCCCATGCTGCCGAAACAAAGAAATAAAACACTGCGGGATGGTTGCGAGTCAAGCCAAGTCAGACACTCGGGTTCGCTTTTGCTTTTGCTTTCGCTAGTGGTTACAAGTGGACCAACGCAAAACAATGGCGGTACTGGCTCATCCGGGGCGCCGCACTTTCCTTCTTGTATTGCCTGAAGTGCCTTACGTTCAAGTAACTCAAATGTATTTATTATGAGCCCTGCAGACTTGATCATCAGCTTGGCAGTGTCAACGAAGTATTGGTAAACTCTGTGAGACCGGTCAGAAATTGCCGGTGCCATCTCTTTTGATGGAATTTTTGGTATGCCATGTAAATCAATAATTATGTCAAGGTCTTTCAAGCTCTTTGTGATGATCTTATCAAGGATAGGGAGGTGAAGAAACATGGAGAGGCCACTTGCACCAGAAGTGTAGAAAAAGTAAATGGGGATGTTGTGTCTAGAGGACACAAACTCAAAAGCAGCACTGCAGAAGAAATCTATAATCAAGGCCTTTATATTGGAGGATTTAGAAAGATTTAAGAGGGTGTGGTGGAGGTTGGTGTTGTTGAGCTCAGGGAGCTCAAAGAAAGAGGCTACGAAATCTAGAGGAGAAAAGGAGGTGTTGGGAGGGAGAGAAACTTGAGGGAGGTGAATAAGAGTTATGGAGGGATTGGTGTTGCAGAGTGTGGAGAAGTAGGGGTCATCAATGGAGATTGATTCAGTTGGCATGGCGGAGATTATGATTGTAATTGAGATTGAAGGGTGGTGTTCGAGAATTTGCTTTCCTAGTTCCACCATGGAGAATAAGTGGCCTCTGCCAGGTGATGGATACAAGACTATGGTATCCTCCATCAGGCAGGCTTCTCTCTTTTCGCACAACTACCGCAAGAGAGAAAGATAGAGATATGATATCACTGTAAGGACCTTGGATGTGCTTTATATGCAATTTAACTTTGGTGTTTTCTGTGGGCTTCCCCTTCAAGTGAGTGAGTGTTTGTTTTTCCAGTCGATTACTGCCTGTATTTCAAATGGCTTTTTACAGTAAAAAAAAAAAAAGTATTAAATTGCTTTTTTTAAATATTTTTAATATACTAATATTATATATATTACTTCAATTGAAAGCAATTTTAAAAAAATATCATGCGCAAGCATAGTAAAATCATATCATGTGATACTATTATAATTAATCGGCTTTGGAATAAAAATCAGTTCCAAGTAATTCTCGTGCCATGTAAAAGAAAACATGATCAAATAAAAAAAAATATAGACATTGCTAATGTCTCCTTTAAGAAAATTAAAATATTTTATTAATGAATTTAGAATTTGTTGCGTATTAGAAAATATTTTTATCTAACATTAAGAAGTAAACACATTGGATCAACCTAGATTATTCTAGTTGACACATGAAAGTTCTAGGATAAAAAAACAAGTTCAGAACTTAAATCTTGAGTTGGTTCAATATTGAAGGACAAATAAAAAAAAATAATTAAAAAAAAAACAAATGAACTTGAATCAACTAACGAAACTTTTCATGTCAGTCATGCACGTCATCGGATTCAATAATTTTTTTATTCCATAGATTAGTTTCATTTAATACAATTACATGAAAATACAGCGAATGTGATATTTTTTAATGAAATATTTTTTTTTTTTAAAAGTTGAAGGTGTCTAGGACTGGAGACAACAAAAGCAAATCGGTAATAATAAAGGGTGAAATTGTTTTTTTTTTTTAATTTTTAGTTAATTATAAAAATAGATCGTCGATGATAAGGGTGAAAATATATTTTTTTTAAAAAAAAATTGAGGTACTAAAAGTGCATTAAGCTAAAAAAACAAGAGACTGAATGTTGTGGCTTAACTCGTCGAACTTACAATCCGGGTCATGAAACTAACAAGGTTAATTTTTTTTAGTATCTAAAACAAGGGTAAAAAAACCCGCACAAGGCTAGCCAATGGCTCAGCACACTGGGCCTCTAAAAGGAACAGCTCAGGCTTACACACTTGAGCCTGTTTTCTTTTCTTTTCTTATTCAAATAGGTGAACCTCTCTCCTCTTTCACATAAAAGGGTTGAAAAATAAGGGGAAGAAACTTCGATATTATAATTGAATTTATGATCGATCACGTATAAACCAAAAAAGATAAGGGATTGAAATAAAAAATTTTGTATGAAATTTGAATTCACCACCTATTTAACTTGTTATTTTCACTTTGATTTTCTGACTTTCAATCCAACTATGTTGTATTTCATATGAAAAAAGTAAGAAAAAATATGTTTGAATATAGGCTATACATATTGTAAATAAAGAAATTTAAAATAATATTTTTTTAAAAAATTTATCCCACATTGAAAAAACCTAACTTTTTATTGTGAATATAGAGTATATATACTAAAGGCTTTCAAATCCAACATTGAAAAGATATTATGTTATCCTTTTTAAGTTAAAGTATTTAAACCAAAAAGTTTTTTATCCCACATTGAAAAAACATAACTTTTTTCCTGTGAACATAGAGTATATATATACGAAACGGTTTCAAATCTCACAATGAAAAAATAATTTTTTTTCTTGAAAACATAGAGTATATATACTAAAGGGTTACAAATCCCACATTGAAAAAACATAATTTTTTTCTTATAAACATAGAGTATATATACAAAAAAGCTTCAAATCCTACATTGAAAGAATAACTTTTTTCTTGGAAATATAGAGTATATATTAAAGGGTTTCAAATCTCATATTAAAAAGATATTACGTTCTTCTTTTAAGTTGAAGTATTGAAACCAAAAAGGTTTTTTTTATCTCCTTTGAAAAAACATAATTTTTTTCTTATGAACATAGAGTATATATACGAAAGGATTTCAAATATTACATTAAAAAAATAATTTTTTTTTCTTGAAACATAAAATATATATATATAAGTTTTTTATTAAATCTAGACCGATTCAGGCATCAAATCAATCCATTAGATCAGACCAGGTTCAATAATAGTCACAACAAGAGTTAGCAAATTTTGGGCTAGATGGGGTCTGGATTGCTAATTCCTTGTAAATTGACTCTCCTTGCTACAGCCTAAAGTCACTTCTTTTTTTTAATCCGAAGAATATTTTCAAATCATTTACGCATTTAATTATTTTTTCAAATGATTTTAAAAAAACGTACTCTCGTATCTAAACCCAAAAAAGAAAAAGAAAAAAAAAAGGAAAGGAGGATATGTACTAGACCACTCTCTTTTAATTTCTTGAAGACTATAGGGTCAATAAATAGTGAATTAATTGTTAGATAGAGAGGCGTTGAAACCAGTCCCATCTAAAAGTGACCACCTGCCATGAAATTACAGTGCCCATCTCTTCACGCGTTGATTCATGGGTATGAATGTTATCTCTGTGAGCGTTTTTTTCTTCTTTTTTTCCCTTTGCTAGAGTGATTTGAAAGTTGATTTATTATTGCTCGAATGAAATTGATCGGTCGATGCATCAAGTGAGACTTTACTTTTGTATGTTTGGATTTAGACTTTATTTTTCTTATTTTATTGCACAATAATAGTATTTATTTTTAGATAAATTTAAATATCAATCAAGATTAAATAACATAATTATTACCCCCTTCCTAATTAAGTATGACATTTGAACTGTCTACCAAATCTCGACGTCCTTTCTTCACTGGGCTGCAACTTTTAATTCTCTTAAATGCTGGATTAACTTAACTAGCACTCGAGCAGTATTCAAGAGAGAACTATTAAGCTAACAAATATTAAAGAAAAAAAATAAAGCAGTGGGTGACGAGCTTTCGACACCCTTGGAATTATTAAGCACAACACGTCAGAATGGCATAGATATTGCTATTATTGGATTCATATCGGATATAGGACTATCCGCCTGGAATGACTTACCATGTATTTATTGAATATAAATGTGGAGAAAAGGGTTAAAAATTAATTTTACCTTTTGATATTATTATTCATTGAATTTATAAATGACATTTTGAATTGAGAGCAATTCTTTAACATTTCTTGAACCATGTTCGTTAAAGTTATCTTCCGAGCAAGCAAGCACCTGGAAAGTATTTTACAGTGACATTTCTACTGTACATGAATGTGCTATAGTTCAAAAAAACAATTTATTATGGACTTACTATACATGCATTTATTATAGACCAAGAGACAATTAACCATGGATTTACATGGTTGCTTTGCTATATAGTAAAATGTATGTAGATTTTTCACTGTGGACCAAGATATAATTAAGTGTGGACGACGCTGTAATACCATGGAGGCATTCCTTTTCTGTGTTTTTAGTCGAGAATTGCGGCTGAAGGCGTTGCTCATTTCACATTAGCCATTAAGATGAGAGTGATGCAAAGGCAAAGGCGACAGTAGAGCTGTTGGGTCTGGCTTTGGTAGCCACACCCAACACTGTTGGGTTAGGATGCTGCAGCAGGATCCATTAACTTTAGGTCCGGTTTCCACCAGAACCTAATGACATTGGGTCCTACCCTCGGCGGGACCCAAAATGCCTCTCTATCCCTCTGCACATCGTATACATGTATATCTTCTTCACTACAGTATAACACCACCATTGAATATTAATGGAAGATCATTGATCAATAAGGACTACTGGCTTCCAAACCTAGCATTCATGGCAATTAAATTTCTTTGGGTGCAGGACCCAACATTGCTTTGGATCCTAATGTGTGCAGGATCCAATTGGGTGTTGGGTCTTCTCGGGTACATGACCAAGAATACCTCTGGATCCTACCCGGTGCAAGACCCACAATTGCTTTGGATCCTGACATGTGCAGGTTGTTGGGTCCTGCCAGTGCAGAACCCAGCCTCACACACAACATGGCTTAATAATTAGGGCCCCGCCACCCAATTCACCAGGACCCAACAACACTGGGTCTCAGAACCAGGACCCACCAGCTTTGGATCCTACCTCCCACCTACTATGACCCAATGCCTAATTGGGTCTTGCTGCCACTAAGACCCGACAACTTTAGGTCCTGCCTACTACCATGACCCAACACTTTTGAACCCTTTTTTAACCAGGACCCAACAGCTTGGGTCATCCCCAAAGCAGAACCCAATGTTTTGGGTCCTGTTGGGAAACTAGGCTTAGCAGCGTTGGATAGGCCTATTTCATTCAAAATCTAAGCCTGCAATTGACCAAGAGTAAACCAGTTAACGTGCAAGGTCAACCCAAAACTAGGGCGACATAACAAAAATCTGGAAGAGACATTTTTTTTCTTTTCAAATGTGTTTTTTCTCTTATCCTAGACCCTTTGTTTTCTCATATTTTTATGTTGGTTACTAACACATTTTATAGTTCACAATATAAATAATATAATGATGTTTTTTTTTTCATGTGAGATTTGAAGCATTTTAATCTGTATTTATGTTTGTCAATATAAGATAATAAATTTTTTTGGTTTAAATACAAAATAAAGTGACATGACAGATCAAAAAAAATCAAAAACATAAAAAAATAAACAAAACAACCTCTTTTTTATTTTGTTTAGGAGCTCTTTTTTATTATTTAACACGTGGCGAAGCAGGAGCCATATAGCTAGAATATTAATCTGCACATGTCGTTATAGCTAGTTTATTAATCAAATATAATCTCATTTATTAACATGTAACTTTTTTTTTTGTTAGTCACCAACGAGTGGGAGTGCAAGAGGCTTAACATGATCATATATTATTTTTTGTTCCAATTTATCAATACCCTATTATTTGCGATTTGTTATCATGAATATATAATCTATTTTGCTTGATAATGCATTGCATATTGCATGATATTTTTATGAAAATATGTTTTAATTAAAAACATATCAAGATTATGTTTATTTAGGGTTTTTTGAATATTAATATATTAAAATTATTAAAAAACAAAAAAAATAATTTATATTTCTTTCAAACTAAAAAACAACTTAAAAATCATGCTACCAAGCAATTTATTACCGCCGCATTAGCAAACAGAGTGGCTTGGCACATCACAAATCCTCGTCTCATCAGGGCCTTTATTAGGAACATTGGAACTTAATTTAAATCTACTTTTCTTCTGAAAGATTACACATAGAAAGTTCATGTTCAGGTACAAATGATCAGCAAACAAGATAGATCCCATTGTTCAACACTAATGGTTTCAAGCCACTCTGTTTGTAATTGTAGATGTTCAGGCTAACTTATACGCACCTCAACTAATTATCTAAGGCTCAAAAGTTAATGACCAGGTAAACATTTAGTGGCCCTGAGGTTTCTGACACTCAAATTGGCGGTCTTTACAGAGCAAATCCAATATCTAACCGGTTGATCTACACCCCTCAACATTAATATATAATCTATTTTGTTTGATAATGCATTGCATATTGCATGATATTTTTATAAAAATATCTTTTAATTAAAAACATATCAAGATTATGTTTATTTAGGTTTTTTTATATTTTTTATATTAATACATTGAAATTATTAAAATAGACATAAAAAAAATTAATTTATATTTCTTTCAAAAAAAAAATCAACTTAAAAAACATGCTAGCAAGCAAGTTATTACCGCCGCATTAGCAAACAGAGCAATTATTAATTAGTGACATAAAAATGGCTTGCCACATCACAAATCCTAGTCTCATCAGGGCCTTTATTAGGATTTGAATCTACTTTTCTTCTGAAAGATTACATATTGAAAGTTCATGTTCGGGTAAAAATGATCAGCAAACAAGATAGATCCCATTGTTGAACACTAATGGTTTCAAACCCGCGGTTTACAATTATTAACCTTTTTTAAAACAATCCACCAACTTAGCCATGGCTATGCAAGAAGATCCTCCGTCACTCTTCGCCTCCACCGCATCCTCCCTAAGTTTCAGAACCCTTTCTCGAACAGCTTCACCTTTCTTCGAGTTCATCAGCTCAATCACACGCTCCTCCAGCTCGGCCGCGTTCACAAAATGATCGTCCTCAGCTTCTCTAAATGCTAGAGCCACCTTCATTTCCTCAACCATGAAAATCCTATTCATCTTTTGCTCTGCATACAGAGGCCAAGCCACCATTGGCACCCCAGCACAAAGAGCTTCAAGTAAAGAATTCCATCCACAATGAGTCACAAACCCTCCAACCGAGCCGTGGTTGAGTATTTCACCTTGTGGTGCCCATGAATTCACTAGAAATCCCCTATCTTTGGTTCTCTCCAAGAACCCTTCTGGCAAAAGTAATTCCAAGCATGGCTCATTTGGAGTGCTTGACTTCCCAGCTTGGGTTTGACTGTCAGCCAGGGGAGGACGCACCACCCACAAGAACCTAACACCACTTTTCTCCAACCCAATAGCTGTTTCCTTTAACTGACGCGAACTGAAGACTCCCATGCTGCCGAAACAAAGAAACAAAACACTGCGGGCTGGTTGCGAGTCAAGCCAAGTAAGACACTCATGTTCGCTTTTGCTTTCGCTAGTGGTTAAAAGTGGACCAACGCAAAAGAATGGAGGTACTGGCTCATCCGGGGGGGCGCACTTTCCTTCTTGTATTGCCTGAAGTGCCCTACGTTCAAGTAACTCAAATGTATTTATTATGACTCCTGCAGACTTGATCATCAGCTTGGCAGTGTCAACGAAGTATTGGTAAACTCTGTGAGACCGGTCAGAGATAGCCGGTGGCACCTCTTTTGATGGAATTTTTGGTATGCCATGAAAATCGATAATCATGTCAAGGTCTTTCAAGCTCTTTGTGATGATCTTATCAAGGATAGGGAGGTGAAGAAACATGGAGAGGCCACTTGCACCATGAGTGAAGAAAAAGTAAATGGGGATGTTGTGTCTAGAGGACACAAACTCAAAAGCAGCACTGCAGAAGAAATCTATAATCAAGGCCTTTATATTGGAGGATTTAGAAAGATTTAAGAGGGTGTGGTGGAGGTTGGTGTTGTTGAGCTCAGGGAGCTCAAAGAAAGAGGCTACGAAATCTAGAGGAGAAAAGGAGGTGTTGGGAGGGAGAGAAACTTGAGGGAGGTGAATAAGAGTTATGGAGGGATTGGTGTTGCAGAGTGTGGAGAAGTAGGGGTCATCAATGGAGATTGATTCAGTTGGCATGGCGGAGATTATGATTGTAATTGAGATTGAAGGGTGGTGTTCGAGAATTTGCTTTCCTAGTTCCACCATGGAGAATAAGTGGCCTCTGCCAGGTGATGGATACAAGACTATGGTATCCTCCATCAGGCAGGCTTCTCTCTTTTCGCACAACTACCGCAAGAGAGAAAGATAGAGATATGATATCACTGTGAGGACCTTGGATGTGCTTTATATGCAATTTAACTATGTTATTTAATAGATAAGAGCAAACTTAAAAATCTTTTTAAGAAATTAGAGTGGTAATATTAAAAAATGTTACTAGTTTGGAGGCAGCAACGCAATCATTGTTTTATGAAATTTTAATTTTTTATTTTAAATTATTTATATATATATATATATATATATATTATTTTAATATATTATATTAAAAATAAAATTTAAAAAATAAATTATTTTAATATATTTTTAAGTAAAAAAATAATATTTATCTTTATTTTAGACACCCTTTAAAAGTAAAACATTAAAAAAAAGAGGTAAAAATGTCATCTAACAAAATCCATCAACAACATGCGCAAATGGTATATCTTAAAAATTCCTAGGATTAATTAGGAAATTAATGATAATCAATGAAATAACATCGTTTCATCTTATTGTATTTTTAAAACGTGATATTTACTATAACTAGGTATTCTTCTAGAAATGTTGCATTGTTATCGGATAAATTAGGAAATTAATATAAGAAAAATAAGAAATTAATATAGTAGCAAAAATCTGTAGTGAAATATGACATTTTTAAATATTATGGTTCTGAACAATGCTACGTTTCATTTCTGGAGGAAATGCGTCCATGTTGAGAGAGAAAAGACAGCGACAGCCATGCTCATCTCTTCCACAAATGTGGAGCTACCGCGTCCTAGTTGTCCTTTGCTTCACTTAATTATTTATTATGTTATTTTTGTGTTTTAAAAATATTTTAAAAAAATAAAATATTTTATTTTTTTATTAATTTTAAATTTATATATTTTTAATATTTTTAAATTATTTTAATATATTAATATTAAAAATAATTTTTAAAAAATAAAAAATATCATTAATATATATTTTAATACAAAAAATTATTTAAAAAATAACAACAACCACCTATCAAGCACGCTCTGAAAAAAAGAGACAGCAAAGCTCCCTCATAAGATAGAGGTCCATCGGCAAGTAGAAGCTAACAGTCCACTCAGAAACAATGATGTGTAAAAAAGGGTTGGGATAATTAATGGAAAGAAAAAAGTCGTACGTAAAAATGAATGCTGAAAAAAAAAAGGACAGTGACTACACAATGAATACTTTATGAGGCCGTTTGTTTATGTTAAAAATCACGTTTAATTAAAACCCAAGAAATAAGTGTTTGGTAAAAAAACAAATTACTAATTTCTGTTCATAGACCCTATTAATTTTTATATTTAAAACGCAGGATTGAAAGAAGCAGCTGAAGGCTGCTTTTCATGTGTTTTTTTTAGTGTGTTAAGTTTTTTTTTTAAAAAATAAATTTTATACTTAATAATATTTTATCTAATTTTATTATATGCTAAAACAATTATGAAAATTGTAGTTCTTGTCGGATGTATTTTGTACGTAATGGAATTGTAGATGGTTTTATATTAAGTATGATTTATTTCATGATGTAATAGTAATAGTTAAATACACAATATTTAAATTAAAAATCATCAATATTAATATATATTTTTTAAAATTATTTTATAACTTTAATTTCAAAAGCATTTTTAACCAAATACATTAAACTACTTTTTGTTCAACCTCAATTTCAATCACAGTTTTAACCAAACACCTATTTTTTCAAACCAACCTCAACTAAAAGCACTTTTTATAAATAATTTTTCAAACCACAACCACAACAGCTACCGCAATACCAAACACACTCATATATTACAACTGGGGTTATTTAAAGTTTTTTTTTTAATTATTATTGAAATAATATATATATATTTTAAAAAATCTCATATTCAAATTTTCTTTTATATAGTTTTTAAACCTAACCCGGTCTAAGGCCCAGGTTTCAAATTTTAATTGAGTCATCAAGTTTTGATCGGGTCGTCCAGGTCAATTCTTAAAAAAAATTAAAACGACGTTGTTTTATAAAAAAACAAAAGTTAACGGGCTGTAACCAGATTTTTTATTGGATTTTACTAGGTCAACCCGTCAGACTAGCCAAGTCATCTCTAAATTATTCCTTTTTTATTTATTTAAATTCAGTCCAATTCAAACTCTATATTAACTGGGTATAAGATAAACCGGCTAATTTTCAAAACTATACTCTTTTGCAACAATAAAAAAAATATTTATTTGTTGAGATATTAAGCTACTCTCATCAATGTTGATGTAGGTCTTATCTCATCAATGTTCGGTAGGTCTTGTATGAGCCTGTGGTTATACTGATTTTTTATTTTAAATTATTATTTTTTATATTTTTAGATATGTATAGATTTAATTATAATTTTAAAAAATAAAAAATATTATTTTAATATATTTTAAAGTTAAAAATATTTTTCATCAAGCAAAACATTTTTTTATTATTTTATACAAGTAAAAAATAAATAAATTTTGAAAAGAATAAATAAGAAAATAAACAAATAAGGATGTGATAATATAAATAAGCAATCTTTTATTTTATCTATCAAAGTCGTACGTAACAATAAATAAGAAAGGAATGCTGAAAAAGGAAAGGATGTGATAATATAAAGACAACACAATCAGCTTTATTTGATTAGCCAATAAACGGAAGCTCAGTTGTTTTAATTTTCTGCGACACTAAGTAATTAGAAAAAAAAAAAAAGGATTCTAAAACATGTTCTAATTCCATAAACTCATGTAAGCGATTAATTATGTTTAAGGGAAAACAGTATTTTTTTTTTTTCACGAAAGGTTAATATTATTATATGTTTTCATTTAAATTTATTTTTTAGATTTTTTATTTTTAATTATTTTATAAAAAATCTGATGACAATCATTAAACACAAACACATCAAAAAATAAAAGCAATCCCTAAAAATAATATTTTTGATGCTTTCTTTTCTCTCTTTATTTTTTTAAAAAACAAACAAACTAGAAAGATAAATATATTTTTTTTATAACAAGAGCGAAAAAATAATTTTTGAAAAGACCTTAACCAAAATGATAACCCAATACATCATTTAAAATGGCCAACAAATGCATGTAATGTCGAAAAATAAAAGGATATGATATGATATCTAATTTATAAAAAAGTACATAAAAAACTAAAGAATAAAAAGAAGAATAAGAGAAATGATATTTTTCATTAAAAGTTTCCTAAAAATCTACACCTTTTTAGCTCTTTTTTTATATTTTTCTATACTTGTGTTTTATTTTTCTGATTACAAGTCTATTCATAAACCTCATGTCCCAAATAATCAAGGAATTAAACTACTTAAAGAAAATCATCTAACATTCTAATTAAACAAAGATTCTAAAAATCTAATTTATTACCAATATTTTTTTAACAAGAATTTTTACATTAATTAGAATTACTCTCTAATATTAAATTTCTTATAAACCAAATTCTAGTAGATATTTAACTTCAACATAGGCCCTATTTGGAAAAGCATGTCAACTTGTGTTTCTAAAAAATTCAATTTTTTTGCAAAAAATTATTATTTTTATATTTTCGGATCATTTTGATGTGCTGACCTCAAAAATAATTTTTTAAAAAATTATCATTTTAATATATTTCTAAGCGAAAAACACTTTGAACCACAACCACACTCCCAAACAGGCCTTAGAGCCTTTCATGGTCACTGTATACGACATGAAATCTATCACAATCTACACTTGACAACTCAATACTTTGGTATGCAAAGCATTGAAATATAACTTCAAACGCATAGCAAATAGAATCCCAATCCTTTCGACAACCATATGTCCCAAAACAAATGACCACTCATACTAGCTATGCATTTCGCATGACTCAAGAGACGCACCTTTTTTTATGTTTCTTGAATTAAGACTAGTTTGCAAGTTTATGGATGATAAGTGTCGCACGTGTGCGGCGGCGCGGCGATCGTCCACCCTCAAGGAAAAATCGGAATAATTATTCCTTGGAAATAGGGAGAGACAAGTCCTTGTCTCTACAAGTGAAAATATGGACTGGGAGTCGCCACCTAGTATTCTGGTTACTATGAACCTTAACTGGTCTTTAGAGATCGGGTACGGAGACTGGTTGCGTAAAGGGAAGGTATTAGCACCCTAACTACGCCCTACCTAAGGTAGGCTGCATTGTTTTAATGTCTGATAAAATCTAAAATTGTGTTGTGGTTTTTGAATTTTTGGTTCATTTACGATTTAAGAAAAGTCCTCCTCCGTAAGGAGATCCTTATCTTTATCGGGTAAAACACTAACTATTCGAAGTCGTCAAAAGAAAATATATATATATATATATTATCAGGAATACGATTTACGTATAAATTCATAATCCTTGATACTAAAATCAAACAAAATAAAATATTTTGTTGTTTTTGAGATTTTGGCCAATGTTCTCTTGACTTTAATAAACTGGTTATTAAAGCCAAAATGCATGCTAAAATATTGTTTTTTGACATATGAAAAATACGATATGATATTTTAGATTTGAGACACTTGGCCGTATGCACAAAAATGTTTTTTTGTTTAATTTTTCAATTGTTTTTTTTGTATTTTTGGAAGTTTTTTGATGAAAAACCGGGTATTTTAATACCCAATTTTTGTATTTTTAACAACATAAAAAAGTACCGCCAAATATTAATCAAAATGACATAAAAATTACACGGAAAAATTATAAAATGTTGAAACAAATATTTTTGATTTTTTTCTTTGAAATGGGCCGGATTAGGCCCAAATATATGGGCTGGGCCGAACCTGGCCCAAAGCATGGGCTGGTTACTGTGCACATAGTAACCGGGGGTACTGTGTGTACAGTAACCAGAGAATTAATCAAATACTGTGCATGCGCACAGTAACCGGGGTTACTGTGCGCACAATGACCCCGTGAATTAATTAGCGAGTTACTGTGCATAGCAGCACAGTAACTCGCTAATTAATCTTCATCTGCTGCAGAACGTAAACGTTCTGCATGCAGATGAAGCTGAACAAAAAAAAACGATGGGAAAGGCTACCTGCAGCGGTGGTGATGCTGACAGCAGCTGATGCGGTAGTGGTGGTGGCGGCGGCGCCGGCGGTTCGCGGTGGCCGGCGGTTTTCCTTCTCTCTGTCTCTCCTCTGTATTTTTTCTGTTTTCTTCTCCGCTTCTTCCTTTCTCTTCTCTACCTTCTCTTCTCCATCTTCTCCCTCTTCTCCCTCTCTTCTCCCTTCTGTTCCCTCTCTCTCGGTCCCCTTTTTTTCTTTTTTCTTTTTTTTCAGCTGCCCTCCCCTGTATTTATAGGAAAACAGGGGAGGGAGAACGTGTTGGGGCGGCTACTGTTGGCCGCCCCTCTGCACTACCTTCAACAGATAACAACGCCAGGCAAGTGGGTGAATTGTGGGCGTCTTATTGCGCCAAAGCCGGGAAAGAAAGTAGGCGAAAAGAGAAGAAAAAAAAAATTAATTCTTCTTCCCCTACTTCGCTGCGTGTCCAGGGGAAGAAGATGATGGTGCCGTTCAAAACGGCACCGTTTTGGGTTCTTTTTTTTTTTTTTAAACAGTGCATGAAACGGCGTCGTTTCATTTGAATGGATTTGGCGCCAAAACGCGTCAGATTCAATTTTTGGTCCTCCATTTGCGCGCGTTTTACAATTTAGTCCTTGGTCTCGATTTTTGGTCTCGATTTCTTCAATTCACCCCTAATTGGCCATTAAACCTCAATATTTATGCAATTAAGCCCCTGATTTGACCAAATTAACTTCCAAAAATTATAATTTGACCCTAGAAAATTAATTTCTCCTAATTAAAGCCCAAATGAACTCCAAAATCAATTTTTCTTGCAATTAAAATCTTCATAAATGCAATTAAACCTTTAATAAAATTTCATTGAGTCCATAAACTTCTGATTTTGCATTTTTCTTCCACAAATTGAATTTTCTTTATCATCGGGGCTCTCATCAATCAATGATATACTGTCAAAAAATTAATTTTTGATTTTTGAACATCCTCAATCAATTTTTGAGCATTTTTAGGGCGCTCTGGCATTTTTTCACTGTTATATTTTTTGATAATATATTTTTTTGAATTTTTTTGTATTTTATTATTTTTTATGTGGGGACCCAAAAATGGGTTACAACAGTTGCCCCCCTCTTTACAATGCTTACGGAGCAAAGATTTGTGCATAGTAAGTGTTGTAAAGATAAAATAAAATTGGTCTTCTGAAACTGGTCGTCTCAAAAATTGATTGACCTAAAACTTCAACCGGACCCAAAGTCCTGTGTGTGGTTGGGCTAAACTGAGATTCCTTTCGCCAATCCCCTTTAACCGAAACCAAAACCTGCGTGGTTAGGATAGACTGAAATTCCTTTCGGCAATCCCCTCTAACCAGAACCAAAATCCTGTGTGTGGTTGGGATAGACTGAGATTTCTTTCGGCAATCCCCTCTAACCAGAACCAAAATCCTGTGTGTGGTTGGGATAGACTGAGATTCCTTTCGGCAATCCCCTCTAACCAGAACCAAAATCCTGTGTGGTTGGGATAAACTGAGATTCCTTTCGGCAATCCCCTCTAACCAGAACCAAAATCCTGTGTGTGTAGCTCGGTCAACCTGAAATCCTATATGGAGATTCCCTTTAACCAAAGCTACATGAGATCCCATCTGGCAACCTCATTTAACCAAAACAAAAGAAAATATGAAAAAAACGGTCTCATTGTAATGGGTGACCCACCCAGAAAAAAAAGAAGAGTGGTCGTGTTGTAATGGGTGACCTGCCCAGGTGGAGGAATGGTCTCATTGTAATGGGTGACCTACCCAAGTAAAAAAACATGGAGAAGTGGATGACGAGGGCTCAAAGGCGCACTCGAAAAGAGGTAGGGTTTAGAAAACGCACTACCAAAGGATAAGGGCTCAAAGGCGCACTCAAAAAGAGGTAGGGTTAGAAAACGCACTACCAAAGGGATGAGGGCTCAAAGGCGCGCTCAAAAGGAGGTGAGGGCTCAAAGGCGCACTCAAAAGGAGGTAGGGTTAGAAAACGCACTACCTAAGGGATGAGGGCTCAAAGGCGCACTCAAAATGGAGGTGAGGGCTCAAAGGCGCACTCAAAAGGAGTTGAGGGCTCAAAGGCGCACTCAAAAATGGAGGTAGGGTTAGAAAACGCACTACCTAAGGGATGAGGGCTCAAAGGCGCACTCAAAATGGAGGTGAGGGCTCAAAGGCGCGCTCAAAAGGATGTAGGGTTAGAAAACGCACTACCAAAGGGATGAGGGCTCAAAGGCGCACTCAAAAAGGAGGTGAGGGCTCAAAGGCGCACTCAAAAGGAGGTAGGGTTAGAAAACGCACTACCAAAGGGATGAGGGCTCAAAGGCGCACTCAAAATGGAGGTGAGGGCTCAAAGGCGCACTCAAAAGGAGGTAGGGTTAGAAAACGCACTACCCAAGGAGTTGATGTTGAAACAATGATTGTTAATGTTGAAAAAAAAATGCATTATGATTGATATGCATGTATACTTACCTGAGAAATATAGGCCCCCATTTCTTCATGGTGTCTTTGTTTTCTCTCAAAAGTTGTAGTGTTGGTAGTAAACTTCGATGGCTTTTCCACATTTGCTTACTCGGGTTACACATTGTGATCTTGACCTCTGGGAAGAGTTTGATGTCATCATACATCTTTGTCCTTCACCCTTTATCTCAAGAGTTGCCAATTTTGCTCGACATTTTCCTTAGAAAAGGAATCATGGAGACAGCCCTACCATGTGTATTTGATTGCCCCCCAGCTTGATCATGCCCCCCAAGTGTTCAACTTGGGTTTAGTTTGGGGTGAGGATATGTGAAAGTAAGTTTGGGTTTTTTTGTACAATGAAATGTTTTCATGCAAAATTTTTGGAACTTCCAAGTTATTCCAATCATAAAAATGATTTTGACATTGGTTCAAAATAAACTTGATCTCAAAAATTCAAGTGATTCCTATGGACATGTTTCTTGAAGTGATGAAAGCTTTTTGCTTTTGTTTAAAGATAAAGGTGACATCTGGTTGGTCATAAAAGGTTTAAATGTCAATTTGAGGGTTATTGAGAACCAAAATGATTCAAAGCATTTATTTTATTTGCATGAATAATGATTTGACTCGCACGAGAAAGCACTGCCTACCCATCCAGATTGCTTGCCTTTGATCAGAAAGGGCTTTATCAGGTACGTAATGTAGGCTTTAGCTATTGGTTATGAAGAAAATGGATATGTTGCAGGCTCAAAAGGTGTTTAAGGGATTTCAAGACTAAGGATCACTTGTGCTTGTTTCCTGACCTTTTGTCTTTTGGATTTGTTGTTTTCAAAATAGTCTTCATGCCCCCCAGTTTCGGGTTTGGGCTTTTCTCTTTGTTTTCTTCGTTTTTGTTTGGGTTGAGCACAATCATATCAGTTGTTTGTATGAGAAGCTCAAATCTTTTAGATCCTTTAGATCTTCTTCTTAACCAAACACTGCTTCATTTAGATGATAATGAAAGATAAAAAATTACATGATCAAATCCAGCACCTATCTTCATTGCTTTGTCTAGATGGGTAAAAACTCTATTATTTTGCCCCCCAGTGTGGGGTGTGATCCTAGTCAAGGTTATTTCCAAAAAACATTACTAGGCTCAAAATGGGACTGCAACGGATTTTTTTTTAGCCTTGTGAAAGGATTATCAAAGATGGCCTTTCCTCATCTCAAACTCATGCATTGAGGATCGATAGGTCTTGCTTTCATGCGCGTATGCCAAATGATTTATTCAGTCAAATAAAACTCAGCTTTTGAGTCACCTCATAGTGTTGTTTATCTTTGTTGTCTTTTTTCTTTCAAGTTTTCTAGGTATATGTGTACCTATTTAAGGAATCACTTGAATTTTCAAAATGCATTTGTTTTGGACAAATATCAACACGATTTTTGTTTTTGTACTCATTGGAGGTCCCAAAAATATCCTTGAAAACATATGAGATTATGTATGGGTTTGGAAGAAAGGAACACGAAAGGATTCTTCATGTTGTAGTTTTGTGAGCAAAGTTGCGCTCAAAATGTTATTTACATGTAATAACAACAAAGAAGAGTGTGATGTGAACACAAGAAAACACATGATCTTATTTCACAAGAAAAGCTCATTAACAGAGAAAGTCTTGTTAAAAAGCATTAACAAAAGGTAATAACAAGGCAGGCTTCATTCCTCTATTTTGGCGAATTTGCTCTTAGGCTAGCCTCCTCTCAAAAGTTCTGTGCAGGGGACTCAAAGACAATGCGGAACAACACCACGGTCCAAGGTTGAGTTCCAAAAAATTTCAAGCTATCATGCTGGACCATTGATGCTTTCCAATTTCCCAAACATTCCATCCTAATCTGCTTCAAGCATGATTAGGCAACAGGTTCGTATTCACATTAGGGGTATCTTCCAATTCTATCCACCCAGCCTTGATTAATTGCAGAAGCTTTCTCTTGAAGGCGTTGCAGGTATAGATGCTATGCCCAGTAATACCAGCATGGTATTCACAACTGAGTTCTGGCTTGTACCAATTAGGATAAGGTGGCTGCAGAGGTGTTAGAGGTTCTGGAGCTATTTGCCCGATGCTCAATAGCTTTTGATACATCTCATTCAGGGGTAAAGGTAGTGGAGGTAGTTGTTCTTGAACCCTTTGGAAATTTCCAATTTGGCTTTTGGCTTGAAAGTTTTGGGGTTCAAGTTTTCTGATGTTGGCAATTTGGGATGGAGTATGGTAATTTTGGGATGTATTTGTTTTACCCATGTAGCCATCTTCAACATGGTGAATCTCTTTTCTTTCGACGCCTCTTTTCTCGGTTGGTGCAGCAATTCTACCACTCTTGACACCTTGCTCTATGCATTCACACACTATCACAACATCAGTGAATTGTTGGGCTGAACTACCCATCATATGTTCGTAATATGGTGCTTTGAGTGTGTTGGCAAATAAAGAGACCATCTCTTTGTCCAAAAGCGGGGGAGGAACTTGAGCAGCTAATTCTCGCCATCTTTGAGCATATTCCCTTATGTTTTCTTTATCTTTTTTCTCTATATTGGACAAACTGGTTCTGTCGGGCGCAATGTCCATGTTGTACTTGTATTGCTTGACGAAAGCATCCACAAGATCTTTCCAGTTGCGAATTTTTGTGTTATCCAATCTCATGTACCAACTCAAAGTTGCCCCACTTAAACTGTCCTGGAAAAAGTGCATTAGTAGTTTTTCATCATGTACTACCTCAGCCATTTTATTGCAGTAGGACCTGAGATGGGTCATGGGACATTGTGTTCCACTGTATTTGATGAATTCAAGAACACGAAATTTCTTTGGGATAACCACATTTGGGACCAAACACATCTCTGCTGCCCGTACCGGGTCATATAAGTTTATCCCTTCAATGCTATCAGATGACTTAGCCTTGTGGGACTCATTAACAAATGCCTTCACGACTGTTGGGGATGGTGCAGGTGTCGTTGACTGCATAAATGTTGGATTTTGCTGAGGTTCTTGACCATGTTCGCTCATTCTTTCCTCAGGCTGAACTATAGTAGGAGCCGGAGCAAAGGTGATCGGTTGATTAGAAGGACCTTCATCAGAGGTATTTCTTAGTGTTTGCTTGAGTAAGCTAGTGAGGTGAGCCACACTTATTTTCAGAGACTCCAACTCGTCGTGCAAATAGGCCTCACGTTGAGCACGCTCTTCATCTTCCATGTTTCTTGCTCGAAGTCGGGTGTTGTAGACTTTTTGGGGACCTATATTTCAATCTGACATGTATGCATGTTAAATGTATGAACGTGTAATTTATATGATAAACTTGCCCTTCAATGGGTGACATGATTTTATTTTTATTTTTAATTTTTGTATGACATATTCTGTAAAGAAAGATAGCGCATACAAACTAAAGACAGGGTCTATTCATGAATATGTTTTCTACCTGGTCTCAAAAGGGTCTCATATCTGCCCAGTGACGTCCTTCGTAAAGGCAGTATGAGGGCGTTGCAAAGAACAGTTAAGGCACGTATGCCCACCATTACCAAGCAGGCTCTCAGATATGAGTTGGGTGTTTCACGCATCTGAACCCGACCAATAGTCAAGGGCAGATCGTTAATTCCCCACTTAACTTAGAAGCTTGTGTGTGCTTGAAAAATATAAAGCATGTGATGCATGAGGCAGTTCTATACAATGCATGAACAAATATGTACAGAAATTAAAGCGCGTAAAAAATAAATAAAGGAAATGCATATTTAAAAATAAACACACAAACCACAACAAAAAAAAACAATAAATCAGACAACAACAAAGCTTAGTCCACAAGGTCCCTAGTGGAGTCGCCATTCTGTCGCACGTGTGCGGCGGCGCGGCGATCGTCCACCCTCAAGGAAAAATCGGAATATTTATTCCTTGGAAATAGGGAGAGACAAGTCCTTGTCTCTACAAGTGAAAATATGGACTGGGAGTCGCCACCTAGTATTCTGGTTACTAGGAACCTTAACTGGTCTTTAGAGATCGAGTACGGAGACTGGTTGCGTAAAGGGAAGGTATTAGCACCCCAACTACGCCCTACCTAAGGTAGGCTGCATTGTTTTAATGTCTGATAAAATCTAAAATCGTGTTGTGATATTTTAGATTTGAGACACTTGGCCGTATGCACAAAAATGTTTTTTGTTTAATTTTTCAATTGTTTTTTTTGTATTTTTGGAAGTTTTTTGATGAAAAAACGGGTATTTTAATACCCAATTTTTGTATTTTTAACAACATAAAAAAGTACCGCCAAATATTAATCAAAATGACATAAAAATTACACGGAAAAATTATAAAATGCTGAAACAAATATTTTTGATTTTTTTCTTTGAAATGGGCCGGATTAGGCCCAAATATATGGGCTGGTTACTGCGCACATAGTAACCGGGGGTACTGTGTGTACAGTAACCAGAGAATTAATCTGCAAAATACTGTGCATGCGCACAGTAACCGGGGTTACTGTGTGCGCATAGTGACCCCATGAATTAATTAGCGAGTTACTGTGCATAGCAGCACAGTAACTCGCTAATTAATCTTCATCTGCTGCAGAACGTAAACGTTCTGCATGCAGATGAAGCTGAACCAAAAAAAATGACGGTAAAGGCTACCTGGAGCGATGGTGATGCTGACAGCAGCTGATGCGGCAGTGGTGGTGGCGGCGGCGCCGGCGGTTCGCGGTGGCCGGCGGTTTTCGTTCTCTCTCTCTCTCTCCTCTGTATTTTTTCTGTTTTCTTCTCTGCTTCTTCCTTTCTCTTCTCTGCCTTCTCTTCTCCCTCTTCTCCCTCTCTTCTCCCTTCTGTTCCCTCTCTCTCGGTCCCTTTTTTTTCTTTTTTCTTTTTTTCAGCTGCCCTCCCCTGTATTTATAGGAAAACAGGGGAGGGAGAACGTGTTGGGGCGGCTACTGTTGGCCGCCCCTCTCCACTACCTTTAACAGATAACAACGCCAGGCAAGTGGGTGAATTGTGGGCGTCTTATTGCGCCAAAACCGGGAAAGAAAGTAGGCGAAAAGAGAAGAAAAAAAAATTAATTCTTCTTCCCCTGCTTCGCTGCGTGTCCAGGGGAAGAAGATGATGGTGCCGTTCAAAACGGCACCGTTTTGGGTTCTTTTTTTTTTTTTTAAACAGTGCATGAAACGGCGTCGTTTCATTTGAATGGATTTGGCGCCAAAATGCATCAGATTCAAATTTCAGCCCTCCATTTGCGCGCGTTTTACAATTTAGTCCTTGGTCTCGGATTTCTTCAATTCAGTCCCTAATTGGCCATTAAACCTCAATATTTATGCAATTAAGCCCCTGATTTGACCAAATTAACTTCCAAAAATTATAATTTGACCCTAGAAAATTAATTTCTCCTAAATAAAGCCCAAATTAACTCCAAAATCAATTTTTCTTGCAATTAAAATCTTCATAAATGCAATTAAACCTTTAATAAAATTTCATTGAGTCCATAAACTTCTGATTTTGCATTTTTCTTCCACAAATTGAATTTTCTTTATCATCGGGGCTCTCATCAATCAATGATATACTGTTAAAAAATTAATTTTTGATTTTTGAACATCCTCAATCAATTTTTGAGCATTTTTAGGGCGCTCTGGTATTTTTTCACTGTTATATTTTTTGATAATATATTTTTTTGAATTTTTTTGTATTTTATTATTTTTTATGTGGGGACCCAAAAATGGGTTACAACAATAAGAACAAGACTTTATGTTGCAAAGATTAAAAAAAAAAAAAAAACTCCTACTTGACTATAATTTCTTGCTCGCCATACATATCTATAAGTTCTGCTACAAAAGCATACTTGCAGTCCTGGGCACCAATTGATCATTCCAGAGGAAAGGGAAAGTGAAAAAGATGGTAGGAGGACATGGATGCATAAGCCAAAGTGATTGGATGCAGTCACTGGAAAGGGCTCATGTGTTGTCATGTGGTTTTGAGTACTTTACAGGGAGAAGTAAGATAGCCCTATAGTATTGGGATGGAGACACCCTTGGGAGGGACTTAGTGACCATGGCCATGAGAGTGCACACCAGGTATCCCATTGAAGAATGAAGAACAATACCAAAGCATGAATGTATTTGTTGATGGGTTGTTGGCCATGTTGTCTTGAATTGTTGTTTCGTTCTTCGTTTCAATAAAGTGGTGGAGAAAACCGTGTGAATTGAATTCCTCATTTTTTAAAAAAAAAATTGTAGGTGTTCAACCAGCTTCCGCACATCTCGATTAATCCCTTGAAATCCTGAAGTTAAGGATCAGGCAAGTCTCTAGTGGCCTTGAGATCATAGTTATTAAACCCGGACCGGCCCGGCGGGTTGACCCGGGACCCGGTCGACCCGGTGGCTGGACCGGTCCGGGTAAGGTTAAAAACCGGATAGCGCAAAAAAACGGTCAAACCCGGGCGACCCGGTGGGTCGACCCGTGACCCGGGTGACCCGGGCAAACCCGGGCGAGACCCGGCATATATATACATTAACTTTCCTTTAAGTCGCTGGCAGCAAAACGATGCCCTAATTTCCTGAGAAGAGCAGCCCGCCCCCAATTTCCTTCTCATCTTTTACAGAACAAATAATTGGTTGAGATTTCATCGGAGAAATTGGTGTTTATTTCTACAGGTGCTCCATTTTCCTTACGCTGCTTACTTTTTTATGTTTTTTTTTTTTGTTGAGATTACTTTTTGCAAACAATTGCTGCAGATTTTGAATGATTCCCTCTTTTTTCCATGCTTTTTAAGCTCTTCTTCGGATTGGAACAAATAATTGAAAAAAGTATTCATTTGACAACCATCCTTTAGTCACACCCATGAAGAGAAACATCTGATATGATTTGCAAACATGAACTTTGTTGTTGTCGGTTTCATTCTTCATTTACATAACTGGTTTTTAATGAGACTACAAGTTGTTCAACTTTTTCAGTTACTCTGATAGCTACCACAACTCCGGGCATACTGCATAATCCATCGGCTAACAACATCAAACACAGTTCAAGCACATCCTCTTGCTCATGACCAAGAACTTTGCCTCTCATGTCATATTCACATTGAGCACTGACTGTGATGGCATTTCCTCCATGTTGCCCGTATTATTAGTTTTTTATCTTGTTGATTGTTAGTTTTTGATCTTCTTGTTGATTGATTAGCTTTGCAATGGTGAACATATGGGAAATGAATGAGTGAGCTTTAGTTTCTTCTTCTTCTTATGTTTTATGATTTATTGTGATTTTTAAGGAATCTTTTGGATTTGTTGGAAGCTAATACCATTCTATTTTTGTTCTACTGCTTAAATTTTAGTTACACAAGTATTTTCTTCTTCGTTCGGCTGTTTATGCTAAAAATGGGTAGGAAAAGATAAGCAATTCATCACTGGGTTTTGCGGTTTAGGGATGATATAACAGTTTGATTTCTTTATATTTAAGGACCCGGGGTTGACCCGGGGTTGACCCACAAGACCCGTGACCCGGTCATTTTACCGGGTCAACTACCGGGTCGGGTTTTATAACTATGCTTGAGATTTGTGACATTCAAACTGGTGACCTCTTAAGTAAACCTAAGACATGATCAATTAAATTATACTAGATAAACTACATTTCTCATAATTCGTTAAATTTCTTTTTGACATGCTTGATTGTCATCTTGGATTTTAGCCTTGAAAGATTGATTTGATGTGTTAGGAATCCTGTTAGAGATTTATTAGGAATGGATAACTTTTATACATAAGTTCCCTACTGTAATACTAAGTCTATAGGACAATGAATTATGAGGAAGTGTTTGATTCCTAGTAGATGAGAATAACTATATATACTCTTGTATAAATACATGATGCAATCAATAATAATCTGTATTCCAGTAAATTATGTTCTTCTCTCATTAATTTACATGGTATCACTAAAAAATCTCCATCAGTTTTTCATCTTCCCTGTTTCGTTCCTCCTTCCATCCTTTAAACCTAGAAAACAAAAAACCTTTAGAGCATGGATTTTACAAAAGCAAATCTCTCAAACCCCTTCTTTACTCATCATTCAGATCATCCCAAACTAATTTTAATCTCAAAGCCCTTAAATAGAGATAATTACTCTACGTGGAAAAGAGCAATGACATTGGCCTTAAACTCCAAAAATAAATTAGGCTTTGTCAATGGCTTGGTCAAATCTCCCTCAGAAGACAATGACCCTGAAGAACACGCAACCTGGTCCTAGTGCAACGATATGGTTCATTTTTGGATTATTAACACCCTTAGTCTAGAAATCTCAGATAGTGTGATATATTATTCAACCGCTCATGAAGTTTGGGAAGACTTTCATGAGCGATTTTATCAAAGCAACGCGCCTCGTATCTTTGAAATTCAGCGAGACATTGCTTGCCTCCGACAAGAGCAACTCTCAGTTTCTACCTATTACACAAAATTGAAGAGGCTGTGGGATGAACTAGCCTCCTACAATGACACTATACACGGAACACAACAAGAATAACAAAAATTGATGTGGTTTTTTTTATGGGATTAAACGAATCTTACAGTGCCATTTGCAGACAAATCCTCCTAATGACTCCTCTTCCTTCAGTGCATTAAGCATATTCCTCTATCTCACAAGAAGAAAAACAACGTCTCCTGAGCTCAACGCATACGTGAAGTGATGATTCTAATGGTAGTGCTATCATGGTTGTCCGTAATAGCAACAATAGATCAACAGAACATTCGGTGCAGGCTTTAGGAGATCAAAGCGCTTCGACCACTCATATGGGTCACAAGGATTCAAATTACAAGAGAAACCAGCAGGGAATTTCATTGGAGGACAACGATTTCAACAGGACAGACAACGCCTGACCTTTGGCAAAGGGCGTCCTTATTGTACACATTGTGAAGAAGCGGGTCATTGGGTACAAACATGTTATCAATTACATGGGTATCAAGCGGGTCATCCAAAGAAAAAATATGGGTCAGGCTCAAAGCGTTTCAATGACAACAGCCATATATCCAATCATGTGTCCAAAGACATCTCGCACGAAAATGAACAACCAGTTATTGATATTTCACAGGATCAATTAAAACAACTCTTGTCACTTATAGACAATAAAACTGAAGGTTATAGTCCTCAAGTGAATGCCGTAACTAAACCAAGTTTGTCTAAAGTTACTTCCTATAATTGGATCATTGATAGCAGTGCAACAAATCATATCTCTTCCAAATTATTTTCTGAGAAGCACACCAAATGTTCATTACCTCTGGTACTAATGCCCAGTGGAGAAAAGGCTAACATTATAGCAAAGTGATTTTTACCCATTAATTCTGTCTATTATTTACACAATGTGTTGTGCGTGCCTACATTCAAAGTAGACTTGTTATCTGTCAGTCGCTTGACAAGAGACCTTAATTGCTCAATAATCTTCTTTCCTTATTGGTGTTTATTGTAGGATCTGGCTACGAGGAAGATCATTGGTTTGGGTAAACAACATAATGAACTTTACTATTTGGTGGCTTTAGCAACAAAGCATTATATGTCCAAACAAACATCCACTATCAATCAATCAGCCTGCAATCTTACCATCTCATCCACCAACCTTTGTCATAATCGCTTAAGCCATACATCACCTTCTCGTTTACGCTTCATTGCCTAAATTTTGTTAAAAATTTCCATTCAGTCCAATAATACTTGCCATGCATATGCTTTGGCAAAACAGAGTTGTTTACCTTTCCATCCTAGTGTAATTTCTTATACAAAACCTTTTGCATTAATTTTGTCGCACCTGACATCACGGCGACCCTAAAAATAAACTAGATTATGAAAAAAAAACAGATTTCTGGCATCTTGTTCTTTTAGGGGAAAAGGTCTTGTCTAAGGAGTCACCACCTAGTATTACGGTCACTAGAAACCCTAACTGGTCAACAGAGATTCTATGGCTCGGGATTGGTTATGTAAAAGGGAAGATATTATCACCCCTTAAACGTTCTGCCTGAGGCAGACTGCATTGCTGGTTTTGTCTTAAATTGCTAAATGTTTATTAGTTTATGCTATGATAATTTGCTTATAATATTCCTGACTTTGGCGCCAGTAAATATTCAACTACGGATACTTCTACCTCTGGCGTTGGTACATATTACGTAGTATAAAAATAAAATAATTTAAATCGGTATTATTATTCCTGACTCTGGCGTCAGTGAATATTCACCTATGAATATTTTCAACTCTAACGTTGGTAAATATAGAGCAACCTAAAAAAGTACGGTATTTCACAGGTCTGGTGCCAATAAATAAATCCGTAAAATTATGTATTAAAAGAAACAGAAATTATTTTTTTTATTTTTTATTTATATAGCACGGTCTAAAAAAAAGGGTTTGGTCACTGGTCCAAACCAGTGACCCGGCTGGCCATTGTTGCATGCATGCATGAATCACTCATGCATGCATGCAACAGTATCATGGTAATTAATTTACCAAAAGAAAGAAAGCTGAAGAACTTCCCTAGCAAGGCTGAGGGAGACTGTGCCCACGATTGGCGATTCAGCTTGGGCGGAGAAGAAACCTCTCATGACTGAGGAGCCGGTGAACGCTGGCCTCAAGAGCATGATGGGGGGAAAGAGGGTTACTTATTGGACGGACACTCTCCCTTGTTTTTTCTTATTTTCATTGGTTCTCCTTGCTCTGGTTTTCTCCTTCGTGTCCCTTTTGTTCTGAGATAAGATAACTGCTTCAATGGTGGACTGCTAGATGTTCACCGTATGGAAGAGCTGCTGGGGCTGGTGCAGCTGCGGGGTGAAGGTATAGACGATGTCGATGGTGACGGAGGCTTGCCCGATTGCTGCTACTTCCTCCTGTATTTTTTTTTGTGTCTTCCCTAGTCTTCCTTTCTTAAGTTGTTGCTTGTGTTATTATTAGAAGACGAAGACGCAGACGAAGAAGATGGTCGATGGTGATGGAGGTCTGAACCCAGGAGATGGGGGTTCTTCTCCTGCGTTTTTCTTGTTGTTGTTCGTCTATGTATCCCCTCTCTCCTTCTTTCCTCCTATGTCCGTCTTCTCCCTTTTTCTTCCCTGCTGTTTCTCCCCACTCTCTGTCTTTCTTCCTCCAGTCCTCCCTGGCTTTTTCGTGTCCCCCTCTTCTGGTCTATTGCTGAGACGCTGTGCTGATGGAGCAGATTTTCCACTGCTACTTTGATGGTTATTCTTTCTTACGGCCAGTCATATAATTTGGGAAACTCACACAAATTCAGAGACAAAATAATCAAAGAACAGAGGCCTTTTAATCAAAGAACAGAGGCCTTTTTGTGATGCTTAACTTACTGCATCATTTTCTGATTTTCTTATTATATATAGAAGCAAATATGAAAGGTTACGTCCTCTAAATAACCTTGAAATCATAACTGCTATATGAAAAGTTACGTCAACTAAATAACCTCTAAATCATAACTTCTATATGAAAGGTTACGTCTACTCTTAAACTCTGCTGGAATTAAAACAAAACAAACTGAAATAAAACAACAAGATTAATTCTATCATTCTCCTCCTTAAGCTTGTTGTTCTTTATTGATGTCCAGTACACCAATCTTTCCTCTCATCTCCTGAAACTTTATCCTTCCCAGTGACTTCGTTAAGATATCAGCAAGCTGGTCCTCGGTACGAACATGCTGAACTTCAACCAATCCCGATTTCACACAATCTCTTATGTAATGAAACCGAGTGTCAATATGTTTACTCCTCTCATGATGAACTAAGTTCTTGGTTAGAGCAATTGTGAATTGATTGTCCATTTTTAGCACCACTTTCTTAGGTCCAGCCTTTAGCAATTCTCCTAACAATCGACTCAGCCACACACCTTGACACGTTGCCGCACAACCAGCAATATATTCTGCTTCGCATGAAGACAGCGCCACCACTTTCTGCTTTTGTGAACACCAGCTGATCGGATTTGCCCCAAGAAAGAATATCAATCCTGAAGTGCTTTTTCTGTCATTATTGTCACCAGCCAGATCACTGTTCGAAAACCCGATCAGCTCCAAATCTCCTTCTTTCTTCTCATACACAAAACCAAAGTTCAATTTTCCCTTCACGTACCTCAGTATGTGCTTTACTGTTGCCATGTGTTCCAGCGTGGGTTTCTCCATAAATCGACTTACCATTCCAACAGCAAACGCCAAGTCTGGACGTGTGTGCAGCAAGAATCTCAAATCGCCAACGATACTTCGATACAAAGTTACATCTACAGGAGGTTCAAGGCTGTCCTTGTTCAATTTCAGGAGAGGCTCCATAGGAATCTGTGTTGAGTTACAGTCCTTCATCCCACATTTCTCCAGCACCTTCTTTGCAAAACCCGATTGCTTTAAGGTGATTCTTGTTGGAGTCTGACACACTTCAATTCCCAAATAATAGCTAAGCAACCCAAGATCACTCATTCTAAATAGCCCTTTCATCTGAGATTTGAATTTGTCAATGTCTCGAATACATCCTTCAGTGATAATTAAATCGTCTACGTATACTCCAACAGTTAAATTTCCTTCCTTTCTCGTGTACACCGCATGTTCTAGAAGACACCTCTCAAAACCGAGTGCCTTCAATGACTTATCCAACTTGGAATTCCATGCTCTAGGCGTTTGTCGCAAACCGCACAAGGCTTTATACAGTTTCAGCACCTTATACTCTTCTCCTTTTATCTCAAAACCCGGTGGCTGCAGAACATACACATCCTCCTCCAATTCACCGTTAAGGAAAGCGGATTTTACATCCATGTGATGCACTTGACACCCTTTTTTTGCAGCGATTGATATCAACAACCGTACAGTTTCCAATCGAGCAACAAGAGCAAAAACTTCATCAAAATCTATCCCGTGCTTTTGAACATACCCCTTTGCTACTAACCTCGCCTTGTGTTTGATTATTCTCCCTTGAGTATCTTTCTTCAATTTAAACACCCACTTCAAACCAATTGGCTTTTGATTTTCTGGTAAAGCAACTAACCTCCATGTTGCATTCTCCTGTATGCTGGAAATTTCTTCTTCCATAGCCTTTCTCCGTGCTGAATCGGTTCTTGCTTCTTCATAACTCGTAGGCTCCTCCTCTCCTAGCAAACATAGCCCTAAATAATCCAATTCAGTAGGAATAGTTTTGTCGTACAAACTGTTTAAGTCTCATTTCCCTCTTGGTCCCACTTCTGATGCCTCTGGATGGATGAATTCGGATGCCATCTGCTCAACAGGAAACGACACTGGAGTTTAAGCATTTCCAGAGCCGAATCCATCTGCTCTGTTGCTACCAGCAGATGTATTCTCAGGCTCGCCAGATTGATAGAACCCTGGCTGTGGAGACGCCATATTAGGATACAGCATCTCTTCCTCAATTCGTTGATGGGCAGCATCACTTGAAACTGCAACAGGAAAATAAAGAACAATAAAGATATCCTTTGCTGGTTTAGATTCTGTAGCCGATGAATCAGTCCAGTCCCACTTCTTTTCTTCATCAAACACGGCATCACGAGTCACTACCACCTGTTTTGTCTTTGGATCAAACATCCGATAACCCTTGGTATTCAAATCATATCCAATAAACACCATAGGTTTACTTCGATCTGCTAGTTTCGGAAGGTGAGGTGTGACATTCTTCACGTGAGCAATACATCCAAAAATTCGCAAGTGTTCAACTCTTGGCTTTCGATTGTAGTAGGCTTCATAGGGTGTCTTGTCAACTAGACTCTTAGTTGGTGCTCTGTTCAGCAAGTAAATTGCCGTTGACACCGTTTCTCCCCAAAATTCGCCGGGAACACTTTTACTTTTCAACAAACTTCTTGCCATGCCAACCACTGCCTGATTTCTCCATTCCACGACACCATTTTGCTGCGGAGAATAAGGTGCAGTAAGGTAGTGTTTAATACCATTTAATTCGCAAAAGCCCTTGAACTCATTTGATGTGAATTCACCACCACGATCACTTCGAAAAGCTTTCAACTTACACCCCTTCTCCATTTCGGCTGCAGCTTTGATCCTTTTAAAACTTTCGAACGCCTCGGCTTTGCTTGAGATCAGAACCTGCCACATAAACCTTGTGCAATCATCGACAATTAGCATAAAATAACGCTTTCCCCCATTCGTAGTCGGTGTGATTGGCCCGCACAAATCTATATGCCACAACTCAAGAGGGTACTCGGCTCTGAAATTTGATTCAGCAGGGAATGGTTTTCGTTGTTGTTTTCCAATCAAACATCCATTACAAATGCGATCTTCATGCTCGATTATGGGCAAGCCGTGCACCATCTGTTTCTGACTTAGAGACTTCAAAGCATGAAAATTCACATGCCCGTATCTTGCATGCCATCGCCATGCTTCTTCTTTGCTCCTTACCAGAAAGCATTCGGGTAGAGCTGGTGCTATGTTAAGCACATATAACCGGTTGCTTGACCTCTTCACTTTTACTAGTAGCCTTTGTAATATGTCCATAATAGTCATAACACCTCCTTCAATCACAACCTTGCATCTGTTTTCATCCAACTGGCCAAGGCTTATTATGTTGCTCTTCAACATTGGGATGTAGTAGACATTAGTAAGTATTCGATGTTCACCTGTGAAGTCTTCAAGCAAAACCGAACCTCTTCCTTGGATTTTTACAGTCGAGCCATCCCCAAATTTGACTGACCCTGTAATAGTCGTGTCAATTTCAGCAAATTTTTCAATACATCCGGTCATGTGGTTACTTGCGCCGGTATCTAAATACCAAGCCTTCTCTCGGGTGCATTTAATCTTTGGCACCACCTTGTCTTCATGCAGTAACACATGCTCGTTCTGTATTGAGTGGCTGATAACACAAGTTTCGGCCATCAGTAGTGCCGGTTCATCATCGGTTTGTGTTGTAACAAAATTAGCCCCTTCTCTTCGGTTTGGCTTGGAACAATCTTTTGTGAAGTGTCCAAATTCATTACAATTGAAACACTTAACCTTGGATTTGTCGAAGTTTCGTGGCTTTCGGTATTCGTTAGTGCGTTCACCATTTCCTCGACCTCCACCATATCCACGCCCACTACCATGTCCTCTCCAGTGACGTCCTCCTCTTTCGTTGTTGCTGAAACTTTCATATTTCTTTGCCTTTGGGGTTCTTGCTTCCCTTTCAGCTTGGGTGAATAGCAACTGCTCTCCTGTACTCTCTGTATGAGATCGCCCCTTCAATCCCTCTTCAAATGTTCTCAAACGCCCAATAGCTTCTGAAACCGACATCGTGTCTACATCTCCAAACTGCTCAATTGTCCCAATGATTTGAAGAAATCGATCTGGAACCGAACTGAACAGCTTTTCAACAACTTTGCTTTCTTCAAGTTTCGCGCCAAGTGATCGAATCTCACCAACCAAGGCAGTCAACTTCATCGAATACTCATTTACGGTTTCTGAATCTTGCATATGCACCTTGTACAATTGTCGTTTCAGTACTTGTACACGTGCCTTCTTGACACGATCTTCGCCAATTCGCATCTCCCTGAGTGCGTCCCAAGCCTCCTTTGCTGTCTGCTTCTCCGCGATTGCCATCATCACGTCATCTGGCAAGGCTTGAGAGATGGCTACCATGGCGCCTTGATCTTTGTTGTCGTCTGCGTCTGCACCTTCGATCACTGACCATACTCCTAGCGAAAACAAGATTATCTTCATCTTGACAGCCCATATGCCGTAGTTCGTTTCGCTTAACATTGGATAGTGGATCGGGATTGAGGCTCCTCTTTGCCAATTCGCATTGACGACTGCAAGCGTCTTAGATTGATCTCCTTCAACACCGGCCATTGCTTTGACAACCTTGGCTCTGATACCAAATGATGGTTATTCTTTCTTACGGCCAGTCACACAATTTGGGAAACTCACACAAATTCAGAGACAAAATAATCAAAGAACAGAGGCCTTTTTGTGATGCTTAACTTACTGCATCATTTTCTGATTTTCTTATTATATATAGAAGCAAATACGAAAGGTTACGTCCTCTAAATAACCTTGAAATCATAACTGCTATATGAAAAGTTATGTCCACTAAATAACCTCTAAATCATAACTTCTATATGAAAGGTTACGTTTACTCTTAAACTCTGCTGGAATTAAAACAAAACAAACTGAAATAAAACAACAAGATTAATTCTATCATACTTCTGGTGCGAAGGAGATGAAAGGACGTTGGTTGACGCAAGAAGCCTGCTACAAGAAGACTGGATTGTGAGCACCAACCTGACAGGAATCTATAGGCACCAAAGAGCATGGTGTAGAGAACGTTGCGTTCATTACTACAACATGTTTTTCAGGCCCATTTGGAGACCAAGAGGAGCTTGGGAGCAATGAGGACTTGATCACTCTTTGGGACTGCTTTTCCCCTAGTTTTTCGTCTTTGATCATAAACTCCTACAACTTCCAGAAGCAAGCACCAACAATTGGATCAATTTATTCAACAGCAAAATCGAGTTAACAAAAAAATGTCAGCTCGTGAGAAAGGAACGGGGAGAATGAGAAAGTCCAGACCTCCCATCGCACCAGTCTTAGGTGGATAGAGAGGAGATCTTGGGGAGAGGCCTGACGGCTCTGTTCTTGATCGTCTCCCTCGTTTTTCTTTTCTCTTGTTCGGTCCACTCTTCCCCTGTGTTATTCGTTCTTCACTCCCTCGTCCCTTCTCTCTTCTTTTTTTTCTTTCTCCTCTTCTGTTTTCTTCTTTCTTTTTCTCCCACCTCCCCTCGGTTCTGCTCTCTTTTTTTCAGTTCTTCCCTCTCCCCCACGAGGTTGCCTTTGCTCAGCTTTTACAAGGCCAGAGACAGACCTAGTGGTGGTAACGGCCGGCCTCCTAAATGCTCTGTAACCGACGCCTTCAATGAAGAAACGTACGCGTTGGCTGCCAACGGATGAAACAGAGAAAGAAGACAGTGAACAGTCATCCAAGAAACGACTCCATTTTCCATCAACCGCTAATTTCAATTTGGTCCTTGAAGTTTTGAACTTTTTGTAATTAAGCCCCTAGTTAACTTGTAATTGGACCCCTGCATTTCGGTGCTTTTACAAGCTAATCCTTGGACTCTAATCTGCTGCAATTTGGACCCTAATTAAACCCCAAACTTTGATATTTCTTCAATTAAGCCCTTAATTCCATTAATAAAACTAATCCAAAGTTTAATTAAATCCCAAAACTTCCAATCATGTTGCTCGTAACCCAAATTTTAATTCATTCTTCATTTTTATCATTTCACTCTTTTTTTTTAATAAAATAGAAGAAGTCAAAAATTGGGTTGTTACATTTTGGGTCCTTGTCGACACCCTTCCTTTTTGGTGTTATTTTTTTTCTCACTATCATTAATGATTTTACATGTTTCACATGGATTTTCTTAATGAGACGCGATCACTTCTAAAAAAATTCTTCAATTACATTATCACTCAATTTGAAGCTCATATTAAATTTTTTTGAAGTGATAACTAGGAGAATTTATCTCACTTCGCCCTTTTTTTGGAAGATCATGGTGTTCTTTTCCAACATTCTTGTGTTTACACACCTCAACAAAATAGGGTTGTGGAACGCAAGCATCGTCACATCTTATAAGTAGTAAGATTTCAAGCTCACCTCCCAACCTAATTTTGGGGGGAATATGCCCATACTGCTGTTCACATCATTAATCGTCTCCCTTCTCTTGTCCTCTATTTCAAAACACCTTTTGAACTTCTATATTCAAAACCACCTTCCTTTTCCCAACTTCATGTATTCGGTTATTTGGCGTATGCTACTAATGTCCGCATTAATCATAAATTGCTCCTCGTTCCATCCCTTCTATTTTTCTCGGTTACCCTACTGGTCAAAAGGCTTATAAATTGTTTAATTTATCAACCAAAATTTTTTTAATTGGATGCAATGTCACGTTTCATGAAAATATTTTCCCTTATGCACATGCCCATCCCACTCCTTCATCTCCACCTTACGATCCTGGACCAATTCCCCTAACCCATATCGGCACCACCTCATTTCCCTTTCCATCCTTCTTTTCACGATAATCTCCTTGCCTACCCGAATTGTCCTTTCACCCAGACACTCTTCCCCACCACCAGCCACTCTTCGCACCTACACACGCCTCCCTAAACGCATTAATCTTGACCTAAACAACCATTCTCCTCCGATTGATTACTCCGCTACACCTTCCACCACCATTTCAGCTCATACACCACCCATCATTACTTCACCCTCTTTGGAACCAGGTTTAATTAAGCCAACTCCCCTCTCTTTAGACATCAGCCCATCACCCACACCCGCACCCACTCCGCTTCATCGATCCAACCGCCACACTAGCCCCCAATAAAACTCTGTGACTATGTCTACTCCAATGTCTATGTTGGCCAATCATCCTTCTCCCCACCAGGTCCAAATAAGGGTACCCGTTATCCATTGTCCAATTATGTTTCCTATCGCAGATATAAATCTCCACATCATTCATTTATTGCTCAAATCAGCCATACCATGGAACTTAGATCTTATTCAGAAACGGTTGCTCATCCCAAGTGGCAGGCCGTTATGCTATCTGAAATACAAGCTCTTCAGCAGAATGGTACTTGGTCACTCACTTCTCTCCCACAAGGCAAAACTTTGATTGGTTTTCGATGGGTATACAAAGTCAAGTACCGATCTGATGGCTTTGTGGAGAGTTACAAAGCCCGTTTAGTTACTAAGGGTTTCACCCAACTTGAGGGCATCGACTATTAGGACACTTTCTCCCCGTCTACTAAAATTATTTTTATTCGTCGCTTACTTGCTTTGGCTACAACTCGCGATGGACCCTCCATCAATTGGATGTTCACAACGCTTTTCTCCACGGTGATCTATCAGAGGAGATTTATATGTCTCCGCTGCCAGGACTTCTTCGACATGGGGGAGGAAGACTTGGTGTGCCATCTCCATAAGTCCTTATACGGGTTGAAACAAGCATCACACTAATGGTTTGCAAAGTTCTCTGAAGCCATTTGCTCTGCTGGATTCAAACAATCTCAAGCCGACCATTCTCTATTCACCAAACAACGAGATAAGTCCTTCACTGCCCTTTTAATATATGTTGATGACATTCTGATTACTGGATGATCCCAATAGTATCGCTCTAACAAAGAAATTTATGCATAGCCATTTCCACCTTAAAGATCTTAGCTAAAGGTGAGCAAAAAAACCGATAAACCAATTAAACCGAGAAAACCAGAAAAAAAAAATAACTGAAAAAACCGAACCGAATAACAAAACCGAATTAACCGATTAAAAAATCATAAAAAAATTCTGGTTCGGTTCGGTTCGGTTTCTAAAATATGAAACCGATTAAACCGAACTGGTTCAACCAGCCACCACTTAAAAAAAAAACAAGTATAAATACCATGCTTTCTAACCCTAGAATAACATTAACCCATTAAATTGCCCCCCCCTCCCTTCACTTCTCTGCATCTCTGTCCTTTAACTTTTACTTTCACTTTCACTTTAATTACTCTTTGGTTGGCCCCCCTCCCCTCCCCTCCCTTCTCTGCATCTCTCTTTTTACTCTCTGGCTGGTGAAAAATCAAAGCAGAACAAGTTGGTCGTCGTTGGCTCTATTGAGACACAGAGTAATGAAGAAGATTACTTGGCTAAGTTAACTCACCAAATGGCTCACTCCACCCTTGAAGATTATTTCAAGAGAAACGAACTCCCTTGCAGCTCCGAAAAGACTAAAGTATTGCTTCCTTTATGTTTCTTTTAAAGTAGGACGATCTGCTCTGGTTTCTGTGATTATGTTTTCTGGGTCTAATGTTCGGGTCTTGGGTTTTTGCCTGATTTGCAAGGTTGGGTTTTGTTTGGATCGTCTTCATCAACGTTATGTGCAGTTGGATGCAAGTGCAGTTGTAAACAATGATCTAGCCATGGAAGCCTGAATGGATCTTCACCTCTAGCAACTTGGGATCTGCTGTATGAGGTTGCAGGAGAAGTATAGAGGACCATTGGGTTTGAACCAGTTTGAAAGGAAAAAAAACGAACCGAACCGAATTGAAATTAATCGGTTTGAACCAGTTTTCGGTTCGGTTCATAAAATAAAATAAAAAATCAGTTTGGTTGTTTATTTTGGTTCAAAACCGGACCGAACCGGAAATGCTCAGCCCTAATCTTAGCCCCTTAAAATACTTCCTTGGTATAGAGTTCTCAACTTCTAATAACGGAATTTTCATTTCTCAACGTAAATATGCATTAGAAATTATTGAGGATGCATGATTGTTGGGTGCAGCCCCTATTGATACACCCATGAAACGTGGTTTAAAATTATCATAAAAGAGCGACTTGCTCAAAGATTCGGGTCATTTTAGAAGATTGGTTGGTAGATTGATTTATTTGACTGTTTCAAGACCAGATATCACTTATGTTGTGCATGTTTTGAGCAAATTTATGCACTAACCCCAGAAGTTTCATATGGAAACTGCTCTTTGGGTTGTTCGATATTTGAAAGGGGCACCTGGTCAAGGGTTATTCTTTCCTTCTCACACTGATTACAGATTAAGAGCCTATTTGAACTCAGATTAAGCAGGTTGCCCACTGACTCGGAGATCTACCACGGGTTATTGTGTGTTCCTTGGACCCTCATTGATATCCTGGAGATCAAAACGACAGAAAACAATCTCACTCTCCTTTGTAGAGGCAGAGTATCGTGCAATGACAGGAGCATGTTGTGAGCTGACATGGCTCCGATGTCTGTTGAGGGATTTGGGCCTTTTACATCATGAACCTGCTTTTTGCTACATTGTGATAACAAGGCTGCATTACATGTAGATGGACTACTACCATATCAGGGACAAAATTCAAGATGATTCTGTGATAACGAGACATATTCATTTTGAACATCAATTGGCAGACATCTTCACCAAGCCCTTGGAAAAAGATGTCTTCATTCCTTTGATTCACAAGTTGGGAGTGCAGAACATCCACTCTCCAACTTGAGGGAGAGTGTTAGGAATCTTGTTAGAGATATATTAGGAATGGATAACTTGTATACATGAGTTCTCTATTGTAATACTAAGTCTATAGGACAATGAATTGTGAAGAAGTGTTTGATTCCCAATAGATAAGAATAAATATATATACTCTTGTATAAATACACGATGCAATCAATAATAACTTGTATTACAACAAATTATGTTTTTCTCTCATTCATTTACATGATGAACCTAGCTTGAAAAGTGCTGGCCACCAACCCTTTTTACTAAATTTTTTATAAGATAATTTGGAAATTACTATATCTTTCCTAAACAGACGTGTACCAGTAAGGAAATGGGTACAAGATTATGCGAATCTGATATTCACAGACTAGACAAGACGAAATCAGATTGTGATAATCTATAATTTACATAAAAGGAAAGACCAAATCCATATATGCTCATTTATATATATTTTCGAGAGCTAATTGAATCAATCCTCTTATATAAGATTATCTTGGGCCCTTTTCTCTTCAAGGGCTCAGCATCACCTATCAACCTCTACCAATCCTTTACGTTTTGACTATGGAGTGGCAACTCCCCTCCTTCAGTGCCCTTTCAACCTTCCTCCTCTTCATGACCTTTCTTCTACTTAAAATTTTCAAGGAACCGAAAACAAATCACAACTCAGGTAGAAATCCTCCTCCGGGACCGAAGGCATTGCGCATCATTGGAAACCTTCACCAGCTGGGGGGCGGACCTTCACTCCTTATTCGCCTCCGAGAGTTGGCCGAGAGGTATGGACCGATCATGATGCTCCAGGTTGGTGAAGTGCCCACCATTATTATATCATCACCGGAATTAGCACAAGAAGTGATGAAAACCCATGAGAGCTGTTTTGATGAAAGGCCTCCGTTCTTTGCTGGAAATGTCTACTTTTACGGCAATCGAGACCTTATATTTGCACCATACGGAGATTATTGGAAACAGCTGCGAAAAATTGTCACGATGGAGGTTCTTAGTCCTATACGTGTGCGTACTTTCAGAGCAACAAGGGAAGAAGAGGTAGCGAGTCTTGTAAGAACCATTTCTTCCCAGCAAGGATCGGCCATTAACCTCAGCCAGATATTGTTTTCTTTCACATATAGCATAATTTCAAGGATAAGCGTTGGAAGGAATAGCAGAAACCAAAAAGAATTCGCAACCATCGTCAGAGATTTCTCAACAATTTCCAAAGAATTGTCCCTAGCAGCAGGAGGTGCCAATGTGGTTGATCTGTACCCATCCCAAAAGCTCCTTCACATGTTTAGTTGGAGGAAGTTTAGGCTCGGGAGGGAGCATAAAAAAGCAAATAAAATTCTTGAAAGGCTGATGAAGGAGCGCAAAGCCAGCAAGAGAGACAAAGAGATTGCTGAAAATGAAGTGGAGGATCTTCTTGATGTTCTCTTAAATCTCCAACTCACTGTAGGCTTGGACTCCCCCTTAACTGATGAATGCGTCAAAGCACTCCTCCTGGTTAGTACGCTGACATTTCTAAGCACGAACATGTTAATTTTACTTACCAAGTTGGTTATATTATTATGTTAAACATTAAATTGAAAACAAATATTCTAAATAGAGACTAAATCTTTTTTTTTTAATTTGACTATTAGAAATATTTTCATACTAATTTGAGCATTAACCGAGATTAACTTGTTAATCTTTTTCATTTTTTCATTTTTTAATTTGGAGGGCCACTCAATATACTGAGATAAGATAATTATGAAGACATATTTAAAATGGATTTAAAAGTTATATACTATACTTTAAATTGTAAGTTAAAACTTCAAGACTTTTTCATAGCCATCGATCACTAAATTTGAGATGCGTTTTTTAACATAAAACGGCATGCATCCCTTCTCGAGAGAAATAATTTTCCCTGTATGCATTCAAGGTCTCAATATCTTACTAACACATTTACGTGTCTCAAACTACTATGAAAATCAAACAAAATAATTGTTCTTGTCTTGGGAATAAGCATTGCATGTTATTGTGCGTGTGTTTTCAGGATATGTTCGCCGGTGGAGGTGATACAACTTTAACAGTTCTAGAATGGGCAATGTCAGAACTCATGAAAAATCCAAGAGTCAGGGAAAAAGCACAGAAAGAAGTGAGAGCACTTTTCAGTGATGTCGGGTACATTGATGAATCAAACGTTCATGAATTACAGTTCTTGAACTTAACTCTCAAGGAAACCCTAAGATTACACCCACCCTTGTGCGTATATCCAAGAGAATGTAAGGTGAACTGCAAGGTTGCTGGATATGACTTAGAAGCTAAAACTAGAGTTCTCATCAATGCCTGGATGATAGGGAGGGATCCCAAGCACTGGACTGAGCCTGAGAAATTCTATCCAGAGAGATTCTTAGATTGTTCAACTGATTACAAAGGTGCTAATTTCGAGTTTCTCCCATTTGGTTCTGGAAAAAGGATTTGCCCAGGAATGGCGTTTGGTATTGCTGCTGTTGAGCTGCCGCTAGCAAGATTGTTATTACATTTTGACTGGAAAATTCCTAATGGAATCGAGCCTGAAGATTTTGACATGAGCGAGATTGTTAGTGCGTCTGTCACAAGAAAAAATGATATTGTCTTAATTCCAGTTACATGCTATGTATGATGCTCCCGTCAGGGGTTAAAAAGGTTGCTTTTAGCCTTCATTCTATCATGAATAAAGAAAGTGTGGCAAGGATTCATCTGCATGCTGAACACTTGTTCTTGAATTAATTTATTCTCCGTACCATTGCTATAACCAGGGGAGCCAAGAATTTTTCCATTTTTTAAGATTAATTATTAACTTCTATACATGAATTTTTGAAGTTAAAAGTAAAGTTTTAATTACTCAAAATATTAAAAAATAAATTTGAAAGTACAAAAATTAAAATGAAAGTAAAAATAAACTCACTATTAAAGTTATATACTTTGATGTTTTGTGGAATATAATTTATCTATAATCGAATCTAAATCGATATTGTAACTACCCCTCAACCGGGATAAAAAAACAATCTCATATCAATTAAAAAATAAAGTAATTAAATTTTCTCTCTCTCTCAATTCCTCCTTCCTTCACTTGATTCTTCCTTAAATTAGTGTTTTATAAGTTAGACATTGTAAGTTTACAAGGTTATTCTCTCACTTTTCTTTTCTTTTTTTCTTGGATTTTTTTAATGTTTTTCCCTTACTTTTCTCTATTTCTCTCTCACCTTTTCTTTTTTTTCTTTTCCTATTCTACTTCTGCCCAGTCGGCAACATATAAAAAGAAAGAAGAACTTATTTATTTATTTATTTTAATGGCAAATAACCATTTTACTTTTAATGAGTCGTTTTGCTTTTATTTAACGGTCATTTTTTTATTAGCACTACCAAGCTTTGTTCATCCTAAAATTTTAACTAGATTTTATTCAATATATTTTAAAATCTCTTGTAAAATTTTAGCTCAATCTGATGGTCGAATTAAAAATTACGCACGATAACATAAAATTGGTCAAATTGTAATTTTTCATCAAATTTCAGAATTTCTCAAAAAATTCTGAAAATTTAACCCAAGTTAGAAGGCTCCACACAAATTTTTAGAATTTTTTAATAACTCAATCAAGAATTACAAATTTATTTTACATAAAATTAGTCAAAAAATATTGATATAATCTTGACATGAGCTATAACCCACCCAAACCTTTAACATGCCTCTGCCCTTGACTATAGCCTCTCCTAACTTTTTTTATACTTTTTATCACAACCACTTCTATAACCTCAAACAATTTATTTATTTATTTGTTCTTTATCTCATTCTAGGTCTTTAAACATTAAAAAACTTAACAACTGATTCCCTGTCTATATACACCCATTAAATAATTATATCCAAATGAATATTAATGCTCTGAAAAACAATGAGATTTTGTATAAAAAAAAGGAAGCAGAATCATTGATGAAAACTCTAAAAGAATAATTATATCCAATGAATATTTATTTGTTCATTGAAGTTGAACTATTCATTTCATCTAAAAATTATATAAATAAGAATGATACAAAAAGAACATGCATAGTGATAAGACTACAAAAATCATAGGGAATATTTTGAAAAGAATTATTTTTAAAAACCTTTGTATATCATTCACGGTGTGTTTTATAATTTTTATTTTCAGATAGTATCGTTCTCTTTTTTAATGGATATCTTCAGAGGTTTTAAATCTTTTCTTGAACGAATACCTGCATAAAATCTCTTAGAGATCCCTTGGAGGTGTTGTTGGGGGATCATTTGAAGATCAAATCGGTATGAGATATTTTATATGATAAAAAAAACATTAAAGAGTTGATTTTAGAGAAATCAAATGATTTTTGAAAGTTATCTAGGCGATATATATTGTATTTAATATGTTAAGGATCTTCTTTTTCGGGTTAAGTTTTGTTATAATCTTTTGATTTTGATTTTGTTATATAATTGTTTTGTGCTATGTCGTTGGTTAGACCAATTTTTTTAACATAAAAAATAAATGTATTTACCTTACTAAAGTGTTTTCCAACATAATTTTTTTTAATCATTAACTCAAAATATTAAAAATAAAACATGAAGTTAATTAGATGCAAATAAAAATATCACAATAAACCTTTTAATTTCTTTATTTTAATTATTTGGCACTAATATTTTTTTATAAGAAGAGTAATAATTTAAATTTCATTGAAATAAAAGAATTTGCTAGCAAAGATCTTTTTTTTTCCTTGTCAAAATCTTTAATTAAAAAAAATATATATTTTCAATGTCGTTTATTTAATAAAAACCAAAAATATTAAGAAGACATACCAAAAAAACTAGAACAATTAAGAACCAGAATATAAAATATTCATCTCTAACTAAAACCTCTTTGTCAGATTAACATGCTCCTTTTCTTTTTCCAAAAACTCTCACAATATCATTTGTTTTTTATATAATATTTTATCATTATTTCAAAAGCAAGTTTAAACTCTAAAAAAAAATAACACCCTAATAATTTTAATGTGATTGTATTAAAAATATAACAATGATAAAATGCTTGTAAAAATCTCTTTAGAAATATCATTAAATCCTTATCAATTGGTCATTTTTAAAACCTTCCAACCAGAATCTTTGTCTAGCTTATGTTTCAAATTAAACCTTGTAGTAATTAACTTAACGGGTCTAAAAACAATCCAAAAATTAATAAAAACATAGTTTGATTAACCTTGATGGGTGTAACTTAACTAATCAAGCCCTAAGTTTGTTTCATAGATGTCATCAGTTCGAGTCCCACAAACTGCAGAGCCGCTGGGGGCTTACATGATCGTTAACTTTAGAGCCCGTGAGAATAGTCAAGATGCACGTAAGCTGACCCGAATACCCATGTTAATATAAAAAAAAACATAATTTGATTTTAAAAAAAACATGACATTTTTTTAATATTAAAGTGAAAACATATCAAATTAATTCAGGTCAACTTGACAAACATGCGACCAGGTTCATGAAACCGACTAAGTTTAATATGGTTTTTTTTAAACTATTTTTTATTTAATTATATAATTCAAACAAATAAGAGATTGTAGTAAAAAAAATTAAATAAATAAAACCTTTTTGATTATGATGGATTGTACAAAAAGAATAATTGCTTTAGAAATAAGGGTGAATGGTAAATACTTCAAGTGTCAAAAATAAAAAAAATAATAATTTTTTTCAAAAAAAATTTAAGAAAAAAAAAAGAAAAAAGTAAAAAAAAAATTAAAAATAAGAATAAGAAGAATGATGATAAATATAATAAGTGTAAAGTGATAAATATTTCAAGTGTAGAAAAAAAAATTAATTTTTTTAAAAAATAAAAAATATATAAATTTATCATCGCTACAGTACTAACATGGTAAAAAAAATCATAATTTTGCGGTTGTTATGATACAAAATTGAAAAAAAAAATTCTTTTATAGTATTTTACCAACTATTTTTTAGTATATTGTATAGTTTATTTATTGAAGGAGTGGAGATGTTATGGGCTTTGATTTTTTTTCAATATATATATATATATATAATGTGCTGGTTAAAAATTAGAGAGAAAGAGATTTGTTTTTCTTTCTTTAATGGGTGGTCTAGAGAACCGTTGCTTTTGTTGAAGTTTGTGAGGCTTTTTGTGCAATTTTGTCCTCTTTCTATAAATCTAGTATACCCAGATATAAAGTAGAGAAGCAAAACACTAGCAAGGACTTGCATGAATTAAGATTAATAGAAAGAGGACAAAATTGCACAAAAAGCCTCAAAAACTTTAACAAAAGCAACGGTTCTCTAGATCACCCCCTTGAAGAAAGAAAAACAAATCTCTCTCTAATTTTTATCGAGCAAATTATTTTTTATTTTTGAAATTGACAAAAATCTAAGTCCATAATCTCTCCACCCCTTCAATAAATAAGTAAATAACTAAAAAAAACCTCACATTTCAAGCATTTTTATCATCATCTCCAATGTAGAAGCCTTTCTTCATGATTTAACAAAAAAGAAAAAGAAAAATGGCAGTGTCGAATTTGAATCTGACGCCGACCATTCTTTCATCTTCTTCGTGTCGTTGCTGTTATTGTCATTTTAACCAGAAAAGTGATTGCTCTCTTCTTTGTTTAGGTTTTGTTAAGAAAACAATTTCTGTTTCTAGGGTTTTGAGGAAGCCTGATTTTGAATCTAGCAACAAGTTGATTTTCAATGCCACTACTGATACTCGCATCCTTCACAATGTCGCCGCTACGACGAAGGCCACATCCACCGCCACTGCTGAAATCCCCGTCACTTGTTATCAGGTTACATAAACACACTAACACTCTCTCTTTATATATAGCTGAGATTTCATACACTAGATATTGAAAATAGCTGAGAAATCATGGTCTTAATATTAATCCAATATTAAATTAGCAGAAGTTATATTAATTAATTTATTGAGAACGACACGGTATTAAATTTTGGGTTTAGTGAGCTCTTAGATCTTGAAAATAACAGAAATGAGAAAGAAGACGGCGTATTAAGTTAGTTGATTTCAGTCTTTCTCTGTAGCGGTTGTTTTGGTGTGTATATATCAAGCAGGAAAGTTTGCACTGTCTGCTTAGTGGTGTAAATAATGTATGTCTTTGAAGCATTTCTGCCTTCTTTTTCTCAGTAGAAAAGATGTATAGCAATACTTGTGAACATGGGTACAAGAGATGTTTTAGAATTAAGTTTTCGAGTAAATTATAAAGCTGACATTTTAGATGTTTATTTGTGTGTTTTGGAGTGGAGGTTCTTGCTCTTTGCTAGATGGATATTTAGTCAAGATACTTGTACACTTGTTGTGCTGATAAGTGCAGAGAATAACATATGTTTGCTACTACCCATAATGATTGAATGCGGTGTAATTACTGACTTGATAAATTTTCCTGCTTTTCCCACCATTTTTCTAACTTTTATTCAAGAATTTTACATTTGCATATCAATAATAGATTTTTTTTAGCCCCATTTCTAGGGTCTAGAGTGTGTTTCCCTCTTCTCCTTGGGCATTTTCTTCAATGCCCTGTTTCAGCTTTTACCTAGTTGATTTGGTTCCTAGTTTCTTTTTTTAGTTATTCACGTTCTGCAGTTGAATAATTTTGCAGCTTGTTGGTGTTTCTGATAAAGCAGAGAAAGATGAGATTGTTAGGTCAGTGATGCAGTTGAAAAATGCTGAAGTAGAAGAGGGTTATACCATGGATGCTGTTATGTCTCGGCAGGTGGAGACTCAAGATTGAAACTTGTAGTTTTTCTGACTTGCAAAAAAATGTTATGACATGGAAAGACAATTTTGGATTTTGTAGTATCTTATGCTGTTTTGATCCCAGGATCTTCTAATGGATGTAAGGGATAAGCTTCTTTTTGAACCAGAATATGCTGGGAATGTGAGGGACAAGATCCCTCCTAAATCCTCTCTATGTATTCCATTGGCTTGGTTGCCTGGTGCTCTTTGCCTACTTCAAGAGGTATGAGTCAGTAATGTCTTACTTAAATCCTTTCTAGTAATTATTCCAGATTCCATGAGCTTGTAGTTCTTATGTGAGGGTTGTCTTTAAGCAGAGAACAGATTGCCATTTTCATAGACTTTCCATTCACTAATAGTTGCACTTGTTTCTCTTCATCATTTTCTGCTGCATGTTATCATCCTTTGAACAATCTTGTTATCGAACGATTGATGTCTTTTTGTTGGCAGTGGTTGAATGTGGAAGATTTTCTAGCAGAAGGATTTGGTCTTAAGCTAACATTGTGGGATCTTCATTTCTCTGATACAGGTTGGAGAAGAGAAGTTGGTGCTGGATATTGGCCAAGCAGCGCTCCAGCATCCAGATGCCAAGCCATATGTTCACGATGTGCTTCTATCCATGGCATTGGCCGAGGTAAGGAAATCAATGAGGGGGTCAAATTAGAGTAATTTTGTAGTAGCAGGCTTGTTATGCCCCCTTTTCTTATCATGCACCTTTCTTGAAGTGTGCAATTGCAAAGATTGGTTTTGAGAGGAACAAAGTGTCATTTGGATTTGAAGCTCTTGCTCGTGCTCAGTGTCTTCTGAGGAGTAAAATCTCACTTGGCAAGATGGCATTACTATCTCAGGTAATTGTGATTCAGTGGTTCCCCCCCCCCCCCCCCCTGCCATTTAAGGATCTATATGATGATTTTTTTATCATTTCTGCTTAATATGGTACCTCCTATTGCTTGTGCCTGAGATTATGCTTGCAATTAAGTCAATCTGAATTTTCTCATTCTTCATGAAGCAGAGCAAATAAATATTTACACGTGAATAAAAGTTTTAGAAGGACACGATATCAACACATGATGATGCTTGAAATTTCACAAAGTGCATCAGGCAACTTTTATTTCCCACATTTCTCATGTTCTGTATGTTTCCATATACACTGTTTGATGTAAACTTGTTGCATTTTGTTTTTAGATAGAAGAATCCCTGGAGGAGCTTGCACCTGCTTGCACATTGGAATTATTAGGCACGCCTCACTCTCCTGAAAATGCAGAACGGAGACGAGGAGCAATTGCAGCCTTGCGTGAATTGCTCAGGCAGGGCCTTGATTTGGAAACATCATGCAGAGTCCAAGACTGGCCATGTTTTCTGAGCCAAGCACTTAACAGACTCATGGCTACAGAAATAGTTGATCTTCTTCCTTGGGATGATTTAGTCCTCATTCGCAAGAATAAGAAATCACTTGAGTCACAGAATCAAAGGGTTGTGATCGATTTCAATTGTTTTTACGTGGCGCTTTTAGCTCATATTGCTCTTGGTTTTTCTAGCAAGCAAACAGAATTGGTATAAATACTAAATTGCACCATTTATTGTGGTCAAACAGCTGTGGGTTCTGTCTTGCTTATCTCGATTTTTCTGCTGTTTGCTAGATCAACAAAGCAAAAGCTATATGTGAGTGTTTGATAGCATCGGAGAGTATTGATCTAAAATTTGAAGAAGCTTTCTGCTTGTTTCTGCTTGGACAGGTGTATTTTTGAGCTCCCTTTTTTCTCAGATACAGTTCCATTAGCATGTTTGGATTGCATATCTTGATTTTTACCTGTCAATTTATATCCGTACTCCTTTTTTTATCCCCAGTCCAATGCCTTTCTCTCTGGCACTTCTTTTTTTAACTCTTTGGGAACTTTTCATCTTTGATTTTCAGGGCAATCAAGACCAGGCAGTTGAAAAGCTTCAGCAGCTACAATCAAATTCAAATCCTGCTGCACAGAATTTAGTCACAGGAAAGGAGATAAAAGATGTCTCTGGTGTAAAACCATCATTGGTATGCCTTTTTATTCTGGCCTTGTGAGTTGAACATCACCACATGCATGCATCTGAAAAAACAAGAGGAGAGCACGGTTAGGAAGGCTCCAAGTGAAGTATAGACTTAGGCGTCGTCATATTTTTACTGCTATGGGCCATATTTCAAATCAATTTACTGGATGTTAAGATGGTATGGTATTTTTTACCATCTATATTTGCTCATGCTCTGGTTGCTCAATGATAGAGCGGAGAAGAGGGCTTTTGAGTCCCTCATTCACAATGGCCCTCCTGTGCTATGTGGGATATTGAGCACCTCCAACCCAATAGCATATGCTTTAACACGGTATCACAGCTTGCCTATTATGTTCTGTTTTTTTTATTATTATTATTGTTGCCCTACATGCTGCTTTTTTAAATAACCACCATCTTCTAATTTATTTCATTCATGTTGTTTACATTCAGGAAATTTCTCAATGACCTGATATTGGGCACGTATGAGATTTCTTGTATCCTCATGTAGTGCCCCTCTTCATGTAACAATGTTGAAGCTTTTAGGTTGGATGTTCTTATATGATATTAGACACACTTTGGTGGTGCTTCAGCCTCTACAATATATGCCTGTTGTCTTTTCGTTATTTCAGCTGCTTAGCGGCCAATTAAGTCTGTTCGTGCTGCACTTATGCATGGGAGGGGGTATTAGAGGGCAAGTGACATGGGGTGAGGAAGGGACCTTAATGTTAGCTCCTGAGTTAATGAGCCTCTTCCAGTAGCCTATACTTTTATTTTGGATTCTGTACAATTTAGTTGCTAATGTTTCATCATGAAGTTACTTGTTCTAGTAAAAGTTTCTTTCACTATGATTGAACTAGATTTGTGCAAGCTCACTTTCAATATCCACACAAGCTTGTTGAATAGATCCTGCTTGATTTTTCTTCCACTAACGGTTGTTTCCAAACTAGAATGAGTATTGATGAATAAATTCAGGGAGAGTACAGTGTCAAGCAAAGTTGATATATTAAAGTCCCTATTAGTGGGCCATGTTATCCTTTTTATGTCTATCTTCATTATAGAAAATCCCACTATTGAAGATATTTCTCTTGTATGTTCATTCCCTTTGTGGTCTTTCCCCTTCATGGTTTCAGGGCAAGTGACATGATTTATTAAGTTCATGCACTAGAAGATTCTTAAGTGTTGATACTTTCTCATGTCCGAATGCCTGCTGAACTTTGCCAGGAAACATGGCTGAAGGATTCTGTGCTTCTTGTCTTTTCGGATACTAGAGACTGCTCTCCTTCTTTGGTGAGAATCGTATCTATGAACCATAAAAAGAATGATAATCTCTAGCATTAGCAGGAACTTCTGTTACAAATGTACGTTTCTACAGGTGAATTTTTTTGGTGGTGAAAAGAGAGCTATTGGAAGCAAGAAAAGTAGAGTACCTGCACAAGCCACTCCTACCATGTCCCGTCGACCATTGTGTGATATTGCTATGAAACGAATGGATTCTGGGGAATCACGTCCATATATGAACTCTTCCCAACATTTCAGGTCTGCTGTAAAGCAGTTGTCTCCAACTGATTTGCAAAGCTCATTGATCTTGACTGAGAATGGTAGTGGAAGCAACAGTAATGAGCCATCGGTTCAATTGAAGAGAGAGATTGGTGCTCACAATAGAAGAACTTGGGAAAGTTGGTTACAAAATGCAGATGTAGTTAGAAAGATAGGTTTTGTTGCGGTATTGGGGTGCATTGTGTTTATTACTTTTAAAATGTCGGGCATGGGATTAAGAAGGATAAGAGTTGCATCTAATCTGATCTCTGATAGAACTAGTATTGGCACAAGTTCCCTTGCCTGGAAAACAGATTCTTCTCTTGATCGCAGTGTTCACCCTGTTTATATTAGAGGAAGTGGTATTGCTGGAAGAATGAGTAAGCTGTTGTCCATGCTTAAAATGCAGAATGGAAACCAGCTCGATACTAAAAAATTGCAAAGTTCAAGGCTTGCTGCTAGTATATCACCTTCTATGGAAACTGTATCTAGGAAGCAAATGCCTGTGGAAGAAGCTGAAGCTCTTGTTAATCACTGGCAGGCAATTAAAGCTGAAGCTCTGGGTCCTTGGTACCAAGTTCACAGCCTCTCTGAAGTCCTTGACGAGTCCATGCTTGCCCAGGTAAAATATATTTGTTGTGATAAGATATTCAACCACTGAGCTGCCAATCTAATGATCTTGTAAAGTTGAACAAGTGACTTTGAAGATGCAATGAATTTTTTGGGTCATCGGATTGCAGTAAGTTACCCAATCATAAATGACAATTTAAATCGTGAAAATAGAATTCACTTGTTCTATAACAGTCTAATTAGTCAACTTGTACACTATTGCGGTGGATTGTGATATGGATATTCTATTACATTCTTGTGGTCCAAATCACATATTTCAAATTTGGTTTGAACATTAATTCCAGTGCAGAATGAAAACTATTGAAATTTAGTCATTGTTCTTGGGTATAATTTTTTTTTTTTTTTGGGATTCTGGGGATATCATTTGCAAAACAGTTTATTGATGAGTTTGAGAAAATTTAATTTGGATTTAATGAATTAAGCCACTAATAACTTTTCTTAGTTCAAATGACATTTTTACAGCCCCTGTATATTTTTATGTGCATGAATGGATGGAAATACATTTTAAAAACAAATACAAATTATCAAATTCTGTTCCTTTCTAAAGATTTAAAGTGTTGTGATTGCTTGCTTTGTTGCATTTTTTATTTACAGTGGCAAGATTTAGCTGAAGCAGCCAAAGCACAGTCTTGTTATTGGAGATTTGTTTTGCTGCAAATGTCCATTCTGCGAGCTGACATTTTCTCAGATGGATATGGCTTGGAGATTGCTGAAATTGAAGTTCTCCTTGAGGAAGCAGCTGAACTTGTTGATGAATCTCAGCAGAAAAACCCAAACTATTACAGGTCAGTATATCCAGATTTTTTCTTGTTACTATATTATTTGTTTCATCGAACCTTGCCCCACATCAGCTGTGAAGTGCTTATGAATCACAACTTTGATGAATTGACTTTCTCATAAAAAAATAACAACAAAAAAAAAATAGTAAAGAGCATGTAAAAACCTGAATCCAGAAGCGTATTGTTCTGATAATTTCTGTTTTATACATGTGTCTCTGATGTATTGCAGCACCTATAAAACCCTTTATGTTCTAAAGAGGCAAGATGATGGTTCATGGAGGTTCTGCGAGAGTGATATTCAAACATCATCTTGATATCTAGTCAGGTTGTGGAAAGCGTGAGTTGACAATAATTTACCAGTGTCCTAACCTATTTTCTCCATCATCTACCTTTAACTCGTGGAGGATGTCTGCAAAATTGTAAATGAAGAGGGTGGAAATAACATTTTAAATAGAGTGCGTCATACAGCTTTGGGAGTGGAATAGTTGTACCGGATGCTTTGATAGGAAATTAAATTAATTTTTTTACGTAGTTCCCTTTTTCCACATAGTAGAGCTCCAGCAGTATCCTTAACCTCCTAGAGAAATTACTTTCAAAATTTTACTGTCGCAAATTTGCAATGTTTGATCAGGAATTAGATTGTGATCTGATTATATATGATGTAATGGGAAATTGTGATCTCAAGAAATGGCAGAAGTTTGGAATGGATTTTGTTTTGCAATATTTAGCTGCATTAATGCTGTAAGCATGCCGAAAATTAAGTGCATGTTTGAAGATTGTATTTTTAAGTTTTTTTATTTATTTAAAAATGCATTAAAATTATTTTTTAAAAAATTAATTTTTACATTAGCATATAACAACAATGTAAAAATACAAAAAATAATTATTTTAAGTTAAAAAAATCAATTTTTTTTTAAATATAGTTCAACAGCAATTTTAAACATTTTTAAAGTTGAGAAAGAATAAAGGGCTGATTGTAATTGTGTTCTGAACATTGTTTTTTAAATAAAAAAAAATTTAATTAAAATATTTTTTATATTTTTAAATTGGTTTAACAACAGATAATAATATACTAGTTATCTGACTTATATTTTGTCACAAGTCAGATTTTCTTTTTCCAAAAAAAAATAATTAAACATATAGGGTTTTTTATATAAAAATTATTAAGTGTAAATAAAAAAATTAATGCACGAATGTAATTAAATAAATTAAGAATCATATATGCTTATATGCTGATAAATAAAAATAATCATTAACAATAATAAAATATGCTTCTAGAAAAGTAGAAAAGTTGAGATTGATATAAATTAAGATATTTGATTTTGTAATCTAGATTTTTAACTTGTTAATATTTTTAAAAAAAAATATTATCATATGATTAAATAAAAAATAAATTGAAAGTCTCTCCTTAACATGAAATTATATATTTTAATTTGTATCAATTTATCAACTTCTTGACTTAGTATCTAGTTAATATTAAAAAAAAAATTCTAAAAACTTTTTTTTTCTTATTAAACACACGCATTAAATTTTGAATTTACAATTAAAATTTTTCATTCAAAAAATACATTGACAAAGCATTCACATCTATTATTTTATTTTAAAAACTTTTGATTTAACATTAGCTATAAACTTTTGATTTAACATTAGCTATGTTCTTTTTTATACAGTTGGTTATTACCTCTACTAACAAATTAAAATTTTAAGTTAAAATGATGGTTCATTGTATTTTTTTCCAATAAAAAATTGAACATACAGTGTTTTTTATATTAAAAAATATTAAGTATAAATAAAAAAACTTATGTAAATATAAAATTAAATGAATCAAGAACCATCTATACTAATAAATAAATAAAATCATTAACAATAACAAAATATATTTCTAGAAAAGTTGAGTGGCGGATGTAAATCAATATACTTGATCTATTTATTTCTAGAAAAGTTGAGTGAGGTATGTTTTTAATATATACTTGATCTATATAAAATTATTAACATGTCTTTTACCTGTTTATTTAAATTATTTATTTATTTAATTAAATGATATTAAAAACATATACACATAAATTAATGGAAAAAATATAAAAGGAAAAAAATATATTGTAAGGTTGCACTTAAAAGAAATATATATAAAAATAAATATTTTTTCAAATAAATCTCGAATTACATAAAATATATAAAAATTATAATTGAATTAAAATAGTATCTTCAAAAATTAAATACAAATAAAATAATAAAAAACAACCGATGTTCAAAAAATACTAAATACAGTAAATAAGAAATTAGAGAGAAAAAAATATTAATTTAAATATAAGAATAAAATTACGCCATTACTATTCCATGTAATCAAACTCAGTTCCTATTGTAATGCCCACAACTCATTACTATTCCGTGTAATATTATGCCATTTGGACAGAATGCCACGTAAGAATAAAAAAACTTAACCTAGAAAAAGCATATCAAATTAAAGGGGGGGGGGGGGGAACTCCACCTTCAATTCTCTTTTTTCTAATTTTTTTTCTCTTTATTCTCTGCAAAACCCTAACTATATATTGCGACTTTAGTATTTTGCTCCATTTTTTATTTTATTTCTGGTCTATAATCATTCATCATAGAATGAGAAAATGTATAGAGATTTCAATTGTTATTCACAAAATTATATCCCGTGGAAACTAGATTTATTATATAATATTTAAGAGTATAGTAATGATTATTTTTTAAAAAAAATTATATTCGAAAATACATATAAATAATATTTTTTTTTATTTTTAAAAAATATTTTTAATATCAATACATTAAAATAATTTTTTTAAAATAATTTAAAACAAAAATAATCATAAAAAATCACAAAACATTGTTTCAACCATAAATGATAAAACCACTTGCGCAAATTGGTGTCTTGAATATGAAGAAAAGATTCCATTCATGACAGATAATGATAAAGATAAACCCAAGAGGCACACTAGATGTAATAGCCCAAATACGAATATTATATTTGTCTTTGTATTTTAAAAATATTTTAAATTTTTTTTAATAATTTTTATTTTTATTTTATTTTTGAATTAAATTTTTTAATATTTTCAAATTATTTTAATATACTAATATTAAAAATAAATTTTAAAAAATAAAAAAATATTAATTTAATATATTAAAATTTTTTTAAATAACACTATCATAATACTAAACAACTCTAAAATTATTTTAGTAAGCCAAAATTTAGGGTTCCAAAAATATTTTGGAGACACGGTTCATTAAGAGATCATAAACAATCAATATTTATACGTTTTTTCCTTAATTTTATAAACATGTTAACGTTAATTATGAATAAATGTGATTTTATCAATTATAAAAATTCTTAAAAAAATATCAAAATATTTTCATGTAAACACACATAACAAGGAATTCTATCTCATGTAAGCTTGCAAGGAAAAAAAAAAGGGTTAAAATTAAACAATTAAAATCTCTCTAAAAGCACCTCGTATTTGCATTAAATTAACCATGCACTAACTATTAAAATGGAATAAAATCCTATACAATTTTTTTTGTGTGTGTGGTTTAACGATATATAAGGATATTTTTGAAGAAGTTTGTGAATATCAACTAATTAAGGCATTATTTAGAAACGTGATGTGGTACAAATTGTATTTCTAAAAAAATTTATTTATTTTTATTAAAAATATATATTTTTTATGTTTTGAATTGTTTTGATACGGTAATTTCAAAAATAATTTTTAAAAAATAAATAAATAATATTTTTTTGATACATTTTAACACAAAAAAATATTTTAAAAAACAATTGTAACCACGTTCCCAAACAATCCTAAATATTTTTTTTAAGTAATTTTAAAATTGCCTCTCCATATAAATTTTACTATGCATTTAAAAGAATTTAATATTTTTTATAAATATTAATCCTAAACTTTTAATCACTATGAGGTTAATCTTAAATAATTATAAAAAGTAATTAGATTTTATGCATGCTGTAAAAATATTTTTTAATTCAAAATATATTAAAATAATATATTTTTTAATATTAACGTATTAAAATTATAAAAGTTTATATATATATATATATGAATTTAATTATTAATTACATGATTACTTTTTTAACAGAGAAATAAAATAATTCTAAATAAAATAAAATAAGAGAATCGGGACCAACTTTTCTTATTTGCTTTCCAACTTTCTTTCTGTCAGCAAAGCCTCTTCTTTCTTCAAGGAAAAAAATAATTAGATGGCTCGTCAAGCCGTCGCGAAACTACTCGGCTCGATCGCATCACGCAAGCCTTCCTCTACCACTTCTCTCCTCAACCTCTCGCCGTCTTCGGCGGCTCAGACTCGCCATTATGCAGCGGCTCCACCACCACCTCCGGCGGTTTTCGTTGACAAAAACACTCGCGTGATTTGCCAAGGCATCACTGGAAAAAACGGCACTTTCCACACCGAACAAGCCATCGAATACGGCACTAAAATGGTATAACAAATTTCATATTTGTTAGTTTTTATGTTTCCTAAAAAAGTTCAAAATTTGTGAGGGTGTGATTCTTGAAGTGCGGTTTGTTTGATTGTTCGCTGAAGTAGGTAGGAGGCGTGACGCCGAAGAAGGGAGGGACGGAGCACTTAGGGCTTCCAGTTTTCAACACAGTGGCAGAAGCAAAGGCTGAAACGAAGGCTAATGCTTCGGTTATCTATGTTCCCCCGCCATTTGCTGCCGCAGCGATTATGGAGGCAATGGAAGCTGAGTTGAATCTTGTTGTGTGCATTACGGAAGGGATCCCTCAACATGATATGGTAAAATTTATTATTCTTTTTTTAAAATGTTTATTTTTAAAATTGATTAAATTTAGAAGTGAAATTGCATTATGTTCAGTGGTATGATATTATTTGTCATTTGATATTTTGGTATTGTTAGTTTTATTAATGGTTTCCTGATGAATTAAATTTTGGTAAATATACTGCCTTGTGGTTGGAGTTCCGATCGATATGTAGTTGATTGCTGGCTGGCTCGGTTATTATGTTTGCTTTGTTTTTTCTTTGTTCTTCTGAAAGTGATTTTGAGATGATGTTTATTAATTTCAGGTACGTGTGAAGGCTGCTCTGAACAGGCAAACTAAAACTCGGTTGATTGGGCCAAACTGTCCTGGAATCATTAAACCGGGAGAATGTAAAATAGGTATAATGCCTGGCTACATCCATAAACCAGGTCGTATTGGAATAGTTTCTCGATCCGGAACTTTGACCTATGAAGCGGTAAGGCCTGATTTGATCTGCTGATAATGTGTTGATAAGAAAAAACGTCTCTTTCTCTGTGTTCCCCAGGTAAGCTTTGAAATATACAAATTGCTTCCTTGAATATGCAAGGAAAAGTGGAGTTTTATATGTCCATCTGCTTCATACTTTAATAGATATCATTGAGTGTTTTGTGACTTTAGTAGGAGGTTTTTTTTTTTCTTTACATCTTAATTTATTTGTTTTCAGCCTTATGGGTACAATTTTTTTTTTTTTTTTACTTTTCAGGTTTTCCAAACAACTGCTGTTGGCCTTGGACAATCCACTTGTGTTGGTATAGGAGGAGATCCATTCAATGGAACAAACTTTGTTGATTGCATAGAGAAGTTTCTTGCAGATCCTCAAACAGAAGGTAAATTGTTCCCAGAAATATTTGCCTGCTTGTTTTAATTATTTGTTAAAAAAGAATGTTGCAGAATTTGTCGCTAGGAATTTTCACACATAAAGAAACATACACAAACTCTTGTATGTTCAATGTTCATATAAACTTTGTCATTGAGTATGCTTTACTATTGATGGTTTAAAGCACATGGTCTGGATTCATTGGTTAACCTTGCTGATGCACTACATAGATACTTTGAATTGTCCATGTTGTCAGTCTGTTTGTGGCTTCAAATTCTTACATACAGTATTATGATAAAATTATATGGTAGCTGTATTTTGCCTTTTATTTTCTTATAAGAATGAGTTATCTCATGATTAATAAATGAGTTTCTCCAAAACCATCTTTCAGTTTACTTAAGCTGGATTTTATTTTGGATGGGGGTGGTTAATAAATATGTTCTTCACTTCTTTTTATTTTCTTCATTTTATTGCTCTGTTTTTCCTTTATTTCTGTTGATATCAATAGATGTTCCAGAAAGAATTGCAGTAGATATTGGACAAACAGGATACACATGTGAACTATAATTGCATTATGCATTTCAGGTATCGTTCTTATAGGGGAGATAGGAGGGACTGCAGAAGAGGATGCTGCTGCATTAATAAAGGTAATGGCTGCCCATCTGTCAGTAGATTCAGTTTGAGCTCAAAATTTTGTATATATAGTCAATTTCATAATTGGTTTACAGTAAATCCCTGTAAATTATGTGTTATATATTTATTTATTTTTGAAGTATTGGTGGGAATATGGGATCTACTGGGGGCATGACATGTTATGAGTTCTTCTATGTAGCTGACTTAAATTTAATATATAAATAAGCTTTCAGATTTACTATTCTGAGTATGTCTATTGTTATTTATGCACTTTTGGTGGATGCTCTAAACTCAGATTCTTATGGGTGCATAGACTTGAGTCTTCTGGTCTGTACTTTAATGGCTTCCATTCTTATTTAAAGAAATGTTTTTTTTTTATTACTACAGCAAAAAAAAAAAAACTACTGCAAAACCTTGGTTCTGTTAAGGGGGAGGATAGACAAATCTCTTAGTGTCGCTTTGTTTTGAAAGAACTGAGGTAGAAAAAATCTAATAGCCGAGATATTGTTTCAGTCGTCATTCTTTGATTGATGATTTGATTGTTGCTTGTCCACATTTCTTTTTAGTTTGATTTCATTATTTGTATTTTTTTAATTCAACTGGGTTGTTGATAATGTGTTTTAGAGAATGCTAGTGATTTGTGTAAGTAATCTTTAAATCAATTTTATTATAGTTAACAATTCAGATTCTGTTCAGATGTGCCTGTGTTGAGTCTTTGAAGTTTATGGCAACTCAAATTTCACAAAACCTCATGTGGGGTTTGCTTCAATATCTGAAAAAAAAAATATTGAGGATATTGGATAAGTCAGTGTTTGATTAAAAATTGTAGGGTATATAAGATGTTATTTCTTTATCCTTTGTTCCTCACAAGACTCTTGCTGCATTATTGTTCTCATTGCTGGAGCATTTCTTTGTTTTCTGTTTATATGTGATCAAATGAATCCATTCTAACAGGAAAGTGGAACTGAGAAGCCTGTTGTGGCCTTCATTGCTGGACTTACTGCACCACCAGGCCGTCGTATGGGACATGCTGGAGGTATATTGTTTTTGGTAGTGCACTTTATATAATTTTATGCTTGCCTTTTTGTGTGTGCATGTATGTGGATATACACATTCATATAGATTGAAGTAGGAGCAGGGCAGCCTAAAATATGCAAGATAAATGGCTCATCTTGCTGGGGAGGTGGTGGAAGGACCATGTAAATTTTAAATAAAAGAGATTTTGGTGGAGGAGGGTGGGTGAGTGCTGAGTGGAATGTTAAGGGTTTAATTGTGTGTGAAATCAAATTAAAAATACAGATTCTCTGCATAAACACTTCCAAATTGAGTGTGGGATGAATGAAAAGTGGCCTTGGCAACTATATAGATAGAAGGAAATCAGGATTTTGGCTCTGGGATGGAGGGTGCTTGCACAAATGACTTTCGAGTAACTCGGAAATACTCTGTTAATTATCTTTATAGCATCAAGCCTTTGTTTCAGTGAAGGTGGTCTGAAATCAGCCTTGAATCTACTAGTCAAGCATGTTTTTGTCCCCATACCTTCTGGGAGAAAATGTATCCCCAATGTCATCCACATCAACCCTAGAACCCTAGGCGATTACTAGCTGTACGTTTCAAGTTTCCGGGACTGCCCTACATGACTTGTGAGCGCTAAGTCCAGCTCAAACACCTCTTGATTATTACTATTGTAATTTGAACGAGTTAAATTTCCAGTACGGAGCATGAGCTTAACATTGTGCTTCTGAAATCAGTGCTTCCTGGCTGTATGCTGCTAAGGTTTAGTAGCTGGAGAATATTTCTAGATTGCTTTTCTATGAGTTTCGTACGCGTGTGTCCTTGTATTGACTACCCCCTCTATATGTGGTCATGTTGCTGTAGAATTTAACAATCCTTGAGAGCGATTGCAATTTGGTATAGGAATCCCTGAAATGTCTTCAAGGTGTTAAAACATCTTTATGTTTGGTCTCTTTTTGTGCAGCTATTGTCTCAGGTGGAAAAGGGACTGCGCAAGACAAAATCAAGATCCTAAGGGAAGCTGGAGTTACTGTTGTAGAGTCCCCTGCAAAAATTGGTGTTGCAATGCTTGATGTTTTTAAGCAGAGGGGTCTCGCAAATTAATTTGGACAAGTTAAGTTTGTTTTGTTGTCTGCTTTTAAATTCTTGATAATCCGGTGCAACCAAAAAAAGAAAAATCTTGATAGTTTCCTTCTTTCTCTCAGCCAAACCCACGCAGGTTTATAATGAATAAAGGAAGATTTTTGCTCCTCCCTTTGATAAATATAATTGCATGTTATTACTTCTATAATTGAAGTTGATGTCCTCCGTTTTTTATTCATTTCCCTCTCCCATAGAAATCTGCAAAAGTTTTGCCTATTATTGGTTGACCTGGCTATTTTTTTTTTTTTCTAAATTCTGGTATCTAAAAATTTATTAGATCCTGACTAATCCGGGAGCTAGGTAAGGGGGGCTATAATATCTTTTAACTTGAGTTCAATTTTTTTCTGCTTGCGTCTTTGTTTATCCCTTGGCATCGTTTTGCTTACAAAGGCTAGCATAGAGTTTTAGACCCAGATTTAACCAACAATGTACCCTCTCTGTTTTGATTTGCATCATCAATATCTTTTTCTAATTTTAATTTAGGTTTTTGGATTAGGAATTTTTTTTATTAAGATCATATTCTTAATGTTGCTAAATATGTTATTATACCAAGCTCATCTATACAAATATTGTACCCAATTCTTGTTAGATTTGAAAATTTGTAATTTAAAAAATAAAATAAAAAAATTGTGTTTTTGACCCAAGCTTTAAAATAACTTTTTATTTTGAAATATTGTTTGCAAGATTAAAATATTGTTTAGGTGTTTTTTTAGAATAATTTGGTAGAGTAGAAAGACTGAAGGAGTTGTAAAATCATACAAATAGAATTTTACATATCATTCTTTCATTCACATAAACCTTATCCTTCTTGTGTAAATTAATAGAAATCTTCTTCTCATGTAAACTTGCTCATCTATCACTAGCTGTGGAGCCTAGCCTTCATACACCCTATACGATCATTACTTTCTTTCTAGCTTTTTACATGTTACTTGCATAGTTATCATTTTTTTATTAAGTACTTACTGCAAATTTAGCATTATTAACATTGTAAATGTATAAGAGTGTGTTTATGGTTGCTTTTCAAATTATTTTTTGTATTGAAATGTATTAAAATGATATTTTTTAAAATTATTTTTGAGATAAGCGCATCAAAACGATTTAAAACATAAATTTTTTTTAAAATTTTAAAAATAAATAAATAAAGTTTTTGGAAATGTAGTTTTACAAATGTTCTCAAAACACACAAGGATAATTGTGAAACCTATACCTTTCCGTTTCTTGCTAATACTTTCTTATCCTCAAAACACATGCTATTTATACTACAATTAACAATCATAATTCTTGAGAGATTTTGGAGAGTTGAGGTTTCTCATACTATTTCTACTATTTAATATATTTAATAAGTCTTTTCAATGTTGCATTCTTGTTTTTTTTATCTTTGTAAATAGTAGAAACTCTTTCAATTTCCTTCAAAATCTCAATTAGAATGATTGATTTAGAACTTATTAAGAAACTCATTTAATACTACCTTGACACATAAAAATCACTGCTCTATTAATGTTTTCAATTACTAATGCATGAATTTGATATGAAAGAAGCTCATGCGAAATTGACATGACGGATAGCAGACAACTAAGCTAGTTAATTCCCAAAAACCCTCGAAATAAAAAGCACGATTATAGCCGTAGGGAAATATTTAATGCAGTATAAATCTATTAAAAAATTGCTTTTCATTTTTTTTTAGGTAAGGGTGGAATTCAAAGTAGATGGATAGAAAAGAAAAAAGATATCACATATGAAAAGCGTGTTAAAAATACATTTAGGTCCATAAATTTTAAAAATAACATAAATTAGACAATTTAGATCCCTTAAAAAATTAGTTTTGGTATAAAAAAAATTTTATAATATTTTTTTAATTTCTAGTTAGAGAGATAAAAAAGAGAGAGGTCGTCGAATTTCAACAATAAAAGAAGGTAACTGCTCAAGCCATTTCTAACCATCAAAATAGATTATTTTTTTGTATCCACGGGTTTCATGAGATGAGAGGGGCTTGATGGTGATTGTTTAGAATCTCAATATTGATTGAAAAAACAGATCTAAGCTGAGAAAGATAAATCTAACCTTGTTTGATTTCGTGTTTTTTGATATTTTTTGAGTATTTTGAATTGATATATTGGTTTATGAGTGTTCTGATAGTGTTGATAAGGTGTTTTTGTGTTGAACATAACTTAAAAAATTGAGTTTTTTGAACAAAAGTGGCTTGCCTTGATTTTTCGGGCACCACTGGATGATCGGAATCTAGGCTTTCAGATGACATATCACTATGTGTATTTTTTCTTTTAAAAAAAGATGTCTAGCCCCTTAAAATATTAAAAATAAATTCAAAATCAGACTTGGAAGCCTGAGCTTGAAGGCCCATCAACACGGTTAGGCTTTTCCTTGCAACGACCCAAACGTGTTGGGAAAAAAATGATAGCAATGTCTAAATATTTTTTTTTGTATATTAAATTTTTTTAATCCAACCGGTAATAAAACTAGTGCCATCAATCTAGTAAATCTTTATGTCTAGAGAGGTTTTTTCTTTTCTTTTCTTGGTTGCTTTCACGTTCTTTATGAGAGAATAATAAAAACCTTAAAATAGTACTTTCCAAGTTCACTGAGTACTTCGAAATCTAATCCGGGATCATCAATCCATTGTTTGTCGAATTCAGCTCATCGTCTCGTATTGATCATATCATGTTCATTATTCTTGTATTCACGCAACCAGAATCTATCACTAAATCCAGAATAAGTAATTTAGAAGAAAACAGGATATTTTTAAGAAAATCCAGACATGTTAAGATTCATGGCCCTAGCATGGATCATCACTTATTAGATCAAATTATTCAGATGTTTTTTTTGTCAAGAATCAACAATGAAGACTAAGTTAATTTTCTTCAATCTCCAATTTTGAGCTTGTTTTACATTTTAATTTTTTTTTTATTAACGTGGGTGTCCAGGTTAACTTGCGTATATTTCTATTTATCTTATGGGTTCTAAAGTTAACGACCATATAAATCTTTGGTGATCATTATATTAATAACCATATAATTTAAACTTGAGATCACAAGAAAAACAAATTTTTTAATCCCAAATTCTTACCAATAGATCACTTACTAGATAGTTCACTTCAACTTTTCTTTTTTATCATGGTTTTACTTACACAATGTCTATGGGACAATCATCAATAAATCTAATGCCACCTTAATTTTAAGAAGATTGTCTCATTTACTTGATCTAACTTGTCTAAGCCCAAAGAATTCTCTTTGTAATTAACCTGGTTGGTCCTGCTCCAATACTTTGGTCTTGTTTGGACACACAGTGAAAACCATGTTATTTTAAATTTCAAATTTATTTTTTGTTTATATCAAAACTAATTTTTAAAAAATATAAAAAAATTATTTTAATATATTTCTAAGCGAAAAAATACTTTGAACCGCAACCATTACCACAATCCCCAACACACCATTAATAACGAGCTTAGGAGTGTTTCTTCAAGCAAAAATTGTTGTTTTTCAAGAACAAACGTTTAACTAAATCAATTTCTTTTGAAAATTTACAATGAAACAGGCTAATCTTGAAAATTTATTAGTTCCTTGCATCAGTTTTACAAGCACACATATGATAAAAGTTTAAAACTATTAATTTGCATATATTATAGGCTCCAATCCTTTATTACATACTCATTGCAAAAACAAAATTTGAAATTAGCGTGATAATTTTCTTATTATATGATGATAGATTAAAGAATTATTTTATTATATAAGGACATATTAAGTTATTAATCCTATAAAATACCAAGAATTACATGTAAAAATAATATTTTATTTTTCAAATAAAAGTGTTTTATTATTTTGGGCTTCAATAACAATTGAAGAAAGGATATGTTTAATAAACTAGAATTTGGGTTAAGCGATTACTATATAGTCTTCAAAACCAAAAGGACTAATTTGTTTGTTCTTCATAAATATAGGTACTAAGGTATAATTTTATCTTTTCTTTTCCATCCACTCACTAACCCTTTAATAATTTATTTATTTTTCTTTTTTAATCCTAATCCAATTTCTAGCAAATAAGATGCCAAATTCCCAACTCAAGACTAGTCTTGAATCTTGATCTCTCTCCCCTTTTGATTGATCAAAGTATATCCTATCACAAATTGACAAGTCATCCATCCCATCTCTAATCCTCTTAAAACCATAATTAACCTCTATTTTAATTACTCTCTCTAGGGATTAGGGCTTTAACCCGAGAGAAAAAAATAAAAACCCTCCACAAGTCCATATCTGATATCACATCTCCTTGAAACCCCAATGCTCAAGCTCCACTCTGTCTTCTCTCTCCATCAGCATGAAACCTTAAAAATGCTAAAACCATAAAAGTCGCAAAAACACACTTCAATTTCTCTCAAAAAGACCAAACAATGGAAGTCCCCAAAACAGAACCCACAACGAACAAATCATCGTCATCATCAGTGTCTGTGAAGTCAGATCTGATGTCAACTCTTTCACTCAAATCATTCAAACTCAAAACCAAACAACAAGAGCTTCTGATCCGTGTCTCAATCCTCTGTTTGGTCTATGTTTTAGCTTTCATTACTCGTTTGTTTAGTGTCTTACGTTATGAGTCAATGATCCATGAATTTGATCCATATTTTAATTATCGAACTACCCTCTTCTTAACTCAAAAGGGTTTTTATGAATTTTGGAATTGGTTCGATTCCGAGAGTTGGTACCCTCTTGGACGTATCATTGGTGGAACCCTTTATCCTGGATTAATGGTTACTGCAGCCATTATGTACTGGGGTCTCCGATTCTTACGTTTCGCTGTTCATATTCGTGAAGTTTGTGTGTTAACGGCACCATTTTTCGCGTCCAATACTACAGTTGTTGCGTATTTTTTCGGTAAAGAGATATGGGATACTGGTGCTGGGTTGGTTGCTGCTGTATTGATTGCGATTTGTCCTGGTTATATATCGCGATCTGTTGCAGGGTCTTATGATAATGAGGGGGTTGCGATTTTCGCTTTGTTGTTGACTTTTTATTTGTTTGTCAAGGCAGTGAATACGGGGTCTTTAGCGTGGGGATTGGCGTCGGCTTTTGGGTACTTTTATATGGTTTCGGCTTGGGGAGGTTATGTTTTTATTATTAATTTGGTTCCACTTTATGTGTTGGTGTTGTTGATTACTGGGAGGTATTCGATGAGGTTGTATATTGCCTATAATTCCATGTATGTGTTGGGAATGTTGCTTGCTATGCAGATTCGGTTTGTTGGGTTTCAACATGTGCAATCAGGGGAGCACATGGCAGCTATGGGTGTGTTCTTCTTGATGCAGGTTTGATGTTTATTCTCTTCTTTTATTTATTACTTGCTGTGATGGATTTGAAATTGAATTGTGTAGTTTGCTTGAATTGCTTGTCTTATGTTTGGTTTCTTTTGGACAAGTTTGAGGCTAAGTAACAGAAGTTTTTCTTAAATGCAGTATTACGAATTGACAGTCCTTGAATTGATACCACTGTTGTCTTAAGTTAAAAAATGACGTTTTGTACGAGTGTTAAACTTTTGAAATTTGAATATGTTGTTTGTTTTGAAATCATCACATTTTAAACATGTTATTTGTGTTGCTTTAGTCTCTCTATCAGGTCCATTTACTTGATTTTTCCAAATACTCACAAAACTGCTAAAGTTTTATACTTGTTGAGTCTTCATCTATATTCTTACATGCCTATAACTGCGAATGATATTAAGTATAACTGCGAATGATATTAAGATGGTTTATACTACCATTACAAGTTATAACTATTTTAGTCAGAGTAGAAAATGCTTATTTTCTTTGGATATGCACTGACCCTGAACTGTTTGTACAGGTGTTTTACTTCTTAGGTTGGGTTAAGCACCTGCTAGGTGACAAAAAGAAGTTTGAAGCCTTTTTGAGGATCACTGTCACATGCGCAGTAGGTGTAGGCGCTATTGCTCTCGGAGTTGGCACAGCATCTGGGTATATTTCACCATGGACTGGCAGATTTTACTCTCTGTTGGATCCAACATATGCTAAGGATCACATTCCCATCATTGCATCTGTTTCTGAGCATCAGCCAACAGCTTGGTCATCTTTCATGTTTGATTTCCATATCCTGCTTTTCCTTTTCCCTGCTGGTCTGTATTTCTGCTTCAAACGGCTGTCAGATGCCACAATATTCATAGTTATGTATGGTCTTACAAGCATGTATTTTGCTGGTGTCATGGTGCGGTTAATTCTTGTTGCTACACCTGCGGTATGCCTCATTAGTGCCATTGCTGTTTCTGCCACAATAAAGAATTTGACTACATTGTTAAGGACTAAGAGCAAGGTTTCCCAAACTGGTTCTACTAAAGGAACAAGCGGTGGGAAGGGTTCTTCTAAGGTGAGTTCTTTACACTTGATTTGGACTGTTTCCTCTCAATTCTTTTGACTATTTATGAAGACAACTGGTAGTATTGTGGCTGAAATGAATCTCTCTATTCTCGTGGTTTGTGTCAACTGCCCTTAAGATGGTGAACAAAATCAAGGTTCCAATAAGCTTGTTATATATTTTAGAAAACCAGCTGATCTAAGTAACATTTCTATGCTGCTTCACTTGTGGGATAATATTAAAGTTGGTTTTGGCACACCTTTCATTATTATGCAGCCATGCTAAACTCTGCTTTAAGAGTCTGAAAAGGATGTGTTTTACTCATGCTAAGACCTGCTACTGATCTTAGGACAACTCATCCATTTATTCTGAAAGGTTTTTTTTGCTAATGATGTTTTCTGAGGAAACTATTGGCTCACATTGCTGTTCTTATCTCTTTGTAGTTTTGATGATCTTAAGTGCTGTATATTTAAGAGTTTGGAGTTGTAATTATTTAATAATTTCAATGTTCTTGTTTACTCCTTTACATGGATTAGGTAAGAAAGTAGTTTTTGTTGAGCTGCTTCAAACATTGAATAAATTATGAAGCTCTAATTTCAGTAATGCTGCTATTATTTGGTGTCTGGTCATCACTCTTTCTAGTACATCTGGACTATTACAACTTTTGAATAATACTCCTATCAAGTGCTATTGCATTGGAGCAAGTTTTCCCTTTGTTTTATTCTGGTTGTTGCTATAAAATAATGCTAGTTGTATTTGATGTGCAAGCAGGCTTTGCCTGATCAGTCTCAGCCTTTTCAAAGAAATGGTGCTATTGCATTGCTTTTCGGTGCATTTTACTTGCTAAGTAGGTATGCCATACATTGTACCTGGGTGACCTCAGAGGCCTACTCATCTCCCTCAATTGTCTTGGCTGCAAGGGGTGCCCATGGTAACAGGGTCATCTTTGATGATTACCGTGAGGCATACTATTGGCTTCGACAGAATACTCCTCCAGATGCTAAGGTGATGTCATGGTGGGATTATGGGTATCAGATCACTGCCATGGGGAACAGAACAGTTATTGTTGACAATAATACCTGGAACAATACTCACATTGCCACTGTTGGCCGTGCAATGTCATCTTATGAAGATGAGGCATATGAGATAATGAGATCACTTGATGTGGATTATGTACTAGTTGTCTTTGGTGGTGTTACAGGGTATTCTTCTGATGATATCAACAAGTAAGGCTCTAGTTTATGTTTTTAATTGAACGTGATATGCATTTTATAAGATCCCAAATCAGTTAACAGTCTATAGTTTGCTTTCTTCTAAATAATTTGAATTTGAATAGTTTAGCATATGCCATTGACATTACCTGCCCAGTCAGGGAGTGTTGGAGTGGTTTAATGTAATCTTAAATTCAGATGTTGATGCCATTCAGTTGTTGAAGACTAGAGAAGTGGTTTTATACCATCCTAAATTCATTTGTTTCCCCTTTGAAACCGCAGACTATATGTAACATTTCTTTTGTTGGACAAATCGCAGAAGCTTTCAAATATGGTCCTCCTTAGCTATTCTCATTCATGGCTTATGAGCTTCTCTTTGATAACATCAATCTTCTTAATGTTTGTGGGTAATGTAATTTTCATGTGTCTAATAAAGCTATTCATTTGCACTAGGTTTTTGTGGATGGTGAGAATTGGAGGTGGAGTATTCCCTGTAATTAAGGAACCTGACTATCTTGTCAATGGGGAATATCGTGTTGACAAAGGTGCAGCTCCCAAGATGTTGAACTGTCTCATGTAAGTTTATGCATCTTAGTCATTTTCATCTTAAAGAAAATTGCAAGATGAGAACAATGTAAACTCCACAATCGATCTTGTTTTATCTTTAGTATTTGTTATTTATTTATTTTTTATTTTTCACAATATATCCCGAAACATGGTTCGTTGGAAGTTCTGCCTAGAGAGACTGCAAAAATTGTCAGATATCATGTAAAGTGAGGGTGTGAGGAGTTTGAGGGCTCCTTTCCTCCGTTTGAGGACATTGCATCCATCATTTAATAGGACAAAGAATCGGATTTGAGTGTCGCGTGCCCACACCAAAATCTTAAAGATTTACAATCATACAAGTTTAACTAGATATCTTTCTCATGCAAATGCTATAGTTACATATGGGCTGTCAGGCCAACTAATCTCAATAGTAGTGCCAAAACAGCCTTTCTTTTCTGTGTGAGAACATGCCTTCTAATAAAAGATGTGTCCGTCCTACAGACAAGGCGTAGATTTTTCTCTCTTATTGCTTCCTATACTTCTTTGTTCTGCACTTTTGCTTTCTCTGTTAGCTTGGATTCTGTAATATTTAATAAAAATTACTTGCCAATATTTTGGTTTTGAATCTTTTTTCAAAGTCACGTAGGTTTTCCTTTTCCTCTAAAATTGCATGCCTTAGTCATTTCCAATGTCTTTGACTATTCCTATGCCTTTCTTGATTATTTTATTGCACTACTTTATCAAGGAAATTTCCTAGTTTTTCACAGGCCTGATTCCCATAAGCTAGGGTCTTTGTTATAGTTGATCTGATATTTTGACCTTCGACATTATTGTGAACTAAAGAACAATAATTTTCCTCGAGGAAATTTATGGCATTCCAACATTGAGAAAGTATAACTTTGATGAATTGAAGATCATATATTAATCATGTGTTACCCAGTGTGGTGCAATTTTTATAGTTTAGAGAAGTTATATATTGTTTATTGATTGTTGGTGAATAGGTACAAGCTATCCTACTATCGATTTGGAGAGCTGGTAACAGAATATGGGAAACCTCCAGGGTAAGTTAAAACATTTCTTGTCTTTTCTCTTGCAAGTTGTTTAGCATTTGCACTTGTTGGGTGGCAATGAGTGTTTCTGGAAGGTACTACCTGGTGATTACTCCGCATGGACTCGCATTCTTTTGAAATTGATCATACTGGGGGCTTTAGCATGCTTCATTTTTGTTACCTTTTGTAATTGCTCTCTGTTGTGGTAGGTATGATCGAGCAAGGGGGGTCGAAATTGGAAATAAGGACATCAAACTTGAACACTTGGAAGAGGCATTCACGACATCTAATTGGATTGTTCGTATCTACAAGGTCAAGCCACCAAATAATAGGTGGTGAAATCTCTCATTCCATGTAGGCGAGAAGGAAATTGGTAGTTGGACTGCAATCGAGTCTTGAGAGGGAGGGAGGGAGAGAGAGTTGGCCATAGAAGTAGAGTACTAGTAAGAGGTTGAGCTTGTAGTATTCAAGGCTTTTTAAATTTTCTGAACCTGAATTTTGGTCTCTGGAACAGCCCTTCACCTCATCCATTTCGAACTATTTGTCATGTTATATTGCAGACAGATAAACCATCTTAGATCCTCGACTAGTTAGTATCAAACGTAACTTGCTGACTTTTTTGAGCAATTTATAGATCTTAATTGGAAGAAAGATTTTATCACGTCAATTATTATGCACGGCAAAGCTATGGGGCCAAAAACATAATCAGCAAGTGAACTAGTTGTATGTTCTGAATGTTGTCAAAGGCATTGTGATTGTGGTAAAACTTCCTTGCTTGTAGACACTGCTGATTTAGAGTTGTATGTATGGAGTTGATCTATTGCCGGGACCAGGGTTCAGATTTCTGAACCGTGCAATGGATTCAGGTTCTGGATTTTATGGATTCAGGTTCTGGATTTTGTTTCCTTTACAATCTCAGGTTGTTTTCTTTCCCGATGGATTTTGAAGGACACTGCGAATCTAACTTGGGCTGCTTTGACATGGCTGGAGAAATTTTACCGTCTCTTTATTATTGTCTAATTTCATCACAATCTAAATTACCCTCCAGGTTTACATATTCCCTTTTTAATACATAATTTTGGTGTAATTTGCCTTTTATTTTTTCACTATAGTTAATATTGTTTGGTCATTAGAACACCAAAACTGGCATCAGAAAAACCCAGACAGTCACGCACACAACAAGCAACGATTTTTGAGTAAATTCTCTTTTAGTCCCTAGTTTTTTAATGCATTTACGAGTTAATCTTTTAATGTTGAAAACGAGTAACTTAGTCCCTTGACTCTCCTTGACAGTTGTTTTATTAAACCATATGTTGTTTTTTTTTTTCCTAATCTCGGACGTGCCATTTGACAGTCTTTTGGAGAAAAACTAAGATGTCTTAATAAGAAAACGATCAGTAAAGGGACTAGCATTTAACTCTTTAAAAAAGTACTAAATTTTAATATGATTTAAAAAATAGGGACTGAAGAATAATTTACACAAGGGTATTTTTATCCTGTTTCCATCGTACGTGAACAAAGTGCAGACATGGAGTTGTAAAGGGCTCCTGGTTACTGCTTGATGCTCCCATCTTATAGTAGCTAAGAGGAGATGGAACCTCCCACCCAACTCCACCTCTTTCAAACTCAAACACGTGTCTTCAACATCAAAAGCTCAAACTTGACCACATCCAACAAAGCTGCAACAACAGCACTACTACTGCTAGGGTAATTTATTATGGAGTTGGGCTTCTAGAGTCATCTCCATTTACTTGCTCTGTTGCCTCAATTTTGTTGCACTTGCTCAAGATTATCTATATTTTTCTTCTTCTTCATATGGATGTGAGGATGTTAGCAGTTACTATGCTAGCGTGGCGAGCACCTCTCACCGTCTTACACAGAGGTTTGGGATGACCTCAAGGTTCTTGATGCTGCAAATGTTGATAGGCCTCAAGCTTCATCTGGGATGTACGTACTTTTGTCTTTATGTTTTTGGTTTTGTGATGATGGTGCTAAGAATCTTGTTTATGGTAATAATTGAGGTGGATTTTGTATGTGCAGAATTTATATTTACTCACTGAGAGCTGTTTCAAAGAACCAAGCAGGAAAACCTGAAGCATGGAATAGATAAGAGAAGTGGTTCGTTTGTTTTTTTCTTTTGGTAGTAATTTGCCAAAAACCTTGTTAAAGTTGTTGCTTTGTCTTTCAATGCATTTTTTTTGTTGATCTTCTGAATGGTGAGTTGGCAGAAATTTTCTTTTAGTAGTTTTTTCTTGTGCGCGTTCTTGTTCTAGTTCCTACTGCAAGTGGGCATTCTGTATCATGATATCAAAGCATGTCTTTGATCTGTCCTTGTTTTACTTCCCTCTTAGGCTAAGTTCTTCTCTAAGCTGCATTTTGCGTCTTTCTCAAGTGAAACCCTTTGGATTTGCAACTATGCCTAATATCTATGCTTCCTCGGTTCTGCTTCCACTTAACCATTCCATCTAATGAAGGTACCTTTCTGTTGAAGGGCATTGGATATGGAGGAGGGAAGAGGGAAGCTTGTTAAAAATGGTACTTAAAAATCTTCAAGGGATTATCCTTTTCTTTTTAATTTACGACAGTAATGACTAGCCCATATCCTGTTATATGTCCTTTTACATGTTTGATGTAGAGACATCGAGCATCCACTCTGGAAATGGTTCCATTCTTCCAGATCTTTTTTATGAGAAATTGAGAATCGAGAAACAATTTTATCATGTATTTTTCTAACCTTGAATGGATTGTGCACTGTGTGCAAGGATTTTTCCACCAATTTGATGCTATATGTTCTAGTATATAACAACATTTATTTCATCAAACATGGAAAAACTTTTCACCATCTTTTCCTGATAAATCTAGTATTGGTTATTGCGTTCTTGTAAGTGGCAACAATGTCAATGTCTCAAACTGCTGCACTTTGCAGGGGAACATTTGTGGCCTCGTTCTTATGGACTAACTGGTGGTCCATCCTCGACTGATTTACATAATATTCGCCCAGAAGATGTGAATGGTGAGAGAGGCTGCTGCTCTTCGTGTACAATTGAGAATCCGGTCTCATGAACTGACCATCCATCCTTAGCTGATAAATAGTTGAAGTGCTGTTCAGTAAATTCACATCAGGGAAACAAATACTGTGGAGAATGCCATGAGAAATCAATCGCAAACAAAGAAGCTTCTCTTGACATGGAAATGGACAAGGAGAGATGGGCACCACCTACACAGGTTTTGTGCATGTCTTGAACCTACAGGCTATATGTTCCTTCTTAGTATTTTAAGTTGATTTCTTGGTAGTAAGTTGATTATTATCACATGCTCTTGAAACTGTAGACATGGGAATTAACAAGTTGTGCTTAGGCAGGGTTATGCTTTAGGTTGTTCCAAAGTGTTCTTGGCAGGATGTGCAAAGATCATTCCACACTCATCGATCAAGAGCCCCATTTGGTCTGGACGATAGAAAAATTGGCTTGTACAACCAAACACAGCACCGGCTGATTGCTCCACCACAAGCCACACCAGTTTCTGCAAGATCCTCACCTTCTCAATCCAGTGGCAGCTGCAAGATCTTTACCTTCTCAGTCCAGTGACAGCTCCTCAAGGTTCCAGCCTCCATTCAATGTGAAGTTTCTCCTGACCAGCAATGTGAACTCCAGCAGCAGCCCCTGACAGCAAGCTCATCCATTTTCCAAGGACAACGTCTATTATCTTCTCGGCCGTGAGTAGCAGCGGTTGTGTTCCTCAGCCACTCCAATAGCTCCAACCATGAGCAACTTTAGCAGCAAGACTTTCTTCTCAGTCATGGTGGTTTGTCGAGAGCATTCTTGAAGGATTTTCTTCAGCTTTAATCTCATTTTCAACTGTTCCAGCAACAGAGAAGGATCTTCCAACAGCAGCCATGACAGCTCCTCCTTCCAGCGGTGTTACCTTCTCTGCACCTCCAGCTGAAACATATCGTTACTAAGCGTCCAGCAGAGGTTCCCATCGCCAGTAGAGGGTCAGTTTCACTCCAGCTCCAAGCAACGTCCAGTAACTCTTCATCTCCACAGAACCGTGATCTCCCCCTTCAGTTCACATCCGGAAAATAGCAACTTCCATCCTCTCCATCAGCAACATCGTGCGCCTCATTGTCCCGGCCATAACAGAAGTTTCAGCTGATTGTTCTCCAGCAACAGTAGCGATTGTCTCTCCTTTGTGCTTCCAAGGCAGTGTGGCAGTGTGAGTCCTTTTGTTCTGCTTTAAATGCAATGGCGTAATGTTCTTGTTGTATGATGAGACCTTTTAAAAAAACCCGAGATGCTGGTTGAAGTTCATAAAAGCGTTGGTTTTGATCTTTGAAATGTGAGAAGCTTTTTTTTTTTTTTTTAGGCTCATTCAGACTTAGTTCGGTCCTGTATCAAGGAGCCCAGCCCGTGGGTTTTGGATTGAGCCCATAATAAACCTTAAGACAGTGTTTAGTTGGGCCAAAAGTTTTTCAAAGGAAATTCCTTTTTTATCCTCAAAAAAAATTCTTAAAGCCTGTTATTTTTAGCTAAAGATAAGAAATAAACGTATCTTATTGATTTTCTAGTAATGTTTTTTTTTCTTGTTTTTATCAAAAAAAACCCTCAAATAATTTTTAAAAATTCTGAAAAAAATTTGGAACCATTTTAAAATTATTTTTGAGTCCCTAACGTGTTTTCAAATTATTTTATTTAATATTTGGATTATAAGCTTATACTATAAAATATTGACTCAATATTAAATATACTCGTTTTTCTTTAAAAAAAAAATCAGAAAATTACAAAAAAAAACAAAAATTCTCTTATTGAAAGAAAATACAAAAATATGTTTTTATTTATATGCATATGACCAAATATCTCAAAAACATTATATTTGCTTAAATAATTAAAAAAATATATCATGGCATGATTTAACATCTTTAAAAACTCAAAAAAATTATTTTCATTGATATTTTTATATATATTTTTGGATTTACTATCTAGTTTATTAAATCTACGAGAACTTGGTATATATTTCAAAAAAATTATTTTCTTTTCTTTTAATATATGAAATTATGAACTAATACGTAAGATTTATTCTTTATATTAAATAAAAAACACGTTCTTTTATTTATATTATTTGATATTAGAATGGTTAAGTTTTAACCTGATAAGATAAAGATTTTTTTATTGAGAAAGACTATTCTTAAATTTTAGACAGACCAATGGTTAGAAAATATAACAATACTTTAGTTTATATCAAACAAACAAACAATACAACTTATATTAGGCATGATGTGCTAGGAGTGATACGTTCCCTTATACACAACTAGTCTTTTTACTTAGAGTTCAAGATTATTTAAGGTTTATAATGATCAAAATACTAAATACCGACTTTTATTTTTTTTATTAATAAAAAACAATAATTTCTTATCCTTTCCATTCATATTGTATTTCATAATTCTAATCTAGGAATTTGCACGACTAGTAGCAATACCAATATTGCTATTTGAAGGAGACATTGGGTTTCTTTCCCTTAACACTCAGATCAATTGCTACTCTTGTTTTTTTTTTTTTAAATGAAAAGAAAAGAAAAGAACCCAATTTGGGTTTTCTTCACTAGTGTTAATTAGAAAGACTCAACTGTAGAAATATGTGCTTAGATCATAACAAAAAAAAAAAAAACTAAAAAATCTTGTGAAGAGTGGTGTATATGAATGTAATGAGAAAATGAAACGATGATAATAAAATAAATAAATATAAAGGTGGGTTTGGTAAAGGGTGTCTGTAAATGGAATGCAAATTACATTACTCTGCCAATCTTCATGCGATTCTGCCTTTTGCTGTGTAATAATAATGTACACACACCAGGCTGTTCTATTTAATTTTAAATTTTTTTATATGGAAAAATAATTAAATATATTGACAGAGAAAAATTGAGTCCGCAAAACTGGCAAAGGAGATAGGGAGGAGGAGGCAGAGATATTTTAAAGTGTTTTTTTATTAAAAAAATATATTAAAATAATAAATATATTATTTTTTATAATACAACATCAAAATATCCACAAAATCTAAAAAATAATAATTTAAAACTAGAAAAAATCAAAGAATTTCAAAAATATAGTCCAGCTGCACAAACAATCACTATCTAAATTTACCCATCTAGTTTCAATTTTTTCTTTTGACTCACTATTTAGGTTTTGTTTTGTTAGGAAGAAAATGGTAGGATTGCTTTGTTTGCAGCATGATTTTCTTTGTTTGTATAATAATAATAACACTAGTAGAATAATATTATCCTAAAATATATTAAGGGTTAAACTTCAATTTCATCCCTATAGATTTATTGTTGTTCCAATTCTGTATCTATAGTATGAGTTTTTGGGTATTATTCCTATAGTTTCCAAAAGATCTCGTGCTATACCTTTGCTTTTTCTTTATAATTTTTTAAAATACAAGGGTAAGAGAGGAAGCATAAACCAACTATAGGGACAGGAAGGAAGTCCAAGAGCTGTAGGAATTATCTGTATGTATGTATGTAATTATGTATGTATCATGTCAAATTTCTGACGCACGCGGTTTTAGTTTAACACGGAGCCACCGACAAGAAGATGCAGCCAGATTATGTCCTTTTATCCGAAATTTAATTCATCATGTGGACCTTTTAAATGGTCCACTTTTTTTTTTTTTTTTTTAAGAGATTATATTTATATCGTAGGTCTTTTTTTTTAATATTTTTTTTTAATGTGAGAAGGTTGAGCAAAAATAATAAACCTCTCGTGGCATTAAAGTTAATTATTATAGTTGCTAGTGTTAACTGAGAAATTTATGATTCAAAATCAATTTAAATCAGGTTTTAAATTAAATTATAAAACCCAGTTAACTTCAATGAATTGATTTATAACTCGATTGATGTAGTAAAATTTAATTAGATTAATTTTTAAAATAAATGAAATAGCTTTACTTTAATAAAAAATAATTAATTTGAATTAATCTATAATCTAATAATTTAGGTCAATTTTCAAACTATATCTGATAACTATACTAATTACTGATTGCTTTTATTCTCAGGAACAAAAAGGTTAATTACCACAATTAATTGCTGATGCATCACTACATCTATCGGTCGAGTTCTTTGGAAAGAAGTGCAATTTAGGCTCCAATCGAAGATTTTAACCTCGAAATTACAAAACTTAAAACATATTTTTTTGGTTGATAAAATAATTAAGCTAAACTGGAACGTAACTATATCCTTTCAGGAAAATACTACTTACCTAAAAATAATTAAGATGGTGATTGACGTCGACAAAAAACAAAATTACAGCTAAGAGCAACATGCCATCTCTTACTAGTGAACTTTTAGTTCTAAAGTCTACAGGAACCAGAGCTGCCCTTTTAGGGATGAGATTGAATTAAAACTTGCTTTTCTATAACATCCCTTCCATAGAAGGGCAGAGAAAAGGAGACGAAAAGCAGAAAAGAACGAGAAGAAGCTGGGCTCTTTCAATTTCTATACCGCCATTAAAGGGGGATAAGGGCCAAAAAGGAACCCTGGCGCCCAAAGTGTGATCCTAAAATATCCATAGAACTTGCCAAAATTAGACAAATTGATGCAACACTTTCAACTCAATGGAACTATATCTAACTCAGGCCTGGAGCTGGTACACTATAAGAGCATACTGCCTAAAACAAATCATACTTGCTAGCAATCACTCCACCTGCTATTAAGCCTATTATTGACATTAGAATTGAGTTCATCCACTGCTGAACCTGTCTGATATGTTCACTCGACTGCCAAAAAGGATTAACATGCACTTCTAATGCTTTAAAACACATTACAATAGTTTTTGGGAGCTTAACACGAACCAAAAAACAAAAAACCCACACAAAAGGCTACAGAAAGAGGTATTATGGGGGTCTAAAATGATGCTCAAACAAAGAAGAACTTACAGAACCAAGCGAATTTGTGCATGAATTTGTCCTAAGAAGGTGAAGCTAGCAACAATTGTGACAATAATTTAAAAACCAGCATTTACAGAACATGCATGAAGCAAGAAAAGAAGAAGAGAATGAGCACAAGTTCTTTCTACGTTCAACAACCATTCCAGATATCATCCTGCAGAAAGAGAAGAGAATAAATAACTATGTGTGCTGAGATTCACTGCATCACATGCTTAGTTATGAAACAGGTATGACAACATGAGTGACTGCGTGTGCATAAATAAAATTTCATGGATAAGTTTGTATGCAGCTCCGAGCACAAAAAAAATCACCGAACAAGATATCCAGAAAGACACCACCATCCCTTCTCTTTTCTTATTTTGCTACTGAAACCTTCAAATCAATGAACCTAAGGAAATGCCTCATTTAGCTAGGACATAATAGAGTGGCTTGGCTTCATTACAGGAAAACAAGGGTATACAAGCAATGATTTTGGCAAGAGAACTATAGCTGATGTATCTAAACCAATGAATCTATTATCCATTTATCTTGATGCACAAAAACACCAAAATAATACAGCCTACTTTGAAGATATTGTTATCACGTGATGCTTCGATCATTGATTCAAAAGGACACAAAAACTAGATGTGGCAGGAAGTAATAGACAACGTGAAAAAGGTTGCAAGGGGCCAATCTAGATGAATGTCTTATAGGATGTGCAATTAAGAATAAAATGTTATCCTCAGTAGAAAAAAACCACAATTCAGATACAATGACATCAAAACTAATCCACATTCACTAATCACATGCGCGCGCGCGCGCGCAGAAGTTTGAAGGAATCCGCCAGATTACTGCTACAAAAGCAGGACTTTTTTTATCCAATCTAACTTGTTACTGCTAAGAGGCCTCAGAATATGACCCTGCACTAGCTAATTGAGATATCCTATATTATTAACCATCCCAGATACAAGTAATCAAATCCTAATTGTTTCAAGGAGTTTGTGCTTGAGTACTGCTTCATTGATGTAAAAATCACTTGTGAATTTCTCACACTTCCTCATCAGGTTGTTGTCTACCATGGTCTTCTCAACATGAGAGAGAACCAAGGAATATAGACATTCTAGACATTCAAATGAATACCTAATCTTTATATATATAAAAAAAGACATAACTGAGAGTACAAAATCAAGCTCTTGCGATGACACCAAACTCTTCAACTAATCCAAAATCTGTAGCATAAGCATCATATTCCTATTATAGTTTGGAGGGCTAAGCAACAAAGACATGTACTCTGAATGTGCACCCCAGTACCTTTCATGTGTTCTGTTCATAGGCAAACACGATAATCCTGCTTGCAATTGAGAGCTCCCAAGAAACCAGAGTCAGAAGCATGCAATTGATTGTTGTGCTCATGCTTGTCATGCCACATTTTAACGCCAAGCATCTGTAAATCTCATGAATCCTACTTTCATCTTAACATTTTGTGAGCAAATGTAAACGAGAATGCAAAGGATGAACATAAAACCAAAATAACAAGATCCATACACTACAGCAACCATGCCAGAACACCAAGGCAATTTTAAATACACTGTATGCAAACATCAAAACTTCAAAATCCTATTTTCTATGTAAGAGCCCTATAACCATACAGTCGAAAGAATTCTATCTTCACCAAACAAAATAACGTGGCTCTACAGATACTCTGTCAATCACAATTGCTTCACAATCAGCAGAACACAGAAAACTCATAACTCACAGTTGTGTCGTCAATTCATTGCACACCCATCTAGATCACAGATATTTAATTGTACCATCGATAAGACCAAACTATTATTGACAAGCATTAACAAAAACAGCCACTTATTACTAAATGAAAACAAAAGGAGAAACAAAAACAATAAGAAACTAAATTAAGTAAAAAAAGTTGTATGTTTACAAGAAACAGTACCCAGCAGCAATAATCAATCAAGATCCTCTTCTCTAGTATCAGATCCAAAGTTGGTATTCCCTCTTGAATCCCCATCATTGTTGTTCCCACTCCGGCTATTGCTGGCCTCTGCCGACGACCCAGCTGACCTACCACTACCACTACTAAACGGCCATGGAAATGGAATCCTAAACCTCCTCTCTCTCGGTGTCTGAGCATTACCATCGCTATTATCACCATCACCAATCGACCCACCACTATTAATTCCACCACCCACATTTTGATTAACCCCATTACTCCCATTCCCTTTTCTCTGCTCATAATCCTGATCATCGGTAGGCAACTCGTATCTACAAACCGGACACGAATTATGCAATTCAAGCCAGGGCATGATACAATCCTTATGATAGATATGCTTACAAGGAATTTGTTTAGCTACCTCCCCTAGCTCAAAACTATCCTTACAAACTGCACACTGTGAAGAATCCGATTGCATTAATTCCTCTGTTACCTTGACATCAGGAAGATTGTCAACCGCAGATTTGGCGGCCGGCGGAGTTCCATACCTATTAGGATCATTCTCCGCAAGCTGTTGAATCAGTTGTTCTAACCCTGGTCCGATAAAGTAATCTCCGAGATTCGCCGGAACACGAAATCCGGCGTGGTCCATTCCACCCATACCAGGATTATTTTCAATCACAAACTGAATATTCGCTCCGCCGGCCCTCATGGTTTGCAGGTAATTTTGCAGGAACACGAAAGGATTGAAACCGTCGGGATCTTGAAATAGTGGCGACGCAGAGGAGGAGTTTGTTGTTGTTGAGGTGGTCGATGATCGAGGAGTGGGGTTCATGCCGCCGAAAATGGAGGCGAAGTCGTCGAGTAAGAGGGCAGGGCCGAGACCAGCATCGAAAGGGTTAGGGCTAGGGTTTGGAGAATCGAGTTCTTCGAGGAAACCTTCGTTACAGTTAGGGCATGAGAGAGCGGTGGTTGGTGGAGTTATTGTTACCGTTCGGTTGCACTGGTAGCAGAAGTAGAGTTGCGGGACGCCGGCGGTGGTGGAAGACATGACGCCTTTTTTTATTGAAGAATTAAAATGGGATTTTTCTGATTTTTTATTTTTTTTGGTGTATTTTTTAGAGAGAGATTTTTTGGGTGAATTTATTGGTGTTTACGGAGAAATGAAAACGATGACGTATCGACGTAGAATTCTATGATCAAGTCAAGTTATGGATGACCATGAATATTCATGGATTGGTTTTTAGTATTATCCTTCCCATCCAAAATTATGATCAATTCCTTTCACTATCTTGTAGCTACACACTTCGGATATCCTAACCCGAGCTGGTTAGACTTTGAGTATTAATTAGGATATTGTTACCCGAACATACATAAATTATAACTAATGATAAAAATGTATTTTATATCAATTTCTTTTTTATATAATTAATTAATTCTACTTTATTTCAAGCTAAGCTTTATTTGAAATCAACTTAAAGGGATGAGCTCGGTTAGCTAACCAATCAGCACGTTATTTTGCTTGCCTCGGCTGCGCCGCCTGCCAAGGACGGCTCAAGAGGAGATGAATGGTTCGGACCCACCGCAAACAAGACCAGTGGTTATGGCAGTGCAGGGAAAGAGATCAACAGCAAGCTCGGAGTCCAGTTCCACTGCAATGCGCTTCTGCATCCCTCGTCCCCGAGCCATGTTTAAACCACCAACACCACCCCAGAGTTCAGCGTTGAGAACTGAACAGAATTCTGTGGAATTGCTCCGAATTTCCATGGCAGGGGAGCATGAAAATCAACAGAGGAATACCGATTAGAATTAACAAACAAGAATTACAAAAGATTATTAAAAATATCAACAAATGACAACTGGTAAAGCTGAAACTATATAGTAACTCAAAAGTTAAGTCATCATGGACAAAAGAGGATTCCTTTTAACAGTGTGAAGATCCATAAGAGCTCAGATTCAAAACTGGTCTCTACTAATTTGAGAATCCTGTCAGGCACTACTTTCCTAAGCTATATAAGCTCACAGTCAGCAGCGGATGAAAATTAAGGTGATCCCAATTGACGACCTAAAGGAACCAGGCTCATGGTATAGGGAAGCACTATGGGGGAAACCCAGGACATTGCACCGAACTTAGAAGTCTCGCCAACTTCCTCCATCTTGCTGGTGACAACATGATATAGGTAGATGGTATTAGATATCCTTACTACCAAGACCCCATCTTTGAAGGCCAAGGGATCCATCCATGGGCGATCATCAATTCTCTGCCAGAGCATCACTCTGTTGTATAAATTGATCATGATGTCCGAGTGTTCCTTTTCTATCTGCGCAAGAGTTTTCGAGGACTTGAGAGACCAAGTAGAATCAAAGTAGTCCTCAAGAACCCATACATGAAGTCCTTCTTCAGAGATCAGTACATAATACAGTTGACCTTCAGATTCTCCAATGCAAGCGTGAGGTCTGCTGTTAAACTCTCCAGCTGGGAGTGGCGTTGAAATCAGCAAAGCTAGTTCATTCTCTACATTAAAAGTCAGGATTTGGTCACCATCAGTGAGCCAGTGTAAGATCCCTCCACTAAAAATGCCTTCATTCTTGGATAGACTGTTGTCACACCAGCAAACCTCTTTTGATAGCTTCCAATTCCTTGTCCCTGAGGCATATATTTCAAATGAGAAGTATGCTTCCTCCTGCTCAGTCTCAAATTGCCTCGGTCTAACAACCTTGAAATTTGTCAAATTGACAGAGATATCCTGGAAGGGATTGAACGCCAGAGCAATGAAGCTTTCTTGGCCAGGTTCCTTCCAATCCAGTTTCCACCATTCACTGTTCAAGGGGTTGCAGACATAGATAGCTGGATCTTCAAAAGGGTAGCAACTTCGACAACAAACAAGCCCATTGCACGATGCCAACACCACGACATCCTTAGGGAGGAAAGCAAAGACATCCTGCTGCAATCTATTCCTTTCAACAGGAAAATAGGTAATAGTTTTTATGTCATCAGGACAGTACCGATGCCTCTGCTGGAAGAAGAATCCTGACAGTGGCTCTTTCTTTTGTGACTGAGCCTGGATGAAAGAACGATCAGATATAAGGTCCTTCCATCCTTTAGAGACACACTTCAATCCCAGCAAATCTTTCGTTTGCAAGCGGGAGAGCACATCAAAGGGAATGTCTGTGTCCAAGCACCCAAAATCTGCCATATCCTAAATCACAGAAAAAATGAATGCAGTCATTGAATCTTGAATGTCAACAAGACATACAGGAGTAATATGATTGAACACGTTTCTCTCTTTTTTCACGTAAATAAAGAGTCATTGCACAAATAATGATCTATCGACACAATAGTTAATGGGAAATGAGCATCCCCGCTACCCAGCTACCACCACCATTTTAACTCATACAAAGCAACACAAACATCTAAATACCAACACAAAAAGAAAGAAAGAAGATTAATAACTAAAAATAAAAATGTTGCTAATTAGCAGGATGGCATGAAACATTTCGCGAGCTCTTAATTAAACAAACAAACAGTAAGGCACAGTAGTTTACGTTTCCTGGCGCATCATGCCAAACAATTCATTACATGTTCAAGAAAGCACGTGAAAGATTAAAGCGTGAAGCTTCTTACATACATATATCTAGCTAGTATCTCAATGATTGTCACTGCTTAAAAACTTATGTTTCTTGTTTTGTATAAACCCTTAATATAAAATTAAAGTTAAGATATTTCTCCCAAAATAAAATACAGTGAAGATGGAAACAAGTAAGATAAGAGTATATACACGTTAGAGGCAAAAATAAGGTGAGATAGAAACAGGAAAGCGAAATGACATATATTAGCTAATCCATCAAAAATAGCATCCCAAGAAAAAAGAGCCCAAGTTAATCACAAATCCTCTTTGCTTAACTTAGATCTCATCTATCAAGCATAAAAAGTGGATGAAAATCAGTAGGAGTTAATGTAAAACACCACAAGCGTTTAGCTAGCAACACATTAAACGTAAGAACAGGTATCTCAATGCCACTTGGTCAATCAAGAACAATGAACCCTGAGTATAAGCAAATTTGTCAGAAAAAATCACATCCTTTCTTAATTCATGACTACAGCCCTGGGATTAATTTTAGTGTGTTCTTGGGAAACAAACAAACAAACATAAAGGCCTCTAGCTAGCACGACATGCATATCATAATTCCTAATTAAATGCATTTTTTCTTAATAAGAAGCAAATAAGCATCAACGCATAAGTGTTTACAGCTTACAATAAAATATCAATATCCTCTGTTTGGTAGCCAAGAAACCTTTTTTCTAAAAAAAAAAAAAAAAAAAAAAACCTCACTGTATTCCTTGTTTTACATGTTTATACTAATAATTGTTGTTTTTTATTTTATTTTTTTGAAAAAATCACTCCAATCCCCAACACTTTGTAGGATTCACAAGAATTGAATGGCCTTTCTCTTATTTTCTCATCATCCAAACAGAATCTGACTTTACTTTTTTACCATTCGTCCCAAAAAACATACAAAAAGAGGGTAACAAAAGAAACAACAAAATATACTGATAAAAATAAAGCAAGGGGTAATCAGATTTCGTAAACATCAAAACCCATTTTCCAAAAACGGTCGTTCGGTGTCCCAACAAATAGTCTTGAAAGGTTTATGTTAAAGTTTTCACTTTTTAGTTTCTTTCCACGCAAACACACAGACCCTTAAAGGCTTCGTCACAACAAATTAGAGGACAACAACCAAAGTAACCTCCTCTGTTTTCTACAATAAAACACCATCAAAACTCAAAAGATTAATGGTTTTTGAGAGAAAACCAGGAAAAAAAATCAACGAAAACAAAAACCTTTTAACCCCATTTTTGAAACGCTCAACAAAAATGTTTTCTCGCGGTTTCTTGGCAACCAAACAAAGACTAGCACACAGAAAGCTACAAGTACCAGTCAAACATATATGAGCAATGGCAGAAAGATTATAAAACAAATAACATAAAAGTAAAAAGTTTTGAATTTTTTTAGTTACCAACAATAAAAATGTCTCCTTTTTTTATTTCTTAAACTCAAAACCCTCAGGAAAGCTAAGAGACTCCCAGAAAACCCACCACAAGAAACATGAACAGAGGCAGCTATAATTTCCTTCCTCCAAAAACGAAATGAGTGTCCTTTTTTTTTTTTCCTCTTTATGCTTTCTGTAGAGTACTGATGGCAGCTAGCAAATAGCTATATTTTCAGACAAATTTCCTGTGATTGACACCTAGAAATTATAGCTCTGGACTTATTTTGCACGGTGGATAGAAACAGTAGAGTTACTCTTCCCAGGAAAATAATAAAAAAAAAACCTTAGCAGTAAATGGAATGAGGTAGTTTCTTTTTCCTTTTTCCTTTTTACATCACTATATTGCTTTAAATTCAAATTATCTTAAATTTCTCAGTTTTTTTAATCATGATGAATAATTTGATATTTTAATAGAAATAAAATGTTATTTAATATTAAAAAATTGATGGTGCATTTTATTCACGTGGATGAGCGTAGTTACATCCATGGTTTTTGGACGCCGTAAGTGAGCATCATTTTTTGGTGGCTAGATGTCAGTTTTCACTGTGGCATTTGAATCTTCAAAGCATCGTTTTTATCATTAGATGGGGCGTCAGATCAGCGTATTTTATAGTCTGATGTTGATGATATTTTTATTTTTTTTAATTTTTAATTTTTATATATGTCTCTAAAAAATTTAAGTAATTTTTTAATTAATTTATTTTTCAGATTTTATTACTTTTTTATTATAATTTATTTTATTTTAAATAATTTATTGAATTGAAATTTTCATTTTTTTAATTGAATTTCTTTTATAATTGTATACCTCAACATTTTATTTTATATTTATTATTTTAATTTTTATTTATTTTATTTTAGATAATTTTACTAAAAATTTCATTTTATGTTTTTTTTTTAATTAATTTTTCATAAAGTTATTATGATCTTATATGTTGGGTTATAAGTTTTGCGGTTTAATCTAAATTGACTCAGGTCAAATTTGTTTTGTTCAATTTATTTTTTGTTGTCTCAGATCAAGTTTGTTTTATTTGAGACGGATTTTAAAATATAATTTTTTTTATTATTTCATCTTTCTTTAGTTTTTTTTTCTATTAGATTTTATTTTTATTTTCTCAATTGCTTTTTTTTCTACTTTGAAAATAATTTTGAATTGGTTTTTTTTTTTCTGATTTCATTATTAAATATTAAATTAGTTGGGAATTGAGTTTCTTGATTGGGCCCGGGTCTAGGATTTCACTGGTTACAAATTGATTCTCCTTCATTTGATTGTTATTTTTTTACTTTGAAAATTTTTAAATTTTTTTTTTATTTTATCCTTCAACATTAAATTGATTGATAGTCGAGTTTTTTGATTGAGTCCAAGTATATAATTTCTCTGGTTGTAAATTTTAGAGGTTAATCCTAGTTTACGAAGTTGGCTTATGCTTACTTGGTTTTTTTTTTTTCTCTCTCTTTTTTAAGCTCATGCTTTTTTAAATTTTATCCTTCACTATTTATTCAGTTGGGGATTAGGCTCTATTATTTTTATTTATTTACTTTCTATAAATTTTCTTGCTAATTTTAAAAATAACTCGAGTTATCTTATTTTTTTATTTGTTGAATTTACTTCGACAAGTTTTTTAAAATGATATTTTTTTAATTTTATTCTTCAATATTAGATTGGTTGATAATTGTTTTTTTTTTGCTAATTTCATCCTCAAGGTTAAAGTTTTTTTTATATTGGATTTTATTTTCGTTAATTTCTTTTCTATTCATTTATTTCGGTCTCATCACTTAAATCACGAGTTAACATAGGTTGGCTTAGGTTTTTTATAATCATTTAAAAAAAAAAACTAATATTCCTTACATTTTATCCTTCAACGTTAGGTTGTTTTAGGATTAAACTGTGTAATTTAATTGGCATGCTTATTTAGGTTGGTTCAAATCATTTATTTTTTCTTTTTATTCCAATATTTTTTTTCTTTCTTTTGCATTTGATTAATTGAATTCTTAACTTATCTTTTAAAGAAAAGGTATGTTTTTTAATTGGTAATGTTTTGTACACACATAAGATTAATGTTTTGAAGAAAGAAATGGTATGTCTTTCAATTGGTAAACTTCCACCTTGCGCATACTCTAAATTATATAATTTTTCTTTTTTTAATTTCTTGGACTTTGGGCCTCTGCTATATAATGATATACTGTTTTTTTTTTTTTTATGAAGAATTAGTGTTGGTTTACATGATAATTTGTTTTTAATTAATCTCGGATTTGAATATGAAAAAATACATATGAGAGAAAATTTTCATAAATTAATCAATTTAATCTAAGCATAAATAACGATCCAGAATAAGAAAAAAAAATAATTTTGAAAAATAAAAGCTGGGCTTTCACTGTTAAAACAATTTTTTTATATATAAATTAACATTAATATGTTTGAAGCAAAAATGGCATTTTTTGTTCTGGGAATTTTAACAGTCAAATTTAGAATACCTTGTGACACCGAACCCATAAAAAAAATTAAAAGAAGAAGAAGAAGAAGCACGGAAGAGTCTTCTGTTCATTCATCATCCTCGACTGATAGACCAGAGTGTTTTTAAGGCCAAACTTAAAACACTTTTTTCTTTTTTTTAATAAGGAAAATGAAAAGGATAGGTATGCTAATCTTCAAACTTAAACCTCTAGATCAAGGGGTCTACAAGTAGTGGACTTGTTGCGTATACGAAGGAGAAATTGCACCAGCTCCGTAATAGAAGGGGGCGAGGTCAAGAATTCATCATGCCACACGGAAGAAACAAGAAGGGTTGTTTTCAAAAGAATTGAATGAAATTTGTTAGTTCTTTCGGATTAGAAACCTTAACGCGGATTCATAATTTATGAGAACCTCATGAATTTCCATTAAAGTGGACCTTGACTCACCTTGACTTGAAAAAGAGTTCTCTGAATTATAAGTAAACTGAAAATTCTCATTGCTCTTGTTTCTGCCATAACCATTCCATCTTCGTTGTAAGTTGTAACCATGCTGATAATGCATAGATTGTCCAGTGTTCAGCTTCTTTATATCCTTATTATTGTGCTACTCTTGTACGTGAAACCAGGTCCTAGATTCATTTCAGCAGCGGACAGGGCAGAATTCAGGTGCATAGAAAGGGAAAGACAAGCACTCCTCAGTTTTAAACAAGAACTTGAGGATCCCTCTGGTCTTCTTTCTTCTTGGGGAAGTGATGTCGAAGAGAAGAGTGATTGCTGTAAATGGGTAGGAGTTGGTTGCAACAACAGAACTGGTCGCATCACCATGCTTGATCTTCATGGTTTGGCTGTGGGAGGTAACATTACCGATTCATTACTTGAGTTGCAGCATTTGCATTATTTAGACCTAAGTGATAATAGTTTCTATGGAAATCCTTTCCCAAGTTTCGTTGGCTCCCTCAGGAAATTAAGATACCTGAGTCTCTCCAACAATGGTTTAATCGGAAGGCTGTCATATCAGCTTGGGAACCTCTCTAGCCTGCAAACTCTTGATCTCAGCTATAATTTTGATGTTAGTTTTGAAAGCCTTGATTGGCTTTCTCGTCTCTCTTTTTTGGAGCATCTTCACCTGACTGGAAATCACATTACCCAAGCCAGTGATTGGATGCAAGTGATTAACAAGCTCCCTCGCCTAAAAGACTTGCAGTTAAGTGATTGTAGCCTTTTAAGCATCGTTCCCCCAGATCTTTCTTTCGTCAATTCTTCAAGATCTCTTGCTATCCTTGATCTTTCATTCAACCATCTTTCTTCAGCAATAGTCCCCTGGTTCTCCAACTCCAGTGATAGCCTTGTTGATCTTGACCTATCTGCCAACCAGTTACGAGGTTTTATTCCAGATGCTTTCGGGAAAATGACTTCTCTCACGAATCTTCATCTTGCCGATAATCAACTTGAAGGTGGAATTCCAGGATCCTTTGGAGGAATGTGTACCTTAAGTGAGCTAGATTTGTCCTCCAACAACCTCAGTGGACCCCTTCCCAGGTCTATTCGAAATATGCATGGATGCGTAGAGAACTCGCTGAAGAGTTTGCAATTACGTGATAACCAACTTCATGGTTCTTTGCCTGATTTTACAAGATTCTCTTCCGTTACTGAATTGGACCTCTCTCATAACAAATTGAATGGATCCTTACCAAAAAGATTTAGACAACGTTCTGAACTTGTTTTCTTGAACTTGAGTGACAACCACCTCACTGGATCACTGCCAGATGTTACGATGCTTTCATCATTGAGAGAGTTCCATATATATAACAATCGATTAGATGGGAATGTTTCTGAAAGTATTGGAAGCTTATCTCAGCTCGAGAAATTGAATGCTGGGAGGAATTCTCTGCAAGGTATGATGTCTGAAGCTCATTTCTCAAATCTATCCAAATTACAGGATTTGGATTTATCTCATAACTCTCTGGTTTTGAAATTTACGTACGACTGGGCTCCCCCTTTTCTATTGAATTGCCTTTATCTTTCATCTTGCAATTTGGGACCTCATTTCCCTCGATGGCTTCGAAATCAAAATAATTTATGGGTGCTAGATATCTCTGGTACTGGAATTTCTGATACAATCCCCAATTGGTTTTGGGATCTGTCTAATTCCAGCTTGACTCTCTTAAACTTATCCTACAACAACATGCGAGGTATGTTGCCTGATTTGTCATCAAAATATCCTGAAATTATTGGGGTAGATTTGAGTTCCAACCAGTTTGAGGGCCCGTTACCAACTTTTCCTTCACAAACAATTGCCTTAGATCTCTCCAACAATATGTTTTCATGGCCAAATTCTGCTTTATGTAAGATTGCAGGTCCTCAATTGATCTCTCTTGACCTCTCAAAGAACCTATTGTCAGGAAATCTTTCTAATTGCTTAATCCCTTTCGATGGATTAGAATTTCTGGACTTGGCCGACAACAATTTTTCTGGTAGAATTCCCAGGTCCTTGGGATCACTATTGATGCTTCGAACATTGAATTTACGTAATAATAGCTTCTCTGGACGACTACCTTTGTCTTTAAAAAAATGCACTGATTTGATGTTTTTAGACCTAAGCATAAATAAAGTGCATGGCAAAATACCAGCTTGGATGGGAGAAAGCCTTTTGTCTCTGACATTCCTCTTCCTACAATCTAATGAGTTCTATGGAAGCATACCATCTCATTTTTGTCGGCTAAGACATATTAAGATATTGAACCTCTCTTTGAACAACATCTCTGGAATCATTCCAAAATGCCTCATCAATTATACTGCTATGATTCAGAAAGGGGAGTTAACTGATATTGATTCTGGCAAACTTAGTTTGGGACAACCAGGTCAACATGTTAACAAAGCATGGGCTGAGTGGAAAGGAAGACAGTATGAATACGTACGGAGTCTGGGACTTTTCAGGATTATTGATTTTGCAGGAAACAAACTAACCGGAGAAATTCCAGAAGAGATAACAAGTCTCTTACAATTGGTTGCACTGAACTTGTCAGGAAACAATTTGACCGGAGGTATCCCTCTCAAGATTGGGCAGCTGCAACAGTTAGAATCTCTTGATTTGTCAGGAAATCAGTTGTCAGGAGTGATTCCATCCAGCACAGCATCTCTAAGTTTTTTGAGTTACTTGAATCTCTCCTACAATAACTTGTCTGAAAATTCCATCAGGCACTCAGCTGCAAAGCTTTGATGCTTCAGCATTTGCCGGTAATCTTACCTTGTGCGGACTGCCGGTAACACGTAAGTGTCCTGGAGATGAGGCGACTCCAAGACCACTGGCTAATGATGACAACCAAGGTAATGAAACTGTTGTTGATGAATTCAGGAGATGGTTTTATACTGCTTTGGGAATCGGTTTCTGTGTGTTCTTTTGGGGAGTTTCAGGTGCTTTACTGCTAAAGCGTTCTTGGAGACATGCCTATTTCCGGTTCTTGGATGAAGCATGGGACTGGATCTACGTGAAAATAGCTGTGCAGAAGGCAAGACTGCAGCAGATATATCAGAGGCCCCTGTCTTAGATTGCAGCAGATATATATATATATGAACGTGCTCATCTCTGGAGACAAGCTGAAACTTTCAAGGAGTCTCCGAACTTGGAGAGTTCCTCTTAATGAATTGTTTTTCTCTTCAACTGATCCTGTTGCAAGGTCCTAGCATGAACATATGGGACATGCCATGAAGCGCATTTAAAATCCAAAAGTAGCTTCAAACTTTATTCTTTCGAGACTATCAAGGCCAAATCATTAAAATTCACGTTCAGAAAATCATTCAAAATCATTAACACTTGAGATATGCCTGCCAAGAAAAGTCTGGTGTCATAAACAGGTTACAGAAAACAGAAGTCTGGCAAACCAGAATTCAATCTGTGATATTGTTTGCAGCAAGGACAAGAAGATAGACAATTTCGACTTCTTTTTGTGATGAGCTCTTTCTCTGGTTAAGAACGTCAAGTTGATAGTTTTGAAGTGTATTGCTTGAAATGGTTTCTGGTCTCTGATTGATTTTGAGTTTATTTAATGATCATAATTGTTTTGTTAATCATTCTAATTTCCATCTGCATGTGAAATAGCCATGGGTAACAGAGAATCCAAGAGTTACTGGGGAGCAGAACTTCCTCCAAATTATGACAAATCTGCCACTGCTGTATGATTGTATCTGAAAACAAGATTTTCATCTTTATCCCAAGTAAATAAAGATTTTCAATTTGAAGTTTATCTCAAATCATTGTTTTTGTGTAACTAGTTACCAAATTCCTTCAGTAACTATGAAGAAAATAGAGTTATCATGTAAGGGAGAGCTTACTGGATTGGGACCCTCCAATCTAAATCATTAAAATGCTCATATATAATTTAGTATATAATAAAAAATATATATATTTTTTTAGTTATTTTTTTTTGTCTGATCAAAATAATTAAATTCAAAATTAATTGTTAAATTTGAAATGGAAGTGTTGACGTCAGCTTTTAAAAATGTTTTTTATTTGAAAAAAAAAAAAAAATATATTTTTTATTTTTTAAAATTTATTTTTGACATAAATATATTAAAATAATTAAAAAAAAATTTAAAAATCAAAATTTCATGAATGTCTAATTTTACTGCTGCAAGAAAGGATACAAATTCAAATCATATTGCTTTTTAAAATTCAAAATGAATTGAAATATAATTTGAAAAAAGTTGCTTAAAAAATCCCTTCTTTTTAAATTTTAAATTAATAAAAGACTATAAAAAAAGTTGCTTTTTTAAAAAAAAAATTATTAAAAATATATTAAAATAATATTTTTTATTTTTAAAATTTTATTTTTTATATAAACACATCAAAATAATTTTAAAATATCAAAATAATATTAATTTAAAATATAAAATATAAAAAAAATAAACCTTTTAGAAAAAAATTTAAATATAAAAACAAACATCCCTCAGAGTTATCGAGGAAAGTTCTTGGTCAATGATGCTTTAGTTTTTAAAAACAAGCCCGTAATAGTTTATTTTCAAACCACCAGAGAGAGAATGATGAGGTTAGTGTTACCTTTTTCAACTCCTTCGTGTGAGACAAAAGAATTAATTTAAATTTCTCCCTAAAATATGGATGCAGTTTCGTATACAGTTCCCATCTAGCTAGTGATAGACGGCGTCGAGGATTAAATTTTTAATATAAAAAAATTTATTTAGATATTATTAATGCTATTTTAATAAAAAAAATTAAAAATATACAAGGATTGGTTTAATATGATCTGTTTAATTTGATAAATTCAAAAACAAATTAAATAATCAATAAAAATATAGTTTAACTCAAAATAAATATTTAATATGAGATTTTTTTTATAAATATTGAGATAAAAATATATTAGATCGATTCAGATCAACCCGAGTTAGCCTGTCAATCCATATATTAGGTCATGAGATCATAATAACCCAGTAAAAAATAAATCAAAATAAATTATGAAACTTAATTTTTAATAAATTTAATATTGAAGGATAGAATTAAAAAAAAATCAATTAAAAATGAACAAAAAAAAATCTGAGTTAACTTGTCATATCTGTAACCTGGATCATGAGACTAAAACAACCCAATATAAAATAAATTGAAACAAGTTATGAAGTCTAGTTCTTAATCAACTCATTATTAAAAAATAAAACTAAAAAAAATCAATTAAAAAAATAATATAAAAGGATTCAATATTTTTTTCTCCTACAAAACAAATTGTATACATAAGCTTTTATGATGTGTTTTTGCAATTAAAAAAAATCTAAATGAAAATAAAAAAAAGTTTATACATACATATAATAAAATAAAGAAAAAATCATGTGTGTTAATAAACAAAAAAAAGTCATAAACAATTACAAAAATTCAAAAAACACTTATAGATCAAGATATTTAATCTCACAAGACGAATATTTACGAGGTTTCTTTTTGCTAAATTTATTTATTAAAATAATTTTTTTTATTTAAACAAACGATAATAAAAATATAAATATTATACAAAACTGCACATATTAGAAATATTATTTAAAAATAAATATTTTTTATTTTCAAAAATAAAATTTATTTGTTCAAAAAAATATTATAAATAAATCAGAAAAAATTCTTAAAAAAAAAATAGATACAAAGCAATATCCTTACAGTTCTTCTTCTAGCAATCCAATATAGCTCACAACTTCGGGTTATCTCAAATATGGGCTACAAATTGTAACCGAAAAAATTATACATAAACGTTGATTTTAAGAAGTTTTTTTTACTTCAATTTTCATAAGAACCATAATTTTTTATTATTGTGCCATTTAAAAGAGATTTTTTTTTTTTTAAATATCGGTTCAATTAATTATGGCTGCAATTCAATAATATGCTCATTCCATTTGCCAGGCATAACCTAGCAGAAATTCTTGCATCTGCCGTACCTTTGGTTCGAATTTAGCAATCTTGTCTTTCCATATAGAGTAATTTAAGCCATATATGCTAACCAAGAACACAATGATTAATTAGTGCTTTCTCTCTTCAGCGTATTAATTCTATAGGAGTGTTTTATTTTACATTTTAAAAATATTTTTAAAAATTAGCTTTTTTATTTTAAAATCATTTTAATATACTAATATAAAAAATAAATTAAAACAAATAATAGCTACGACAACAACAAACGAGGTATAAGCAAAACGTTTGTTATTGTTGTAAAACAAATCATCTAGTAGATGATTCAATGGTAAGAGTTTGGGATTAAAAAGTTTGTTTTCCCTGTGGTTTCATGTTTGAGTCATGTGGTTGCTAATATAATGGTCACTAGAGACTTATATGGTCATTAACTTCAGGGCCCGTGGGATTAGTCGAGGTATGCGCAAACTGACTCGGATACCCCCATATATATATATATATATATATATAAAAGCAAAACGAGGTGAAAGACCACATTTTTATAGTTGTGATGCCAGTGCTTCCCTGCTCATAAAAAACAACCCTAGATGCCATTCTTATTTAGCCTTCAAGCACAGAACCTCAGATTCTCTTCGCTTAGTGTTGAAAAGTTGCCAAAGAAGCTATTGGCCATGCAAGGACAGCTTCAAGAATGGAATCTCTTCTTTTGCTTAAAGCTGTCTACTTTGAAAATGGCACTACAGCACAAGAGCCATCTCCATGGATTGTCTCCTACTGCTTCTTGCATTTTGGCTTCGGGGATAAACAAGGATTTCTTGAAAAAAGACAAGCCAGCTAAGAGGGCACTCGTGCTATCTAAAGTTTAGATCATTTGTTTATGATCTACAGGAGGAATTTGCTCCGTTCAGATGGTTTGACGGCCGGCCTTTTCTCTATTTAAGAATGAAAGCTGGGATTCCGGCACATTGATTGATTATGCCTCATTATCATTCAAGGAGATGACATCTCAACTGTTCTCCTCCTTCCTTTCCCCCTCTTGTTTTTTTATTTTTATTTTATAAATAATTCATGATTAATCCTCGGAATCGTTCCAATTTTATCATAATCTCCGTAGTTTGCTTTGGTTTTTCAGTAGCATATATGTACTGTGTGTATATGTTAAATGAAAAAAAATAGAAAGTTAGAAAGAAAATATTTATTATTACACTAAATACGTGCTATATTATGGAAAGCGATGGAACACGTATGTGCAGAGGTATTATTCAATATATTTGGATTTGTATTTTCTCCTTTAAAATGTGCAAAAGTGAAATTCATTAATAAAATAATTTGATGTAAAATGAGAAAATACAACTTATTATATATTCAATAATTTTTTAGGATGATTACCAGTAAAGAAATGTTTGGTATTTTGTTTTAATTATATTTTTGAAAATATTTGATTAATCATAACAAAAATTTTACATTTCTTCCGCTACAATTTATAGCTTTTTTAAAACTTATTTCTTTAAATCTCAATTGTAAAAATTAACACAATACAAAAACATGCTAAGTTTTTATTTGGGATTGCTGCTTAAACAGAGAGATCGGTCAAAATTAATTTTTTTATTTAAAATTTATTTTTTTTTAATATTTTTTAATCGATTTGATTTATTGATATCAAAATAATTTTTTAATAAAAAATATTATTTCAATATATTTTCGAGTCAAAAACACTTTGAAAATAACTGCTACCACACTCGTAAATACTCTTAGTTACCATCAAATGAACATTATTAAATCCGTATTGCATTGCCGAAGATCATCAATTACTTTATTTTCTAAAACATTCAAATGGCCACCTGCTAGGTGTTACAAACCTGTTCTTTAGTGTCTCTTTAACAATAGCATTCCCTTCCCATTGATTTTGCAAGCTATAAAAAACGACCACCCATCATTTGTTTGACCTAACCGATAACCATTCCTTCCTCAACTATTGTTTAGTTTAATGATTCCCTCTTGTGGATTAAGGGAAGAAGATAAAACTTGAGTTCAACTCCTACGTACGATCTTGAGAAAAAACAGAAAAATATCGTAGATCATTGCTAAGCAAGCCTACATATGATTGAGGAGCCCTAGAAACCTTTTGATGCATTTTCTTTTCATTAAACTAATTATATGTATTAATTATGTTCCTCACCTTCCTTTTTGCACTTTTAGTACCTCTTCCTGTAGTTATTTAGGCTCTGACGATAGAACCTTTGATTCTCTTATCACTGCTCTCGAAGAACTCAACTGCACCAAAATAGCTAGTTCCCTTACTATTTTTTACCTGTGACGTGGGATTTTATTTTTTTATTCCCCAATGAATTACTCCAATGCTAAAAAATTATTATAATCAAAATGATATTTTATAAAGTGTAAATCTTATCGAGTTAATACAAGAATCAAATAAAAAAAATTATATTTTTTAATAATAAAAACTTATTATTTTATATGGGTTATGTCCCTATACATATAAGTAGAGAAAACATCTATTTTTTACATTAATTCCTCTAAATATTTGGATCAGTCTTATTTTTCATGAATGAATAAACATTATTATAATTTTCAAAAATCAAAACAATTATTTGAAATAATCAGGTCATCAACCGAGCTTGATTTAATTAGCGAGCTCAATTATTTTGTTACATGAATGATGGCTACTATTATTTGTTTGCTTTGGTTACTAGAAGGTAGTTCATTGGTTCTAGGATGAAGTAAATGAAGGGTTTTTTTCTTTTTAATTTCACGTGGATAATATATATATATATATATATATATATATATAAGAGCTGCTGCTTCTTTTTTGGTGCCAGATAATGTATTATGCAACAGAAATTGGTATTTTGCCTCAACAAATTGCTCCTCTCCAGCAATTCTCAAACCCTGTAGATGATAAATGAAACCTAGCTAATTGCACCCTAATTAAAACGCACGAATCATGCAATATCTAAAACATAGAGCTCGAGAGAGACTGGCAATAAAGGAAGGGCACTACAAAAACCAGAAGGGCTGGCAGTGCGCGGAGGGCCACGAGCATGTGGTGGAAACTAAAGTGCATGAACCGCCCAGCAAATTGGTGACCAAACCTTCAAATCTAAGCAAATTCAAGCATGCTATTGCTCCATTGATATAGCTTCTGGGACCCAAAGAGATCCTTCTTTCAGTAGGAGCTACGACAACATACTTGATCAAAACTCAAATAACCCTTTCCTGTATAAAGAAAAGAGTCCCGTAAGAAAAGATAACCACTGCAAGGAGAGGGCGCCGCCTGGTGGAGACCCACCACTACCTCTACTAACACCACCACCACTTTGGTGTTTAGTGGCAACAACTCTATAGTCTCTCATGTAGCTCCTACCATTGTGAGTGAGTGAGTGAGTGAGACCCCCTGTGTCCCATTCTATATATACGGAGTCAAAGAACGAGCCAGGACATTCTTGAATTGAAACAACTTGTGCTCATCTCCCTCGCCGGCAAAAGAGAGAGAACGTCCCTGGAAGGTGAGAAAGGATGATATATACTCATTTCTTATGTTATCACTTCAATTTATATTTTACGAAAGAATGAAAAAAAAATCTTAAATACATCAATCTGAATATAAATAATTCTTATAAACATGAAAAAAAACAAAATAATCATGTTAAAAACAAATAATTTTTAAAGATAAATAGAGAGAGATATTTGCTAGTAGCTAATGATCCAAGTTATCACTTTTTTTTTTATTAACCTAGTATTCGAGTCGATTTGCACGTACCTTAACTAATTTTACGGATCCTGAAATTAACAACCATGTCAATTTCTAATGACTTTAACGTTTGTGAGACTCGAACTACTGACGTTTAAGAAACAAATCTAAAACATAATCAGTTAAATTACATCTCTCCAAGTTTAATAATCTAAATTATCACTTAAATCTTCGAGTGATGGCCAATACACATTTATTATCTCAATTAAGCTTAGGTGATGTTTATTATTGTAATTTAATAATGTTTTTAAATTATTTTAATGTAATAATATTAAAAATAAATTTTATAAAATAAAAATAAAATAAAATATTTTTAAAAAAAATAATCTTTAGCACACTTAAAAACGCAATCATTAACCCACACTAAATATTATAGCTAGCTAGCTAGCTAACCCCAGCAACTGACCTTACTTGTTTGCTTGCAGACCCTGTGACAACGAAAGATATTTTAATTCAATAAGGACGTTATAATAATGGAGTTTTTGTTTTTTCTTCTAATAAAAGGATATATTTTTACTATACAAGAAAAGTACAACGAACAAAAACAATAACTACTGTTCTACTATATATTGTGGTTAAAATACTAGAATGATAGTAAATGAAAATGTTTTCTTATCCTCTGGAGGTTAAAGGAGGCTAGGACAAAATTTCTTATCAATGCTGAGGATATAAATGGTTTAATTATTAAAAATTTCATTGAAAAATGATTGGATCATAAAATATTTTAGTCATTAAAACATATAATACAATTCAATTTATAGCTATTAAATTTAACCCGACTTGATCATCATCCCAATAAATAATTAATTTTAATTTTAATTTTAATTAAATTTTATTTTAAATTAGTTCTAGATTGATCTTGCTAAAAATAAATCAACTTAATTGATTCATATAGATTTGGTGGAGAAAATGTTAAGTCAACTCTAAAGAATTTTGTGAGAAAAATACTTGACAAAATCAGAGCATTAAGGATTCGATAAGGACTTCTTTCTTTTTTTTGTCTTGCTAGTATGTATCAAACACTCTTTTCTCCTTTACTACTTGGAAATTAGCATTGCATAATTTTTATTGCACTAATCCTGTGATAAATTTGTTGAAATTCTTGAGATTTGATTATTTCGAGAGTGTGGTTATGAATGTGGTTATTTTTCAAAGTGTTTTTTGTGTCGGAATACATCAAAATAATTTTTTTATTTTAAAAAAATTATTTTTGAGATCAGCGTATCAAAACGTTTGAAAACATATAGAAAAAATTAATTTTTAACAAAAATAAAATTAAATTTTTAAAAATATAGATATAACCGCGTTTCCATAAATTTTGTAAATGGATATGTTTTTTTATTTTCCGATAAATGATTAGTATGAATTGTAAGAGCCCATTAAAAATATCTTAACCATTAAAAAATAAAATCTTATTACAAAATTAAAGTTTTTTAAATTTAATCCTCCTATAGAGCTGATACAAAGCCTAATTTGAGCCAAAGCTCATTTTAAATTAATTTTTAACTAATTGATTTGATTAAACTTGACTGAAAACTAGCTAAATCAACTTTAATTGTTTTCTTTTTAAATCATTCAATATCATGTGGTTTCGTTTTATAAAAACAAAATGATATTCTTTTAAAGTTTATCAAAATAAATTCATAACCCTAAATTTTAAATCTGGTTAGACTCCAAACCGAGACACAAGTATGATTTCAAAATCTACCACTAACAAGACTTCCCATCGAATTAATTAAAAAAGAACTAAAAAACAAGAAGTGTCCCCTCGCCCCTCCGCTCCAGAATTAATTAAAAGGAAACGGGAAGCACTAATTCAAATTCAAATAGAACAGCTGGAAACCATCCCAAATCAAAGTTCTTATTGTCTGACCTTCCTTTTCTCTCTCTTTGTTGAATTGTTTAAAAAACAATTTAATTTTAATTAACGTTTAAATTGTTTGAGATATTTATTATTAAGTTAATGATAAATTGAATATATATATTATTTTATTTCCAGAGTGTTTGAGAGTGTAGTAATAATTGTTTTTTAAAGTGTTTTTTATTCGAATATACATCAAAATAATATATTTTTTTATTTTTAAAAAATTATATTTTATATCAAAATGATTTAAAAAATTAATTTTTTTAAAACAAAAAAATAACAAATAAAATTTAATAAAATTGTTACTGTTATTAATGTGTAGGACTGCCCATCTGTCCTGCACAAATTGAGGGGTCTTCCCCTTTCAATTGGCAGGGCTAAGTTCAATGGATAGAAAGAGACGTTAGAGCAACTATCAACTTCACTGAAAATGAAAGGAATGGAGTGGTGCAGAGTTATTGGCTATGGAGAGGCAGTTGTAGGTTTGAAAGATAGGAAGGAGGACAGGGGATCCCATCAATTAAGAGGACGGGGGCTCGGGGAGGGTGGCTGTTTCCCAGGGCCAGACATGGAGTCCCCATTGACAACTTGCCATCAGGCTATCGATGATGCCCTAAATATTCTTCTCAATCATTAAGATACTAATTGTACCGTAACTTAGGTTAAAAACCTGACTTGATTTCTAGATGGGGCTTCCCTTCGTAGTTCGTACCATTTTGAATTTTGAACATTAATCTTATCAAATTTAACGTCTTCATTGATAGATATATGTGATCAACTCTAGATAATTATTTTTTAAAAAATATCATTATTTTAAATAAATTAATAAACATGTATTAATTTTATGATCCACAAGTTAAATTGAAAATTTAATGGAAATAATTATATATATATGGGTATAACTTATATGAAGATATAAGTTTTACTTTGAAAGAAAATAGTTTTTCTTTTCTTTTCTCGCACGTCTTTGATTTTCAAAATTAACTTGACAAGATTTATAAAAATATATATTTTATGTAATATTATTTTTATTCTAGTAATCGAAGTGTCATTAAAATAATTGATTAAGAGACAAGAAAATGAATTCTCATCTCATCAGTAAGTTTTTTTAAAAAATTCATACGAACTCTAAATTAGATTTGACTCGATGATGTTTGATAATTATTGAAAAATCTAGTTTTGTTTTAATGAATTTATTTTTGGATTAGTTTTCTATCCTAATACTATATTGACTTTTGATTGGAAATTAGGTAGGACATAAAAAAATTGATTGATGAATTTAAAAAAAAAAAGAAATTCTTTACTTGTAATCTCCTTTTAAATTTGAACACAACAAGATGAATAGGAGGCAAATTCATCCAATATTCGCATCAAGTATTACGGATGTGCTAGCAATTATATGTTAATACTACCTGCCAATGCTACTACAAATGATATTAAGATATGAAATTAGTGACCAACGGGGGCGTGGCTCAGTGGTGTTGGGAGCAAACTTTCCTTCCTTCAAACCTAGGTTCGAGTCCTAGTGGGAGTGGGGCTGGAAAGTTTGCTCCTTTCCTGTTTCTGGATCCTCCCCGTGCGGTATACCTGTCACCCCCGCGGTGTCTTACCTGCTCACTAGGGTTTGCAGGATGTTTAGTGGGCCGTGGGATTAGTCGTGGTGCGCGTAAGCTGGCCCGGACACCCACGTTATCAAAAAAAAAAAAGATATGAAATTAGTGTATACTGAGGCTTGTAGCTCAACGATGGCAAGAGTTTTTTTACCTCTGCATCCTAGGTTCAAGCCTTAGTGTATATACTTATCATCCTCGCGGTGACTTACCTGTCTACTGGGCTTGTAGAATGTTCAGTGGATCCGGGGATTAATCGTGGTGCGCGTAAGCTGGCCCGAACACCCGGGTTACAAAAAAAAAAGATATGAAATTAGTGGTAATTGCGATGGATTTAACTCAACTGGTTAGGTTATAAGTTTATTTTTTAGAGATTATCAATTCGAGTCTTATAAATTTCAGGATTATTAAAAATTTATATAGTTGTTAATTTTAGAGCCTATAAGATTAGTTAAAATAACCGCAAACTTGCTCGAATATCCATAATAATAATAATAATAATAATAATAATAATAATAATAAAAGATAATGAAATGAGTGGAAGGATAACAACAAAAGATTTGACTAGTTGCCGACTGGTTAATTTTTCTAAACAAGAACAGTACACCTGTCAAGTGATTTTTTTTTGGTTTGTTTTTTTCTCTCCACAAGATTTTTGAATAATATACGTGGTGATGGTAGTTGAGTTTCTTTCTTTTCAATTTGATAATGGAGAGGGAACTAATGGTATCCTATCAATTTTTAGATACCGTTTGTGATGTTTTATTTTTATTTACAAGAGTATATTTGTTTTTGTGTTTTAAAAATATTTTTAAAATTTTTTAATTTAAATTATTTTTTTATGATTTTAAATCATTTAATATGCTAATATTAAAAATAAATTAAAAAATAAATAAATAAACACATTTTTAATTGAATTTTTTTTTAAAAAAAAACAACAGTTAAAAATCTTTTAAATAACTTGATTTTTATGAGCAAAAAGTCAAAGAAAAAAAAAAGAAGAAGAAGAAGCAACTATAGGGTTTTATATACAAATATAAAACACAATTTAGAGAAACGTGAATTGACATGAAAAGGAACCTTTCCAACTCTTTTTTTTTTTTTTTTTCTCCACGAGATTTTTTAAAACTATACGTGGTGATGGTAGTTGAGTTTCTTTCCTTTCAATTTTTAGATACCATTTGTGATGTTTTATTTTTATTTATAAGTGTGTGTTTGTTTTTGTATTTAATTTTTTTTATTTTTTTATTTTAAATTATGTTTTTTATGATTTTAAATCATTAATATATGTTAATGTTAAAAATTAATTTAACATTTTTTTAATTAAAAAATACTTTCAAAATAACTTATAAAAACTAGGGGTGAGCAAAAAAACCGAATAACCGATTAAACTAAGAAAACAAAAAAAAATAACTGAAAAAACCGAACCGAAAAAAAATTGAATTAACCGATTAGAAAATCACAATAAAGGTTCGATTCGGTTTTGGTTTTTAAAGTCTAAAACCAAACCAAACCAAACCGAACCGGTTCAACTAGGCCAACACTTAAAAAAAAACAAGTATAAATAGTTTTTAACCCTAAACCTAAATGCATTCTTGGCCCGCCAGCTGCCCCCTCTTTGTCTCTCATCTCTCAAATGTTCCATGCTCTTTGTCTCTCATATCTCAAATCTATCTTCTTTTCTTTCAATCTTATATGTTCTCAGTTTCTTATCTCTCATCTCTCAAACTTGCCATGTCAAAGGTGAAATGCTGATGATTTTTCTATTTGGCTGATTCGTTGAAGCTGGCTTCATTAGGACTACTGGAGTTTTTTCATATACGAAGTTTCTTTGGTTAGTTTGATTTATTGATTTCTTGGAATGCAAAAGGCCTTTGAGTTAGAAAGCTCGGAGGATATGCTTAAGAGTTTCAAGATCTTTTGATGGGGATTCAAGCCCTTGCTTAAGGGTGTCATCTCTCAAATCCCTTGTGTTGTGTTTGTTCAGCTTCAAAAATAAAAGTGTTAAAAAATATAGTTAATAATTTCAGTTTGAACTGGTTTTCGATTTGATTTAAAAACTAAAAAAAAATCAATTTAATTATTTATTTTGATCCAAAATCAAACAGAACTGAAAATATTCAGTCATAATAAAAACTCTTTTGAACGACTTGATTTTTAGAAGAAAAAGTAAGAAAAAGGAAAAAAGAAAGAAGAGGCAATTATGGGGTTTTTATATATATATATAAAACACAATTTAGAGAAAACGTGAAGTGACATGAAAAATAAGTTTTTCCAACCTTTTTTTGGCTGTCCAAGACCAAAAGTGATGTTGTTCTGTCTTCCATCTTTCACGTCAGGAAGCCCACCCCAGACTCTGATGGTTAATCACATTCCACTTCCATTCCCTTTTATTCCATCAAGTTTTCCAGCCTATCATTATTATTTTTTGTTATATAATTACAATATAATATAATATTCTCGAATCATTTTCCACGTTAAACTCTATTAATTATGCATTAATTTTACATCTAAGTCTAAATATGAGATCATATGATAAGTTTGTTAACCATATCATTATGAAGTTTCCAGATAGTGCACATGCCAAACCGTGACAAAGATATTAGTGAAATCTTTTGTCTATAAATTATTTAATATGAATAATTTATTATTTAAATAGATAATAGGCCACGGAATGATATTTTGATTTAAGAATTTAAAACATTATTAACATTTTCCCACCCAACCCTATAAGTTATAGCTCGTCCTATATTAATGATCTTCCTAGAAAAGAAATCTTGATTTTTCAAAAAGAAATAATAGTTAAAAAATACCACTTCGCATACAAATTCATATTTTATGATCAGGTGATCATTTACAAAGTGATTATTAGAATGTGTTTTAAGAGGCAGTTAAAATCATGTTTTTAAAAATTTTAACTTTTTTTAAAGTTATTTTTTTAATAAATGTAATATACTAATATTAAAAATAAAAAAAAATATTATTTATATATTTTTTTAAATAAAAAATATTTTAAACCGTAAAAACTAAAATATTTTCACTGTACCATTATTAACCGGTAATTTGCAGTGCGGCGCCGATTATGAAAGCGGCCTTAAGGCTAATCTGATTACATTTTTAATCAGCTAAATTAAATTAAAAGAATAGAGCTAAAGTTGTTTAAAAGAAAAGAAAGGTCCAGTGTTTTTGAATATGAGTGGATGGCCAGGATTGAATCAAAGGAGGTAAAGTTGCATGGAATTTAAGCGTTTCTCTTGAATTAAAGAAAGCTCTTTGTACTGTGGTCCTTGGCCTGTACTGTATCAATTTGCAGCTAGCCTTTTTATAAGTCCCTGGCTGGTCATAATTCTTCTACATTAACGCAACCAGAAAAGCAAAGCTCTCTCTCTCTCTCCTCTCCTATCCTCTCTCTCTATGCCTCTGCGCAATAACAACGCAAAATGTCTATGCAGAATTTGCACTTTCGAAGTTTTGAAAGCAACGCCTCATGCTTTCAGTTTCCCTAAAAGAAGGGATCTTGGAGACAGTCCAATGTCTTCTCACAAGACTGATTTTTGAAGGGTTCTTTTGTTTTCTTTTTAGCAGTGATTAGTACTGTTTTGTTGTCACTCCTGCAAGAGATTTTTGATGAACTGCAGGGGTTTAGTTATTTAGAATTTAGAAAAGGTCTCGACTCTTTCCTCTATCTGTTATACTGAGATAGCATCGAGTGTGGTCCTTACTGCTGTTTTAGGTCTCTTAGTTTTCCTCGTTTTGGTGGTCGTCAGAGTCTTAAAAGTTTTTGAGAAAGCTTAGTTATTTATTTCTTGATCATTTATTTTCAGTTCCTTTTGTTTTAGGAGTTCTCATATTTCTGCATCCAAATGGCCAGCTTCTTTGAAATTTCTTCTTTCAATACAAGCAGATTTGAGACAGCAATTTGGGCTGTGAAGTTGGTGCTTCTCTCTGTGGGGATCATTTCCACTTTTATTTTGTTCAAAGTGGCTATAATTCCTTGCACATTTAATCTAATTCTCTCCACTCTTCCTAGCGTGTGGATCTCCCTCCGTGGCTGGTTATCTCCACCTTACATCTACATCATCGTCAACTTTATCATCATCACCATTGTTGCTTCCTCCACATTTCAACAGCCAAACCCCGATACCAAATTACCCTATTCTAGTTCTAAGAAAATCAAAAGCCAAAACCAAAGTAGCACCAATCATGCGAGTGATCTCTGGCAAGAGCATGACATTCAAGAAGTGGAAAAACAACTGGATACCACTTTGTCCTTTGAGAAACCCATCGACTCTTCTCAGGATTATTACTCTCCTGACACTTTCTTGTCAAGTTCTGGTAAAGAACTGCAAGAAAAGACGAATACAGACCTATCCAAGGATCCTTGCCCTCCTGACTTTTGCCTGACAGATTCTGCTAAAAAACAGCAAAAAAAGATGGACATGGAACCACTGACACAAGAGGTAGATCAGCAGGACACCCTGGAGGACGCATGGACATCAATTATGGAGAAGCAAGGGAAGACACCAACAAGGCAGTTAAGGAAGATTGGCACATGGGACACGCCTCCAAAGGTGTTGCAAAAAGTCAATGGAATTGTTACAGCTGATGGTGGTGGTGGTTGCGGCGATGATGATGATCCGGTGTCTTGGGCCAGGAGAGAACTGAAGAAATCAGACACGTTTAATGATTCTGTTTCTTTAAGGAGGGAGAAGTCGATGAGTCAGGATGAGTTGAACCGGCGAGCAGAAGAGTTTATCAGAAAGGTTAATCATGAAATGAGGCTCCAAAGGCAGGAATCTGAACAGAGAGTCAGGGAAATGGACGTCCACGGTGGGGTTTGGTAGTTTGCTTTTCATTAATTGATGGTTAATTAGTATGCTAAGTCCTGATGAGTCGGATTAAGAAATATTAAGCCTCTGCTTCCAAGTTTCTCTTTCGGAGGTCAAGGTAATCACCATCTCGTGTGTGATTAGTGTGGTGTATTTACCATACTCCGCAGCTACTAGTTTTGTACTCGTGCTGTTTACGCCATTGTAAATATTACATTTACTTGCCATCCATGATCTCCTCAGCCTCCGAAGATCATTATGCTTATGGTATTTGTGCCCAAATTTGTTTTTTAAAATGTATTTTTAACACCAACACATCAAAACCATACAAAAAAAACATAAAATCAAAAATTAATTTCAGCAAACTGGGAATAATTGTCATTTGTCGGTTCTACAATCTACATGCAGAGTCTCAATGGAGGTAAGTCATGGTGTTCAAGAGTCCTTGTCAATGGATGCTGGCAAAATATTTGAAAGGTGGTCTATGCCTATAGGAATACTTGGATTTCTTGTAATTTGTCGTTTACAAAGGAGCTCTTTTTTAATTTCCTGTGATGGAACAGACAATGCATCATTCAGCCCTTGGGATATTATATTTTATGTCTCTCGAAGTTCCTTCTGCTTGGGTCCAACAGAGGCTTTTGCTTATCAATTTTCATTACATCTATCCCAGAAGCATGGGTTGTTTCAGTGCTCCTGTCACACACACAACGTTATCTTATATGGGTTTTGTCAATTGTCATGTATTAACAATACCCTTTTTTTCTATTTTTATTGCTGATAATGGAGGCTTCTTTGTGGGTTTTTTCGACTAGACAGTGTCCATTTTTTTTGTGTTTCTTTTCAAATGGCTGGAATTTCTCCACATAGTATGGTAGGGGTGTTTCTTGTAGTTAAGGTATTTTTTAATAAGATATTTGGAATTAATCCTTATTTTTAATTGAATTCAATAATAGTTTAAGGTTTGAATTTAGTTAATAAACAAATTGAATTTGCGTGTTTGTTTACAAGAGATACAATTTAATTTATTTTATTTTTTATATTATCCTCGTTACCTTACTTTCTTCTTATTCATTTAAATGTCTCATGAAAAAAAAATTGATATTTAAAAAAAAAATATTTTAACATTATTTTTTTATTTTATTTTTATTAATATAAATATTCATGTCAAATTGAATATATCTCAGTTAATCTTACTAGCTCTGAAATTAATGTAATAATTAGCCTCTTATTTATTTCTATATCATTTTTATAGATTGAATTTCATTCTAAATTTACTTTTTTACACTTAAAATCGTTACAAACATGAGATTTTATTAAAATATTAAAATTCAATTTAATTCAAAAAATTCCAAATATTCTATAATTGTTTTAGCTAGAAGTTGGAAATGCTTATACGCTATGCAATAGAAGCTAGAAATTCAATGTTTTTTGAAATAATAAAAATTACTTTTTATTGCATTTGTTAGTGTTTGTTTAATCATGCAGATTTTGTTTATATGTCAATGATAACATAGTTTATGCCTAATTGGAACAAATGTCAATTAACGACATCCAAAAGTAACGATTTTTTTCTTCGCAACAAAAAACTTCTTATTCTTTTAAAAAAAAATTATATTCAACGTTGATTCATACAAGTTAATCTAAATTAATTAAAATTAAAAAAATATATATAAACTAGATTTGGCAACCACGTTAATTGTGAGAAAAATCAGCAACATAGGTTTGTACAATTATAAATTCGTTGGGAAAAGTCAACAAAACAAATTATTTGAAGAACATGAACTGAACGCCGGAATCAGATAAATCAAATTAACTTGAACAGACCAAGTTTAATTATTATGCTTTTGTAAGAGATCTCCCGCGTACATTAGTCCTTTCTCAATGACGACTGTTCACGTTTAAATTTATGCCTTTACAACCGATTTTTCGTTGCAAAAAATAAAAATAAGATTTGAAATATACAAGAATAATATTGAAATAATTATGCTTCCACTTTTTTCTTGCATCATAATAACTTGCAAAGTGGATTGAGTTGGGCTTCGATGGAAATTAATTAAAAATTACAAAGTGGATTGCTCAACCAGACCTTTGGTTTTGTGGTTGGTTGTCCAGCAAATTATGATTCTAAGCCCCAATAATGTAACCCCATGAAGGGTGATCATGTCCTGTGGACCTCATTATGCATCATGGAGCTTCTTCGAGATTCAACCTTGATCATTGGAAAAGCACTTCCTGCCCTGCTCCATGTCCCTGTCTGTTGCTGAAATTGTTGCGGTGAAAAATATTGGTCCACAAGTCAAATAATACATAGAAAAAATCAATGCTATTTTTTAATAAAAAAAAGAAGAAGAAGAAGAAACATGGAGGGAGGCATCATTTATCAAAAACTTATCTCAATCCAAAAAATTAAATTGTTAAGTAAAGTTTTATGATATAATTTATATTATTTTATAACATATTTCCTTAAGTAAAAATCATTTGAGCTTGAAATATACGCAAACTCAAATTATCTTGTGTTTAATTTTTATCAAATAAATGAAAATAATAAGATTCAAACTCGTAACCACTTGGTTATTAAAGCTCTAATACTATGTCAAAAAAACTATATCAACCTAATAACTTAAATTATTAGGTGAGATCTCAAGATATAATTTATATTATTTTCTAACATTATTGTCTAAGACAGGGCGGAATTAAGATTTTAGAATTGAGGTTCTATGGGGAAAAAAATTGATAAATCTAGAAGCTTAAATAATAAAGGGAGAGCTTGGAGTAAAAAAAAATGTATGTTGTATTAAATATTCCTTATTATTAAGGATATAATTAAAAAAAATATCCAAAAATCTAAGGACCAAAAGGTGAACTTTTTGTTGTTTGGGGTGCCATGGAGAATATAAGATGATGAGGCCCAAGGACAGTATAAGATGAAACTGGAATGTGGAAATTGACATTAGATTGAAGGGCTTGAAAGATATAAACATATATTCTAATACTATTATGTTCTACGAGCATAATCATAGGATGTTGCCTTAATGTAAACATAATGATAATCTTGCTTAGTCAAATTAATGTCTTAGTTTATGTTTGGCACCGTGGTGGTTAGTTTAAGAAATGTAATAAATTATAATTTTTTATTAATCAAGATTTCGAAAGAAAGTTTATGATAAAATTGCGGTGTGTATTAATTGAACCACATTTGGAACCCCTAGCAAGCATTAGACAAGGAGTGGCAAAGATTCTCACATTAAGTGATGTTCTTATTATAGTTTTTAGACCGGTTTGGTTCAAGGTTTGAATTTTAGGTTTTGACAAGGTTACCTAAGTTAATTATTTTTTAAAAAATCAAAACGATTTTATTTTAGTAAAAAAAAAAAGTCAACGGGTTGTAACCAGATTTTTTTTTCTTTGTTTTTTTTAACCCAATCCAGTTCCAGCCTCAAATCAGCTGAGTCCTGATCAACCTGCCAAGCCGGATTTTAAAACTTTGGTTCATATCTTAATAGTTTCAATGTTTTGTATGTTTCAAGCTTCAAACAGTAAATCAAAGGTTATATTTTCTGGGCTATGTTCTAGGAGCTACATTTCTTTTATGTTTATGGTATCAATAGCTCTCTTATCTGCATAATTTAATTATGAATATTTTATCAGTGTCAAAAAATTATTTTGAATCAATAATTTAAATTATTAGATGAGATTTTAAGATATGATTTTATATTATTTTTAAACATATCTTCTTAAATAAAAACTTTTTGAGATTAAAACTTGCACAACACTATAATATCTTGTACTTGATTTTTATCAAACAAATAAGAATATTAAGATTCAAATTTATAATTATTTGATCATCAAGATTTTAATATTATATTAAAAAATTATCTTAATCTAATAGATTACACTGTTATCTAACATCTTAAAATATAGTTTATATTATTGCATTCCTTAAATGAGAGCAGTTTTTTTTTTTTTTGTCTGCAGAGCTCTTAACATCATCGTCCATGTCTACCTGCGTTATACGCTTTTGACTGTAGCTAGGCAGCTAAGAACAAGTATCTTGTAAAGCAAATGGAGATATAAATGGCTGACATTACCACCTTAACTCAAGTGTGCAGCCGGAAATGAAATTCATGAAGTTTTTGCTTGAAAATGGAAATCTTGAATATTAAAAGTAATATAAAATCATTGCTGTAGCTTCATTTAATTGTTTAGGTTTTGGATTATGATGGTTTTTTGATATAATATTAAAATTTTAATAATTAAAAAAGAAAAAATCAAGGTATAATTGAGGGGAAAATATGTTGGAGCTGAAAGTGAAAAATTATGGTTCTTGTTTGGCAATATAGGTACGGTTGTTTTTCAAATAAAATTTTGTATTAAAATATATGTCAATGATTTTTTTTATTTTTTAAAAATTATTTTTGATATCAGCACATCAAAATAATTTGAAAACACTAAAAATATATTAATTTAAAATTAATAATAAAATAAAATTTTTTTAATTTTTTTTTTAAATACAGAGACAAATAGAATTAATCTATTTATATTTTGAGGGTGTTTCTCTACAGGGAAGGCAAAAACTATGGACAATAAACAAATAATGTGGGACACGCGGCTGATATTTGGTTATATTCGGTTGGAGAACCCTCTCTGTCCAGGCAATGCCAATAATTCAAAACAAATTATGGAATTAAACTATACTATAATTAACCACTAATTATTGGATGTTAAAATTAAAATTAAAGAAAATACTAAGAGTCTGATTTGCACAGTGATTTTCTCTTCTTCTCTTCTTTTTTTGTCATTTATTTTTTATTTTTATCTGTCGCATTGTTTTTTATTTAATTTATTAACATTGCATTGATTTTATATTGATCTCACTTAGCTTGGGTTTTAAATTAAATCACGTAAGAATTGTTTCGCATAGTTTTATTCACTTAGTAGGCAAAAACAAAAAATTAACTCAAAATCAAATGATAAAATTAAATAAAAACTTCTTATTAAATTATAGAATTAAAAGAAATAAAATAAATAAAATAAAAGTGTCCAAAAACCCTAAAAAAAAATCCATATTTAATAATGAGATTAAATGAAAAAAAACCATTAGACAAAAAAATACGGGGCCTAAATATTTTTTATTATATAATAAAAAATATAAAAATTTATTTTTTATTAACTCAATATTAAATAATAAAATAAAATAAACATTAATATTAAATGATGATAAAATAAACATTAATAATAAAAACCTTTTTTCCATACAGATTCTGACATTATTTAACATGATCAGCTTGCTTTGACGTTTTGAATTAACTCACTGCTGATTTCACAGGATTTCAGGTGTTCATAGAATGGCAACCATGTCTGGTTCCACATCTGCTTGCGATACAATCACCGAGTTACCAGGCGATGTGATGAAGAACACCCCAATGCGCTCACCGCAGGGGCTGCGAAGAGAACTTGTATTCAACTGCCCTTGCAGCTACAAGTTCGACAGTTCAGAGCGTATATAAAACTTGTGATCGCTCTTTACCAAGCTCTGGTTAAGCTCAGTTTCTCAGTTTCTGATCTGGAGAACTGTTCTGATACCGATCACTAGCTATATTTCCTATCAGAGAATTACATCGGAGATTTCACCCTTCGTGTCTCGACGGGCGAGCCCTATAAACTGTCGCGTCATCTGTATTCCTTCAACAGCTATGGCATTTAAGCCCCCATTTGCCTCGGGATCTGTGCTCCTAATCTCAAGTATCTATCCTTTTGTGGAACTTTTTATTCTATTAAATTGAAAAATACTCCTCTTCTTGAAACTGTGTCCATTTCTATGAATGGAACCCCTGAAACTGCGAAATACTTCTAACTTGGTTGAGAATCTAAATGCAGAGCAGCATTTTCTGAGGGTAATCAACTGATGTTTCATGTAGGCTTTTCGTTTCCTGTATCCTACAATTTATATCCTGGATTTTTCTCCCGAGTTTTTGGCTCTAGGCAGTGTACAGAGAACAGGCTTTCTAAAACCTCAGAATTCTTCATTTCTCTGCTGCTATCCGTTTTGAAAAGATAGAAGAAATTTCATGTGCTCTATGCTTGATCAGAAGCTCCCCCGACCTGCAAGAACTTACAATCAGGGTGAGTGGCAACAGTATAAGTGCTCTTCTTCTTTGCCTGTTACATTTAAAGACAGGAAAGAGTTTGTGTTGTGTGCCCCTTCTGGGCAAAGACCGAGGCAAATGCTGTCATGGAACCTGTTCTGGAATATATGAGAGTTCAAAACTCCTTAGATTGCTCATTGAATAGACTTCGAGAAGTAGAGATGCAACTTATCCATGGTGTGCCGCTGGAATTGGAATTCATAAAGTTCTTCCTTGCTAAATCAACAATATATTTTTGTTATAACAATCACGAGTATCATTCTAATATATATATATATATATATATATAGAGAGAGAGAGAGAGAGAGAGAGAGAGAGAGAGAGAGAGCTTAGATCTCATAGGTGAAATTTTGTTTGAATTGAGTATAAATTATTATTTTGGTTAAAAAATATTGACATCTAATTAAGTTACATGAGAAAAATCAAACAAGTAGCACGAGATCGGAGATCAAACATGTTAATCTTTATATAATTATCAATTTATTTATTAAACATATACATTGAATTTCCGTTTCAAATATTTCTTGATGTTAAGAAAAATAATTATCACTTGCATTATATATATGAAAATTATTGTTATCATTTAACAAAAATTCATTTTTATTAATACAATACTAAAAGGTATGGCTAAATTAGTATAGCCACACTTATAATATATTATTTATTGTAATAATTTTTTTTATTTTTTGCTTTTTTTTGTTTAATTTAATCCTTGAACGATTCAATTTTTTTTAGTTTTTTATTTTATTTTATTCTTTAATATTTGATTATTTAAGAATTGTGCTTTGTATTTTTTTTTATGTTGGTTTTATGGAATTGGTTTTTTTTCTTTTCAATTTTAACCTTTAATACTAGATTTGTTGGAGGTGGAGTTTCATGATTTTTTTTTTTATGAATTTATTATGATCTCATAACTTAGATTGCGGGTTTAACAAATTAACATGAATTGACTTAGATTATTATTTTTTGTGCTGTTTTTTCTAATTTTATATTTTAACATTGGGTTATATTTTATATTGAAAATTGAGCTTCATAGTTTTTTTTAAAAATTTTATTTTTATGATATTATTTCGATCTCATGACTCAAGTCATGGGTTTGGTATATTAATCTGGGTTGATTATGTTTATTTTTTTTTATCTTTTTTAATTGAATATTTATTTAATTGGACTTCATAATTTTTTTTTTATTATTTTCTTTTAATTTATCTCAATCTAATGACTCGGTTTACTAATTTGACATGTTGACTCTATTCATTTGTTTTTAGGTCATGAATATTTTTTTTTCAATTGCATTCTCCAACAACTTAATTTTTTTTTGTTTATTTAATATTTTTTAATTTTATCTTTTAATATTAGGTTACTTGAGAATTGAGCTTTATAATTTTTTTTAATTTTCTTTATGCGGAATTATCCATGTCTAATGGATTTTTTTTCTCGATTTCAAACTTCAATATTAAAAATAAATCTTTTTAATTTTTTATTCTCTTTCTATGAAATTATCTCGGTCTCATGACTGATGCTATAGGTTTAATATGTTAGTCCGAATTGACTTGAGTTAGGTTTTTTTGTTAATAAATTTTTTTTTTTCAAGATTAGATTGGTTGTAAAATGAGTTTCAAAACCTTTTCAAGTTTGCTTTTCAGGGGTATCCCGATCTTATGGTTCAGATTGCGAGTTTAGCAAGTTAGTCTGAGTTAATCGAGTAGTTGTTTTTTTTTTATCTTTTAATATTGAGTTAATGAGGAATTGACATTTATAATTTATTTTAATTTGATTTCTATAAGATTATCACAATCTCATGACCTAACTTGTAATTTTAACATATTAATTCAAGTCAATTTAATATATCAAAATCTTAATATTTAAAAAAATATTATTCGGTATCAATATTTAAAAAAAAATACTATTTAATGGGCATCATATTTTGAATTTATAATTAAGTTTTTTTTATTAAAAAATTAATCCAAACTATTTTAAAACGAGCGAGCGGACCACTGGTGTACTTATTTTAAAACGGTCTTGGACTCTCGTGCTGATTTAGCAGAGTATTTTATCAACAAAAGCTCACACCTTTATTTATTTATTATTATTATGGTGCAACTGGGGACTGATCTGTTGCTAGCCGTTAGAACCAATTTAGACAGTCATGAAAACTTGAGGGACTATTTTGGCACTTCGAAATCTGACACTTGCACTACTACTCTCAGTCACTTTTCCCTGATTCTCTCCACATCTCTCACCAGTCACCACCAGAACCAAGCAAGCAAAAAAAGCGAGCACTCACTCACTCACTCACTACTTCAGATCTAAAGATTCGAAATCGCGTAAAAGAACCGCAAGAAATCAAGAAACTTTCTTGTCTAGCCATGGAAACGACGCCGTCAGAGTCATCTTCTACGCCATCAACAACAGTACCAAAGAAGAAGCAAGGATTAGGATGGGTAGAATGGCTAAGAGGATGGATGTACATAATATACGAGATGTTATTTCAGCGAATCATGGCTAGTCACTTGCAGAACCCTCTCTCTTTACCTCCTATCAACAATCTCACTTGCATTGTCACCGGATCCACCAGCGGTATCGGTCTCCAAATCGCCAGGCAATTGGCGGAATCCGGAGCCCATGTTGTTATGGCTGTTAGGAATACCAAAGCAGCGCATGATTTGATTCATACATGGCAGTCCGAATGGACTGGACTCGGCCTTCCTCTTAATATCGAGGTAGGTGGTAGTTTGGCCTTAATTACTGTTTAATCTCTGTTATACGTGCTTGGATTTTCTTAAATTAATGTTGTGGTGATTTTTGAAGGTGATGGAGCTTGATCTTTTGTCCTTGGAATCGGTTTCGAGGTTTGCCGAAGTGTGGAATGCGCGAATGGGACCTTTGCATGTTCTTATTAATAATGCTGGAATATTTTCCATTAGAGGTTGGTTTTTTTATTTTTATTTTCTAACTTTTTTTTTTCCTGATATGTAAATGCGATGTTGCCTGCTGCTTGTGCATTATTTCTCATGTTTTAGTATGGAAGTAGGGTATTGGCAATTCCCAAGTATAACAGGTAAGTACTCAAGGAAAAGGGAATAGTAAAATGTGGAATCCCTTCATTTGTGAATACTCATGGTTAGTTATAACAGCTGGTATAGTTTAGTAAACTGATACGAAGGTTCCTGCTATTCGGCAATGAGAAGTCGTAGTCACAATTAGATGATAAGTGCTGTTATTGGAAATCAAGTCAAATGAGCCAAGGGTGATGCTTGGCTTCAGATTACTTGTTTTTTTCTCCCAGTTTAGAGAGGATATCCTTGGAGGAGGGTGTTTTTGTTTTGTAAAATAGCCTTGTTCATTCTGTTGAGCCACAGCCTTTTGACCATCCAGATAAAAATACATTTTTGGATCCTCCTGCCTGCCTAAGAGATGCTGCAGTAGTTTTTGTGTTACCACAGCATGTCTTGATGACATGTCGGAATCCATTTTTTTGTGATGTCATTCCTGTGTCTCGCTAATATTACTAAGTCCACATCATGAATGACATGAACATGGCCTGAGGGTCTCAATGATAGGCTTTTCTGTTGAAACTTTTGGTTTCTTGTGTGAAAAGGACAGTAAGCCTTTGAATCATATGTTATTCCACTAGCTTGGTTGCTTGTTGTTTATAGCTTGCCATGGCATAGAGGAAGCATGGATGGTTGCCTCACTGTGATGTATTTACGTCTTCAAGTCCTGTCTTTTCTTTTGTACGAATGGCCTGTTTCTTGCAAATGTATATGCAGCATTTTCAAAAAGTTGAAGGATCTTCTGAGATGAAAGGTGTGTGCATTACCGCATTTCCATGGTCAGGGGTTCTTAATTTTTGAAAGAAAAAAGAAAGAAATTGTGGGTTCTTTTGGGTTTGAATGGTGATGTTTGGTGTGTAAGGACAATGGGAAGATAATGTTGGCTTCGATTGTCAGGCACGTCTTGGAAGAATTCAACATATTAATAAGAAATTTACTGGAATAATTCTACGCGGAGGGATGGGCATTGTTGGAGAAAACAAGATTTCATGGTGTTTTCACAATGTTTGTGATCAAAAGAAGTGAAAGCTTCAAGTTTAGTTCAAATGTCCCTGAAGGTTTTACATTGTTCTTAAGAATGTTTGGAGAGCATTCTTCTACCCTACATGACTTTCAGTTAGAATCACTCAAAGGAAGGGAGACAGAGGAGAAGTGGCCTTTTTTAGTCGAGGTCATGGGTATTGGCGGACAGAAAGCATTGCTCTGCCAAATGTGAATGCTTTGGAGGTAGAACTAATTAGAGAGTTTCAATGACATAGTTGGCAAGATGTTTCAGGTGCCCTTAAATAAGGGAGTCATCCTGTGCATTTTGTATTTTATTTTATATGGACCAATGAGAATGTGATATGCAGGTTTTCTATAGGTTTTGCTTACTTTCTCTAGAGAATAGGTTGCAAAAATCACGAGAATCTAAGAATTTAAGAAGCTGCATTGATTTGTTCATGAGTCCTTGATCAGCCATGCATTTAGGGATGGGATGATGGGGAGATAATTGAGATTGTGAGTGAGTTGAGTTTTTATGGTCCTGCTTCAAGCTTTCTGCTTTAGTTCAAGACTGTTCTTGACGAGTGTTGTTTAGCAACTATGCAAGGTGTTGCTAATGATCTGGCTGCTTCTTGATTGAAAAGTTTGGTTAATCTTTGATTTTTATGGAGTACTGTTGAGCATTTATGTAAATTAGTATTGTTTCTATTTTCAGTCATAAAAGCTTTTTGGATATGCATTTCTTATATATTTATCTACGACCATAAATAACTAGTATGCTTTGAATTTGTTTTATCAAGGACCACAAAAGTTCTCAAAGGATGGGTATGAAGAACACATGCAAGTGAATCATCTAGCTCCAGCATTGCTTTCGATATTGCTTTTGCCATCCTTAATTAGAGGCTCTCCAAGCAGAATTATCAATGTGAATTCAGTTGTGAGTACTATGGCCAACAAAAATATACTTTGCCTCTTTTTAGCTGTGTTCTCTTTCAATATAGGATCTTACAAATGTATTTAGGAAACTATAAAATAGCGCCTAGCATTCCTTATTAAATGATATAGACTTGTGTGATTGGTAGATCCAGCAAATTAAAATGATGTGCAATTGATAAATCTGGAAGAAGAAAAACAGCTACTATTTACTGTATCTATTTATGATTTAATTTTCCGGTCCTGGCATGATGTGTCAATGTCCATCATTTTCCTGTTCCACAGATTTGTGCAATTACCTCGGAGGAAAGGAAAACATATTAATATGATTGTGAAATTGTGCCCCCTGCATAACAGTTCTGCTCGCTGTCATATAGCATCTAAATCCCGTCATAATTCTAATGTAACATTCATATGCTCACATTTTTTATTGGTTTTTAATGTTTCTCTCTTCTCTAGATGCATTATGTTGGCTTTGTTGACACTGAAGACATGAATGTTACTTCTGGAAAGAGAAAGTATACAAGCTTAGTTGGATACACCGGCAGCAAGTTAGCACAGGTGTGCTTAGAGTTGATATTTGATACTTTTGACTGTATAATTCTGGAAACTGTTATTTTTATTTCGGGTTCAAATTAACAAAGGAAATGTCCCTATTGTTTGTGCTGCATGAAGTTGCTGTATCAATATAAAATGCTCACCTCTCTCCTCAATCACGTTGGATTCTTTTTATCCCTTTTGTTTTGAACTATAAAAGAACTATGATGCTGGCATCCCTGTTAAAGTTCCTGTGGTTTTTCAACTGGATTAGTTTCTGTTGAGCACCTGTGTTTCAACTACTGGATTTATTCTTTTAGGGATGCAAATGAACTGAACTCTTACCACAGTCATGCTTGTTTTTCTTAATTGACCTCACTTGGTGTTGTTTGTTTAAATTATTAGGAAGAGCCTGAGATTAATATTGGACTTGTCAAAACAAATGAATAAGCTCAAACATACATGTTTTCTGCCAAATATTGGATGTGGGATTCAAAATTGGCTTCAAATTATGAATCTCGTGTGGGTAAAGGTGTTGTGGGAGTGAATTATCCAGTTGTCCTCTGACTATAAGATATAAAATTAAATTATAGATAAATTTTAGAATTAATATGGAAGTTTGATTGTTAAAGACCACAGCTTTTGTTTGCATTACAAAACATGCTTGCCATGCAAACGGTTGATGGAGAAAGGTGGATTTAATTAATTTTTGTTAGGAATGTTAAATCTGGTTTGCTAGGAACAAATACCTTAGATTCTTTTGCATGGGAATTATTGCAGATAACTCAAATAGCTCTAGCAATATCATATTACTCAACATTATCCCTTTCCTGTGCTACATCACTGCATGACCATGTTCAAAGGATGTATTGACTGTATTTCAGTAAGCTGCTATCTGTTATAATTTGTTTTAACATTCATGAATGAATCATTAACTTGACCTTTGGATTGCAGGTCATGTTTAGTAGTGTTCTGCACAGGCGGCTTCCAGCTGAATCTGGCATCAGTGTATTATGTGTTTCACCTGGAGTAGTCCAAACGAATGTTGTAAGTCTCTTGAATCAATCATTATAATTTTATAATGGAATAGGATGTGCCAACATAGGTCTGCATATGGTTACTCATACAAGTTTCTTGATGCATATGTTTTCAGTATAAATACAGATGAAGCAATAATGTCTATGATTTGTGCTGTTACTGATATTAAAAAAAGAAAATGCTGAGGGAATGTCATGATGGAAAGCCGCGCTGTAAAAGGGGGAGAAGTGGGTAAAAGAGATATATTAACAATTAAAGACATTTCCTTTCAATAAAGCCATCCTAGACAAGCTCTTTTTTCACATGAAAAGAGTATGACCTAACTATTCAGAACATGTTATATGGCACAATGGTGGAAAGATACAGATTTATAACTTCTTATTAAGGGTGTTAGCTTGGGATAAGCAGCAGACACCTTTGGCTATTTTTGATTAAATATGGCTGGTTCCAAAGTGGAGCTGTTATTCATTTATGTTTTGGGAGGGAAAAGCATCGTTAGGCTTTTTGGAAATATATAGTGTTTGTAGCTGTTTTGATCATGTTGATGTGTGTTGGTTGACAAAATATAGGATAGTAGTTTTTAAATGAAGTTGTAGAACCCTACCAATGGGGCTCTGGCTCACTAGTAGCTATACTTGTCCTTTAAGAGGGAGGTTGCGGTTTGATTCCTCAGAGAGAGGCTAACCTAAATTACAAACACCTTAAAAAACAATAAGTTGTAGAACATCATTCTTGGTGTACACTTGATGGGATTGATTTAGAGAGACCAAGTCTGTTGTTGAATTGGTTTCCTTTAGCTTTGTATGATCAAAATAAACATTCTTTCTAGTTATGTCATTGTATCTTACATCCTGCTTTCAACTTTATCTAAATTCAGGCAAGGGATCTTCCCAAAATTGTGCAAGCTGGTTATCACCTAATACCGTATTTTATCTTCAATGCCCAAGAAGGTAAGTCTCCCAAATGATAGCATGTTCTCACTTTGCAACTTTGTGGGATAATGGTGACAACTTGTCTTTTAATTTTTAACATGACATTCATGACTTATGATGTCCTTCTTGTCATCATTCTGATCACGATACATGATGTATTGAAGGGCATGATGTTTTTCATCTCCTGCCTGCTGTTTTATCTCTCTTTTCTGCCCAGTGAATGCCAAGGAACTTTTTCAGGAAACTGAAATATGAGAGTTGAAGAGGTTGTGCATGCCAACAAGAAGCATTGATTGTTGGACAATTCATATCTTTCTATGTTTAAGATGCATGTGACAAGAATTTACAAATGAAAACATTTTAGTGAATCAGATGCTGTTGCACGTGTCTTGCATTCTCAATGTCTTAGACGTTATGGCCTGTAACAATGTCAATTTGCTGCTAGAATAATTTGTTTCACTGTTGGTCCCCACTGGCTGTAATAAACACCATCCTTAGGAGCAAGGTTTTTTTTTTAGTCTCCACACATAAATAGTCTCCTTGCAAAAGAGCTAAATTCATTTACGGTTTCCCATCAAACTGTGAGCAAGTTGCTCAGGAAAGACTTCTAAGTAGATGTTCTTTGTGTTCCGCCTAGGCAAGAAAAGAAAGACTTGAGAGTGAATTTATTATTACTATTCCATACTTTTTGTGGTCAGCAGCTATGTAAAGGTTTTGAACTGTTGAAGATGTCTAATATTTAGCAATTCCGACACATGGTACCTGAGTCTGAAGCTCTTTGGAAATCCTCACAAATCCATTTTTGTGCAGAACTTGTACGTTTAGCAAAGCCATCTAGTTTATTTGGAACATTGAATAGAGAACTAGGTTGCACCAAAAAGATTTTATAGAGAAATGGCTTTTCGATTTCCAATGCGAGTTGCTATGACAAAACATAATCAGTCAATAATTTATGGAATCACAGCATAATGTACCATGGAAAGAACCAAAATATGAGTTATCTTGCTAATATGCTTAACCGCCTTCAAATTTAAGAGGAAAAAAAAACAATATTCTAACTGTTAGCTAACCTCATATAATTTGCATCCAATTCAGGTTCCAGGAGTGCTCTTTTTTCAGCAACTGATCCTCAGATTCCTGAATACTGCGAGTTGTTAAAATCAGATGACTGGCCAGTTTGTGCATTCATTTCTCAAGATTGTCGGCCAACAAATCCTTCCGAAGAAGCACACAACATCGACACCGCGTATGAAGTGTGGGAGAAGACTTTAGAGATGATTGGCCTGCCTTCGGATGCTATAGAGAAGTTAATAGAAGGGGAAGAAGTTAGGTGCCGTTATGGGGAACGTCAGGAGTAGACATTGTGCTGCCATCACACGGGAAGGTACTAGTTCTTACCAGGCAGTTAACTTGGAATGCATGTATACTACTAAGTATTTTTAACATCAATCCTTAGATTTGTGATCATATCTATCTTGTAATGGAAAGTTGTTTTACATCACTATATGAATTTTCCCAGTAGGTTTGAGCAAGGCAGCCATTAACATGCTGCTTCGCTGCACCACACAGATTTCTTGATGTAAATTACTGCTGTATCCAGACCTGTATATTTCTTGGATAATTAGAGGGCAGAAGGAAAAGAATGGATAACCAGACATGAAAAACTTTCATGCATTCCTGTCTGACTTTTCTCTCAAAATATTTTCTTTTTCAATGGGATATATCTTCTAGATTTATGTGGGAGTACCATACTCCTTGGTGCTTCCTTTTTCTTCTTTTCACTCACAGGTCCAGTTTCAAGCAGCTTTTAACTATGAAATTACAGTGCCGAATACATCAGGAAGATGAGGTCTATAACTTGTAAATGGTGGTCGCCCTCGATTTCGTCCGTAATGTTTGGTTCGATGGAAAGGAAAGATACCATTTAGAAAATAATACATAGGGAGACCGATTTACTCCACGGACCGGATTAAGTTTTTCTTAACGAAATAAAAGGATGTCTATAGAATGATTGCATTTTAAAAAAAAGCAAGAAGAAATGGGGATTCAGACTATTAGTTCGAATGAGTTCAAAATCAACGAAAAACACCAACGGTAATAAAAATAACCAAAAAATAGTTAATGATTAATTGAAAAAAATGAGCAATTGTTAATATTATAAAAAAAATATTTTTTAAATATTCTTAAAAAATCTCAATGATGTTATTTAATAACAAAGAAAAAAATTGAATCACAATGGGATAATCTAATAAAGAGAAAAATAAAAGAAATCCAAAGTTTAATTACTAGTGGCACAAACATTGAAGGAAGAACGGGAAAAAAAATTAATTTTAAAAAAGAAAAAGAAAAATTGTATCTAGCTAGCATATCAATTATGTGGCCTGATTGTGAGACCAAGATAACTTTGCACGAAAGAAATTGAATAAAACAACAAAGATCAATTCTCAAGTAACTAGCCAACATGCCGACCTTGTAGCCTGGTCATGAGACCGGAATAATCTCATATAGAAAAAATAAAATAAAATAATGGAGATTAAATCTCAAACAAACTAAAAAATCAAATGTGAAATTGAAAAAAAAATCAATTTAAAAAAAATATTAAAAAAAACTTGACTACCCCGTGACATAGGATATGAGATTGGGATGACCCCACATAAAGGAAAAGGAGAGAAAAATCATAGAGCTCAAAGCCCAATAACTCAATATCAAAGGATAATATTGTAAGAAAATCAACAAAAAAAATCTAGAAAAAAAAATCAAACTTAAATCAAATTAATCATCAAAATTTGTAATTTGGATCATGAGACCAAGACTTTTCATTAGAGGGTAAACACGAAAAAATCATGAAGCAAAATTCCTAGCCATAAAAAATTAGAAAAAAAATAGCAATCAAAACAATGAGTGCCAAATCTAATATAAAAACTAATGAAAAAATAATGAGGGACTAAATTGGAAAATAAAATAAATCAAGAAAGGGATAAAAAAATAAAAATTAAAAGAATAAGAACCAAGTTGGATACAATAATTAAATGAAATAAAATTTTAAGGGAGTAAACTGAAAAATAAAATAAATCAAGAAAATAATAAAAAAAATATCAATTAAGAGAATAAAGACTAAATTGAATACAAAAATAAAATAAAATAAAATGTTAATAGATGAAATTTTTTAAAAAAACTTCAAATGGCATCAAAAGCACAATAAATAACAATAAAAAATAAAGACAAATTAATACAAAAACAAACCAACATGACACATTTGATTTTTACATTGATGTGAAATTTAAAGTCATGAAAGAGAAAAAAAAATTATAAGAGCCTAACAATTGTTTCTATGCACACAAATGTTTAACTATCCTGAAGAGGACAACGCAATGCTTCCAATTTTATTATGGAAGGCAGCGTTTGATTATAGAGAGGTGTCTCATACACTACTTAGAGGGTACGATGACCTCTAGTTCATAAGAGCCAAACAATTGTTCCTATGTACACACACATCTAACTATCATGAAGAGGATAACACAATGTTTTTAATGCCATTGTGGAAGGTAGCGTTTAATTATACGAAGACGCCTTACGCACTGCTTAAAAAATATGGAGGCTTTTCATTTGCTAACACTTGTTATGCACGTGCCAATTATTTTTATTTTTTAATTGTACTTATACTTGTTGAAAAAAGGAATTACATACCATTCAAAATTGATTATAACTAAAACAACCATAATACAAATAATTAAATGCCCTTGAATCGTTAGTTTAATTTTTATTTGCTTTAAAATGCAATTTAGTCATTTCAATTGGCACCTAAATAGTAAATAAAGAAATTTTCTGAGGTTTGATTTCAAGTAAAAAATAAAAATCTCTAAATCCCTATTCCAAGTATAAAATACACAAAAATATGAATAATGGTAAACTTATTATTTTCTATATTTTATTCTATCTTGTTATTTTGTTTTAATTAAATAGCGATGAAGATGAAAATTTATGTTACATGCACCAAACTAAACACAAATGGATCTTGCCTTCAACACCTACTCCCTTGTTATCTCATCTCCACAGTCCCGCTTTCTAGTCTGATCACCATGTCTCTTTAAACGATATCTCAATGAGTACGAGGGAGAAACAAAAGCCAAACGGCAAGGTCGCCAGGGCATCCTTTACACGCGCGAGAATGTGCTATGGTGTTGAAGTGTAGAGAGAATAAAGGTAGTAGAGCGCTTGCCTCGATGAGTGGGGTAGATCTAGAAATTGTTTATTAATTATGTATTTTATTTAGAAATATATTATGTTTAAAAAAAATCTATAAAAAAATTAAAAAAAAAGCTACAGTTTTAAAAACAAAAAACAAAAAGAATAAAGGTGTGTTTTATATGCTATAAGAGAGAGAGAAAAAATAACATATAACATTGGTGACAATTCAACCACTACAAGAAACACAGGTCATTCTATCTGGCAAATAACACAGTTGCGCATTTATAAAAAGATGGTAAAATGTCAAATTTAGCCACTAAATACTGTCACAAGCACCACTTGAATAGTGCAAACGTCACTCACTCATCAAGATGTGATTAACACGCGTCAATAGTTTTTTAAATGTGTTTTTTTTAAGGGAAAGGCTCATTTTATTTTTTTAGCTGGTTATTAACCCCTTTTAAAGTTTATTATATAAATATTAGAAGAATGTTTTATATTTTTAATATGAGATTTGAAGCCCTTTAGTATATATATTCTATGTTCATAAGAAAAAAATTATGTTTTTTCAACATGAAATAAAAAACCTTTTAAAATAATTTTTTAAACTTTATTATTTATAATATGTCTAACATATATTTACATGGATTGATTTTTAATTTTTTCATATGAAATATTAAAATTTCAAAAAAAAAAAAATTATTTAGACTTACCCGAGTCAACCCAAGCAACCTGGAACCCGGCTTCTTGGTCGGGTCAGCCCTCGGGTAGGGTCTGATAATTATAGTGAAATTAGAGTTTTTTTAAATGTGTGTTTGATATTATAATGCATTATATATTTTAAAAGTGTTTTTTACTTGGAAATGCATCAAAATAATTTTTTTTAATTTCTAAAATCAACTTATCAAAACTATAAAAAAACACTAAAAAATATTAACTTAATATTTTTTTAAAACCAAACACATTTTTAAAACTTATCTAAACACAAAAACAAAGATTCTCATAATATATATTTGTTATTATGGCATAAAATGCTTTTCCGCAGGGGCTGACTTGTGGCTGGGGTGAAAGGCCGACGGCGATCGTTTAGCAAGTCAGCTTCGTATTCCCCCATTGACTTTCACCCCATTCACTAACGCTTCACCCTCTTCCTGTTTTCTCCCCTTGTAAGGATACAATTAATATTAAAATAACTTTTTATATATATTTATTTTCTACTAATACATCAAAATTATTTTAAAATAAATTAAAATAATATATTTTTAATATATATTTTTAAAATATTTTAAAAAACATGTTTAAACGCAAAAATAAAAAACCTTAATCATAATTAATGATTTTAAGCATGAGATTTCCTTAAAATTTATGAATTCAATTCAGTTCAATGCATCCTGTAAGAGGTTGAACCAATGAACCAGACCAAGAATCCTCACTGGTTCAACCTCTGCTCGGTTTGGATTAGTAAAACCGATGGTGACGGCTAGTGGTTCTTAGTTACCAGTGTTGATGGGACCCACTACATAAAAGCAGATGACAATTACAGCTGGTTATACCAATGAGAGTCTTTGAAGGTGAGATGCTTTTTTTAAGTATTTTTTATTAGAAAAAAAATATTTTTTATTATTTTTTAAAATTTATTTTTAATATAAACAATGTAAAAGTATTAAAAAATAATTTTTTTTAAAAAAAGAAAGAAAAGTAGTCATTCCTTTTGGCCAACTAGGCCATGACCCGCTCTCTCTCGGCTTGTTAACGAAGCTGTTAAAGATTGTTAACGAAGCAGTTAAACATAGTTAAGAATATTTAATAAAACGAATCTTCTAGAGAGCAACGACTATTTTTAAACTCAAATCCAGCCCTAAGTAAATAAATATAAAACAAGATTTATTGTACGCTTCGCTGATTTATTGATTACAATAATGTGTAATTATTTCTTATTTGGACAGCAGATTATTGGGCTAAGCGTAATTAAATGGAAATAAGGCGCCGCGTTATGACAAAATTGATGAAGGGTGTTTCGGTAAATCGATCTAAGACCGTACTCCTCTTGTCACGAGAGAATATAACAGGTTTCGAGCCAGAGGAGCGAGTAGAGTTAAGATGTTGGAGAGTATGAAATGTTCGGGATTTAGTGGGGTGTGTGTTTGTCGAAGACGAGTCGTGGTCAATCATGTGTCCCTCGATTCTCTCCCCGTTTTGTTTTTCCAACTTTATCCACTCTCATCGCCCTTCAATCCACTCGCCAATCCTTAAGCTAAAAAAATATTTATGCAGTTTCTTCTAAATATTTATCATTGATTTAAATCCTGGATAATAGATAAACTAATGTCAATTATTTTTATTAAAACATTACTGTTTTTTTATTTCTTTAATCAACTTTTCCTATTTATTTTTATGCTTCAAAAGTATTTTAGAAATAATTTTAATTTTTTTATTTTTTTCTTCAAATTAATATTTTTTTGGTGTTTTTAAATCATTTTAATGCACTGATATCAAAAATAATTTTTATAAAATAAAAAAAATATTATTTTAATATATTTTTTAATGAATAATATTTTAAAAAACAATTATAACTACATTCTCAAACACATTCTAATTAGATTTATCAGATTAATCAAGTCATTAAAAATCAATCGAATCAATTTATTGATCGTTTGACACCACGGTAGCTTAATTATTTTCAACTAAAAAACATTAACTTGATATTTCTAAGTATTTTTAGATGATTTTAATATATTCATATTAAAAGATATATATAAAAAACAACTTTCATTCATTTTTTTTTTAAAAAAACCACTATTTAAAAAAAACACTGTAATATATTTTTTTATTCAATTAAAAATATATTAAATTTTGGATCTTGAACTTCTCATGTCAACAAACTAGGTTGGACGCAACTACTATGTGCTTATCATTCGATTGGTTATAGAAGTCTTGTTGAATGGCTTACCTTGAACCGAAGCAAGAAAAGGCAAGTCTCCTTGTTGAGTTGATTACTTTGAACCGAAGTAAGAAAAAGTAGGTCTCCTTGTAGATTTGCTTTACCTTGAGCACAAGTAAGAAAAAGTAATGTCTCCGTGTTTCGTGCACGAACACTATTTTTTATTCTTATAAAATATTAAGAGATCTACAAGTAAAGTGAACAGAAAAAAAAAAGAAAAAAAAAAAGAAGAATATTAATAATGTTATATAGTGATATTTGAAAGTGTAATTGTAATTATATTTTATTTAAAAATATATTAAAATAATTTTTTTTTAAAAAAATTAATTTTGATATCAACCTATCAAAATAATATGAAAATATGAAAAAAAAATTTAAATTTTTTAAAAATATTTTTAAAACACAAAAACTAAAAAAACTAAAAAAACATATATTACCTCTATCTTCTACTTTTCTTTTCTTTTCCAAGGAGGCCATTTATATTCATAATCATTTTTGCCATTCTTCATTGATTTATTTCTATCCTTCATTTATAAAAAGATCTTTTTTAGCTTAAAAATACTCATGCAATTTATTCTGTATTATTTTCTTCTGGCGGTGTATTTGAAAAATATATATTTATTTTTGATGTTTCATGCATATTCACATGTTAAATGTGAATACTTTGGCTTTAAGTTTTTCTAAACTACCCCACCATAGACTATTTTATTAACAAAAATAATTATAGCATATGCTTTTGAATAGTGAAAAATGAATTAAAGTTAAGATTTAAGTCAGGAGTAGACTGACAAGGGCACCTCAACATTATATATTTCAATTTATTATTTTATGAAAAACATCTTATCTTGATGGTGCTAGGGATGCAGTCAATACACTTGTAATAATTCAAACTCAAAAGCATGCCCTGTCTGATCCCTACAGATGAATATTACTATTATTCCCCCCACCCCCCCAAATAAGCATAATCTATTGAAAGATTCGCACTAAATACAAAAATAAAAAAAAATCCAGACTCAATTTATAATTCCTTTTTTTGTCTACCATGCAAAATTCCCTTCTACCTCATTTTCCTTTTTTATTTTTTTTTCCAAATCAGCATTTTATACCCACAAAATACCACTCAATACAGAAAAAAAATCAAATAAATCAGAATATATCCTTTTTTATACCCTATAAATAACTGCTATCAAAGATACCAAGATCAAAGTCTAAAAACTAAATAAATAAATAAATAAATAAAAATCATATAATCCGAACAACTAAGAAATCTCAAACCATCCAGCTCAGACTCCACGTGTCAACTTCCACATCAACGAAGGAAAAAGTACCAGTGTACTACTTCCCTGAAAAGTAGAGTAGGGACGGAGTTGTCATTTTCGAACACCTACCCTGTCCTTTATAACCACCATTATAGTGGATTTTCCCAGCCACTGTCATCTCTTATTTTCTCTCTCTAGTCTCAACTCTCAACGCAAGGTGCGCTTGTAGTGTTGTACGATAACCTTCTTTTCGTGGCTATTTTATTCTCCGGTGACCAAATAGTTGTTTTCCGGTAATTTTTTTCAGGTAATAGCACTAGTTTTTCTCTTCCTTTCACTACTCGTTGACTCTAGATCTGCCGTGTTTGACCGCGTTTTGTAGTTTTGTGCCACTTTCTGCACAGATCTGTTTGGTTTCTGTCACTGCTTGCTTTTCTGAGTTGTAAAATGTTGTGTGTCGCTCTAGATCGCGAGATCCTTTCCCTATGACTTTGTACTGGTTCTCTTTTTGGGTTTTGAGTGGTTTTGTGCTGTATGAAGTGACTGGAGTGGATGTGTTTGAGTGAGGGTTTATGTTTTTGCTGTTTTTTGAATTTTTGTTCGTGGTATGATAATTGTAGTGTTTTTATTACTTAGAGATTATTAGCTTATTTTAGTTGTTAATTAAAGCCAATTCTGAAACTTTCCTGTATTTGGCACATTTTTTTATATTTAATGTGTGTTCATGAACTGAACATGTCTATATTGATCATTTGTTGTCTTTCATTTTTTTTTTGGAAATTTTAGGGTATGTTTATCAATTTTCATGTCGTATATGAAATGAGTTTTGCTGCGAACATAGTGTGTTTGTTTTTTGCTGTGTTCAAAAAATGCTTTTGCAAATTTTTGAATTTTTTTTTTGTCATCAAATTAATTAGTTTGGATTGTTTTGATATGTTTGTCAAAAATAATTTTTTTTAGAAAATAAAAAAAATATTATTTTGATACGTTTTCAACTAAAAAAACATTTTGAAAAAACAACAGCTGATATAATCTTAAATCCTGTTTAAATTTTTTGCTTAGGGGAATTGTTTATTATGAAGCACAATTAATTTTAACTGATAATTTTTTTTTTTTCTATTTTGATTATACAGCCATGCTTTTAGTGACCTTGCTCTTTCATGATAGCTACTTGTTTTTGGTCCAACGTGTGTTTTGGGTTCTTGGGCTTGAGATGTGCTATCATTTTGTGGCACTATCTCATGGTTTTAAGTATTTGTGCTTTTGCAGTTTTCATCATGGTGAGGAAGAGGAGAACGGAACTTCCACAGAGTGGGGGTGAGAGTTCTGAGTCCCAGGAAACTGGTGCTGGTCGGGGCGCTCAGCCCCCAGCTGAGAGGAGCGGTCCTCCTCAACAGGGAGGAGGTGGAGGAGGATACCAAGGTGGAAGGGGTCCCCAGTCTCAGCAGGTAGGCCGTGGAGGTGGTTACAGTGGCGGCCGAGGAAGGGGAGGAATGCAACAACAGCATTATGGTGGAGCCCCGGAACACCAGGGGCGGGGGAGAGGGCAACCTCAGCATGGAGAACGAGGTTATGGCAGTGGTCGTAGTGGAGGTGGCCGTGGAGGACCCCCTTCAGGCGGACCTTTTAGAGCACCAGCACCCGAGCTGCACCAAGCTACACCAGCTCCTTACCCAGCTGGGATGACCCCTCAGCCCATGCCATCTGAGGCACGTTCTTCATTGCCCATGCTGTCTGAGGCAAGTTCTTCAATGCAACCACTAGAGCCATCACCAGCGGCTGTGTCACAGCAGATGCAACAACTATCAATCCAGCAAGAAGGCTTGTCTAGCCAGGCAACTCAGCCACCGCCAGCCTCAAGTAAATCAATGAGGTTCCCTCTTCGGCCTGGGAAGGGAAGCACTGGGATAAGGTGTATTGTAAAGGCTAATCACTTTTTTGCTGAGCTACCAGACAAGGATTTGCACCAGTATGACGTGAGTGACTGATTCTTAATGTTTCTTCCCTAGGTAATTTGTATTTACTAGTTGTTGCATGTGATTAATTGGTGTTGATGGGAATAGGTTAGCATTACACCGGAGGTCACATCAAGGGTTGTCAGTCGAGCTATAATGGAACAACTGGTTAAATTGTACCAAGAATCCCATCTCGGGAAGCGTCTTCCTGCCTATGATGGACGGAAGAGTCTTTATACTGCTGGAGCTCTTCCTTTTCAAGCAAAGGAATTCAAAATCACCCTCATTGACGAGGATGATGGAACAGGCGGGCAAAGGTTGTTCTTCGTTTTCCTTTCTATATTGTTTCACTTATTTTAATACCCTGCCTTTTGTTCTAATGGGATGTTGTTTGTTTCAATGTATTGGGTTCGGTGTGTGGAGAGGTGCAGCACTTTGAAATGCCAAATTGCAATATTGTTTTAAATTATTCAGCTTATGCTCTGCTTTTGTGGGATCATAACCGTGTAATGGCCTAACCTGGTATCCTCTTCTATGCTGTTAATTTCTTTATTCTTGTTTCAGGAGAGAGAGGGAATTCAAAGTTGTCATCAAATTTGCTGCTCGTGCTGATCTGCACCATCTAGGACTCTTTTTGCAGGGAAAGCAAGCTGATGCACCTCAGGAAGCCCTTCAAGTCCTTGATATAGTGCTGCGTGAATTGCCAACTGCTAGGTAGTAGTCTGTTTCTTACTTTAGCAACTTGTGCAATATTAGTTTTGCATGCTAAAGAATGGGTGCTGATCAACTGAAGGTACTCCCCGGTGGCTCGATCATTTTATTCCCCTGATCTAGGAAGGAGACAGTCTCTTGGCGAGGGCTTGGAGAGTTGGCGTGGTTTCTATCAAAGTATTCGTCCTACACAGATGGGACTCTCACTCAATATTGGTATATTTTATTGATCAAATGTGTTTTCTGTCAGGGACTCTTTTAAGTTCATTTATATGATTATTGTTTATATTATAATTTCTTTGCAATTTAACATCTGTCTATGGCTTATCTGTGCTGCAGATATGTCCTCAACTGCATTCATCGAGCCACTGCCGGTTATTGATTTCGTGACTCAATTATTGAATCGAGATGTTACCTCCAGACCGTTGTTTGATTCTGATCGTATAAAGGTTAGAATTATTTGTTGTTTTACTCTTAACTATCTATTTTCCTATAAACAAGTTCAATGTTATTTCATACAATTTCTGTAGCCTATGTCATGTTATTTTTGCGTAGTTTAATTTTCTCATTCATTTATCAATGTATGAGACATGAGGCACTATTTCTTCTCAATCAACAGATTAAAAAGGCTCTCAGAGGTGTCAGAGTTGAAGTTACACACCGTGGAAATATGCGCAGAAAGTATCGTATATCTGGTTTAACATCACAGGCAACACGGGAGCTGACGTAAGTTTCATATGTCATGAAAAGTTTCTTCATGCTGTTAGAAATTAGATATAGTTCCAGGTTTATGTTGGTGACATGATTTTTTCTGTGTTAGTTTCCCGGTAGATGAAAGAGGAACATTGAAATCTGTTGTGGAGTATTTCTATGAAACCTATGGCTTTGTAATTCAACATACTCAATGGCCTTGTCTACAAGTGGGAAATCAACAGAGACCTAACTATTTGCCTATGGAGGTGAATGCATGTATATTCATTTCTGTTCTTTTGTTGCAGTTTATAGCTGTGCCTGCTTATGAATCATCTCTTGAAAACAGGTTTGTAAGATTGTTGAGGGTCAGAGGTACTCCAAAAGATTGAATGAAAGACAGATCACTGCTTTGTTGAAGGTGACTTGCCAACGTCCTTATGAAAGGGAACGTGATATTATGGAGGTAAAGTGTGTTGTGGTGGATATCTTCTATTTGATTGCTTGAAATGATTTTTATCTGGGCATAATACCGTGGTTGTGCTCTGTACTATGCATTGCTCCTGGATACTTCAAGAGTTCATTAGCTGTATATTTTTTCTTATATATATATATTGTTGAACAGGTGATTCTACATTCTTGATTTATGTTTAACAAGTACTTTTGCATTCTTGATCTTTAATGTATTGCCTTTTCTTTATCTAAATTGGGGTTTTGTTGTTCCATTGTTGTGTAAAATTACCGGGCACTACTGTTTTAAAATGACAATCACACAGTTTGCTGTATGTAAAGACAAGTGAATATGGAGCCTTGGATAATGGCATAATTAGCAGCTTCCTTTAGTTATTATGCCTATTAATGTAGAGCAAATTCTGAAATATTTTACTTCTAACATTCTGATTGTTTGCAGACGGTTTATCACAATGCATATCACAACGATCCTTATGCCAAGGAGTTTGGTATAAGAATTAGTGAGAAGCTTGCTTCAGTTGAAGCCCGCATTCTGCCTCCTCCATGGGTAAATAGTCTTTATTTTCTATCTGTCTCACTTATGTATACTTTACATATTCTGGTTGCAATTGTCTATTGGCTATTGCCTGTTGCCTGTTGCCTGTTTGTCTTTGCAGCTCAAGTATCATGATACAGGCAGGGAGAAAGATTGTCTTCCTCAAGTTGGGCAGTGGAACATGATGAATAAGGTATTTCTACTATTACTACTCTATACAATAACAATGGTATGGGATGCATTTCACAATCACCTTTGTCTTGTCTGTATTTTGTCTTTATTTTCTTTCATTTGTTTGTTTGGAATATGGAGGTTAGTAGAAAAGTATGTGACTCGTGACATGAGACAGCAAGGGAAGCTGAGAGGCAATATTGTGGTTAGTTGGTGGTAGAAAAGGAGGGTAGCTGAGAGGTAGGGGGGGAGATTATACCTTCTGGGCTATCCCTATTAAGCAAGGGAGGCCCAGAACCTGGATGGTGATTGGCTTTAGTGGATTTATGTTTAATGAGTTATTTTAGATGTAGTGTTTTGAGGTCTGGATGTTGTGGATTGTAGGTTCATTTTGATGTTTTTTAACAAGCATAATTGCAAATTAATTACAAAACTTATCAGCGTAGGCCACTTGTTGGTAGTCTTTTGTGAGTTTTAATCTCTAGCCTTAATTGTGTTAAAGTTGTTCCTTGCAAATTAATAGACTGTAAATTTGTTCTGTTGTCATTATGTGGCAGAAAATGGTTAATGGAGGCAGAGTCAATAATTGGATCTGCATCAATTTTTCAAGGAATGTCCAGGACAGTGTGGCCCGAGGATTTTGCTATGAGCTTGCACAGATGTGCCACATTTCTGGCATGGTATTGAAATTGCACAATTCTTTTGGGCATCTGCTTCCATTTTCTTTTTGGACTGTGTTTTTGAGGCATCTCCAAAAATTGGATTGTGGTTTTTTATGCAGGACTTTGCTCTCGAGCCTTTGCTTCCTCCTGTTGGTGCTCGTCCTGAGCAAGTAGAAAGGGTTTTGAAAACTCGGTACCATGATGCAATGACAAAACTCCAGCCACATAGCAAGGAACTTGACTTGCTCATTGTGATTCTCCCAGATAACAATGGTTCTCTTTACGGTACGAGACTCGAGTTCTGTCGGGCAGATGGTGGTTGTTTAGTCTTGTTTTTGGTTTAATGGAATTGTTTATTAGGGCCAAATCAAGGGGAATTGATGAGTTCTATTAAAAAAGCATTTCTTTTCATTTTTTATTCCATGCGAGCAGTTTTGTTTTGAATCAAAATCTCTGTTGAAGACTGGCTTTTTTTAAACATGAAATATAAAATAAAATTGACAAGCTATTTCCTCCTTTATCTTATTATTTGCATATCAATGCCTTTGTGATTAAGGTCAAAAGGTTCTTTATATTAATAATAGCTGTGATTTATACTAAGTTTGCAGTTATTCTGTCTTTTTAAAAGCTGATTTTCATAATTGCTTTCAATAACTCTGTTTTGTATTTTACAATTTATTGTGTTTTGAGTGCAGGTGATTTGAAGCGTATTTGCGAGACAGATCTTGGGCTTGTTTCTCAGTGCTGCTTGACAAAGCATGTATTCAAAATGAGCAAGCAATATCTGGCCAATGTGGCTCTGAAGATAAATGTGAAGGTTGGAGGAAGGAATACTGTTCTTGTTGATGCATTATCAAGACGTATTCCTCTAGTCAGTGACCGGCCCACTATTATTTTTGGTGCTGACGTTACTCATCCTCATCCTGGGGAGGACTCAAGCCCATCCATTGCAGCTGTATGCAGCTTTTCTTTTTTCTTCAGCATCTGAATGCCTGCATCTATTTTCACTTGGTTGGGCTGTTCCAATTGGCAGTTTTTATTTTTATATTAATGAGATTTTAATGCAGGTTGTGGCTTCTCAAGACTGGCCAGAGGTTACCAAGTATGCTGGCCTGGTTTGTGCTCAAGCCCATCGACAAGAGCTTATCCAGGATTTATATAAAACATGGCAGGATCCTGTACGAGGGACAGTGTCTGGTGGCATGATCAAGTATGATCAAGCTCTCACTCTGATGATGGTCCTGTGCTCCAAGAGGAGCTTTCTGTGGTTATTAGGATTGATTGTCTCTTTCCATTTTGCAGGGAACTTCTCATATCTTTCCGGAGAGCCACAGGGCAGAAGCCTCAGAGAATTATATTCTACAGGTATTAATTGTTCTGTTCTCCCTTCTGCTTTGTTGTTTATTGTTGCCATGTCTAATGATGTATTTATTTTCCAGAGATGGTGTCAGTGAAGGGCAGTTCTATCAAGTTTTGTTGTACGAACTTGATGCTATTCGAAAGGTAAAACTGCTGTCCTTCAAATCTCTCTCTCTATTGTTTATTTGTTCCATGTCCTGTTGAATTTTGCGAGCCTTCTATTTTCTCATCTTTCTGCTTTCATCCTCAGGCATGTGCTTCTTTAGAGCCCAACTACCAGCCTCCAGTGACATTTGTTGTGGTTCAGAAGCGTCATCACACAAGGCTGTTTGCAAATGATCACCGTGACCGTACTGCTGTTGACCGGAGCGGGAATATATTGCCTGGTAATCTATCTAGCTTGGTGATGTGATAAATGTGTTCAAGTTGTTTTAGATTTACAACATGTTTCGCCAAACCCCCTTCTCATATGGCAGGTACTGTCGTGGACTCAAAAATTTGTCACCCAACGGAGTTCGACTTCTATTTGTGCAGTCATGCTGGGATTCAGGTGAGACTTTCATATAGTTGTAAATTCGATTCCTTCAGAGCACTTTGATGCTTTTGGTTTCTGACCACTGGCCACCAACAGGGTACAAGCCGTCCAGCTCATTACCATGTACTTTGGGACGAGAACAAGTTCACTGCTGATGGGTTGCAGTCCCTTACAAACAATCTTTGCTACACGTATGTTCATGTTTTTATTTAATTTTACAGTCTCCTGACCTTGAACTCTTTCCCTGGTCAATGCTTCACTTTCTGTGATAAACTATGTCTCCCTAATATGCGCGCGCTCTACTTGTTGATTTCTGCAGATATGCAAGATGCACGCGTTCTGTTTCCATTGGTTAGTCTCCCTTTACCACACTCACCCATACGCACACCTTGTAGCGGACAAATAACCTCATCTTTTATTGTTTTTATGATATTGTAGTGCCACCTGCATACTACGCACATCTTGCTGCATTCCGAGCTCGTTTCTACATGGAACCAGAGACATCAGACAGCGGTTCACTTACAAGTGGCATGGCTCCTGGGCGAGGAGGTGGAGGAGCAGGTGGTCGAGCCACACGCGGACCTGCTGCTAATGCTGCTGTGAGGCCACTGCCTGCCTTGAAGGAGAATGTCAAGCGGGTTATGTTCTACTGTTAGGATTCGAGACATCCCCACTTTTGGATTGTTTAAATCTCTGGGAGGCCCCTGCTTACCCTTACATATACAATATCAAGCTGGTTGTGTCGGCGTTGGGTGTATATTTAAATTACGTGTTTAAAACTGCTGCTTTTATCGCTTTCTTCAAAATTTGTATGACATTGAATGTCTGGAATTCTAAGACTTTTAAGTTGCTGTCGTTTTGAGTTTTCATGGTTGTGATCATCGCAACTCAATGCCTTCCCTCTCCTCGGGTGCATCTGTGCCCGGGTTTTGTTTCTTCCTTCGTTTTGGTCATGGTAGATGTCTTATTACCATTTTTCCGACAGCTCAATTCAAGCTTCTAGTGTCCTTTACTGTCTTTATATCGTAATCACGTTATATCCTTGGATCAAACCTAAAATTCTACTACTGTCATGAACACGGGAGATTTGGACTTGGCTCGGATATGTCTGGTTTCTCGGTTGTTCTTTAGCCTGATTGTTTTTATGTTTCTAGTTTCTAATTTCTAATTTTAAATTAATATAATTTTTTAATGTTTTATATTATTTTAATAATAAAAATAATTTTTAAAAATAAAAAAAATATTATTTTAATATATTTATATAAAAATATTTTAAAAAACAATTAAATTATGTTTCAAATGCTGCAGTTTCCTCTCTCAATGTGCTTCAACCAAATAATTTGCCCGGGATGTCACTTCAAATGCAAGATGAAGAGCCTATTTAGAATGAGCGGTTGTTTTAAATAATATTTTTTATTGCATCAAAATAATTTAAAAATATTAAAAACTATTAATATAAAATACTAAGATTTTGTTTGTTTGCTGAAAAATAATATTTTTTTGGAAAGTAAATTTCGGGAAAAGTGAATTTCGAGAAGATATTTTCCGATATTTGGTAGTGTAATGAAAAATAAATTGGAAAACACTTTCCAGTGTTTGGTTATGTCATGGAAAATGAGTTGGAAAATAACTTATTAATATTTTATTTTTCTCAAGTTTATTAAAATAATGAGGAATAAATCTCACAAATTAAAAAGTTGAATGGGAATGAAATTGAAAAAAAATATAATTTCATAAATTATCTCAAATAAAATAAATAATAATCAAAATAATAGAAATCAAATCTAAAAAATTAAAAAAAATGAAAGATGAAGAAATTAAAATAATAATAATCAACATTTCATAAATTATTTCAAATAAAATAAGTAATAATCAAAAGAATGAGGATCAAATTTGATAGATAAAAAATTTCAATAAAAATATAATAAGAAAAAAACAAATAGCAATTATTAAAATAAGGACCAAAATTAATATAAAAATAAAATTTTAAGAGATGAAATTGAAAAATAAATATTCAAAACAAAATATATATATAGTAATCAAAAGTTTGAGAATCAAATTTGATATAATCAGTAAATAATGACATTTCTAAATTTTTCACAACTTTCAGAAAGTGTTTTCCCCTTAAATTTTTCAGGAAAACACTTTTCTAAAAACCAAGCCAAATTTTCCTTTAAATAGAAGTGTTTTCCATTGACCAACTTTTCTACTGGCAAACAAACACAAGAAAGTTTGGAAAATGATTTCCTGGAAACCACTTTCCGGAAGACAAACACAGCTAAAGTGAAAACATTTTCCTGAAAACAAAGTTAAATTTTTCTTTGACTGAAATTGACCGAAAAATGTTTTTCGTTGACCAACTTTTCTAATGGCAAACAAACACAGGAAAGTTAAGGAAATGGTTTCCTGGAAACTACTTTCCAGGAAACAAACATGGTTTAAAAGAAAAAAGTTTTAATTTTTTTAAAAAATATTTTTAAAATATAAAAATTTTAAAAAATAATAACACCGCTAGTCGGTGATATGACCGTGAGCTTTGTCATATGTATTGGTAATTTAGAATCTAGATAGTCGGATGTTCAGCTTATCTAGTTTGGTTGCTTGAAAGTAACTTCAGGTTTAGATTCAGAAAGCTAAGAAGCGTCGGAAAATCTTGTTAACCAACCAAATATATTGAACAATCTCTAGAAAATAAATTTATTTTAACCAATAGTGTATGTATAGAGAAAGATCTGAAGATAACATTAAAAAATAAAAGAACAAAAAATATATACGAAACATGGTTATAAAACTCAATCTAGGTATCGATCTAGCCTAAATCATATGAGTTGAATAGGTTGAGACGCGGGTCGGCCAGACTAAACTCTGGATAGATAAATTACTTGGTTGACACGTCGGGTTAGCCAGGCGGCTGCCATGGAAGGTAGAAGGATATGATACCATGCTGAAACATGGTGATCACAGTAGAGCAAACTATTAAACTTTGTAGAGAGACAAAGTCACGTGACAGCTTGTAACCTTCCTCTAGGAAGAAGAAGAAGAAACGCATATGACAGTCCTCTTCATGCATTTCGAAATCAAGAAAGATTAGCATGGCTATAACTCTTCCCTTCACTTTTTAGATATTAAGCAAAAAGGAAATCTAAATATTCTTCTTCTATCAATCACACATTCCTTTCTTTTCCTTAAGATTTCTTTCTAACGAAGAATGTTCTTTCTCCTTCTCTCCTAGCCTAACTCTAGCTATCTCCATCACCTCATTTTTTGAATATATAAGCACATTATCACAGCTATTAAAACACACAGAAGCTTTATTCTTCACAATCTTTCTGCTTTTGAAAGACCCTTTTCTGTTATCATTCGTTTTCCTGCTCAAATGGCTTCTGCACCAGTCCTTAAGCGATCCGAAACAATTGCTGAAAGCATGCCTGATGCATTAAGGCAGAGCCGGTATCACATGAGGATATGTTTTTCCAGGTACATGAGTGCTTCAATGTTCTTGTCTGGTGAAGTTAATTACATTCTTCCTCATTATTTTCTGGTTCTGAACCATTAGAAATATTTATACATCCTCTTATTTATTTCTCTCCGCTGGGATGCTTAAAAAAAAAAAAGGTTTGTTGCTCCTGGGAGAAGGCTGATGAAGCGCCAACATATAATGGATGAAGTTGATAAATCTATACAAGATAAGAATGAAAGGCAAAAGGTCTTGGAAGGCTTACTTGGTTACATCCTGTGTTCCACTCAGGTAATGTTCTTGATCTGTCTTCTCTCTATTTGTCCATCTGCACCTGTCTGCTTCTTTATGGACCTAAGAGTTAAAACCGCTTCCTTTTCATCTAAACAATTTGCAGGAGGCAGCTGTTGTTCCACCTTTTGTGGCATTTGCTGTAAGACCGAATCCGGGTTTTTTGGAATGTGTTAAAGTGAACTCTGAAGATTTGAGTGTAGATGGCATCTCCGTTTCAGAATATTTGCAGTTTAAGGAAATGATCTTCGATGAAAAATGGTATGCACAAGTCTGAGTGAAAATCTTTTGAATGATTTTTGAAATAGCTTTTCCTTCTAATAACTGCTACATGGACGTGCAGGGCGAGCAATGAAAATGCGTTGGAAGTAGATTTTGAAGCTATGGATTTCTCCACCCCTCGCCTTACTCTTTCTTCTTCTATTGGGAATGGACTGAACTACATGTCAAAGTTCATGTCCTCAAAGCTCCGAGGGAGTTTCGACGCTGCAAAGCCTCTACTCGACTATTTGTTAGCGCTCGACCATCAAGGGGAGGTAGTTGTCCTCACATTAGCAAGATGATAAGTGTGATCTGCCAGTCTTAGTCTTGGAACAAGAGCTTGAAACTAATGGTCATGCCTCTCATGTTGTAAAATGCAGAATCTCATGATCAATCAAACTCTAGATTCAGTTTCCAAGCTTCAAGCAGCATTGATTGTAGCTGAAGTAGTTGTCTCTGCATTTCCTAAAGACGCCCCATATCAGGATTTCCAGCAGAGGTCATTTATCTAGTTCCTTACTTCCATAAAACATCTATGTTGGTTGAAATTTTTTCTCTTGCAAGTCTTATATTGCTGATTGTAAATTAATATGCAGCCTGAAAAGGTTGGGCTTTGAGAGGGGATGGGGAGACAACGCAGAAAGAGTCAAGGAGACAATGAGGATGCTTTCTGAATCACTTCAAGCCCCAGAACCAGTGAAACTGGAGTTGCTGTTTAGCAGGATTCCCAACATGTTCAACATTGTGATCTTCTCTCCTCACGGCTATTTTGGCCAGTCAGATGTCCTCGGGCTGCCAGATACCGGTGGCCAGGTGTGTAAGACAATCCTACACACTGTTAATTATGGCCTGATTATATTATAATCCATGATTACTGTGTAGTAAACTAATCTGCATGTACATGACACACAGATTGTTTACATTCTTGATCAAGTAAGAGCATTAGAGGAAGAACTGCTACTTAAAATAAGGCAGCAAGGGCTTAGCGTGAAGCCTCAAATTCTTGTGGTGAGGCAGATATATGAACATCACCAAAGTTCATCTTTATTCACTCAATTAAAGAGTTGGATTCAAGATAATTATTTTCTCCCTTCTTTCTATTGTTTAATTGTATACAGATAACGCGACTGATACCACATGCTGGAGGGACAAAGTGCAACCAGGAGGTGGAGGCTATTTTCGGTACAAAACACTCCCACATTGTTAGGGTCCCCTTCAAGACAGAGAAAGGGGTTCTCCCTCAATGGGTCTCCCGTTTCGATGTATACCCTTACCTCGAGAGATTTGCTCAGGCACGTGCCTCCATTTCCTTCTATGATTTTCAGTTTGTTTTTCCTGAACACATACTGATTGCAATAATCTTGTACTTCTCTCTGGCTCTTCACCAATCACTAGGATGCTGCTGATAAGGTCCTTGAATACATGGACTGTAAACCTGATCTCTTGATCGGGAACTATAGTGATGGGAACTTGGTGGCTTCCCTAATGGCTCAGAAACTTGGCATAACTCTGGTTTAAGCTGATCACTTCTTATTTAACTTTCACATTTTTCGATTAAAGAACGAAGACTAACCCACCATCTATATTTATTGTGAAATCCGACATGCTGTGATTCCAGGGAACTATTGCTCATGCTTTGGAGAAAACTAAGTACGAAGATTCTGATGTTAAATGGAAGGAATTAGACCCCAAGTACCACTTTTCCTGTCAATTCACAGCAGACATGATTGCGATGAATACTGCTGATTTTATCATAACCAGTACTTATCAAGAAATTGCAGGAAGGTTAGCCTTCTACCTTCTATCATCAGTTCTAAGCAGACCTATTGACCATTATAATTTGCATTTCTAACTAAGAAAATTGCTTCAATTTCAGCAAGAATAGACCAGGACAGTATGAAAGCCATGTGGCGTTTACCATGCCAGGACTATGCCGTGTCGTGTCAGGGATCAATGTCTTTGATCCAAAGTTCAACATTGCTTCCCCTGGGGCTGACCAAACTGTCTACTTCCCCTACACCGAGAAACAGAAGCGGCTAACATCTTTTCATCCTGCCATTGAAGAGCTACTCTATAAGAATGAAGATAACAATGAGCACATGTAAGTTTTTATAAAGTTTCCTTTCGCTGATAAGATTCTAAAGCTATCATTAGCACAGAAAGCCTACAGTTATTGTTCTGTGACGAAACTAATTAAGAAAACATGCCTGGAACAGTGGATATCTGGCAGACAAGAAGAAACCAATTATCTTCTCCATGGCAAGACTGGATACAGTGAAAAACATTACAGGGCTGACAGAGTGGTATGGAAAGAATGCGAAGCTAAGAAACCTGGTGAATCTCGTTGTTGTAGCAAGATTCTTTGATCCATCTAAGTCAAATGATAGAGAGGAAATTGCGGAGATAAAAAAGATGCATTCCTTGATAGAGAAATACCAACTCAAGGGCCAGTTCAGATGGATAGCAGCTCAATCTGACAGGTACCGAAACGGAGAGCTATACCGCTGCATTGCAGATACAAAGGGAGCTTTTATTCAGCCTGCACTCTATGAGGCCTTTGGCCTTACAGTAATTGAGGCAATGAACTGTGGACTACCTACCTTCGCCACCAATCAAGGTGGCCCGGCAGAAATTATTGTTGATGGTGTCTCAGGATTCCACATTGACCCCAACAATGGAGATGAGTCTAGCAACAAGATAGCAGATTTCTTCGAGAAGTGCAAGACAGATGCTGAATATTGGAACAAGATGTCAGCAACTGGTCTCCAACGCATCTACGAATGGTGAACTCACAACGCTACCAACTATCAGACATAAACTTCCATCGGTAACTAATCATACTTCTTGTCCTGCAGCTATACATGGAAGATTTATGCAAACAAAGTGTTGAACATGGGATCTGTTTACGGGTTTTGGAGGCAGATGAACAAGGAACAGAAGCTTCTGAAGCAGAGATATGTTGAAGCCTTTTACAATCTCCAATTCAGGAATTTGGTGGGTTATTTTCGACAGTTCGTAACATGAAGCCACAACTCCTAGGAAGCTAAACCTCTAATTTATCTACTATTCGTGACAGGCAAGGAATGTTCCAATCCCAGGATTTACACCATCCGTACAGACACCATCAGCTTCAAAAACTAAACCCCAAGAATCAGCACCTACTGCCGTAGCTGAATCTCAGAAATCTCTTCCAACCCCGAAAGCCAAACCGCAGGTGGAGGAGGCCGCGGTGCCAGCACCTAAAACTCAGCTAACACAAAGGCACGTCGTTTAACCCCACCTTAATTAAATCACAATTAATTTGATTCTCTGTTTTATCACAAGAGCTGATTCTCATCTTGATCTTTTGGACTGCTGACAGAAAGGCACAACCGCAGCAGCCTCAAAGCCAAAGGTGAAGACAACGAACTTTCTTTCTCATACAATATACACTTTACCTTTATAATAATTTTTGTGGTATATAAATTTCTTGGAGCCAAAACCAGGCTGTGTTTACCAAGGAGAGACCTTTTTGTTTGCAGGAATGGCAACGAAAGTTTAGGGCAAATGGTCATTGCACGACGACAGAGCAGCAGCACACAGAGAAGCTGGAGTTGGTGGTTGTCCAGGATCGCTTCCCTTCTTATAGTTTATTACATCCTGAGGAAGTTGTATTGCTACCTCACATGAGAAAAAAAGTCAAAGCAAGTTGCAGAGATGAAGGCTGGAGTCCATAACTCAGAACGTAAAAATGCTTGCCATGCATGATTAATAATAAAAATAAAAACCATGTTGTTTCTTTTATTAGAAGTCTTTGTATATATATTAATTAATTTAAAAAATCCATGTGAACAAAATTAAAACGAGTCAATATTGATTTTGGAAATATTTAATGTAATATGTATATATTTTGCAGTATTTAACACCACGTGTGCATTTTATGTTTGAGTTTAAATATATTCTATGAATATATTTCACAATCACAATGTGCATGTATAGAAAAATCACAAATAACCGATTTAATTTTGAGAAAATAAAAAAAAGGAAACTAGCTAGGTTGATTTTTTTGAGTATTTTTTATTAAATTATTTTTTATATTTTTCGATCGTTTTAATATGTTAATATCAAAATTAAATTTTTTTTTTTTAAAATAAAATATAACCTCTTAAACCATTCTTAAAAAATTTAGAGTCGGGCAATGCATTATTCTGATAACATCATCCTAGAATAATCTAAAAAAACATTTAAAAACTATTTCGAATCTCAAAATACCGATTCTCTCCTCCCTTCTCTCTATTGATTATCTCCTCTTTCTCACCATTAAGGGACTTTGTTTTAGCACAAATGAAGTTTAGGACCATTTCATACAAACCTCTAACACCAAGGATCAAAATGAATTAGTATTTGCTTTAAATCACTTATTTTTTGTTTTAAGGAAAACGACACCATTTAGCAAAAGTTCTAGTTGATTCACACGTCATAGTGTATGGTTTCTGTTGCAAATTGAGAGATCGAAGAGAAAAGTCCAATTCTTCTCACTCAGTCCAATTATGCACACTCAACTTTATTTTATTTCAACAATGAATCCAATTCCTCATGCCGTCGCATTCAATCTAGTTTTTCTGCATCAAAATCATGATTAAATTAAATTAAATTATTCTCTAATTAGATTTTATACACATCATTCGCAGTTAAATTCTTCTCCAATCTTATGAAAAAAGGACCTATTATTTTCAAATTAAATTATAATATTTTTGTTGAATCAAGGTGATGGGAAGAATACTTTTGTTTTGATTAACAATATTAATGGGGCAATTAATTCCTCAGCCGTCCCTGTTGAAGCCTAATTCATCCCATCTTATTCACGAAATCTTATCTTTTAATTAATTTCCAGAATAGAAGTGTCAAAATTAAGTAGCTGGCAAGCTGTGACTCCTTAGCTTGAAATGAATTCGTCCAAGAGCCGGTCCATATCGTCCCCTGCGGGCACGTTTGTTATTACAGTATGTTGGGTTAAATCCAGAACTCAAACACGCACAATTTACGTGGTTCGGCAACTTGCCTACTCCACGGAGCTACTGGTTGTATTAATCAAGCTTACAAAGAAATAATACAACAACAAGAGGAGGAGAATGTTCTCAACTCAACTCTACACTCAAGCTCTCTCTTCTCTCTGTGTTTCACACAACTCTCTCTGTGTTTCTCTCGCAGCTTCAATTCACTAACTACAATACACAGCACACACATAATTATACAAGGTGGGAGTGGGGGGTGTCCTCCACCATGTGCTAAGTGGGAGACTAGAATTCCACTTGCACATGGTGGGGTTTGTTTGTCTCCATAATGCTAACACAGTAGCGTGTAGTTTTTAAATTATTTTTTATTTAAAAATATATTGAAATATTTTTAATTTTTAATTTTTTTATTATCAACTTATAAAAACCATCTAAAATTATAAAAAATTAAAAAAATTTCAAATTATCATAAAAAAGCTTTTAAAATAAATAAAAAACAAATAGGTTACATGGGCTTCACCCATTAAATTCAAATATGTACCCATCATACCAAACGAAAAACAATATTGAATTGAAATAAACTGGTGGTGAAAATATCTGACCTTGACTAACGACACAGCACAAGCTATTTATATAGTTTGAACTAGATGATGACATGTTAATTCATTTATTTTATAAAAAATAAAATTAGATATGTTTTCTATCCATTAAAAAAACTAGTGCAAGTCTAGGCTTTATATTTTAGAAAAGAAGCAGAGTCTGATCTAGGAATTTAATTTGAATTCAATAAAATATCAATATAATCTAACATGAATATATATGAGAATTTTTTGCACTTGATAGGTATAAATATTGTTAAGTCCAATATTGAATCGTTTAAACCTAACTCAAAATATATATTTATATTATATAAATATATTTTTAAAATATTTAATTTTTTTAATATAATATTACACACTTTAATATTGATACAAAACACTTATACGTGGATAATATTTATCATTTTATCATTTAAATACATATACATACATACATATGTATATATATTAACTTTTTTATTTTTTGTTGATTAATAAATAATATTAAACAATTGACATCTGAAAATGGATAAATAATTTACAAATATTTTAAATTTTTTATCCCAATAAATAATAAATAAAATATGAATATCAATTGTCATTTCTAGCCCATCCTCCTAATCCTAGGGACTCTTTTCTATTCCCTTCATTTTAATACACACATGTAATTTTGAATAAAATGCACTATAAATAAAATATCTTCATGACAATTGCTTTGTGAATTATTATTATACATGAACAAGATAGGCAAAGTTTTTATATAAAAAATATTCTCCTCAATATTAAATGAGAATAAAATATCTAATTTTTTATTTTTTATTGTAGTTTTTTTTTTGCATAATTAATTATTCTTTTATTTTTTCTTCTATTGTATATAAATTATTGAGTCATGATTTTTTCTATAAATCTCTATCTTAATTATAATAAAAGTAAATACAAATTGTTTTTGAAATCTATCTTGCAATATCGCTAAATAAGAATAACAACAACACTTTAGGTAAGGAAAAGTATTTGGTTCAACTGTTAATTTTTCTTACGAGTATTCTTAATTAAAGTAACTTTCATATATTAAATTAAATTTCTTTCTTTTCAGGTCTTGAATAAGTCAATGGCGTCCAGCCGAATCAATGGATGTACAAATAATATCTTTATTAAATGCCTCCTACATAAGTTGAACCCTCGATGATATCAAGCAAGCAATTGTTTTCATTTAATAATGTAATAATGTAGTAATAATTATTTTTTAAAATATTTTTATTAACATTATTATAATTAAAAAAAACACAGAAAAATAAAAAACTCCCTCTTAATTATTTGGCAAGTTGCTTCCGGTTTATCTGTCTTTCTTTATTAGCAGGGACCATAATTATACCAGCGGTCACGTCTAATATTGACCTGGACTAAACTAAGTAGTTTCATCCCCTCAGGCTCAACATTTACAACAAATACACTAGATCAAAAAGAGAATAAAAAAGTAAACCAAATATATAAATAAATAATATCCAAATTTTGCCATCTCTAGCTAGGAAATGATATATATATATATATATATATATATATATATATATATATATAGAGAGAGAGAGAGAGAGAGAGAGAGCATCAAGGTTTTGACCTGCAGACAAACTACGCATCCTTAAAGACTACAAGATAGATTACAAAGTGCAATTCATCATCATCGGCGGGGGAAATGACCGGAACTGGTGGCGACACCATGAATGGACCTGTGCACAGTTCTTCTGGGCTCATCCACAAACCGGTTGTCAGAATCACAGTTTTGTTTCTTGGTGTTCTTGCAGTTTCTTGCCTTGTTCTGTACAAGTCTGCCAGCCCTTTCGAGTTCTCCTTGGGTTCCTCCTCTGATTCAGATTCACTTTCCGTGTTATACCATCAAACTTACAAGGTGAGTTTCCCTTTCATAATCTCTTAATGCTTAAATCTACCTCATTAAATCTTGTTTGGTGTTGATTACTGTTCTTGCTGGTTCAATATAAATGGAAGGTTCTTCTTATTAACCTTCTTCAAGGCTTCATATTATAGCTGCTTGTCTTGAATTCAACACTCATGAAACCAAAACAAAATTGCCTGAGAACCAAAACCACAAACATCACCAACACGTTCCAGTACAGGATTCAGAGGCAGAGCATATGCAAACCTCTCTGTTTCCTGGCTAGCTGAAGTATTTTTAACTTCGATTTAGTCCCTATCGTTGGTCATTTTCTTGGTGTTGAATTGAACACTATTGCTCGATTGTCTGGGCTTCGATGCTTCCCAACAACCTTCCTCAGTAGGATTTCTGTACGTCTTTCTTTCTTTAGGTAAACTATATTTTAGTCTCCAAAGTCTCATCATTGCTTCACTTCAGATCCTAAAGTTTAAATCTCTTCAATATTAACCCATTAGTTTTGAGAAAGTTTCAATCTTGCTCTTGAATCGTGAATAGCTAATATATTTTTTTCCCTTCCCTTTTCTTTCACTTTCATCTTAAAACTTTCCTCTCATTCTCTCTCTCTCTCTGTCTCTCTCTCTACATATATATAGACGGAAGGTGAAGAAAATCCTTGGGAGGACAGCGATGGATTATGTGTTTTTGTTCGTATTAATCATAATCATTATTCATTTACATGTATACCATTCATGAATCTTAAGAATTTTGGGTAGATCCAACTCTCCCTCGTCCCCGCTATGGTACACCTAGGCTTCTATATGATAATATATCACAAAATCATCCCATAAAATCAACATTGAAAATATGAACCGACAGGGACTAAAACATAGTTTATCCTTTTTGTTTGCTCCCACCATAAGTCTACAGCTCCGAGGTAGCGTTTAACTATTGGTTTAGAATAAAAAAAATATGGAGATAGCTAATATATGTCTTGATTTATTTTTTATCTTGAAAATATAAAAATTTAAAGGGTGTTTGGAGTGTTTGACTTTTATTTTTAGATTTTTTAAAAAATATTTTCGGTTTAAAAAAATATCAAACTAATTTTTTTTATTGTTTTTTAATGATTTTGATATAAAATAAAATCTTAAAAAATTATTTTAATATATTTTTAAATAAAAAATTATTTTAAAAAGCACACTAAGCTATACTTTTAAATAGACATTTATTTTTTTCTCTTTCAATAAATACATTTATGTGTGTCTATATATATATATATATATTCAAAAATAAAATAAATAATTTAAAAAAATAATTTTTTAAAAAAAAAAACATTCAATGCACACAAACAAACCCTTCGTTGTCACAGCAGATATATGTTTTCTAGGCCAGTCATTTCGTGGGCCAGTGTGGGTTCGAGATGGAACATGAAGGAAATGTCCTCTCGCTGAAATAATACCAATAGTTTTTATAGTAATAAAATTTAATAATCTATTTATTATTTTTTATTATTATGAGTTTGTCTCCAACTTGCAATAACGACGTGACTTTCTGGGGTTAATCTAATTAATTCATTTACAAGAAAATAATATAAATGTTTTTAACGTGAAATTAATAATTTTTTAAGTCTTCATTTTATATATTCTAAGAGCATCTCCGATGTAGAGGTAAATAAAATGCTAAAGCCAAATAACTGACAATATATATATAAGGGGAAAGACAACCGGGGCAGCTAATTATGCCTATCTAGGTCGGATCTAAGCTGTCTTTTTTATTCAGCAGACCATTTATAAATCTTTACCTTTTAATTTCTGGTGGAGGAGATTTGAAAATGAATTTCTTTATGTTTTTTTAATATAATTATAGTTATGAAAGCGTTGACCGATTCAAAACCTTGATTATAAAAATGGAGTAAATTGATCTGGTTTAACCAGATCAATTAATTTAGATCTACTCAAGCTTTGTTTCTTAGAAAACCCTTCAAATAATGTTATTTTGAAGGATACACACACAAAGAGTTTTTACTGACTTGGTCAAGATCAAGCCTGTGTTTACTGGTCATGAGGTTGATTTAGGGGTGATTATTTAGTTTGGTTTGGTTTTTATAAAAAAACACAATTAAATCGATTTTTTTTTGGAAATAAAACCAAACCAAAACCGGTTCAAACTGACTGGTTTCGGTTTGGTTTTTTGGATAAAAACTGGTTTGACTCGGTTTTTTCTTGATTTAACTCTGTTTTATTTATCTGGATTTGATTTTTTTTAGAATTTTAATTAGTTTAATCAGTTTTTTTTATGATTTAATTTTTTTAATTTTTTAATTTTTTTCTCACCTTAAAGTTGACTAGCCGAGGCCGGGTCCTATAGCAGTGAAAATAAATAGAAGAGGAAGGAAACTAAACGACAAATCAAACTGTTCATTTGTGACAGTGTAGATCTTTTTCCGACGAATGAGTTCATGGATGACGTGGTTTGCTGAGTGTACACCATGTTTATCTAGCTCTTGATGGAATTACGTATCAAACATCCAATAAAAAATTATTTAAGAAAAGATTATTGACATCATAAATTCAATGAACGAAAATTAAAGGTGAAACAACTTGATGGGAAATCATTACAATTTGAAGCCTTTTCTTGTGTAGTTTTTCAAAGCAGAGTGTGTTTTTATCATTACTACGATCTCATTTCTAGAAACTAGTTATGTGTCCTGTTCTTCTCAACGTGCTACACACACACTAGATGCCTTGTTCACATGATGTAGCGGGCTTATAATATATTTATGTATTGTTATATATTTATGAAAAAAATAAAAAAATATATTAAATAAATTATTATAATTCACAATATTTTCAAGGAAAAATCTACAAAGCTAAATTCTTAACCAAATTAATATTTAAAAATTAAAATGAACAAAGAAAATTTTGGAAAAAATCATAACAAAAAAAAATAAAAGAAAAAAAACCATATACAGAAATATTGTAGCAATCTATAGTGTTTCATGAGGAAATCTACAATTGTAATTCTCAACCAATTCAATATTAAAAATAATAAAATCGATAAAGATAATTTTGAAAAAAAAATCATAACAAAAAAATCATGTGAGGGAACACTATAGCAATCCACAATGTTTTAAAGAAAAAAACTATGAAGCTAAATTCTCAACCAACTCAATATGACAAAAATAAAATCGACAAAGATAATTCTAAAAAAAAAATCATAAAAAACAAAAAAAAACAACCATGTGACACTGTAGCAATCTATATTGTTTTACAGAAAAATAACTATAAAGCTAAATTTTCAACCAGCTCCGTATCAAAAAAAATAAAATCAACATAAACAATTAAAAAAAAACACAAAAAATTGAAAAAAGAAGAAGACAATTTTGGGAAAAAAAACATGTGGCGCAAGTTAAAGTTGAATTCTCAATTAGCTTAATATTAAAAAACATTCAACAAAGATAATTTTGAAAAAAAAAATGTGAGGAAACACTGTAGTAAAACAAAAACCATGTGGGGAAACATTGTAGCAATCCATAGTACTTTAAAGAAAAAAAACTATACGAAGCAAAATCGACAAAGACCATTTTGAAATTTATATATATATATATATATATATATATATATATATAAAGCCATGTAGAGAAACATTATAGTAATCCATAATGCTTTAAAGAAAAAAAATATAGGATTAAATTTTTAACCAGTTCAATATTATAAAAAAAATCGACAAAGATAATTTAAAAAAAAACACGAAAAAAAAAGAATACAAAAGAAGAAGACTATCTTGGAAAAAAAAGCATGGAAAGCCCAAAAAAGAAAAAAAAATGTGGGGAAAAAAAAAACAAAAGAAAATGAACAAAAAAAAAAAAAGCATGTGGAAAGCTACATAAAGATACGGGGAATAACAAAAATAAAAGATATGGGAAGGCTTTCCCATGTTTTTTAGAGTATTGTTAATATATATAAACAAACTTTTTTCACGTTTTTTTTTAGAAAATAAAAAAGTTTGTATATGTATATATAATTAGATAAATTAATAACTATGTAAATATTTTTATATTCGTTAAGAAACTAATTTGTTCCCACTCACATTGCTTAAAAAGCTATGATGAAATTAAAAAGAACCCGTAATGTCTATTGAATTTATTTTTGTTTTTTAAGAGTAATGTATTCATAAAATAAAAAGATATAAATATCCCTAGATCTCGATTAGTTTTAAATAATTTATTTTTAAAGATACTTAAGCTATTTAACAATATTATTAAAAAATATGTACAAATTAATTTGTTCCTAATCATTGTGGTAATATTTAATAGATCCCGTAAAAAAACAGTATTACCTTCAATAAGTAGTTTTTTAAATTTTATAAGAAGAGCAAAAATATAAAACATTGTTTTTATTCACAATATTTTATATCTTATGCCACAATGTTTTTTTTTTTTTTTTTATGTCTTTTAAGTTTTTATTAATTAAAAATTAGTAAATCTAAATGAGATTAATCTCATTATGATAGTTGTTAAACAAATTAACTTGAAAAATCTAGAATTCTAAGATTCAAACTTAACCCAAGATGAATTTTTTTATTGAACCAACCCATATATTAACTTGATAGAATCTAATTAATCCGGCTAAGTTTTGATTGATTTGGTTAATATAAACAAACATGATAAAACAAATATCAAGAGTTTTTTAAAGAAAAACAATGTGGTTTTTAATTAAGAAAGCCGCCGTGAGGTTGAAAAAGAGGTACAAACACTTTCAGTCATCAGGCAAGGTCCGACCGACAACTATCATAGCATGACAGCGACCACACAGAATATGTTTGCTGACGCAACGGTAACAAGTTAATATGTTAAAAATGTTGCATCATTTGATGGCCATCACCTCAGCAATCATGTCAGCGTAGATAAATTCATCGTCGGACCGGCGACATGCGGCCATGCCCAGTTAACATTTCCTCCGGCAATACTTTCTCACACTTTCTTCTGTATTTCATGCCCTTCCAGAGGAAAGTTGATTTGGAATTGGAGAGAGTTTTGAATAAAGCATCCATGAAAGGTAAAACTGTGATCTTAACAACATTGAATGATGCATGGGCAGAGCCTGGATCTATATTTGATCTCTTCTTGGAGAGTTTTCAAATTGGAGAGGAGACTAAAGAACTCCTAAATAATCTGGTGATAATATCCTTGGACCAGAAGGCACATGCTCGTTGCTTAGCTATACATCCACATTGCTACGCTCTCAAAACTGAAGGGCTTAATTTTACAAGAGAGGCACACTTCATGTCTGAAGATTACCTCAAGATGATGTGGAGAAGAATAGAGTTTTTGAGCACTGTTCTTGAGATGGGCTACAGCTTTGTTTTCACGGTATAGATACAGGCCCTTTTGGTTAATTTCTGATAATTATAAAGACATTTAACCAGATCTGCTCCATTTTCTGCCATCTAAAACTTCTTCATCTCCTTTTCCAGGATGCTGATATCATGTGGCTTCGAAATCCATTTCCACGGTTCTATCCAAGTGTAGATTTTCAGATAGCATGTGACAAGTATTACGGCAATCCTAAAGACAGAAGCAATCAACCCAATGGAGGGTTTACCTATGTTAGATCCAATCTCCGGACGATTCTGTTCTACAGGTTTTGGTTCATGTCTAGAAAAACATATCCTGGCAGACATGATCAAGATGTATTGAACAAGATTAAAAACGATCGTGTCCTTGAAAAGATTGAACTAAAGATGAGGTTTCTAGACACTGCTTACTTTGGTGGGTTTTGTGAACGCGGCAAGGATTTTAACAAGGTCTGTACCATGCATGCAAATTGTTGCTATGGTTTGGAGACTAAAGTTCATGATCTTAAAATTGTGCTTGAAGATTGGAAAAATTACACGTCGTTGCCTCCAAATGAAAGAGCTTCAGCATCGCCCTCTTGGAGAGCTCCTCAAAATTGCAGGTATTATTTCGGTATTCTTCAACCTTTCTACCTGATTTTCAACTGCGTACTGATCATAATGTTTCCTACAAAATGTGGATGAGGATAAGTAACCGAACTTGAGTTCTACCCTCATCAATGAAAAAAAAATACAACTTCGGTTAGATATACTGCTCAAAGCTATGCTTACCTCTGGTTTTCATATGCTTGGTTGCTGATGTAAAACTTTTTGACCATTTTTCAGGACATAAATCCAGAATCAAGCTTCCATGTACATCTGGCTTCCTTCCATTTTCCTGATACATTCAAGAACACTGATGGTTATCATGTCCCTGTGAGAATTGTATGAAATCAGTGAAGGTGCAAAGCGTTTACTGTTCAAAGATTGCTTTTAATGTCTGTCTCAAAAAACAAGTGATGTTTACAGTTTTAAAACCATAGATCAGTTGTTAAAGCGGAAATCTAGAAATAGCAAATACCTTTCTAAACCCACCACCATGGATGTTCCCAGAGTTATTTTTGACTCGATTGTATGTGTTTGGAATTCCAACTTGAAGATCCACGATACTAGTTCTATTAGGATATGGGGTTCATGAAATGGGAAAGAGCTGCTCTCATCAAGTCCAGCCTAATAATTCTCCAAAATCCTAGAGTAGACAAATTAATATGCTGTGCAATTTTCAATTTGAGTTGTCAGTGTTGCTCCTGCCAAAATGTTTAGATGCTCATGAAGCAGTGAATTTTTACTTGTACAAGTTTCAAATTTAATTCTCTGTTATCCACTTGAAATTTCAAGTTTCATTATTTTTGAATTAAATCTTATTTGGTTTAAATATATACAATATTTTTCATAATAATAATAATTAACAAATTAAAAATTTATTAGCATTCAAAATTTACCAAATTCTCGCGGTGGTGTCATTGATTGCTAATTTAACCTTCTTTTACCATTTGCAGGACATAAATCCAGAACCGAGCTTCCATAAACATCCGGTATCCTTCCATTTTCCCGATACATTTAAGTCGACTGATCGTTAAGCATATCTGCAAGTTCCCATTGCAATTATATCAAATCAAAGAAATCAATAAATTATTTCTTCAAATATTGTTTTTTGGTGTCTTCCTCTAGAACACCAGTGACATCCACAATAGCAAGAAGTTTTCTAAACCCACCATGGATGTTTCTGAGCAGGTCCAGCCGTTGTAGAATAGGATCATCTTATCGATCCCATTGGGAGAAAAACGCATTAATCGGAAAGGAAAAGAAAAGAAAAGAATCTACCGATGCCGTTATCTTCGTCGGGCTTTTTTTTTTTTTTTTTTTTTTTTTTTTTTTTTTTTTTTGCCCTTTGGGAGAGGGGGACGGACGAAGAGAATGAAAAGAACCGAAACAAGAAAGCCCGGGCTGTAGCCGGTTTTATTGTGGGAAAAACTACAAATCAGTCTCCCAATTATATAAGTCGTTTCAGATGCATCTCTAGAGGTAATTTCCAAATAATAATATTTAAAATTGTTTTTTTTTATATAAACAAAATCAACCTATAATAATTATAATAATCCATGCCATTTTCTTTTGTTGTGTGAAAAGCATTATAATAATTCTAACTGCTTTGTCATACGAAAACATCAAGAACAAACACGGTAGCTTGGTTGATTTATCAATTTTTAATCATGTTTGTTTGCAATGATAGCAAATGATAAAGGAGTTTAATATAAATTAAAATATTCAAATATAAAAAATATTATAATTATAAAAATATTTAAATATTAATTTTTATTCTTCCCAAACTCACTTTTAAAAAAAAAAACTTTCATAATTGTTTATATAAAAACTCTGTTAATACTAAATATAAAAATAAAAACAAAAAAATTTCTAAAATAAAAAGGAATAGAAATAATTAAGAAATATTTATTTTTCTAAAAACTAGTGCATTATATATATATATATATATAATTTTTCAATCTAAAGCATTATTAAAAAATATAAAAAACCAATTATTTTCTCAATTACAAGTATCAATAAATAAAATCATCCATTCAATACAAAAAATCACTTAATTCACCAATTACAAGTATTAATAGATAAAATTATCTGTATTCTCTGTGTTGACATTTGGTGCTAAACCATGACACTAATATTTATTAAAATAATTTGTATATAATATATAATTTCTCAAAATAAATGATAAATATAATGAATTGATTTTTCATAAACAGACAAACGCATAAAAAAAATGCTTATCAGCTTGATGTCATTGCAATTGTATCACTTTGCATCCTTACCTTCACTCATGGACCTGATAAAATAAGTTATATAGTTTGGGGACTGACTTTTCTGTTGTTCTTTAGTTTAAACCATGGCAATTTCGTAAATTTCTATAAAGGAAACGCAGCTTCTCTCTCCAATTACGCACCGTTCACAGAACGACAGTCGACGGACAAATCCAAAATGCATCTAAAGAAGCCATTGTGGAGCACAGCACTGAAAGAAACAAGAGAACCGTCGTCAGAGGCGGAGCCGCAACCACAACAACCGTCTTCAGCCACGGCAACAGCGGTGGACGAGCTAGTAAATTCATTAAACAAGCAAAGATTATATAGAGAAGTAACACTCGCTCTCCGTACAAGCCTTAGAGATGCTCGCGCCGAATTCTCTTTCCTCCGCCTCCGTGGCCTCCGCTCTCTCCTTAACTTCCTCAGATCCGTCGCTCAATCAGATTCCACTATCAATCTCTTCTGCCAAACGCAATCTTTACCGGACCTTCAAGGTAACTAACCTGCTCTGAATCACTTCTTTGCTTTTTTCGATTACTTTGTTTTCTGTAATTTTTTTTATCGGTGAATTTTTTAGTGGTTCCGGTTCTGTTTCAAAATTCGTTGAAAGAGGGGGAGGAGGAGCAAAATGTGGAGAGTTTGAGTCACGTGTTTGGTGTGGAGCCGATGAGGATTACGAGTCCTTCGACGGATGCAGAAATCGCGCTTGCGCTTCGTGTTTTGGAAGGTTGTTGTTTGCTTCATAGAGAGAGTACTGTTTTTGCTCATCAGTATAAGGCAATTCAGGTGGTTGTTAGAATTGGATTTTAAAGAAAATGAATTTTGTACTGCGTGTTGGTGGTGTGTTTATGCATAGAAGTTGGGCATTTGGTTTTGATTTTGTAGGTTTTGATGCGGGTTTTGTCGACTAGAGGTGTAATGGAGAAAAGTGCTTGTTTAGATGCTCTAATTTCGATAATGTTGGATTCATCACCCAATCAAATGGTATGAATTTTGTCACATCATTCTCATTCTTCATGTTTAAATTTAGAGGCAAATTGGTTTCTATTACATACATTCTGATGCAAGATATTAAGATCAAGCTTAGTAAATGTATTGATTTGAGTTTATTCATGTTTTACATTTTGGTAGTATGAGGGTAGATTTTATTGAAGGAAATCATTCATAATAATCGTTTATGTTATACAAACTCTGAACCACACTGCTTCTGAAATATTTCGACTCAGAGTTTTTCGAACTAGATGTGAAAGGGTATCCAATGGAGGCAAATTCTAAAAGAGTCTGCCTAATTGGTTCTGTCATCTATTCCTCATTTGTTATTGTTTACAGGGAGCTTATTTAGGTTATGTTAACTGCAATCAAACTTTCATTTTTGGAATATGGATTGAAGATGACCATGGCATAGTTATTTTGTGGATGCCACTTGTAAGCTAGTTGAGTTAATAAAATTAGTTCTAAGTATGCTCATTCACCTAGATAGGGAAGCCATTGCACCCTTAAAGCAGAGATTAAAGATGATCATAGCATGAGTTGGCTTAAAATAGCAAGTCTCATTCTTTGGGTGACAATCTCCCTCCATCGGTTGAAGTCAATGCCAGACAACTTTCCACTTGGTTTCACTAAACATCTACATGCTAACCAATAAACATGTCATAAGGCTCAACATCTGCTAGAAAAGATGATGTAATGTTTCATGTGGGATCGAGAAAAGACCACTTTTAACTAATTCAATTTTCTATTTTTCCTTTTTCCTTATTTAGTTCAGCTCTGGAATGGACTGCATTTCTAACTTTAGTTTGTCAGAGTGTTTCTATTTTGCATTGGTGTAGGTGCAAGTTTAATTATAGGCTTCAGAGATACAGTATAGTTGGGTTTCATATAACTTGAAGACCAAGAACTTGATTTACTGTGATGCTCTTGTTTAGTAGTTGCACATTTTTTGTTTATTTTATTTTATTTATTAGACTCTGTTGCTTCACTTTGGTGCATGGGCTTGTCTCTCAAACTATCATTTGATGCAAGATTCTCTTTCAACATTTTTCTGTTTTGTATTCTTTATTATTTTCCACTATGAATATGCTCCTATAACTGGAATTTTTCTTTGCTATTGACATTATGCCGGTTTAATCCTAGAACTTCCCTAGATCTAGAGAAGTTATTCATATTTCATTTCCTTTGTAATTGGATTGTGATTTCTTGATCTTGTTTTGAATTGAATTAGGCTTCTTTTTTGCAACCTCAACATCAATATTTCCATCCTTGTTAGAGTTTAATCTCAGTTATGGTTATAGTAGTTCCTAAGTGATTCGATTATAATACCTAATCATTGCTGAACTGGGCCTACTTTGTAGACTAGATCAGAAATTCTAACCTGTTATACATAAAGAATATACCAATACACCCAACATCAATTTGGATGAAATAACTAGGCTTGATTTGCTCTTTGGACTTGCTTTTCCGTGAGTTCCATACGGCTGAATTCTGGCTTTGTCAATTAAACGCATAATGGAACTTTAGAGGACATGAATTAACTAGTTAAGGCTGATACAATGACCTCGAAAAACAGTTGTGCTAACCATATAAAGGAGTTGTCCTTATTTTCTAGCATTAAAGTCAATCATGATGTTAATTGATCAAGAAAATTATTTCTTCTCTACTTGGCATCCCTGTTTACTTTGACTTGTATACACTCAGGATTTCGAAGCGTGTAATGGTATTGAGGAAGTAACTGTGGTTATTAGGGACAAGCAAGTGGATGAGAATCTCAGGTATTTATTAATTTTCATCACCCCTGTTTACCTCCACTGTACAGCATGGTGCTATTAGTACTGTTTGTCGTATCCAAGATGTTATTAAAAGTAGAGCAATTTTGCAAATGGCAACAAATTACAGCAGTAATTACAAAAGTGAAAGAGAACACTGTTAGCGTACCCCCATGCACACACTTGAAGAATTTTTTTTCAAATGAGTGTCATGAACATTAACAAGTTCGAGGCTTTATGATAATGTAGTGAAGGGATCTGTTCATTCTTTTTATTCAAGCTACTTAATTACCTCGTAAACACAAAATTCTTGACATGCAAAACATGTAGAGCACTTCGAAAAAACTGCAAGGCATATACTTTGTTGGACAACTATTGTCCGTGCTGGGAAGGGGAGGGGGTTATAAATTGAGGATCAAGTTAATAAAACTTACAAATGGAGCACATTCCTATCAGTTTTAGATGAGAAGTTTCTCATTTGCAACTCTGGCAAGCTCATGTTTTCTCGTTTCTTTTGATTACATAGAAAATTCCTTTTTTTAGATTTATCAGTGATAAGTTCCTTTTTTATAAATTTAAGATAGAGCTGTATCGTTTAATTCAGATTTGACTGCTAACGAAGCATATGTTTACCTCCGATTAGGTTGAAATGTGGAGAGTTCATGCTGCTACTAATTGGCCATCTTAATGGGAGGGAAAGGGCTCCCATGCCATCAATACATGAAGATGTAAGGCGACTCCTTGGTGAGAAATCAGCCTCCTTGATTTGGGCAGCCAGTCAATTTGGATCAACAGTCGATCCAGAACAGAGGTTGATGGCTTTACAGATCCAAGCTCGCAGGGTGCTTGAATCACTGGACCTGTACTAGTTCAGAAGATATGAAATCTCTATTTCCTCTTGGCAATTTCCTCTTTCTGATTCGAAAATGAAGATGAGTTCTGTAGATAACATTAATTGCTGGCATTTCTGTAATGTTAAAATCTCGTTACTCAGGAAGCAGGTGTGGTTTGCTGATGCCGTGTGCATTTGCACACATCATTCTTTCATCTCAAGCTAAAGTGTTCGTTGTATTATAAATACAACTAAAATAGTTGTGAACTGGGCTGATAAATTATTGTAAGTGTTTCTTAACAAATTTATCCCATGACTAAGTTGGATGAAGCGTACTTGTTGGTTGCTAAGGTAAAATATTGTCCTAGGCTAGCGTGTCTGGGTTTGTTCTAACAGGCTCTTTGAGGGTTTTTTTTTTATCTTTTTTTTTTTTTTATCTTTTGATTTTTTTTAAAAATTTCTATCCTTGGGGAATTTTTATTTAAATTATTTCTAATTATATTCTTTAGGTTTTTATTTAATTTTATCTTGTTTTATTAAATTGATGGTAAATTATTTTTTTTATCAAGAATAAAAATATTAATTCAATATAACGAAGTTTATAATTGTATCTTTTTTATTAACGAGTCATAGGGTTTATATGTTTTTTTTTATATATATAATTTCTCTGGACTTGCTCTACCGACAAGGTTTTGGGTTCAGAGTTTCAAAGTATGAGCAATTATACTGAGTTTAATGATAATATAAAAAAGTCATATAGTCTATACATTTTTTTTTTCTATTTTTCAAAAAAAAATTGATCTAATGTGTAGTGGTGGCGTGAGCAATAAACTAGTATTCAATAAAATAAATGACAATCATGTATTTGGCTGTCCTATCAACTTGTTTTTTTTATAAAAAAAAACTTGAAGAATGGTGAATTATTTCTTGAATTGTTGGAATCAAATATTTGGACTTGGGATGACAATGATACCCATGGATAGAGTTTTATACTATCTATACTTGAACTCAAAATTCAAATAACTACCCATAAAAGCATGAGTTTTTTTATATCTGAGCCCCACTTAATCGAGTTTTAAGTACCTACTAGGTATTCATAATCCAAACTCAAACTTAAAACCTGAACTTGAATGCTATAATTTATAGCTATTTAGTAAATAATTAGCTTGATATATATGTAATTCTTTTCGGACTTTAAGATTATTTATTTATTTTGGGTCATGTAAACCAATATTTATACCCAACTTGAACTTGATTTTTTATCTTTAAATTTTACTTGAATTAGATGTGAAATCCGATCAAGTCTAAGAATTTTCTGTCCGTTTAGTTCGGTTTGGGTCAATATTTATTGGATTTGAGTGAAATTGTCATCTTTACTTGGACTTTGTTTTTCCCTTCTTGCTTTGTGATATTGGTTGATCTTTATTATCTTTTTACCCAATTATTAGTTGGTTTTGCTCATAATTACATTACAACTACAATTACAATAAAAACTAAAAGAGATGGTGAATTTATTGTTCATCACATCACAAAACATTGTTCACCGAAACAATGTTTTGTAATTTTTTTTAGTCTTTTAATTTTTTTTGTCATTGATTTTTTCCCCGATCATCCTTTTACATAGCATTGATGTAGAATTGACCTTCATAATCTGTTTTGATTTGTTTTCTATAATAGTATTGTGGTCTTAAAACAACATCCTAACATTGAATTGATGCTCAATTTTATAAAAATAAATCGGTTTTATTGTTTGCAAAAGCTTGAAAATGAGGGAACCAAAATTAAAATTGAGATTTCTAAGGGTCAACTTGATCCTCTTCCTTAGGAATCCCAGACAAGGGAACCCTAGAAGAGATACCTACTCTAGCTATCATTCATATATGATCCATACTACCAACTGTCCTTCCTACCTCATTTACGTTATTGATAACTTATCTTTGTCTCAGTAGTGTTTTTCAATGGAATGTTTCAATCCTCTTCCTCGGTACTTATAAAAAGTGAGCCACTAGTTCAGGTACAAGATGTTATTATTATCACCTGAACAATTAGACAACCAACCTGTAATTGCAATCACCCAATTGAATCATGTATATCCCTTTAAGTCAAATGCATTATGTATAAATAAGTCAAATGCTTCTTTTATTATTTTCTTTGGTGCAATCGAGTCATCCTAGACTTGAACCAGAAACCTCACTTATGAAGTCAATCAGTGTACCTATAGTTTAACCAATTAGTAAAGAATCAATCAATCCCTTTTCAGGAGCAATTCATCCTTCTCAGATGAAGCACACAACGTTTTGGTGTATTGCGCTTTCTAAGTGTTGTTATTCCTCTTTTTCCTTAACCATGACAAGTTTTTTTTTTATTTAAAAAAAATAGTTCAGATGAGAGGGAAAAAAAGGTGCTAAGAGAGATGACAACTAAGGTTGTTGTTTTTATTATATAATAATAATAATAATAATAATAATAATAATAATAATTTTCATAGCAAAATGGAACTATGATAAAATCATTTATTTACAACAAAATGATATACAAAGTTAACAGATCTTAATTAATATAAAAAGAAATTTATGGCTACACAAAATGTTGATCAGATTTCTATATCTAGTTCAAGACACGTTATTGTAGGGGATTTATTGAAATCATTAAATTTAGAAACTGGTAAAGTAGCTCCGAGAGGAGAACTACTTCTTTGATAAATGTCGTAACGACTCTCTTTGCGGTCTTCCTACTTATCATCTTGAAGATTTATAATTATTTTATTTTACTGGATGGAATTTGAATGAATTAAATTTAGAAAAAATAATTCAATTCTAGATTTCAATACAAACTTGTTTTTTTAAACTATTTTATGTTATTCTATTTTGGTAGTTAGATCATAAAATTTTTTTCTTTCTGTATTTTTAAAATATAAGCATGTGACTTGTTATAATGAGTTTTATTGACAATATAAAAAATGGATTTATCATTTTATCTTGATAGAGATGGTTTTTGACTTCATCATATATTTAGTCTAGTATCTGAAGCATGAATAATATGAAATAAATTACAAGTATTAGAGCTATGATTCATACTTAATATTCAAATCCTGTGACCAGACTTCAAAAAAACTCAAAGAGTTAGAAACTCTAAATTAAAAGATTTTTCTTCCTCCTTGTCTATATCTATTTTGATAAAAGGATAAACCTTTCTTTGGATTTTTAGTCATTGTTCTTGTTTAAAGTGATGATACAAGAATTCTTACTCAAGTAATTGTTGTACTTAGTTAGAACCATTCTTGTTATTTTTTATTCCAAAAATAGAAACAAGGTTGTCAATGACATAAAATGATAAAAAACAATACACACATATAAGCATTTTTTCCTTTTTTGAGCAAATTATTTTTGCTTGATTTGAGCCTTTCTGAAAGTTTTCCTCAATGTAAAGTGACCTTAAAATGAAAGTGAATTGGATATATGAATCAACATCATCTCAATTGTTAGATAAATCTTAAATTATTCATTAAAGCCAAAGACAAAATCTTTGAAATGAAGTTAAATTATAAAAAGAAAAAGAAATGTATAACATATGTATTTTTCTTTGTTTGTTAATGAGATTCAAATATACATTGAAAATGATCATCAAGTGTGGGATAATAAATGATAAATCAAATAAAGAACAATTCCATATTATTGGATACTAGACTATCTTTTCATAGGTACAAAGCCAAATAGGTCTATATAAATTTATTGTTTCCTTTTGTTTTATTAATTAAGTTTGATAATGGGTTTTCCAATAAGTCTTCCAAGGAGTTCTAGGAAATTTGAATAATTATTTGACCAACAAGCTGCATTATGTATTATTAGTATCAATATATATATAAATGATAGTAAAAACTCAACAAGGTTTTCTTTAAGTCCACTTTCAAGCCAGGATGGCTAATCAACCAATTTTAGGACCTAACCAATCTTTTTTGCACAATGAAAAGAGCTATTGATTTATCTTTTTATCAAATAAAATTATCTAAAGGTGTATGTTTATAAGCCCATGTTAAAGTTTCAATCAATTCCTACACTATGAAATTAAGAACATAAATCCACTAACCTAAACAAAATTTCCAAATAAGAACATCTATGCCTAGATTGATAAACTTTTTACCCCAAAATAATTATACCCATTGATAAGTTGTGAAGATTTTAACCATAAAAAAATCTCTTAACCATCCCATCAAATAAATATAAGATTCATTAAACTGTGAAGCATTACCCTGCCATAATGTTATGTTATTCTGATGCTAATAATAAGTAACCTATATAATGGAATTTAACAACAAAAAAACCACAAAATAAAAGGCATTCCAAGCTAATATCAAAAGTACCATCTTGTCCCGAACCATCATAAGAAAAACTATATTCAAAATCCTTTTATTTGACATGAACTTAGAAACATGCACATATAAAACACCTCTTACTAAGATTAATATAGTTTTATGTAAATGTAGAGAAATAACATGATGAACCAAAAAGTTTCCATGATGCGATCCAAGCAATACCAAGATCCATTACAGGTTCTAATTGGTCTAGTGAAAAGACTTAGAGCTAAGATGTTTAAAAAGGCTTTCAATGGACTTCTTCAAGACATGTGGACTAAGATGGACTTCAAGAAGATATTAAATAATGTATAAGAAGTCTTGATTAATTTAATTTATGTTCAAGAATGGTTTATTGTTGAGCATTTAGAGATTACAAAAATATTGGAAAAGGAAGATTTAAATATGTTAATTTTGACAGTTCTATATTGTTTTGGTCATTACTAGAGATATGAAAAGAATTTTAATGCAATTTTTATTACATTAGAAAGTATAAATTCATATTTTTCTAGTGATATATGGCACACCTTCTAATTTATTAAGATAAGAGAGAAGCATGCATTTGAACTTGGGCTTCGTTTCTTCCAACAAATTACGAAAATAATTTTAGTCTTATTTAAATTAGTTAGGCTATTGTTTTATTTATCTTTGAAATATAATTAGGCTTTTATAGATAATAGAGCTTTTATTTAAATTTTGGTTCATTGGATTATTATTATTTATTAGGTTTATCCATATTTATTAGGGATATCCTATGAGAATTAGAATTCTTTATAGTATAAATACTTTTTTGTTAAGTCTTTTTGAAAAAAAAAAGGAGACAATTTTTAATAAAGAAATCAATATTATTTTTATCTTTGTGTGATTGAGTGATTCTTATACTAATTTCTTGATTGGACTTATAAAATTTTAGAATGATTGATAAATTTTATTGTGATTTTATATTACTCATTTGCGTTTATTTACAAGCATAGAGTGAAAGTGATCATTGCGTAAAACTTTGGTTCTCCAATGCAGGTTCTTGTTAGGTCAAATTAAAAACCATTCTACTATGATTTTAGTGTATCCTAGTACGTAGTGTCTGCATTAGTTGGTTTCAGAGTTTGTGCTATTTCCAGGCTATATCCTTTTAATCTTTAGTTTGTGTTGTTTCTTGATTGTGTATCATCATAGTTTTGGCTAGGGTCTAGTTTATTTTTTTTTTTTTAAAAGACTACTTTCTCTTATTATTTTAAAGTTTGCGTCAAACTCTATATTTTAAAAATAATAATCTTACTTGGATTCTTGATTTTGCCCAACACATCAAAAAAAATTTATGTTTTTGATCTTCATTTTCAATCTTTATTGATTTAGTATTTATTGACATATAGAATTCTCAATCTATTTTATTATTGATTTAGTATTTTGAACTTCTAATTAAGTTTATTGATTTTTTTTTAGCTACTAGAAAACACATTAACGAAGCATGCGCATTTTTTTTGCTTGCATTTTCAAAAGATTTGGTCCAACTCGAAATGAGGGGGGCAATTGTCTAGTCTTCCACTAAGTGGCCTACTAGTCTTCTTTGCCTGGAAAACTCTACCTGTTTTTTGTGTTTGACCTAATTTAAATGAAACTTGTACATTTACACTTACTAAAATACTTATATATTTCTCTCTTTTATAAATATGTTGTTAGATCAGGTTTAAAAAATGATAAGAAAAAAAATGTTTTGGATTACTGGGTTATAAGGGCAATTTGAATTAATTATTTTTATCAAGATAATATCATTTTGTTTGTTTTTTTTTTTAAAAAAAAAAAAACAAATCCTCAACGTTAATTTAGTTAGGTTTTAATTACATTAAACAAGTTTAGCCCGATAACATTATTATTATTTTATTTAAACTAAAACCCTGTTCGAATAAGGTTTTGAATTATGAGTTTTTCAGGCAAACTCAACGTACTGCTCTGGCACTTAAAAAGATACCATTTATCCGAAAAACAAAAGAAGAAGAAGAAGAAGACGAGGGAAAGCCATCTGAAAAAGGGGAAGCACATGTGACGTATAAAGAGAGGTTGGATATGCAACACGGCTTTGATTACAGCCACTAATGGCATTATTTATGAAATGCCATCTTACTTGGGTGGATAATAACGCATGACAAGGACACCACCGGTCCACCACCACCACCACCCACTTCATCTTCCTGTTCATGCACTAATACATTGCTAGGAAGAAGCTAGCAAAGCAGGAGCGAGCACAGTCAGTGCCCTGAACAGCTGTGACACCAGATTCCAGGGACCTATGGCTGAAATGGAGTGCCTATTCTGCTCCAGATGTGTCTGATTTCTCCATTTAATAATAATAACAATGGAGCTGTTCATTGAACCAGAGTTTGTGGTGGCTATAATAAATCGTGTTCTCCACGGAAGCATAAAATAGAGTAGATCGAGGATCAAAGTATGCCTTGTCGAATCCCATCTTCCCTTGCTGTTAGTGGCTTAAGGTCACCTTGCATTAGGGGATCGAGGGAGAGAGCTTTCAAGCTTCAATGCACAGGTGTTTCCTTTGTGGATTGCGTGGCCACCTTCCCCACACTCTGGACAGGATCATATTACCACGTATTCTGATCTCAGCTTTTCTTGGTGAATTATTTTCAAGGATTCAAAGCAGCAAGCACTAGCCTCTCATTTGCCAGGCACGCAGTCCCATCATGGAGTTATTTTTTTATTCATTTCAGTGGCACTGTGTTTGGTTTATAGCTGGTGATCGATGGTTATGGCCATGCAGCAGAGTCAGGTTTTATAACTTTAGTGTCATATAACTTCAGTTTGGATCTGGGTTCTTGCAGGTAGGTTTGGCAAATGATCGGCAAGGTTGGATCTATTTTCACTATGAATTATACTTGACTTTATCCCTCATCAAGCGTTTCTAGCTCTCTCTATCGAAATAATCTTTATAAAAAATCAGCTCTCAAGAAATTAAAATAGAAAAATAAATAAATTCCCATACATAAATCACAAACAAACCATAAATTAATAAAGTCAAATGCAAGGCGCACATATTAGCAAACAATTTTAAAAATAATAAGAAAATACTAGGTCGAGTAGGAGTTGGGTGAATTCACAACATTAATTGCCAAGAAATTGTTAAACAGTAATGGAATTAGTGATGGAGAATTTTTCGTTTGTTATTTTCGATGATAATAGCTATGGAAAATATCCAGCGGTAAATCCCAAAGAAATTACAAACATAAAATTTTCCTTCAGTAGTTAACAGAATAAAAATAATTAAAAAATATATATATACTAGTGATTCCATCGATAAAATAACACATCATTAATCTCATAAAAAAGTAAACAAAAAAATAATTTGAGTCAACTTGAGTTATATTGCCAAACTCGTGACTAAGATCATGAAACTGCGATAACTCCATAAAAAATAAATCAAAATAAATTATAAAGCCTGATTTTCAATAAACTCTTTCTTAAAAGTTGAAGTTGAAAAAAAATCAATCTAAGAATAGGACACAATAAAATGACCTAAGTCTACTTGGATTAACTCACAAAACACGTGACTTGAGTCATATAACTGGGATAACCTCATAGAAGAAAAATCAAAATAAATCATAAACCCTTATTCTTAATCAATTATATGCTAAATGATGAAATTAAAAAAAATATCAATTAGAAAAAGACCAGAAAAACTTGAGTTATCCAGGTTAATCAGTCAAACCTGCATCACGAGTTATGAAATCAAGATAGTCTCGTAGAAAGTAAATCAAGATAAACCATGAAGCCTAATTCTCGATTAAAATAATATTAAATGATAAAATTGAAAAAAATATATATCAATTAAAAAAAGGCAAAAAAAATATCAAGTCAACTGAGTTAATTTATCAAACTCATTATACATGTTATGAGACCAATCAAACCACGTATAAAGCAAATCATAATAAATTATAAAACTCAATTCTCGATAAACTAAATGTTGGAGTATGAAATTAAAGAAAAAAATCGATTTAGAAAAGAAAAAAAACAAAGATAAAAAAAATAATTATTAAAATGAATAGTGTTTTGTGAGATGATGCATTACAAAAACACCATCTCTTTTCGTTTATGCTTTGAAAATATGCAAAGGAAGCTTTTAAATCGAGGTGGGAAAAAAAAGAAGATAGAGAAAAAGAAACAACCACCGGTACAAAACCTAATAACTTTTTACAACGCGTGCCACTCATAAATAAAGGCGATATCATGAGGATTAAAACGCCACCATAAAAGCTAAAATTTGGCTACGTGATAACGCGTCACACGTCGTCCGAACAACACGGAAGCATTGACGTGGTAAATTTAATGCCAACCAACTTTTTTTAAAATAAATCAATATTATATACATGCCTAAATCCTAAAGTGTCACTCATTGCAAGAGAATCGTGGTAATTTAATTGTGCACATGAAAAGTACCCTCCTTACTGATCCATTATTTTTTAATAAAAAAGACATTAATTATTTTACTTTGTAAATAAAAATAAAATAACCAATATACCCCTATTTGCAAAGCTATTTGTGCTTTGTAGATAAAGTCAAAATCATCATTTCATTCCTGGAATCCACATGAAAAGTAAGTTTGGGTGCCACTAATAAAAAAAAAAAAAAAAAGAGTGAGATTCCATTGGTTTCTTTTAATAATAATATAATCCAGCAAGGAATATTCCTGTATATTCTACTTTAAAAAAAAAAAGAATAAAAAACCACCTGGACAAATCCTCATGACAACATACCGAACAGCACTCATGTCATGTCTGATAGGTCTAAGCACCGTATTATGGTGGCCAATAAGATAGCATTATTAGATATATCCTTCTAATAATTTTGGTGCTGGGGCTTCCCTAAGCCCTACGGAAGATTTTCGCTCTTTGCAGGGCCCTTTCACTATCTTGTTTTCGGTTTTTTAATATTTAATTACATTATATATATATATATATTATTTGTTGGGCTCATTATTTTTCTTTGATTTAATAGTTGATATTCTTAGATTAATTTTGATAAATAGCTCATTGAAATTCAAGTAATAAGAGAAATTTAGATTTCTTCAATCTCCATTTAAGACTTGAATCCGAAATAATAATTCAATTTGGTCTTGTATGATATGTTAATTTTTTCATTTATCATGTTTCTAATTGAAACAATTCTATCTTTGAATATATTTTTAGTTTTTAATATTTCCTCTTAAGAAGATTTTCAAACTAAACCATCCACGTATCAAAGCTTAATTTCCATTTGATTGGCTTACAAATGCATTTTAAGAATAATAAGACATATAATCATGTACAAATTCAATAATTAATTATAAAATTTGTCAAAATGATATAATAGAAACTGAATGCATATGCAAGGACAAATTTAACTTATTTATGAATATAGATATAAATTGAATAATTCCCTTATTATATAAAAACAAATTGTGCTACTAACCCCGAAATAATACAACAATCTACTTGTTTCTAATATATATATATATTTGTCGAATTAAATGTATGTGCTCCTTTTTTATGCCTGTTAAGATAAACTTTAAATTTATATTTAGATTTTTTAGTGTTACCCATCAAACATACAAGGGTAATTAATTATATATCTAGTTATCACTTAAACTCATGAAACCTCAATAAAATCTATAGCCATGATGATCTCCATTTTCATTACAGAACATAGTTTGCTTACTTATTATAATATTTTAACTAATTAACAATAGTAAAGAGCACGTCCTGCTCAAGTTTTTCCAACTACGTTACTCAAACTTCTCTCTCATCTTCAGAAATATTGTATTTGTTTGATAAGGTGTAGCTAGAATTCATGACAGAGCTAACGTCTATATAAAGATGGACAAAATGGCTAAAATATATAGGAGGAGAGGCATACTGGCCTGTCTTCAGCCAAACATTTCTAAATAAGAAAGTAGAAATGGAAGAAGCAGCACAAAATCTTGGGCATGGAAACAAACAGTTAGCAGAAAGAGCTGTAGCATCATCAACAACAAGAAACCTAGAGCTAACAGTGGAGGCGGTGGTAGAGGAGTTCGTAGGATCCATGGGGTGGTCACAGTTTTTGCATGTGTTCTTGGTTTCGATAGCGTGGGTATTTGATTCCCAAAACACATTGGTTACTATCTTCAGTGATGCTCAACCAACATCTTGGAGATGCATAAATAATTCGTCATCGTCTCTGTGCATGTCAAGTAGCAGCAGAGGTGATGTTTCGTCTGTTTGTGGATTGACGCCAGGCACTTGGGAATGGGTTGGTGGCCATGAAAGTTCCATTGTTGCTGAATGGGGTCTTGTTTGTGACCGCAGGTTCCTTGCTGCTATACCTGCCTCACTGTTCTTTATTGGTTCTCTCTTGGGTAATGAATTACATGTTCCAACATTAATTGCCGTGAATCTCAAGAATCTTCTCGTACTTCTTTAGAAATATGTTTGTTCCAAATCTTGAGAGAAAAATATTAAGTAGTTAATTATGCTGTTGTCACTTTTTATCGACAAACATTAGAAATTATATATGTTTTGTTTAGATTTGACGAACAATATTAGTCTACGTCTTTGCGGTGATTAACTTTGTTAAATGATATTTTGGCATGCAGGTTCTGCTTTTTTTGGCTGCTTAGCAGATGCATCCCTCGGCCGAAAAAGAACAGTGCTGCTCTCATGTATCCTGTCCTCTGTCACTGCTTTCCTCACCTCCCTCTCACCGAACATTTGGATATACGCATTGCTTCGATTCGCGAATGGTTTTTCTCGATCTGGAATAGGAATTTGTTGTATTGTTCTAGCTACAGAGGTTGTCGGACGCAAATGGCGCGGTCCAGTCAGCCAATATGGCTTCTTCTTCTTCACTGCAGGATTTCTTTCCCTTCCTCTAATTGCCTACCCTACAAGAGCTAATTGGAGGAATTTATACAGAATCATATCACTCCTTCCTCTATCCTACTCAGTTTTGTTCTTCCCTTTTGTCTCAGAATCTCCGCGCTGGCTTCTTGTTAGGGGAAGGAGCAAAGAAGCCCTCGATGTTTTGAAAACATTCGCCAGGCGTAATGGCAAGACACTTCCTGAAAACCTCTCTCTCGCCAATCCTTCAGAACCTAAAGAGGGTGGTGAAAATGAGGCTTTGACAAGAACATGCACCAAAGAAAGCCTGTGGAGGACAAAATGGGCTGCTAAGAGAATGATCACAGTTATGATAGCAGGTTTTGGAGTTGGTTTTGTTTACTATGGTGTTCAACTGAATGTTGAGAACCTGAATTTCAACCTTTATTTCTCCGTTGGGATCAATGCATTGATGGAGATTCCTGCAATTGTCTTCGGTACTATACTGTTAGGCCTCACCAGCCGGCGACTTCTCTTCTCACTATCTGCTTTTCTAGCCGGGATCTCATGTCTTCTTTGCATCATTTTTGCTCATGGAAAACACGTTAAGAAGGCAGAAAAATCCAGTGCGGGGAGCTGGGCTCAACTGATTATTGAAGGAATTGGTTTCATGGCTGCTTCAATAGCATTCGATGTCTTGTATATTTATTGCGTTGAGCTCTTCCCTACCAACGTGAGAAACTTTGCTTTGTCACAGTCAAGACTATCCTTGATGTTGGGAGCTTCTATAGCACCTTTGCTAGTTGCTGCTGGTCGCTTAAGCCCGTCTCTTTCTTTCCTCATATTTGGGATCCTCTCCATCTTTAGTGGAGTTGTAAGCTTGTGGCTACCTGAGACCAAAAACGCTCCGCTTTATGACTCTTTGAAGCAACAAGAAGAAGAGGAGAAACACAAAGCTGTCGGTCAAGGTAATATGCAGGCGTAGAGCTTGGAGAGAAGATGAAAAAAAATAAAATATAGTGTCTTTCCATATGTATGATAATTGTGCTCTCTTCAAAAAGCTCCTTGTTTTAAATCAAATTTCAATGGTGTAAACTGTGCTTACGCGCGCAATGCCAATAATTTGCTCTATGTTTTTAACTTGATTAATATTGTTATTGCTTAATATGCATGAATTTAACTTCTTCTTTTATTAATTAATCCCTCAAAACATGGGTATGTATGTCTATTCAATCGTGGAAATGCATGCTTCATGAATTAATCTGTTTATTAAAGTGGTTTGCACACCCACTAAAATATTGCATTTTCTCAATAATGCAGAAGGCCATACATGTGTTATGAAAAGAGAGAGAGAGAAGAAATACTCCAGTCATCTCACTTGATTTAATCACGAATGTAATCAATTTTCATTCCAATTACAAGAGAACTTTCTTTTAATGTTATCATAACCGAATCACTAATATATGGTAACAAAATTGAACATCAATCTAAAAATAAACACTTATTTGAAATAATAATAACTCTATAGAAAACGAACAAAAATAAATTGTATAGTTTATTTTCCAACTAATCAAATATTGACGAATAAAATCGAGAAAAAATAATTAAAAAACCAAAAACTAAAAAAAAACATATAAAAATAATTAAAAAACCAAAAACTAAAAAAAAACATATATCGGCTAGTGGATGAACTCGTCAAACCTCTAAATCAAGTAACTCAGGCTAGTATAATAAACCTATGAACAGGGTTATGAACTCTTGTGAGATTATAATTTGTTTTTTTCAAAAATTATTTTTTATATAATTATATGATAATAAAAATAGACAATTGTAAAATCAAACAATAATCTAATACTGAGATGTTGAGAAAAAATAATTAAAAAAAAAGAAAAAAAAATTAAACCTGTTAGACTTACGAAACAGGTCAACTAGTCAAATATGTGAGCATGTTCATGAACTTTATAAAGTTTAATAACAAAGTTTTTTTTTTCTCAAACTATTTAGTTTTTTATTGTATGAGAAAAAAATAGATAAAAAATAGTCAAGTTCAATCAAAAAAGAGAAAAAAAAACACCTTACCAAACTCATAAATCGAGCATGGCCTGATAATTTTTTTCTTAAACAAAAATAATTTTAAAAAAATTGAGAGACAAATATAGATCAAATATTTAATATTGCAATATGAATCATTTATCTGAAATAGAAATCGACACACAAATAAGATTTATTGAATAAAAGAAAAGGAAAAAACATATTATGCAAGCCTGCAAATATTAAAAATATTATAAAAAATAAATATTTTTTATTTCTAAAAATAAAATTAATATATGTAAAAAATATTAAAAAAATTGCAAATCAATCATAATATTCTCTTCAAAAATTAAACACGTCTAATATAATTGAAAAATAATCACTATTTAAAAAAGAATAAATAAGCAAAAAAACACAGAGAAATAAAAAACAAACTTAAAAAATATTTAAAAATATAATAAAAATATAAAAATAGTTATAAATTAAAGAAAATGAAAACTATAAAAGAATGAAAGAAAGAAAAAGGAATAAGGTTAGGCCAAGCTCCTAACCCATCAACAAAAAGCTCGCGCGTGGGGTTGTAAGGTCAAGCTCAGTCGTGCAGGCCTTAATTTTTTTTTTTTGTAAGTTGATGAGGTAGACAACATGTTATTCATCCTAATTCAATTTGAAAAAAAATAGATGACATATTGTCTACCTTAACAGACAACACGTCATCTATAATCCATAGATTCTGTTTATTTAAGGTGGTTGATTTTTTTCTTCTAAAATCTCATGTTCAACCCAAAACACTTTAAAAACACCATGATAACCTTATTAAACCAATACATAACCTTCAAAATGCAAAAAAAATACAAAAAACAAAAAACGCTTCAAAACCCAAATCAACTCGAAACCTAAAATCTTCCCTAACTCAGATTGTTTTAGGCACTTTCAAGGTTTAAAAAACAAAAAATACATTTGAGTTGAACTCTCCTTATCATATGAGCCACTTAGGACAAAAGTCTACTGTTTTGATGGCATGAATTGTAGCAACAAAAACTTTTTCTTTTTAGGCTGGAATTGAACGATCTCCTCTTTCTCTTCTCACCCAAAAAAAAACTAAAAAAAATGATGAAAATAAATTTTAGTGCCGAAATTAATGTTTCTAGAATTAGAAGGATCAATCATTTAATAGTTAAAAAAAATGGGACTCAAATGTATTTTTCATACATAATTGAAAGAAACTACCTATTTACCTGTATTTTTTACTTTAATCCTTTATCTTTTAATTTAATTCTTTGTTCATGAAAAAAAACCCATGTAATTTGGTGCTAATAAAAGCTTAATTGTGCAAAAAAAAAAAAAAGGGTTTAAGAATTCAATTGAATTTTTTTAAAAAAAATCATTGCTCTAATCCTAATATGTTAAATGATGAACAGTTATTTTGAAACATTAAAAAAGTCCACACCTGTTAATTTTATACTTAATTAATACTTAATACTTAATAAAAGAAAGAAAAAAAAACAGTTGGGCTTCCCATTTTTGAAAAAGGGCCTAATGATTCCAAAACAAGAAACCCTATTGAATTTTTAGTGAGGCCCATCTCTGAAGACCCAAAGAAGCCCAGAGTGTGAAAAACCCTAGCGAGGAGAGTCGCTGAAACGAAGGTAGGGCTGGCGAGCTATAAACAGCCGCTTCCTCTCAGCTGCCGAGTGTGAGAGAAACCGAGAGGGAGAGAAAAGATGGTGTCGTTGAAGCTCCAGAAGCGGCTTTCCGCTAGCGTTCTCAAGTGCGGGAAGGGCAAGGTTTGGCTTGATCCAAATGAAGTCAACGAAATCTCCATGGCCAACTCTCGTAACACACTTTCCCTTCCTTATAACCCGTTGTTTTTAATCTTTTTTCTATTAACATTGTTTTGTTTTACTATTGCTTTTGGTCTGATTAGTAACAAATGATCTACTATTAAAAATCATGATGCCAAGATTATGTAGCAATCCCATAACAAATATTTCAAAATGCGTTTTTTTAATAGATGATGATGATGATTACTTGTTAATCAATCATTTGTTTAGATTAGAGAGCCCATTTGCAGTTTAATCTCACTAGAAAAAAACGTGGGATTTAAGTTTTTTTGGGTTGTAAAGGTGAAGTTTTTTACTATATTTATGTAGTTGTATTAATAGATAAAACGGGTTTTAGGATCTAAATTCAATCAATAGTTTTTTAGTATATGGTTTTTGGGCTGTTGAATTTTAAGTTAAAGCTTAAGTTTGATCGCTCCGTCATCTTTTTATTGGTTGTTCAGCATGCAAATGATAGAAGTATAATTTGTTTTTAAATCCTTTTAAAAAATAAGATTTTAGTTATTGATTGTTTAAGGTAGTATGTAAGCCATCCTTGTTACTATTTGATTTAGTTTTGGTGTTCCGACATCTGCTTTGGTTGTCCTTGATCTCTTTAATGATGGGAACTGCTATGTATCTGTACTGTCACATACAACAATAAATTCATGTGTACGATGCATGGTGCAGGTCAAAACATTAGGAAGCTGGTTAAGGATGGTTTCATCATCAGGAAGCCAACAAAGATTCACTCTCGCTCTCGTGCCCGTCGCATGAAGGAAGCCAAGAGAAAGGGAAGACACTCTGGATATGGTATATTTCTTCTGATCCATTTGACTTTCTAGGGCATATGGCAGGTTCTGTTGTATTTTACAGAAAAATGGAGTTCTATAAAATATTGATTGGAAAAAAACCAAGAGGTTTTGGTATAAGTAGGCTATAGTTCATGTGTTATATTTTTATGTTTGTATTCCTCCATCTCTGACTTTCACCAATAAATGTACTGAATTTTCTTAATCTAAGAAAACAATACTGCAGGATATAAACTGAAAATTTTCAAAATATATACCTACTGAATATTTTGAGAATGGTGTTGTGAGTTCTTTGTATTCATATCCTTTCTCTTTGGTTAGTTTATTTTCTGTATGGTTTTCGTGGGAGAAGTTTGCTGACTGCAAAGCCTTTTGAATTACTCTAGGTAAGCGCAAGGGTACAAGGGAGGCTAGGCTTCCTACTAAGGTTCTCTGGATGAGAAGAATGCGTGTCCTCAGGCGTTTGCTCCGCAAGTACAGAGAGTCGAAGAAGATTGACAAGCACATGTACCATGACATGTACATGCGTGTCAAGGGTAACGTGTTTAAGAACAAGCGTGTCTTGATGGAGAGCATCCACAAGTCCAAGGCCGAGAAGGCAAGAGAGAAGACTTTGTCTGATCAGTTTGAGGCTAAGAGGGCTAAGAACAAGGCTAGCCGAGAGAGGAAATTTGCCAGGAGGGAGGAACGGTTGGCCCAGGTATGATATTCAGTAGCATTGGATGTGAATTACTCATTGCTGGAAATTTTATTTTTATTATGACTTGTTTTGTCGGGCAGTTGAACCTTTGCTGTAATTCTCAGTTATACCTATAATTTATGTGAAGGAATATTTCAGTCCTGTGATGGTTGTTAGGAACTTGGGGAATATCTTAGATTTGCTTCTTCGTGCGATCCTTTTAGTCACTTAATGTTTCAAATTTTAGTAGATTATTTTGTGAGCTCGTACATACATGCGTATCATGTGGTGACAAGAATGCATATTGGTGGATTTCAATTTGTTCAAGTCTTGATGATTTTTCGTTCATTCTAAAATAAATTCTAGAAAAGAATCAAAATCAGAGTTTTATTACTCTTAGCTGAAGATCTCAATTGGATTCAGCAAAATATTTATATTTCGATTCTGTGCAGGGACCTGGGGCAGAGAAGCCTGTAGCTCCACCGCCTGCTGCTGCTGCTGCTGCTGCACCTCAACCAGCCCAGTAAGCATATTTTTGACAGAAATTTTCATGCAGTGATTAAAAATCCACTTGATCTGGTTCAACAGTATGATGTTCTTTTTTTGTTTTGCTTACAGGGGGGCAAAGAAATCCAAGAAGTAAGGACCTGATTAAGAGCTCCAAGGATTCATGACTTTAGGTCGTCATGGTGTCCTTGGTGTTAGTTTTGTTCATTTTGTGTGATTTTCGTTGTTTTGGACCTTGTTACTCTATATATCTTTTAGATTGATGATGAACATATTTGAACTTGGCAATCTACTTTTATTTAATGGTATCCCTACGAATATAAGTTTTTTCTGGATTTCCTGATTTGATGAAACAATGCTTTTGAAAGACGCTCAAGGTTATTATGAAGAGAATTGCAGTATCATCCTTGCTCTCCACCTTTATAAACCCAGGCTCTTTACAGTTCTAGCAATATCCTATGAAGCAACCTTAGCTGCACCCTTTGCGTCAGGGCACAGAGTGAAGAGATGTAATACTCTTTCAGCCTACGCTCCATTTTAAGAAACTGACTGCATCAATGCCGGATGCAAAGTTCCCTTCATGTCTGACAAGAGACTTGAGATCAAGTTGAAAGTAAACAGATGAAGAATACTGGGAAAAGGTTTGTGTTAGCTTCATTCAACCCAGTTTTCTGCCCTAAAATAATAACAGGAGAAGGAGGGGGATGTTGTTGACCAAAATTGAGACATATATGTTTGAAGCAACCACAGCAAACATTGAGAGGCACTGTTCACGTGACTTTTTTTTTTTTAAGTGTTTATTTTTTGTATATATATATATATTTTTTTAAAAATTAGTTTATAGTGAATTAAATTTACTCATATTTTTATGTAAATAATATTTTTTTTCTCGAAAAACTAGTGTAGAGTGAATTAAATTCACTTGCACTGTAATATCAAATCAATTTTATTCCTGATAATATTTTATCTAATTTTATATAACGTATTATTTATTTTATGAAGTAATAATAATAGTTAAATCCATAACATTTAAATTAAAAGCCATCAGTATTAATATATATTTTTAAAATTATTTTATAACTTCAATTTCAAAAGCACTCTTAACCAAACATATTAAACTACTTTTTATTCAACCTCAATTTCAACCACAGTTTTAACCAAACACCTATTTTTTCAAACCAACCTTAACTAAAAGTACTTTTTATAAAACAACTTTTTTTAAACCACAACCACAACAGCTACCGCAATACCAAACACACTCATAGAGAGAACACGTCGAGGACCAGATGAAGGGTACCCCGAAATTTAATCCCATCTTTACCTAGAGGCCCAGATGAAATAATTGAGTTAGTGAATTATTTTAATGTTTATTTTTTAAAGTATTTTTTATTTTAAAAATATATTAAAATAATATGTTTTTTTGTATTTTTTAATATCTATTTTTAATATAAAAAAAATCAAAACAATTCAAAAATATAAAAATAAACTTAATTTTTTGCCAAACAAAATTTGGACCGCATTTCTAAATGTGATCTAATATCCGTGTGAGGAATTAAACTTGTGAGTCATAATGATTAATCAAATTTATGCATTTATAACATAATCTAATAGTTCTTATAGCTCACTCCTCAATTCAAATTTAAGAAAGGAAAAAAAAAACCAACAACACTATATTCCAAGTTGTGAAATTCAATGTTTAATGCCAAGACACAACAACGAGTACAAGCTCTCTCCTTCCATTTTATTCCCGTGCTCCATGTCTTGCTAACAAGACAAGACAAAAACGCAACTAATATCATAGATTTATTATAATGATAATAATTAATAAGCCTACAGATAGATGACAATATTTTCTAAAGATGTTCTTCCAATGCAGAAATAAGACTTAACAATTGGCGAGCAACTCGGTCATCAATGTAGCCTTGGCATGGATAGAGGGCAGTCCTGAATTGATAGATTTCAAGAACTTAATACTCATGGAATCTTTCTTAATCCTGATTTCCAGAGGTTCTTTATTAAAAAGAGAACATCATCCTACTGTCGATTACTATATTTCAAAGCATAAATGTTAAACTTTATCATCATGTTAAAAAGTAATATAAAACTATTTTTACAACTTTTCATAATAGTTTAAACTTAATTTTTTAGGTTGAGTTGGTTATTTGATATAATATTAGAATATTATTGGCTAAATAATCATGAATTCAAATCTCATCATTTTTATTTTAATTAATAAAAATTAATACATAAAATAATAAAAATTTATACAAGTTTCAAACTCAAAAAACTTTTACCATGTTAACCAAGTAATTACGAGTTCAAATCTCATTATCTTAATTTTAATTAATAAAAATTAAATACAAGATAGTATAAGCATATGCAAATTTTAAATTCAATAAAAGATGTATTAAAAAGTAATATAACATTATTATTAGGATCCCATCTAATAACTTGAAATTTAATTTTTTAGGTTGAGTTGATTCTTTGATAGATATGATAGATTGATCTTGAAAATTCGAACCAGACTCTAGTAGGGTTTTAGTTAAACCGAATCAGATATTGACCTTATGAAGCCTAATTAATATAACTAGGTTTTTAATGATCTAATTGACTCAACCAATTGTAGTCTATATCCGATCAAGTCAATATATATCAAAAACAAAAAAGAAAGAATAAAATAGTATTATTTTAATAAAAATGATTAATCAGTTGATTTGCGAGTTAACACAATGATCAAGTGACCCGTATTTTTTTATGGGTTAATCTCAAGTGGGGTTTGACAACTACATGGTTGGAAGAAAGAACAAGAAATTCAACCCAGGTGGGTTACTGTCGCATGACATTACATAAAAGGAAACCATAAACAGCATCTCATAAATTTATTGCGTCCATGTGGGCAAAATCATGATAGAACTGAAGAAGGGTTTCTAAAATTTACAACGTATGAAACCATCTGCCAGAACAAAAGAAGAAAAAAAGTTCGAGATGTTAATTTTTTTGTTTAAAAAAAAGTGTCAGTCAGTTTTTCCCAAATGGTCAGAGCACAATGATGCCATGCAATCTCTTTCTTTAGTCAACAAGTTAAAGCATCTGTGTTGTCTCCAAGGACTTGTGACATCGTCACTGTGATTTTAATAATAACAAAATATTTGATATTACTGATCATATGCGAGATGCTAGAGATGACTTGCCTTGACAAGAAGATGAGGAGATATAATTTCAGGGTAGGAAAGGTCATAGTTTCAGTAGTCGAGTAAGCTTCAATTTTGTAGGTTTTTTTTTTTTTTTTTTTTTGCAGATTAGAAGGGAAGACGGTGACTTTGTTAACCGGTGGAGTTAGTGGAATAGGAGTTCACAGCTTTACATCAAGGCTGTTTGCACAACATGATGCCAGGGTACTGACTCCTCATTGTCGATGTCCAGGATGAACTTGGTCGCTACCTCTGTGAAGAACTTGGCTCACAAACTTCAGCATCTTACATTCCATGTGCTGTAACGGCGACTCTGTTGTGCTCTACAGACTTGGCTGTCCAGATGATAAAGCAGACGCAATCCTGTTTTTAGCGAGCGGTAAGTGGAACTAACCTAGTGTCGAGGGAGGTTATCGTCTTCCAAACCCTACACTTCAAATGGCAATTAGGTCACTTCCTCAATCTTGCTGCGCAAGAAACCCTATTTTGCTTGTGAGCGATCCAATTTTCATGTTCGCATGCACCGCTGCTATTGAACCCATCACCAATTCATAGTGGTTTTAAGAAATTTTAAAACAAGCAAGCAAAGATCTGAGTTTCAAGTCTAGATAATAACATTGACCTTCCTTTCAGTAAAGAAGGTAATGAGCTCTTCAGCATTTCAAGGCAGATAGATTCTATGATAAATCAAAAAGAACCTTCATTCAAAATCATCTATTACACAAGTCATGTTTTGATACAACGTATCGAGTGCAGCAGGAGTCTTGGACCATTTTGGCCGACCTGTTGATTGCGAGAACATCTGATCCTCAGAAGAATAAACTTCACAAATCCCTAGTTAAAGCTGCTATAGGAACTCTGCAGTTAAGTTAAAGAGGCAGCTGAGAGTGGCTCAGTCATCATAAATCAGAAGACATGGTAGCATTGAAGTGATAGGAGCTGGATAAATATACACGCTTTCCGTATAGGCATAGTATCAAACTGCCAACTCATTTTGCACTTCCAGTTCTCTATACATGTACCATTTCTTGTATCTTTGATTCCCGGGTAGAACAGGCCTAAGCCGTGGAGCAGTTGTGCATTGCGGACAACAACAACCTTTTAAATCCTCTACGCATTCCATACAACATCTGTAAAGAAAGTCAAAAGGTTCATCAAAGTGATTGGTTATATTGGCCAAGGCGATAAAGCTCACTCAGTAAAACCTTGTCAAAACTTGGCAACACTTAGATACATAGGTTTGAATGGTTAATAGATGAAGAACCCCAACAAATAGGTTTTTTATTTCTTCCACTACTTGTGTAGTAGAACAAGGAAGAGCAAAAGGAGCAGATGCAGACTTACAGAAAAAGTAGGTTGCAGTCAATATTGGCACAGTTCCGATGTCTTAACTCGCTGACTTGTGATCCACATATGTAGCAGTCAGCAAATAAAATATTCTTACATCCTTGTGGATTGCTGCTTGGTACTGTTGTATCCTCAGGGTTGTAGGCAGAAGGTGGAAGAGAAAGACGATCATCAAACACAAACAAATTCCCGACCCATTCTACAGGACCTTCATTCTGAAGATAATAAGAAACCCCTCCCTTTAAGGTGTACAAATTTTGAAAACCTCGTTGTCTGCCATGCAAAATTAAGCACCCCGTAAATGTTAAGAAAAGAAAAGAAAGTCCAAAAGTTCCAAATCTTTTATTCTTGTTGTCATCAAATGGTCCCAATTAAACCATAAGTAGTGCAATTTTGGAAGAGGCACCAAGCTAAACTAGCATTTAAACCCAATATCAGGAAGATCAGCCATAGCTCTTGGCACAACAATCATTTCAACTTTGCCCCTTATATACAGTGAAGGAATATGATTGCATCATGAATTATGCTTTAACTCCTAGCACTTGCAAGAAAATATCTGAAGTCTCATCGTTTAATAAGTGTCATATATCATGCCATTTTGTTTCCACTTGTATATGCGTTGATGGGGAATGAAGAAAGACAGCAATGGGAACTATTATTTAATTATTTAAAATTTTAATTAATGCTGTATAATTAACCTGCTAAATAATCCCAATTCAAAAAGGAGACTAATATAAACTAAATTCCTATTTTAACTACACAAATAATTAACAGTAATATTCCTAAGTAACACTAAGAATCTAGAATAATCATACAGCATTAACAGTAATTCCTAAATAATCAATCAATTAATAATTTCTATTGTTTTCTTTCTTAGTTCTCAATTATACATGTCTTTAAAATTTAAATTGGTTAATTTTTGTTGGAAACTGGCAATAAGTTGATTAGTACATCAGGCTGAGCTTCCAAGTAATTGCAGAGCTGATCAGAAGTTAAAAGAGATCAATGCAACAAAAAGGTCAGTCTAGTTCAATGTAGATGAAGATCAATGAGCCAAACTTTGATCACAAACTCAATTTGAAACCAGCATGAAGAGGAAATGTGAGGAAGCAGCAGGGTACCTTAGGATGGTAGAATATACATCACAACGAATGCCTCCTGTACAATACATCAATATATTTGTCTTCTCTTTGTCAACATTTGCTAAAGGATCTGAAGCAATGGCCTGAAATAATGAAAACAAAGAAAAGCAAGAGACTGTTAGTTGGAATCTGAGAAATGAAACTCTGCAATACATGTACAAGCTAAAAAGCAAGTGCCTAAACATGTGCTAAAACATAACTTCAAGGTGGAAATCAATTTGCAAAGTCACTCATCTTCCTTACTACAGATACTGCCAAACAAAAATATAGCAAAGTCATGGGCTGATAAAAAGCAACTAGGCTTACCTCCTCACTATCAGATTCCCCAAATGAAGTGCTCCTAAAGCAGTCCACATTAGGTCGCTGAGCCCCGTGAAAATGACCAATATCCCACTCATAGCCTGGTCCAAGGAGCAATAGCTCTCTTCAATCACTAAATTATGAGCACGAGGTGACTCTAAAAGAAAAATTACACCCTAACACATTTTGCCTACATACTGAGAAATGAGAATGCTTGCACGGATTAAGACACCTAAATATCCATCTGATAACAAACATACTTGAGCTGAAAAAAGTTGGCTGAAACACAAGGAACCTCAATAACATATTACAAGCACATTACTTTGTTCAGACCCAAATAACTGCAGCTTGATAGCATTTATTAGTACTTGAAATGGAACGATGACATAACAAAACAAGAAAGGTTTCAAGCTTGGATCAAACTAAGCCACCACCTTTCAGGTTAAGCAAATTCACTTGTGAGCTTGAACCAGACAAGCTGCTATCCTCAGAAATCTAGGCAAGCACCCACCTCAAACTCACTGGCCTTGTGTTCCAACAGGATAAGCCAGTCAAGGACACGCCAATTATAACTTTAAGCAACTCTAATGCTCGCAGTGGTTCCTTGGGGCTACAGCAAGACAATTCAAAAATATATCCCCTTATGAATTATATGCTCCCTTCACCTTAATCTTAGAACCCCTTGACTGAAAAATTGCCTTTCTTTGGGGCCCCTTTGAAAAATACCCAAGTTTCTCCAGTGCCACAACCAGTGAAATTTTATGGCAAGTGGATTCCTACAAGTGTCATTGAAGCAACTTCTTTTCAATTGTTTTCCCCAAATCACACTTTTTAGAAATCATCATCACCAAGGAATAACAATGAATTTCAACTTCCCATGGCAATTATCATAACCAGCCATCATATTTTGTCATTGCAAAAGCTGTTTCACGTGTTAGACTCGTTTATTTGAGCTCTGTTCTTTTATCCAAGTGCTCATACTGTAAACCTATAATATAAGACTGCAAGGATGCTCCAAGAAAACCCCTGATTTGACTCCCCTATCTAAATCCATGTATCATGATCCTCAAATAGTGCTCATTTTAGTATCTCAAAAAAAATGCTACTAACATCAACAGCATAACAAAAACATATAATAAAACATAGCAAATTCCTACAAGAAAATCCAGGTGAAAATTGAGAGTGACTTGTAAGAAGAAAAATAAATACCATTTCTAACATCCAGCACAACACAGTTTGAATCATGTACTTCTTTCAATCTTTTTCTCCACTCAGATGGTGCTAGAGGTGTCGCTCGCATTGTAGGGTCAAGCAAAGGGAGATGTGAAATACCTCCTTCCAACTGGCGAAGAAATAATAGTAACAAGATGAAAACATACATGCATGACATATATGTAAGTCAAAACTCAGTGCAGGCAAACAGCAAAATATTCAAGAATATTTGTGCAATGAAATGTCACCTGTACTAAGGAGGGTTTATAACGCAGCTTTAATTTTGGGAAAGCATGCCCATTTAATGCCGGAGATATCTGAACCAGTATATCAGAAAATCTGAAATCTTCTCTTAACCATTCAACATATGCCAGAGCATCTTTTGATGGTCCACTGTACTGCACAAGGATGAAGAAGATCAGAAGGAAAAAACTTCGATGCAGTGGCTTAAAAATTTATCAACAGGTAGAAAGCATTATTTCCACAACCATTAAAAAAGAAAAGGTTCGCTTAACAAAGAACAGAATCTTTTGGGAAGTGCAACACTTCTTCTGACTTCTCTTCATGGGCAGCTTGTTTGATATTCCAAAATATTTGAGGGATGGAGACAGTATTTATATTAATAGATCACTAGAATTCTGTGGAGATGGTGGTTGAAATTTTAATAGATCACTAGAACAAACCACTATTTACCCAAAATACAAAACTCCACATGCTCCAAACTGCAGCAACAATGAGACCACTCAACAAGAGAGAGATGGGAAATAAGCACCTTAACACCAAGATAAAGCAAAGATATCGACACATCACTTTACATAGCCAGTAGAATTTTTTTCTTGCACATAAGAACATCCATGAAGAACAAAAACCCATTTCAACCCATTATTTCTCTTTATCAAAAAATTAAATCTTTAAGAAAATATAAGTACAAAAAACAGTACCTGGGCATTAATCCCTTGTTCATTCACATAGATTCTCCCATGAATATCAAGGCCCTTATAAAAAATTAAGCAAAGATGTAAGCTTCAAGTAAAAAAAATCCAAAATTTAACAAGAAAATATAGAAAGGACAAACCTTTAAGAAAGAGAGGTGCTTGGCAACTTCTTCATGGGGATCGTTTATAAAAACAAAGCGATAGAAATTGACAACTATAAAATCATTAGATGGGTTTGCTACTGTTGAACTTGAAGGAATGGCGGCACAATTAAATCCCCATAACTTCTGCTTTTGCTTTGCTTTATCGGGTTGTGAGCGTGAAAGAGAAAGAAATGGTCTTGATGTTGTGAAAATGGAGGTGGTGGTGGTGAGTGAAGCAAAGGGACATAAGATTTTGAATTGGAAGAGGAGAGATTCGTTTCTACAAGCAATTTTAGCAGAGGAGACGCTTATGGGTGCTGCACAACAAGCAGCACTGGAACCTCTCATTTTCTTCTTTTGTTTCCTCTTTTCTCAGTGTCACCAAAGCTTATCACAAGTTGCAAAAAGCTGAAACAGTTTTTCTCTGATGAGTTTGAAATGGGTTTTGGGACTTTGATCCTTCTATTCTTTATTTGTTTCAAGTTGGTCCTCGTATAACCTTTGTCTCTAATACGATCCTGGCATAGTGATATCTCTAGTCCATTAAATTCCCTTCCTTTTTTTTCTTTCTCGAAAAGAAAAATTTGCATTTTTTTCATTAAAACAGAATGATTGTGTCAAAATCAAGCAAATAATAATAAAATGGATATATGATTGATATGGATAATAATATGTGTGTATAATTTATATGGATAATAGTAATATATATATATATATATAGATTTTTATGTGGGTGGAGCTAAATTCACTACGAAAATTGTTCTTTCCATTACTTATTTTTTTAAAAAAAAATAACCATTATAACCTATTCATATCATCATTAATGGAAATTATACTTTAAGTAGTAATATAATAAAAATAAACTAAAAAAGGGTAAATTAATCATTTTAAGAAAAATAAGCAGTGAGAATAACAATTTTTTAATTGATTAATTAGTATACTTTTAATATTACGGGTACTATTCAAACTGTTTTGTGGTTTTGTTATATTTTAAATTATCCTATTTAGTTTTATATTCATCATCTGCATCTTTTAAAAAATAATAGAATAAATATACCACCGCTATTGCTATATAATTTTATTTTATTTTTGTAAAAAGAAAGATTTTTTATTTTTTAAATTAATTTCATATGGTGTCACTGAATAAACAAATACATACTTGACATGTAAACAAATAATAAAATTGTGTGTTTTTTATTGGTAAAAGCTAGCGGGTGTTTGTTGTCCATTACCCATCATTTTTTTTTAACCTAAAGTGCTATAAAAATTACAATTAACTAAGTCAAAATTAAGTAAAAAAAATCCCAAACCCGTTAATTTAAAAAAATATATAAATCCAAGAATAAAAATATAATTTGAATCATTTAAATAATCTAAAATTGAAATTTTTATAAGATAAATAAGATTACGATCATCTCATATCATCATTTAAATCCACTAGATTATATCTTCCAAATCTTATTATTAGTTTCCAATTCAATGATTTGAATTAGGCAAGAGAAAAAAAACATAAGGACAGAATTGTTATCATTTTTAACATTTATTCAATTATATTTATTCAATTTGAACTCAATGATTTAAAATTTAAATAACATGACAAAATAAAACACAAGTTCCCAATTTATTTTGTTTTGAATTCAATGATTTGGATTAAGAGAGAATAAAATAATAAAAAGCAATTTATTATCATTTTTATTATGCATCGAATCATATCCATATAAATTAAATTCAAATATTTAGATTTAACAATGTAATCAATCTTACAAAATAACTTCTTTTCTAATTTAAATTAGCCTCAAATTGAATACTCATCCAAGAACTTTTCCAAATTTAAATGGTTTAGATCACATAATGTTCATGAGATGATTTTTAAACTTGATTTTATTTTTTATCCAGCCAGGATCAATCAAACTATGTACAAGTTTGGACTGGTACCTAACTGGATCACTTCCACTCCTCTTAAAGAAAATTGATTCGTATTAGAACCTTACTTTTTACCATATATTTTAGGGTTTCAAAGCACGAATCGCGCCTCTCCCTTTCCTTCATCTAATAAATTATAAAACATGGGATCTACTCTGTTAAACGAAGGTCATCTTGCATTTTCAACATAAAACTTTAATCCGTCGCATCCATGGGATCTAATGGGACATTATCATCCTCATCTGCCTTCGAATTTTTTATTAATATTATTAATTTGGATGTCTGAACTAGTTTTCATATATCTCGATTAATCTCACAAATCCTGAAATTAACAATTATATATGCCTCCAGTAACTCTGAAAGTTGTGAGACTCAAGTTAGTAATTTATAGGAAACAAACTCAGAAGCTAACTAGCTGAGCTACACCCTTCAAGATTCATACACCCCTCAAGATTCATATATTGGTATAATGATAGGTTGCCAGTTTCCTATAAATATAGCTCTTAAACCTCACAAACATTTTCCTCTGTTTTCTTTCCAATCACTGCTCCACCTCACTTGTTCTCGAGCCTGGATCTACTCTTCACAGTATCTTCCACATCTAATCCTTCAATCAATCGACAGTCATCTTACTAGCAGCCTCATGAATTGCTTGCTCTATGGTATTTGTGGGTTCCAAAACACCAGTCATGCCAGGCTTATTTTGACCAGCATAGGAACATTTTCTTACATTATGCAACCAAGGATGTTGGGGATGCAAGCAATATTCCTCGTAGTTTTAATATCAGAAAGTGGGCTATGCCGGTCACTCTATGTCTAGTCTAGTTGGTATGAAAGAGAGAGCAATGGCTGGATGCTGATTCACAGAGAAAAGAGTTTCACAGAGGACACCCTTCATAATTAGAAGGCACCAGACGTTTACATGCACATATGATGTCCAAACACGAAGGAAAGTATTTTCAAGCTCAAACGGAAGCATTATCTTTTTTCCATGTTCTTTGGAGAATTCAAATGGAAAAAAACCTGAACTTTTAAATTCATTAAAAAAAGGAAAGAAAGGAAGGAAGGAAGGAAGGAAACAGAAAGGTCTTTTAAGTGTTGCATTCAATCAATAATGGTATTTTCCATATACAAAGATTGTTCTCTGACAAAATTCAACCATGAAAGAGGCTTGCACAAAGCAATGCAAGTGAATTCGGATGCACAAAGCACTCCTCGTTAGTTGTGCGGTCATTCCAGTCCACTGCTTTTAGGAGGCTGGAGATTTTGGTACATTGAAGAGAGGTTAGGAGTGACTCACTCCTTGCGTCATTTCTGTGAAAGAAAATGACCTGAAGTTGAACTCCAGTTTACTTGCTTAGATGAGGAGTAATTTGTGTGCCTGTCTAAGATTTTCCATTTTGAAACAAAGCAAAAGAGTCTTGTACAAAGTTATAAGACATGCACACAATTTCCTTAACATTTCAAATTGAACGAAACTGTAACATGTCTTTCTAAATTCACTGATTCCCATATCATTAGCAATAACTTCCCAACCATTACATCAATATCTGGAAATACAAGCACTGTTCATAAATCCACCTTTCAATTTTAGTTGCTATCAAGGTCTCTGCTACAGAACCCAAATGCCTTCATCCCCGTGAGACATGCAGCAACCCCCTACCAATACTAATTGATGCTCAAAATATTTGTGGCATTGTGCGGTACTGTGTTTGCATCTTTGATTATGTGGTGGGGGAGGATGATTTAGTTATCTTGTAACGTACTCTACTTTATGTTAAGAAAATCAATAAATAGCTTGTAAACAAGATCATGTACATTATTTTAGAGTGAAAATTTATAAAGAAGAACGCATAGCTGTGTAATCCCCCATTTAATGAGATTGAAACTTCATGTGGTTTTATGTGCAGAGAGGTAATTAATCAGCCAAAATAAAATATAGTGGACATAAATCGTTGTGAATCCCATATACACACCCAAATATATGATATAAATTTCCTATAAAATATAACTAGGCCTTAGAATTGTATAAAATTTATATTTCGTCTCCAGCTCTAAACGCAAAGAAACAAAATTAGGGCAGATTTTCAAAAGCGAGAAGATCAAACCTGGATGCAGAGAACCTTCAAGACTTCAATCCCTCAGATTGTAATATGCATACACAGGTGGATTTATTCATGCTGATTGAGAGGCATATTTGCAGCAGTTAGCTTCTCGTTAAGCTTTTCCACCCGAGTCTGCCAGAGACAGAAAGAAAATATTGAAGATTTTTATTTTCCTTTTCTATTTTTTTCTCCTTGGGGAAACACACTGTGTTTGCAGTGCTAAAATATGAGAAATTCCATCCCTAATATCAGTTGGTTCATACATGAATACTACTGTTTGCATATCAAGTCCCACATTCCAATATATACTTATTTGGTAGTTATCAAACATAAATTCAAGTGCAAGTTCCCATTTCAAAACTTGTTGAAGTATGAGACTTCAATCCATGTCTGCAGCACCATAATAATATGCTGAAGGTGTCTCTCATATGCCAAGATAATATCTAATGGCTCATTAGTTCACATAATTTCTTTTCTCGGATATGTATTCTTACATCTAAGTGCATGGTAACTTATTAAGTTGCTCAATCTCATAAGCCAACATTGTGACATAGCATGCCTTAGAAAAGGTAATATATTTCTGGCCCAAATGGCATTTTTTCAAGGTCCAGACTCTAGAGTTATATTTTAAATTTGTAAGGATGCTATCTAATTGTTTTCGTACTCCTTGGTTAGTATCCCAAGACAAAAGTGACTAATACAGAAGAGACAAAAACATGTTTGATTGAAAACATACAGATGAAAACGTAAAATAAGTTTTCAGGACATAATCTGATTAATGAAGAAAGAATCAGAAATTATCACATGGGAGGAGTGTTCCAATCAACGCAAACCATATTTGTTTTCTGGAATTCAAAGGTCTTGAAGTGAAATTTAAAAATTGAAAGATAAGGAAAGACCTACTCAGAGTTATTGCCGAAGCTGAGAAACAAAGTAGGAAAATTGAAGAAAACACAGCATGAAAAGCTGATCCTAAATACAGTTCTATAAAAAAAAATGAAAGAATCCCAAGAAATTGAAATATACCTTGAAAGATTTGGAACGACGAATAGATGGGTCTATCTGTAAACAAGTCAAATATGACTTCTCCGCTGCATCATATTCTTCCATGACCATGAAAACATCACCTTCGCACATGTAAGCCTGCTTAATACGAATTCATAAATACATCCCAATGACAACTAAAAATACCAATCTCTGAAAATACATAGTTGAAGAGCCTTTTTTTTTTTACTATACCAATCATGAAAGCTATTCAAACAGCAATAATTACACCGGCAAGCGCAAGCGAAGTCACAGAGTTTTGCAGCCTGCATCTGCATAGTGCACGCAGAGCAAACAGCAAGAAACAAGACCCCGTGGCAAGAGACCTCCAGTATATCTTACTTTCATATTAAATATGAAGAATTGGATTATAAATTAGAGAGTAGAAAATGATTCCTTGTGGTTTTTTTTTATCCGGGCATCTCTGTGCTCTAGTGCATCATGGATTTTAGAATGGCTTCTTCAATTAAAAGCCATACCGATGTGATTTTTTAAATTTTGCTTTCCTATGCTTCTTCTTCAGTATAATTCTGCTTCGATTTCTCCATCAGTAAAATCAAATTTGATATGTTAACAAGTATTGTGACTCACCTCAAGATATCGAGGAGCTAATCTTAAAGCTTCTCTTGCATCTTCAAGAGCACCCGAATAGTTTCTCATTGCCAATCTTGCAAGCGACCTATGATGATGGAGGAAAAATACTCAAAATTATTTTCCTGAACCAATCCTTTCAACCGTTAAAAAGAAAAGGAAATATACAAACCTGTATTTATACATGATGTGGATACCACCAAATGGTTGAAGATTGATAGCCTGCACTCATCATTAACCCTAAATCATTCCCAAAATCAAATTAAATTAAATTTTAATTTTAAAATTTTATACCAGTGAGAGTAATTCGTCGGCCTTGGAGAAATTTGCGAGATCAAATTCAGCCTGAGCTGTTTTTCTCAAAGCAAGAGCTTCCAAACTCTTACTTATATTTCCATCGCTAACATTAGCAGCGGTAGCCATGAACTGTGCAGCTTTAGCAGCGGTACCGCAATGATTCACTATTATTCCTTGAGGCAAAAGGGCGACGTTTGGACCAGAGCCACAACGGCCTAAGCAGCCACTGGACTTGACGGTTATATCCGGAGGGGCTAAATCGGTGACGACTTCTAGAGTTTGAAATGAGCCTTGTTTACGGCATGTGCGGTTCGTGCAGACTCGGACTTCTTGCGTTTCTGCTGCTGCTGCTTTGGTGAGACGAGTACGGTGTCGTTTTGATACTCCTGGCGGTGTTGAGAAAGTTTTTGATTGGTTGTTGTTGGTGGTGGTGGTGGTGAAGGTGGAAACCAGAGAATGTATTGGTTAGAATTGGGTAAAAAACTATGGGTTCCTTCAAGAACCACCGCCATCATCATCATCTCACTGAGTAGAGGACTGAGGCAGTGAACGGAACAGTGCAAGGATAACGGACATTCTTAAAAACGAAAAACGGTTATTATTGAGTTCCTGTGGTTTTAACAAAATAATTTTAGTTCGTTACAGTTATTATAATTTTTTGTTTTAAAAAAAAATTATAATTTTTTTATTTTTTATTTTTTATTTTTTATTTTACTTTAAATTAATATTTTATATATATATTTTTAGTTCATTTTAATAAACTAATATCAAAAATAATTTTAAAAAAATAAAAAAATATATATTATTTTAATATATTTCTAAATAAAAAATACTTTAAAAACAATTATAACCACACTTCTAAACAGTTTATTTTATACCTTGCATCTTTATTGTATTTTTTTATTTATAAATTAGATTATTTGTTTTCAGGTGGATTAATTTTTTATAATATAAAAAAAATATTTAAATAATAATAAAATAAAAAAATCTAAATTAATTTAATTAATCAAAATTAAATGGAGACTTTGAAGATGAGTATGAGTAACTTAGCTAAAAAGATATCAATTTTACATCTTTTAAAATGAAGACTTTTAAGGTGAAAAAAAATAGAGAGAGAAAGTTGAGAAAAAAAATTATTACCGGAACTTCTCTAAACCCTTACAATTAACACGTCAGTCCATCATGTAAAGGTGTCACCCTGCTACTTGTAAACAACAAAATTATAGCACCCGGTCAGTATTATCAAGCATAGTTTTAAGACCCGGCCCGGTCTAAGGTCCGGGTTCTGGATTTTGACCGGGTCACCAGGTCTCGACCGGGTCGCCGGGTCGGCCGGGTTAAAATTTATTTTTTAATTTTTTTAAAAAAAATCAAAACGACGTTGTTTTAGCAAAAAAAAAATAAAAGTCAACGGGTTTACGGTCGGGTCTGGCCGGGCCAATTCCCAAGCGGGTTTTGGCCTCCACCCGGACCGGTCTCATGCCCGGGTTTCAAAACTATGGTATCAAGCATAGTTTTAAGACCCGCCCCGGTGGTCGGCCCGGGTTCTGGGTTTTGACCGGGTCACCAGGTCTCGACCGGGTCGCAGGGTCAAAATTTATTTTTTAATTTTTTTTAAAAAATCAAAACGACGTCGTTTTAACAACAAAAAAAAAAGTCAACGGGTTTGCGGCCGGGTCTTCTCGGGTCTCGGGTCCACCCGCCAGGTCGACTAGGTCTGGCCGGGCCAATTCCTAAACGGGTTTTGGCCTCCACCCGAACCGGTCCCATGCCCGGGTCGGCTGGGTCCCGGGCGACCCGCCGAGCCAGTCCGGGTTTCAAAACTATGGTATCAAGGCTCAGGCCACCAACTTTACTCGTGCAACCTCAACCTTATCGTACTGGAAAAAATAAAGGAGGCACATGACCATCAACATGTCACCGTGATTTATTTGTTATTTTTAAATTATACAGGATAAAATGATCTTTTACTTTTTTTTTTTAATACAGTAACATGACTTAGCTATCCCTCAAACCAAAAAAATTAAAACTAACATTCAAGGACATTTTAGTCTTTTTAATTTTTTAACATTATTAAATTACTTAATTACTTTTAAAGAAAAATCTAATAAATTATTTTCTAGAGGTTTTTTTGTCTTTTCATCATAATTTTTTTTGTTAATATCAAAGTTGATTGAAGGATATTTTTATATTTGATCAAATATTAAATATTATTAAAAAAACTTGATAGCATACCTACAGCGCATTTGCGGCCTTCTGGTTACCAAATGTCATCTTTAATAGTGGTGTTTGTTCAACTCAGCATACTCGGTGCATATGCCCACTAGCTCTTTGAGTGGACACCAACAATTTTTTTTTTCTTTTTTGTTCTCTATCTTCTTATATTTTCGCACCTGTCTCATTTAAAAATTGAAAGCAGCCCTTTAATTTGTTATTTCTTTAGTTTCAGCCTATATTTTTTTATTTTATTTTAAATAATTTATAAAATTAAAATTATTTTTCGATTTTACCTCATTTAATTTTTTTCATCTTTTAAATTTGGCTTTTATTTTTTTTATTGCTATTTATTTTATTTGAGATAGTTTTTGAATTGATTTTTTCATTTTATTATTCAACATTAAATTATTATAAATTGAGTTTTTTTACTGCGTCTAGGTCTAGAATTTTAAAGGTTGTGAGTTTTAGAAATTAACCAAAGTTTAGGAGATTTGTCCGAGTTTATTTGATTTCTCTTTTTTTTTAATGCTCGTGTTTTTTTAGTTTCATCATTGATCATTTACTTAATTGGAGTTTGTGTTGTTATTTTTATTTATTTTCTTTCTATAGAATTTCTCATAAATTTTGAAAATGAGCCTGATTTTTTTTTATCATTTTTTATTGAATTTACTTTGAAAAAAAATTTTAAATTGATATTTATTTTTTAATTTTATTATTTAATATTAGTTTGTTTAAGTTTTTTTACAATTGCATCCTTGAAGGTTGAAAGTTTTTGATATTTAGCTTCGTGATTTTCTTCAATTTTATTTTTATTCGTTTATCTCAATCTCACCACTTAAATCACAAGTTTGTCAAGTTAGCTTGGATTGAATTTTTTTTATTATTAAATACTTGTTACGTTTTGTTTTTTAGCATTGAGTTGTCTTGAAATTAAGTTTTGTAATCTTTTTCAATTTGCTTTCTATTTATTTATTTCATTCACATGATCAGAACCGTAATTTCCCGTGATTTCATTAGCTTGTGAGTTATTTTTTTTAATTGATTTTTTTTTATTCCTCTAAGTTTGATTTCTTTGGAATTAAACTTTAAATATTTTTTATGAACTTCAAACTTTTTTATTTGCTTAATAACTTGACATATATTTTGCATTTTTTTTCCAGTTTTTTTTTTTGTTTATTTAATTAGTTGGAATCCTACCTTCATTCTTTTTTAATAGGTTTCCATGATTTTTTTTATATAAATTAGTTCATTAACCGTGTTATCTTTTATTCTATTATCTAATTAGGTTATACTTTTTAACTCAGTCAAATCTATACCCCAAATCGGGTTTTTTTTAGCTCTTTTTTTTAACCAATAAAAAAAGATTCCAGCCCATGACATAGCACAAGCCCACAAATGACTATAGCCCAAATTACAATGATCTAATACACTGGACACTAGATGTGTCCTCAACTTTTCTCCGACTTGTTTCTCAAGAACTACAATGATTCACGCATTGCCTTGGCTATGGCGCTGACATTCAATCAGGAAGCCCAGACTTGGTAAGCAAATATCAGTCACGATTTTCTGCAAAGCGTAATGAATCGAAACTCTAACACAACAACCATAAAGAGTCACTGAGAACATAAGATTAAGATTGATGTTATTAGAAAAATGGGTAACACTTCAAAAACACAGGAAGTATATAAAATAGCACAAAATCCTTCTAAATCTCTCTAAGAAGCAGCAGCTTTACCCTCCTCTGCTGCAGCTTCAAAGGTCTCCCCAGGCACAAGATCCGGGACATCATCATCATCATCCTGTGCTGCTGCATCTGAAGCGGTAGCACCTGCACCAGGTGCCTGCTTCTGGATCTGCTCCGCCAATTTCTTCAAGTTGTCCAAGTTATCAGGACCTGCAGATAGAGAACCAGAAGAGTAGAAGATAGTTCAAGCATCAGTTAAACTTCACAGATGATTACATTTATAGGGATTAGATTCAAAAGTGCATACCTAAATGACTGAGAACCTGAGGGAGAATATCTTGCAATTCTGGAAAAAAAAAAATCAGAACAGATTTGCATGTCAGATATCATTCAATAGGAAAGAGCAAACTAACGAGTTGTAAACTTCCTTAGAGAAAACCAAACTCAACATGGCTAGTCCAAGAACATTTAACCACGAGGTATACAGTTATGTTCCGCCAATTAACAGACAAGATTTACTTTTCATTCCCAGGTTTTATATAGAATGTCTTAGAGCCATACTCTTAGTTTGTGGAGCACCACTAACAACCCACGTGTTGGCAGCAATGGATGCTTGCACTGCAAAATTAAAACCAAAATAATAATCAGCTAGAAATTGACCACGAGAATTTGGAAGGTCTGAATATATCATGTCCATGTAAAGTAGTCAGCTTTACCTTTGGGATTTAGAAACTGGATAACCATGTCATCCTTGAATATGTTGACTTCCTCGATTGCAGGTATAGCGTTCACTCCAATTCTCTTCAGGGTGCTCTGAAGCCTTTTATCATCTGTAGTAGTAGTCTTGTGGATAGCCTTCTTCTTCCTTCAGTTATAGGCATAGATTTAAAAGAAACTCATTGGAGGTAAACAACAGAAAAACACAATATACAACACAGTAGCCATGATCTATATTTTCAGCAAGTTTAACTACTTAATAGAAACATATGTTTGAATTCTATGCAAAATGTCCAAATGCAGGAAACCCTCTTCAGAACCACCCAGTGGCCATTACTTAAACCAGCCAAAAGAAAAAAAATTCAAGTTGTGATTAGCAGTAAAACGAAAATAAAACATGTGCACTCCCAAGGACACAAATCAATATGCCACTCAGCTGACTATCTCAACAGGCAATTTCAAATAAAACACTTTCATTCTCCAATTTAACACTTATTTTCATTTCTAAACTACTTGATGCAAACACAATATCATTTAGCTAATTGATAAATTCCAGTGAAAGCTGGAACAGTTGAAATGGAATAGTCTTCCCACCTTCTCACACTACCCTTTCCACCAGTGCGAACTGCACTGGCCATCTTCATAAGCTTCTCCCGATCCATCTGCAAGAAAAGAATTTTACGCACATTGGCCAATTAAAACCTGAACATGAAAACCCATGCAAGGAATTCGAAGAAAAACCATACGTATACAACAAGGACCAAACCACAGCTAGATTATATTTTGCCAGTATGTTCCATTAAGAGAATCATAACCTAACCTAAACCTAGTTAACCATCTTACTTAGGAGATACCAATCTCTAAAACCTCCAAAAGTATTGAAATTTTCATACTTAACTCAAATCTTGATAATTTAACTCCAAAACAAATCAAATTAATCACATCATGAGAAACAGAACACTTTCTTCATTAAACATCCTAAACAAAGATTAATAGTTTCTTTACTTGTAGCCATAGAAAGCATGAAATCAAGTCCCACCAATCTCAACAAGCAGAAACCTTATCACCAAAAACTCCTAAAACAATAATACACTAGCATTAACTAGAAAGGAATAAAAAGATACAAACTTTAACAAGATTAAAAAAATTAAAATCCAATAAAAGAAAACAGCAAAACAATTAAAAGCAAGTGTAAAATAAATGAATGAATCTAGGGTTTTTGTTTACCTTGGTTAGTTTAGTGGGTTTTGGGAGATAAGGAGCAGTGTTTTTTAAGCTCTTTACAGGCGGCGCTAAGAGGGGTGCCCTTTTTATTGGCTATGTATCTGAGCCTCTTTAAAGAGGATTACTTTAGCAGATCTGACGGTTTTAATTCAATGGCTTACCACGTGTGAAGATCTTAAGAATGTTTTGCTGTACAACTATTTTCTTGTGATGCTCTTTAGTACTTCTCTACTCTCTGTCTCTATAATTTTGCAGCGCACGCTTTGCTCGCGTTTCGTTTCCGTTTCGAGTTTCGGCCAGTTAAGATTGCGTTTTTGGGTCAAAAGGTTTATTGCAGCGCCCGGTTAATATCCGGCCTCAATACAAGTCCAGAGAATAATCACTAAAGTAATCGCTGGCGCTTCACTGCTATCATAGCCCATGCATGTGTTTTTTCCGGTGTTTTAAGACCCGGTCTAGTCCAGCGGATCGATCTAGAACCCGGTTGACCCAGATTTGTTGCCAGGCCGGATTTAAGTTAAAAACAGGTTGAGAATTGACCTGGTCAATCGTGACTGAGACCCAGGTTTTTTTTTTTTCCTATAGAAACTTATCTTCCTTTATGATGGTAGATCGAGTTGCGTTGACTTTTCCAATTCACAGGGAGAGAATGGAGATCTTGTTGACTGCTGAGAAGGCGCTGCAAATGAAACTAAGGCCTGTGGCTGCCTGAACCTGGAGGATGGCTGAACAACAAGAACTAAATCCAGCTGAGCAGTGGCGGAAGCGCCTGGGCCCCCCTGCAAGACCATTTTTTTTTAAATTATTGGGTATTATTGGGCAATTAAATGTAAGGAGATGTTATATTTTTATTTTAAAGAGGTGAGTCTTGAATTAAGAATGATTTACGTTTGATTTCTTTTGAATTTATTCTTCATCTACATGGAAAAGATAAAAATATAAAGGTATTATTTTGTGAAATAAAAAACATAACCACCAATTTATCCTAATATAAATTTTGCAACTGATCAAAATCAAAAATAAAAATATAAATCATGAGCAAAATTTTTCTACAAAAAAATTAAAGCAGAGCCACCAATTAATTTATCTATCATCAAACAAAATAAGGTAACTTCAATTTAAAATCTAATTTTATTTTGTTTTGAGATATTTGTTAATAATTTGACGAGGTTTTCTTTTTATAATTCTACCATTTTTGCTTTTTTTTTTCTCAGATCTGCTAGTTCGACTAATTGTTTTTTGAATTCTTGTTATAGTGATTTTTTTTCTAATTAATTAGATATATTTTATTGGTTTGTTTTGATTATGCTTGGATTTTTTTTATATATTTTATTTTTAACAGAGTCACCAAAATTATCATTTTTTTCTTACAATATATGTTTTGATTTTAGGTTGAACCATGAACAAAATAAGAAGATTGATTTTTATTTTTTGAAAAAAAAAAAAAATTTGATAACTCACAGCCTATTGAACGAGCTTTTTCAGTGATGAAGATTGTTAAAACAAGACTTCGTAATTGGATGAAAATGATTTTCTTGTAAATTATTTAATTGTCTATATAGAAAAATAAATTACTGGAAGATTCACAATTGATATGATAATCGATGATTTTCTATTTTATGAAAGAAAGACGAGCACAATTAAAACAAATATATAAAAATTATTTTTTATTATTTTTTGCTTTATTTCAAAGTTTATCAAACATAAATAATGCTTCGCTTTTGTTAGTATTTCTTATATACTTTGTATGTTTATATTTGATAGGTATAAATATCAACAACATTAAAGTAGTTGATGCATTATGAAGATGAAATTAACTTCATTGCTTTAACTCAATTTGATATTGCTCAAAACATTTTACTGTATACAAATATATAATATATATTTGTAATAAGTTATTTGAATAAAACTAAATTATATAGGTTTTGTTTTATAACTCATGTATAATAAATTAAAACAAATATTATATTTTATTATATTAATTTTAATCCTTCCTAATAAATAATTCTAGCTCCGGCCTTTAAGCTGAGCATTTCCATGGAAAGAAAAAGAATCCACCAGCCCTTCATGAGCTCACAACAGCCTGCTAAAACTTGATTTTGCTAACTTATTCAATAACTAGCCTGGTTGTTTTCCACATAGCCCGAGTCCCTTTCAATCAATCTTTTCCTTTTCTTTTTCTGAACTAACAAAACTTGTTGAAAGCATCCATTATACTCTCCAGTACTGTCCGTTACCAAAACCAAAAGCCTGGAAGGCTGGAACAGTTGTATATTATTGAGTTGTAGTTGACCTGGATCAACTCATTTGACCCGTAACTTGATCACTTGATCGAATTAATAACTAGATCATGTTTTAAAACTATGATTTTTTCATGTTCAAGAAATATTTTTAAAATTTTTAAAATTTTTGAATTATTTTTTGTATTGTTTTGATAAAATAATATTTAAAATAGTTTTTTAAAAATAAAAAATATTATTTTAATAATTTAAAAAATAATAATAATAAATAATTTAAAAAACAATCACTGATACAATATTAAACACTACATAAAAACAAGAAAAGATATGCAATTGTTAATGCATTTTTTTTATAGGTAAAATTTTAATTATTAATTATTAATTTTAATGTAAATGAATTAATTTCTATTTGAATATTAGGATTTTGATTGACCTGTATTAACTCGATTTAGGAGATGTTTAACGTGTGTGTTCGTGGTTCTACCACGTGTAGGGACAAAACGAATCGTATCCCTTAAGACAGTTGATAGTTAATCTTTTTATTTACAGTACTCTCGGTGGGGGGCAATAACTAGGGCGGTCGTTAATTTGTTGACAATGCTGTTTTTTAAGTTAATTAATTAATATAATTAGTATTTTTATTCAATTTAAATTAAATAATTATGATCTCATGTATAGTAAAAATAAAATTAGATTTAAACCTCAAACATGACTGAGAGAATCCAAATCCATAATTTTACAGTCATCTCGAGGGTGATTTTACGGTCCTACGTTTTTAGAGCCCTTCAATATATTGGACACTCTGAACTAATGGCAACCCGCGGCACAATGGAACATCTAGCATCTTTCCAACAGTAGGGCAGGAAATACAATTTATTTATTTATAATTTAAAATAAAAAAGTGACATTGAATTAAAATAAATTTAAAAAGAAAACCATATAATCATGCATGTAAAAAATTCAGATATTTATATAATACTTATTATGAGGTATAAAATAACCTTAATTTATTTCCTCATTCATTGGGAGTTAGAGACGGGAATATTTAGGAGCTGATTTGTCCACCTGCGGATGTTAGTCATGGTTTTTGCTTATGATCATGAAAATGAAATCCAAATCTTCTGATCTTATGTGCTCTTTTCAACTTAATGGAAAATGAAAGAAAAAGGGAACCTTTTCTCGACCAACATTAATCGTGGCAGAGAAGCATTTAACGCAAGAATCTCCATTAAAAGGTGGTCTTTCGAAGAGAAAATATATGTATATTATATAGTTTTCAAGTGGCTCAATTCGCATGCTACTATATATACAAGGAATTCCTCTCCCTCATAAATTCTTCTTCTACCTGTGTCTGCTCTTAGCTCTTGCTGTGAGCTTTTATGGTAAATAACTGGGTGGTACACCCAAGCTTTTAATTAGAAGCAGCTCAGGGTGCTAGAGAAGACAGCAGGTTACCGGGTCTGAAGGTAAGACTACTTTCGAGTTCATCTTTATCTCTCTTGTCGCGTATAATTCATTATTCGAAATAGGGTTTGTTCATCTGGGGACCCCAGTTGCCACACATTTCCGAGTTTGGTCCGAGAGAGAGAATAGCTCCATTTCACTGTACAGAAGAAGCGTGAAAAAGATAATTGAAAGTGGAAGGAGTAAAAAGAGCACAAATAATATATATAGGCAAGTTCTCGGCTGGTTCTTGATTGATTCCAGATTCATTTTGGAGAGGCTACTTTTGATCTTGTAAACGTGATTCCTATACCATTTGATTATAGTCTCAAATCTCAATCCCAACATCAGTCTTATCCCCTACAAACCTCACCTAACCATCCTAGCCCTAATAATTATCCCATCCCCAACAAACCGTACTTAACGAAAACCGCACTTAACGAATCCAAAAAACCACCAACAAATAAAACAGAGATGAACATGATAAAAGAAAAATTTAGTTCATTGTGTGAGTCTACAATGCATAACTTTGAATGAAAAGTTGAATCATAAAATCTTTTAGATTTTTTTGTTATGATTAAGCATAAGAAAACACGCCAGGAAACAACACATAAAAATAATGGAAGACAATGAAAAAAACTTATCCTCAAATTGAATAAACTCATCATGAAAAATACTTTTGAATTCATAATGAATCCACTCAGAATCTAAAGTGTTTTCTTATCTCTTTTAGTTTTTTATAATATATTTGCTCCGAGTTAACTAAAGCCATGACCAGTGGCAGGGATGACTCGGAGAATCTCACTTTTGAAAGAAAAAGTAGCACAGTAATCCTTGTGATCGCAATTGTGCAACAAAAGTGCGAGGAACAGCCCTGTAAATAACAAAAGAGAGGCCCTGAATTCACGCGTAGCGTAGACAAAAGCTGATTAATTTCACCCACAATAACAGGAGGTACGTAATTAGCAGCATTCAGCATCGCTTCTGAAGCGGTTAAAGAATGTTTTCATTGCTTAACTTCTTTAACTGCCTTTATTTAACTTAACTATAGTGAAAATAATTACGTGCAGAAGAAAAAAACATAAAAGGAAAAAAAGAAACAGTAATTAATTATTATTAATGCTAACAGTTTCGAAGTCAAAAAAATGAAAATTGGAAATATGGTACCCTCGTGATTTTACAAGTAGAAGTCCAAGAACAAGCATGAACGGCTTGAATTTGGTTTTCGAGACAGAGTATTGGTGGTGGGATAAGAAGACTTTAAAACCACGTGCACTTTTTTTTTGTCCTGGGCTGGCTCGTATCTCTTATAAATACCGCACCATCCCTTGCCTTGCAGTGTATCTCTGAATTTAAGTCACTCTATTCTCCAGCTCAAAAGAGCAGTGCCTCTGATACTGGTAAATAAGCACACTCCTCCCCCTGTCTCTCCCTTTTGAAGCACCGATAAAAACTAGGCTCTGAATCTATTTGGGTTTTGTGATTCTTGGGAGGTTTGTGGTTGAGCCTATGTCTCAGATGTTGTTATTCTCGGTTTTCTGAGACTTAAACACCATACTTATAACTGCACTTGGATCTATCAAAGAAGGAGCCCCATCACTCTCTTTCGACACTTGTGCTTCTTTTCCACATGCTTTAATGTTACTGTGTCGAGTGCACAAACTTCCATATAGTCTCAGACGCTTTAGAGGTTCTCTTATAACATATCTCACGTAATTGGTATCGTTTGTGAGCAAAGATGGGTGAGAATACAGCCACAAAGAACCATCTCCCACCCCAGGCTTTCAGTGTCTCGGTTGACACAGATCCACAAAGGGACTCCAAGTGGTTTGATGATGATGGGCGTCCCAAACGAACTGGTGAGCTTCACTTTTCTGAATTTCCTGGACAACTCTCACAAATAAATAAAAACATATTAGTGCTCACTGCTTTGGTTTTCTTTTTTCTATCCTGATTCTCTCTTGTGTTGTTTGTTTAAACAGGAAATGTGTGGACTGCTAGTGCTCACATCATAACAGCTGTTATTGGGTCGGGGGTTCTATCCTTGGCTTGGGATCTAGGTCAGCTTGGATGGATTGCTGGACCAGCTGTGATGCTTTTGTTCTCTTTCGTCACCTACTGTACTTCCATTCTGCTCTCTGCCTGCTACCGCTCCGGTGATCCTGTCAATGGCAAGAGGAACTACACTTACATGGATGCTGTTAGGGCCAACCTTGGTAAATTTGCTGACACATATATTGTTAATGAAATTAGCATCACCCTTTTTAACTTTAAACATTAACACGGTGATTTTTATTTTCACACAGGTGGTGTAAAGGTCAAAATATGTGGATTTGTTCAGTATGTGGACCTTTTCGGGGCTGCCATTGGCTACACAATTGCATCTTCTATAAGCATGATGTAAGTTGTAGTCCAACGAAGAATTTGTAATTAACTTTGCTCTCTCTTCTTCTTCTTCTTCTTCTTCTTCTTCTTGTTGGGCTGATTGGTCCTTGTCTTTTGAATAAAGGGCAATAAAGAGGTCTAATTGTTTCCACCAGAGTGGTGGAAAAGATCCATGCCGCATGAATGCCAATCCATATATGATAGGGTTTGGCATAGCTGAGATCATTCTGTCTCAGATTCCTGGATTTCATCAGTTACACTGGCTCTCCCTTGTCGCTGCAGTCATGTCCTTCACTTATTCAACAGTTGTTCTAGGTCTCGGCATTGGTAAAGTTATAGAAAATAAAAGAGTCAGGGGAAGCCTAACCGGAATAAGTATTGGCACTGTGACTCAAACTCAAAAGATATGGAGAACCTTCCAAGCACTTGGTGACGTTGCTTTTGCCTATTCTTACTCCATGATCCTCATTGAAATTCAGGTATGTTACATTACATTCTATAGCACAAGTGCTCAGTATACATTCTCACATTTGTTCTATGATTTGCCAGTTAAACTGACCAATTGTTTGGTCCTTTTCATGGCAGGACACGGTCAAAGCCCCACCTTCGGAAGCCAAGACAATGAAGAAAGCAACTCTAATAAGTGTTGTCGTGACAACGCTTTTCTACATGCTCTGTGGCTGCTTTGGATATGCTGCTTTTGGAGACCTGTCCCCTGTCAACCTCCTCACTGGATTTGGGTTCTACAATCCATATTGGCTACTTGACATTGCCAATACTGCCATTGTAATCCACCATGTAGGTGCATACCAAGTTTACTGCCAACCCTTCTTTGCCTTTATTGAAAAAGAAGCGACCCGAAGATTCCCAGATAGTGACTTCGTTACCAAAGATATCAAAATCTCAATTCCTGGTCTCCGTCCACTCAATATCAACCTCTTCAGAATGGTTGGGAGAACAATTTTTGTGGTTATTACCACTGTGATTTCAATGCTCCTTCCCTTCTTTAGTGACATAGTTGGTCTCCTTGGGGCTTGGCCATTGACCGTTTACTTCCCAGTTGAGATGTATATTTCACAAAAGAAGATACCAAAATGGAGCACGAGATGGCTTTGCCTCCAAATCCTTAGTGTTGCTTGCCTCATTATTACTATAGCTGCTGCCGCTGGCTCTATTGCTGGAGTTATTGTTGATGTCAAGACTATTAAGCCCTTCAAGACCAGTTACTAGACCATTAGAATTTCATTGGTATCACAACTGATGAGCATATCACAAGAAGGAGAAGCAACCATGCCAGAAGGAGATGATGTTGGTTGATCATCTTATTTTAATATAGTTTCTTGCTGTTTGTTTTAGCAGTTTAAAAACAAAAGCTGGGACCATGCCTGTAATGTAAGTGGACTGTAAATGTATCCCTGGGCACCTATCCCAGCTCTGTAACTCTCTATTGTTCAATGCAAATTGAAAGAATTTCTGCAAAGGATTACCCTTATGATGTCTGTCCTAACTAACTAGTTAGTTCAATCCTTTTTTCATTTTCATTCTTTGTTTCAGAAAGCTCCTTGTATTTGCTTGTTAGTCGAATGGTTTCAACGGTTGAATCTAAATTCAACTCCAATTTCCAATCAACAGCGACGAAAACAGAGGGGGGGAAGAACAATAATGACAATCCAGTTCATGCTGTTGAAACAAGGCCGATCATATCTAATCTGTCTTGAAGTTGTACATATATAGATCATGAGAACATGGTCAAGTGATCAAACGGTGGGTAGATCAATCAACTCGTGAAAGCAATGGTTTCCTAAATTGTACTGTTGAGATATGTAAGCTCGGAGAAAATCTACAAAGTGCATGGGATAGTGGCATTGAAACAGAGGAAAAGAAAGAAAAAGCAATGGGAAATGAGATTTTTCAGAATTGTTCTGTAGAATTTTAATATCATGTTTCGTTTTTAATTTACTTTAAATCAAGAAAAGTAGTAATAAAGAAGAGATTCCACTCCCCGAGCTAGGTCTCGACAATTTTCCCGCTTGTGGAATAGCATGTGAGAACCATTGAGCGAAACACTCCTTGTGAATCCATTTTACCATTATGAAATGCAATTATGCAACACTGGAGTAAAGAAATACAGAATCCCTGATATTTTTTTGTCATGTCATACTTCAATGATGATGCCTGTTACAAGTATTTAAAATCGCTAAAGGCAGTGGCAAGGCTGCCACCTCCGCGGCCACCGTTGGATTGTCCACTCCTCGAATGCGTTTGTCTAAACAGCAACGTTTATATTTTTAAAAAATACATTGATATAACCGTTTAGTTATAGTTTACCAAAAAATCAAAAGCATGGATCCCACCATTTATATGAGGCAGGACCATAATTATTAGAAAGCAGTAAAATACTGCTTTTTGCAGCTTCTGGTTGAACTTTCTAAAAGATGAGTTATGTAGAAATTTACCAAAAAGCATCCTGTGCTCTTCTCGTTTGGTAAATTGTTTTATTACCAATCTTGACAACAACAGACGAGTGTCTTCTTTAAACTCAAACCTTGAAATATTCTTGCCTTCACTATTTTTAGTGTTGATTAAAGAATTCAACTGACAAATTAGTTGTCATGTAATTTCGATAAAAGAATATATGATAAGGAAAAAAATATTAATACTATGCATAATGGGGCCATATCAACATAAAAAAAAGAAATAATATCCAAAAAAATATATATACACACACACATTGCCTGGATATAAGAAAATATTTTTTTCTTGAATGAATTATGTAATGAAATTGTTGCAAGTTTAATGATACAATTATAAAATATTGTTCTAATATATTTAGGTCTATTTATAAAAATTTATTGGTTGTAAGGTTATTTTTATTTAATTGTTCATTAATATTATAAATAAAGTCTTTTTAGATAATTATACCATAATATTAAATTGAACCACAGTTTTTAACAAAATACGTTAAATAACTTTTTATTCAACCTCAATTTCAACCACAGTTTTAACCAAACATATATTTTTCAAAACCAACCTCAACTAAAAACACTTTTTATAATTTTTTTTTTCAAACCATAACCATAACAACTACTACAATACCAAATACACTCTTAATCTCACAAATAAATAACCTGAGCGATGGATGACTTAATAACATCGATTTTTGAAATATCTTTTATTTTGCTATAATCTCAACAACGAATCATTTTTTTTTCCTATGACTTTCTATTATTTTTTAAACTCAAGCACGAAAAATAAGTTTTGATTGGCGAACCAAGATCTTTTCATGAAAAAACATTGGATTTCATTATTTTGATTCCACACTTACAGGAATGTTAATTTATTCTGATATATATAGTGATACTATTGCGGTTGCTATTTCCCCTCTAGTTAGTTTGTTGTTTTTTCTTTATAGGCTCTCAACCCTTTTTACTATATGTTATAGTTATATAAGAAAAAAAATAATGAAGAATCTTAAAAATGGCTCTAAATGAAGAAAAAAAAAATCCTTCCCTCTACATCAAATTCCATAAATAATGGTGGGAATGGAGTAGCCGGTTACATATCCACACAATTTTTTTCTAGATGAAAATAAGTTGAGTGAATGGTAGGTGACAATAGTTGTCTCCAATCAACAAAACATGTGTATGATCGGTGAAAATAGTACAAATTAAAAGATCGATTTTTTATTACACACTTGAACTAGATAAGAGATTTAAAATTTATTTGATATTGTAGTAGTGATTGTTTTTTATTTAAAAATATATTGAAATAATATTTTTTTATTTTTTAAATTTTATTTTTGATATTAGTACATCAAAAAAATATAAAAATACCAAAAAATAATTAATTTAAATCAAGTAAAAATAAAAATAATTATTTTTTTAAAAAATATATTTTTAAAATAAAAAAATAAATGGTCTATTAGAGTATTATCCCGGTTGAAATTTTAGTTGAGATAAATAAAATATTAATTAAGTAAAACCTGACTAACCTAATTGATTCAATACTAAAAAATAAATTTTATTTTATCAGTAAAAATAATTGCCTCAAGCTTCCTCCATTATCTATTAACCCGACACTATTCCGGCTAAAAGTTTTAGGACAGGCAGGGCAGGCAAGACAACTGTGATTTATTAGATGGGCCAACATGTGAATGAATGGAAACTATAAGACAACTTTTGTCTCCGATCAACAAAACATGTGGATGATAGGTGACAACAGTTGAAATTAAAAGATTTTTTTTAATTTAATAATATTTATTATAATTTTTTATAATTTTTCTAAATTCATAAAAGCTATATACTGAGTTCTGAAGCCAGGATCAGGATATTTCCATTCAGACTTTGTTAATTAGATTAACATTATAATTTCCATTAGGCTTAAACAGAAAACAAGACCAAAAGAGAGAACTAACGATATCAGCTCCCTGTAACTCCATCTGATGTAGAGGTGGTAGCTGGCCGGAAACTAGCCACGCCATGTCAAGGGGAGCACTGAAAGCCACACAAGAACATGTCCATGTTCTTGACCTTGCTCCACCATTTTGACCATCCACCATTCCCAACATATGCTTCATTCTTTTTCTTCAACTTCATCTTCTCCAGTTGGAAGCAACAACCCACAAAAGCCACGCCACCATCTTTGCTGCTGCTGCTGCTGCTAATTTTATCTTCCTGATGCTCCTCTTTCTTCAACAACTGTTGATAGTACTCCTTGTTTCTCATCTCCAACCCATATATCTGCCCTTGAAGATCCTCAATTTTCCTAGTTAGCACAGAAACCCTGTGATCCTCCCTCATCTTTAACACACACCTAGCAAGTTCACCAGCTTTCCTCTTCATGAACATAGCCTCAGATGACAACCCTTTGTTTTCTTCCAATAAAGCTTGCATTTTGTACCCCAATCTAACATTCTCATTCAGTAACACTATCCTCTCTGACTCCAACACCTCAAGAAGTTTCTTTAACAACTCTACTTTCCTCCATATTGATTCTTGACCTAGCTGCTGCTTCTCCATGTCACTAAGCTGGTCTGCTAATATGTCATTCCCTACATTCTTCATTACAAGATCCGCTACAATCTCATCAATGCCAAGAACGGTGTTACTTCCATCTTGAAAAGGGGTCGGTGGTTGTTGGTAAGACAGTGAGCTCTCAGCATCCCAATCAAGAAACTGGCAGCTGCTAGATCCACGACTGTCTTCTTGATCTTGATCATCATCAGAGGTGATTGACATTGGAGAAGAGAGATTTTTGCTAAGTCTCTTTCCCTTCTCCATTCTATTGCATCTGTCCAGCAAGATTGTGTACCCATTGTACAAGTCTTGAAGCGAAGCAAGAAGTTGAGGGCGTTTCTGGTAGTACCATTCAGCTCTCTCAGCAAAACTATCACCACATCCCATGTCTTCTTCTGATTTGAAGTACTTAAGCAACATTTTCACTCTCTCATCAGCTCCCTCAGTAAGTAAACCACCTGAGGTGTTTTGAAGTAAGGAGATGTCACCCATTTCAGCTCATAGAAATGGCTAGCCAGTCATGTGAATTGCAAGCTGTGAAAGTTGTTTGTTGGCCAAGGATGACTCTTCAGATGAGTAACATATCCATATCAACATGTCATGGACCCACCCCTGCAAAGAAACTGTACAAACCCTGATCTCTCTAGCTCTGCTACACATGGGAAGACTGACAAAAAATTGCTTATAAATGGTAACAAAAGAAAGGAACAACCATGTTTGAAATTTCAAAACAGTGGCGAAGATGGAAACTGAGCAGTGCTATTTGAACGTTTAAATCGCATTTCCCCCTTTCATTTCTGGTTCTGTAACCCTCCCATTAGAGCAAAATGTGAAGTTAGGATACAAAGGTCAGCATCAAGGATGATGCCCCCTCCATCAATAATTTTTCCTAGTTTTGATCTACTCTTCTTATTCGTGGGACATGACATGGACAAAGACCCCTTTTCTGTGATGATTATATTTTCTGTAATAATTAAAATTATCAAGGAATTTAATGCAGTGTTTTCTCCAAAGTCGATAGATGGATGCGTCGACCAGGCACACAAATTCAAACATGGAGCATAAATAAAGAAATAAATTTTGTGTTGGAGCACAGAGAGGTCTCTGTTACAAGAATCAAATGGACAATGCAACAAGGCTTTGGATTGGGTGTGTGACAGTGATGGCAGATGGGATTCCAGATCTTGCTGTAAAAAATCCAAACTTTAAACACAAACATCACGAATATAGCAGTACTGAAAACAGAAAGATAAATCACAAGTTGACAAAGGGCATCACATGAGGATGCTTTCACAACCACACTCTTGAGTTTTCAAGTCGTAAAACCTCTTGAAATTTCTTGTGTTTAAAAAGAAAAAAGAAAGAGCTCCGAACATTTTCTATGTAATTTTAAAAAGACACCATTCGTATCAATCTTGTAAATTTCACAATGCTTCGAGGGGTTATTGTAATTTGCCCTTTTATGTTTCGTAATTTTTTTTTTTCGAGGGGTTATTGTAATTTGCCCTTTTATGTTTCGTAATTTTTTTTTTAATTTACAAGTGCAGCATGAAAAAATTAAAATAAATTGCTATGGGTTTGCTATTTCTTCTTAAACGGGGGTATATACTATATATACGAGGATCGTTATGAAATGTCAATGCTCCAGGCAACTTGAGATCGAATAGCGTTGACATCAAGGGATGAAAGAAAGGACTTACGGGAGTCACAGATGAACTGTATTAAATAAAATATATTTTAAAAAGTGTGATTTTAAATATACTATTAATAGATATCCTAAAGCGTGTTTTGCTTCACATTTGCTGTTCACTTATTCACAAAATACTACTAATGTACTATAATGCTCCTAACATACCTATTATTTTGGATTTTATTAAATAATGATGTAAATTATATATTAAAATTTTATTTAATAATTTAAATTTTAAAATTAAAATAAATTTTTAATATAGTATTAAAATTTTATTCACCAAGTGGTCATATAATCGAATCTTACCATCTTGATTTTAATTAAAAAAATATGGATATATGAGTTGATGTTTAAATAATTTTTATTTGAAATTATATTAAAAAAATAATAAAATCAAAGGGCTCCTACTCCGACCATCTTTTGATCCAACTCAGTACTGGGCTACTTTGTAATGAGTCAAGCCTAGATTGGTTCATATGAACAGACCACTTTTATATGCACTAGCCCAAAAGACTTGTTTAATCGATACAAGAAAGAAACCCAAAAATCAAGAGCTGCCTTGTATAAAGATATTGATCGGGTTTAAGTTAAGCGTCACTTGGATAACTATTAAGATTTTTATTTAATAAAACACTTTAAAAATAAATAAAATATATTTTTTAATTATATTTTATGAAATGAAGATTGTTTAATAAAGTTATATTTGTTTGATATGTATAAAAAATAAAAAAAATATTTTTAAAAGTCTCATTTATAATTTTATATAAGTTAACCATTCACCTTAATTAAGCCAACAAACAACAATACGACACTTTTCTCAAATAGTTATATCCCCTGAGCTTTTATTTTTTAAGAATGACTAATGTGGTTCATGGGAATTGGTGGATCTTATAACTAAAACAAACCTAAAAAAGGTTCGAGAATGGCTAAGTCATCAATGATCACCATTTGTTGCCCTGATCACCATGAGGAAGTGCATAAATGAGCTTTTCATGGGATGTAATACCGGGCCAAGACATCTGGGTTTAATATGGGCTTTGTGTCTAGGTTTATTGGTTGTTGGGCTTGACTAGTTATTAAAAATTTACTCGAAAAAACAAATCTGTCATGAAAAATGAGACCCTCTAATTCTTAAGTCAATAAATTATAAAAATCAAGTAAGATTAATAAAAAATGTAAGTGTAGAGAAGTGATGGGTTTGAAAAATTGTGACATGTTGTATTTACTTTGTGACCTAAGGTATTTATAGATCTTAATAATATTAGCTCATTTTAGGAGTTGTGTGAAAATTAATTGGTGAAAACGTCATTAAACGTAGTTTTTGACATGTTATTGGTGAATATAAGTGGCATGATGACTATAAATAGTCATTGGTCAAGAAAGGAAGCGCCTAATTACATAAAATGTAATTTATGTTTTTATATTATGCTTACAAAGAATCTATCATTAAAAGCATAAAAAATCATATGCTTATTGTACGAAACTACTTTTAGACTTCTCGTAACTTGAAAAATAAGAAAAAAAGCAAAAAATATGTTAGAGGAAATGACCATGTTGTTTGGGCTAAGCCCACACAATATGGGGTTATAACCACGTTGTTTGGGCCCAAACTTCGTGAAGGTAGTTTTTTTAAAAAGAAAATCTATCTATCATCGCTTATAAACCATTTTTTTAAAAAATCATTATATATTTAAGCTACGTTTACCCATAGTTTACTCTAAGATTTACATGATATATGTAGTGGAGCGATTTGCATGTCCAAAATTTATCTCCACATATCTAATGTAATATATAGCATGCCATGAATAGCAGAACATCTACATACAAATGCTCTTGAAATAAAGCTTGCTAATTAATAGAAAAAGAATCGATAAGGAAGTACGCACGCTACACTGTTGCTTTCTTTTCGGTGGATGTTTAGAACTTGAAACAGAAGAATCAAATTTATATTTGGAGCAAGAATGACACGCCCGGCTTATAAGAAACGTTTGTCTAAGAATCTGTAAAGCGAAAGTGAAAAATGAACCAATGAGAAGGAGCCTTGCATCCTTTTTATATACGATGAGGTCAGTGGAGATCATGATAATGCAAAAGGAGTTTGCAAAGAGAGTAGTAGCTAGGTCATCGGGAAGGGAAAGAAATGTCACCGGTCGGACTGCCTCCTGGCTTTCGATTCCACCCAACCGACGAAGAACTTGTCAATTACTATCTGAAGCGTAAGATTAACGGCCAAGAGATTGAATTAGACATCATCCCTGAGGTTGATCTCTACAAATGTGAGCCCTGGGAATTAGCAGGTATATATATATATATATATATCTATAATACTACTTCCTTTTTGTTACGTCTCCATTACATTTCAGCAGCAGCATCGACAGATCTTTGGCATTCTACCGACAGTCAAGGCCATGCTCACGTCCTTACCAGAAGAATAAAGGGACAGGTTCCATTGATCAGAACCTCTGTTGTTGTCTGTTTGTTTTGCAGAAAAATCATTCTTTCCAAGTAGAGACCCGGAGTGGTACTTCTTCGGACCCCGGGACAGGAAATACCCTAACGGGTTCAGGACTAACAGAGCAACTAGAGCTGGATACTGGAAGTCGACCGGAAAAGACAGAAGAGTGAACTGCCAGAATAGAGCCATCGGAATGAAGAAGACATTAGTTTACTACCGAGGCCGAGCTCCGCAAGGGATGCGGACCGATTGGGTAATGCACGAGTATCGACTCGACGACAAGGAGTGTGAAGACACCTCTGGAATTCAGGTAGTTCGTGCATAGTTCAAAATTGCGTGATTCATGATATTAACGATGGCTAACAAATAGTCATTTCTTCCATGATCAGTTCTTCTCTTAGTATTTTCCTTCTGCTCCATGGAGCGAGAGGTATAATACTAGGTCTAAACCATTACAATGAGTGATTATGGACTGAATTTCTACATAAAAAAATTTAAATATTTATATCATATACACTAGATTTCTAATATTGATTCGGGTATTCATTACTAGGATATTTTTTAAAATTTAACAAATATCTGAAAAAACACCACTAGCTAGGTCAATATCCATGTGTTATTACTTCTTTAACACAAAGCGATAATTGAAATAAGCGAGTCATACGTTCTGGTCTCTACATGGGGCAAATATAGGTGATTCAACTAGGGTTAGGGGAGGATCACTAACATCAGTACCTTAATTATACTCTCTGCTCTATCACTGACATCGCTTAATTTTAACCAAGATTAATTATATCGCCTCAAAATGGCTAGCTTGATCACTCTTAGTTTAGTTGCAAGCTAGGGTAGAGCTGAACCGATCGAGCTTCTCCCTCTTCCTTCTTCTTTCACTAGAGAGAACGCAGCTAGCTAGCTAGACCAGATATCACTTTCATTTTCAGTTTTTTTTTTTTTTGTTTTCCCAAGGTAAAAAAGAAGAGAAAAATGTAGGACCATTGTTGGTGTTATCATCACACATTTTTCACCCCCGTCCCTAACAAGAGAGATACCAGTACTGGACTAGACTGTGTTTTATCCATGTTACTATAAATTTTCTCTTGTACCTTTTCTTTTCTCAAGAAAAAATATAGGAGCATTAATGAGTAAATCTTAAGTTAGACGATCATTACACTTTTTTTATTTTCGCTAGTTGACTTGGAAAACCTGAATTTTAATGCCTCAGCAAACGGGAAAAGCAACGTTTCCTTTGCTTTCGTTTGGTTTTTTTCACCCACATCTCTTTTACGGCTAAGTACATAAAGCAAGTAAAAGCATCATAATTGCCTGTTTTTTTTTTTTTTTGGATAATCATAATCGCATGTTTTTATGCTTAATATTAACTGTTGAATTACAAAACCAACTAGTTTCTGTGCGAAATATTAGTAAGAACATGGTATCCTGGTAGGGTACTGGAGAATATAATGAGGCGTAAGAACATGATTTTGCATGAAAAGTTTGAAGAATTTGGGCTTTTGATTGCTAGTCTCTCACCTGTTTTACTTTAAATATTTTATGACATACAATCTCTGACACATATATTCGTTGCTTCATCCATGGAGTTAGATCCCCGAGTGACGAAGCTTGGCTTCCACTTTGTTTTTCTGTAATGAGACAAAAGTTTTATCCTTCTTATGACTCAATCCCTCCTTCCATATCTACGAGTTCTTCACTTCTTTATCTTTTTACCTTCTCTAATCCACAAGTCTAGATTCCATGACTTGTAAAATGATATTTTAAGACTATGCTAACCCAAAAAGCAGTCCTCATCACTTTCATCTTGTAAGAGTGTGTCGGCTACCTTTTACTTTATTCCAAGTGCAATCAAAATCAGCCAATTTACGTCAAAGTACCCATCTCCTACTAATTTAGGATGAACACCTGTTAATCCCAGGGTACGTAGCTAGCTTGATTTCTGATCCAACAATGTCTTCTTTCCTTCTCTTCTTTGAAAGCTTATATCTATAGTAGAATGAACACTTCCACAACGTCCTCTCGCCAGATTTAATCTCGTTTGTACAAGGGGCCGGTAGCTTTTACCATTAAAAAAAAGAAGAGAAGTAAACAGAACAAAATTACGAGCTCCCATTTATTGTATACCATGCATCACCTGCTTCCTCTCTGTGATATTAATGTAGTTTGTTGCAAGAGTGAAGACTACTGATTAAATGTCCAGACATGGTGAACCAGTCAAGTATTGAGGCTGACTTTGTCATGTACTAAAAGATTTCCCTCTGCATGATAAGATAGCCAGCTTTAAACTTTATTTGCTCTCTCATAATTTCCCTTGCCTTGTCTTTTGTGCTTGAACACAAGGCTTCCTTTTGTTTCCTTGCAGGATTCTTATGCATTGTGTCGTGTGTTCAAGAAAAACGGAATATGTTCTGAAATCGAAGAGCAAGGGCAGTGCACAAGCACTAGTCTATCATTAATGGAGAGCTCACCACAGGGCGTGATAAATGAGTATGAAACAATGTCGCCAGATGTTCCCATTGCATCATCGTCTTGCGTGGATCAAGAGGAAGACAAAGACGATTCATGGATGCAGTTCATTACAGACGATCCATGGTGTTCTTCCAACAATGCTATGGTTGGTGGGGAAGAAATCTCTCATGCGACCTTCACTGACTAAGCAAGTTTAATTATCAAGTTATTGGTGGTGATGAATAATTAACATGATCGAGTTGATCAATATATTTTTCTTACAATAAGGCATCGAGTACAAATTAAAATGTTAGTAAGATCATTAGAAGGTTTCTTGTGTCTAATTGGTTTGATTATTTTGTCGTGGTTTTGGTTGGTGCATGGCCTCCCAAGCTAGAGCCAATTTATCAAATGGCTTCATGATGAATTTTTTTTTTTCATCCTCTATTTGAGGTGATTTGGTGTTACTTGTGGAATAAAAGGGCATTAATACTAATATATTATATTTACTCTTTAAAAATGAAAATTGTCTCTCAAACGAAGAAGTTTAAAGAGGTATATCTGGTCATAATTAAGAACCAAGCATTAGATATAAGGTATTAAAAGTGGATATTTAATTATTTCTTCTCTTTAAACTACCAAAATAATATTTTTATTAATATTATTTTTATCTCATAATGCAGCATGATATAGTATAATTTAATTACTTGAGAGACTCTATGTCTTTCCACGTGATCTTGTTTATAATCCTACGGCCAATATATTTGAGTTTAGACTAAATGATTTTAGATATTTATAAATTATAGGCTTATGTTAATAAATGTTTTTTCTTCCTCTCTTTTCTTCTCGTTTCAAGTAACCATCATTCAATGTATATTTTTATGATTGTTTTGATGTGATAATATTAAGAATAAATTTTAAAAAATAAAAATAAATTTATTTTAATATATTTTTAAATAAAAAAACTTTAAAATATAATTATTACTATAATTCCAAAAACTACCCAAATAAATAAATACCTAAACCCGAAATAACAGAATTAGTGATGATTTACCGGACTCAACTTTCAAGGCACGCCCATGAAAGACCTAGGCTAGCCCATGGCAGGAAAGGTCTAACCAGTCCAATAACGTTTGAGCAACCTACGGAGTCCAGCCCCCAATCTCTAACCTATCAGCTCAATAAAAGAGAAACCCAAATAATACCAATGATTTTAAGTTAGTTTTTAACATAAAAAGGAGATGATGTTATGGACCCATTTTCTATCATTATACATTTTAAAAAATTAATAGATAGAAAGATAATGTTTGTTTTTAATAAAATAAGTTAAAAAATAGGACTGATAAATCTAATAAGAGTCTTTAATGTTGATGAAAGATCTTCTTTGTAATAAGAAAAATATAGATGCACACTAAAAAGTATTATCTGGCTATCCTTTTCATTTTATATGTTTTTTTTTACCTTATCTTCAAGGTTAATTTTACTCATTAAATATATATGATTTTTTTTCTTGTAAATAAACCATGTAAATACAACTTATTTATCTAAAAATTAAGATAGAAAATTAAAAATAAATTAAAACAATCTTTTTGAAGTATTATAAAATTATAAAAACAATCCAAAAAATCAATTAATAATTTAAAAAATTAAATTAATCAATTTAAAAAATAAGAAACAGTATTAATTAAAAATTAAATTTTAAAAAAATAAAAAATAAAAAGAAAGAGAAAAAAAAAAAAAAAGGTTAGGTGCTTCGCAAGCTAAGCCAAACAACATAGCTTATAAGAAAAGACCAAATGTAAATGGCCAGCACGCCTCACTCTTTTATTTTATTTTTAAAAGCATAGTTGCTCTTTTTTTTTCTTTTTCATTTTTTTTTAGTGTTTTAGAGGATGATACATTGTATGACTTGGGACGATGTGTTCTCTATATCTGCATTTTCAGTCATCTCTAGTGATTAAAAAAGTTAGAGGTGGAGCATTTCTACTTCAAATATCTATTTTTCGACTTTTGTTTTACCTAAAAACATATCAAACGTTTTACCTAAACCATTGTTATATAAATAAATCAAAATAAAATAAAACTTGAAGGGTGGTCTGGAAACATTATTCATTCACTCACAATGCACTAATGCACTGTGGACCAGAGCAATGCTTTTTCTTTTTGGATCCCTTAACTATTTTTTTCATCAATTAAATCCTTTAATTGCAAAAGTAATAACCAATTACTTTGTATTTGCTGGTTAGGGATAAAATTGTAAGAAGAATTACCAATCTAGAAAAGGCACCAACAATAAAGGGTGCGATTAAAGTTGGTACAAAAAGTTCAATTTAGTCCTTCAATTTTCAAAATTAAAACTTTTTGGTTCCTTATGTTTTTCTAAATTCAAATTCGGCACAAGATTTAATTTTTATTATTTTCTAGTCCTTGATTTTAAAAAGAGAGAAAACATTTCTCTAAATTCAAAAGTTGTTGTTTTCGCATATTATAACTACTAAAATGGTTGATTTTGGTGTCCAAGTGTTTCATTTGATGAAAATAACTTAATAGTAGTTATTTAAAATCTCAATATTATATAAAAAAATTGGTTTCATTATAATATGTATTTTTATGTTTATATATGTTGATGATATTATTGTCACCAGCAATGATGCTATTGCTATCGACAACCTTATTTTTAATCTCGGTTCTAAATTTGTTTATCAAAGATCTTCAGCTACTATCCTATTTATTAGGCATTCATGTGACTAAGACAAAAGGTGACTTGCATCTATACCAAGGAAAATATGTTATTGATCTTCTACATCACATTAAAATTACTAGTGTTAAACCTGCACCAACACTACGCATATCAGGTACCAAACTTTTAAAATTATCAGGTAATCCCCTTATTGACCCTACTAAATATAGAAGCATGATATTTGATACTAACCAGACCTAGTATATCCTATAGTGTTAATTAATCATGTCAATTTATTCATTGTCCTATAAATACTCAATGTCACATTTGCCAAAAAGGTGTTAAGATATCTTAAAAGTACTTTAAAATTTGAACTAGTAATCCAGATGATCAAAAATCTATCTCATCTCAGAATATTGCATTTATCTAAGCTCATGTTTGATTTCTCGGACAACCAAAAAAGAATTCATGAAGGCAAGATCAAGCACTAAAGCTGAATATGGATAAATGACATATGAGAAAGTTATTCAAAGAACTTCTTATACCTTCACTTACAACTAGTATTTGGGATGATAATATTAGTGCTTTAGCACTATCCTTTGGTGAAGATGTCTGAAGTTTTCACAATTAAAATGGTAATCCTTCTCAATATGTTTTGTTCTACCATGGAAGAGGAGTTGCCACACGAAGCTTTTCCTTCTCCACAAGGATGACCAAAATAAGTACTCTTGGACTGTCAGAAGTGTTAAAAAAAATAATAATAATAATAATTCCTTGATGTGGTAAGGGGATGTCAAGCTCCTCCAGAAGGCTTGCCTAGCCTTCCTCTCCTGAACTCATCCCTTATTTGAAGTCTAATTTATAATCCTGACAGAAATTTGGCTCTCTACTAGACAACCTAAATGATAAATTGCACAGCATATTTTCATATATGCCAACATTACAAAACTCAGTGACCATATATGATCGTGAATAAAGACTAGTAAAGAGGGAGGCTTCCAGCGGGGAAAAAGAGAGCAAAACAGAAGCAGCGGAGAAACAAAACGATTGGGAGCTCATGCATTCTGGATAGTCACCACAGTTACTATCTCTGCCTATAAGCAACTCCAGTATCTAGCAGCCACAAAATAGCCTAAAATGAAGCACTTTTGACAACCTTCCATTGTTCAAAATCTGCAGAACTTATCATGAAGGAACTGGCATTTCGATGTCCACCGCCACCAAATTCCTGTAATTGAGCCATAAAATACATTTCAGCACTTTGAACAAACACGAGTAAATAATACCCTGTTTGTTAGGAAGAAAAAAACAAGAGAGCAGAATCACTAGAAAAATGACCTCTGAGATGGGTGTTGTGTCTTCGCTATCCACACTCCTAAGGCTGATTTTCAGCATCTCATCATTTTCAAGCTCTGGTACTCTATATACAATGGCTCCAATTCCCCTACACAAGAAAAGATAGGCACTACGAAGTGTAAAATAAAAGATGCACAAATTTGGCACCTTGCTTGACAAAGCTGGACTGCTTCCAAAGTCCAGCAAGTTTTCATCAAATATTTGCACATACAAGCTTGCAGGTTACTTGATTTGATTTTAAGCCTGCTAACTAGTCTGTGTCAACTGTCAAGTTTTCTCGAACTTGGTAGCCGTTGAATGTCATCATTGAAGTTGTAGCTACACATTGTAAACAGCAAGGAGCCCAATATAAAAATGCTTCTTTTTGTCATCATGGCAGGGGTTACCTTTTGTTTTGTTGTTTTGATGAGATAACACCAGGTACTGGAGGCTGTTCAGCCTCTGTTGGGGGCACGAGTTTTGGGTTTCCTAAGGGTAATTACAACATAGGATATCCAACACTCCTAAATCATTACAACGTGATAGAAATATCATTTTCCCAGTATCCATGATATTTTCAATAAAAGGGTATCTTTCCTTTCTGTTTTACCCTCTGTTTATAATAGAGAAATAAATTTTTATCATATAGAAGAACAGAAAATGACATGTTCTGAAGTCTGAACCTAATGCATACAATGATCATGCAAGGATTTCCAGGCAAAACATTGCATGTTTTACAATGGGAGCATGGGACTACTTGTACGGTTTGAATAAGTATTTTAAGCCTACTTGGGATTCAGGGGTATTAAAGATCTATAAATATGCATGCAATCTATGTTTTTTGTTCATTTTTTCTAGAACATAAAGAAGATGAATAAGAATTTATTTGTTATGCTTTAATGCTTTCTTTCTTTCAAGGAGTGATTTATTAACCCTATCATTGCAGCTCTAGTAGTTAGTTGATTTTGTTTATTTCTTAAATTTTAAATCTCAATTTCAATTCCTAAATCCCCTGAATTTTAATCACCCAAGAATTTTCCTCTATCAACATGGACCAGATTTTCTTCAGAGAGATGAGTGCATCCAACATGTTTTGAAGTATTAAAAAAGGAATAAAAGAATCCGGTGACTATTAACACATGCATGCATCTCTGATGAAGAAATATACCTTATTTAGACTAAGCTTTTATAGATACTAAGTTCAATACTAAACACATGGATGCTATGAGGAAATATAGATAATGCTTTTACAACCCTGAAGTTGTTTGGATTCTCTTATTCCTAAGGAATCGTATGATAATGACAGTGAACCACCACAAACACGCATAATATAAAGCTTTTAATTAATTGAAAACATATTGAAATGCAAGCAAACAGAATAAAAGGCAAAGAAGTGCGGGTACAAATGAATTGCTTTGACTAATAACTATCACTAACCTCAACTTCAGATTACGACTCTTAGTAGCTAACTGGTGTCCTAATTCACTCCTTAACTCTGAAACTGAATCGGCATTAACAGCCTGAACCATCAAAGTAGGATAATGAAATTAGAACTTCCTTTTCACTTTCTTTCCATTTCCAAGAACCATCAAAATGGAACTTAGAAGTGTGCAGAAAGAATTAGGACATAAATACAAAATAATGTTCACTATGGCCAAATTCCCATTACACAAGTTTTTTCCGTGGCTCATTTTATTTAAAGCCTAATAACCATATAAATAGAATAATCTGTGTTAAAAGGAAAATCAATTTTTAGAAGTTTCAATAGGAAACTCAAAAACTTAATAACAGGGATTTGATATTGACTTCGCAGTACAAGGTAACACTGATAGCAACCTTAAAATAAAACTGAACCTAACTGAGTATTAACAGATTTTGGATAAATTCCAGGGATGAAAGTGGACTTGGCAATTAAATGTTTAAAATAATAAGTATATTTTCTATATGCAGAACCAAACCAATAAAAAGAGTAATTGGGAAGAGTACCAGGCAACGTCCAAAGGCTCCACCTCCAAGTGCAATTTCATATGACTGATCAAGGGTGTCATCTATTAACTTTTGCTTGACTGATAAACTCACTATGCCTTGACTGATGACAGACTCCAGATTCAATGACAGCAACTGCAGAATTAAACAAAACATCACTGATTTACATCTCAAGAACAACTATAAAGATAACATAAGTGTTAATCATAAGAGGCAAATGCACGCCCCATGACGCGCGCGCACTATGTAACTGATTTATGTTGAACTTTCATTACACAGAACAAGCAATGGAACTTCGGTTTTTATTTTCTAATGATAATTCAAGAATTATATATTTAATAAACAGAAAGAGGAGAAGAGAAATGGGCACCTGATCGAACAAGGAGGGGTTCAATTGGGCATTGAATTCAAGATTCGAATCCTTCAAACCACTACTAAAAGCTTTGCTATTTTCAAGTCTCCATCTCCAAAGATCCCCATCTTCTATATACTCAAATACCCGTCTAACACGATCAAATTCAGCGATTATCTCATCATAATTGTTCTTACCACTCTCTAAAAGCTTATGCTTGAAATAATCAAAAGCAATAGTAGCCCCACTCCTTTCCATATCTATAACTTTACTCACATTCTCTCCCTCAAAACTTCTACCACCTAACGCCTCCATTGCTGTTTTGTGATGATCCAATATAACCACCCTGAAGAACACAAAAACCCAAAATCCAAACATGAGCTCAATCGACCTAAGACCAAACCGAATCAATAAATTGATTATTAAAATTGCTTAGCAGACTCAGTCTATGTAAGATTACTCCATGAAACATAAAAACACACTCACACAAAAAGAAGACTGGCACCAAAAACATTCAAGAAAAAAAGAGGCTTTTAAGACCTGGGAACTTCGGAGGAGAGTTGTTGGACAAAACCAGAAGGCCCCACGAAATCAAGAAGGTAGACATGACTGAATTGATGGAGAGGAAGTTGGTCTGGCTTGATGGGGCTGTAGACAGTGTTTGGAAAGAAAATAGCGGGAAGAGAAGTGGCTTTGAAGTAAAGGTGAGCTGCTAATGCAGCAAAAGCACCATCCGGGCATGGATAGTGGTATAGTACTGCTGCTGATTTTTTAATTGAATTATTGTTGGCTACACTTAGAGAAGCCATGATGGCGGCCGCCACTTTGAGAAAGGTTTCAAGGTGGTTTTCTTAGATTTTGAGGCTTCCAAACACCATTTCAAGGAGTTTAACGAGGGTTAGGCATTCAATCCATCACTATTTTGATAGTTTAGAGAAAGTACGGTTTTTGCTTTTTCACTGCTTAGATTTTTTTGATGATTTCTGAAATGGGAACTTACCATCTTTATTTTCTATATATTTTAGATAGTGGGTTTTTTTTTAAATTACGGTGGATGTTGTTTTTTAATATATTTTTTATTTAAAAATATATTAAAATAATATTTTTTAATTTTATTTTAACATAAATATATCAAAATAATAAAAATTAAAAAATATATATTAATTTAAAGTTTTTTTAAAAAACAATTCACACATTAATCCCCTTATGATGACATTTTTAATGTAATATTTAATGTAGTTGTAACCTATTTATTTTCATATTACAGTCATACCAACTTATTTTTTTATATTATAGTTTCTACTATTGTGGCCAACTTATCTTTTTACAAGAATTAATCTTTATTTATACAATCAATTTTAATTTGTTTAATAAGTTTTAATTCATATAATCGATTATAATTTATACAATTTTTCATAATCTATTTCAAGATTTGTAAGAAAGTTTTAACAAAAACATTTCTTTAAGTAGAAAAGTGAGGTGATAGTACTTACCTGGTACTTCGATAGTATGTATTTCCTCAACTGCTAATCCAACCTCATATGCCCTCTTAATATTCCAAGAAGGCATTCTAAAATTAGCACCCAAATCATTTCATCTCATTGTTTTTAATTATTTAAATACATCATCATCTTTTTTCATACTACTAATTTATATCTCAAATAAATTTTATATTTTTTTCATACATTCAACTTGCATTTAACATACAATTTTATATTCCTTACTATGCATCCAACATATATTTTCTCATCGTATTAACTTCTCATTTAACAATTTCACATGTTTTATCATCATTATGCATCCGAACATATATTTTATTATTTTACTAACTTATTAAACAAGACCCAAATACTTAACCATTTACATTACAAACTTTTAATCAATTTTTAAGCATAAGAATATCATTATAAACACAAAACAATTACACATTTCCATTAATTTTTATATTTTAATTTTTTAAAATTTAATAAGTATAAATCAATACTCAATCAACTTATTATACATGAATCACAGTCAACCATAAAACATCATTATCATTGTATCAAAGTATGAAAACATCATTTAAAACAATAAAACTTACATAAATCCATCAATTTTTATTTTTTAACATTTAACAAACATAAACCAATATCCAAACAACTTATTTCACATGAATTAGATTCGCGTAGATTGCACAATTATCACTATCAGTAAGGAGCTGCCATTTCCCTGAACTGCTTGTAACTCGTTTCCTTCTTTGTTATCAACATGGTCGCTTCCACGAGCAAGTCATCTGTTTATGGAAACACCATTCTTTAGCAGTCCTTGGTCTCTAGTCTTCACTCTTTTTTGCTTCCTAGGACTAATGTCTTTTTGGTAAATTGTTCTTAAGCCATCCTCAGCTAGTGATTGTGTTGTATATTTTGAAGAGAAGACAAAAGCTATAAATTGTAGTTGCAGCAGAACATATCCTTTATTGAATTTCAATACGATTATTTATGCAATAAGGAAAAACAGAATTGCAAGATATTCTCCTAGGAGATCTGATTTTCTGTTACATGGAATGAAAATAGCCTTTAGACTAGCAACAAGAAACAAACTCTACTAACTGAATAACAAACTTAGATTCTGCTGAGATTTTATTTTGCTTCTAGAGTCATTCTTGGTCAACAATTCTCCTCCTTGACTCTGAAGCTGCAAACTCCCAACTTCTGTCTTAAATACTCAAACTTGAGCTTAGGAAGTGCTTTTGTTAAGATGTCTGCATGTTGTTCCTCTGTTTTGCAGTAAAGCAGCTTTACTTCTCCTTCTTGTTGAACTTCTCTAAGAAAGAAAAATTTAATCTTGAAATGTTTTGTCCTGCCATGAAATACTGGATTATTTGAGATTGATATTGCAGCTTGGTTGTCCACAAACAGTTGTGTGCTTTCATTTTGCTTCAGATTCAAATCTGCCAATAGTTTCCTGATCCAAACTGCTTGGTTTGCAGAGGCAGTGGCAGCAACGTATTCAGCTTCTGCTGTAGATTGGGCAACAATTTCTTGTTTCTTTGAGCTCCAAGAAAAAACACCTGAACCAAAACTGAAGCAATAACCAGAGGTGCTTCTCATGTCATCAATATTTCCTGCCCAGTCACTATCAGAGTAACCATGAAGATTGAATTCTCCAACTTGACTGAATTTGATCCCATAATCAGCTGTGCCTTTTATGTATCTGAGAATTCTCTTTGCTGCTTGAAAATGAATTTCACTTGCACAATGCATATATCTAGATAATAGACTTACAGCATGCATGATGTCTGGTCTGGTTGCTGTCAAATACATTAGACAACCTATTAGACTTCTGTATAGCTTTTCATCCACTTTTGCAGCTCCATCTTCCTTGCAGAACCTCTCCTTTTGATTCATTGGTGTTGTAGTTGGCTTGCATTGATCCATGTTGAACTTCTGGAGAATTTCCTTTGCATATTTGTGCTGACACAGAAATATTTCATTTTGTGTTTGAAATATTTGCATGCCAAGAAAGAATGTCATCCCTCCAAGGTCTGTCATTTCAAAAACAGACTTCATCTCTTCTTTAAATTTGTCAATTTGCTCTCTACAGCTTCCAGTTATCAGCAAATCGTCAACATAAAGAGATATAACAAGTAACTATTTTTCAACTCCTTTTACATAAAGAGTAGATTCACTTAGACTTCTTATAAAGCCTAAGTTCTGCAAGTAAGCATCAATCCTGCTGTACCAACTTCTTGGAGCCTGCTTTAAGCCATATAAGGCTTTTTTAAGTTGATATACCTGATTCTCTTTTCCTGCAATAGAAAAACCTTCAGGTTGTTCAATAAAAATTTCTTCCTCCAGGTAACCATTCAAAAAAGCTGACTTTACATCCATTTGATGTAAAATCCAGCCTTTTTGTGCAGCAAGTGCCAGCAGCATCCTTATTGTATCCATCCTTGCAACTGGAGCGAATGTTTCAGAGAAATCCACCCCAAACATCTGAGCATATCCCTTGACAACCAGCCTTGCCTTGTATTTATTCACAGAACCATCAGAATTCAATTTGGTCCTGAAAATCCATTTGACTCCTATGGCTTTTTTGTGTTGAGGTCTGTCCACCAATTCCCACGTTTGATTCTTTTCAATCATCTTTAGCTCCTCCTTCATTGCATCTAACCATTTCTGATCAGTTGCAGCTTCTTCATAATTTGCAGGTTCTATTGCAGCAACATTGCATCTTTGATAAATGTCAACAAGAGTTCTGGTTCCTCTCACAGGTACATCATCTATGTCATTCTTCTGATTTTGATCTTCAATCTGCTTCTCATCTTTCCAATCCCAGCTGTCAGATTCGAAAAACTGAACATCCCTGCTGATGATCACTTTGTTTCTTTGAGGTATATAGATTCTGTAGGCTTTTGCAACAGCACTGTAGCCTACAAAAATCCCAGCTTCAGCCTTCTTGTCCAGTTTGTCTCTCCTATTTTGATGAATATAAGAGAAACATAAACAGCCAAATATCTTCAGATTAATTAGCTTTGGTTTGTACTCAAACCAGGCTTCAAACGGAGTCCTTGTCTGCAGGGCTTTTGTTGGCAATCTATTCAACAAGAATACTGATGTATTAGCTGCCTCAGCCCAGAATTTCTTAGGCAATCCTTTATCATGTAGCAAGCATCTCGTCATCTCCATCACTGTTCTGTTTTTTCTTTCCACAACACCATTTTGTTGTGGAGAATATGGTGCTGTAAGTTGGTGTTCAATGCCTGCATCTTCACAAAATCTGTTAAATTTTTCATAAGTGTATTCAGTTCCATTATCGGATCTGATTACCTGAATTTTGCAGTTGCTTTGAGTTTCAATCCATGCTTTGAACTTTCCAAATATGTTGGCAACTTCAGCTTTGAATTTCATAAAGTAAATCCAACACATTCTGGAATAATCATCAATAAAGGCAACATAGTACTTACTGCCATTTAGAGATGATGTGCTCATTGGTCCTCCAACATCTGTGTGAATTAGTTGCAACTTCTGTGTAGCTCTCCAGGCTTTGCTTTGTTGAAATGGAAGTCTTGACAGCTTTCCATATTGACAGGCAGCACATGTTGGAAGATCTTTCTCTAATTTAGGCAAGCCTTTCACCATGTTGTTCTTTTCCATGAAAAATAATGCTTCATAACGATAATGCCCCATTCTCTTGTGCCAAAGTAATGAATTATTGACTTCCTTGTGTACAGCAGCCTGCTCTTCTTTAAAATCCAGCACAAAACTCTTGCCTTTCATCTGAATATTGAAGACTTCTATGCCCTCAGCATCTTCAATCACACAACTTTTATCTTCAAACAGCACTTTATAGCCTTTGTCTAGCAACTGGGAAACACTTAACAAGTTTTGATTAATTTCAGGAACATATAGTACATCTGAAATTAATTTAAAACCTGAGTGTGTTTCAATGGCTACTGTTCCTTTGCCTTCTACTTTCAAGTGAGTTCCATTTCCAATCTTGACTTTGGAAATAATATTTCTATCAAGCTCTGTGAAGAGCTTTCCATCATGAGTCATGTGATTTGTACAGCCACTGTCAATGAGCCAATTTTCTGTGAGTTTATTTGTGGCTAAACATGATACCACAAACAAATGCTCCTCCTGATGTTGATCATCGGCAACTTTGGCTTCAATTTGTTGTTGTTGAGTCTTGCATATCTTTTCCATGTGCCCTAACTGACCACACTTAAAACAACGTGCATTAGGACTCCACCAGCATTTATTCTGAGGATGATTGTTTTTTTTGCAGTGAGGGCAGGGAGGAAAGCTTTGAATGTTGCTGGTTTTGTTGTTTCTGGTGTTGAATGCAGAACCTCCAAACTTGCTGTTTTGTTTTTTTCTGTTCTTACCATCACGGTTGTTTTGAGATTTGATAAAGAATGCACCCTCTACAGATCTTTCTTGCCTCATCAGCCTCCTTTGCTCTTGTGCTTGTAGTGCATTCAACAACTCAGCCAAGGTAATGCTTGACAGATCTTTAGAATTTTCTAAAGATGAGATTGTTGTCTCAAACTTCTCTGGAATTGTTACTAGAATTTTTTGAACAATTCTAGAATCAGAAAAATCAGTGCCAAGAAGTCTTACATTGTTAACAATGCTGAGAAGTTTGTTTGAATATTCCTTGATTGTTTCTGATTCTTTCATCTTTTGTAACTCAAACTCTCGGATTAAGTTTAGCACCTGCATCCCTTTGATTCTCTCATTTCCTTCATATTCTCCTTTCAGAAAATCCCAGATTTCCTTTGCTGTTTTGAGAGTCATTATTCTGTAGAAAATGGTGGGTGAGACTGCTGCAAACAAAGTTGCTTTTGCTTTCGATGTTCTCTGCTTCTTCTCTTTGTGATTTTTGATTTGTGCAACTGTTGGATTGTCTGACAGAGTTGGCACTTCATATACTTGTTCAACTGCTTCCCATAGATCATTAGCATCAAGATAGGCTTCCATTCTAACAGCCCATACTTGATAATTGATCCCATCAAATACTAGAGGTGCAACTGCAGTAAATGGCATTTCTGTGTTCATACTGGATGTATTGTGTTTAGATGAAAAGTATTTGAAGGTTGTGTTTAGGCTCTCTCAATCTCTCAAGTGTTTGAAGGTTGTGTTTAGGATCTCTCAATCTCACAAGTGTTTGAAGGTTGTGTTTAGGATCTCTCAATCTCACAAGTCCCTCAAGAAAATCTACTCTGATACCAATCTGTTGTATATTTTGAAGAGAAGACAAAAGCTATAAATTGTAGTTGCAGCAGAACATATCCTTTATTGAATTTCAATACGATTATTTATGCAATAAGGAAAAACAGAATTGCAAGATATTCTCCTAGGAGATCTGATTTTCTGTTACATGGAATGAAAATAACCTTTAGACTAGCAACAAGAAACAAACTCTACTAACTGAATAACAAACTTAGATTCTGCTGAGATTTTATTTTGCTTCTAGAGTCATTCTTGGTCAACAGATTGTTATTATTGTTTAGATGATGTTACTCAATGCATGATGCCTCATATTTATGGTAAATTCACGTTTAATAGACTCTGTTTTGCCATATGGTTTTGGCATTTCTGTAGGAAGATAGCTTTAGGAAACCAAAAACGCTGAACACAGTGTTGACAATTAAACAAGAGGTACTAGCAGAATATTAGTAAGAAAGTGTGTGCTTTTTTCATATGAACTTGCAATGACGCTTAAAAGCAAGTTGAAGAAATCAGGGATCTACATTTTGTTGTAATCATCCTCAGCTAGTGATTGTTATTATTGTTTAGATGATGTTACTCAATGCATGATGCCTCATATTTATGGTAAATTCACGTTTAATAGACTCTGTTTTGCCATATGGTTTTGGCATTTCTGTAGGAAGATAGCTTTAGGAAACCAAAAACGCTGAACACAGTGTTGACAATTAAACAAGAGGTACTAGCAGAATATTAGTAAGAAAGTGTGTGCTTTTTTCGTATGAACTTGCAATGACGCTTAAAAGCAAGTTGAAGAAATCAGGGATCTACATTTTGTTGTAATCATCCTCAGCTAGTGATTGTTATTATTGTTTAGATGATGTTACTCAATGCATGATGCCTCATATTTATGGTAAATTCACGTTTAATAGACTCTGTTTTGCCATATGGTTTTGGCATTTCTGTAGGAAGATAGCTTTAGGAAACCAAAAACGCTGAACACAGTGTTGACAATTAAACAAGAGGTACTAGCAGAATATTAGTAAGAAAGTGTCTGTGCTTTTTTCATATGAACTTGCAATGACGCTTAAAAGCAAGTTGAAGAAATCAGGGATCTACATTTTGTTGTAATCATTGACCCACAGAGCATTAGATGACCTTGGGAGGTATGTCATTTGAGGAAAATGAACAACCGTTCAGGAATATGTAATGTCTGATCTCCAATTTCATGGCCGACTCAGTAATGTAATTTCATGTTAAAGTACCCAAGTTTTACGAAACCTGGGTGATGCAGATGGTCTTAATGATCCTGTCGACCATCATTGTCTGCAACTTAGGGTCTCAGTTTGTTCTCTGGACCTAATGCAGACCCTCCTTTGTTCCTTCTTTTTCACAAATGTGAGATGGCTTGAAACGCTTATAAGATTTTGAATCACTCCCCTACAGTTTTTAGATGGCAGGGTAATATTTGTGGAAGTTGCAAAACCCAAATAAGAGCTTCGCCAAAGCCAAAACTATGGCCAAAGATGGTTTTGAAGAGCTAGTCACTGCATGCTATTATGGGGGTTAATCATCAAACATAGCTAAGATATGCTGTACCAACTTATCATAATTCTTATTTGTGGATAACAGGAAAAAAAAAAAAGTTATCTTGGGACTTTCAATAGATTGTATAAATCTGTGGATCTACCTATTTGGGATCTCAATTTTATGTAAATCTGTCTTTCGTTAGATATGGAAAAAGCTTGAATTCAGGTTTCATTTTTATGCATGGCCTATCAGGGTAATGCAATGTGGTGCTTCGAGAGAAACTGGCACCACATCTTTGGCCCTTCTTTATAGTAAGTAAATATGAACTTCATGGCGTTTAAAGGGCTGCTTGAATTGAGAAAGCTGAATCTGCGTTATTCTCTCTCACTGAATTTTGAAGTCCAGGTAATCAAAATTTTCTACTTTAATGCCATGTAGGATACTCAGGGCTGGTGGCAGTCATTCTGCGGCCAATTGTCACCACCACCACCCACCACCTCCTTTTCAACCAGCAGAAATCGTCAACTGGTGAATGCAAAGTCTTAAGAAATGGCAAAGGAAGTGTTTTAAAATGATTAGAACATGATGTACCATTCATTGGGATGCATGCTCTTACCATGAGACATCTTTGATTGAACTGGGTTTAGCAGCTAAGTATACAATCATAGAAACGTGAGTTCCAGCGAAGTCAAGAAACATCACTTCCACAGAGATATCTAACGTTGAACTAGTCAAAAAAAGATACGTCAAATGCGATTGGAAAAATGGCAGCACCTTTCTCCACTGATCAATGTAAATGGCACTGTTCATGCGCCTTCTGCAATTCACATTCCCTTCGACCATCCATTAATTTGTCAATGAAAACAGGCAGTGTCATGAAATCTTAAAAACAGCGTTTCTAATAGATTTGGATTGGAGAATCGAGTTTGGATTACATAGGCTGCTGCTAAAAAGGGGTATTTCTACCAGTACATACAAGAGTACAATTAAGTACAAAAACAATACGAAACAATTGCAATAGCGAGTAATGAGCCACTAGCACTTTCAATAGCAATGGACGACAATGAACATCTTTATCATCTGGAGAGACTTTTCAATTCTGGAAAATGAACAAGAATGATTAAACCTGAGTGTTCTATTTTTCTCCTCGAAGAACATCCAGAAGCACCCTATTGTTCAACTTCTGAAACAATAGACATGAAACTGAGCAAGTATGCTGCAATCAATGAGGACCCTCAGCATCTCAAATGTGCTAGAACATATGGTAACTTGAAGGGAACTTGGTAGAGAAACTGAAAGAAAAAAATGATATTCTAAGTGTATTTACTAAAATATTCGTCAGTGATCATCTTAAACACTCTACAGCATCCTCATCCAATCTAAGCCAGCTCTTTAACCCGACTATGAGTAGGTTAATAGAGTTAAGGAAGGGGGATACTACGAGCATACTCGAGCTCTTTGTCGCTCTCGCTCTTCATATACAATCACCGTTGACTTAACATCTCTCTCTCCTAAACATCTTTTGTATGGCACAAAACCCCTCGTACACTTCTGGAGGCTGAATTTTCCCTCAACAGAAGGTTGTCGACATTGAGAATCAACAACATCCAAACTCTTCTCTACATTCTCCAATTCACCAATTGATCCAGCATTCGAACCAGTACAAGATCTTTCATTAAGAATTTCCTTTTCTGCTGACCTTTCTGCCATATAAGAAGGTGTGGGTGTGGGTGTGGGTGTGGGTGTGGGTGTGTGTGGGGAGGTATGGTCGTATGATGTGGGGGGTAAGAATGACACACCATTGCCAAAAAACCACCATGGTATGGAAGGGTTAGTTGCAAAATAGTTGGCAGTCCCTCTCTGTAGTTCTGTGCATTCAAAAACTGACGCTGGAGATGGCAACTGATTCTGATCACTATTTTCCATTCCAAGTGATAACTCTATGTCTGATTGTTTCAGCAGCAGTGTCTGAGCAGGCTTCTCTTTATCAGTATCAGCATTGTCTTGATTCTCATTGGATGTCATGGACACAACAAGTTCTGCACCTGGAGGAGATTTTTTATATGAAGCTGCTACCATGACCGTCATTCCAAAAAGCTTTATACTGGTGGAAGATGCTTCTTTGGTGGCATCACCTTCAGCACATACAGTGTCATCTGAACCCAACTCAAATTTCTGAACATGAAAGTACAATAATGAAATTAGAGTTAGAAACCTAGCAAGGATATGGGCTTAATATAGGAAACAAACGAAAACTAGGGTGAATTTGACAGGATATTCATCTTACCTTGGACAAAAATTTCTCCAGGGGTGAACAAGACATTTCGATCAATGAGAAAGTTTCTTTTTCCTCTTCTCTTGATGAATTTGATGTTAAATGCTCAGCTTCTTTTGCACTAGGTGATAAACTAATAGAATGCATGTCAGTGGTACATGAGGTAGGAGAAGGGCATGCGTTATGCTGCTCTGAAAGCGCAGTTCCCAAAGTATCTGAAGCCAATGCAGATAAAACAGAGGTGGGAGATAGGTTTTCTTTTTCTGATGCTGATGAATTAGGGGATGGAGATCCATCCAATTGACTAGATGCTGGTGTTCCTTTGCGGATGTCAACTGATTTACGAGGATAAGGATGTGCAGGTTTCCTCTTTGGTCGAGGAGGGGGTATCTCAATTGGTTTGAGTGAGCTCTCATTACTGCCACTTGACTCCCAAACCACCTGACATCAAGAAGAGAAATGATGTTAATATGAAAGCCACTCAAATCAAATAAACCCACTGAAGATTGCTTGCACTCCATGCGGTCATAAAGGATAATGAATGGTAGATAAGCTGGTAACTTGATCACAAGAACCAGACCTTGGAGAAAATTTTTTGAGCATGGCTTCGAATTTGAACAGCAGTTTTGGTGCCCACGTGCTCTGAATGAAGATAAGAGCAACTTCATCGTATCGCAACATATCAGAAAAACTTCAAATCACAATAATATGACCTTCTATTACACTTACCTTGTATTTTACGCCAGCCACGACCATACAGCTTTAAAGCTTCCAGGAATCTCTGGTGCTCTTCTTCTGTCCATTTTTCCCTTTGTTTCGTAATAGTGTAAGGCTTCCTCACCTATTGAAATAGAGAGGAAATTCCAAAACCATGAACAGAGGAAAATGGAAGAGGCAGTCATTGAATAATCACATCAGAAAGACGAGCATGATTGTCCCACAATAGGAACGAATGGAACCTTGGGAATATTGTCACTCCCAAATGAGTGCAGCTCATTCAGCTGGAGAACAATTTCAGATTGTTCACTGCCATTGGTACAGCAATCACTTGCTTCACCAAAGGAGTTTTGCTTTGTGCCTTCAATTCGCTCCTGTATCCAATCAAAAGTATTAGCCAAATAGTTCTCCTTACACTAGCAAGAAATTATTCATAAATTCCCATTGGAAGGAAATAGAAAACACAGCGAGTGAACACAAAATGGATGACACCATTTCCCCAACCTTTTATTCAAAATGGTAATAGCATTATGTAAATAAATAAATAAATTATGCGCCGCTCTCAGTTACTACTTCCTCACACCCAGAACCTGAATGGCTGAATCACTGTAACCATTGCCAGTCAACTTACAGACGCTATACATCAAATGTATCCATAATTTTCTCATAGGACTCCACTTCGGTGCTACCGAAACCGCACAGCTACATTCTTTTTCTTTTTTTTTTAACTACTCAAAATCTTAAATTACCATCTTCTAAACTCAATGCAAAAACATGGCTTGACACAAAGCTTCTGATGGAGTCATACACTAATCAGTAATAAAAAAAAAAAAAAAAAGGACAGGTGCAATTATTCATTTGCCATTTACAGCATCATAAAGAAACCCATTTCAAGTTTAAAATAACCCAGTTAATAAATGTAAAAGGGGCATAAAATTAACTCATAAAAAAGAAAACAGAAAAAAAATCCATAAGTGATGACAAAAAAACTTAGCATCTTAAATTCAAGTAAACATGCATAAAAGAAACAAGAAAGTAAGTACCTTAGCAGCAGCAGCCATTGAAATGGGTTTTCTTTCTTGGATCGGTAAGAAATAAAAATCCCCTGAACATTAATGTCATTGATCAACATCATCACCATCATCAACTAAATCAAAAAACACTGTAAAAACCCACTAGATTTTAATTTTCTTTTAGCTTACTAATTCCAAATATCTAACACGACCAGATATTTTTTGCTGCTACAGTACAGTACAAAATAATTTTGTTTTGGTCAAGGAAAGAATCAGATCAAAAACAAACTTACCAGAACAAGAAAATAAAAAAATAATCCGATTCCAATCCCCGGCAGCTGAAACTGAACACTTTCAGTTCAGTTCAGTTCAGTTCTGTCCTGTCCTGTCTAGGCTAGTAACAGCAAACAAGAAAATTAAAGAAAAACAGTAAGGAATCAGATTCCGAGGAATTAGTTTCCTTGGAATCTGATGATCAGAAAAGCTGTGTTGAAAATGTAAGAGAAGAGAGAAGGCAACAGAGAAATTAAATGATGAAAACAGGGAAGGAAAGGAAATGAAAGCAAAGGAAAAGGTGCCGGTGCCACGTCAGTTAATAAAAAATAATTTTCGTGGAAAATTCGAGAAGGGACATTGGAGCTCTTGTGGCTCAAATTCAACAACGCTTGTTGTTAGGATTTTTTTTTTTTTTTATGGGTCTTGGAAGATTATGGTAATAAAAATGTGGGGCTGTTAATTAATTCGCAAATCAGAGTTTTTTTTTTTAAGATTCTGTTTATCTATTGGGAGTTGGGACTTGGGAGGAGGAAGGAGAAACCACTTATCCATTATTTCTCTGAGATTTTTTCTCTTAAGAAGATTGTGATTTGTGCGTTGCTGTATAAAAGATTCTTTTAATTTCTAAGTAATTGTAGATTTTTTCCCTGCATTAGCATAGCATAGTATGCAAATTTATTTTTCAAACTAGTATATTTAAAAAGATAATTTTCATTTTAGTACAGGGACAGTGATTTCATATATATACATATATATATATATATATATATATACACTAATAAAATGTTGGTTTAGTGATTAAGACACTGTTATATTTTTACAAGGGTGAAAATAAAAGTTTAATTCCTAAAAAGCGCACTTATTAAGAGGGACAACCACAAACTCCAAATGAGATTAGTCTCATTTTTTAGAAGAATATGAAAATACTTTGATAAAAACAATATATACACACACTACTTGTGTGATATATGAAAAATTTATTAAGTAGCATTACTTGTAGCTTTTGACTCTTTCATATTAAAAAGTTCATTTGATATATTAAAAAATATTATATTATTATTTATAAGATATAAATAAGATTTTTATTTCATTTTAAAAAAATTAATTCATACATGTTAATTTATTATATATTAGCATATGAAACTTATAATTATCTAGATAACATGTTGGCTGACACAAAATATCACAATTGGGACTTGTAAGTGACCTTCGAATTATTTTACCAAGATAGAAAGATTAACAAAGTGACCTTCGAATTGATGGAGTGATGGCTTAGGATTTGACAATAATCTCACTAAAAAATCATAATCATGTTAAAAAAATAAAAAGTAGATCTATTCAAAGGATGATCCACTGGTCCAACAAAATGATAGATGGTAGGGCTGTAATACACCACATACACTGTCCCACTGAATAACTATATGGTCAGAAAAGATATCTATTAAATAAAAAAACATCCATCTATGTCTCTAAATATAAAAGAAAAGAGAATACCTAAGAGAGAAAGACAAATGGGGAGACACTGAGGGCTGTTGGAGAATGTTACATCATAAAGATATGATTCCTCGGAGGAGATTTTTCTTTTCATGTACGAAAAGCGTAGTTAAAATTGTTTTTTTTAAAGTATTTTTTATATTAAAATATTATTTTTTTTAAATTTAGTGTATGTCAAAAAATCATCTCAACCTATTAATTTAAATTGTTAGGTGAGGTTTTAGGATATGATATATATTGTTCTTTAAAATACCTCCTCAAGTGAAATCTTTTTAGACTTGAAACTTGCACAGGTTTACATTATCTTGTATTTAATTTTTCATCAAATAAATAGGGATGGTGAGATTCAAACTTGCCATTGCTTGGTCATCAAGGCTTTGATATCATTTTAAAGAATCATCTCAACCCAATAACTTAAGCTGTTAAGTGAGGTTCCGGAATATAATTTATATTATTCTCTAAAACAACGCATCAAAATGATCTAAAACATGTAAAAATATATATATTTTAGCAAAAATAAATATTTTTTTAGAAACACGGGTTGACCCCGTTTCTAAACTCTCATTTTATATTAAAAGGATTTTTTTTAATAATGTTGTAGTGTTTGTTTTTAAAAAAGTTTTATTTAAAAAATATTAAAATAATATTTATTTTTTAAAAAAATATTTTTAATATCAGAATATTATATCAATCTAAAATACTAAAATAAAATTAATTTAAAAAGATATTCAAATTTTAATAAAAAAACAAGTTAAAAATCACTCTTAATTAGGATGTAAGATAGCTGCCGGACACTACAGTAATTTCCCTTGGCGCTTTTTCTAAACCATTCATCTTCCTTCTTTTGTTTACCGTATACGCTAATCCTATTATTGTTATTGTTATTATTATTATTATTATTTCATTTTTTTTCTAAAATCCTATTATACTACATTGATTTTATGTATTGTATTTTACCGTTTACCGTACAGACTTGGCTCTACTATCATGTATTTGGATGTAATGACCAGTAAAGTATGTGAGATTTAAAAATAATTACTGTAATAGTGTATTTTTAATTTAAAAATAATTTCTACATCTAAATAAAAATATTATTTTAATAAATTTAAAGATAAAAAAAAAAATACATTTTAAATAACATTCTCGTGCCTGAAATTGCATGGATCGGTACTTGCTACGGTGGCTAGGCTTGCAATCATTGTGTTCAACAAGCCAGCTGTTTTGTAGTAAAAAGATATCTGCACTCCATGAGATCACATGGAGGTCCTGAAAAGCTTACATGGCATTGCCTTGAGATTGGAAAGAGATTCAATTCTGATTGTATTTTTCACAAATATCTGGGAGCCATGATTTTGATTCTTCAAGATCAGCCGAGCTGGGCAAGCCCATCTCATTTCTTTTGATCCTCTCTTCAAACCCAGCATTGCATTTATTTCACATCATCATCCAATAAAATTTGGCTAAATTTGAACTGATTTTTTTAAAAAATAATAAATAATGTTTAAAAATTAAAATAAAGGTAAACAAACATATAAATAAAGAAAAAAAAACCGTTGATGATAAATGTATAGCAATGTTAATTAGGGATAAACCAACATAAAATATCTCACTAAACTCGCGTCTTAGATTACCTAACTGAAGTTTGAACAATTCGATAAAAAAAAAACAATAAATATTTTTAAAAAAAATGAGTTAGTTTTTTAAATTTATGACTCAAGTTATTAGATATAAAACACCCAATCTAGAAAAATCATAAAATTCAATTTCTAATAAATTAAATATTAAATAATAAAATTAAAAAGAAAAAAAAAGAATTCCAATTATATTAAATGATAAAAAAAAATAGCAATTCAAATAATGAGAATCAAAATCACTATTGCTTCTATTATTAATAAGTAATATAATCACTATTATTATTTCTATTATTATTGAAATTTAGTAATAACAATAGCAGTATTATTAGTATTATCATTAATTCTACAACTATTATCATTATCATCATCATTATCATTATTATTATTATAACCATTATTATTATTACTGAAAAAATAAACACCTTGAACTTGATTTAGATAATAAAATTGAAAGCTATAAATTTTTTGTCAAAAGAGCCAAGGAAAACAATAAAAAATTAAAAGAAAATGGATCAAATTGAAATTATTACTATTCTCATTGAAAAAACAAAAAATTATAAACTTGATTTCAAAGATAAAACTGAAAACAATAAAAACTTTAACAAAAGTACAAGGGAGAAAATAAAAAAATTAAAAGCAGAAGGACCAAATTGAAACATACTATACATACAAATTAGAAATCAACGGTTAAATTGAAAACAAGTTAAAATTTAACATAAAAAATGACAAAAATACTAAAATCAAAACAAAAACGACTAAATTTAAAATAATAATAACAACGAAGACCATAACGTTTTTTTGAGGGTAGGAGAGAGAAACGAAGGAACAAAAAAAATATCACTAACAATAAACCAACCACATTTCAATTACACGTGCTATCTACCGTCGAAGAGGAGACGACTAAGAATAAATTGACAATGTCAATAAGCCTATTTTTCATCATCGGGAGCCTTCGCACGTGCCATCCAAAGTAAGTAGAGCCTCCCATGCATTAATGCCTGCTGTGCACACATCATCAACTTTTCTCAATTATAAAATATTATTTTAATGTAAAATTAAATTACTACTCTCAACCAAACCAACAATCAACAAAAAAAACCTAAGACTAAAAGACCCTAATAACCCTTACGCCAATGAATTAAATTTCTTGAATCTAAGGTACATGTGTAATTGCACTACGTACCAAAAACAAATGCCTAAATATCCTTACCTGAAATAATTTATTTTTTTAATTTTAAAGATATTTTAATTATCTTACTATCCATTAAAATATTAAATAAATATAAACCAAAACACCTTTTATTCAAAAGCAACTAATTGTTTTTAGCTAAGGCGATACAAGTCACTCCGCTATTGTAGTTAATAGTGAAATGTGTTTATGTTATATAGAAATCAACTTTCCTATATTCATTTGTATCATTTTTCTTCTTGAGATAATTAAGTAAATAAGGAATTTAGAGGCGGCTTCCCCAACCAAGGAGCTTAATATTGGACAAGAATCGTAATTTTTGAAAATATTTTACAAAATTAATAAAAATCTCAAAATAATAATTTTATATCACAATAAAACAGCATACATCATAAGTTGTGAATTAAGTTTACTTTCAAGTTATGGGTCTGGCTAGTTTCTTAATTAATGATTAGGGATTTTCTTCTAATTAATGTTAATTTATATTATTAACAGGGTGACAAGAGAGCCTTCCATGCCCAACACGAATAAGCCCAACCGATTTTATTTTATTTTCCCCGAACGTTAGAACATTTTTTGTTCCTAGTATTTAATTTCTTTAATTCAAATCCAGACTAAATATTTGAATTAAAATTGGAGACTTAAACTCGTAGCTGGTGGCCAATTTATTTTAATATTAGCGTATTAAAATTATTTAAAAATATATTAATATAAAAAAATATAAAAAAAATTTAAATTTTTTAAAAGATAAAAATAAACAGGACTTAAATTCCACACGTTATGACTTGGTCATACCAATCCTTAATTCCAACAGATATATTTAACATCAATTCCCATTATCGATCTGTTGGAGTCTGCTTACAGCCACTTGTTGATTTCTTGAACTCTGGATCTGGTTGTCTGTTTCGGAGGAAAGTTTGCTTTCATGGCAGCAGCAGTCACTAATCTCGTCAACAAGAGATCCCTTTCCTCGTGGAAAGGTCAGGATAAAAGAAACATTATAGGAAAGTGGTGGTGGATCTTCCTTCACGACTGATATTTCTTCTGTGGCTCTGCTTAAAGCGGCAGGATCTTTTTCTTGATCAATTCTCTGTGTTCTTTAATCGTTCCTTGGTGGCTGCCACTAAAAACCCTAGTAATCTGGGTTAAGCTCCGGCTGTGAAGTGATTAACTTATGGCCACAAGTTTGGTAATCCCAAGGGATGACGATTTGATGCAAAACGTGTGGATAATGATTTAAATCTACCTGCATGGATGGTTTTGCTTTTCTTTTTTTTTTTGTTTATATGAATAGTTGTGTTAATAAATGAATAATAGATAGAGCATGTTAATTATTGTAAAATTCGTTCTCAAATTCGTTTCAAATTAAATTGAGTTTAAAATTTTATATATATTACCATTTAATATTTTGTTAAATAATAAATAATAGTTGTATAATAAATATCCTTGTGAATACCAAAAACATGATGAATATAATTTGAAAACTTAGTTTTTTTACTCCAACAATAATAAATTGAGTATAAATAAAAAAAAAAATACCTAATTTATGGATATTCATTGTTATCCTTCCATGTAAAGTATTTAAAACAATTATTTTTTAAAATATTTTTTTTATTTAAAAATAAAATAAAATAATATAACACTCTGCTTTTTTTAATTAAATTATTAAATTAATCACAACGTAATAATGAATTTAAGTAAATTTCAATTTATTAACCCTACCAACTATATATATATAAATATATATATATATTAGCATGGCATTGCTTTAATTATTATGAAGTGAATATTATATGTATAATTATATCACTATTTTCTCCGTATTCTAGTTTTTTTTTTTTTGTTTATATGAATAGTTGTGTTAATAAATGAATAATAGATAGAGCATGTTAATTATTGTCAAATTCGTTCTCAAATTAGTTTCAAATTAAATTGAGTTTAAATTTTTTTATATATTACCATTTAATATTTTGTTAAATAATAAATAATAGTTTTATAATAAATATCCTTGTGAATACTAAAAACATGATGAATATAATTTGAAAACTTAGTTTTTTTACTCCAACAAAAATAAATTGAGTATAAATAAAAAAAAATACCTAATTTATGGTATTCATTGTTATCCTTCCATGTAAAGTATTTAAAACAATTATTTTTTAAAATATTTTTTTTATTTAAAAATACAATAAAATAATATAACACTCTGCTTTTTTTTAATTAAATTATTAAATTAATCACAACGTAGTAATGAATTTACAAGAAATTTATTAACCTACCAACTATATATATATATATATATATTAGCATGGCATTGCTTTAATTATTATGAAGTGAATATTATATATATCTCTATTTTCTCCATATTCTAGTTTTTTTTTGTAAACACATTCTAATATTGTTAATTTTATCCTATAAATATTCTTATAAAAATAATAATCTATTAATACTACCATTTTTTTTTAGATTTTATGTATATATTAACGTCATTACTGGTGATAATTGGCTCCTTTAACTCCTATAATTATTGCATTTTGTTCTTTGAATTGAACTATCACAAACAATATCATATAACTTATTAGCACAGTCGAAGGTCCAGCAATAATCACAGAAGGATTGCAAGAATTATTAGCACCACCGCTGGGATCTCTATTATTATTGTTGCCAGTACTGTCACCGTCAGCATCAGGGTTGATGACGCTTTGCACCACCATTTGACCAACCTGTTGTGGTGCCCCTGCCACAAACCCTCGAGCCATTGTATCAATTATGGTGCCCTTTCCGTCCCCATTAGGCCCCCCGTTTGGCTGTTCATAGCTAGCCTCCTGGGGCGGCTGCTGCATAGGCATAGCTGATCCCATGCTTTGGCTCTGCCTTGGAACATTAGCACCTCCAGGTCCAGGCTGATGCTGGTATTGAATGTTGACAAATTATTGTGGTTTTCCACCACCTCTATTTTTCTTCTGAGGCACTTTCTATCCTTCGTTAACAATCTATTAGTTAACTGTTAAAAGTTGAGTTGATTTTTAATAAAAACTAGTTATTTTACTTCAGCTTCGTGGCAAGTTAGATAATTTTTTTTAATAAAAAAAAATAAATTTATAGATCTTTTGAATGTATTTGGATATAAAAAAATTATCAATCATAAATTAATAAATTAAAATGTTTGGACATGTATCTAATTAATTAAATTGATATTTGATTAAGAAATAACTAATATTAAGATATTTGATCTCACAGCATGGATCATAAGTTATGTTTAATAACTCTACTTTTTAAAATAAATTTTTGATTTAATTAAACGATTATCTATGTTAATAAAAGGTAAAAAAAAAGTTATTAACAAAAAAAAATTATGAAACAAATTATTAAAATTAAAATTATGAAACACGGCTATAAAAAAAAATATTAAAGGAAACAAATGAAAAAAAAAACTTAAATTAATATATTGTTGAATGATGAAAATAAAAAAAAATATTAATTTAAAAAATTTATTGAAATAAATTCAACAAGGAATAAAAAAAAATTAAGATAATCCAAGTTATTTTTAAAATTAAAAATATATATAAATAAAAATAACAAGCCATGATCCCTGTTCTTCAAGCTAGTGTCTTCTCCTGCGCACTTTACATGAAAAAAAAAAAAAAAGTAGAGATGGATAAGAGTAAAAATATCAAAGAGTTTAGGGACCTAATTTGAGAATGGATAGCTAACAAAAATAACTAGTTTCGGTACTTAAATTGATCTTTCCGAAAATTAGTTTCTTAATTTGACGATGAAGGGAATCTAACCATTTGACCTCCGAAATTCGAATGCATCCAAACCATTTTCTATACATGTATGATGTAAATATCAAATTGAAATATACAAGTGCTCCGGCCAAGAAATCTTTTTTAATCTAGAAGGGCTGTAATCAAGCAGAAACCCTCATAGACGTCCGGCCACCGTTATGGGGTAACAACACAAATATAAGCCATAACAATGCAGTCTTTGGAGCGTCTCAAACCACGAGAGGGAAGCCAAGACTTTCTGGGCTTTCAAGAGTTACTTTAGATAAACAGAAATGACAAACATGACACAGGTTATTTCATTTGCAACTGAGAAATTCATGTGCTTTAAACTGTTCTCGATTCAAACAACAACAAAGTTCAACTATCAACATAAGGTGGGATGAAATCCCATTTATTTTTATTGTACAGAGAGACTTGCTTTCATTTTTCAGTTTAGTTAGAAACCATGCTCTCGGTCTCTTTCACAAAACCATCCCCGGTCCAATCTTTGTCAGACTGCAAACCTTTCTTGATAGCTTTCCTCTGTTGAATCGCTTCTTGTTGCCGGCGCACCAAATCCGTGTGCGTTGTGAAATACTCGAGAGATGCTCTGGAAGGCCAACAGAATGAACACAACAGATTTGAGATAAAATGTGCAGGTGATTTTTTATAGCTGCAACTTAAGATATCTTCGATCAATAAAAATACATACCCTCTGAAATCTTCTATTGATGAGAAGTTGTGCATTTTCATGAAATCCTTCAGCTCATCGCAGAGTTTCTTCACAAGACCATATCCATGCATCATAACTCCAGTGCATACCTGAAGTAAAAAAAATAAATGATCTTAAATATTTGCACACAAACCAACTGTTCGTTTAGAAATCATTTTCGTTTACTAAAGGAGTTATAAAGTAATTAAAGATAGCTTTTGAAAAAATTGAAAAATACTATCACAGTTTAATAACATGAGCACTTAAAGTGCAGCAGACGATTCTCTTTTAATTCAGTAGGAATATTGGAAAGAGCAGAGCCACTATAAGTCTCACTAAACACAAACTGAAAAGGATAACATCTGGAAGCAAGGGTGACATTTAAGTAGTTGTCCCTACCTCACACCTGCCTACAGATACATGCCGCTCGGAAATCAAAGTCCCTTCAAGTGATAACTCTTTGCTAAAATCCTAAGTCCTTAGTTCCAATTGCAAAAATTCATAGTATAAATGTTGCAACCAGGTAGTCATGCATAATTAAAGAAGTATTCCAGCTCTGCCTTCAATAATTAGAAGGTAAGGCAACAGATTCCTAGCTTCCAGAGACTAAAGTCCCAATTAAATTAATCAAAAGTTGATTATCAAAGGGTGAGTTCTTCATCCATGCCACTGTACTATGCTTTATAGAATTGCATCTGGGTCTCATATAAACAAACCAAAGTATATTGTAAAACCTTGATCAAGAACAGATTTTTTTTCTTATTCCTTGTGGAAGATGTGTACTTGGACACTGACTTGTACTTGTGGGTCTATCCATGGCTCAATAATATGGCTTTTGAAGTTTTCACTTTTGAGTTAAAGTGTGTTAAACTGCACAGAACATCAAGCTCAGGTTACACAGACATGGTGCTGGTTTGTCACACATGAACTTCGATAATAACTAAAAAGAACTTCAAAATCTATTCTTTCTTTTTTCAATTCTGTTATTCTTTTTTTCTTTTTTGCAGTCTTTAGGCTTTTGTTCAGCAAATAATAGCATGAAAGAATAACTCACTTAGTGTTCACCCCAGGCAGTTTAAATACAAATAACAGCATGAGACAACATGTCTAAACCATAACCACAATACCAATCTTTGTGGTAGAATAGGCAACTGATATTAATCAGGTAGATGTGAATGAGATGAGACAATAAGAACATGATAAATAAAATGCAATGAAAATACTCTTGCCCACCTGAACTGTATTTGCTCCAACAAGAATAAATTCAGCAGCATCACTGCCTGTCTCAACACCTCCAATACCAGAAAGTGAGTATTGCTCCGAATCAAATTCTGATTTCATCATTTTGGCAATATTCATTACTTTCCCAAGTGCAATAGGGTGGACTGCTTTGGAAGAGTAACCCCCAGGAGTTGAATATCTGACAATAAAATTTAGGTATGTAAGTTTTATTTAAGGAATAATGATCAACAGGAAAATTTGTCATTTCTCAGCTAATACAAACCCTTCGACGCAAGGCTCTGGCCGTAAAGTTTTCAGATTTATTCCCATTACACTCATGATGGTGTTAATAGCAGCCACTCCCTCGCATCCTGATTTCAGTGACACCCTAGCAGGCTGTACAACAGGGTAGGAATGAAGTTATGACTAAAAATTCAACTGAAATGTTACTGCCCTACTGCAGACAACAGTTTGAATAAAAAAATGAAAATAGATGGATGGGATCAAAAGATTTATGTTATTTTATCACACAAGAGTTACTAATCCAAACATATGAGATGAACGGAATTGTATTTTCTGTATTACATACACTCAAAAGGGTATGGTGTTTTAAATATTTTTTAGATTAGATTTTTTATGCTATAAACTAGAGAAGAAAACCGTCTGTTAAGGAAGTAATATCAACTTTGCAAGGCTGGGTCAATTGTGTAAGATTAATTTGTGAATTCAGAAGCTCAACTGAACATTTGTCCTAGATAGAATAATTGGTAAAATTACAGTTTCATAAAATGTTATTCAACCTGTAAGGACTTTTCTGGTCTAAGGTGTCATTTCATTAAGCCAGGAAAAAGGGTAGTGAATCTCATGAGTGCCACAATAAGAAAAAAAGCAATTAAAAGTTTCTGCAATAAGTCGTCACAATCAGTTGAATCGCAACCCCAACTTCAAAGGCTTTTATATACCAAATTTTTTCAGTGAAAAAAATTGAAAAGCGTTGTCATTTTGATCTTTCCTTAGCAACAGGTCTTGTATATTGAACCCTATACATAACAAGCAAGGAAATTTCCTTCCCTGGCCAAGTATTTTTAAAATGCATGCATATGGTCAAGCTTAAAATACAAGTGTACTAACAAAAAGAGAAACTGACCTGTGTTATGTCGGTGATGTTAGGAGTCATCTTTGCCCATACTGGGACAGTAGCTTTTGCATTAATCCAGCCACAAACCTCTTCCAACAATGCACAATCTTGGCCAACTGCAGCACCCATTTTACGCTCAGGCATGCCATGAGGACATGAGAAGTTGATTTCTAAAGCATCCTAAGAAACATTTCAGGAATCTTAGATGACAGAAAGCATCCAATTTAAAGATTAGCACAAAAGTTAGCAATCTGTGAGGACTAAATCTTACAACTCCAGTTTGCTCTACTCGGTCAATAAGTTCCTCCCATGCAGCTTTGTTATACTCCTCCATGATTGAAGCAATGAGAATCCTATCAGGATATTCTTCTTTTAATTGCTTAAATTCTTTCAACATTGTTTCAAGAGGCCGGTCACTTATGAGTTCTATATTCTCCCAACCAATAATTTGCCCCTTGGCCGAGCCATTTGCACCAGCTCGTAGCCTAGCATATCGAGGAGTTACATTTATAACTTTCGCTGCATCTAGTGACACCTGGCAAATCAAGAATTGAAGATCATTTTTTTTTTTTCCTTTTATGAATAGATCAAATAGCTTAGCATGGAAAGGTGACAACATGCTTCAGATAAGTTGGAAAGAAAGATTTCTCCAACAAAACACAGAAACTGTGACCCTAGGCACTTCATTCATATGACGTGGTCAAAATGAGACAATTAAAATATCCTGGTCGAAACTGGTTGTTGCAAATGATAGTCCTTGTAAGAACATTTAACTTATGAGATCAAGTTACAGAGCATCCCTGAAAAGTAATTATCAAAGCACACAATGCCCCTCGATTTCTTCAATCAACTGCCCTGTCAATACCTATATCAATTACTAACTCACACAATCAACAAAACTACTTTATACTGATCAACATCTTGCATAAACAGCGAAATTATTCCTAAGAAAAGCTTTCATTTTTTTTTCACAATTTTGATACTAAAAAATAAATGTTTTATTTTGACAAAGACAAGGCAATCAATATCAGAGAGGAAAAGGAAGAAATAACATCAATAAAATCATGGATTCTTGTGTTTTCATAAAATAAACTCAACCCATTTGAGCAAGAGTCTAGGAACTGATCGAACAGAACCACAGTCAGCAATAACGATATGATTATCAAACATAACCAAACTTCGAACCATTCGATCCCCCCTGGATTTAGCCAAAACTCAACGGTAACATCGTGATCTTAAACTTTAGCATTGATATGTTCCCACTTCCAAAATCACTCGATCAAAACTATCCCGGAAGAATATATATATATATTGAACAGAAAAGAAATGAAATTAAGTCCTGCTATGAGTATGTTCTCCTGATAAATTTAACAGAAAAAGAAACACAGAAAAGAAAAGAAAAGAGATAAAGTGAAAAGGCTCACAGTTTTAGCAATGACAGCACCCCAGCCTTCATCAAAAGCCCTTTTCATGACAGTATAATTGGTACCAGGTGGACCAGACCCAATAACAAACGGGTTAGGCATATGTAACCCATTTACAGTGACACTCAAATCAGGCTCTCCCTGATTCTGTCCTTGAGAACCCACCACCTTCAAGAACCCGATTTTACTCCTGCCACGTTGAGTTTTCAAACGGAGCCGAGTAAACTCAGTAACAGAATTGCTCCCCCTGATCTGGGACAAACTCAAAGAAGCCATAACTAATCAACCAAGAAAGAGAAAGAAGATACAGAATTGTTTTCGGTAGTTAAATGTTTTATTAAATGAAAATGGAGATGGGAAAGAGTGTGATTGAATCTGAGTTAATACGATTCAGTATGGGATATTTCAGAGGAATCGATTGCGTCTATTGTAGTATCTGTATTTGATTTTACTGGTTTTGTTTTGAATACTCTACTGCTTGTCATTATTGACCTTCCTTGTCTGTCTGTCTTGCTGTTATTTTTTATATTGATTGACATAAGATTTTTATTATTTTTTTGTTAAACTGTGAGAAGTAATTTTGGATTAATGTTTACTATTTTTGCTTAAACAATATTAAAATAAAATTTGACTTGTGACCCTACACAGACACCAGTAGGGGTTATAGGAAGTCGGGATTTGATGCATAATTATATCCAATTTATTTTTTAATATTTTATCAGATATAAATTTGATTAATTTATTTTGTTAAGATCAAAACGGGTTGAAATGTAATGTTATGCTAAAATTTTTATAGATATTATAGTTATTCATGAGATAAATATATTATTTTTTTTATTTAATAATTATATATAAAAAAAATTAGTTGTAACCGATGGAACTAGATAAGACTTTTAAAATACATATATTATAAATTATGAACAGTATAAAAATTATTATAATTTTTATATAAAAACAAAACAAAATCATAGTCAAACATTTCATTAACAGTTATGATTCAATATGATACAAAAACAAATTATTAAGAAGAGACTATAAAATGCTTTTAAATTTTATGACTTGACTAAGAAAATAAAAGTTCAATCTAGATTATTGAAATTTTTATTTGGCTTTGAGCAACCCATGCATTTGGACCTTATTCTTTTTAATTTTACTATTTTTTTTTATTTTAAAAAAAAAATAGCAGGCAACCAAAGTTTTCAAGAAAATAAGGTTGGTTTGTTTTTTATCAAAAAAATCTCATTTTCAACAATATTTTGACTTAAAAAAAAACATTATAAACACCTTATAAAACATATTTATAATCTTTAACAGCTCAAAAATTGGCTCCAAGACTTATAATTAGTTTGAAATTAAAATTATTTATGGGTTTAGATCTATCATTTTAGGCAAGTTTAAGAAAAAACAAACACCTTTTTATAAATTGTACTCTTAAGAAGGAGTCCAAGTCTCCATTAACATCAAAACCACTCGTTTTCGTGGTTAAAATTGGTCTTAATCGAGACTTTTTCTCTCCATCACTAGAATCCGGTAAATTTTTCTCTTCTTTCTCAAACTAGAAACAAAAAATAAGGAAAAATAAAATTTAGGATTAAAATTAAATGTCATAAATGTTTAGTGACTGAAAGTGTGTAAATTGAGAAGTTGGAGGACCAAAGCATATATTTAGCTCCAAGTTTAGAAAAATCCTCTCTTTTTTTTTCTAAGTTTTTCATCTTAGTCCCCTATCTTTGAATCTTGTCATTCCTTGATAAATGTGCTTTAATTGGGCATTAATTTGGACCTATAAGGGTATAATAAAAAAAAACAAATTATTGTGGCAACCCACAGTGATTTTGTTCCTTAATGAACAATGGTATAAGAAATTATATTTTCCCCACGTCTTTTAGAGTATTTTTTTAATGGCGCCAACAACATTGACATTAGACAAGTTTGTTTTATATAGAAAATTTAATGTATCCAGATATTAAATTGGACTAGATTAGCTGGTTGAGTCATATTAATTTTTTTTGTTAGCCAAAATAGATTTTAACCTAATCAAACTTGAGTAATTCAATGGATCAACCTGTAATTTAATTGATCTGATAAAATCTAGATGAGACTCGGTTATATTAACTCCAAGTTTTTTTTTCTTCTAACTATTATTCAAAAAAACTTTATTGAATTTTAAAAAACTCACAAAAAAAAAATTATTTTAGGATTTACTTGGTGAACTCCAATTCGGATAACTATGCTCATATGTATTCTACATTTTTTAAAAAAAAACTAATATTTTAAAACTACTTAGTCTCAATATTTGAAAAATAGCTTTAAAAAATCGTTTTGATTGTAAAAGCACAACAATGAAGGTCATTTGGATCCAATCCTTATCGTTTTTATTTTGAACTCTAAGAATAAATGGGAAGAAAGAAACTATTTGGTCTTAGTATAAATGGCCTGCCTAAAAGGTCACCAAATAGATTATTTTATTTCATGTTATTCAACAAAAATGGCCCTACAATTTTAAAAAATAAAAATTAAGGAAAGTCAAAATATTGTTTCTAGATTTTTTCAAGATTTATTTCAAAATGGTAACAAGTTCATGCCTACATTTTCTAAATCACATGGAGGGAAGATTGTTGTTTTCATGTGCAAGAAAACCCACAGGCAAATTGCCAAAAGACTTGCCTCGTTCTATTGTCATTTGTCAAGAAAGAGGACATCAAGTGATCTTGGCGTGAAGGACTAGGATGCTTCAGCATCACCCAACTGTAATATATTTTTATAATATAGTTTGTATTAATGTTACTTTTTGCTGTCCGATCCTTTTCTTGTCAGAAAACAATAGAGTGACGTGGATCTTGATTTGGAGATGGAGTTTTGTGTATTATTTACTGGAAAGATGCAAAAAATCGATCTGATAACAGCTAAGGCTCATGGGATGCCACCTTCTTTTTATACATTAATTGCCAATCCTCGTATCTCATTAGGGTTACTGGAGACTTATATGATTGTTAATTTCAGGATTTATAAAGACTTATATGGTTGTTAATTTCAGAATTTATAGAGACTTATATAATTGTTAATTTTAGGATTCATAAGATTAATTGAGGTGCGTACAAGCTGGCCAAACATTCACATTAATAAAAAAATAAAATGAATACAAAGTTTTTCGAGTAATTATTTTTAAAGTTTTATTTCTTAATTTTCTCGACACACAGCTACGTATTAGTCAAAAGGATTGAGAAAACTCGGGTGTTCATAACATAGATTTGATATTTTTGTATATAAAATTTGGTTGGAAAATAGCTTGATTATTTTAAACAATAATAAATGATTAATATCCTCAGGTGGCCACTGGCCAGGTTTATGAGGCAATAAGATTGGATTCTTGACATTATTACGTAATTTTTTTTTTTTTACTAAATCTTTCCCTTGGTGATTTAACACACATTTTTCATCTCAATATGATGCATTCAGGGGGACTTAGTAAATTTTATTAGATGAGTATCCAGATCAGAAAGTTGCTCTTTGTTTCGTTTTTCTCTTAGTTCTCTTGTTAGACAAAAAAAAAAAAAAAACCCCAGTTATCGCTAGTGATTTTTCATTGACGATAGCCTTTTATCTCCATTGTTTTTTTGTTCTTTGTATTTTTTTTTTAGTGTTCACAAATCAAATCTACATGTTAAATAAATAAAAACTCGATTAAATTTATTTATTGAAAAATAAATTTTATAATTTTATTTTAAAAAAAATTATCTCAAGCTCATAATCTAAATTATAAATTTGACAGGTTAACTCGAGTTTTTTCTCTTTTTACTTATTATTTTATCTCTAATTTATCTTTCAACATTAGATTGATTGAGAATTAAACTTCGTGATTTGTTATACTTTGATTTCTATGAGGTTATTCTCGTCTCATGACTCGAGTTATGAGTTTGGCAAGTTGACTTGAGTTGTTTTTTATATCTTTTTTTAATCATTATTTTTCCATTTTATCTTTTAAAAATGATTGATTGGGAATTAAGTATCGTAATTTATTTTTATTTTCATCATTCAACATTGAATTTATTAAAAAATAAGATTTATAATTTATTTTTATTTGTTTCCTGTAAGGTTATAGTGGTCTCATGACTCAACATGTGAATTGACGAGTTAGCTCGGATTGATTCAAATCAATATAATATGTTTCCGTCTTAATATTTATAAAACAAATCTCATATTGAATATTTATTTTGAGTTAAACTATGTTTTTACCAGTCATCCGGATTGATTTTGGACTCACCAAGTCAAACAAGTCATATTAGATCAATCATAACACGATTGTTTTTTTTTAATATAAAAAACCTAAATATATATTTTTTTGTCAAAAGTTTTTTGATCCGACCATCCATGTCAATATCAATAAAGGGTGGGCCAAAATATAGTATAATACTAAAGTGATTCTTATTCAATGGGTCGGCTTAGGGCACAAACGAAACTTGGGCTACATAATTTTATGCCCCGTGGCTCTTCTTCTTCAAGGGCTTCAGAAGATTGTGTTCTATGTCAATAGCTCAAACCTGATCCAAGGAGATGCTTAGGCCTTCCCAATCCAATAAATGTTCGAGTAATATTTCAATATTTTATCTCTCTATATTCCAATAAATGTTCGACAAAAGCCTATCCCACTCACTGTTCTGTGTCGATTTTTCTCATCTTGTCCCCTAAAATTGTTTGTTTTATGCACTTCTGTCTCTAAACTTTTTCCCTTTTCAATTTAGTCATTTGGATTCATTTTCCACATTGTTTTGTGAGCTTAGATGTTTTCCAATTTTCTCAGCTACCTTGCCCTGCATCTCATTAGATGTTCTGTCGTTTAATTGATGAGTGATTTTCTGCACGATTGAATTTTTTTAGTATAGAAAAACAATTGAAAGGTGAAGGGCCAAAATTAATATCAAGGATGGAATAGAGGCTTTTGTCGTAGAAGACACACAAAACTATAAATTAGATCCCTTAAGTTTAACTTTTTCTCATTATTGATTCTCTTTTTTAGCTCTTTCCGTTATGGTCTTAAACTATATTTTATTTATGTTTAATCCTTGAATTCTAAAAAAGAAGAGTTTCAAAAAAATATTAGGAGAGAGAAAACTCTAGCTTGGCTGGTTCTGAACACCATTAACCTTAGTTATTGTCAAAAATATTATTAATTACAGTGGATACAATTTAGTAAAAAAAAATTAAAAAAAAAATCTGTTTTACTATTAATATATATTATTGTCAAACTTAGATAAATTAAAAAAATAATAATTAGGCATTATTTTTTAAATTTTAGTTTATATTGGAAGTTGTAATTAATAATATTATAATAACATTAGTTATAAAATAAGATCTGGCCCAGTAGGTTAACCTTAGGTTTGGATTGGTTTGAGTTTTAAAGAAAAAATAGAGAAAGGATTGACCCAACTTAATTCGATTGAAACTTGGTTTGACCCGAGATAAAACAAGCGTAAAAAACTCAAACTTTGGATTGACTCATGACTCAAGTTTTAAAATTACAATAATAATAATTTTTATCCATACATTAACTCAGGTTAACTCGGTTGACACTCCAGATTCATGATTTAAGTCGACCCCCAAGTCAAGTTTGAAAACTATAACAATAACCAATTTTATTTTTATATTGACCCGGGTTGACCCTCCCAATCTGTGACGCAGGCTTTACCCCGAGTCAACACTTGAATCGGGTTTTAAAATTATGATAATAATCACTTGTGTTCTTATAATGACTCGGATCAACCCTCCCGACTTATGACTCAGGCCTTATCTTGGTTCGATCTCTGAGTCGGATTTTAAAACTATAATAATAACTATTTTTATTTTTATATTGATCCAAGTCCATGGTTCAATTGACCTGTGACCCGGGTCTTATTCTAAATCGACTATTGAGTTATGTTTTTAAACTATGATAATAACCACTTTTATTTTTATATTGACTCGTGTCAAGCCAAGTTGTCCCTCCTGATTCGTTACTTGATTCTTGCCCACATCGACTCTCGAGTTTAGTTTTGAAAATATGATAATAATTATTTATATCTTTTCATGTTTTAGCTGGATAATTTTGAAATTAAGAGTTTTTTACAATGATAATTTACAAATTAAAAATAACAAATATTGTTTTTGAAGTCTTGTTTTCTCCATACCTTTTATTTTAAAAATATAAAAATTTATTTAAAAATTATTTTAAAAACATATTTACTTTTACATCTTGTAAAAAAAATAATTACCATCTAAGATTAACTAGAAAAATAATTAAATAAACGAATACTTCTTTTTGACTTAATTTGAAACACTTCTTGACCTCCTCCGGTTATAACTAACCAAACTTTTATAGAAATGAGCATATAAAATCTCGTGAATAAATTTAAGCCCATCAAATATAAAATTATTGTTATTTTTATCAGATTATACATTGAACGAGTTCAAGCTTTTTTGCAAACTTAAACTTTATCCATCTGACCTATGAAGACATCGACGACATGTTAAAAGTTGAAGAAACATATTAAATATACCAAAATCATTTATATATAAAAAAATGCATATAGTAATTATAGATTTTGGATTAAAATGTCCAAAGTTTTAGCTGTAAAAGCCATGAAAACAACGTTTTAGTAGCAATTTGCCCCTGGCTATGGTCTGTCTACCACCTATGCATGAGCTGAAAATCACTTTAGGAAAGCAATGGCACATGGCACCATCCATGATGACTAGCAACTTGTTTGTTGCCTAGTGGCAAGTGTACTCACGTGCATGCACCCAGATCTTGATTAAAGATTTTTGCTGACTCGTCTTGCAATAAATTCTTATACTTCATTACCCGGCTTTTGTGGATCGAAGCTGTCAAAAGCAATCACTTCGGTACTATTTGGTATTGTGTTTATAACTGTGCTTCATTAAATTTAATTTTTTTTTGTTAAAATTAAGTGCGATTTATATTTTTTAGATCGTTTTAATGTACTGATATTAAAAATATTTTTTTAAAAATAAAAAATATCATTAATATATATTTCGGTATGAAAAGCTATTTGAAAAGCAACCGCTTCCGTTCCAAGTACATCCCAAGTTCCATTTCTATTACAAGTGTCAAATCAATCTTCCTCTATGGATGGCAAAGTTTTATTGCAAGCTTCCATCAACTAATGGAACACATTTTCGGGACTTTTTTTTTTTTTGAAAAAATTAGCATAGTAAATTAAAATTTTTGGTTGAATAATATTATTTTTTAAAAAATTAGTTAAATAATACACTTTTATCTTGTCATACTTGTAAAATATAAAATTTACTAAATATTGATATTTTCCAAGCGTGAAAAATAATTATCGCGCTTCTAAATTGTAACAATTTAATATGTTGACTCATTGCTAATCCCCTGGCTTAATTGGTTGGTCGGTTGATCCAGTTACATGAACCGATCAACTATTTCATAGAAAAATCATAATTTTATAAAATTTTTCTTTTAAATATTTTTTATGAGTGTCGATGATGTAGTCAGGTTTGTGATAACGAGTAATTTTGAGTTATCTAAATTTGAGTCTATTGCAGCTAGAAAATGATTTGCCTTAAACAGATTACTTAGATGGCCCAGCATAAGTATTTTATTGAATAGTGGGACAAGTCTAGACCTAAGAGAAAGTTTAGTGGCGTGAAACCAGAATGATGGCTAAAAAAGACCATAACTTTTGATCCGATCGTTAGATTATGTTTAATTTTTACATGAATTTTTGGATGTTGTTTTTCTTAGTATAATAATGGGATCATTACTTCGACCATCGGGTCTTTAAATTTTAAAAATATCATCTTGGGGTAATGATTTTGACAGTTTTATGATTTTTCTAATTATTTTCAAATCGATCACCCAATTTAATTGACTATTATAAACTGGTTGGCCGATTAGTCATGAATTTAATTGATGCTACGGTTATGAACCGCAACATCAATTTTTTTTTTTTGTTCAGAATTGCAACATTTAAAAGTATGTTATTTTACCAAAACTTTTTACTCTTATGTTAGTTTGTAATTTTTTTTTATTTTGTATACTAATTGCCTAATTTATCCACATTTATGTGAAAGATAATTTGGATAAACTCATCTCAATAATTTAAACAATAATATTTTTTTTGGGAACCATGGACTTAAATTCAAAGGTAATAAGCTCAATCCAATGAGCCTTCCAATTTACTAGCAAAAAAACGAGAGGAAAAACTATAATATTTATGGCCTCGTATGATCATGTATCTCTTTGTTGCAACTTAAGTAATAACATGGTGCTTGTAGTCTATGCAATAATTAGAAAAGAAACATGTTATTTAGTGATGTGGAAATTGTGCAAGATTCTTTCATTACGATATCAACTTTCTTTACCATGTCGAGTGAATTTAATTAAATAAATACCTGATTAATTCATAATTTAACCACTAAAAAATCTTATTTGTACACATGATTTTAGGAGTAAATAAAAAAAACTAAAACACCGATTAAACAAAGAAAATTGAAAAAAAATAATCTAGATAACCGAATCATGAAAAGGAACCAATTAAATTTATTAAATTATTTAAAAAATATTCGTTTTGGTTCAATTTCGGTTTTGTAAGTCTGAAACTAAAAAACCGAACCTAAAAAAAAAACAAACAAAAAAAAAACCAAAACCAAACCTATTAGAAAAGTTCTAAAAACCAAAAAAACATATAGTTTTTATTTTTAATATAAAATAACCGAACCAAAACCAAACCAAACAAACCGAACCGAAACCAGTTGGTTAAATTTCAATTTTTAATATAAAAACAAAACTGAATCGAAACTGGTCCGTTTGAATTGATTTCAGTTTTTTTTATAAATTTTACAAAATTTTAATTTAGTTATTTTTTATAAATAAAAATCAAATCAAGCAAAAAATAATCAACCCTACATGATTTTGTAACATATTACAAATATATAGTTTTCAAAAGAAAAACAAAATAATCTATCCGATGAAACAATTCCTAACGGACAAATCTTCTACAGATTTCGATAGGCTCGCAGCCTAATATTTTATGACATTGCACGTGAAAATTAGTGGACTAAAGATTTTTTGGGGCAGAGATCAGTGTTCTCTAACTCTCGTGCACGCTTTTAGCTAGAAAGTGGAGAGGGCCCACACACCTACCTAATAAGAGTCTATGTGGCGATCGAAAATTAGCTGGATCTGCTCACCCAAAATAAACGTGACCACGTGTTACATATAAATTACAAACAAGCAAGGAGTAATTATGCATAAAATTCCAGCAAAATTAAGAAACACGCCATAGGAAAAATACTGTTTTATTAAGGAGCGAATAATTAGGGATTGCTATAGTGATTTGTCTTTTTTTTTTTTTAATTGTTGTGCTTTTATAAGCACGAATTAATGCTTAATTAAAGCTTAATTAAAACTTTTTTTTTTTTAATTAAGAAAGTGTAAACTTCAAATACAAAAATACAGAGGACTAATATGAAAAATAATAAAAAAAGGATTTTTCTAAATATAGAACTAAATATTTTTGATATTTAATCTTGGTCCCACACTCCTTATCCAGATCTAATAAGATCAAGTTTAAAATTAAACCATATAAAAATTAGTTTTACATAATTTATTTAACTTAATCAGTCTAAAATAAACCGAACAACTATTAAAAAATTATAAAAATAAAAAAATTACTTTACAAAGCATTACACCTCAATAAAAGTTTTAGTATAGAGCAAAACTTAACATATACTTTACCTAGACACCCATTCTATCATTGTAGTGGTTGCAAGAATTATAAAAATTTAATTTAGATTAAGAAAACATGACAATAAATTTATGATTGGAGGAAATTTCTTTTGAAACACAGGTTTCATGTTATTATGATCTTGTTTGTCAGCACAATTGGTTGTGTTTTTAAATGAGTTTTTTTTTCTTGTTTAAATATTTTCCCTCCCTTTTATTCGTGACCTTTTTGGTGTCCAATATTTTTTATCACATTATTTTATGACATTATCTTGGATAGAAGGAAACTGACGCAAAACTGAGCATTTAAGTTTAATATAAATTAAAATTCTCAAATATAAAAAAACTCTATAATTATAGAAAAAAAAATATAAAACTAAAAAACCATAATAATATTGAATATATTAAAAAATAATTTTGGAAAACAATTCCCTAGAAAAACATTATTATGATACAAAATTGAAAAATACAAAATCCCCTAAATTATTAATTTGGCAAGAAGTTTCTCACGCCTTGATCATATTGTAGAAACATATACCAGTTACACTTGTAGAATGTATTACTTTATTGAAGAATATTTTATTTTTTAAAATATGCTTAACAAGGTAATATTTGTGATTGTAGTAGTATTTAATTTTTAGAGTATTTTTTTATTTAAAAATATATTAAAATAAATTTTTATTTTATTTTTAACTATTAATATCAGCACAATCCAAAATTATATTAAAAAAATAATTTGAACTAAAAAATTAAAAACATTTTTTGAATGCAAAGACACAGTATAATCCTACCCCAAATTTATTAAATTAATCCACGACAAGAAAAGTGACTGAAATCGCTACGTACGGATGGAATCTTATAAAAATCCCAGGTCCTGGAAATGTCTTGACACCATTGGATAATGGCTGCCATGACTAGCTCTTCCAGAAGCAAGCAAGCAAACATATATATATATATATATATATATATATATATATATATATATATATATAGATAGGTGCAAAAATAGAAATGATTTTAAAAAAAAATTCCTCTCATTTCAAGAGCAGTTTCACTGCTTGAATGAACAAAAGCTACAAAAGATTCAGATAAAGAGAATGTACAAATGAAAGAAAATTCCGAAAATATGTTCCCGGCCCAAAAAATTAACTGGGCATTCGGGTCAAATCACAAGTCCACTAAATCGGATCTTGGATCTTTGCATACAAAAGGGTGAGACAATAGTTGAGATGTCGTCCACCTCTTACTCGACTCCTTCTGCAAGCAACACTGAATAAAGTCCCGGAACTCCTCCGATGCTCCCTCCGGCAAGCTCGGCGGATCGCCGAAACAAATAGCACACATAAGAGTAGCCCAATCGGGTCTTTGACCCGGTGGAAGAAATGGAAAGTGACCCAAATAAAGCTCCATCAGAGTAAGTCCCAAGCTCCAAATATCGCCGGCAAAACCATCGTAATTCACACCATAGGTACCGGGATCAAACCTCTCAGGGCTCATGTAAGCACAGGTACCGACATAGGAATTACAAGCATCTAGCGTACGTTGCATGATTTTACTTACACCAAAATCAGCAATCTTCACTTCCATGTCCTTGTTAACCAGCAAATTCGAAGGCTTGATGTCTCTATGAATGATCTTCTGGCCATGTAAATAACTGAGACCATGCAGAACCTGCCGCGCCACGTGTGACAGTTTGGACTCATCAAACGCACCATATTTTTGCAGGATTGAATCAAGTGTCCCCAATTCCATGTATTCCATCACAATCACGATGTCCCCAGATGGTTTTTCATAACTTCCATGGCACTGAACAATATATGGAGAATCTGTACGGCGAAGAATCTCGATTTCTCTGTAGATCTGGCGGCGGACTAGCGGGTCGCTATCTCCATGCACAACTTTAAGCGCATAAATTTGTGAATTTCTCTTATGCCGTACTTTATAGACCGTGCCACCATTACCATGGCCTAGAACATGGATTTTCTCAATATCATTGCACGATATGCTAGAGGAGTTGGAGTTGTTGTTGTTGTTGGTGGTGGTGGTGGTGGTGGGAGGGAGAGGTAAAGGGAAGCGAGGGCGGCAGTCGGATAGTTCAGGGAGACGGAGGTTAATCTGTCGGCGTTCACGGACAAGGGCCATGTGGTCAGGGGAAAATGTGTGATGTTTTTGGAGTGGTTAAAGGAAATGAGGAAGTGGGGGATTCTTATACAAGTGGAAACAAGAAAAGCACGTGGATGATTTATATTTTTTATTTTTTTATATTTTTTTGGGGAAGGATGGTGGAAGGAAGGGCGTGGTGGGTGTATAAAAATTGAGAAGAGTTTTGTTTTCTAGGAGGAGTGCCGTTTGATTGATGGAGGCTACTTTTCAGTGCATCCATTTAATAATAATAACCAGCCATTTCGTTTTCTTTTAATTCTAATCTTAATCCACAATTAATTTAATTTATTATCATTTTATAATGCTATAATTAAGTGTTATAAGTAAATGGTAATCATATATAATTACTGGTCGTGCTGTGGTTATCGAGTCATATAAATATATAATGGTTATGGTCCTAGAAATTTGTTATTTTTTAGTAAATTATTACTATTATTAAGATTTCTTTATTAATGTAATTATTCATAATTAATACAGGTAAATGTATATAATTTTGTAAATACCAATCTTAACACAGTAATCATATTAGTTAATTCATGTGCATTTATAGATATTTAAATTTTAAATATTTCGCAGGTGTAGCAACATAAGCATTACCTTTACATAATTATAATTTTTCATTAAAAAATAATTGAAAACACGATTTAATGCCATGCTCATGGTGTAATTGTGACATTGTGTATATATTGGAGTACCAATTTGTAGATATTAATATTCAAGGCACTTGATAGAGTACGAAAAACAGTAGTTAAGTACTTAGATTTAAAATCTCAAAACCATAATATATTAATCAATTTATACTCAGCGACAAATCATAACGTTAATTAACATGTATCTAGCTTAATGCTCTAGACCTATAAGGAATTCAAAATTAAATGTGATTTTACCATAGTTTTGAAACTTGGTCTGGTGGGTCGACCCGGAGATGAAACCGAGCCGGATTGAAGAAAAAAAAAAAAAAACTCAGTGTGACTTGGCAGGTTGACTAGGCAAGACTCGGTCAAAAACCCGGTTGCAACCTGTATATTTTTTTTCTTCTTAAAACAATATAATTTGATTTTAAAAAAAATTAATTCAAATGATCCGGTCAAAACTTGAAATCCAGGCTTTAAACTTGACCAAACAGATCTAAAAATTAATTCGAATTTAACAGGCTTTAAATTCGAATTTAACTCTTGAAAAATAATATCCGCTCACCCGTCGTCTAAAAATATATTATCCACAATACAAATATAAAATATTATTGACGCCCACCCAAATTGCCCACAATATTTTGCATAAAGTGGTTATATAGTCCATAGTACAAATGTTACTACGCCCATCATATCCATTTGCCTGCCGCCGGCTGATTCTTTCAGGATCGGAAGAAAGTTTGACAAGATTATAAGCAGCCATTAATTGTTCTTATCTTTTCCTCATTTTGTATTACAAGATACTTTGCTCTTCCCTTCAAGCTTAAGCTATGAGTTAGGTTAGATTTAGATTTGTTGACCTAAATTTCGAAAAATGGAATCGGTACGTGCAAGATCGAGCTGAAGACATTTCAACTATTTACTTGCATAGGATTAAGGGTTGGTAATATTTATATAATGAAGATTATAATAATAAATAAAATAATGCAATTTGCCCGATTTAATCTAAGATAGGGCCTCTTGTTGATATTAATAATGTGGGATAGATGGGTTAGAGCTGGGATGATTCTCTTAATAAGTTAATATCGTGAAGCCAGCATCAAGTGGCGCCAAAGAAGCTAATTAATTAATGCAATGAATAAGGTATTAGGTTTAACTATTTTTTTCACTTAGAAATTACATAATTAAAATCTTTTGTTTAATGTTTTTACTGTAGCATGTACTATAGTCGTGACAAATATGTGATTTTTGGCTTTTTTTTAGACAAAAACTTTCTTAGAATTTTTTTTTACTTAATATATTTATCATCATTTATTTTCTTATCTTTATTTTCTAGTAATATATTTTTATTTTTTCCTTTTTATAATTAGAATTTTGTTTTTAAAACAACTATTTAAAAAAGGCTGTATTTCTATTTTTTTACCAAAATAATTATTAAAATAGCTAGTATCTTTCAAGTTGTAACCAATAGAACACAGTTTTCAATGGATATAATTAATTAGGGAAAATATCAAATTAATTTGATATTCTAAACTGATTCTCAATGTAGTTTGCAACTAAACTTTTCCCAATTAAGCCCACATTCTACATGTGAGTTGTAAGAGGTGTTTGTACAGTAGTGGTTTTAAAGTGTTTTTTTTTTAATTTATTATAATAATATTTTTTTATTTTTAAAATTTATTTTTAATATTATCATATCAAAATGATTTAAATACATAATTTTTTTTTAAAAAAATTATTTATTTTGAAAACTATAATTGAAACACGAGACCATACATCTTCTACATCTAAAAATCCTTCCACTTTTTTAATAGAAAACATCAAACTTTCCACAAAATTATTAACATAGATTGGACTAGAAACCTCTAACAGTTTAACACCTAATATGAAAATATGTAAGTCGAAAATCCAATTGAGAATTAGTAGATATTTGAGGATTAATTTGGGATTTGTTATAATAGTTTTCTAGCTATTTAAACATGGATAAGGAGATTCACGTTTAAGTGCATTTAACATCTCCTTTTATAATTTTAATTCAAATTCAAAGACATTGATTACATAATTTTTTTTCTAAGATTCCATATACCTAAAAACTAGTTCAATAATATTCCTTCCATTAGTAAACACTAATTGAATTCTCTAGACTTTTGAGAGCTTGGAAATAATCAATAGTGTTCTTCCTCATAATTTCCGAGCTAGAAATCTAAATTAAAGACTCGAGATGAAAGTTTTGAATGCATTTTCCATAAATTCTCATCTCTAGGTCAATTTTTTGACTCATATCAATTGTGATAGTGTTTGACATTGTATTTTGAAAGTGTTTTTAAAAATTTTATTTTTTTTTATTTCAAATTAATATATTTTTAATGTTTTTAGATCATTTTAATGTGCTGATGTTAAAAATAATTTTTAAAAAATAAAAAAAATATTATTTTAATATAATTTAAAATGATAAATACTTTAAAAAACAACTATAATTACACTTCTAAACACAGGAGAACAAGTCAGACCCAGATTTCAATTCAATAAAATTTAAGAATTCAATTAGATTGAGCTATCAATCAAGGATTAACGAAGCCTGTACACAAAGAAATGCTTTAGCAAGGAAGAGTAGAAGAAGCTGCTGCACTAACAATGGAGGGTGCTGCCAAAGGCGGCCATGGACATATAAAATGAGTCACTTGAATCTAGCCGTCTTTACATATCTTTCAAGACTTGGGAATTTCGATTATTCAAAATCAACCATGATGGTGACGATGCACATCGACATCAATCATTTACCATGGAATATTTTATTTATTTATTTATTATTATAGGATACAAGCAAAGCTAGAACTATTTTTGTTCCTTTTCATCTTATTTTCCATGGGGTGATGCTTCCCTCTCTCTTCCTATTTCTATTTTAGTTGGTTGATGTTGAGTTCATAGTGAGCGTGGCAGACTAAATTGATGTAAATTAGGCCTATATTCATGCATCGTCTCCATCAACATCCATCAAATGGAAATATATAATTGATTACTTGCATTTTTGTTTAGCACGGGTTTTTAATGAAATTATATAATTTATTTATTTATTTAATAGATTAAAAAAACTGGTTTTTATTTTAAAAACTAATAATGAACATGAAATAGAAAAAAAAAATATTATGCCACATCAACTATTCAAACTTATAACACAAGTTATTAAACTAGAAATACCATACATGAAAATTGATGAAACTCAATCCCCAACAAATCTAACATTAAAAGATGAATTATCATTATTATTACTATCACTATTATTATTGTTATCATTTTTATTATTATTATTATTGTCATTATCATTACTATTATAAATATTATTATAATTACTACCAATACTAATTATTATTATTATTACTATCAATGTTATTATTACTACTATTACTATTAATAATATCAATATCGTTAATGCTACTACCACTACTATTACTATTACTACTATTACCATTTATTTTTAATATTATTTTCATAATTATTACTATTATTATCATCATCACAATTATTGATTTGATAATCACTATTATCATCATAATAAACTATTATTATCATTATCATTATCATTACTACAATTATTGATATCATAACCACTAATACCATCATAATAAACTACTACTATTATCATAATTATTATTGTTATCACCACTATTACTATTTTAATAATATTTTTAGTATTATTAGTAATATTGTTAGTATCATTATCAATGTTACTAATACAATATTATTATTGAAATAAAAAAAACCATGAACTTGATTTGAATGATAAAATTAAAGACCATAAAAATTTTAATAAAAAAACAAAGGAAACAAATAAGAACTCAAAAGATAAGAACCAAACTGAAATTAATACTATTATTATTGAAAAGAAAAATAAAAAAACTTCATTTAAAAGATAAAATTAAAAACTATAAAATTTTTGACTTAGAAGTTAGGAAAAAAAATCAAAATTAGAAGGACTAAATTGAAAAATATTATATATATAAATTAGAATTGAAGAGTTAAATTAAAAACAAATAAAATTTTAAAAAATAACTAAAATAAAAATTAAAAACTAAAAGGATAAATTCTAAAACACCAATAACTACAAGAGTGCTGAATTTAGCTTTTTAAAGATAGAAAATAAAATGAAAAATAAAAAAAAGTCACCGGTAATAAACTGGCCTTTCCCGCTTTTTGGCTTGTGGTTTTCGTCTCGAGGGACCCGGAAGAGGGAATTTGAAAGCCGCGCGTGGGAGGCCAGAACGACTGCGCTAAGAGCATCTCCAATGCAAAAAGCTAAATTGAGAAGCTAAATTGATAAAATAGCTTTTTGAATAGTATAAATATAGCTTTTTTGATTATATGTATTCCAATGGTAAAAAGCTATTTAAAAAAGCCATTTATATTTTAATATATTTCATGTTAAATTTATTTTTATATAATTATGTAACTAATTTAGATATTTTATATATAATATAATTATGATGTTATTAATTATATAATTAATATGAGTAATTTATAAAAATAATATAAAATTTAATGAAATAATATGAAAGTTAAAAGATATAATTTAAAATTAAACTTAAAATTTATTTATATGAATATTTTTAATTTTCAGTTTTATATGCTACTGTTAAAAATTTAATTTTTTAAAAGTAAATTTAAATTCAAACTTTGAAAAAACCATTAATATTTTAAATTTTGATTTTCAATTTTTTTTAAAAAAAGTTCATGCTTTGAAAAAATTAAAACAAGAACAAGTTTATTTCCTTGCTTTTAAAGGGAAAAAAAAATATTGTTAACCAATGGCTATAAAAATAGCCATTGGCAAAGTTACTTTTTTTTTTTTGGCTATTTTTACATAAACATGTAGAAATAGCTTCTTTCAACTTAAAGAGCCATTTTAGCTTTTTATTTGGCTGCTGGGTTGGAATGTTTTATTAAAGAAATAAAAGCTAAAAGAATATCTTTTTAATTTTATTTTCTTATTTATTTTTTCGGTTGGAGATGCTCTGAGCAGATGGTGCTCCATTGTGAAGGCTTTTAAATGCGAAAAGTCCGATAGAATTAAAATTCTAATAAACGGTGCCAACCATTTGAATATTCAGGCATTCGTATTTTCCTAGGAAGAAAAAATAAAACATGCCAGTTATCATTTAAACATGTGATCAATAAGGGTGTCTGTTTCCCCTCTTTCAGTTATCCTCTTCCTTCTTCTAGTCTTGGGTCAATTTGACTCTCTAACTTCATACTATGTTAGAACAAAATAAAATAAAAAATAAATTAATTATAAATTATAGGAAGCCGTATTTGTTTAATAGTTTTGAGCTCATCCTTCCGGGGAGCCTGTCCCTTCGACTCACCTTCCTAATTTGGAATTCTACTTTAATATTCAATGTTTTATTGCAGAGAAAACAAAAAACAATTCAATTGGGTTAGCAGCTGCGTTTATCTTTGCTGTATTATTTTCATGCTTTTTACTATTTTTATTTTTATTTTTAATTGTAGATCCACACTAAAAGGAAACACAGCAGCTAACTCAAACATTCTGACAGATACGCGAAGCATTTAGAAAATGAAAAGAAAGCAATCTCCGACAATGAAATTAAGCACTCAGAGGCTTCTTCACGACATAAATAATCTTCAAGCTAATAATGACAAATCAATGACAAAGTATCTAAGCATGTCCTCACACTTCAAATTCCACTATTTTAAAATTTATTGTAAAGAGAAGTATCTCGAACTCAAAATCTTAATCTGGGATTTCAAGAATGGTTTTTACTTGAAGAAACTATCACTACTTTACATTTGATTTCATGAATGGTTTTGACATCTTATTTTTTTTTTAGAGAAAGATCTTGTCTAATAAGTTGTTATCTAATATTATAATTACTAAAAACTTTAATTGATCAGTAGAGATTTTATAATACAAGATTGGTTACATAAAAAAAAAATATTATCATTCCTTAAGCGTCTTACATGAGGTAGACTGTATCGCTGATTTTATTTTAAATTGTTAAGGGTTTGTTATGTTTTTATATCTAATGATTTACCTATACTTTTCTTGACATTGGTGTTGGTAAATATTTCAGCTACAAATATTTTTAATTCTGGTGTTGATAAATATTACGTAGAAAAAAAACGTATAATATTACTGACTTTAGCGTTAGTGAATAAACTATAAAATAAATATATAAAACAAAGCATACATATTTTTTTATTTTTAAAAAAAGAAAAAAATATATTGAATACCAAATTTTCATTTCACAATAAAAATCCATATATATTTAAATATACAGTGAAATATTTTAAAAAATACGAGGGACCTATAAATAAATTCAAAAGGTACATAATTGTTTTTGGAATTTTTTGATATTAAATAAGGGTAAAAAAGACTAAAATAAAGAAAATTGAGTCAGCTGAGCCCGAGGCCCAGGCCAAGCTTTTTCTTTTTTTGTGGGCTGGGTCTGGACCAACCAGTGGACCCGCCAGGTTTGAGCAATGCTCCCTCTCTGTTTATGTCTTGCCTTGTGTGATTTATGGTTTCGTGGCCTTTCTCTGTCTGTCCCTTGTTTCTTGTTTTTGTTCTCCCTGGTTTTTATCTTCTTTTCGTTCTCTCAGTTCGTTGTTTTGTTTTCTGTTCATCACGTTCATCTTTGTTCTTTTTGTTCTCTCAGTTCATCATCCGATTCTCCTCCCTTGATCTTCCCCTCGGTTCCTTCTCTCTCCCCTGTTTGCGTCCTCTGATTTCCTTTTGTCACTCACTCTCTCTCTCTCTCTACTGGTTTCTTTCTTCCCCCCTGCTTTTCTGGTTTTTTCCCCAATTCGTCCTCAGTTCTTTATGGTTCTCCTCCTCTGTCCACCGTTTTTCGTGTTTTCGGCCTCCCAGTGTTCGCTTGTCTGTGTTCTTCCTTTTTCGTCTGTTTTTCCTGTTTTGTTCCCTGTGCGGTTCTCTTCTCCTTCGACTCCCCCCCCTCAGTTCGTCCTCTCTCCTCTGTTTGTGTCCCTTTTTTTCTGGGTTTTTCTCCTCTGGTTATATTTTTTTAGGTTTCTTCCAACATCTTCCAAACTATATAGCAGTCATGTTCTTGAGAAATATGATTAATAGACTTAGAAGATATCCATTTTCTAACATTAGCGGTAGCCTTTCTATTAAGCCCATTTCATTTTGCATCATCCATTTCATCAGGCTTTATTCCTTTACATTCAATCGGCAAAGCCAAATCATTGCAGTATAAGTGATCCTCCATCATTGTTTTCCATAGAAAATAATTTGAGGAAGTGAGCTTTATCATGCCCGAATCTTCCTTCTCCATTTTAACTGCACAAAAATTCAATGTACACAACCAGTGCTCTGATACCACTTGTTGGGAAAACTAGGAACAACCGAACCTCAATTTAGCGTAATACAATTCACAAGTCCCAATTATTTCCCTCTTTGTGCAGTAAAAACAGAATCAAACAATGACCAAATATAATGCAAAAAATCACACAAATCAACACCAAGATTTTTACGTGGAAAACCCGATGCGGGAAAAACCACGGGACCGTAGTCCACCTAAAAACTTCCACTATCAACAATAATGGGTTCACAACTGTTCTTCCTCAGATTCAACTAAGGGATACAACATAATATCATCAAGAACTACTTATTCTCGGATTACAACAAGATTATAAGAGAATTATTGGAGAAAAAACTCACAAACTGACAGCCCCGTTTTCTGTCAAAACGGCCAGCTTCCACGCCACCAATCTTCAATCCAACCGTCCAGAATGAAGTGCAACACGTCTAGAAGCTGCTGTCAAAATTTCAGCCCGATCCAACGGTGAACGAGCTGCGAATCGAAGGAAGAGCACGGACTGCTCTGCTGCCTCTTCTTCTCTTTTTCTCTCGGTTTTCTCTTCTCTCTTGTTTTTCTTCTACTGCGTCTACAGTGGCAGCTCCAGCTTTTAATTAAGTGAGGCAGTCAACTGCCTCTCCTTTAATTAAGGTGGTGGTCCCCCATCACATGGTGCGGGACCACACACAACAGTTCTTTCCTGTCTTTGAGAAGAGTTAGGGCTGTTGGCCACGATATCGTGGCCTCCGGAGAGGGCGTCGTGGAGGATAATGGGTAACTGCACAATCCCTGAAAAACCGGTCCCTGGGATGAGGAAGAAGGCGATAAACAGTTTTATGACACGGCGCCGTTTTCTACTCTGCAGTGGCTATTTAAAATTTGGTCACTGAAGTTATGAACTTTTGTAATCAAGCCCCTGGTTAAATTGTAATTGGAACCCTGCATTTTAGCATCATTTACAAAATGGTTAATTTGTGTTAATTTCTTGTAATTATAACCCGAATCATCCCTAAACTTTGGTATTTCTTCAATTAAGCCTCTGATTTCATTAAATAAACTAATTTTAAGTTCAATTAAGTCCTCAAACCTTTAATTTATGTTGTCATGATCCAAATTTCAATTTATTCTTCATTTTTTTCATTTTTTTTACTTTTACAAAATAAAATAAAATAAAATTAAAATTAAAATTAAAAATTGAATTACAACAATTTAAACTCCTGAATACTTAGTTATACTATGTTAAAAATGATTTTAATTTAAAAACTTAAATTATTACCTGTGATTCCAATAATATTTTACATTACTCATTAACACTCACAACACAAAACTATCAAGTAAATAGCTCCTAAAAAGTAACCAAATAGAAGATTAAACACATATTATCATCAATGTAACAAAAAAGAAGAAGAAGAAGAAGAAGCAAACTCTATCAACTCTTGTATCCAGGGAGGTTCCTCTTCATAGAAACTGTAAAAATTACAAGAGAGACGCTATCATTATCCTCACTTCAATCCAAAATGAATGTAAAACTACAATTTTGATTAGTGATTGGGAAGAAGATTTCCAATTAAACATGATAAATGACCAATTAAGCTACACTTTTGATCCTAATTCTGCTCAATTCTGGCTTCTACTCTTGAAGTCTCAATGACATATGCCACAGAGCAACTGAGAATTTAACTTCTGAGGATAGATAACCATCCAATGTCTCAATATATGTCTTCGTGAAACTCTGGAAGCAACACCAATGAAGAGAAGTTTTCATGCAGCACTACCCCAATACATCTGTCTATATCTTTGTGCTAGCAACCCAATCACAGGCCTTCAAACCCAGCATAAGAGTGCTTTTTAAAAGTATTTTTTAAAGAAAATTGAATTTTTTTATTTTAAATTAATATATTTTTTATGTTTTCAAATTATTTTGATGTGTTGATTCAAAAATAATTTTTTAAAAATAAAAAAACATTATTAGCATATTTTTCTAAGTGAAAAGTACTTTGAAAAGCAACCACAATCACACTTTTAGACACGCACTTCGCCTTTAGACATGGACATGCTTGAGGAAATATCTTAATATTTTTTTTAATTTTATTTGTTAGATTTGATTTTTATTATTTTAATTGTTATTTATTTTATTTAAAATAATTTATTAAATTAATTTTTTATTTCAATTTCATTCGCATTCAACCTTTTAGTTTGTAAGATTTGCTAGTCGTTATTTTAATTTTTTTTTAAATAAAACATTAATAAGTTATTTTCCAACTCATTTTTTATGGCATAATCAAAAATTAAAAAAAAATTTAATTTATTTTTCATGATACTATTAAATATAAAAAAATAATTCAATTTTTAGAAATCTACTTTCGAAGAACATCACTTTTCATAAAAAAAAAAAAATTACACGCAAAGAAACGGGTCTTAATATAACTTATCATCTCTTTACCATTTAGTTCACTAATGGCAGAGGACATTATCATTTTATCAACGCTTAGCGATGCCAGCAAATAATGCAAAAAAAGCTCAAATGGGTCTAGCTGACGAGTAACCTGGTTTGATAATATCTTTTATCTTCAAATAAAAATATTATATTATATTTTATAAAATGAATGAAGAGTATGATTCACTTAACGTCATTCACAAATGCTTGGTTATTTGTAGGTGATCAAATTTAGTAAAGTGGGTTATATTTTATACAAGATTAATTTTCGTTTCTTTCGATTCCACCATGGCCAGCAAGTTCTTTTCTTCTTCATTTTTTTTTTTCATGGAAAATCCAGTTGCTCTTTATGATGTATCCACCTATGTAGATTAATCTGGGAATTCTTATAAAATAATAAAAAAAACTCTTTAGAAGTATAACTTAATTTATTAGACTCTGAATTTCTTCCTTATATATTATCAGTTTGAGTTGTATAAATTTTAGAACCATTAAAAACTTACATGGTCGTTAATTTTATAGCTCGTAGGATTAGATAAGTTACGCGCAAGCTAACTTAGATATTAATAAAAAAAAAAGAGGAAATTGAACCTTCCATAGAATATTAACCATATGAATCAATTTTGGCAAGCCTTAACGATAAAGAAAGCACCAACCTTCCACGAGGTGAGCTCCAAAGTCAACAGTCCAACGAATAGAACTTCTATTTAACACCACAGAAACCAAGTGGATTTGTCACTTCCCATCTAGTTACGCAACTTATTTTTTATCCTCTGCAAGAAAAAAAACCGATGTTGCAGTTTCAAAATGAAAGGGCATATTGTTTTAGGAAGGTGAGGATGTGGGGGAATGTCGCCTGACTCGAGACAACAGGTAAACTGAAGTCATGGCCGGAGTTTAAGAGTTCTCTCGGACCAGGCTTCATTCCCCTCATCCACACCTTCTCCTCCTCCACCTTGATGTTGCATCTCTTGCCATGCTTGTTTCAGGTAATCTCTTACTGTATCTTTTCTGTGAAAGAATGGATATATAAACTGGAAATGCTTTGATTTTATCGCTTTTTAAAAACAATATTTGATTTGTTTTATTTCTTCTTCTCTATGTGTGTGTGTGAGTGGGAGGAGTTCAAAATAACAAACATTAATAAAATGATTTAATTAATTAATAATTGTTAACCAAATTGATTTAAACATATCCCTTTATCTTATCTTAGAGGTTAATTTTGGTTGTTAAAAAATAAATTATTTTAATTTCTAAAAATTCATCATGAAAAAAATAACTTATCTATATAAAATATACAAGAAACAAATTTAAAGATAAATTACAATAATCTTTTTGAAGTATTATAAAATTACAAAATAATTAAAAATATTAATTAATATATATATTTTTTAAAAATTTAAACTAAACAATTTAAAAAATAAATAAGAGAGAGGTTCTTAATTAAAATTTAAATAAAAAAAAGCCTGAATGCCTAGTTTATTAATGTATTCTGAGAGAACAACTTAACGTCTGCTATGGGTTTTTTAATGGATGAATCGTCTGCTATGACTTATCATTCCTTGCACAATTCAAAGGTGATCGAAAAATTAGTTAGTTTAGAAAATCAAAAACCTATTCTCAACGCTAAAAACACTTTCTAATCACTACAAAAAACCAAAAAAAAAAAAAAACTATATCGGTCTTAATCTACTTCTTTCATTATAGTTAAAGGGCAGCATCATATCCATTAAAATTTCCCTGTAAGAACAAACTTATTGATACCAAAATTAATTATTTTATTGTTAAAATGTGTCTACACACTTTGCCTCAATCATTCCAATGACTTTTCTTCTTTTTTTTGTCAATATTCAGGGATTGGAACATAAAAAGTATAAAGTTTTAAGACTATAATATAAAAAGATAAAGCAAAAGGGACCAAATAATACATAAATTAAAACTTGAGGGACCAAATTGAAGTATTCCTTGCTAAAAATGAAAAAAAAGGTTATTATTTCTTGTATTAATTTTGATATATATGCTTTCAATTTTTTAGAAAACATTATATTTCATAACATCAATTTTTTAAAACTGTCAATTTTAATATACTGGGATGTCCGAGTTGTTTTATTATTTAACTTAATAATCATGTAAAAATCTAAAAGTCATGGGATTTTCATTATGGACCTACTGCGTGTTTTTTAATAATTCACTTTGATCCTCAAAATTTGATTTTGGGTAGTTTAATCCTATGTGAAAGCCAATTACTTTCAATTTCTTAGTCAATGATGGAATTGAAAAAATATAGATCATAATGAAAAAGACGCCAAACATGAGTGGCATGCTAAAAATGTTGGGAAAGATGCACTTTCATCCTCACATTTTAAAAACAATGCAAATTATATAATTTTAACACCTCAATATTTTTCTAGTTCAATTTTAATACAAAAGCTCATTTATGTTATTCTTTAATCTCTAATTGAAAGACGAAAGAGAGAGGTCATCAAATTTTAGTGGTAAAGAGAAAAAGATACAATATTTAAATAATATTCAAGTATTGAAATAAGATAAATAATTGACATAGAAAAAACAGTCATGACAAACTTATAATCCCGATAATTAGGGTCAAGCTAACACCCGCTAAACTTGTGGTCTAAATTATGATATTCTAATAACTTGATAAAAAAATAAAGATGATTTTGAAGTCTTTAAAAAAAATAATCATGACCCGGTTTATTAGACCCGAAGCTCCTAGTCTAAAAAAATAATTAAGTTCAATTCCTAATCAATCAAATATTAAAGGATGAAATTGAAAAAAACAATTTAATTACATAAAAAGATTTTAAATAATAGCAATTAAAAAAATGAGGATCAAAATTGAAAAAAATAATTTTTTATTTGATTGAAGGGTGAAATTAAAAATAAAAATCAATTTAGCAAGAGGAAAAATAAAATAAAAGAATGAGGATAAAAAATGACATAAAAAACAAAAACAATGTTTTGATTAAATGGTGAATTTGAAAAGAATAATAACTTTTACAAAAGGATCAAGGAAAAGGTTAGAAATCAAAACAATAAGGACCAAATTGAAAAATATAATACCATCAATTTGAATTAAATGAGGAAATTGAAAAACAATACAACTTTTACAAAAATGCTAAAGAAAAAAATTAGAATGCACTATCAATTAAAACTTTTCTAGAGCCCAGTTGAAATTAAAATTAAATGATGAAGTAAAAAATAAATAAAACTTCTATAAAAGTTAAGACAAGCAATTAGGAATTAAAAGAATAAAAATTAAAGTTGAATTACCAACAATATAGAGAGAGCAAAGTTGTACTTTTCTAGGGAGGGGAAATAAAAGAAAAGGAAAAAAAAAAGACAGGCTCACATCAACAAATCAGACTACCAACGAAGACACATATCGTATCAACAGGAAGGAGAGATGAAGGCGTTTCCAACAACATGGTGGAAAGAGTTCTGCACATGCCGCTTGAAGGGCATGAGTGCTTCCAATGTACCTACAGGTGCTGTACACGCGCACCAACTATTTTTTATTTAGTTAAATATAGAATTACTCCTGAGATGACCTTGTAATTATAAAAAAAAAACCATTGTGAAAAACTGAGAACAACTATTAACCCCAAACTTTTTATTATTATTATTTTAAACGTATTTTTATAATTTTACTATGCATTTTAATTGTTTATTACTTTTTATATTTGGTCAAATACCAAAGTGTCTCCCAGCTTAAATTATAACAATGAAAAAACCATTTTTAAAATATAAAAAAAATATCCCTTTAGGCTTAATTTTCTTACTTTCAATAATATTTTGGTTGTTTTACTATACAATTAAAATAGAAAAAAAACTTATTTATCCTTGATCAATTTAAAAATAATAAATAAGCCATATGAAAAGATTTTTATTCCCTTGAAAACCTTTGCTAAGTTTTTTTAGGTAGAAAGTATATATATATAAAAAACCACTACACTATTCTAATAAAGAATATAAATATTTCTATTGCTTTAATGTTTTTCAAACACCACCAATTAGCTCTTTTCAATTACAAGAAGAATAAAAGCCACAGACAAATGCCAATAACAATTATAAATTTTATCTGCATAACTCTTATAGTAATCATAACATAAAATTAAAAATAAAAAAAACCTCAATTTAATCCTTAACTTACACACACTTATTTTTAATTAGATATCAAACCTATAAATCTTATCAATTTGACCTCAAATTACTCAAATAATCTTGTTAATATTCATTAACTTTTATGTTGTTTTTTCTTCAAAATGACGTCATTTCTTAGCATAAAATATAAACATTAGATGAAAATAATTAACAAAAACATTAAGAATGCACTTAAAAGAGAAATAAAAGATTAAAGAAATTAAGAACACGTGGTGATGAAGGAATGCACTAAATAAGCGAGACTAACCAAAACATGGGGAAGCCAAGATAAAAGGATCCTAACCTGAAAATTAGGATCAACACAAATTCACTCTTTATTTTTTGTTTTTTTAATTTTTTTTAATACTGGATTTATCATGAATTGAGTATTATAATTTTTTTTAAAAATAAAATAAATTTACTGTTCAACTCCTCATAAATAGAATAATGTGTTTTTTTATTTTATCATTCAATATTATATTGATTAAAAATTAAACCTTATAATTTATTTTAATTTTTTTGTAATCCTATTTCATGATCTAGATCATATATTTGGTGAATTAATCCAGGTTGACTGAGATTTTTTAGTTTGTTTTTAATCGATTTGCTTTTTAATTTTGTCTTTTAATATTTGATTGATTAAAAATTAAACTTTATAATTTATTTTAATTTGTTATCTATAATTTATTTCAGTTTTATGATGTAGATAACAGGTTTAACAGATTATCCCGAATTGATTCAAGTTATTTTTAATGTGTTTTTTTTATTGTTTTTTATTTTTTAATTTTAAATTGATTGATAATTGATTTAATAAGTTTTTTTAACTTTTTTTTCTATAAAATTAACTTAATTTTATAATACAAATCATAAATTTAACAACTTAATCAAAATTCTCGTATCATCCCAAACCCAATTTTATCGTCACCCCTGTTACAATTATCACCAATACAGTATATTATAAATATTCTACAATTATCTAATTTTTTTCTTAAATCAGAGAATTTTTTTTCATGTAAAACACGTGTTGCTGACTGTTCTCTCTAACTCAGCATTCCCAGTCCAACGGCCCATAACGAAAATAACAAAATCAAGCTTAAAAGATCTATAAAAAATATAAAGAAAGAAAATAATAATTAAAAAAAAACCTTGCTTGTTGAGCAAAAATAGAATAAAACCTCTACAGTCGATCCTTTGAAGGAAAAAGAAAAAAAATCAAAGAGAGTGCAACAAAGAAAAGGAAAATGGCGTTGCAATGGATGATACTGACGTACGTGGTGGCAGCAGAGGCAGCTATAGCGGCACTCTTAACATTACCCTCGCCTAAGCTACTCAAGGACCGATTGGTTTCCCTCATCTCACTCCTACTCCAGCCGGCTCTCTTTATTGTTCCTTTTGCCGGATTTCAGCTCCTGGGTTTGTTTTTTCGTTTCTCTTTGAATCCTTTTGTTTTCTTTTCGGCTTTCTAAATTTTGGGTTTGGTTTTGTTTTTGTTGTGGATAGATATATATTGGAAGAATGAACATCGATTGATGTGTGCCGGTGAGAACTGCACTGCTTCTGAAAGAGATCGTTATGAGAAATCTGTAAGTTGTTTTGATCTGATTGCTGATTTCTTCTTCTTCCTCTTCTTTTTCCCCTCTCTGTGTAAGAAATATTTCATGGGTTTTTTGCGATTTGCGATTATTAATAAACTTTATCCAGGAACCGTTAAATTCATTAAGGAATTAGAGAAAATGAATAGAACAGGGACTAGGGACCTGAAAAATTACATTCTTTTTAGCTGGGATTGTGGAGGTTGTCTTAGATTGGGGGGGGGGGCAAATTGCTAAGAATCTTATGGTTTTTTGGGTGGCCAGGGATGTGTTGCTTTATGTTATGGTTATGAAGCGTTGGGATGATTTCTCTTTGTTTATTGAATAGTTGAAGCATTTTTGGATGCTATTCGTCACATCTGTTATTGCCTCCAAAGTTTTGTGTATGTACAAGTTTACTCCATTGGGTTTTTGGCTGTTTACTCAAGTCTTGTACTGTTAGTTTATTGCAACCTCGCTTGAACAGTTAAATGAGCCATTACAAGATGTATCGAACTATCAGAATAGAACAAAAGGTGTTATTTGGAATAAGCGGTTGTTTGTCTTTCTCATATGTAAAATGATTGTATGATTTGGAAGATGTAGATTATTATGTCTAGCATCATGAATGTCTAAACAGCTTGATTATCATTGACTGCAAAAAAGAGGTATTGCCTGGGAGTCTGAAAGTGGTTGGTACATGCCACTGTTTCTGGACGAACAGAATTGAGCCAGTAATCTCTCCCATTTAGGACTCTCCACTATGTGTGTGTTGGGGATAGGGGCCAAAGGGCGGGGTGCAGTATTGTTGTCAATGCAGTTAGTGTAAGAAGAAATAACTGCATGCTCATTTGAAATGGAAGGAACATATAAAACGCTCCCCTCAACCACTTCCCCAAGTAGAGCTTTGTCTCATGAAGTTAACTTTCAAATTAACCACTGGAGGTATATTGCATTGCATCATTCTGAAACCTTCCAGTTCAAGTGGGGACATGCATCTCATGAGGCTCTATGTTAGGAGAATGTATTTGAATGAATGTTGCAAACTGCTATTCTTTATTATATTAGAATCTACATAATCTTATCATTGAGGTTTGCTGTGCAGATTTACAAAGCTCAAAGGAATGTGATTCTCTGTGTTTCAGCATGCCTTCTCTACTGGTATGTCTGGTTTGGAAAATGCTTGATTTATTTATTTGCATTCATGTCATGTGCCATTATATGTGCCTGCAGGTGTGTTTATCGTATATGCAAATACTACAAGGAGATTCAGAGTTTGGAGGCAGTGGAGAAGAAGTACAAGAACCAGTAGCCTTTCCTCAGCTATCCATCATTTCATTTCTAGGGGCAGAGAAGTAGTTATGCTGTGTTTTGTATTGAATATTGACATTACGTCTATAAATATGAAAATCATGTATTTGCAAGTTCCATCTCACATGCATGTGGGGCATGTATTTCTCCTAGCATTGGGCTACTGCATTTTCTCTTGGGAGTGGACAGTACGGACACTACTGGTTGGAAAAGTGCACTTTCTATTTTTGATATTGTTTTTGTTCTAATTTACCAGACGTTTTCCTTTTTGGTTTTCCTTTCTCCCCTTGTGCAGTCAGGGAAAAGACTTCCATTGTGTTTGTTTCAAAAATCATGAAAACCAAAGTTAAATAATCCTCCTATCACTTTTTGTATTTTTTTTAAAAATGATTTTGGATATTCTTTCCGTGAGAAACATCTGACTTGAGTTGATGGTTAAAGAATTTTTGGGCAGAAGTTAAAAGACAAGATCTATAAAAAACAACCTATATATACTAATACCAGGTGGTCTCTCCATGAAGATTTGCCCCAAGGAATACCAAAAAGTATATCCTTCTACGAGAAGTAAAATAAATAAAGGGGAACACAACCATGGATCAATGGGCTAAAAAACTGAAGTATCCATTATGGGGCAACAGTGAAATGACGAAAAAAATTCTACCTAGCTTCTCAAGGATTGAGAAGTGGTTGAAACTGTTGCTTGGGCAGTTCGGAAGGCACAAAATAAGATGATCGACATGGATATGCTTCAAAACAACTGCAGCAGAACACTAGAAGATGGACCTGTGAGAAATCCAGAAGAGAAGTGGCAGATGGAAGCTAATGCAACAAGGCTATTACAGATTCAGTTCAGATGCTACAATGTTAGAAGATGAGCATAAAAGAGTTTGTATCGCTGTTAGACTCAGAGTGACAACCAATGGTTTCTGCATATAAGAGAATACAGCCACGAAATCTGTGAATGAAGCTGAAGCAGCTGCAGGTGGCACCGATTCTAGAATGGGAAAATTTAGTGGCTGGAACTAGGACTGTTCACGGTTCGGTTCGGTTTGAACAATAAAAACCAACCGGACCTGTTAACTCAAATTTTTAAAAATTCAAACCGAACCGAACCGAATTCCGGTTCAAACCGAACCGGTTCGGTTCGGTTAAATTCGGTTTTTTGGCTTTAAAACCGGAAAACCTAATAATCAAATTAATGGGCTTTTTTGAATTTTTTTTAAATGGACTTACACTAAATTGGGCTTTTAAATTTTCTTGTTGGCAAAATTTATAGGCTTTTTAATCAAAACTTTTTAAAATTTTCTAATTTGGTTTAGTTTGTTATAAGCTTTTTAATCAAATTAGAAAATTGATATTTTTTTGAAATGCTTATAGTAACAATAAATTTGAAATGCTTCACATCTTGCTATCTTTCTATCTTTAATATGCAAAGAAATAGGCTATGAAAATTCAAATCAATGCAATATGCAAGATGCATGATCAAACACTAAAAAAATTTACATTAGCAAAAAGATACAACCAGTAATAAATTATATAAACATCCAGCATAATTGGAAGAAAAAAATCCAACACCAACACTACAGCTGCATCCAAAACTTCCAGCAACAGCCAAAGCCAAAAGTTCCATCAAGAATAATGCTATAAAAAAACACTAGCAAATTATCAACATATAAGAGTTCAACTATTAAAAAAAATAACAAAGCAAAATTTTAAAAGGAATCAACAAGGTAAAGTAAATTAATTACCAAAACAATTATATTCCAGGATTACACTAACATTATCAATACAACTTACAAACAATCAATTGAAAATTTTTAAACTTTCACCAAATTCTTCAAAAACATAAATTAAAATGTTAGATTAAACATATGTAAATAAATGATATTATAAAATAACAACATTTAAATTTGTAAAAGAAATTACCTGACTCAATCATCTCAGAATTTTCAATATAATCCATGAAGGTTTTGATGTTGATTATCCATCTGAAATTACAAAATAACAGCATGAATCTTAAAGTTAAAGTTAAGTAGCTAACACATTGAATTGTAAAGAGGATTTAAGGACCAACAATTATTTCCAATTCCAAAAGCAAGAAAAAAGCCCACTATTCTATCCAATTGTCCACTATTATGCCAGTTAATGCATAAGTAAGAAAAAAACCTTCAGGTGAATCAAGCAGAAGTTGAGCATCATATTAGGTTCATATAATTACACTGTAATGGACCAATGGTTCATATAATTGCATTGTAATGGACCAATTGATCGGTTTTACTTGATTTATTCAACATCAAATATTTGAACAAGCTTGATAGTTGAACAAGCTTCTACCAACTCGATGATTTTATTAAAATAGTCTATCCATAAAATAGCAACAAAATCTTGCCCATAAAATAGCCTATCAATTCAAGGCAAATAAAAGGCACTGACAATCAAGATAAAACATATTGATAAGATGTTCTTCGGAGTATATGTAGCCATGCCAAAACAGCTTCTACAAGGAAAAGAAAACAAATTTAACCCTAGAACCGTAAGTTAAAGAGAATAATGTTTGCCCAGATTTAAAATAGAAATGCAGATCTTGATCACCATATAAGACAAACTAGAAGGAATGCAATCATAGATGGGTCCACAAGCATTTATCTCAGGAGAAAAACAATAGCCAACTACCACATCTCACATTAAGTAAAGCATGGAAAGAGAAGGAAAAAAGAGACGAGATCTGACAACAATATAGGGAGAATGCACATCCAAAATGATCAGATCAACAGTAAACAAAAATCGACAAAGGCATCACTAAAACAAGAGAAAGGAGAGAAAGCGGGGGGGTCAAACCTGAAGAAAGATGCAAAAACCCTAGCTACAAGAGGATAGAAAAGGAGAAGCAGAGGTCAGAGGGAGGAAGTAGTGACAGGAAGGCCAAAGAAGCATAAAATTTTGAAACAGATGTTACTTTACCTTGCCGTCTTTTCACTAATGGAGGAGCCTTCTCCTTCTATTGCGAGTATGGGTTTTTGTTCGGGTGGAGAAGAGACAGATGCAGGGGGCTGAGACGCAGAGTGGATGAAAATTGAAAGGAAAAGGAAGAAAGAGAAAACTAGTCTCTACTGGACGACAACTTTTCGGTGTAATGTTATTACTAGGGTTAGGTTAACTGTAAAGTGTAGACAGTAGTATTTATAGTTCTTTTATTTTATGGTTAGTCGGTTCGGTTCATCGGTTTTTGTTGCCAAACTGAAACCGAACTGAACCGGCAAGAATTTATGGTTTTAAAAATCGGTTTAATCGGTTTTCCATCTCGGTTCGGTTTTCTCGGTTAATTTTTCATCGGTTTTCTCAATTAATCGGTTTTTTTGAACACCCCTAGCTGGAACTGACTGTAGCTCTACAAACTGTTAGCGAGTTAAGGTCTCTTTCATCGGACTTTTCTTTTCCAGACACCATAACTTCCGACCTTATAGGTATTGGGAATGAATCTCTTTATGCCATATTCTCAGATCATGTACATATGCTAGCTTGTGTCATCCTCACTCCACATGGCACCAATATCAACCATTAGCCAAAGCAGAGGCCATTTTATCTGAGGTGACCATTCTTTGCCATAATCGTGAATGCTTTGCCATTATATGAATTTTTTATTAGGATATTGCTATTAATGGGCAATAATTTATGCACTTACCCTAAGAAGTAGAGTTGCCATTATTAAAAGGCTACAATGGAAGCTGCACTAACTATTGACATAAATGATGCAACCCTTGTGCTGCCACCATTTGTGTCATAATTGATGGCCTCTTGTCTTACCATTGATGCCTACAAATAGATGCACTATTTGAGAGCAAGATGAGAGGATGTAGAGCCAAAGATGTGAGGAATATAGGAGAGAGTGAGCTCCCAAGGGTAGCAAGCAGTGGCTGCCATTGCAACACTGCTAAGAGAGAAGATAAATGATAAGAGTGTAGAGAGAGTGAATGATTCCTCCTCCTCCATTGTTGTAAAATCTTGTTCTCTCTCTATATAAAAATGGCTTCTCCTGTGGATGTAGGTGGTTTTTCAAACCACGTTAAATATTGTGTCAATGTGCTTAGCCTCCAATGAGCAACTATCAGTACATCACCGGTCGGATTCCCCTAACAATTGGTATCAGAGCATATGATTTAAAGTGGTTCTTGATTTTTGCTCAAAAATGAAAGTTGTCAAAATTGTGTTTTGACCATACCACTGTGTAGAGGAGGAAGAGATGAAGCCACTAGTGAAAACCGCGTCAAAATCAGACGTCGGACATGGCCGTACGCGACGGCAAGGTGTCTGGCCACGCGCCCAGATGCGTTGACCTGACCCGAATACCAAATGACCGACCCACGTGACAGACCCGGATAAGCATTATGTCATCATGGTGTCAACATGCACAAGTGGCGTTCTATGCCAGGTACCAGTCAGCGGACACGGTAGCACAATGGGACCTACCTGCCACGTCATCAGCCTCGAGCCGAGCTGAGGGAAAGGATCTAGTGTAGCTGATCCTACGTGCAACCAGATCTAAGATTGAATCTGAACCGTTGATGAGGAAAAATTGTTTTGATCAAATCTTAGCCGTCTGAAATGCGATTTGGATGATTTTAGACTTGTTTCCAACTAATTTGATCATTTTGGATGCAATAGTACGGTCCGATCGTTGAGATTTGAGATCAAAAGTGGTGGTGGTGAGTTATTAAGAGAGATTGCCCGATCAGGAGGTATCTATAGGTTTTGATGATGGTTGATGGAGATGAAGAAGAAAAAGTTGCACATATTTGCCCAATTATGTGTTCTGAATTGTTTAGTGGGGAAATTTAATTGCCTTGATGTAAGGCAAAATTGGGACACTCTGGACACCCGATCATGTGGACGATTTGAGGTGGAGAGTGAAAACTGATGAAGACCAATCTTGACGAATCTAAGCACTAGTAGTCTCATTAGATGTTGAGAAATCATGTGTGTGTGTGTGTGTATATATATATATATATAATATTCCATATCAGTTGTAAAAAAAAGGCGTAACAAAGCTAGCAAATGGTTGTATATACGGAAAGGCAGTACAATGGATAGATATGGCATAAGAAGTTCTGGCTAGGAGATTGAGTTTTAAGCGGGATCGTAGTGACCCCTCCAATATTTCCTGGGAACTTGCTTAGTTGAAGGATTATCCATACGATACTATTTTCGTATATATAACAGTTTGTAATGAAACTAGTGAAGACTAGCAGAATGACGGCACAAGAGGAAAAATTGGGTTCCTTATGATCAAGGATTTGATGGAGTGGTGATTTCTCCAAAGAAGTTAGATTCGATGACTGATTTCTTATGAGGAGAATTGATGAAGACCCTGAAAGAGAAATACAGCAAGGGGATAAATATTGACACCCTATTTTGACTTTGATAGGTGTTGTGACAGAATGAGCTGTTGTCAAACATAAACAAGGAATAGGGAGAAATCTGGAGAATAGAAATTGCACGAGGGCACACGGATATTGTGCAAGAGTACTCATAGAATCCAACGAGGTACTGTAATGAGACAATAAGTGTAAAGAGAAGAAGAGTTCCCAGATGAAGCTTAGAGCAGATACTGTGTGAAAAGTTGTACAACAGGAAGTCTCTTGTGCTCTTAATGAAGACAACACGCGAGGACCTTTCCAAAGCATGAAAAGATGGAAATATGAGTTATTACAGAAGCACTTAATTGATGGGGTGCGAACGCCTGTGATAAAAGGCGAAGACACTAAAGAGAATTGGTGTAAGTAGAGCTATCAAGTAGAAAGACGTTGAAGCTCCAAACATAGAAATCGAGATGGAGGATTGCGATGAGTATACCACAACTTTCTCTTTCTATGTAGTTAGTGGCAGTAATCTCTCCCAAGTCCACATGGTGGAAGAGAATCTTGGAGCCACTAGAGTCATCCCAGATGAAAGAGGATGAGACCGCCCCATGACAATGGGCGAAGACATCTTAGAGAGAAAGTGTGAAGGCGATGATATGAGCCCAAGTTCAGACCGCTGCATGACGATGAGCGGAGACACCTCAGATGGAAGGTGTGTGGGCCATGATAAGAGACCAGTTCAGATCGTCTTATGACAACAGGCGAAGACACCTTAGGAGAAGGTGTGAGGGCTATGATATGAGCCCAGTTCAGAACGCCCTAGAGCCAATGTGATGGCTGGATATGAGTGGATAGGTGTATGGATAGCCAATGAAGTGGTTATGACGAGTATGAAGACAAATACAATATTGACTTTCATGGATATTGCCCCCATGCTAAAGATCAATGAGCTAGAAAACATTTGTCTCAGACAATAAGTAGGTGACTTGTGGAGCATTAAGACACGACTGCTAGAAATGAGCAGAGGGCATGCGCAGGTTCCTGGAACAAGTTGACTCTTGTCAAGGTGGTGAGCTCGGTGATGACATTGTAATACTCAGAGTATGAAGACATATATGGATCAATCTTTAATGGGCTACCCATATGGTTAAAGGTGGAGAGCTACCTGGACTCTTGAGACTAAGAGCAGGAGACTCACGGAGAAGTAAGGCGTGGTTCCTAGAGTGGAACAGAGGGCAGACGCAACTCTTGGATGAGGAGACTCTTGGAAGAGTGTTGAGCTTGTGATCATATTGAAATACTCAGAGAATGACTGTCGCACTTGGAAATATCTGTTTGAGGGGGGTGTTGTAAGTCTTGGTGTGAGGCTTGAAAAATCATTCCGGACCGAGCATGGTTAATATGCTCGAAGGGGAATGTTGTGTCCCAGAGACAAGCGTTAACACTCTTCAGATGTGATGTGACAAACCATCTGGTTGAAGTGATCCTTTGGTGTAAACAAGGGTGTGCTTTGATGACTCTTGTGATTAAAAGGTTTGGCGAGTACCTGTAAACTTGGCCACAAACGCTCTCAGAATGGTAAGCTTGGAAGAGCTGCTAAACCATTAAAAACTTGGCCAAGTCAACATAATTTTTCAAGTCAATATTTTATCCAGTTCAACTAAAAACATAGCTCGAGTCTAGCTTTAAATTCTAAGTTTTCTGAGTTAATTCACTAGTCAGGCCGAGTTTAACAATTATGAGTTATATGAAAAAGAAGATTGTTGTTCCTTTTTAGCAGAGGAAGAACGTATAGTGAAGGTGAAAGAAGCAGTGTCGTTTCCAAATCTCTTTTTATCATTAAAAGATTTATCTTGAGCAATAATGGTATGAAGATGGGATTTATATAGAGAATGACATGTTGAGTTTCCTGAAATGCATACATGTAGCAGAAACGGTAAATTTAAAATTTCTCAAGAGTCTCAGAGATCTCTTTAAATAGATCTAGAGTTGTTTGGGATTTATACGAAGATTACATGGACATTAGATGTTCTTTTCGACCTTGAATAATTGCTTTAAGATTAGGTTTTCACAAATCACAAGTCATCTAAATGTCTAATCTCTAATGATAATCCATTTAAATTATAATTGAGAAATCTCCTAAACCCTTTTAGAAGAGAGAGATTGCTACACCTTTGAGTGTTAACTCTTTTATTTTGTGTTTAGGTGTTTGAGAGTGTCATCAGCAGTCATAACAAGAATGAAAGATGAAAGGGACACAGAGGTAAAAGATGAAGAATATGGAAACATATGATGTGAAGCACTATAATCTAAGACTCATTCAGAATATGATATACTTGAGAAACTATGAGGCAACTAACCTATAGAAGGAGAAAATGACATTGTTTGTGGCTGTAAGGAGAGAAACTTCTGAAATTGCTCAGTTAGAGTACTAGGATCGGTGATAGAGTTTGATGAAGTTACTGCTACAGTATTATGGTGCGATAGTTTATAACACTGAGGTGGTCTATAAGCATTAGATTGCAACTGGTTGTTATGCTTCTAAGCTTGATTATGTTGTCTCAACTTGGGACACTGAGCCTTTCAATGACTTTTTTGCTTACAGAAACTTCACTCATTGAAGTCAACTCTTGTGTAATGCTTATTTTGATGATTATAGAATGGCTAGAAGGTACAACTAGTATAAAAGGATTCAAAATAAAAAGAATTCCCTTTACAGAATAAGACTGAAGACATATTTTTTCAGCTAATAACTCACTAACAACAGAGTCAACAAAAGGTAGCGCAAAACAATGCAAAATTGAACCTATAAGTCCTTCAAAATCACTGCAAAATGCTATTAAAAACTGTACCAATCCCTGCTGCTCTTTACGCTCAATATAGGCACCACATACCTTTAATTATATCGATTCTATAAGAGCTAATTGATCCCAAAAATCTATCATAGCAGAATAAAACTCCTGAATACTCATATCCTTCTGATGAAGAGCTTGTATGTCATTATCTAACTGATACTGCTTTGCAAAATTTAATTGCGGAATAACCTTTACAAATGATCCCAAACTTCTTTTGTCTCATACTTCGCCAACTGCATACCAATGAAATGCTCAATAGAATTTTTTTCTTTTCCTAATTGATATTTTTTTCCTTCAATTTCTTCCTTCAATATGGGCTAATAGGGAATTAGGCTTCGTGATTTTTTTAAGTTTTCTTTCTATGATGTTATCCCCATCTCATAACGCGAATCACGGGTGATAGATTAATCCTAGTTGATTTAATTTTTTTTTGTGCCCCTTTTTAAATTAATTTATAATTTTTTTTAACACCAGGCTAATTGAGAATTGAGATTCAAAATTTATCTCAATTTATTTTTTTTGAGTTGTTAACTTGAGTTAACTCCAGTAATTTTTTTTGTCGTTTTTTTTTCAATTTCATTCTTAAACATTGAGTCTATTGGAAATTAGATTTCATAATTTATTTTGATTTGCTTTCTATAAAATTATCATAGTCTCATGACCCGATATGAGAATTGACATGTTAATCCAGAATGACCTGATTCGATCCAATATGTTACTGTCTCAATATTTATATAAAAAAACATCTTGAATATTTATTTTAAATTAAATAAATTTTTACTAGTTATTCAGATTATCTTTATACCTGCCAAGTTATATCATATTAAAACAATTTGAATATGTTTTATATTATAAAAACACATTAACAATATTTAAATATATATTTTAAATTATTATTTTTTTAGACATGACCCGCAACGCAAAATAAAGCGGCCACGTTATACAGTTAATGACTAAGAGTCAACTTCTCTAGAACGTCGACAACCTTAATTTGAAACCACACAAGTCCCATTTCACTTTTGGAAAAAAAAATAGAAAAAAAAAAAGAAGAAGAAGAATTTGGGCCCTACATTTGAATTTATACAGCATTTATTCAATCACGCAATACATCAATCATGTTTAATAACGTCTAATATGTAGTCAGGACTTTCTGCTTACATATGTGATGACGTGGTAACACAAGGCCCAGCCAATCAAATTATCCGCGAGAGGCGAGGTTTCTATCCTAGCGGTTCAGATTTCCTTGCTTCTACATTTTGGATTTGAAACTTAGCATGCCTGTTATCTTTACAGTGCTTTATATATTTTCTATACTTGTAAAATATTCAGTGGATCTGAAAATTAATTATAATATATGTTAATTGACTTAAACATCCCAAATTATATATATATATATATATATATATATATATATATAAAATTATCTGGGAGAGCTCGAAAAGGATTTGCAACCTCGTAGCTAGCTACAGAAGAATTAAAATAAAAAAATCATTGTAAACGTGTAACACGTTTTAAGTTTGGCACGTATTCACAAATGATGAAAATTCATACTAAAAGCACAATCCTCATTTTATAACACGTGTATATAATCTTGTAAGGAATAGTATAGTATATATCGACGCCCTGTTCCGTATCGCGAGACAAGTATTAATACACATTATAATTATGATTTTTTTTAAAAAAAATCTTGTTTAAAAATTAAAAATTTATGATTTATGATTTTTTAAAATTTTATTTTATCAAATTGTAACCATAAAAATTATTATAATTTTATATAGCAAAATATAATTTCAATAATGCTGCACCGATCTATCTCATACTAACCCTTAATTTGGTTCAATCCGTGAAGCGAGGTTAGTTAGTCAATGAAGTATGAAAAGCAAGGGGAGTCTAGAATTTCAATGCTCATAAGCATGGTAAAATATTATCGACCATAATTTTATATTATTTTGATATATTAATTAATTTTATTTTCTTGAAAAGATATATTAAAAAATAATTTTCATCACATCAGAGTCCTAAACACCCGTTTAAAAATAATAAAAACAAATTTATTTGATGGGTTGGTGACCTTTTCTAAGTTATTTACGTATTCAATGGCAAAACAAGTGGAATGCCTAGTCCCTCCATAGTTGTCTCCCTAGCTTCTAGCTAGCTGTGAATAAACTCACGATTTGACCCGTTAATTAGTTTGAACAGATCAAAAAACAGAAATTAGATGCCGTTTGAAATTGATTTATGTACATGACAATTTCAGAAAACAACAGTGAAATATTACACGCAGAATGATTAAGAAAAGAGAAGAAACTCCCCGTGAAAGAGTTGACGAGGAAAATAACATCCAAATTAATTTGATTGCGTCGAAAAGGTGGTATGGTGGCCTGCATTTCTTTATCCAGCTTACAATAATTTTCATTTTTTAATACATATACTTCAATATAATAATAAATGCATCCGTTTGTTACTGAAACGCATTTAAAATATAAATTTAAAATTTTTTAATACAACACGTTACATTAATAAATATATGTTTGGTTTGGAAGTATAATTACATCTTACAAAAATAAAAAAACATATGGTTTTTATATGAACCCCATAAAAAAAATCAACCATATCTACAAGACAAACACCCCCTAAATAAATAAATGTGACATGTATTTAAATTAGTGGCTATGTATATACTATGTACTATATTCTAGAAAAGGAGAAAGAGATCGAAGAAGATTCTGTTAATTATGTAGTCAAGTCCAATCATTCATACAATAAACAGGAAAAGAAACTATAGTGTATAATGTTGAATTTACCATTTCAAATTACAAAATTGTTAGAAGAGTTGAACAGGATATTCCGAAATCTTCAGTGTTTCAGAATGACCGTTTTAGATTTTTGAAATCAACTGAGTCAACGCATTCCAATCCAGCTCTGTAAGGATTCATCAGCTTCAAAAGTTCTGTCGCCTTCTCTTTGGTCTCGCCTCCACAGCCAAACTGTAAGAGCAACACTAGCTTCTGAAATAGACCTACTTGAAGAGCCTCAACCAGGACATTCGCTTCGTGTTCCTTTTCATGCTTGCTAAGCTTCCAAATGGCGGAGACTGAGAACCGGGTTGCCATTTCTGATACCCTTAAGATTTTCTTCACCAAGACTGGACATGTTAAAGCATTCCTAGAGGCCTCTTCTTTACCTTCTTCACAGTCACAAAGTACGTCAAAGACACCTAATGCTGTCTCGCTTGTGCTCTTTTCTGAGTCTACAGTAACTTCTAATAACACAGAGAGCAGGCCCATCTTGACGAATTCTGATTTGATGTTTGTGCTGGTGGAGGGAGGAGATGAGAGTAGATAGAATATTACCATAAGAGAAGCTTTGGTGATTGTAGGGCAAATTGGTTCCTTAATGAGCCTAAGTAGTACTTCATTCACCTCTTCAATGGTTGCCAGTGCTTCTGCATGCTTTTGGTCTGAAGAAGCAAGTTCTTTCAATGCAATCATGGAGTCTTGCTTCGCCGAAAGATCTCTACATTTCAAGAACCACACCAAGCAGCGTAAAGAATCTTGCGATCCTAAACGTGCTTGTGCTTCCGTATGATCAAGTGAATGTTGGGAAAAAGGAAACATCCAATTCATGTTGGATAATATCTCCTCCAACAAAGTAGCATTGCTTTCAAAAGAATCCCTCGCAAACGCTTCAAATGCAGCTGCAAGCACACGAATTGCTCCATTCGCTACGACACAACGCCTATTACGCTCGCTTTCACTTCCCCATTTCTTGATTTTGTGCACCAACTCTAGGCACCGCAGTCCATTCAAACTCTTCACTGAATCCTCCAAACTAAGAAGAGCCTCCGAGACCTGAATCCCCGAAACCGGAACTCTAGGTGTTGGGATTCGTTCGACGCCGTAGTTCCGATTCGCCACACCCCAATCTTGAATCATTCTCCTAAGACTATGATTAGGAATCTGATCCAAACTCCTTAGCACCTGATTTGTCACCGGGCACGTAAAACTCCCATCTTCAAGCCACGCTTCAATGCTCTCCCGATCATACGTTATCCCAGAAGACAATGTCACCGGATCTTTCATAAGATCTAGAGATATTGGGCAAAGAAACTGGTTTGGTATCACCAACTCCTCGCCTTTCTTCAGCTTTTCATGAGCAGCTCTCATCCTTTTCCAGCTAAAAACCATTTCCCTTAGCTTGCAGAAGAGATTTGAAGCTCAGTTTCCTTGATGTGAAGCTATTCAAAAGATACAAAGGTTTTTCTTGACAGTTAGGAAAATTATGAGATAGGGGTTGGTTGAGTTGGGTTTTTAAGAAGCAAAGAAACACGGCATGAATGCGCAAAAAGTGTAGCTTTCAAGCCGCGTTTAAGGTTTTGCGTTCATATGGATGAATAGAGCACTGTAATGGTAAGTAAATGCGGATACTTAAATTATTTATTTGTGAAGGATATTTTGAATATTCAACGTTGACAAGAGTGGGGAGGACCGTTGTTTGTCGTTTTTATGTTAAAAAAGGTTGAACATCTGTTCCAAGTAGGAAGCTAAAAAAGCTTTTGATGTTTGAGAGTGGAGACACATGACCCATAATGAGAAGCCATCTAGAATGAGAAAGGATGCTAGCTATTTTATCCCAGACTTATAACTCCTAAAAATAAGGGAAGATTTAGAATTATATATATATGAATAATGACTTGATATTGGATTTCTTAAACCAAATGCATCAACCGACTATAATTGAATAGTTGAAATAATCAAATACATTTTACTCTATCAATATATGAACGGGTTTAGCCCAAATCAAGTAAAGAGTCTGAACAAGGTTCACACAGTCGGGAGACGGAGGCATCTACATGAGTGAATTATTATAAAATATAAATACCTAACCACTTATCTTTCACAATATACAGCCTCTTCTATTTTTATTCATTTGTAAAACAAAAACTTTTTTAAAATTTAAATAAGAGAGATATTCAACAAATTGAGTGAAACATAAAAATATTCTAAGCTTGCAAAAACCCTTAATACTAGGGTTATGTTTGTTTTTTTATTCAATCATATTTTAAAAAAGAAATTATTTTTTTTTACTTTAAATTAATTTTTTAATATTTGATATAAAAAAAATTAAAAAATGAAATATTATTTTTATAAATTTCTATAAAAAACACGAGAAGTGGACTTCTCCTTCGAATAATAACAGTAAAGAATATATAGAATTAGTAAAAAATTGTTTATAAAAAAAATAATAATTATGTATTTTTTACTTAAAAATATATTAAAATAATATATTATTATTATTTTTAAAACATTATTTTTTATATTAACAAATAATCTAAAAACATAAAAAAAAAAATTAAAAAATTAATTAAAAACAACACGGTACCAAACACTGCCAGTTCCCAGGCTATAGAATGCCACAAACAGTCACATTATTCACAAAACTGGTTTTATTCGGAAACTATATACAAATGGGATAAAAGAAAAGAAAAAAAAGAAAATTATCAGCTCCCCAAATCAGATTGTGGTTACTCATGAATCAATCAACCCTGATCCTCACCAAAAACATCACACTGCAACGTCAAATTCACCTCGTTGATCTCCTGGTTCAAACAGACAGTTGGCTTATTCCTGTCTGATAAATGGAGAAGAGCTCATTTCCGTGCTATAAAACGAGTCATCCCCAGTGATTCCATACATGTTATCATTCTTTTCCTCATCCCATTTGAGGACCTCCCTTATGTACTTGAATGCTTCATCCACTGAAGCACGTTCCCTAGCTCTGGTCTGCGATACAAACAGCTTTTGGCCACTAATTGAAGAATATAGCTCCTTGAATTTCACTGCCACATAATAGTAAGCTTGCTGAGCCAGGGATTGGCTCTTGAGATGGGGCCTCAAAGGGCTGAAGTCCTCAAACCACTCACAGGTAGACAGAGGGACCTGGCTGATCTTGTCCTCGAATGCATCATACTTGTTTAGCAAAAGCACAAAGGGGGTGTCCCTGAAACAAGGATGCCTAACCAGGCTCTCAAACATGTCTCTGCTAGCAATCATTTTGTTACAGAGAGGACCTGCACCATGGGCCCACATCTGGTCGTAGTCGCTTAATGCAACGCAGAAGATAATTGCCCTCACATCTTCAAACATTTCCAGCCACTTGCAACCATCACGCAATCCCTTTGAATTTATGCGAATTAGTTGGTACCTGAGGCAATTGGGAAATTCCAAGAGAGATGACAGAAAATTACTCTAAGCAGCGGTGAAGGTAATGGATGATGCAGAAAGAAAGAAAGAGGATTTTTACTTGGTCAAGGGAGGTGGATAGTCAATGTTTTCATTGTATATCTCAGACATAGGGCTTCTATCATCAAATGAAAAATCCATAAATGCAAGACTGTTATTCTGTGTGACTCCTTCAGCATATAAAATGTCCTTCTCTGAAGGTTCGTACTCGTTGCTTGATATCTCAATGACCTGCAAGAAATAATATCATAATACATTACTGAGTAATATATTTGACACAGCAAAAATTCCAGAAAGGATGAGATAGGGGGGAGAGACAATATAAGGAAGAGCTGCACAAAAAAGAACATGGACAACTTCTAACCCTTATAAATAAACAAAGCGAGAGTAGAGATGCTTGAGGCATACCCGGTCTAAGAAATATTTGGCAGCATCGAGATGATGATGCAATTCCTCCCTTCTCTTGTAAGTTTCCTGAATAGCATGGTCCTTCCAGATCTCATCCACAATAGGAGCATACTCACGTGTTGCAGCAGGAAAAAATGCATCCAAGTCTCCCGTAGCCATGATATCCAGTAACCAGTCAGAAAAATGCTTGAAGCGTTGGTTAATCGAGTAGATGCAGTTCTCTCCTGGTTCAACTTCTCTTTTACCTGAAATTATTCCAGGCTGAACCACTTACTAAGGTTTATTAAGGCTGAAGGCAGCACCTACTTGCATGTTATGCATATTCCTATTATTATGGAAAGCAAGGATTTAACAATCTAGCATATTGTTCGCAATCAAATGAATAGTAACTGTTCAAATATTTATTCAAGACTAGGAGAACTTCATGCAAAAGTGAACAGGGTTCTGTGTTTTATTATAAATTAGAAAGAATAAGATGACAAAATACTAGTATCAAGACCTGAAGCGCATTCTTCAGAATTGATTGTAGCAGTACTCTTCTCCAACAAAGCCTCCTCTTCAAACCTCTCTCGTCCTTCAAGCAATATGCTAAGATATCTGTACATATTGCTTTGAATCATGAGTTTGATGTCCTGCAACTCTTTAGGAGTGAACTTATTCCCATATAAGAACTTGCCCTGTTCCATTGAAAGAGGAAATAATATCAAGATCACCAAGAGAAATACGATAAACATTAAACCAACACCCATCTCCATGCAAAGAATTATCACAAGTAAAGCAGAAGTTCAGAAGAACAATGTGCCAAAGACCATTAGAAGTAACAGCATATTTACTTTTTCTAAACAGCTATCACATTAATAGATCACTAAGGTTATCATCTGTGAGGCACCCCAATAGACAGTTAAAAAATAGCCCAAATAAAGATAATTGTTTTCAGTTTTGCACTGATAGCTTGTATCTATCTTAAAAATTCAAAAGTTAAGCAATGGCGTAATCACACCAACTACTCAAATTACATGAATACTGTGTTTTCCATAATAATAGCAGCAACATGAAATGATGAAAATAATAAATAAAACCTAATAAAATGAATGTGTGCAATAAAATCAAGTTGAAACCTAATAAAATGGATGTTTGTGATAAAGAAAGTCAAAACAAAAGTGATAAAACATGAATGTACCTGCTTGAAAATGGTACTCGTTCCAGATCCTTCCAGCCCAAATAACAGAAGTTTCTGGATCCTTCCTTGTTCCAAATACTCAGGCATAGACCTTCCTGAAAATGTAGTTGGATCTTCTTTTGGCCTGTTAGGATTTCCAGGTGGCACAGGCAATGAAAATATTGAACAGATGAATCGAGTAGATGCCTGCCTACCAAAAATCAGATGACAATTGTATAAAATTCATTTCAAAACCATTGGTTGAATTGAAACTTAAAAACTGATGGGAGGGATATTATCCACGGATTAAGAGATAACCTTTCCCCATATGTTTCCCTTTATGTTATTCTGGCCTTCTTCCTCATAAGATCCATCATCATACACCCAGAAATGAGTATCCCTTGGGCACTGTACGTTTGCAAGCTGAAATGAATGTCATCAGTTTAAGCAATGAGACCAAAGCCTGACCTCAACCAAACTATCAGAATTGAATGATGCAGCCAATGAAGCATAGGCAAACGTATCATAAAACTGCAAACATATCACAACTGTATAGACATCAAGTATAAAAACTAAAACAGCATGTCATCAGTTTCCAATGTTGTGCCACTTTGGAAATGGACAAGAACTAAAACACCAACGGCATGTTTGCTTGTGCAAAATTCTCCAAATCTTCAGATAATTTTCAAAGAAAAAAGAATTCTTTTAATAGTTAGGAATGTCAACAGTTTTTTGCTAGCCACCAACAAAGACTAACATCTCACTCTGTCTCCCCAACACACACACACACACACACACAACCATTTCTCCCATCCAACTCTCTCTTCATTGGTAGGGGAATATCAAAGTGGATTGTTTGATGCCCTAGAAGAGTGAAAGTCTTGAAAAAACACTATCACCGCACTTGGCACCAAATGAAAATAAAGGAAGTTCTAGCTCCATTACTATAATGTGCTGGCACATTAGCAGGTATTTGTTGGAGCAGGTTCTTCCCTGCAGTAGTTCATAGATAAAATTCTATCGTTAATTTTCTATTTCCACTCATGGATTCTATAATATCCTTCCTGATTTTTATGAACCCAGTCATCATCTATCTAAGATCAACTTCCTCCCAAGTTAAAAGCTATCTTCCATGTTAAACTTTATGTCAACTAGACTCATGAAAACGTCTATAAGACTATTCCTTGCATCACACTAAACTTCATGCTACAGTTTTCAGAACTCATACAAATCACGACTATAATTATGCATTTATAGAGTGGACTAGTTTCAAACACTAGATTCATATCAGTCATGTATAGTATTTGAATGTAGGATCCAGTCACCAGTCACCTCATCCCCAGCAAAAGCACTAGGCTTTCTAACTTGGTTTTGCCACAATTATTAAGTAACTTGTACTGTTGTACACCATGATTACGAAATGAAACACAAACAAGGAAATAAAGATACCTTCAACATTCTGAGCTCAATCGAGGTAATTTCACGGCCATTAATATAAACCTTCGTATTTCCATTACTAGCATCCGACCGAAGCTTACCACCAACATTCAATTTGGAACTGATAATCCTATCCGGTTTCTCTCCCTCCTGAAATCCAATATACAAAAACAATTAACATAATATAAACCCATTTCAAAAACCAAATAAACTTTAACAGTCTTTCTTTCACCTTCCCCCAAAGCCCCGAATCCTTATCATACCAATACTTTCCAGGCTTCAACTTCTGCGGCGGCAACGCACACCCCAAAACCTCAGCCAATTCCTCTTGTATCAACTGCCTCCCATTCACAATCAACTGCTCCGGCCTCAATTGATTAGCAGCACACTCCTTCTCCGCCTTCATTATCTGCCTAACCTCCAAAGGACTACAAACCCTCGCCAAAATCCTCGAACATTTGCCTAAACTCGACCTCTTCGATTCCTCAATTGGTTTTCCAATACAACTCACACATTTCCTCCCTTCTGGCATTGATCCCATGGCTTTCAACAAACAATTGCTACAATACCTCTTCTCACAAGCCAAACATGTTTCCCTCTCCTTTAATCTATTCTTCTTACCACACCTACTACAAAATCCACCCTTCCTCTTCATTCCTTTACTCTCTTCCCTCCTTGTCGTTGTCAAATCAGATTGCGTGGAGGAATAGCCATCCTCCTCATCTTCTCCTTCCTCAGTCTCCGAATCTTTCGGCGTATTAAACGTAACAACATTCCCTCGCCTTCCTCCTTCACTCCTCCCATCATTTTCCTCTTCATAATTTCCTTCCTCTACTTCTACTCTCGCTGGATAAAATCTTCTAGCGTTTCCGTTGTGGTTGCTAAATCTGGTGAATCTTGAAACTGGAGAGGCGACAGGAATGCTTGGTCTTGATTTCGATTCTTCGGTAGAAGCGAGAGAGGAAGTACGAATCGATAACGAATTAAGATTTAACGGATCGATGCGAGGGACTTCGTAAGGAACTGGAGGGCCTTCGTATTCGATGGCGATTGAGTAATCGAGATGATCTTCGTCTGGTAATGGTGCTCCTGCTGGTAACATCCTCCGTATTACTTCTTCCCACGCGTTTTCTTCCCCTCCTTCTGGTTCTATCGTCGTTTCCATCAGAGATTTTGTTTGTTTGATTGCTGAGAAAATGAGAGAAAGTGGGAGAAAATTGAAGAGAAAAGGAGGAAGCGGTTAGTGTATCTACAGTGGAAGAAGAGTCAAAGAAAGAGAGAGAGGAGACGGAGTTGGGTAACGGAAGAAGAAGTCAAGTCAGGTGGTTGCTTGTTATTCCGTTAGATTTGACGTAACTAATGATGGATAAGTAAGAAATATTTTGGTGCAGGTATGAATAAGTCTACAAGCTGTGTTAAGGATTTCATATCAGTACCCACATTATAGATTCTGTCTAATTTACTATCTAATTTTCATAGACCTAGCAATTATATCCCTCGATCACGTTTTATTAAGAAAATCTTTAGGAACTTGGTTTTATTTAATAACATGCATTCAATCAATCCAAATAACGAATTAATTTGTATTTTAATTTGTTTACTTAATCATGTTGACGTAAAATCCCACAACTAATTTATTTCTTATTTAGCCACAACTAAGCTCCAATTACAGCTAAACCACATTGCTAACTTGTTTCGAGAATAATAATAATAATAATAATAACAAGGCTAAAATTGGAAGATTAGTAGTTCTAAGGGTAGGTTTGATATTTGGGTATTGAATTGTAGTTAGCCCAAAAGTTTTGACTGAAGTTAACAGAGAGTTGGCAGCCCGAAAGTTTTGGTGCAATCTTGAAGCGAAAAGTCAAAAGTAGTTCAAATGTGAGCAAGTAACAAACTAACAAGTGTTCAAAACAAAAATGTTTTTTCGTCGGTTGACGTTTGCTTTTAACCCGCCGGCGTGTCGTTTTAGTGAAAAGTCAAGTCAGGTGCAATCTTCGTTGGTTTTATATACTAGTACTTGGCGTGTTTTAGAGCGCGACACGACATTTAACTATCCTATTTGATCCAACGACTGATAATTCACGGATAGTTTTAGTGTATTAATATTTTAAATATTAATGATTTATTGGCTTTTTTATCCTAAAAAAAACATATTAAAAATAAGAATACTGCTACATTCATTATAAAAATTGTTATTCTAAGTTCTAACTACTTTTTCAAAATGACTACTATATATTTAATTATTAAACTCATCCCTACCTCTAAGATAATTTGAAATTTAAATGATTTAGAACTTAATTGGTATTATAATAATAATTATTTTATAAAGTATATTTTGTTCGGAAATATATTATCAAAAATTAAAATAATATTATTGTGCTTGGTAAAATAGATTATCAATGATTAAAAAAAAAAAAGAGAAAGAGGGGACAAAAAACGATTCAATCTTAATTAGATCTTTCAAGTTCCACATGTGTCGACGGTAATCCTAAATCGTCGAATATTACTTGTGTTTTTTAAGTACCAAAACCCCTTCCTTAAATGCAAGTGACGACAAATGAGGCCTTATGTACAGGGGGGAGGAGTCATGAATTATTGTTAGGGAGCCAAAAGCTAGGAAAAGTTTTTCGGAGGTCAAATTTTAAATTTTACTGGTTTTATGGGGGGATATTATTATTATTATTATTATTTATTTGCATGGGTTCGGGCTTCACTGGCCTCTCATCCCCGCCACTGCTTTTTTTTTTTTTTTTTCCTACATAAAATGTTAAAATCTCTGTAGGCTTTGGTGGTATAAAAAATGTTAGTATTAGAACCACAAAAAAAACATAAAATAATATAAACATTGTTTTATTTTTGAAAAATATAGATGTATGATGTATCTATCCTCACATTATCATACATACTCAAATTTTAAACATAAAAGTTATGGGATGGCTTTAAAAACTACAATAACAAAAAATTTAATTATTGGGTTAAATTCAAATTTTTATAGGTGATTTTAAAAGTAATTTTCTCTTAGAAAACCACTACATCGCTTAATAGACCATCAAATCTTTCATAATCACGTTTTGAGCCCTTATGCTTCTTTTATGACATATTTTCTTATTTTAACTATGTTTTTTTTATTTTATGTTTTAATTTGGATATTTTGTTTATTTGCTTTATATTTTTTTAAAATTTCTAATTGTTTCCTAATACAAACAAAGTTTTCTAATCTATTTATAAGTCTCATAAATCTCTTAATGAGACAGCTATTATATATTTTATTTTTCAGAAAATAAAACTATGAACTCAAAATTCTTCGCTCATTCAATCTTTAATGTGTTTCTTGTGATTTTTGTGCTGTTATTGTCTTTACTTAGCTTCCATATGCATAAAAAAGTAAAACAGACCATTGCTAACCATATAATAATATCATGAACGAATAGTTATTGTATTTATCATTTATTTGTTATTTATCAAATAAAAAAATTATAATATATTCATCGAACATTGATTAATTAAATTTTATTTATACATTTTTTTTTATTTATCAAGTAAAAAATTATAATATATTCATCTGATTAATTGAATTTTATTCATTACTTCATATAAAATAATAGTATATATAGAGAGAGGATTAAAAAACATAAATATTTTACACACACTTATATATAATACTGATCCATATATCTTGGATTGAGTTTGAATTAGATTTTTGATAGGATTCATATTATATTCACTATTAAAATATCTATTTTAAAAAAATCATCCACTTGAATTGGTTGGAGTCAATATTCATCTAGATGGGGGTTAAATTAAGCACTCTTAAATTGAAGGAAAAAAAGAAAAAAGAAGGAAATAATAAATGAAAGAAATTTAAAGCCACAAAAGGATGATAGACTCAAAATGAGACGCGTAAACTCATGACAAGGACATCTATGATTGGAGATCTATGATTTTGAGCTTTCACGGTCACCACAAGCACATTCCACAAGCAAAAATATATGTGTTAGGGACGGTGGACATCTAGCCCCAAATTGGGTCCCATATTTCAATCCCTAAATTGGTCTGCCCTTCTTGTTTTTTTTTTTGTCTTCCTCTAGTACATGGGAAAAAAAAAATCTTTACACCCAAATTACCTAACAGCCCCTTTATTTAAAGATATATTATTAGCTATCCAACAAATACTGGGCTAATAAAATATAAGCAGAATGATTAGTGGGAGTATCCTCCATTTGAATGATTGATTGTCTTGACAAATCATTGTTTTTAAATATAATATAATAATGGACCTTCAATTATTTAGACATATTTGCATATAATTTGTAGATGGTTTTATTATAACACTATGAACATAGTTTTTGTTAGGTTTTGAAGTTTTGGACACCGTTTGAAAACGTGGTGCAGACGATGTTTTTAAAATATTTAATTTTTTGTTTGTGTTTTGAATCATTTTAATATGCTGATCTTAAAAATAATTTTTTTATAAAAAAATATATCATTTTGATGTATTTTAGCACGAAAAACATTTTAAAAAGAAATTACAATCACACTTCCAAACACGCTCGTTATTAAAATTTTATTTTTAAATATGATTTTCATAAAGATAATATCCGAAATGTGAAATGGAAAGAAAATCTTTTCTTTTCATTTACATTTCTTTCTTATATAAAAAAAAATGTTTTTTTGGCAAAGCTTTTTCTTGCCAAATTAATTTCTATATTTTAGATCTAATAAAAAAACATGACTTGCTGATTCATTAGCTAAAATATGTCTTTATTATGAAAATAAGCAAATCATTGAAAAAATCTATTTGAAGATTGGATGTTTTGTTTGAATTCATTCACAAACAAATCATGTGAAATCTTACTTATATATGTTTATAAAATCTTAATTGTGTTACTTATTTAAATTTTACTATTAGAAAATATCATAGTCACATATAAATTAAACAAAATAATCTATCAATTATTTTATTTATAATTAATTAAAATTTTAAAGCGCATGAGTTTCACAATCCATTGTTTACCATAATTTATTATTTTTTTAAAATAAAAATTTAGTAAAATTTGTTTATATAATTTGTGAACATTAAGTGAAATTGAGAAAGATTTCAACAATTTTTTAAGAAAACATCCCTTATCAATAAAGTTATTTTTTCCCAATTTTTTATTTTTTCTTAATAAAAATTTCTAATTATCATGATAATTTTTTTTTAAACAATGGTTTATCATTAAGGGGTATTTGAAAATAGTGTTATAATCATTTTCAAAATATTTTTTACTCTGAAATATATTAAAATAATATATATTTTTTTATTTTTAAAAAATTATTTTCAATATCAACAATAAAAAAATTTCAAAAACGTTTGTTTTATAAACCAACCAATGGCAAAAGTGAAATTAACTAAAACTCAAGGGACTTTAACTTATCTTGTAACGTCAGCAACGTTTATCACAATCTTACTCTTATAAATTGGAGCTTTGCCCTTTGATTACCTCTGTAACCTGCCAACCTCCACATCCACCAGCTCAAACAAACAACAATCACCTTCAATACATTCATTTCTCTCTCTCTCCCTCTCTCTCTCTCTCAAAAGAAAAGGCTCTCTTCCTTCTATCTTTCGACATATTCGTTTCAGCTACTTAAAAGGGTAAGTATACGTCATCAAATTCAAGCTAGAATCAACGATCTTCCTTGTTTTAAAGGCTTTTTGATGGAATCTAACAAAAGGGTTTTTGGGTTTTGTAGGGTGGTGTAAATGGAAGCAGCTACAGCTACTGTTATTGGATCTTCAATTGGGATCTCTCGACCTGCAAAATCTGTTGCCGGATTGGGTTTTTTAGCTACCAATAAACAAGATTTTGTGCGTTTTCCTATTAAGGTATTACCGTCTAGCCTTATTTTGGGGTTTTGGATAATGGGTTTTTGGGTTTATGCATGAATTTTGTGTCGGAGGAGAGTATATGCCTAAATTATGCAAGCTACTGCATGCTTAAGAGCTATCAGTAAATGAAGTTTTATGTTTTATTCAAAAGATTTGTTCTAGGAGATGGATTCCTATGTGTTGTTGTGTTGGATTTGTTGTCAAAAAATGAAGCTCTTAAGAATTGTTTCACTTGAAATTTTGAAAAGTATATAATTTCTTTGGGACGTTTAAAGTTTGCTTTGTTGTTGGTTTTCTGTGTTTTGAGATTATGTATGGAAAGCTGGTGTTTGATTCCTCATTCTTCTTGTGTTATCTGGATTCCAGCGTCATTCTTCAGTTTCATACTCAAAGCAGGGTCATAGGAGAGTGGCATATGGAAGTAGGAGATGTATGGCAGTGAGAGCATCTTCGTCATCATCTTCAGATTCTTCAGGGTCGATTGTGCCAATTGCTCCGCTTCAGCTTGAGTCTCCGATAGGGCAGTTCTTATCCCAGATTTTGGTTAGCCACCCTCATCTTGTGCCAGCAGCAGTTGAGCAGCAGCTTGAGCAACTTCAAACTGATCGTGATGCTGAGAAACAGAAGGAAGAGCCTTCTGCTAATGGCACCGACTTGGTATTGTATAGGTTAGTTTCACGATAGTGGTAGATAACTGTGTTTTATAGGTGCTACTATTGATGCCGAAAATTGAATCTAATGTTGGGTTTTTGAAATTATTAGGAGAATTGCTGAGGTGAAGGCTAATGAGAGGAGAAAAGCCCTAGAAGAGATTTTGTATGCATTGGTTGTGCAGAAGTTCATGGATGCCAATGTTTCTCTGATACCCACCATAGCCCCCTCTTCCACAGGGTCATCTGGTCAAGTGGACAAGTGGCCTAGCCAAGATGAGAAGCTTGAACAACTTCACTCGTCTGATGCATACGAAATGATTCAGAACCATCTAACTCTCATTTTAGGAAATCGGGTGGATGATTCAACTGCTGTTGCTCCGATAAGCAAACTCAGGGTTGGACAGGTCTATGCAGCATCCGTGATGTACGGATACTTCCTAAAGCGAGTTGATCAAAGGTTTCAGCTTGAAAAGACAATGAAAATCCTGCCAAATGGTGTGGATGAGAGAGAGAGTGATATTCACAAGGCTGTGGGTCAGGATGTGAAACCTGGTGGTCGAGGGTTATCCTATCAAGCTTTGTCTTCCCATCCTGAAGCCATTTCTGGTGGTATTAGTCCTGGAGGATTTGGACAAGGATTAAAGGCTTCACGATTGCGAAATTATGTGATGGCTTTTGATGGGGAGACACTTCAAAGTTATGCGACAATAAGATCAAAAGAGGCTGTTAGCATCATTGAGAAGCACACTGAGGCCTTGTTTGGAAGACCTGAGATTGTCATAACGCCTCAAGGGACTATTGATACTTCCAAGGATGAACTAGTTAAGATCAGCTTAGGTGGTTTGAAGAGACTTGCTTTGGAAGCTGTTACTTTTGGTTCTTTCCTCTGGGATGTAGAGAGTTATGTGGATTCGAGGTATCACTTTGTTCTCAATTAAATAATGTTCACGTGCGTGCAGGCCAAAAAAAAAAACATTTGTAGTAGACATACAACTGACCAAAGTTAAATGCTATCTATGTATGAGTGTAAAGCTGGTGGTAACTATAAATAGATTTGGGCTAATTTTTCAGTATACAGTTTTGATGTTCTGTTTTCCTGTCTCGATTTGCATCTGTGCATTACCACATGGAGTTATTCTGTGCAAAGCTCGTCCTTGGAACTCTTTTTTTGCGCTTCCGAATTATAATCAATATATGCAAGAAACTATGTAGTCGTGATGCTTTGAATTATCTGTCACATACCGGAGTTTGATCGCAATAACAAAACTGCTAGATGTATATTTTTGCTCTAAATATAATGTCATTTTCTTTTGCGTAACATATATAGTCACATTGAACTAAAAAGTGCACATCATGTATGTGGTGAATGTACAAGTGAAGAGAACCAAGAATTTAGAGCAATGCTGGCTTGAGTTCCACCTGGAAAGAAATAAGAAACAGAAAGCCCAGTCCTTGAGTTATAGTGGTTGTTTAGTGGGGAAAAATCATTGAAGAAACTTTAGCCATGAATTAACTGTATAGTTGTAAATGTTTCATAGGAAACCACTCTTTAAATGGTCTATGATGGTTGCTAGCTGCAGCAACCAGAAGTAGATGTAGATGGTATTTAGTACTAGTAACATTGATTTTCTCTAGCTAATGGCCAAGGGAAGTTTAGATTGGATTCAGAAATCTGTTGTGTGGCTGTACCAACTTGTTCTGATATGGATTAATCTCAATCCATTTATCATTCGTCTTGGTGGATTGATCTCAGCCTTTTGTCTGCCAATTGTCTTGTCGAACACGGCATGGTCATTCCACGAGTGTAACCAGATTCTGTGGGTTTCTGTAGTCAGATATACCACTTTTGAGCTGTCATCACGGGGAGAAAATTAACATTGTTACCATCCATGTATGCATAATTTGCTTAGTTACATTTTGAAGTTCAACTATTTTTCTTTCGATAGGTTTCTGTAGTTACTCTCAAATGTAAATTTCCTGAACCTGGTTTGGCAAGAATGTGCTCGTGATGTGATAGTATTAGTATAGTTACGCAGCAAACAGTTGTATACTTTTTTTTTAACCAAAAAAAAAAAAAAAAAGCTATAAAGATAAATTTCGAGCCTGAATGGTAAACATCAGGGTGATTTGCCATTGCTTATCGTTCTGTTCTCTTAGTGAAATAGTAGCAGGGTTTAAATGTTTCACGGTAATTACTCCATTGATCTCCTGGTTGGGGTTCTTATCGAACTGGATTAACATCTCCATATTGGCATTCTTAGAAAAGCCAAGATACATCAGTTTTTCTTTCAAAATCGACAGAATGATTAATCACTGCATTATATTTTTGATGAACAGTGGAAAACACCTGTTATACATAATGCGGTCCTAGATGACAGGGTTGAGCTGCTTAAACAGGTTAAAATTGTACAGAACTTTGCCAAAAACATCATAGAATACTATCTTTCCATCCGTCTGTCTTAGTTCCAGGGACATGAAACCTTGCCCATCATAATAAAACTTGACTCCTTTGTTTAGTTTATCAATATCCCCTTTCCATGCCTTTGATCCACCTCCACTTGTTAAAAATTGGATTTGGCTGCATAAAGAGTCAAGTTCTTAAATCTTGGTGATTTTTGTTTCAATCCTTGCTGTCAAATAATGTCAATCAATGTTTTTTTTAAACATACTTTGTGTTGCTGGTCATGTGTTCCAAGCAATGATCATGCCCATTTATGTACATTTCAACATTGTTTGCCTAGACATTCAAGACGTGGTTTGTTAGAGAAACGCTTTGTTTGTGACAATCTCAATCTCTTTAGTAAGATTAGCTACCTCAAGTAGCGGGAGGAGTTGCTTCTTTAGCTCCTTTGTTTCCCCATGATGGCCAATGCTTCTGATAGTATGATGCCCAACTACAATCTTCCAGTTAGCAGTGGAGTCCTGCAAAGCTGATTCCAAGTCCTGTTGCCAAACATGAAAAAGATGTAGGATTTGGGACAAAAAACAAAACGTCGACTGCACAGTACTTGCATAAATGTACGAGGATGAACAGAATGAATAACCTTCAAGAGGTTTGAAAGATAGTGCTGCCTTGGCATCACTCCTCTCCAATCATAATGATGGGGGTTTGGCTTCAGAAAGTACTTGTCCACAAATGGAGTGGTGTCGATGAAGAACAATTCCACAATTTCTAAGAGGTTGTGAAGAGAAGCTTGAATTTAGTTAAGCGAGAGGCAGTGTTTCAGGACAAAAACCTCAGAGAGGTGTGAGGTTTGATATCTACTTGCTATATAATGTTGAATGATTTACTGTTCATAGTTGGAGGTGTATCTTACCTGTGTTAAGAATGAAAGATCTCAGGCAAATCCATCGGCTATCTATATTCCTCAGGTTCGGACTTAATTGAGCCTTGGCATTTCCCCGGTAGTCATGGTTGCCTAGAACTGAAACCAGAAAGTTTTTGAGAACACGTGATGGGGTAGGACACCCGCATAAGCAAAAACAAAGGATTCTTGTATTTGTGCATTCTTTTCATTATAAGAATTAGACCCAGTCTAGCTAGCAGATCAATCCAGTAAACTGTCAACCAAGACCAAGACTTGTGCTTCTTTCTTCTTTGGATGAAACGACATTGTTTTGAAAATAATGTTGTTTTTTTGGGATTGACCAAGTAGTACTTAATCATAATTATTAAATATAATTAGAGGATAGAATCATGAGTTAGGTGAGCTAATCTATTTTTTTTTATAAAAGCATGAATAGATGTTTAACCAGATTGCATGTTTTGATGTTTTTAACCAAAACATAGAGTCAACCTCTCTTTATTTTTTTATAAAACCCGGCTCAGGCTAGGTCCCGGGTTAACTTACCAGGCTGATCGGGTTTCTTAACAATTCTTTTGATTCCAGGACTTACCACTGTACCACTGCTTTTGAAGGCTCTTTGCAGTATAGATTTTGCTGAATGATTTCTCAAACACAGGGTCATTTATGCTTCTCAACCCGTCCTCGTAAAAGTTGTCTCCAGTAGAAACAACGAAATCAATGTTCAACTCTTCTCCTATTCTTCCCATCTGTAAGAAACTTGAGAAATCAAATGAATATTCTTGCATTGAATGAATTATCACCACTTAGTGCCTCCATCAATCCACAGCATCAGTTCATATTTAATAAGCATGAGACATCTATATATGTATATAACAATATGATACTGAGTGTTAAGACTTAAAAGATGGCTTAAAAAGTTAAAAAAACCTGAAATGCAACATTGGATTGATTATAATTTCCTTTTCTTCCCCAGTCTCCAACCACCAAAAAGCTAACTGAGCCATCCTCCTTGGCAGGTTGCTCGAATCGCTGAAGCTCAGCTAAGGCACAAAGAACATACACATGGCAGCAGGTCATCCATACGAGGTGCATTGAACTGAAATGGTGACTGAAACTAGCCATGATATCCTGAAAAAGTGAACTTTTTAGTTAGCAGCTCTGGTTTGGAGTGCAAAAGATGTGAACTCAGGTAACCTCTTTGAAGAGCATATAATGTGGTGTACCTGGACACAAAAATGGTGGTGTCTCTAGAGATGTTCAAAATCGAAAGAGCAACCCGTTAGCTAGCTACAGATAGTATCCATGCAGATTCAGGATAAGAGATTCAATGAGGGCAAAGGAAACTTCATTCTATTAATGGCCTAAATTCATCCGCGGTCACCATCAAAGTCCACTTTCCTGGAAATTTCTTGTTTTGTCTTGTTCAATACCAGAAGAGACGTGAACTTATGAAAGAAAATCATTGATGAGCGAGAGAATTCAAGGAACGAAGATGGTTTGAAGGTGGTGGTGCTATATTGGCGCTTGCTTGATGTCACAAGGCTGCTGTCCTTTTGCCCTGACCCTAACAATCCATACAAAAAACTTGGCTCTGCAAGTCTATCACCAATGGGTAAATAGACCTCGCCAACTGCTCACATTGGCTGCAGAATTATTTGCCATTCACCAATCTCATCCTTTGACTCTACCGTTAGTTACAATTAAATTGCATGTAGTTATCGGGAAATTGGATCAGTTCTTGTGTTGAAGCACTGATTTACCAATTTTTTGGGTGCAATATTACTGCAAGGCCCATTTTTCCTTTCCTTTTTTTTTTTTGGTTTTATAAAAAATTCAGTGGGGTTTGGTAATAGTAAAAGCAAGGGAATCCCATGAAGATTGCTACAAGCTCTCCATCAATTTAATCATTCTCATGACATTATAGAACTCTTTTTTTTTTTTTTTTTCTTTTTTGATGTGGCCCTAACTCACTATTATCACAGTGCTCGATGACAGTGAAACATGAGCTCAATAATGATAGGAAAAAAAATAATTATTATTAAGTAATAGGCGTGGGGAAACTACTGTAGCTTCCCCACGCCTTTTACTTATTTAAGCTTTATTTTTTTTTGCATTTTTTTTTTTGGAATTTTTTTTTGTTTTTGGTTTTTTTGCTGTAGCAGTTTTTCTTTTTTTTTTTCTTTTGTTTTTGCTTTTGTTTTTTTTTAATGTTTTTTCACTTTAGTTGTTTTTTTTAACGTGTGAGTTTTTCACTATAGCAGCTTTGTTTTTTTTTTTTCCTCGCTTTTATTTCTTCTATTTTTTACATATAATGTATCACTGTGCACACAGTGAAACACTCGATTTCATTTTTTTTTTTGCCCATTTTTTTGCTTTTTTCTTTGTGTTTTTTTTTTCTTTTAATGAATTGTTTTTGTTTAATTTAGTTTGTTAATGTGAAAAAAATTTTAATTTAGTTATTATACTTTCATTACACGGATTTCAGTTTTTTATATATATTAAGCTGGTTGAGAACTTAGCTTTATAGCTTTTTCAAAAAAGAAAAAAAAAACACTATGGATTACTACAGTGTTTCCTTTGCATGATTTTTGTTTGGCTGCAGTGTTTTCCCCACATGTTTATTTTTTAAATTATCTTTGTTAAATTTATTTTTTTAATATTGAGTTGGTTGAGAATTTAGCTTTAGCTTTAGCTTTCCCCGCCTTTTTTCATTATAATTATTATTATATTATATGACTGTTTTTTTCTTTTGTTTTTTCTTTTTAATTTTTTTAATGAATTTTTTTTGTTTGATTTAGTTTGTTAACGTTAATTTTTTTTTATTTAGTTATCATATTTTCATGATACGAATCTCGGGTTTGATGGGTTAACCTGATTTGACGAGTTATTTTTTTCATTTAGTTTAGTTTGTTAAAGTTATTTTTCTTTCTATTTAATTATCAGACTTTCATGACACATATCCTGGGCTTGACGGGTTAACCTGGTTTGAGGGGTTAACCCGGTTAATTCTGGGTAAACCCGTCATTTTTATTTTTATTTTAGTTATCAAACTTTCATGACGCAAATCCCAGGTTTTACGGGATAACCTGGTTTAAAGGGTTAACCCAATTAAGTCAATTTCTTTTTCTTTTTATTTATCTTTTTCTTTTTCTTTTTCTTCATTAGTTTTTTCCTTTCTGTTGATTTTTTTTCTTTGTTTTTTTAAATTAATCTATTTAATTATCACTTTTATGACACGACCTTAAAGTCGGATCCACATCCAATATTATTGGGTCCGGTGTTATAGTCAGGCTCACTTAAACTTGGGTCATGCAAGTTTAATTTTATTATTAATATTATAAATATTACTCTTAGGTCAGGTGTTGTAGCCAAATCCAAGATTTTTTGGTATAAATTTACAGAAAAACCCAAGATTTTTTTTAAAAAAATTTAATATTTTTTATACAAAAAAAATGACCCGCGGCATCGCGCGGGTATCAAAGCTAGTAGAACTCTAAAACGCGTGGGGAAAAGCCTTATTATATTATATTATATTAATATATTATATTATATTATTTAACTGTCTTATTTTTTTTCGTTTTAATTTTTTTTGTTTTTTTAATGAATTTTTTTTGTTTGATTTAATTTGTTGGTATTAAATTTTTTCTATTTAATTATTAGATTTTCATAACATGTATTTGACGGGTTAACTTGGTTTGATGGGATGACCCAGTTAACTTTAGGTAAATCCGTTAATTTTTTCATTTATTTAGTTATCAAACTTTCATGATATGAATTCCAGATTTGACGGGTTAATCCAGTTAATTCATTTTTTTTTTCTTTTTCTTCATTAGTTTTTTTTTTCTTTTTAATCAATTTATTTAATTATCACACTTTTATGACACAACCTTGCAGCCAGACCCACATCCAAGACTATTGGATCTGGTATTGCAGCCACCCCACTTAAACTTGGGTCATGCAAGTTTAATTTTATTATTAATATTATTAATATTATAAATCTGATAACTAAAAAAAAATATAACATTAACAAACTAAATCAAACAAAAAAATTCATTAAAAAAAATTAAATTCTATTTAGTTATCAAACTTTCATGAAAGGGTTAACCCAATTAATTTAATTTCTTTTTTTTTTTCATTAGTTTTTCTCTTTCTGTTGATTTTTTTTCTTTGTTTTTTTTAATTAGTTTATTTAATTATCACACTTTTATAACACGACCTTATAGCCAGACCCACATCCAAAATTCTTGAGTCCGGTGTTGCAATTAGACTCACTTAAACTTGAGTCATGCAAGTTTAATTTTATTATTAATATTATAAATATTACTTTTAGGTCAGGCGTTACAGCCAAACCCAAGATTCTTAGGGATGACCTTGAAAAAAACCAAGATTTTTAAATTTTTGTTTTTTTTTAATATTTTTATACAAAAAAAAAATGACCCACGCGGGTACCAAGGCTAATAACAATGACAATCTGTTGGCTGTGGATCCCTAGGTTGATGAGTGGAGCAACTTTGTTGTAGTCCATCTATGCAAAACAGTGCCAGAAACATCATAAAATGCAATCCCTGCTTCATTCGGAGTCAACTGCACAGACATGAAACCTTGACCATCGTAGAAGAATTTGAGACCATCTTTGTTTTGTTCTTTAACGTCACCCCTCCATGCCTTAGACCCAGCTCCACTAGTTAGAAATTGTATTGGACTGTCAAAAAATTGCCCATCGTTGGTAATATTTTCGAAGAACCCTTTCCACTAAGCAACACAGTAATCACTAAAGTTGTACCTCTCTGTGTCACTGATGTGTTCGAGGCAATGGTCATGTCCATTCATGTAAAAATCTACATTATTGGCCTGAATTTAATGGAAACAGCACCGAAAGAGATTCAATCTTGTGTTCAAAATTACTTCGTCAGCAAAAAGTAAAACAGAACTGCTTTTCAATGATTGTGTTTACCTTCAGGATTGGATGAAGCTTGCTGACAAGTTCCTCAGTGTCGCCATGATGTCCTATGCTTCTAATTGCGTGATGACCCACAACAATTTTCCACTTTGCTTTTGATTCACTCAATGCCAACTTTAGATCCTGATCCAAAAAAGGGTATAATCCACTTCTTAATTATCCAGAGCTCTATCTAAACAGTTGACAGACCACTGAATTAGTGGCTATTAAGGTGCATATATTGTAAAGTCGATGCATTATTTTGAATAAAACAGTGAACATACCTTTATTAGGTTTGCAATATAATCTCTAGGAGATCCAATGCCTCTCCAGTCATAAGTATGTCCCTCAGCATTAGTAAAGTAAGATTGGACAAAAGGGGTGGTGTCCACAAAGAAAATTTCAGCCAATTCTGCAGAGAAGAAAAGGATTTGAGCTATCAGATGAATAAATCCTAAATTAACATCTAGATTTCAAGTGTCAAGTGGTCATAGTTAGTATAGTCTTTATAGAAATATGAGATGAAGGAAGCATTTAAAATGTAGAAGCTGCTACCCACCAGCATTGACGATGAAAGATCTCAAACATAGCCACCTGCTATCAATTTTCCTAAGTTGTTGGCTCAATTGTGCCTCTGCATTCCCCCTATAGTCATGGTTTCCCAAGACTGCAGAAGAGAAGAGAAAGAAAATTAGAAAATTCAAATCAAGTAAGATCAACATGTAACTTCTCGTTTTTATCTGTGGAAAAAAATCGTTATCAGCCAGTCGCCAGGCTCGGTACTCACCACTGTACCACTGCTTTTGCAGGCTATTTGCAGTGTAGATTTGAGTAAATGATTCCACAAACGCTTTGTCTTGGTTTCCAGTTAATCCATTATCATAGAAATTATCGCCTGTTGAAACAACAAAATCTATGTCGAGCTTCTCTCCAATCCTTCCCATCTGTATCCATGCAAATCAAAGGAAGATTAGCAGGTACGTGTTAGTTCATCAAGGAAAGTTCTTTAAGAGACGGGAATGTCAATTACATGTTGCATGATTCTCTCTCACACACGGAAACATGAAATAAATCACAAAAAGCAAAGAAGCTGGAAGAACCTGAACAGCAACTTCAGACTGGTTGAAAGCACCTTTTCTACCCCAATCTCCAAGCACCAAAAAGGAGAGAGTCCCCTCAGTTCTTGCAGGCTGTTCAAATCTTTGAAGCTCTGCATGTGTAGAGACGAAGCACAACCCAAAACTACATATCACCAAAACAAGGCATAGAGCCATGCTTTTGTTCTTGAGAATGAGACCTGCCATGTCTCTCTGGCTAGAGCTGAACGGAGAAGAAAAGAAGGATGGACAGAAGAGAATCTTGCTGGGGATAATTCTTTGTACCATATAGCAAGCAACTCGTGAACTTGTTCTCTACGCTGTAGCGAGTCCTGTCCACGTCCCTATTTTTTCTTGAGTCCGTTAACCTATTTTTATAGACCAAAATAGCTAGCTAATTATTAATTATGAAATAAGAAAAGTATAGATTTGAAAAGTCGAGTTTGGCAAGGAAACTATGACATCTCTAATGATTTGTTTTTTATCAAGTTAATATATTTAAAATTTTAAAATAATAATAATTTTTTTCAAAAATATCTTTTAAACAACAAAACAAACATTCTCGGAAACAACTTGTTAGTAGTTGTGGATTGAGAACCAAAATTAGCCAATCCGGTAGTCGGTCACCATGCATGCCTCATGCAGCACTAAAAAGTAGAGCTAAATATGACAAGGGTAATTGATGATATAAGCGTTGATTATTATTATAATTATTTTTAATTCATGTTCGTTACCTTGACTTAATATTCAAATCAAAAATCACTAAAGTCTCGATCTTAATTTTTTCATGAATTTTATTTTAAGGTATGTTTAATTACTATTTTAGAATAAAAAACATATAAAAAAACATTTTTTTATCTGTTTTTTTTTAAGTTCAAGAATTCACTAAAAAAATTCATTAGGATAAATTTATTTTCGTTTTTTTAACTAAATACTTTTTTTATATCTATTTTTCACACATTGAAACTAATTTATATTATTGAAAAAAAATGTATATATATTTACGATTTAGCAAAGGACAAGAAGTCCATTACTTCACCACCACAAATTCATGAATACCAAGTGTTGAAGGTTTTCACAATTAATTCCTGCACATATCTCTACAACTTGTGAATAATTTGATCACATTGGCGGAATTGTGCCCCAAAATATGGCATTATACATGGAAAAGCTGCCGGACTTGCTATATCTAAAATTGTGGTGTTTTGGTTTATTTCATCCACTAAATTTGAGGTTGGTGTTAGAATAAAATTATCCTAGAATAACACGAGTATTGAATAATTATTATTGTTATTAGTAGTTATTTAATATAAAAGTTATATACAATAACAATTGTTTAGGGGTAATTATTTTTGGTTTGGTTTGTTTTTTATAAAAAAAAATAACAAAACTGATTTAAAAAAAAAAACAGTAACCGAACTGAAACTAGTTCGAACCGGCTGGTTTCGGTTCGGTTTTTTAGGCTAAAAATGGTTCAAACCGGTTTGACTCAGTTTTTTTTTCCTCTTTGGTTTTTTCGGTTTTAGGCTTATAAAACCGAAACCGAGCCAAACTGGTCGGTTTTTTAAAAAAATTAATATGTTTAATCGGTTTTTTTTTTACAGTTCAGTTTTTTTTTATTATCTTTTTTTTTGTTTTCTCAGTTTAATCAGTTTTTTAGTTTTTTATTAACCCCTATAATTATTTAATATAACTATTATTTTTATTAGCGGTTGACTAATAAAATTGTGATTCTTGGTAGCAGTTGAGTCAAAATTAATATGTTATTTCTTTAATATTGTTTTTTTTATTATTATTATAAGCTTAAATATTTTACTAAACTTAGGTAAAATATTTCTATACCTAATCTTTGTGGCATCACTTAAAATCCTACGACGTTAATTTTTTGGAATTTTCTTCATTATTTGAGTAAGTTTAAAGCATTAATTAGGCAGACAAAACACAGAAAAACTCAAGAGGTTTCTGTACAGGTAGTAATTAACAGCGTGTAACAGGCACAAACGGTGGGCAGTTTTCAAGTTGAGAGACTGCAAAATAAAAATAAAGGAACAATGGATATGCGAATATGCCGTAGGATCGATGTCCGAATAAGGAATTAGATCCTATAGAATATTCGGTGGTAAATAATTAAGATATTTGTTTTAAGAGTATTGAATTATTCATATCTATTAGCTTTAGTTTGGGCAAATTGAGTGATGCATCAACAACCTGTAAAGAAAGCAACTCATGTGCCGATAAAGGCAGACACGCCATAAAGTCTCTGAACCTCCTCTTCCACCACCGTTTTTACTCGGAGTATGTTTATATTTTTAAATATATTTAATTATTTTAAATTCTTATTTTAAAAATTTTAAATTATTTTAAAGTGGTATATTAAGAATAAATTTAAAAAATAAAAAAAATATATTATTTTTATATATTTTCAAACTACTGTTATAATAACAAACAGTGACCCACAGCTCCAAAAATTTTCAATATTTTTATTAATCAATACCATAAACACTGTAGGTTTCAATTTTTACTCCAATATTTTTTTATGTTACTGGATAATTAATATTTTTTATTAAAATAATATATTTTTTTATTTTTTAAAAATAATATTTTAGTGTGTTGATCCAATCAATTAAGTTTCATAAAATCTATGTTTTTTTATTCATCTTGCAATTCAATTCAAATTAAATTTTGAATCGCAAATTTTTTTAAGTTCAGCAGCTATAATGAAGAACACTATTATTGTAGTCCATCGAGGAAGGAAGATACCTCTCTTGATTTTATTTATTTTTTAATTCAAGGTATAGTACTGATAATGCATCCTTGGCTTTTTGGAGTCCATCGAGGAAGAAGATACCACTCTTGATTTTATTTATTTTTTAATTCAATTTTTTTTTTTATTCAAGGTATAGTAATGATAATGCATCCTCGTGTTGCGTTGGCTTACTGTAATCCATAAGGAAAAAGATACCACTCTTGATTTTCTTTATTTTTTAATTCAAGGTACAGTACTAATAATGCATCCTCGTGTTGCTTCGGCTTACTGCGATTCTTTTTTTTCAGTGAACAACTCTTTATTTTTTTAGATAATGTTTGGTACAATGATATTAGTAATTATAGATATTAAATTTGGATTGATTTGGTAGGTTAATTTGGGATTTAGTTAATTTGATGACGGATCGATTCAGATAAAGTAAAATATTGAGATTAGCAAAACCCTGATTTATTTGCCGGATTGACTCGTGACCCGGCAAAACCCAGTTGAGATTTTTTTTTAAATGTGTTTTTTAATTGGTTATTAACCATTTTTAAAGTTTACTATATAAATACTAGAATAATATTTTTATTTTTTCAATGTGAAATTTGAAGCACTTTAGTATATCTATGTTCATAAAAAAAAATTATGTTTTTTTAATATGGAATTAAAAAACTTTTTATTTAAATATTTTAATTTAAAAGAATAACATACTACTATATTATCTTTTTAATGTGAAATAAAAAATCTTTTGAAATAATATTTTAAACTTTATTATTTATAATATGTATAACCTATATTCACAAGGATTGTTTTTTAATTTTTTCATATGAAATATTAAAACTTTATTTTTTTTTAATTTTTCAGGTTAACCAGGGTCAATCCGTGTAATCCGAGACCTGGCTGAGTCAACCTTCAGGTTTGATCTGATAACTATAGTAGTAATAGTTTTTTTTTTAAGTTTTTTTGTTTAAAAATATATTAAAATAATATTTTTTAAATTTATTTTTGATATAATTTATTAAAAAAATACAAAAACATAAAAAAATTAATTTAAAGTAAAAATAATAATTTAAAATTTTCACAGCTTTTAAAACATAAAAATAAATATACTCTTAATCTTCAATACAGTCGAATTCTTTGTATGATGAAAGTAGGAAAAATAATTGTATTATTTATAGAATTATTTTTTCATGCGTGATTTTAACAACCAGCCACAACCACTTTATGATCTTAATAATAATAAAAAAAAAAATCTTGTCATATATCTACAATGCGTAGAAACAAAATATATCAAATATAAATAAATATCCTCTTCGAGCTATCTTAAGATCATATCCTAACATCAACACGTTGCATTTAAAAAATAAAATAAAATTAAATGCTAGTCTGGATCGAAAAATCAAGAGAGAGGATACATGACCGACCATTTGGGGTTAATTTTCTCGAACATGTATTATATTTAACAAAAGAACTGAGCCCGAACAATGAATGACCTTTGCGATCATAGTGAGGCCCAGGGCCCAATAACCATGCCCATGTAGCTAAGCAATTGTGGGCTTAGCTTGAGACCATTCGGAAGACAACAAACGCAATAAATTTCCATTCTTATTAACTTCCCAAATAACTAGGTTCGTAATTTGGGCCACTACCAATCATTGGGCCTACTGTGAATTTAAACAGCCTGGATCTACTTGTTAATGGGCCTTTAGTGTCCCCGTCAAGTGACCCGATTTTACCCCAACCTGAAACCATGGCCCAAATCTCATCTGCTCTGTTTGCAGTCTCGATCTTAAACACCCCAGATCCCTTTTATTTTTTTGCAAACCTAAAAAATATCTTGTAGTTTTAATGTTATCACTAAATGTTTTTTTTTTTAATGTAATTTTTACTTATGATTTTTTAAGAGTTATCAATTAAATGCTTTCGTACAATATTTATATTTTTTGTTCACATTTCTATCCAAATTATAATGTTTTTTCTTTTCTTTTTTAACAAATGATGTCATTTTATAAGGACTTACTTAACGTGTTTTTGGTAATTGATTTTTTTTAATATAAAAAATATAATTAAGAAATAAAAATGTTTTAGTGATAAAATTGATAAAAAAATTTGTGTAAAATTGATAATACTCCAATAAATTGGTAGTGCATTTGATGTTTATTATCCTTTATGTTTTATCATATAATTGACCATGTACCATGGTACATCTGAATTTCATGTGTTCAAGGGACGTCTATTTTATGATTTTTTTTCTCCCATTTAAGTATACATGTTGTCAATTTCTTTCATAGCATGACATAAGATATCCATTTCTTAAATATAGTCTAAAGATAGTTAAAATATATGCAAAGGATAGCACAATAATTAAGATTTGAGATTTTCATTAAAAAAAAAACCCAAGTTCAAATCTTAAACGAAGAAGAGGAGAATTAAGATGAGAAAAGACTACCTCCAATCTTATAACCTGGTATTCATTTGGATAATATTATGATGCTGAGGGAGTATTTAAAAATATTATATTAGTTACTCCCTTATCCACATAAAAAAAAAGATATAAAGAAAATAGAGAAATAAAATCTATAATTCATTAAACATTATAAAAATATCTTCAACTATAATTTCATTCCCTTATTTCCCTTATTTGTATCTATTTTTTTCCATTAAAGTGGGCACAAGAAGTAACCAATAGAATATTATTAATTATTCAATGAGCATCTTTAAATTTCTTGATTCATTAAATCTCTTGATAAACTATTAAATAAAACTAAAATGTAATCTAATTGTAAAAAACATATTATAGTTTTTAAACAATAAAATATGGATTTCATTTAGATGGGATGATCTCATGATACTTGTATTATCTAAACTAAAAATAGTCATAACCCATTTTTAGAGCCTGTATTGTAGTAGCGATTGTTTTTCAAAGTGTTTTTTTTATTTAAAAATATATCGAAATAATATATTTTTTTATTTTTTTTAAATTTATTTTTAACATTATCACATCAAAACAATTTGAAAATATTTTTTTTTTAATTTGAAGTGAAGAAAGAAATTAAAATAATATTTAAAAAAACAATTTTAAAATGTAAAAATAAATGGGCTCTTAATGTGTGTTTAGTATTGTAATTTAATTAACAAAAAAATAGATTGAGTTAAAAAATAGGTGTTTGGCAACCCTTATAATTTAATCACGTGTTGATGTTAATTTTTTTCATAAAATTATTAGAAAGTTAACAAAAAATTAAAAACGCTAAAAATAACCTAGTTTTTTTAAATTATTATTTTTTAACTTTTTTTTAAAATAAACTATACAATAATGCTAAGATATTTTTTGATATTCCAATAACATATAAAAAACAAATTAAAATAAGTTATCAACTCTAAATTTCCATAAACACATCATATAAAAATTAAATTAGAAAAAAAAAAATAACCAAAAGAAAAAAAATTGTCAAAATGAATAAAAATAATGATAACAACACCATGAAATATTACTAAATTTCCATAAACACATTATTTAAGAGCTAAATTAAAAAAAAAATCAATAACTAAAGAGGAAAAAAGTCAAAATAATAAAAAACAACAACATTATAGATTATTAAATGCTAATAAATATGGGGAAAGATTACCTTCCCCACATATTTTAACTTTATACTTGATTATTGAGTTTTTTTTTTTGGACACTTTTTTTGAACATAAATTTGTTTTGTTCTGTGTGACATCCCTCGATGGAAGTTGGACAAGATGGACAAAACGCAATGTGAAATACAAGCAATTTAGCTGTTCTGTGTGAAGATTAAAACAGAAGTAATTAAAGGATACCACCAAAAGAGTGGAAAAGCATGGAGGGATTGTATCGATGGGTCTTTTCACGATCAGTATGGTTCATGAGATTTGGCCTCTACAAATCAGTGGTACGTGTGGACCAATTTCAGAACTGAACTGGGTCCAGGAAACGAGCACTGGTTGTCAATCAATAAAGCCATAAAGTTGAAAAAAAAATGCTTCCAAGATTTTCTTCAGCAAAAAAAGCAAAAAAGAAAAACAAATCGCTAATATGGTATCTGGGGAAGGCTAAGCATATGTTATAAGAGGTTTGATCTTGGGTTAATCACAGGTTATGGAAATCCTCGCCTGACCTAAATTACCTCCGGCACTTTGATGTTTTCTTGTAGCAAATCTCCACATATTTAGACCTTGGCAATTCGTTTTGGTCAAATTCATTTGTTGGTTTTCTTTCTTCTTCTTCCTTCTTCTTCTTCTTCACAATTTTCATTTGCATGAATCCTTGTTAAAAATAAAAAAACGTAATCTTGATAAAATAAAAACCTAAAATATCCATATATATATATATATATATATAAATACTATAACTCAAGCATATCTTGTTTCTTGAAATCCCTAATTCGCGATCCCTTATCTCCGTGACCGTTAACTTTATCCATAAAATAAAGTGAGTAAGATGCTAACCATATGAGAAAAGAAAAGTATGGGCTCCTGAGTATTTGACGTGGAAGGAAAGGAAAGTGGGGGGAATAATTTATGGGTTTGCTTGCGGGGAAATATTGGAAGAAATGATTGAAAGGGAAATTTGGGTTTCAAAATTGGAGGCTGAAAAGAAGAGAAGAAAAGGAAGATAGGTTTTTGGGAGAAGTGGAAAAAGGAAGTGAGTGTTTGGGGAGAAGGAAAATGTGATCATGGAGGAAGTGAAGAAAGTGATGGGAAAGAAAACCTGGAACGAAATTTGAAATTCAAAAAAAAAAAAAAAAAAAAAACTCAGCCAGTTTTTGTTAGTGAACTAGAAATTTGAAATTCAAAAAGAAAACAAAACGAAATTGCGATTGTTGGTGTGCATGAAACTTATGATATTGGTTTGGAAGGGAATTTGCTTCTGACGTTGAAAAGAGTTTGTTCATGCGTTTATAAGTATAGTAATTATTATTTTTTAAAATAATTTTTATTAAAAGTATATAAAAATAATTTTTTTTTACTTTTTAAAAATTATTTTTTTATATCAACACATCAAAACAATTTAAAAATATATAAAAAAATAATTTCAAGTAAAGAAAAATCTAATTTTAAAAAAAATATAATTTCAACCATATTTTCAAACACATCCAATCAATAGGTTCTTGTACATTCTTTTCCACCATTCCTTTTTGTCGTCATTTATTGAGAGCTTGGGTATTCTTTCCCTTACCGAATAATTGCTTAATTAATCAAATATTTATTGCTTGTTTAATTTTAGAAGAATATTGGATATAAAATTCAAAAGCAAATTAAGAAGACTTGATGCTTGCTTAATTTTATCATGGATTTGACAATAATAATAAAAACTTAAATGTAAAAAAAAACTATGATCGGGAAGGAAGATAATACAAAAATAGTGTTATAAAGGTATTTTAGACATCAAATCAGTTAAAACATTATAGTACTTTTTCGTTGATTGAGTTGGCAAACTTTGACTTAATATATAAAGTGCTATCACCTATATAGCACATCAAATATATTTTTTAAATATTAAAGATAAAGTGTTTATAATTTGACAAATTATAAGTATTTCTTTTCAAACACTAGAATGGATAAAGTATCCTCTAAATTAACCACAAATTTAAGCTTTGTTGGGGTTAAGATAAAATGTTTTGCAAATTCAATTAGAAAATAGTAATGTTTGTATAATTAACTTGTGAATCACTTTATCAACAAATACTGAAAAAAGGGTATAGGTTATAATAATTATTTATTTGATATATACACATAAATTCAAACTGTTGAGAGTCACATCTTGCTCATATCGAGGATGGAATTGTATAGCCTAAACGTTAATACTCCTCCCAATTATAATCCCAAAAGGGCAAAATAAAATAAAATAAAATAAATAGCAGAATCTCCATGGCCAAGAAAGAGCCAATGTTAATATGTTATGCTAACATGCTCTCGTTGACCGCCAGTGGCAAAGCACATAGAGCATGGACAGTTCAATTCAGATTCAGACATTCAGTAATCAGTTCGGTCGAAGACTGATAGACCATGTAGTCGTATAGCTAGCTCTCCGAGGCAATGTCACAATCTATCTCCATAATCTATGTGACATCGAAAGCTCAGTCACAACCAGTTTAACCCCTGCTCAAGCTTCCTAGCTCCTTGAATCCTGACCACCTATGGAGGGCAGTGATGTTTTTTATTTTGTTAGCTTCGGATTTCGAGGTGAAAAAGGAAACCAAAAAAGTCAAAAAGAAACTCAAATCCGAAATAAAGGCGAGGCATTGAAATCCCACCAATTTTCACCCTAAAGCTCCGCCAAGGTCTATTCCATAGACTTTAGTCGCAACCACATTTCTTTCTTTTTTAGCGTCAAAAAGTTTAATGGGATTGTTGTGTTGAATATTACTATTATAAAGCTTCTCTTTCCTCCTCCTCATCTTCAATCATGAAGCACTCGATTGCAAAATCATTTCTCACCTGTCTCTTTCATTTCTGTATACATTACCCGTACATTCTTGGGACTTGCCCTCCTTTCTCTTTCTATGTGCACCCTAGCTACTAGTAAAATCAAAGCATTTAGTGGTTCGGATAGTAAAGGATGCATGCAGAGCAGTTAGTTCTTCACTTGCAGGAAGGAAAACTTGATGTTTTGTCCCAAATTCTTCCGGTCTGGAGTTTGAAGGAAATTTTATCAATGGGTGGTGTGTTGAGGAAATCCAACATCTTATTTGCCCTATAATTTGAGCTTCGAACAAGCAATGAACAACGAGGTTACCATAAAAAGATAGAAAATAATAGAATTATACTATAGGATCACTTGTGGCCCTCTTCTAATGGAAATATATAATACTACGATCAGAACGTATTTTCCGAAGAGTTATTTTATAATTAGTCTCGGAATTGTAAGTTGAGTTTTCTCAAGTTTATGGAATTAGGATTTCTTTTAATCTTTCTCCTTTTTGAGAGGATAGTTTTCCGTCTTGGAAACATTCTTGACATCAATACTTCATTAAGAACACAGGGCCCTAGCAGCATAAGTGCTGCTTAAAGTATTGCAGGTAGCAGATGGTTGCGGTGGCCTGCATGCATGCCCACCCTATAAACTCTGCAGCAAGAGCAACGAGAACCTCTTTTTATCATATCCACCACATAGTTGGTAAGCAATGGCTCCTCTGTGTGCATGCGAAGAAAGATAATGTTAGCTGTAAGGCAATTATGACATGAGAGAGAGTGGGATGATCTTGACCACCACAGGCCATGAATTTCATGACTGTTGTTGTGTACTTCAAGATGCTGATGCTTAGAACCACCAAAATTATGAGGCACAGTACGTGTTCTAGCCCAAGCTTAAGAGCCCATTTGGAAAAATTTAAAAAGCCATCTCAGAAAATTGACACAGTGAAGTTAATTTCTTTGCAGATTGTAATCAATCAGTTAAATTCACGTCTCCTCACTACAACCCAAATGAATTGTAAATTTCAATAAGTCAAATTGTGTGATTGAATAGTTACATCTTAGGATTTTACAGACTTTACAAAAATGCATCCAAGTGGATTAATTCAGACGATAAGAGCAATATATATATATATTCAATTTGAAGTTAATTTTAGTTCTAGTTTCACTATTAAAAAAATAAACTTTTTAATATTTGGCAAGCCTTAATAGTTGAAGTATTTGAAGCTTCTATCATGCAATAGATGTATTGAAATCATCTCTTATGTATGAAAGATAACATGTATTATTAACAAAAACTCTAAAACGTGTAGAAAAAACATTGTACACCCAGATATATTTTATTATTCATACATCAGTAGGAAGAATATGAAAAATATCCAGAAAATTGTCAAAGACTAATTGAGGAGGATCAAAACATCCAAAGTTGAAAACTTGACAACATATTTTCAACTGATGAAAAACCTATTGGCAAGAAGAATTCAATTTCAAAAGGAAAAATTAAAAATTAGATTTTTTCAAGGTTTAGTTTAATTTATTGAGGGCTTAATTGAAATAAAAAAATTGATTTTTGAAGTCAATTTAGACTTTAATTGGAAGAAATTAAAGTCCAAAGGTCAAATTACAATTTTAAAAGTTAATTTGATCAAATCAAGGGTTTAGTTGCTTAAATAATAAAGTTTGATGGGAAATTATGGACTTGATTGAAGAAATCCAAAACCAATGACCAAACTGAAAAAAGGCACATGTATGTAAGGGTTTGAAATTGATCAAATCATGGGCTAAATTGAAGAAATTGAAAGTTTATTAATCAATTGAGGGTCAAATGTATAATTTCATAACCAAGGATTACAATGAAACAAGCAGTCAACTTTGGGGCTGTCAATTGAGTTTAGAAGGGGTGGAATTACATGAAATTAAAAGTTTAGGAGGTAATTACAGGTGCAATTATTGGAAGAATAAGGACTAAATTGAAGTTTTCCAAATCTCAAATTAAAAAACCCTAATTTTCAGGGTTTAACCTAAACAACGCGTCGTTCGGCCACTATGTTGCTTTTCTTTAAAAGTTTTGACTAATCGAGTAGGTGCCTTTATATGAATGAATATGGCGTCTCTAACCACATTAGGGATTGTAACCATCACCATTTGACTAAGAAACACCCATTCTACAAAGATCAGCTACTCCCATAAAACATTCACATCCCATTTTCTTTGACAAACTCAATAAGATCTTGTCCCTGATTAGACATCATTGCATTGTTAGAATCTGAGCTAATTGAGTTGACACTTTAAAACAAATGGATGTGAAGCTATAAACCTCCAAATCAAGCAAGATTTGATCTAAACAAAAGGTGAACACTCAGGTGTTCTTCAATGATGATGATGTCAGAGTTGCTCCAACGAAACCTCGAAAGTGGGTAACTCAGTCATCGATGGTTATGATACTCATTTTATAAAATCACTAATCTTTTTCATGTGTTCATACTTCAAGTCTTTTCGATGGGTTCTTATCAAATGTTGTCCATGTTTCTTTTAAGATCAAAAGGCCAAAAAACAAGCCTTTTGATCTCCAGGTTTAAGAAAAGCACTAAAATCTCTAAAAACCAAATTTGGCGCAAAACCACCATTGTAAAACTAGAATAGGTACAGAGCTCACAAATACAAAACATACCTAAAATTCTCCCATTCTAATTAGAGGGCCAAACATTGATGATGAATGAGGATCAATCTTTGATTAAATCTATAAAAATCCTAGCTTGAAACCCTGTAAATACCTTTGCAAATCAAAACCAAATGAGGGGAAAAAGGGGGATAAAAAAGAAAAGAGGACGTGAAAATCCTGATCAGAAACCTAAATGTAAAGGTTCATAAGCCAAACATAAAGGTTTCGTAAGTTTTGAAAGGATAGTAAATTGTTAGAGGCAAAACATTTTCTAAAGGAGAGTAAAGATCGTAAATGTTTTAGATATATTTTCTAATCCAAAAGTAGAGTTTATGTGGCCTATTTGAGGTGTTTGAGAGTATGCTTGTTTTTATGACTGCTTCTTCTTTTGGAGCAGACCACAAAAACAAGTCATTTGATTACATTCTAAACACAAGTTTCTTTTTGTGTGACCCATTATAATTTGCATTTCAATTGTAAGATAACAAAAAACAATATTAAGCTGTTTTTTTTAGTTGCAAACACATATTTTTCTTCACACAAAAAAGCCATTGTTTTGCAAACTTCTCAAAATACCCTGTCATTTTCCGAACTCTCTTTACCTTTACTAGCATCTGGTCATTTCACCTGTCATTATTTTGCTTATGTCCTCCTCTCATCTTCCTTTCTTCAGATCTGATCGCCTCAAGCAGGTTTTTAATTTCTTGTATCCGATATATATTATCTGTTAAACCTCACCTTACTCTTTGTATGAAGAGAGCTCAAACCCCATAAACAATTATAATTTTGTTTCAACGCAAAGATGAAATTTTGAATTGCAATTGTTGGCCATCATACACCAAAAAAATAGCTGACTGTTAGTTAACTTATAGCAATCCAGATTTTTTAGGCCAGTTAAAAAGATCGATCATTTTCAACCTTTCATTTAAAACTATCAATGCTCACTATTATAAATTAGTGTCCTTTTTGGTATTTTAACATTCACCAATAACTTCAACCACACTTTTAAATAATCACTTATAACTTGTTTTTTTTTTAAAAAAAAAACGTTTTAAACTATAGTTTTAACCAAACACTTATTTAAATCAAACACACCACAATGGAAATTAATTTTTGAAAACCAACTTTTTCCAACATCGATGATGTCCTTTCACCTGTCATTATTCAAGCTAGGATTTTTATAGATTTAATCAAAGATTGATCCTCATTCATCATCAATGTTTGGCCCTCTAATTAGAATGGGAGAATTTTAGTAGTATCTGGTCATTTCACCAGTCATTATTTTGCTTCTGTCCTCCTCTCATCTTTATTTCTTCAGATTTGGTCGCCTCAAGCAGGTTTTTAATTTCTTGTATCCGATATATATTATCTGTTAAACCTCACCTTACTCTTTGTATGAAGAGAACTCAAACCCCATAAACAATTATAATTTTGTTTGAACGCAAAGATGAAATTTTGAATTGCAATTGTTGGCCATCATACACCAAAAAAATAGCTAACTGTTAGTTAACTTATAGCAATCCAGATTTTTTGGGCCAGTTAAAAAGATCGATCATTTTCAACCTTTCATTTAAAACTATCAATGCTCACCATTATAAATTAGTGTCCTTTTTGGTATTTTAACATTCACCAATAACTTCAACCACACTTTTAAGTAAACACTTATAACTTTTTTTTAAAAAAAAAAAACATTTTAAACTATAGTTTTAACCAAACACTTATTTAAATCAAACACACCACAATGGAAATTAATTTTTGAAAACCAACTTTTTCCAAACCTCAACCACAAAAGCTACCACAAAACAAACACACTTATTGTTTTTGGTTCATATTTATGTTCACAAGTATGAAAATAAGGTTTATAATGCTTAGCATGTAGTGTTATGCTTGCCTCTTTTGTTACTATAATAGTTTGATTTTGTTTTTTAAAGTATTTTTTAGATGTTTTGGATGAAATAAGTCTTTTATTGAAATTATTTCCCCCTAATAAAATAGTATTGTTTTAGTTTTTGTTTAACTTAAGCAATGCATGTTGAAGCAATAATGTTTATCTTGAGTTTGATAGGTTTATTCATGACCCAAAATAAGTTTAGAAAACCAATTTTAAATTTAAATTGCATGAACATGTAAGTTGTTTTAAGTTGGTAGTTTTTTTATTTGGAACCTCTTGTATAATTTTGATGTTATTTTTTTTTTCTGATTCAAACATATTTGCATAGTTATTAAACCCGGCCCGGGGGTTGACCCGACCAAGGGGCCGGGTCTCGGGTTTCATGGGTCAACCCGGGTTGACCCGGGTTAACCCGTAATAATAAAAAAAAATTTAATATTTCATATGAAAAAATTCATGTAAATATAGATTATACATATTATAAATAATGAAGTTTAAAATAATATTTTAAAAAGTTTTTTATCCCACATTAAAAAGATATTATGTTAAGCTTTTAAGTTGAAGTATTTAAATTAAAAAAGTTTTTTATCCTACATTGAAAAAACATAACTTTTTTCATGGGAACATAGAGTATATATATATGAAAGGGCTTCAAATCCCACATTGAAAAGATACTATGTTATCCCTTTAAGTTGAAGTATTTAAACCAAAAGGTTTTTTTATCCCACATTGAAAAAACATAACTTTTTTCATGGGAACATAGAGTATATATATGAAAGGGCTTCAAATCCCACATTGAAAAGATACTATGTTATCCCTTTAAGTTGAAGTATTTAAACCAAAAGGTTTTTTATCCCACATTGAAAAAACATAATTTTTTCCTTGGGAACATAGAGTATATATACTAATGGGTTTCAAATCCTACATTGAAAAAACATGATTTTTTTCATGGGAACATAGAGTATATATATGAAAGGGCTTCAAATCCCACATTAAAAAAACATAATTTTTTTCATGGGAACATAGAGTATATATATGAAAGGGCTTCAAATCCCACATTAAAAAGATACTATTTAATCCCTTTAAGTTGAAGTATTTAAACCAAAAGGTTTTTTATCCCACATTGAAAAAACATGATTTTTTCCTTGGGAACATAGAGTATATATACTAATGGGTTTCAAATCCCACATTGAAAAAATATAATTTTTTTCATGTGAACATAGAGTATATATATGAAAGGGCTTCAAAACCCACATTGAAAAGATACTATGTTATCATTTTATGTTGAAATATTTAAACAAAATTTTTTTTTATCCCATATTTTTTTTAAAAAAAACCCGGGTCTCGTCCGGGTTTGACCGGGTCACCCGGGTCCCGGGTCGACCCGCCGGGTCGCCCGGGTTTGGCCGGGCTGTTGCCACAGCCGGTTTTTTATTAAACCCGAACCGGTCCAGCCACCGGGTCGACCGGGTCCCGGGTCGACCCGCCGGGCCGGGCCGGGTTTAATAACTATGCATATTTGGTTATGTTAGTGTGAATTATTAGAATTAAGAAAGCATGTTATAGAGGTAAAAAAATGTCAATTTTAGAGGCTTGACAATGGTTGGGTTTCTGGGTGGTGGTTGGGTTTTCTAATATAGTGGTATTCATGTTATTAGGAAGAACATTGTCTTAACACTATAATTTGAACTAGTTTTGGCCCATTCGTTTGCATTAATAACTTTGTTAGAGTTGATTAATTAATAATGTAAGGTTCATTTGCATCAATAACAAGTTTTATAGAGGGGTTTTAATCCTAAGGTTTTGGTTTTGAACTGAAACCTATTTTGACTAAATCGTGATTATTAATTGATAATCGTTGATGTTTGATGCTTGATTATTGTTAAATGATTGATTTCCATCCTTTCTATGCTTTTGATTTCATGAAATATGGTTTAGATTAGAATTTATAATGCTGGAATTTAGGTTTGAATGTTCTTCGTGCTCCTTTTGTTTTGTGTTTGATATGTTTTTCTAGTTTTTTTGTGTTTTTGTATTTCCTTTTAGTGTTTAATCTTTTTTTTTTTTAATTTTTTTTGCTTTGGTTTTGGTTTTTGGGTTGTTTTCAAGTCAAACCATGGTCTGTGGTTCGATTTATTGTCAAACCAAAGATTTCAAGTTAACCTAGAGGATTTAACTCGGTCGGGTTAAAATCAAGTCAATGGGTTAAAATCTTGGTTAGCTTGCAATTTTTTTGCTAAAGGGTTTTGTTGGTTTAGAAATGTGTTTGACAAACACCCTCTTAGGCTTGTTTTGATAATTTTATTATAAAGAAAAATGAGTTTTTTGTCAAAAAAAAGTTAAAAGATAATAAAACAATTTTTTAATAAATAATAATAATAATAAAATACTCTCTTTTTTTCCTTGCTTATGGGAAAAGATCATTAAAATTATTTGAGCATTGTGTTTTTTAAAAAATCTAAAGTACTTCGGAAAATTTTTAAAAAGATTTTAGCCTATATTTCAAAAATATTAAAAAGTTATTTTTGAAAAGATAATTTATTATTCAATTTTAATATAAGAATAAAAAAAACCTAAAAGAGGTTAATATCCAAAATATTATTAGGGATAATGACTTATAACTTATTTTAATTAAATGATAAAGAAAAACCTATATAAGGTTAATATTTAAAATATGATTAGGAATAATACAACTCATTCACTCAGAATATAAAAATAAAAAGTGAAATGAATTTTATCTGAAATATTATTTGGAATAACATAATATCCAAAAACTCTAATTTCACCATTTCATACCAAGTCTTTGACCTAGGAAATCATGACTTGTTTATCATAGCAAACCCACCAAAATAAACTGATAGAAATAGAAATATCATCAGACCATAATAAATAAAAAGAAAAAAATATATAGTTTATCTTAGGTAGGGTGTAATAAGGGTGCTAATATGTTCCCTTCATCCAACTAATCCATTGCCTATAATCTTAAAAAACCTAGTTAGGGTTTTTAATAACCATAATACTAGAAGACGACTCCCTTATTCAACCAAAGACCAACAGGGACACAATCCAGAAAGTCTCGCTGCAACACCGCTCCCCTGCGAGAAGCGTATAACAAGTGTAATTACTTTTTTCCCATTAAAAAAAAAAGAGCCTAATAAAAGGGGAAGTTCAGTTTTTAGATATATTCACCAGGGTTATATGACTTTTTCTCATTTTTAGAAATAGTATAATGACTTTATTACCATCCAAGCAGAAAACAATTAATGCTAATGACCGAGGGTATTTAAATCTTTTTTCTTAAATACAATAAAAAGATATTTTTACCCCTAGAATCAAGAAAACATAAACCATTATTTTAGGGGCTTTTTAGTCTTTTCCAATTTTTTTTTTGTTAATTCCAAAACATGGAGGGAAATTTGGTCTTTTTAGGTTCATTAATTAATATTTAAATTTAAAAAGTTATCTGTGCTATTAGTACACGTGCCACTATATGGGAGGCATTCACGTCCTTTCGGACAAGTGTGCGTCACTTTCCAGTTGTAATAATTGCCATTCCATAGTATCAATGGAAGTGTCGTCGTGTTCTCTTCCTTCTAATAAGACGTATGTCGGTGAAGGTTGGTTGATTTGTCCTTGGAGGACTTTACTTTTTTTTTTTCTTCTTCTTTTATCTCTCATCCCATTAAAATTACAGGTTGGTCCTATTTGCTGTGGACATTTCAACTTCAACCTTTATTTTTTTTTTCTAATTTTTTTCCTTAACCCTTTTGTGAAAGTTTATTTATTTTAGATTTAGTCCTACAATTCCAATTTGTTATATATTATTTTTTCTAATTTGTTTCTTATTCTTTTGATTTTTTGATTTTTTCCATGCTTCTTTTGTAAATAGTTTATTAGCTTTCAAATTCATTATTCAATCCGAGTTTATGGTGTTTTCACCCTTTTTTGTAAATGCTCTTTTTCTTTCAAATTTAACCATCTAATTGAAAATTTATGGTTACCCTCTAATTTATTTCTTATTTCAATTTTCACCCTCATTCATTTAATTATTTTTTAATTTTAGATTATTTTGCGTAATTGATTGTTTTTTCTTCTATTTGTTCCCTAACTATTTCATTTAATTTGACTTTTATATCAATTTGGGTATCACTCAATTGATTTTTTTTATCCTTTTACTATTTGAGGTTTTTTTTTTCAATTTCATCCCTGGAATTTGATTTTAATTTGTTTTTATATCGAATTTATTCTCTATTCTTTTTATAGATATTTATTTTGTTCAAGATCTTTTTTTTTTATTGCATATTTTTTTTCCCAATTTCATCGCTCAATATTTGTTTATAGAAGATTTTACTTCTTTTTTTCTTCACCTTCTATGGGGTTAGTTCCAGCTTCATGACTAGAATCACGGGTTTTGTAGATTGAGTCAGGTTGACTTTGATATTTTTTAGGTCCATCTATAAAATTGATTTTTTTAGTTTGCACCTTCAACATTTGTTTTTTTTTTTTTTTTGGAATTGATCTTCAAGCTTTTGTTTTTCAGTTTTTTTTTTCTATGAGGTTATCTCAATTTTATATCAACGGTCGTGGGGTTAGTAAATTAACCCAAGTTCACTCATGTTTTTTTTTTTTCCAGTTTCATCACTCAATATTTTTGTAATGCAGATTTGTTTTATGTTTGCTTTCTATACGGTCGGTCCTTGTTTTATGACCATGGTGATGAGTTTCAGAGTTTCACACGAGTTGACTTTGTTCTTTTAATATTGATTTTTATTTTTATTTTATTCTTCAATATGTTTTTTGAGAATTGATCTTCATGTTCTTTTTTTTTTTACTTTCCTTTCACATGTAATTTTTTTTTTTTGTGATTAGAAAAAGCTTTTATAGTTATTTCTTACTGAAAACAAAATATTTTACAACCAATAAAGAGCGGGTCAAATAGCTACTTAAATATTACTCTTAAAAGGCATGGCTTTTTCACTTTGCAAGGTTTCATTATTCATCGTCTCACATATTATTGTGGATAGGTTGTGCAAAATTTTATGTTTTTTCAATTTTGTTCTTAAACTTTTTTTTTTAGCAATTTAGTCCTAATTAAAGACCAATTGATTTTGATTTCTTATGAAAATTTTAGATTGAGGATCAGAATGGCTCTTATGGTATATTATATGTATTTTTGGGTAAAACATTGGTTGAAAAACAGATTTTTGGGTAAAAAACTTAAGCCTTGATTTTTTAGTTACCATAGTGGCCAGAATTTGGGTAAATCAAATGATGCGTCATCTGATTTCTTATTTCAAAAATATCTGGGGCTGTCCGCTCTAGTTGCAAAAAAAAGAAAATAACAGCCTAGTCACGTGGCTCCTGATAAATGGCTCTAGCTCGCTAGGCTGAACAATGCTTAGCCGTTGGTTTTTTTCCCTATATTGTTTTCTATGTTTTTAAAATTAATGATTTTTATGATTTTTTCTCTAAATGTTTTAAATTTATATTTAAATTTGTACCCATTCTCTCTTTTATTTTGTTTGGATAGACTATTTTAAATGGTGATAATTTTTTTAGTTATGCATTTAATTTGAAGAGTTTTTATAATTCATCTATAATTTTTTTTTGTATGGATGAACTTTATTTTTAAAAATAAAAAAAAATTATTTCAAATAATATTTCTAATATGTGTAGTCTTGCATTGTGTTTTTTTTTTCTTATTATTTTATTTGATCAATTTCATTTGTGTCTCTATTTCTATTATCATTTGCTTGAATAAAAAAAATATTTTAATAAATAAATTTAGCAAGCACAACCGGGTAAATGTCTTGTCTTTCTAGATTAATTATGTTGATCTATATTTGTCTTTTGATATTTTAAGTTTTAATTTTAGGTATCGTTAATGACTTTTTATTTATTTATTTGCACACATAGTTTTTAATTTATTTGATTATATGTATGGATAAAGTTTTTTATTTGAACTTAAATTTTTTAAACTACAGAAATGCATTAAAATAACTAGTATATACAATTATTTTTATAGAAAATAAAAATATCTGACCAATGACGGAGCGCGAGTCACATAACTAGTATTTTCTATGTAGTGTTAAAATATTTTTTGTATATTCATTTATGTCAAGAGAAAAAGATCTACATAATAGATTTTTAATAAAAATGCTATTAATTGATTACATTAGTTGGAATCTAACCTTTTTGAATTTAATTATTGAAAGTTGTCGCTGGAGATCTTCATGTCAAAGAAATTGGGATTTGGGAGTGCTGATTATATTCTTCACACCTAAAAGAGAAGACAATTGTTATGCTGATCGGGTTGGAAATTATGACCTTGCTTTAAGTCTTGGCAATCATTTATTTATATAATTAATGAAGGTTTTTCCAATTTCAACATCATTACCTAAAAAATTAAATGTCATGAGTGTTTTATTTCAATACCATAAATGTTTTACTGTAAATTAAGCTACAAAAATTACCTTTGTATCCTTTGGTCCAAAAAATAAGCTTCTTCATAATAAAAGCATATATTTGCTGTGTTACTGAATAATGGTGTTTCGAGGTTTTTAAATGTAATATATAGCGCGATTACATCTTTAAATTTGAAAGAAACAAAACATAAACTTAGCATTTGAGGGTATTTTTATATTTTCATATGGTTATTATGTGTAATTATTGAGGTCGCAGGGGACATTTTGGTATTTTCATATTTTTTAAAGGTTTTTTAATGCTTAAAGCTACTACTGCGTGCTCGGCACTCCCCAACGCGTGGGTGGCGTCTGCACTACTCAGGCGCCACGTGTGATGCCACCCTGTGAATGTAATTGGTCTTTCATTGTTTTTCTAGATTAGCCATCGTGTTCTCTTTCATTTGGAGAGGTCCGTAGCTACTTACGGTATTCAGATTGTAACCAAGGGTTGTTTAATTTTTTTTCCCTTCTTTTCTCTCTCCCAACAGGTTATGTACACCATTGTCCTCTTTGTTTCTTACTTTTCAATTTTAGTTCTCATTCTATTAATTTTTTGTTTGGTTCCTTTTTCATTTATAGAAGTTTTACTCTTTTCAATTTAGTCTTTCAATTGCAATTTCTTATATGTTTGGTTTTTCATTTTGGTCCTTATTTTTTAAAATTACTAATGTTGTTCTTAGCACTTTTGTTGAATTATTTTCTTACAATTTTATCCTTCAATCAAAATTTCTGTTGTTTTATTTTTTAGTTTTCTCATTCTTTTGATTTGTTTCTTTTATTAAAGCAATTTTTCAATTGAATTAAACGCTCTAATTGAAAATTTTTATCACTCAAATTAATTTTTTTCTCACCCATATTTTTTTTTTGATTCTTTTATGCAATTAATTTTTTTCCTGGTTTAATCTTTTGACATTTAATATCTTGA